>CM033439.1:4258125-5475937 GCA_019425775.1 Rafetus swinhoei | reverse complement strand
CCCACTCCGGTCTGCCTGCAGAATGCTGGCACCGGATGAGCCTTAGCCTCTTGTCCCTAGGAAAGGATGTGTTTTAGCCCCTCCTATTTTTGGATTATTGGACAGTCTAATCAAAGTCATGCTGGGATGGCCAAATAATGGGATGACTTGGGAGTCTGTTCAAACTCCCATAAGAACATAAGAACCACTGTACTGGGTCAGACCAAAGGTCCTTCTAGCCCAGTATCCTGTCTGCCGACAGTGGCCAATGCTAGATGCTCCCCGAGGGAACTATCACCACATGTAATGTTCCAGTGATTCCATCCCTGTTGCCCATTCCCCATCTAGGGACATCATTCCTACCCATCCTGGCTAATAGCCATGGATGGACTATCCTCCATGAATTATCGAGTTCTCAACATACTCTGGCAAGGAGTTCCACAGATTGACTGTGTGTTTGTGTGAAGTAGTACTTCCTGTTTGTTTTAAACCTGCTACCTATTAAAATATTTGACTTATTTAAAGTTTTAAGTACGCACCTAATTCCTATTGATTTCAGTGACAGTGAGGTGCCTAAATATTTCTGAAGATCCAGGGTGAACGGCTTCTCCCCCTGACATCAGTGGGACTACCTAGCCACTTATTTGTGCATCTGGGAACTTCTCCAAGTTCTGTCCCCATAGTATGTGACTTACGGGCAAATTCTTCACTCATTTGAACTAATGCTAAGTTCCCGAACCTGTAAAGCACTGAGCCCCAAGTAGGTCAGAGGAGGGATGAACTTCAGATGGTTGGTCAATCTCAGGCATCACTTGTATTCATATCTATTGTGTTGAGGGTGTGGCTGCAATACACACATCCTAGAAATGCTGGCTTGCTTGGGCATTAGGCAAATGCATTAATTTTCTTTTCATCTTTATGCCAGCGTCAATGGGAAAAGCTCTCCTCTTGAGATATTCAGACAGGGTAAGTGCGGTCACGTAGAAACGCTTAACCAGCATGTTTATTGTTGCCCGTTTTACCATGGCCTTGTTAGGCTTCCACTGCAGCATTGTGAGGAGAAGAAAATGGAACCTCTGGAGCTTAGACCATGAGCCTCTACCACCTGGGCTTAAAGCCAGCTCACTGCTAGCTAAGGCTGTAGAGAGGACTCTTTGCTCTCTCTGTGCATGATCTTGGTGCCACTAGATGGGACAGTATATCCAGAAGTTGTGTGGGTTCCAATAGCTTTGTAAAAGCTTGGCCATGCCAGGCAGAAGTAGCCTGAAGGCCATACTCATTCATACCATTCAGTGAAGGCTACAAGCATTCAGATTACAGTTGAGGACTTGCATAGGACAGGGTCTGCTAAACCATGGCCCTTTTTCTGGTGGCCACACCCCTTTGCCCTGATGGCAACCCTCTGTGTACAAGAGTGTAGACTTCTACGCTGCCATGGGGATCATCCTCATGTAGGCATGACCCTCCCTGATCAGGTTGAGGAGGCATTTGGGCAGTTCATACCAGTATCTTTCTGTTCAGGAGTCATCAGCCCAGTCAACTAACAGAACATTACACACACTAGACTGGCTCCAGAGCTATCCATCAGCTTAGCTCCAAGGAAGCCCTACCCCAGAGTACATCAGCTGAAGAAGTGGACATCAAATGTAATAAGCGTTCATTTCCGATCATGAAGTTCATCTCCTGGGAAAACCCTCAGAGCAACAGAACATAGTAGCTGTGGTTTTGCCAGACACAATGTCCTGTGGTGAATTAGTACTTGAAACACATCTTCCTAAGGATTAATTTCCTTAGTGCTGCCTTTGAAACTCCATAAGTCCCTTTAATATTAATAAAGCACAATCTACCCTCCCTTGGCCTATGGGGATGGGTCGGGTTGTGAGAAAGGTGGGGCATGCTTCTTTTCTATTTCCTCAAGGAATACACAGATTGTCGTGATCTCAATAATACAGTCTTCTCATTTTAATTAATCCTCTGTTACAAAAGCATGTTTCCCTACAGTGTAGCTCTTCTTCCCTCAAGCAATGCAGTCAACCAGAATAATAATAATAATGAAAAAGAATCACGCTTCTACTCTTTCTTACACACCCCCTGCTACCAGACTCGATCTGAGAGCATGCAGAATGTAGAAACTTACTTTCTTTTCCTCTGAATATATGTTCGGTGTAATCAGCCCTTGAGGATTGGACAAGCTTCCTGGCTGCTAGAAAATGTATTGAAATGTAGGCTCTGAGATTTACATTTTCTCAGCAAAAGTATCCATCGCTCATTGTAGGTCACCAAAACAAGTTTGTTACTAGAATTGGCCAAATTATTCATTACAACAGATTATTCATTTGTTGCTGGGGGTTCCCTTTCTGATCACGAAACTGTGTATGTGAATGGTTTTAGGAAATGAATCTGATATTCAGAATTCTTTGGTGAGTCACGTTTATTTTTACAAACGTCTTGGCGCCCTGGCTGACTGTGACCCAATCAAAGGGTGTACGCCATTAGTTATCCAGCATTTTTGGAATTTTCAAGTTTTGTGATTGGTGCCCTAAGTCATATGGTATTGTTTTTCTTCCCTAGTGGCTCACACCCGAGTTCACCAATGGATCCTAATGAAAGGATAATGCTCAGGCTCGGATGGGTTCCAGCACTGATGAAGGGTTCAGCAAACTCTCCCGCTTTGTTTACTAACTCGCAACATGGCTGCCTGGCGGATAAGCATGTCCCTCAATGTGGCTAATAGAATGAGTGAACAGTCCCTGAATTTTTAAAATGGTGTTGACATTTTCCCACACACAGTTTTGACCTTTTTTGGGGGGGAAAGAAAATATCCTGGCTCACCTGGAAAGCTGGTTTCCATGGAGTTTCGTCAGTCAAACATTTCAAATTGCTCTGGTGAACTGCTTCCTACCATCAATACTGATTAGCCAGGATGAGTAGGAATGGTGTCCCTAGCCTCTGTTTGTCTGGAAATGGGTGACAGGAGAGGGATCACATGATACCACCTCTGGAGGTATCTGGCAATGGCCACTGTCGGAAGACAGGACACTGGGCTAGATGGACTTTTGGTCTGCCCCAGTATGGCCGTTCTTATGTTTTTAACACACCTAGGAAGGAAACAGTTAAGAACATAAGAATGGCCGTACTGGGTCAGACCAAAGGTCCATCTAGCCCAGTAGCCTGTCTGCCGACAGTGGCCAGCACCAGGTGCCCCGGAGGGGGTGGACCGAAGACACTTTGGGCAATCCCATGGGATTCTATCCCTTCCCCCATAGCTGGGCTCATTGTGTGCCTGCCCTCTGCAGAGCTCTTGCGTTTAAGACCCTGAGGCCTTCTTAGTAATGCTCTGCCGTCTGACACAACAGTTGCTGCAAACCTTTAAAGCAAGGCCTTGGGATCCCTCCCACGAGGCAGCCTCCTGCTCATCTGCTCTCCCCGGTGATAAATGACCCCGTTTAGTAGCTCATAAGTATTCATTTCTTACCACGGAACAAATAGCTCTCATTAGACACCGGTTTGACCAGGGCTTCCATCTTCCCGCCCCCCCTCACGAACATTCCCATGCGGGAGAAAAGCCTTTTGATTTCATCCTCGTGCCTCTCCAAAGGCATGGCCTGGTTTTGAAATATGGCACGGAGGCAGGGAGTAGCACGTCGCGCCGTCATTTTCCTCACTGGGACTGACGACTCGTCCGCGTTTTCCGTTGATTTGGGGCAATTGCTCGATGGAATGCTTCCATCCCCTCCCAGTCCCGTAACGTGCTACACATGTCCTGCAAAATGCTCAGCCCCTGACACCGCACCAGAGCCCATGGGTGTGGAGGCCCCCTAGTGGCTTGGGGGATCAGGCCTTCCAAGCCCCATTCCAGTGTACCATCCGTTCCACGGGGCTGTTGTGCTAAGTAAAGGAGCCCCTGAGTGCAGACAGCCATGGCAGCTCCTTCCATCTACCTCCATCAACGTGCTTCGACTCTCGCATGGAGGATCCATCTCCCAAGCTGAGACAGGCTGTTGGAGGAGTGTTGGAACAACAGGAAACCACACAAGAACACTTGTTTTTATGTTTTAAGGGATAATAAGCAAGACCCTGACAGTAACTCAATCTGACTAGCACGTTGCCTTAGAAACGGCACAAAAAATGACAGGCTGATGTGAGGGTGCAAACTGTATGCAGCAGTTCCTGGAAAGAGACAGGTGATTAGCATTGGCTCGAGGCAGTCTGTTACTGTGCAAACTTCCCCTCCTTTACTCTCACAGACACACTGTGTCTGATCTGTGCTGTACGGTAGCACCTCAGGGTTACAAACACCTCTGAACAAAAAGTTGTTTCTTTCAAAAGTTTGCAACTGAACACAGACTTCAAATGGCTTTGCAAGTGTGCTGTGCAGAAGAAAAATGCTACTTTCCCTTTATTTTGTTGTTAGTTTTAATTAATTTAACACAGTGGTGGATTTAAAAATGAGGGATCCTCTGGCACCTGAGGGTATGTCTACACAGCAGCGTTATTTCAGAATAACACATTATTCCAAAATAACATAGGGCATTTCTACTGCAAGCTTTTATTTCAAAATCCTATTGAGCTGGAGGACTTCTTACTCTGACTCATGGTAACCCTCATTTCACGAGGAGTAAGGTTACGTCTACACTAGCCCCCTAGATCGATCTAGGGAGGCTAATGAGGGCAACCGGAATTGCAAATGAAGCGCGGGATTTAAATATCCTGCGCTTGATTTGCATGTTCCCCAACCAGTCGCCATTTTAGAAATTGACTGGCCGAAGTAACTGCCTGCGTCTGCGCAGCAGTGAAACGGGATTCCGATTTAAAGCCCTAACTCTAATTAGCTGGTATTCCTCCTGCAATGAGGTTTACCAGCTAATTCGAATTAGGGGCTTTAAATCAGAATCCCATTTCACTGCCGCATGTAGACGCGGGCAGTTACTTTGGGCTAGTCAATTTCTAAAATGGCAACCGGCTGGGAACATGCAAATCAAGTGTGGGATATTTAAATCCCGCACTTCATTTGCAATTCCAGTCGCCCTCATTAGCCTCCCTAGATCGATCTAGGGGGCTAGTGTAGACATACTCTAATGGAAGTCAAGGGAGGTGTTCTTCCTTCGACTTCCTGCTGTATAGACAGCGCCAAAAATCGAATTAAGCTATTTTGACATCAGCTACACAATTGACGTAGCTGAAGTTGCGTAGCTTAATTTGACTTTAGCCCTGCTGTGTAAATGTACTCTTAGGGAGTGTCTACACAGCAGGCCTTAACTCGAAATAAGCTACACAAATTGTGCTACGTCAATTGTGTAGCTTATTTCAAAATAGCTTATTTTGAAATCGGGAGCGTCTACACAGCACTTATTTTGAAATAGAGCACTCTTCCTCCGACTTGCCTTACTCCTTGTACAATGAGGGTTACAGGAGTCAGAGTAAGAAATCCTCCAGCTTGATAGTATTTCAACATTATTTCGAAATAACTGACTGCTATGTAGATGTGGACTAAGTTAATTCGAAATAATGTTGCTGTGTAGACGTTCCCTCCAAGACTAAACACAATATAGAGAATCATGAACTTTCATGGGCAAAACCCATTTCATCTGGTTTTTAAAGTTAGATGAACAAGGCTAGCCCTCTGAAATTTCTTAACAGTAGTGTATTGTTTGCCTCTTTTTTTTTTTTTTTTTTCTCTCTGCTGCTGACAGATTGCATACGTCTTGTTCCAAATGATGGGTGGGGCTGACCGGTCCGTTCGAATTCCTGGCGTTCTTAGCCTTCAGGTTCTCTTGTATCTTCTACTACTTGAATACACCAGTGGTTCTCAAACTGTGGGTCAGGACCCCAAAGCAGGTTGGAAACCCATTATAATGGGGTTAGTCCCAGTCAGACCCAGGGGCTGAAGCTGAAACCGAGTCCCACACTTGGGCATCAGTTTCAGCGCCAATGGTTTCAGCGCTAAGTGGTGGGGAGCAGGTTAAAGCTCTCCCTTGCAGGGCAGCAGGCTTCAGTTCCCCCTCCTGGGGTCATGTCTTATAATGTTTGTTGTCAGTAGAGGGTCGTATCGCAATGAAGTTTGAGAACCCCTGGAATAGGGTAAGTGGATGCAATGCTTGTTAATGAACACTAGAGCAGCCATGCAGGAGCATCAAGAAGAACTTTTGCTACAGTTCTTTTTTTACGCTTTGTGAGGGAGCTTCAACAAAGGATTCCATCTACTCCAGAGGTGGGCAATAATTTTTTGCCAGGGGCCACTTTGAAAATTGTTAAAGTGGCCCCGGGACACGCCGGAAGGGGTGGGGCATCGAGCAGAAGGGGCAGAGCCAAGATATTTCCGGGTTCCCCACCCCCAGACAATGATTGGTCTGGGGGTGAGGGAGTGCCTTTGCCCCCACCCCACGTTCCCTCAATGTGCCCATGCCCCTGGTGCAGGAGAAGACTTCTCTCGCTCCCCTGCCTCTAGGCCAATTAGGGTCTGGGGGCGGGAGAGCAAGTGAAGCCTCCTTCAAAGCGCCACGTGCTCGTGGCAAGGCAGGAGGTGGCTTAGTGTGCTCCCCCGGCCCCAGGTCCTAATTGGCCCAGTGGTGGGAAAGCAGCAGGGCCTCCGCAGGCCAGATCCACCTGCTTGGCGGGCCTAATCTGGCCCGTGGAGGCCCTTTCGCCCACCCCTGATCTACTCCCACTGAGCGCTAGTCAAAAATGCAGTCTTTTCCCAGGGCCCTTCAAGCCCAGCCTGGAACATCTATTACAAGTGTAGTCCTTCAGTTCTTCCAGTGTGCCTCAGTCCCAATCCCCTGCTGCATAGTCCAACGGGGTCACTCTTGAGCAAACAGTGACCATGATCCAAATCTCTGCCAGCGCCTATGCACAATGGAGATGGGAACCATATGCACATCTGAGAGAGACTGAGAAAACAGAGGCCAATTCGTTGACCCATGGCATCCACTCGACGTGTGGCATTGGATTAGCCGTGTGCTTGTGTGCCAGGATGCGTCTAGGAATTCAGTCATTGTTATTGCTTTTGCAGACTCCTTAATGTGACAATAAAATACATAATGACAGGGTGGAAATGTAGCCCTCATTTCCAAGTGCAATAGGCACGAGGCTCCGTTGAAGTCCACTGGGTGATGCTAGCGGAGGACAAGGCCTGTCATGTCTTAACTGGCTGGGTTCCAATTGCATGCAAGGGTTCATTAAAGGCCAGTGTTGCAAATAGTCAATAAAAACAAGCCGACGCATCAGACCCAGCTAGCACGTCCTTTATGCAGGCTCCTGGCCATGTTGTCCCATTTGGTGCCTTTGTCCCCTCATCCTAGGGGCCTTTGAAGCCTTCCCCAGGCCTCTTAGCCCAGCCCCCTTATGCACTCCATTGCACTTTGCTACTTGACTCCTTCACACGTTCCCTAGCAACCACGCTGCTCTTTCCAGGCCTGCTGATGGGGAAAGGGGGAAGGCGGTAGTGGCCTCTGAGGCCTAGTGATTCAAAGGGGCCTGGGACTCCTGGTGACCACTACTATGGCAACAGCAGTGGCTGGAACCTTGGGCCCTTTAAATCTGTGTCCGAGCAGCGCTCGGCTCGGAGGGCTGAGGGGAACCAGGCCGTGTTCTGAGAGAGAACCAGCCCACATGCTTGTGTGGTGCCACTGCTGACCAGAAAAGGATCTGATACCTGGCCATCTTCCAGTGCTGCGGCCATCACGGAGGACCAAGTGACCGAAATAATCTCTGCAGGGCATCCCAAGACGAACAAATCTTGCCAGAGTCCCTCTCAATTTACAGAATCACACGGCTTGGCGAAGCTGATAAAAACGGTATAAAAGGTCAAGATTTTGCTCCTGCCAAATCTCCTGGAGATGGTGGGATGGAAGGATCCTGTTTCTAATAGCTCAAACAGATTGAAATCTATGTGGCAAGTCAGACACTTGTTCCATCTATTCAATATATCCCAGCCAAGGATTTCACCAGCAACAAAAAGTTAAAAAATGCGGTGATGATTCTCACCGTTTGGCCTCTTGGAAATCCTATGGCTCACCAACTCTTGCTCCCAGATCACGAGCAGATCCTGGTACAATCCCTTCATGATGGTTGCCACCCTGCTTGTAGATCAGAGTCCAGGTGCTTTTCCTGGTGACACCCGCTTGGTTGCTGTTACAGTGCCACATAGCGGCTCATGCACAGTCGTCTTTGAAGGGGGGTAGTGGAAGAGCGTTAATCATTCCCATGGAAATATTGGAAGCGTGGTTGAGACATTGATCTAAACAGGATGGCAATCAAGTCATAAATGACAAAAGAAAAAGGAGTTGGTTATTAGACAGAACAGAGTGCAGGTGGGTTATCCCATGGCCTCCGGGTCCTTACACAGCACAGAGACCGGCAAATCAATCAAGCAATACACTGCTGTGGAAGAAATAAAATACATTGGCTGAATCATTATGTATTAAACCGAATTCAAGTTGCACAGCCAGCCTCAATCTGTTTCTCCTGATGGTGAATGATGGGCTTATATAGTTTCCAGAGTCCTGATGGATGATATAACCCCAGTTGTTTAGCGGGTGGAAGATGAAGTGGGGAAAGAAAGGAAAAAGAACTTGGTGTGAAAAGTTCTTTATCTCTTCACTAACTGGCGGAATTCTGCCTGGTGCTAAGGACCCTTGGGAAAGAGAGATAATTCAGCACCTTTCAGGAACGGGCCCAAACCTTTTCCGTATTAGTGAAACCCGCAGCATATTAGCAGGGCTTTGGACAGGCCGCTTTGTAAAAGATCCCCAATTGTGAGGAGGAAGATGGATTGCCCTTGTCTGGTTTTAATGAAAATGAAGGACCTGGGCGGGAGGAAGTGATGTGATTATTATGCGGGCAGAAATTGAAATGACCAGTGATGTTCCCCCGTCCTTCCCCTCCCCGTCTAAGACCCAACCTTCGTCCTTACCAAGGTCACCACCATCCGCTGACAGAAGGCTGCCGTTCGTAATGGAAGAGCCACGGTTCAGCCATGTGGAAGAGAAAAGGAAAACTAAACTCTGCTCCATCATATCAGAGCTGCTGGCAAGTTAGATGCTCTTTAATACAGCTCCGTGTTTGGAACGGCTCAGGGAAGGCTATGGAGATTTCACCAGCCACTCCTCTTACCACATACGATATCAGACACAGGAGACCACCTGATGAGGTTACAGATATAATTAAATTAAAGCACGCCAGGGATCCGTGAGAGGGAGAGATCATTGCAGGTGTTCATCATGCTTTGTTGTTTTATTTATGCTACATTATTTCCTTTGTCCACTTGAGGCTCGGGATTTTTTTTGTGATGCTCTCCGCCTGAGAGAAGCCATGACAGGAGAAGGGCTAGCAAAACCAGCTCATAGAGAGGGTTAGAAAGTTTCCATCAAAACTGCATTTTGCAAAAGAAAACAGGGGTTTAGATGAGCCAAAATACAAACAAATGACACATGTTTTTCACGGGAACAACTAGAAAGGTGATGGCACAAAAATGCGCTCAATCCAGGTATGTACAGGGCAACAAGAAAACATTCTACAAATACATTAGAAGCAAGAGGAAGACCAAGAGCAGGGTAGGTGATTGCTCAATGAAGAGGGAAAAACAATAACAGAAAATGTGGAAATGGCAGAGGTGATGAATCACAAAAATGATTAAAGGTCTAGAAAACATGACCTATATGGGAAGACTGAAAGAACTGGGCTTGTTTAATTTGGAAAAGAGAAGACTGAGAGGGGACATGATAGCAGCTTTCAAATACCTAAAAGGATGTTACAAGGAAGAGGGAGAAAAATTATTCTTCTTAACCTCTGAGGATAGGAGAAGAAGCAATGGGTTTAAATTGCAGCAAGGGAGGCTTAGATTGGACATTATGAAAAAACTCCTGTCAGGGTGGTTAAACACTGGAATAAATTGCCTAGGGAATTTGTGGAATCTCCATCACTGGAGATATCTAAGAACGTGTTAGACAAACACTTGTCACAGATGATCTAGATGGTGTGTGGTACTAGCATGAGGGCAGGGGATTGGACTGCATGACCTGTGGAGGTTCCTTCCAGTTCATAGAATCCCAGACTCCTAGGACTGGAAGAGACCTCAGGAAGTCAAGTCCAGCCCCATGGCCAAAGCAGGACCAATCCCAACTAAATCATCTCAACTAGGGCTTTGTCAAGCTGGGACTTAAAATGTCTAGGGATGGAGATTCCACCCCCTCCCTAGGGAACCCATCCCAGTGCTTCCCCACCCTCCCAGGGAAATAGCTTTTCCTAATATCCAACCTAGACCTCCCCCACTGCCACTTGAGACCATTGCTTCTCATTCTGCCATCTGTCACTACTGAGAACAGACTCTCTCCATCCTCTTTGGAACCCCCCTTCAGGTACTTAAAGGCTGCTATCAAATCCCCCCGTGTTCTTCTCTTCTGCAGACAACAAGTCCCTCAGCCTCTGCACGTAAGTCATGTGCTCCAGCCCCCTAATTATTTTCATTGTCCTCTGCTGGACCCTTTTGAATGCATCCACATCCTTTCTGTAATGGGGGTTCAGAATTGGATGCAATACTCCAACTGTGGTCTCACCAGTGCTGAATAAAGGGGAATAATCACTTCTCTAGATCTGCTGGAAATGCTCCTCCTAATGCACTTTACTATGCCATTAGCCTTCTTGGCTACAAGGGCACACTGTTGACTCATATCCAACTTCTCATCCACTGTAATCCCCAGGTCCTTTTCTGCTAAGGTGCTACTTAGCCAGTCAGTCCCCAGCCTGTAACAATGCTTGGGATTCTTCCGTCCCAGGTGCAGAACTCTGCACTTCTCCTTGTTGAACCTCATTAGATTTCTTTTGGCCCAATCCTCTAATTTGTCTAGGTCACTCTGGGCCCTATTCCTGCCCTCCAATGTATCTACCTCCTCCCCTCGCTTAGTGTTGTCTGAACTTGCAAGGGGTGCAATCCATCCCCTCATCCAGGTCATTCATAAAGATGTTGAACAAAACTGGCCCTAGAACTGACCCGTGGAGCACTTCGCTTGTTACTGACCGCCAATCAGACATCGAACCATTGATCAGTTCTAGGAGTCTATGATTCTATGACTGTATGAAAAACTTTAGTAGGAAGTATCTGTTTTCTTTGCAAATATCTATTGTTGGGCAGAACACTAAAAACATTCAGCCAAAAATTAAGTGGCTTTTTTTTCTGTTTTGAGTTGAAAGTTTTCAGTAAAATGAGTACAACATTTTTAAAAAAAATCCAATAAAAATGTTGATGAACACAAAATAAATTTCAATTCTATGACTTGCGTCCAATGTTCTGCTTACCCCTGCGCTCCCCACATTTCCAACCAGCAGCCCCAACCTGTTCGGAGTCAGAAGCTACTCGCAAAACGGCACCTTGCTTACAGGTTCGTGTTTCACGCACGTCATGCTGAGTCATAAGATGAAAGGACTCCATGCTGGTAAAACTAAACTGTCATTCTATTCAAAGAACTGCTTATAGAGAGAGAGGAGCCTGTTTTGTGTTCCACAATCCTGTGTGGACCTTTCTAAGGGCTAATATTAGGAATGTGGTTGTCACTGACCATAACAGCTAGCCTTCAAGCCACATGCACACAGACTGCCGTTCTGGTGCCTCCACCAAACACTTCCCTCCTGCAACCCCTGCGGCTTCCTCCAAGTTCCACATAGGTTGCCACAGTTCAGGGCTGTCTCTTGCTAAGATTTTGGCTACTTACCTCAGGTCTTTGCATGGCACCCATCCTTGTAGCCCAGGGGTGGGCAATAATTTTTGAAGGGGAGCCACTTCACAAACTTTGGAAGTGGCCTGGGGCGGGGCCTTGGGCGGAAGGGGCGGGGTTTGAGAGCTATCCTACCGGGAGCTTTGCTTGGCTTGGGGTCCCTGCCCCCGACATGTGGCCAATGGAAGGGACCTGGAGCAGAGGGGCGGGTGCTGGGTGCGAGCCTCCTCCCAAAGTTGTCTGGGGTGGAGGCTTACAATGCACATAAGAGCTCACAGCTCCTGGCACCACTACTAACCTGTAGCCTGGCAGCGGCCCGGCAGGCACAAGCCCTTTGAACAGAAGCAGTTGAAAGATGGATCTGAGTAACATACGTGTATGAGTATGTGGATCTGAGTAACAGGCAGCATGTACCCCTGCAACAAATGAGTAATCTCATCCCATCTCCCTGCTCCCCACTCAGTGGCGAGTGATCTGCCCTTGTTCCGTACTAGTAGCAGGCCGTCTCCTCCTCCATACTGGCTCAGCTCCAACGGTGCATCCTGAGAGTCAGTTCCTAATCGGAAGAGCTCATTGTGTCTGACAAGCCCTATGGGCAACCAGAGGCAAAGGGACTTGTCCACGTCTCACAGCTTGTTGGCGGCAGAGCTGCTTTCTAGTCCAGCTCACTACCCATGAGGCCTCCCTGTTCCCCAACCATCAGTCACTATTAAATTCACATTAAAAGTTGCAGGTCCCAAAGGCGTCACTGATTTGATCTTTATCGAGAGGGATCTATGTGTGTCTCATCCTGCGTGGCATGTTCTCTGGGGGTGGTGTTGATTCTAGCTGCAGCAATATCAACAATGCAGATGAGTGGGAAGTTCTAGTGGCACCAGTCTCTGCACGGGAGAGGGAAAGACTCCCCTGGATTTGGAGGAGAGGGGGACAAGACGGCAGATAGTATCAATAGCTGGATCCAGTGATCACAGCGCTCAGGAGATGCACTCCACTTTCCCTTCAACACGCCCTCGAATGCAAATTAGCACCTGCTCCAGCTTAAAAATACTATTGTTTTATTTTTTCGTTGTGATGGTCACATCAAAGATCAGTAATTGAGGATTGCAAGTGAGAGCTGAGTAGGTCATTGTTATCCTTCTCAGCTTTTCAAAGCACTGTCGGACAAATAGACATGTCCTCTTTCTTCCTGAACTCAAATAGGGTTGAGGAGGTTGGACCTTTGGGTTTACTTTACTTTATTGTTTTGCCCCCTAATCGCAGGCTGAGGGCCAAAATGATGAGGGGGATGGAGCACATGACCTATGAGGAGAGGCTGAGAGATTTAGACTTATTTAGTCTGCAACAGAGAAGGGTGAGGGGGGATTTGATAGAAGCCTTCAACTTCCTGAAGGGAGGTTCCAAAGAGGATGGAGAGAGGCTGTCACAGTAGTGACAGATGGCAGAACAAGGAGCAATGGTCTCAAGTTGCAGTGGGGGAGGTCTAGGTTGGATATTAGGAAAAACTATTTCCCTTGGAGAGTGGGGAAGCATTGAGATGGGTTCCCTAGGGAGGGGGTGGAATGTCCATCCCTAGAGGTGTTTAAGTCTCAGCTTGACAAAACCCTGGCTGGGTTGATTTAATTGGGATTGGTCCTGCTTGATTCTACGATTCCATGATTCTAGGGCCTTCTCTCTTTCCGTGAGTGGCTGAAGTGATAGCTCCTCCTGGGGGGGAAAAAACAGTTCTGCATATTTATCCAATCCCCTGCAATTCACAACAAGACAAAATCCAAGCTTGATGGTTTCTTTGAGGTGCCCCTCACCCTGTTTTTGCAAACCCTATATAAGTTAACACTTGGGCTCACCCTCACTGTATTTGACTTTCCCTTGATTTAGTACAGAACAAGAAAGCTTTTCACTTGAGCAGCTGAGCTAGGATTTTTCCTGCCTGTGGCTCTGAAAAAGGAAACACTTTCAGTGCATTATACAGTTGAGTACACACAAGGAAGAAAGGCTGCGGATCTGGAATAAAAAGGCCCCGAGGCTCAGACGAAACAAAAGGCGACCAATATATTTAAAGTCCTAACCCTTACTGGGATTGCAGCCAAGTGATGAATGCTAATATTTCCACGGGAAGTCATTTTCCGAGCCAGCTGTGCGGACCGATCCCATGATTCTTGAGAATGGAGGGCACCCAGAATCCCACTGTTTCTTAACCAGTGGTACGAGTACCCTTGGGGTACTCGAGAGAAGTCTGAGGAGTACGTCAACACAACCGAAATTTGGAGAAAACTGCATTTTTGTTCGTTTTACAGCGCTTTATTATTTTTGTACTTTTTATACCCAAAAATTTCATCACCCACCCTGCTACGATTAAGTGGTTTAAGCAAATGTGTTGCAATGGTAGAAAAAAACCTCTGTGTCTGAAAACTGAAGGTACTGGGGGTACTTATTTTGTTTTTTTTAAAAGGGGGTATTTTATAAAAAATTTGAGAAACTGTCCTAGAGGGCTACAATCTATAAAGTCAATGCGTTGGAGAGGAAACAGAAGTGAAGTAATTAGCCAAGATCTAAAAGCACATCAGAGCCAGGAATACAGCCCAGGCCCCCTGATGCCCAAACCTGCGCTCTGTCCAATACTAGAGAGACCAGGGCGGAGCAGGCTCTGGAGTTTGGGGGATGTTTGCAGATGAGATTTGGCTGCTGTCAGTTCAAAGAGGGAACAACGGTCAAACTGAGATTCGGATCCAAGCCTTCACAATGCTTGGGGGGGACTTAGGCTGTGGACTTTGGGCTCAGACTTATTACAACAGTAAATGGGTGAGATGCTGCCACCTGGCACCCCAAAACACCTGCTGGAGGGTCCCAGCACACAAACTGAGATGTGTAGGAGTTTGATGCCTCCCTAAAGATGAAGCACAGAGCCTCTCCCTCCCCCTGCCCCCCCATAACCTGGTGGGGAGGGAGAATCAGGACTCTGAGGCCCCTTAATCAGTGCTCAATCCACACATGTACTGTCAGCCACAGTCAGTAGTAATTCTCCCTTCCCACAGGGCAGCGTGGCCTACCAGCCAGAGCAATAGTATGGGGAAGACTAGAGCTCCTGGTGGGGTTGGTGTGGAGGAGGTGTCAGCAGTGGAGTGCACCACCACTAGCTCAATGGGGAGTCCTGCCGAAATACACCATGCTCTTGGGTTTCCACTCCCCTCCGTGGGGTACTTCCTACTGTGGTTTCTCCTTTGTGAGCTGCTCCGTCTCTTCCCTCCAGCCTGGGGGCTTCTGCTGTGGTTCCCTGCTGACCGGCAACTGCGTCTGGGTGCACCTGTGCTTCTCCTTCAGGATCTCCTGCGGCACCTCCTTCCTCATCGGCAATCCACCCCAACTGAGCTACTCCCCAGGCCTTTATAGCAGGTCTCCAGCTGGAGCATGCCCAGCAGAGCCTGGGGCGGGGCCTTCTCAGCCAGGTAGCCAGGCTTAACCCCAGCAGCCTCAGTGTGGGGTTGGTACATCCTGTCGTCACAGCCCCTCAAAACTGAAGGCTACAGCAGCCAGGGCTGACCCGAGCAATTCCTGCGCACTGGGCCCCGGGAGCACGGCGCCGCCCCCAGGAGTGTGACGCATGCACGGTGCCACCCCCGCCCGGCCCGGCAGCCCTGCGGCACCCCCTACAATGGGGCACCTTGGGCGGTAGCCCCGTCAGCCCGTAACTTGGGCCAGCTCTGACAGCACCACAAAAGGCAAAGCTACATGCACGTCCCCATGGGTTTGAAACACATTCTCTGGCTGCCCTGTCAGCCTGAGGGCTTCCCATTTGGGGTGAACGGCAGCTCTGCATCGAGTGAGGGAACACGTAATGGTATTGGATTGAGCCCTCGCGTTGTCTTGCTTTATCTTTTGCATCCTCGTTCTGCGCAGCTGACTCAAGAATTTCAAGGCTGACACCCAGACCCACCCTCTCCTCTTGGTGCGCCTGTCCTCGATTGCAGCTGGGCTTCCAACTTTGTGTGTTAATTTAAAATACAGAACAATAGCAATTCACCGCTAGAGAACTTCTTTCCCAAGTTATAGAAACAACGTATGACAGCATTTAACTGCTGCTTTCAAGGGCCCTACTCCACACGCACAAATTAGAAAATGCATTAAAGTAAAACGTAGCAAGAATATAAACAAGAGGAATGCTCTGAAAAGCAACAGAACTTGCCAGGGGGTAGGCTCCTTACATTTGCCATCACTTGAACAAAATGCAAAGCCACGATGGCTCCAGCTAGCATTCATTCTGACAAGGCCAGGTGTCTGCTAGCACAGGCAGAACTAGCATGCTGAATTGCGGTTTAAGCCTCTCTGTTTCCTTCTGTGAACTTGGAAAATTGCAACATTTATTTCTTAATATACTAAAGTAATTTGGAATTTAATCTCACTGGGCTTCCTAGTCATCTCCCAGGCTACTTCAAAATTTGGCTACCAAAGTTCTGCCAGAAGTTCTTCTGCCTCTCAGATGTCACATTGGTCTGCTATATGTTGTTATCTCGCAGACCTCTTATTTCCTTCTAGATCTACCCACTCGGCCCTGACCACAAGTTAAATATGAGACAACAGTGTGACACGGTTGCAAAAAAAGCAAACATGATTCTGGGATGCATTAACAGGAGTGTTGAGAGCAAGACACGAGAAGTCATTCTTCCGCTCTACTCTGTGCTGATTAGGTCTCAGTTAGAGTATTGTGTCCAGTTCTTCAATTTCACCACATCTTTCCTGAAACGTGGTGCCCAGAAGGTCCAGAAAAGAGCAACAAAAATGATGAAAGGTCTAGAAAACATGACATGTGAGGGAAGACTGAAAGAATTGGGCTAGTTTAGTTGAGAAAAGAGGAGACTGAGAGGGGACATGATAGCAGTTTTCAAGTATCTAAAAGGGTGTTACAAGGAGGAGGGAGAAAAAATATTCTCCTTAAAGTCTGATGATAGGCCAAGAAGCAATGGGCTTAAATTGCATCAAGATTTAGGTTGGACATTAGGAAAAACTTCTTGATTGTCAGGGTGGTTAAACACTGAAATAAATTGCCTAGGGAGGTTGTAGAATCTCCATCACTGGGGATATTTAAGAGCATGGACATCTATCAGGGATGATCCAGATGGTTCTTGGTCCTGCCATGAGGGCAGGGGATTGGATTTGATGACCTCTCAAGGTCCCTTCCAGTTCTAGTGTTCTATGATTCTATGTTGACATGATGCCCATTGAAAAGTTAATTTATAAAGCCAGAGTCTTTTAGTAGCGATTACGGTAGTAACTGGTCATGCCCTGAGATCAAGTAATGGCAATTGTGGTGATGTAATACTTGTGGTTCTTCTCTCTATATTTGCACTTCAGGTTTACAATTGTGTCTATTACAAGCTTTCAGATGGACTATGAGTTTACAATACTCATAGTTATCCATGAAAACATAAGTTTTTGCCAATGGTTACCATGCAGTGATATTTGAACTCCATTCTTAGTAGATGGGCAGTTTATGAATGCGAGACACTAGCATGGGAACACGGCTGGCAAACAATGGCTTTTTAAATGCCAGCTATTGTCACTCAGTGTCCTGCTTTAGACAGAATGATGTCACTTAAATAACCAAGCTAGATAAAGTTCTATAGAACCGCGCAGAAATGGAATTCTCCCTTGTGTGGCCTCCTCATGCAGTTTGATTTTAGCTCAGTTGAATTAATCACTCTTCAGAAGAAAAAAATCCATTCTCCCAAATCACCTTTGGATTCATAAACCTATTATCCTCTACACAACACCCAGGATGCTTTTATTCTGACTAGAACCAGGCTTTTTATTTAAAAAGAAAAAAGTTTTAACAATAAGAAGTGTGAAATATAGAATGCCGCTTTGTGATTGCAATGTAACCTTGATTTATCCACCCACTCAGTTGTCTGAAACTCCCTATTAGCCAAAACATGGCCATGTCATCTGATAGCTATTAATTACATTGACAAGGCCTCTGACAATCTGTTATCTAGACTTTGTCAGCTCCCCCAATGGCATCTGGGTAATCAAGGCGCTGCTGTATTTCTTTTAGTTCTCATCATTTTTACTTTCAGATGAGAGAAACAGCATCTCTCTTTTTGTCCAGGGGGGCGGGATAAGTAGACACAGCCTGATGGACAGCATGACCTTTTTCTGTCCTCTAAACAATATTTATTCACTTATTAAAAAAACGTCAGCGATGCAGAGTTAAGACTCCCCTCTGAGTGTCTCATGGCCTGCCAGAACATCAGTACAAAACAAGGCCGGCTGGTAGCTTTCTTGGCAAGTCTTTCTGCACAAGCACAATGTAATCCATATGCTGCATGGGCATTAAGCTACTGCCTACCTAGGCCACTTCTCTCGGCCTATCTGTGGACTATCGCAAGAGATGGGTACTGATTAAAAATGATTTGTGGGAGCAACAACTGGGACACAGACCTCTGGCACCTGCACATTGGCCATTGGGATCCAGGTGAAAGAGACTGGCTGCGGTACAGGGGTCAGAGAGACACTGCTGACAGGGTCTGCATTGGTGGAACATATATAGTCCCTAAGCCCCAGATGGGGAAGGACCCGTGAGTCAGGAATAACCCTGCCATGAGGATGTGAAGAGGAGGGGTTTCCTGGCCAGGCAAAAGTGTTTGTGGATTCAGCATCAGGAAGGGAGCTGCCTCCGCTCTCTTCTTCCTGTAATAAATATACGTTCCCCTGTTTACTGAGCTTTATTCAGGGACTCTGCCTGTTTGCGGTGACCCAGCCACAAGAAGAACACAAGGTCATGGAAGCTGTGCTTTTCTGGCCCCTGTTACCATGGTGTTTGAGCGCCTCATGCTCTTGCTCATATTCATTCTCACATCTCCTCTGTGAGGGAGGGAAGTGCTATTAGCCCCATGTTAAAAAGCGGGTGCTGAGGTGAAGTGCCATCTCCAAGGTTACACGGAAAGTCTATGGCCTCGCCAGCCTTGGGCAGGCCTCAATTAGTGCCCCAACTACCCACCTCCTCTACAATGTTAAGCCTATGGGTACAGGGTGGAATGGCTGGTTCGTCCTGACAAGCCTGGTCCACAAAGCCGAGATCCGGACTCAAGACTGAAATTTCCACAGAGTCTTCAGATCCACAGGTTTGTCCAGCGCACTCTCCAAATGAAGACCCCGTCCTGAAGTTCAGACCCAAACCCTGGCAAGGTTTTTCACGGTAAAAATGAAGAGGAGCGAGCAGCAATAAGGGGAAATGGTCTATGAGAACAAGGGACCTGAGAGGGGCCAACTCACCGAGGAGAAATGAAGCTCTCGCTGGCTAGGGAGGATTTGTGGAGAACAATAAAGGCAGCCATGCTTAAAAATACAATCAGTCACTGTGCTGGGGGAGGTGTCAGAATACAGCAGTGTAAAGATTACAGGGAGATTAAAGTGAAGCACAATGTAACAAGGGCCCCACCGAATAAAGAAGGGGTGCCAATAAATGTGTCAGATTAAAAGCGACATCAGGCTGCAACGAGACCCTGGAGAGAGAGGAAAGGCGAGCACTTCGGGTGTAAAGAAACGGCTTGTCTTGTGTTGAGCAGATTTGTTTGTTTGTAATTAGAAGAGCCGCCTGTTCCACTTGGCACCCATCGGCTCTGCTTTCCTGCACAGATAACGGCTTGTTAGCTTTGCAGTAAAGCCATGTGCTCCAAGCTATTGGAGAGTGAGAAATTCTGAACTGGGATCAGAGCAATGTAGGACTGGAAGAGACCTCGATAGGTCATTTTATTCTACACCGTTCCTGATGGGTGTTTGTCTAATTTGTTTTTTAAAAACCTCCAGTGATGGAGACTCCACAACCTCCCTAGGCAATTTGTTCCAGTGCTTAACCACCCTAACAGTTAGGAAGCTTTTCCTAATGTCCAACCTAAACCTCTCTTGCTGCAATATAAGCCCATTGCTTTTTGTCCTGTTATCAGAGGATAACAACAACATTTCTCTTCTTCATAGTAACTCTTTATGTATTTGAACACACTTATGTCTCCCTTCACCCCAATATTGTGCTCTCCAGACTAAACAAACCTGGATTTTTTTTCCCAATCTTTTCTGGGAAGTCAGGTTTTCTGCACCTTTATTTGTTTTTGTAAATAATTTTGCATTTTTGCAACAGTATTGCCGCTTCTTCTCCTATTTAGTTTCTGATCTCCTATAGCCCCCTGATCCTTTTCTGCAGTATTCCTTCCTAAGCAGTCAGTTTCTATTTTATATTTGTGCAGTTGATTATTCCTTCCTAAGTGGAATACTTTGCATTTGTCCTATTGATTTTCAACCTGTTAATTTCAGACCATTTTGTCAAGATCATTTTGAATTCTAATCCTGTCTTCCAAAGGATTTGCAATCCCTCCCAGCTAGGTATTGTCCACACTATGCCATTATCCAAATCACTTATTAAGATCTTGACTAGAACTGGACACAAGACAGATACCAATTGTAATGCTCTTCCAGTTTGACTATGAACCATTGATAACTACTTTCTGAGTATCGTTTTCCAACCAGGGGTGCATCAATTTATAGTAGGTTTATGTAGGCTGTATTTCTCTAGTTTGCTTATCAGGAGGTCATGTGAGACAGTACCAAAAGCCTTGCTGAGGTCAATAGATATTATAGCTATGGCTTCCCCCGCCCCCACAGGGCCCCTAAGGGCATGTTTACAGTAGGAAATTATATCGAAATAACTACATTTGAAGTAATTCCTGAAATAACATTGAAATAGTGAGTCCCTACTATGGGGGAGCCTCAAAATTAGTCTGAGGCAGGCTCCGTTATTTGTGGGCACGCTACCTCGACTTAGAGCCCCAGGAGGCACTGGGAAGTAGTTACTTTGAATTACTCTGGGGAGTAGTTATTTCGAAATAGCAACAACGGAGCATCCACATTACCGCTATTTCGAAATAACTATTTTGAAATTAGCGTTATTCCCCAAGCAAAACAGGAGTCGAGATTTTGAAATAGCCAGCCCATCATTTCAAAATAACGGGCTTGGAAGTGTGGACGCTCCCCTAACTATTTCGAAATGAGGGGGGTTATTTTGAAATAATTCCCTAGGGTAGACCAAGGCTAATTGTTATGACCCTGTCAAAGAAGAACATTAGGTTGGTTTGATGTGATTCATTCTTGGTTAATACACGCTGACTGTTACTTACCACCTTATTATCTTCTAGATGCTGACAAATTGAGTGTTTTACTATTTGCTCCATTATCTTTCTGGATACCAGAGTTAAACTGGCTGGTCTGTACTTTTCTGGATTGCCATTATTTCCTTTTTATAACTAACTGTGTCATTTTCTAGTCCTCGGAGATCGCTCCCATCCTCTACCCATTCTCAAAGATAATTGCAAAAGGCTCAGAGATTCCTTTGTACCATTCCTAGGATGTATTTCCTGGGGCCCTTTTGATTTCAAGACCTCTAATTTGTCTAAGTAATTCTTAACTTGTAATTTCTTATTTTAGATTGAGAGCTGATCTCATTCACCGAGGTTTGCTATATTAGTTGTCTGATCACTGCTAACCTTTTGGTGAAAACTGAAATAACAAAAGGCATTGCTGCATTTTCTGTCCTTGGTCTTCCTCTTTTATTTTATTGTTACCCTGCATGTCCCTAGTTTGATCTTGTTTTGTGCCTTGACCTTTCTAATTTTGGCCCTACATCCTATTGTTTTGTATTCATTCTTCATACTTGCCCCTAATTTCCATTTTTGTATGACTTTTTTTTTTTAAGTGTCAGGTCATTGAAGATGTCCTTGTTAAGGCAGGCATGGTCTCTTACCACACTCCTTATCTTCCCTACACTAGAAATACTAGTGAATAATCACAACTGACCATAGAATAAACACCACAGAGACTTGGTGGGATAATTGACACGGCAGGAATATTGGTATGGAAGGATACAACTTGCTCAGGAAGGACAGGCAGGGGGGGAAAGGAAGGAGGTGTGCCCTTAAGTATCAAAGATTAATACTCTTGTCATGAGGTAGAGATAGAAGTGAGGTTCCCGTCCTAGGATTCGATAACTCTATGGGTGTGGAAGGCCAAGTCCTCCTGTTATCACCATCCACGCAGCCATGCATTCACCTTCAGCATGCGTCTGTCTCTGCCTGGACACCTATTGTTGACTGAAGGGTCGAGGAGAACACCTGCAGTGCCCTCAACTCCCTCACCCTCATTCCAAGTGTCCCTTCAGATCCACTCAGGGCCAAATATCCCACTATCCTTCATGCCCCCAAAGGATAGCTGTCAGAGAGCTGGGCGACACTCATTAATCCTTCTGTAATGTCTGAGGTGAGTCCCTGGCAGGCAGCGCATATCCCTCAATGACAGATAGATGCCTGTGTCCCTTAGAAGGACTCACGGACCCCCCTCCCCACCAGCCTTTGTTTCCTCTTGGGGTTGGGGGCTGTGATCTCCCCAGCTTTGAGGGAACACGGCCTCTCCTCCTTCACCTGCTGCAGTCATCAGGCTCAAATAAAATGCCCTCCATCACATAGAACTGAAAAGGTGAAATTCAGCCTGGTATGTAGGACTCAGGTCCATGGATGCCAATTATCCCCCACTCAGCCCCTCAGCATTTGTTTCACTCAAAGTCAGAGGGATGGTTCTAAGGTCTTTGGGCCACATCAGCTCTTACTGGAGCTGCCTGACTGCACCAAAAAGGCGCCCAGCCCTAGCTAGGATGGCATCAAGGGCTATAAATATGAATAGATTGGGCAAGCCAGGGACCCATGCCTGTGTCTCTGTGGCTCCAACACACCACACAAAGTACCTGCTCTGGTGGCCACCGCTCACACAGTGGTATAGAAACATTGTGAAGATGAAGTGGGAGTCATTGTGGATAATTCTCTATCCACTAAGTGGGCAGCAGCAGTCCAAAAAGCAAACAGAATGTTGGGAATCATTAAAAAAGGGATAGAGAATAACACAGAGAATATCTTATTGCCTCTGTAAAAAACACTGGAAAAGGTTCAGAAAAGTGCAACAAAAATGATGAGGGGTTTGGAACGGGTCCCATATGAAGAGACAGTAAAAAGACTGAGACTTTTCAGCTTAGAAAAGAGCAGACTAAAGGGGAGGAGGGTATGATAGAGGTCTATAAAATCATGACTGGTATGGAAACAGTTGGTAAGGAAAAGTTATTTACCTATTCCCACAATATAAGAACTAGGGGCCACCAAATGAAATTAATAGGCAACAGGTTTAAAACAAACAAAAGGAAGTTTTCCTTCACTCAGCACAGTGTCAACCTATGGAACTCCTTGCCAGAGGATGTGGTGAAGGCTAGGACTTTAACAGGGTTCAAAAAAGAGCTAGATTGATATATGGAGGTTAGGTCCATCAATGGCTATTAACCAGGATGGGTAGGAATGGTGTCTCTAGCCTCTGTTTCTCTGGAAATGGGTGACAGGGGAGGGATCATGTGAGGATTTCCTGTTGTGTTCCCTCCCTCTGGGGCATCTGGCATTGGCCACTATTGGCAGACAAGATACTGGGCTGGATGGACCATTGGTCTGACCCAGTATGGCCGTTGTTATGAAGTTGGCTGCAATAGAAGTCTGGCATGTACACATGAGAGAGGGTGGCATGCCCCAGGCATGCAATAGAGGAAGAACAAACAGAAGCAAGCAGCTGTTCCCCCTGCTCAAATAGCTCTGCTGGCCTATGGACGGTGTAAGGTTCTTTGAGATCCCAGATCCAGTAAGCCATAGATAGGCAGAGTATGATTTATAATCAGGGCTAGCCCGAGCCATTCGTGCACCCTGGGGCCCAGGAACGTCGCCCCGGCCCCGGGCGCCTGGCGCATGCATGGCCCCGCCCCTGCCTGGCGCGGCAGCCCCGCGCGGCGCCCACTACAATGGGGCGCCCCAGGCAGTAGCCCCGTCAGCCCGTAGCTTGGGCCGGCTCTGTTTATAATTGAGCTATGCAAAGTCTGTCTGGGGATTTCACCTCCCACACTCTCTGCTTCCTCATTAGCTGGTGAACCTGCTACCCAGCACTCAAATATCAATTATTAGCTCAGCCCTAATATATAGTAGAAAACACAGTGTGTGGCTCTTCTGATCCCAGCGTCTGACAGCTGGCGTTAGTGCTGCATGCTGCCAAGTGGTAGCAGGTGTCGGAGGCCTTACACATCAGCTTTCCTAAGTAATATAAGTATACTCGAGGTATAACATGTTCTGAACTGGAACAGAGGACGTCACTAATAGCATTCAGGAAATCGCCTCTTCTAGAAATCTTATTCCATCAAGCAATGCCAATTCCTAGGAAACTATTCATTCCCAAGCATTGCCTCCAAATATAGAGACTACAGCCTGTTTTCTCTCCAGTGAGCAGTGCATTACAAAACCAAGATTTGCACAATATTTCCTCAAAGGCTGAAAACTTTCTTGTACACTAAGCCCTGGTCTACACTAGGGCTTTATTTCGAAATAACCCTCCCCCCACTTAGGTCAAATTAATAAGCAGAGCATTCACACAACCAAGTCCGGTATTTTGAAATAATGGGCTGGTTATTTCAAAATCTCTGCTCCTGCTTTCCTTGGGGAATAACGCTTATTTCAAAATAGCGGTAGTGTGGACACTCTGCTGTTGCTATTTTGAAATAACGACTCTCCAGAGTAATTAAAACTAATTACTCCCCAGTGCTTCCTGGGGCTTTAAGTCGAGGTAGCGCGTCCACATGAACTGAGCCTGCTTCGGACTCATTTTGAGGTTGCCCTGTAGTGAGGACATGCTATTTCGATTTTGTTATTTCAGGAGTTAAATCGATTTTAGTTACTTTGAAATACTTTTCTAGTATAGATATGCCCTAAAGAGAGAGACCTTGTAAGATTTTTGATACAGTGCCACCTTGTGAGTTCTGTCATAACAATACAATGGAAAGTGGGTTGTACCCACAAAAGCTCATGATATCTACATGTTTTGTTAGCCTTTAAGGTGCTGCTAGACACTTCATCATTTTTAAAGTTTTTCTTAATACAATGGAAAGACAGCATTATCGAGGGAGAAGCAGAGATTTAATCTGCATCCTTATGTAATTAATTTTGTCTTCTCCCCAACACTCTTTGCACTAATCATGAAGGTGCCTTTCCACTTGCAATTTTGTATGTGTAGACTTTCTGCTGCAGAGAAACTTTTTGCCAAAACCTGAGTTAATTTGGTTACTGATTTTTTTTCATACACACAGCAGAGAAAAACCAACCGTTGATTTAACTTTGAATATGACACTGATATTTTTATTTGTGCTCCTACACTTTATCTCAAACACTTGTCCTAGAAACTTCAAAAGAAGTTCATGATGAGATGGAATATTTTCATTGACTTCAGTAGCCTTTGGATCAAGCCTCACGTGCCCAGCACTAATTTTTAATGGGGAGAGACATGTTTAGCAAGTTATTCTCTCTTGAATCAGGAACATTACAATGATCCATTACAGATTCTAGGTGAATTAAAAAGCATCCTGATGACTGCTGGGAGCCTAAATGTTCTTTTGAAGTACATTCCTAGCTCCGTATCCTTATGGAAATAGCCTTAGAAAGTAACTCAATTGATAAGGCAGTTTGTCACCATGGCTTTTCTACAAGAAATAGGTAAAATCACAGCTTGGCTCCAACCTCACCAGCTGTGCTTTTGCCTGATACCTCCCTAGCTACCAGACAACAACTCCTAAGTCATTTATGCTCCAGGCATAACTGTGCATGCCTTTCCTGGGAAATGCTGACCTCTGTAAAGTTTGGATTTCTTTTACATATTTACCTTCACTCTGGATTTATTATGGATTTGATGGATGCTTCCTCAGTGTTCTTTCAATGGTATTCTTTTGAACTCTGAAAAGATCTGAAATACACCATCAACCTTAACAAAGTTTTCTGTCTGAGTAAAATGATGTATTTATATATCAGTCAAGCTTGTTGCTTCTTATACTGTTTGGAGCAGACACCATCCTTCTTGAGGATCTAGCAAGTGCCTAGAGCAAACTGATCGCTACCGTAGATAAAAAATGAACTGGGTTAGGTTAGTGATAGGAATAATGGGGAGACAGAAAGAGGCTTTTTAGTAAATTAATGGCACTGCTGTGAAGTTTTTAGAAGTATTTTCAATTGAATCTGTAATTCTAGTACAGGTTGAACCTCTCAAAACCAGGGCTCTCTGACCTGGCAGGACCACGGATGCTGCCAGACCAAAGAATCCTGGTTTTGAGATGTTCAACCTGCAGCAGAATTAGAGATTCTAATGCTGGACCGTGGCTGTTCCTGGAACAGAGGGCCAAGGCAGCAGGAAAGCAGAGGGGCGGGTAGCAGGGCCAGGAGCCCTAGTGGGACTGGAAGCAGGGCTCGGCCAGGAGCAGAGCTAGGCACGGGGCCAGAACTGACCTCTGCTGGTCCAGCAAACTCCCTCGTTCAGGACCGAAAGGTCCCGAGGGTGCCAAACCAGGGAGGTCCAACCTATAGTGATGATTATTAAGTTATAGACCCATGCTGTGGGTGTCCCTAAATCTCCGCTTGCCAGAAGCATTGTTGGCCACAAGCATAAACATTATCCTGGGCTCAATAGATCTTTGGTTCTGAGCCAACATGGATGTTGTTCTGCTCTTAGCTTTCAGCTCTGCTGTTGGAATCGGGGCTCTAGACTTAGCATTGGAAAGCTTGGGTTTACCTTCCTGATTCACCATGATTCTCTCTCGTGTCACCTTGGGCAGGAGATAACAGCACTTGCTGACCTCACGGAGATCACATGGAAGCCGGTGAGGTGCTCGGATATGATGGTGATGAAACACCCCTGATCCCACCGGTAGCCTCACCAAATCGGAGGTCTGATTCTGTGACTACCCAAGTCCAGGTGAGTTTTGCCCTTCACTTTAAAGGGAGCAGGATCTAGCCTTCTATCCCTGAGTGTGGAAGGTACATACCCGTCTTGAAGCCTATCAAGAGTCCCAGTGAAGTCAAGGGTTCCACTGACAGGATTTACGTTAAGCCAGTGCTGAAACGCTTTACTGGAGCCGTGCCTCAAATGGGAGGCTTAACTTCCACCACTGATGGAGCTGAAATTCCTCCTCCAAACACCAAAGGTCTCCCAGGATTCTCAGGAGCTAAAATCTCCTGAATTCAAGTTCAGTGTCTTTCCCACAAACTCATTCTTCCTCTCCCACATCATAGAATCATAGAATAACTAGGACTGGAAGGGACCTCGAGAGGTCATCGAGTCCAGTCCCCTGCCCTCATGGCAGGACCCAGTACTGTCTAGACCATCCCTGATAGACATTTATCTAACCTACTCTTAAATATCTCCAGAGATGGAGATTCCACAACCTCCCCTGGGCAATTTATTCCAGTATCTGACTACCCTGACAGGTAGGAACTTTTTCCTAATGTCCAACCTGAACCTCCCTTGCTGCAGTTTAAGCCCATTGCTTCTTGTTCTATCCCCAGAGGCCAGGATGAACAAGTTTTCTCCCTCCTAGGGCTGGAAGAGACCTCAGGAGTCATTGAGTCCAATCCCCCTGCCCAAAGCAGAACCAACCCCACCTAAATCATCCCAGCCAGGGCTTTGTCAAGCCGGGACTTAAAAACCTCTAGGGATGGAGATTCCACCCCCTCCCTAGGGAAGCCAGATAACACATCTTCACCATCCAGTGAGTAATAGATTCTCCTCTTCAATTCCTCACTCTGTCTTGGTGAATGCGTGTTTACCCATTTCCATCGCCGGCAATACACTGTGTCTTATTTCACACGCCCATTGCACTCTGCTATCCACACAGCAGCCTTTCTCATTTTGTTCCAATGAGTTAGATAATTCCCTTTGTGTTTCATAATGAGATCCACAGATGAAAAGCACAACAATTAGTGCAAAGATTTCTTCATTATTACTAATACAAATCAGTGGTGGAATTACGGAAGCATTTAACCACGCGGCAGGGGAATCTGCCTGATCTGAATGCATTATTTACTACACTTGTTTTCTCTTGGGTTTCTTTTTCCATGGGTCTGTGTGTGTGTGTTTATATAGCTATTTAAGCCCTTAATGTGACTGGCTTGGATCTAATATTATTTATGCATCCGAAGGGCTAAGAATGATATTTGTCACCTGCTATCCATCCTATAGTCACCGAATCACAGATGACAGAGATGGAAAAGACTTTTGAAGCAATCTAATCTCTCTCCATTCACCCCCTGCCATTGCAGCCTTCTTCCCTATGGCATAACTCTAGTCCTTTGACTAGCTGGCTTTTAAATGACTCCAGTAATGAGGTTTTTCAGGGGGCTGCTCATCTTACCTCTGATTATTGTGCTGCCTAACGTAGTCGGAATCTCTCTTCTAATTTCTCTCGCTCACCTACAGATCAAACCCACCCCTTGCCCCCTGTCTTGTGCCAAACTTCAGTAGCCAGGTTGGATGGAGGAGTTTTCCACCGGAGTTGAGGAATCCTGCTCTACTGGGATTCACACCCAAGAGACCTGTTTTCACTCCTCCCATTGCCCAGCCATCTGCAGCTTGCATGGGGATCTGCACAGTCCCTTACATGTACGTGCAGTAAATCCACACTCATCCCTCCTTTACTGGAGCCGAAGGATCCCCCTTGTGTGTTTCTTCTGGTTTTCGGGTTCTTGTTGCACGGTTTGGCCCCCTTCGGCCCGCCCCACCATTTCTCTGTAGTACCCTCCATGTGGTTATTTTCCACCCTGTCATTTGAAGAAAGATTAAAAAGACTAGGACTTTTCAGCTTAGAAAAGAGGACACAAAGAGCGGAGTATGACAGGTATGGAGAAGGTGAATAAGGGGAAGTTATTTACTTGTTCCCATAACATAAGAACTAGAGGCCGCCAAATGATATTCAGAGGTAGCAGGTTTAAAACAAATAAAAGGAAGTACTTCTTCACATAACACAGTCAACCTGTGGAACTCCTTGCTTGAGGATGTTGTGAAGACCAGGACTTTAACAGGGTTCCAAAAAGAGCTAGATGAATACATGAAGGACAGGTCTATCATGTTGGAGTATTGTGTCCAGTTCTGGGCACTGCATTTCAAAAAAGATGTGGAGAAATTGGAGAGGGTCCAGAGAAGAGCAACAAGAATGATGAAAGGTCTAGAGAACATGACCTATGAAGGAAGGCTGAAAGAACTGGGTTTGTTTAGTTTAGAAAAGAGAAGATTGAGGGGGGACATGATAGACGTTTTCAGGTATCTAAAAGGGTGTCATAAGGAGGAGGAGAAAACTTGTTCATCTTGGCCTCTGAGGATAGAACAAGAAGCAATGGGCTTAAAGTGCAGCAAGGAGGTTTAGGTTGGACATTAGGAAAAGTTCCTACCTGTCAGGGTAGTCAAACACTGGAATAAATTGCCTAGGGAGGTTGTGGAATCTCCATCTCTGGAGATATTTAAGAGTAGGTTAGATAAATGTCTATCAGGGATGGTCTAGACAGTATTTGGTCCTGCCATGAGGGCAGGGGACTGGACTCGATGACCTCTGGAGGCTCCTTCCAGTTCTAGTATTCTATGATTCTATTAATGGCTATTAGCCAGGAGGCGTAGGAATGGTGTTCCTAGCCTCCGTTAAACAGAGGCTGGACATGAGTGACAGGAGAGGGATAACTTGGTTACCTATTCTCTTCATTCTCTCTGGGACACCTGGCACTGGCCACTGTTGACAGACAGGACACTGGACTAGCTGGACCTTTGGTCTGACCCAGTCTGCCCGTTCTTATGTTCTTTTGCACTTTCAGCTGAATTTCTTTCTTGTCAGGCTCCTTTCCTCACTTGATTTTTTTTCTCCTCTGTCTCCTTACAGGGTGTAGAAGAGGGAGTCAGCAGCACACAGAAGGTATTTACTGATTTTCTCCACTTCGCACAGCCCTTAAGCGACCACGTGCCGGTGTCACTCAACATTCCTAGTCACTGGCATGCTACGTATAGCCTCGCACAGGGAGCTCCCTTGTCCCTCTCAGAAGAGAACCCAGCTCCTCCGCTGGTGCACATCACTACAGCTCAGTGGACGAGACATGCAGCAATTTACCCCCGCAAGCCACAGACCGCGGCAGTTGTTTAAAAGACATCACAATACCAGCAGTACAACATTAATCACAGGCGATATCTGGCCTGCAGGGCTGTCAGCTTTACAGTCTGACACGCGACCCTCCTTGGATTGTGTTGCTCGCGCTGGGAAGCTGGTTTCTGAGGAGTAGGGGGGAGTCTGACCTCTTCCAGCAGAGGCACAAAGTGAAGCCCAAGGGAAATGAAAAGAGGAAGATTTTTATTCTGTTTGGATCTTGTCAGCGGGGACTCTGCGAAAGCTGAGATGTCCATGGATGACCAGGGACAATGCTGACTACTCAGTAGATGGCTGGGAGTTTGCTAAAGCCAAAGTGGAAATGACCCACTCAGAAAACAAATGGATAGGCTGCCTCTGAGGTACAATGGTGTGTTTTCCCCTACAGCAGCCTGCTCCTCCCCACCCCACACCCCTCCTTCACACACAGACACCGCCCTTCCTTCTGGAAAAATCGCTTAGTTGACTCTAGCCATAAAGATGTAGCCGTGTTAGTCTGGTCTTGCTGAAACAAAAGACAGGACTATGCAGCACTTTAAAGACTAACAAGATGGTTTATTAGGTGATGAGCTTTCGTGGGCCAGACCCACTTCCTCAGATCAAATTGTGGAAGAAAATTGGCATGACCATACCAAAGGGATACAATCAAAAAAATGTGAACACATATAAAATTGACAAATCAGATTTTAGAGCAGAGGGATGTGTGTGTGGGGAGGGGAGGTTAGTGTCTATGAGATAATGATATTATCACCCCCAATATCATTATCTCATAGACACTAACCTCCCTCCTCCTCCCCTCCTCTCCCCACACACACACACACACACACACCCTCTGCTCTAAAATCTGATTTGTCAATTTTATATGTGTTCACTTTTTTTAATTGTATCCCTTTGGTATGGCCATGCCAATTTTCTTCCACAATTTGATCTGAGGAAGTGGGTCTGGCCCACGAAAGCTCATCACCTAATAAACCATCTTGTTAGTCTTTAAAGTGCTGCATAGTCCTGTCTTTTGACTCTAGTGAGAGGTTGACAGCTTTGGAGGGGTAGTCATACAATCTTAGGGCGGGAAGAGACCTCAGGAGTTATCAAGTCCAGCCCCTTTCCCAAAACAGGACCAACCCCAACTAAATCAACCCAGCCAGGGCTTTGTCAAGCTAGGACTTAGGAGGTTTTTAAGGATGGAGATTCCACCCCCTTCCTAGGGAACCCATTCCAGTGCTTCACCCCCACTTCTAGGGAAATAATTTTTCCTAATATCCAACCTAGACCTCCCCTACTGTAACTTGAGACTGTTTCTCCTTGTTCTGCATCTGTCACCACTGAGAACAGCCTCTCTCCATCCTCTTTGAAACCTCCCTTCAGGCAGATGAAGGCTGCTCTTAAATCCCCCCTCACTCTTCTCTTCTGCAGACTAAACAAACCCAATCCCCGCAGCCTCTGCTCGTAGGTCATGTGTTCCAGCCACCTCATCATTTTGGTTGCCCTCCGCTGGACCCTCTCCAAAGCGTCCACATCCTTTCTGTAGTGGGGGGCCCAGAACTGGATGCGATACTCCAGATGTGGCCCCACCAGTGCCAAATAAAGGGGAATAATTGTTTCCCTAGATCTGCTGGCCATGCTCCTGCTGATCCACCCCAATATCCCATTAGCCTTCTTGGCTGCAAGGGCGCACACTGTTGACTCACATCCAGTTAGTTAAAATGTTTGGTGGACCAAAGGCGAGTTAAGCTGAGCTCTTAGCAAGCAAACCAGGGAGTGGAGGAAGCCCAGGTAGGTGGCACTAATGCCAAGGTACTTGCCTGCAGGCTCTGTAGGAGGAAGCTGGGTGATACCTTGTCGTCTTTGCTCTATGCGGGGCATGTGCTGGTCATGGCGGTGCAAAGCAGTGGGCGGATTCTAGGGGTGAAGTCCTGGCTTCATTGACTTCAAAGATAGAGCTCCCAATAATTTCAGTAGGGTGAGGGCTTCGCCTGACAAGGATCCAGCCTAGCACCGGACGTTGCCACACAGGGTGAGACACCCTGAGGGTGCTCGCCCTTGACAGGACTCAAATGGGGGCATCGGTTGCATCCCACCCTGTGTTCAGACTCCCTCCTTCTCTCCCACTGTCCACTGCCCTCTTCTGCCCTTTCCCTGCTAGGCAACTGAGTCAGGACAATGCTGTGGAGGAAGCTTAGCTCCCATGGTGCACGATGCTGGGCTAACCCGTCGGCTGGGCCCTGGGAAGCAGCGAAGAGCTGGGGTGCAGGAAATTCTAGCCTCCCTTCAGACATGCCTCTGCTCCCTGCCCTATCCGTGGGGCAGAGAGCCATGTCCTCCCCAAAGGCCAGTCCTGCTTTGGGTCAGGCCTCTCTACTGGGGGTATTCACCGGGTGACATTTCTGGCCCCTTGAAGGGCTTTCTGTGCTGCAGAGGGGCATAGAGGGGCCTGGATGGACCTGTCAGGGCCACAGTGCTGCCACGGTAACCATCGCGGAGCTCTGTGTGAGTGCCAGGGCTTCTCTCCCCCAACAGGCGTGGGCCCAAGAAACGATGTTCCTTCCCCCACTGTGTCTCTCCAGGCACGTCCACGTCATTAATGAGCCTGGTGGATTTCTGCTCAACGCGAACAGGCACCGGGATGAAGTGAGTCCCAGCCCACGACCTCACACTGGATTTGATATGAGTTTCCAAACAGCTCCAGCCCAACGTGCCCCTCCCCAGCCCATGCTCCCCCCTCTGCCGCACTAAGGCGTCCTCCGAGGGTTACCGGCATCCCTTATCAAAGCCCTCCGCATGGCTGCTGATTCGACTTAGCTCGGCGAGGAGCTCCCACAGGTGCTCAAAAGGCAAGAGCAGGCTACCTAATCAGTCTGTGGGAAAGATCCAACCTCCCCACCACAAAAATAAAGCCGAATCCAAACCTCCTCCTCAGAGGAGGGGGGAAAACAACCTCCTTGCTCATCGGGGAAATAAGAAAACCCAGCAGCAATTAAATCCCAGTCAGCCAAAGCCATGAAGAAATAAAACGAAACAGAGGGCAGCTAGACACCGCTGGCCTCTTGCGTGACTTTGCCTTGTGCCGCTTTGCCTCTCTGACTCAGGTCCCCTTCCCATTCTTTCTCTGCCTTGCCTCATTAGATTATTAGCTTTGCTGGGCTGTGTTAGTACAGGTGATTAAAAAAAAATGCACAACACATCAGCACAGTCGGCCACAGCCTGTAGTCACAGGTGTTCCAAGCAGAGATGGGATAGACTCCAGTGTAGGAGAAGGACATGTTTCTATCGGCTTCCTTGCCAGCCCATCCAGATTAAATCCTCTTTTCTTAGAAATATATAAAGGCAAGAATCATGTCTTTTTTTTTTCTTTTCTTTTTGTCCTGCCATCTGTCCTATCCACACCCGGGCAGATTGACTCACGGAATTTAGAGGGTGCAGCCCGGGGCTTCGGATTTTGACAAGTCCTCAAATATATATCTGTAGGCAATTAGGTCAGGAAAGCTGAGTGTAACACTGCTAGATATGTACTGAAATTAACGTGCTTTTGATTGGTTTAACTTGCATTTGGCTTAATGATTGGTCTAACCGTTTAAAAACCAGACCGGGCATCACAAAGGTAATTTCCCAATAGAGCTCTTAGGATCAGGCCCTGGTGCTGGTAAACCCGTAAAGGGAAAGAACTGAAGAAGCAAAGAAGGTCCCTCAAAACTGTAATAGCTCCAGGCACCTATCAAACACCCTCCAGCCCTGCACCCAGCTTGCTGGAGGTAGGTACAGATCTGAAGCTGTACATCTGGGCACAGCTAGGATATATATATATAGGCCTCGGCATATGGGCTGTGCAGATACGGCTCCTCCTAGCACCATCCGTCTCTGTGGCCTCTTGAGCAACTTGGCTTCCTTGTAAGGCATCTGGCTTCTTTCTGAGCAGCAGCAAAAATCCAAACCACCAGCCCCCTGGAGCTGCTGGAGAAGGTGGACACGCAGGACTCTGCCACCTGCAATGCCTCCTGAGATGATGCCGTGCATGGGGTTAACCGGGCAGCCCTTGTCTGCAGAAAGTGGAAGCCAAGACGTATTAGGCTTGGGAAAAGCCTCCGAAGGCCGGGGTGCATGTCTGTCGTGCAGAAGAAGTGTGTGTGTGTGTGTGTGTGTGTGTGTGTGTGTGTGTGTGTGTGTGTGTGTTTTTCTCTCTCTCTCTCTGTTTAGTCTGGGAAACTTGAACTTTGGGGGCCGGGATTTTTTCTGAGCAAACACGGAGCAATCCACATGCTTTTTCCTGGCGGCCTTCCTCTCCCTGTTTGGCAGGAAGCCCGGAGAAAGGAACACGACCGTCCTTCTCTGCCTTCGTGCCTGGCTGTAAACACCCAACGGCAGACAGAGGAAAGAAAAACCAAGCTGTCTGGGTGGGCACAAGGCTGGGACACGGGGCTGCAGTCAGTGGCTTGAATGCATTTTGCCCTGCCCTTCCCCTCTGCCTCGCATAACGTCCTAGCTCGAACGCATTGTTACTGCTGGGTGCTGATTAGCGGGATGCACGAGCATGAAGATTTTTTCACAATGGGGTGCCTCAAATGAAGCTCTTGCATTCATATTTAAGCTCCTTAAATAGGCGGATGCAGCGTACCCACAGCTCCCATTGGCTTCAGAATATTGGTGACAGATAGGGCGGGGATGGAAAATTCACCAGAGGGAGAATACCATGGCAAAAAGCGGCTGCAAGCTCCGCTCCATGCCATGAGTTCACAGAGGCCAGGCTAGCATCAAAAGTGGGTGGGGCTAACAAGGCAGGGGTGTGGCCACTGAGACAACCAATCAGAACTCCCCATTAACCGAAGCCATTTTGTTCGAGGGGATGGAGGGTAGCTTTCAAAGTGCAAGGGGGACAGGAACGCAGGCTACTGTCCCTCAGGGCAAATGACTCCAGGGGGGCAGAGGGACAGTAGCTTGTGAAAGGAGGGGTAGTTCACCATTTTCACGAGGGTGAATCGATCCACAGGCATCTCAAATGGTACTAGCATTGTTGACTGGGTTTTTAACTTGTCCAGAGAGCTGGTCTCAGATATATCTCCCTCATCCTGTGCCTTTCAGAAGGGTCTTTGTTTCCCCCAAGGAAAACTAACAAAAGGATAAGGTGCAAAATGAGAACAGATTTATTCACAGGAAACTCAGGTAGTTAAGGCAAAGTAAGTATCAAATGCTAAGGACTCCCAAAATATAACCAGGCAAGGGACTAAAACCAAGCAGGCGCTGGCTGTAACACAGGAGAGGTTGAAGTCCTAACCCACGGCTACCCCCAGATTAGGCTAGATGAAAGAGAAGATAATGTTTCCTACCGTATCCTGCAGCATTGATGTCACAACGGCAGTGGCTCTGGATCTAGGTCCAGATGACCAAGCAAGTAGGAAGGCAGGACCTTCTGTCACAGGCTGATGGATGCTCTGTTCTTGCTCTTCTTTTAGCTCTTTTTCCCAGCATTATTGTAGGCGATGGTATGGAAAGGATCGGAACACCAACCCTTGGGTGGTCCCAAGTTTACCCTTCCATCAATGGAGGTGAGGTCCAGCAATGGCTATTATTAGCCAGGATGAGCAGGAATGGTGTCCCTAGCCTCTGTTTGCCAGATGCTGGGAATGGGCAACAAGGGATGGGTCACTCTCCAAGGAAGTTTTTCTTCATGCAGCACACAGTTAACCTGTGGAACTCCTTGCCAGAGGATGTTGTCAAGACCAGAACTTAGAGGGTACATCTACAGTGCACCCTTATCTCGAAATAAGCTATGCAATGTGCGCTACACCGATTGCATAGCTTATTTTGATTTTATTTCAAAATAGCTTATTTCGTAATTTGGCGCTGTCTACACAGCACCAAATTTCAAAATAACTCGCTATTGGGAAATTCCCCTTAACCATTGTGGAATGAGGGTTACTGGGATGTTGAAATAAGCCGCCCACTACTTCGAAATCTATTTTGAAACAATGGGCTGCTTCAATAGACACGGAATAGCTATTTTGGGATAGCTATTTTGGGATCGCAGTGTAGATATACCCTAACAGGGTTCAAAAAAGAACTAGATACATTTATGGAGGTTGGGTCCATCAATGGCTATTAGCTAAGATGGGCAGGTATGGTGTCCTTAGACTCTGTCTGTCTGAGGCTGGAAATGGATGACACAGGAAGGATCACTTGATGATTGCCTGTTCTGTTCACTCCCTCTGGGGCATCTGGCATTGGCCACTGTCAGCAGACAGGACACTGGGGTAAATGGACTGTTGGTCTGACCCACTATGGCCATTCTTATGATCTTCAAGATGAGCAGCTACACTCAGCAGCGCTTGCTACCTCCCAGAGTAGCCGTCCTGTCTGACGGGCACACTGACCTTTTATACTCCCCTGTTGCAGGGTAGATTACCAGTCGGGTAACTCACCCATTTCCCCACCTCTGGACAGAAAAGGTGCCAAAAATCGAGAGTATGTCTAGACTACACACTTCTTTCGAAAGAAGCTTTTTCGAAATAATCTTTTGAGAGAGCTTCTTTCGAAAGATATTGTCTAGACAGCCACCACTTTTTTTTGAAAAAGCGATTCTCTTTTTTGAAAGAGAGCAGCCAGGCAACGTGGATGCTCTCTTTCGAAAAAGCTCTTCCCCCCCCCCCCAAAAAAGGCATTCTGCCACATAAAATGGAAAAAAAAGCCACGTTTTTTAATTTAATTTCGAAAGAACACGGCGGTAGTCTAGACACAAGTGAACTTTTTTTCGCAAAAAGGCCACTTTTTTCGAAAAACCCCTGTAGTCTAGACATAGCCTAACAGGGGATGGGAAGAAGGGTGCGAAATTTGGATTCCCAATTGTTGTTACAGCAAATCCAAGACAGCAGAAGAGAAAACAATGATAAAATAAGCCACACTGGCTGGTTTAGACTAAGGCCCAGCTTCTCAAAGGTATTTCGACATGCAGCTCCTCTTGATTTCTTTCCTTGGGTCAGAATATGTCCCGTGCATCTGGCCTGGGGGCTCTTAATGTATTTGTACCGTGCTGGGCACTGAGCAGCCGGGGACCAGACAAGCCATGGAGGGTTACGGAGGTTGGGGTTGCTTTCCCAGAGCACCTCACTCACTTCCCATCAGCCCCAAATCCCAGGTGGCTAGAAGAATGGGAGTCATCAGAGTAACTCGCTCTTCATCAAGGGTAACGACCGGGGAGAATAATTGATGGGGCATGTCTCAGCACTGTGTAGGAGCTGGGCTCTGACAACATGCTAACAGCGATTTTCCAAGCCTGCCCGTGGCATATGCATGCCGGGCGGTCCCCTTGTGCTCCGGCAAGCTGTCCTTGCACAGAATTGCTGTCGCAAGCAGCTCTCCTTGGCTGTGTGTAGTGAGACCTCTAGTGTTGACTGTCCGCCTCCTGCAACAAGCTTGCTGGCTTCCTGGATTGTCCAGCCGCTTCTGCATTTTCACAGGAGGCAGGGTTCCTAAAAAGCCAGTGGCGTGGGCCTCCCTGTGTGAGCTATGTGTGAGCTTTCCGTTGCCCCACGTGGACCCACACCTGCCCCAAAGGCCCCTGGCATACCCCTCTGAAGAGGGTGCGGTCATGGGTGCAGAGGGGTATGGAATGGATGGTGTATCCAGCCCTGGAAGGGGGTATCAGTCAAGGGAATTAATGGTGCCTTCCACAGGAGAATGGAGGAACCTGCAAAGTAAAGTCCAGGACAGAGGGCAAACCTCCCGATGCCCTGAAGGACTCTACTCCCCACACAGCTCTGTCACCCCCAAGTAAGCCCAGGGCTCTGGCACCCCCCTGCATCCACAGGTCTGGCAAGAACAGCTGAGATGCGATCCCCAACGCAGCAGCCGGCTGCCCTTTTGTTTCAGATTAGAAAGGCTCCATTAAACTGCCCATTGCGCCCAGTTAGCAGGCGGGGGACAGTTGCCTATGGGCCTGAACCCAAGGGAATGGGCTAATCACATCCCAGCCCTGGGACGCAGCTCTGTTGGCACCCCCGGGCTGCGCGGCAAGACCAGGAGGCCAGCGGATGAATTGCAGACCTGGAAATGCCTGAGGGGACCGATGCTTTTCGCGGTGGGTGGAGGATCCTAGCTGTCTGGGAGGCTGCAGAGACAGGCAGGCCAGCTAGCTTCCGGTACCCGTCCCCAGAGAGTTCTAACCAGAGGATACTAGGCATGGCCCGCAAGCCACCTCAGGCCCGCTGATGGGGGAGTGGGCAAAGGGGGAGTTGCCTCTGGGTCCAGGGCTCTGGCCATCATTGCTGCTACCTCAGGCCCCACAGTGAAGCCTCAGGCCCCACAGTGTGCTGTGCTATGCACTCTGCATGGCCCTGAGAGATAGGGAGGGCCACAGTGATAGTCCAGGTGGCACTGAGGCCCGGCTGCCTCAGGCCCCGCCCCATCTGCCTCAGGCCCCGCCCCTTCCGGAGGAATGGACCTGCCCCCCTCCACGCCATCCCCAGGAGTCTGTGGAAGCTGTCGGCCCCCCTGAGCCGGCTGCATTAAACTCCAGCTGCAAATGCTACTGCTGGCCGCGTGCCTACACGAAACGCTCTTTGTGCTAATGTGTCTGGGGAGGGGGAGGCGGGGAAGTGCTTGGAAATGGATATTCTATAAAGATCCCTTTTGATGTGCTCAGGTTTCACGGCCGCGCTGTCATCAATTATTTACAGTCCCCCAACGGAGAAGGCAAATACGGAATTAGGAATGTATACGGCCTCGGCCTCCCCACCCCCGCTCGGCGTTATTGCCTCTTAACTACAGCTGGGGGGGGAAGGGCAGGAGTGTTTGATGTTAATTAGCCGTAATGATAATTGCAAAGAAAGTGCAAATGCTTTAATCTGGGAGGCCTGACGTGGTTCATATTAAAACCAGAGTATTAGAAAATTCCTGGTGTGCCGACATTGCATCCTAGAATTCCCAGTCCCCATTATTTAATACTTAGCTTGGCATGGCTGTCCGATGGGGATAGGTGATCTAATAGCATCACAGGTACAGGTATAGGACTAGATCTTGGCTGAAGTCAGTGGAGATTTACAGCAGTTCAGCATTTGGCTCATTCTAACTAGGGATGTAAAATCCTGTTTAAAATGTTAACCGGCTAAACTATATGTTTAAGCAGTTAACCGGCCTGCTCCAGCATGCCACTGGTACAGCCCCCCACCCGGTAACCAGTCAAGGGTGATGTTTACTAGGTAACAATTGCTGATTAGCCGTCTACATCCCTAATTCTAACATGATACAGCATGTTTTATTTTGTAAAGATTCTGCTCTATGTGGGGGTGCGTCTACACAGCACTCTAAACTCAAAATCAGATACACAATTGGTGCTATGCCAATTGCAGCTCTTATTTCAAAACTATTTCGAAATAGCTTATTTTGAAATTTGGCGCGTCTACACAGCGCCAGATTTCAAAATAAGGCGCTATTTCCAGCCATCCCTTATCCCTCGTGCAACAAGGGTTACCGGGATGACGAAAAAGCACTCCTGTTATTTCGAAAAATATTTTGAAATAACAGACGGCTTGTGTAGACGTGGGGTAGCTCTTTCGGGATATCTCCGGTATCCCGAAATAGCCATGCAGTGTAGACATAGCCTGAAACCCCCTTTGAGGGTGAGAAAGTGGGCAACCTTTTTAAACATCTCCCTATTTCTCTTGGTTCCCAGGCAGCACATCCCTCAGTTTGGAAAGGAACGCTCAGCAGCTTGGTGTCAACAGTCGTTTATAGTCGGTTTCACTTTCTGTTCTCAGCACAGTAAGGTGCTCAGGTTACGTAACTTCCTGGTCAGTGCGGATCAATATGTGTGTCCCTCTCAGACTCTGTCCATGAGGGACCTGTTCCAGGGCCTGTCTCGTTAGCTCATGCTGAACAAACACTCCTGCTTTCAGTCACAAGTATGTTGGCCAAGACAATGGCCATCATGCTTACACTGCAAATGCTTTAGGGAAAACTTCAAATTCCCTTCCAAAGAGCTGTATGTATGGCGCATTTGTGCATAGATAGATATCACCTGACACATATTCACACACACACACATTCCAGCTCTTTTGATTCACGTTAAGTTCCTGACAACATTTTTTTAACCAATCCTACTTGGATACTTGAATACTGTGTACAGATGTTGTTGCCTCATCTCAGAAAAGATATCTTGGTATTGGAAAAGGTTCAGAAAAGGTCAACAAAAAAGATGATGGGTTTGGAATGGGTGCCATTTGAAGACCGATTAAAAAGACTGGGACTTTTCAGTTTAGAAAAAAGGAGACTAAAGGGGGATAGGAAAGAGGTCTATAAAATCATGACAGGTATAAAGTGAATAAAGACAAGTTATCTACTTGTTCCCATAACGTAAGAACTAGGGGTCACCAAATGAAATTAATAGGTAGGTTTTAAAACAAACCAAAATAAATTTTTCTCCATGCAGTGCAGTGTCAACCTGTGGAACTCCTTGCCAGAGGATGTTGTGAAGACCAGGATTTTAATAGGTTCAAAAAAGATAAATAAACTAGATAAATTCATGGAGGTTAGATCCACTGCTGGAAAACAGGATACTGGGCTAAACAGACCTTTGGTCTGACCTGGTATGGCCATTCTTATGTAACTTATCTAAGTATGAGTAGTAACAGGACTGGAGCCCAGTGGCAGTGGAGCTGGAGCGGAGCCAGCCAGAGGGAGGGGCAGTATCCTTGGAGGCTGGTGGCAGGGGACCTTTGCAGATCTGACAAATTCCCTCATTTGGGATGGGTCAGGTCCTGAGGGTGCTGGACCAGGATAGTCCAACCTGTAAGATACATAATTCCAGTTACAACAATTGCATAGCTGGAGTTGAGGTACCTTACATTGATTCTCTGGGGGCATCTCACTGACTTCCCTTACTCCTCTCCAGTGCAAGGAGTACTCCAGTCAACAGGGGTTCCCTCCTGTTTGATTTAGTGGGTCTTCACTAGACCACCTAAATCAAACCCCAGAAGATTGATCACCGGAACGTCGATCATCCGGTAAGTATAGCTGAGCCCTGAATGTAGAACACAAAGGGGGGGATGTTATGGAATGCCAGTCTGTATTATGCTGTTTAACCAATAGGTGGCACAGTTTGGAAAAGACGTTTTTTAAATGAACTTCGCCATGCCTAACACCTCATTCAAGGATGTTACAATGAACACCTTTGGTGTGTGTAGGCAAGCTCGGTAACCAGTCCCTATGTAGCAAAGGGGTACTTGACAGGATCAAGACCCCGTAGGCCCTGGTCCAGCAAGCACATAAGCAAGTACATAACGTTAAGTTTGTGAAATACATTTCAGTGTGATGACTTAAGAGTAAACGAGTAGTTGCATTGAAGTCAATGACTTCAGGGTCACGCTTGCTAGGTGGCCATTGATCTTTGCTATACTAAAGTGACTCTTTGGAGCACAAATTCTGTTTTCGGAAGGTCCTGCAATAGCATTAGCTTGATGGCCCAGGATCCCGCAGCTGAAACTCAAGAAGGTAGCAGGTACCATGCATTTCCAACTCTCTATGGCGAGTATCTTCCTCGGGATAAGGAGCAAATTTCCTGGGTGCCCTGGGCAGCTGTTTTAGACTCTGACACTCCTACCAGAACAAACAGCCTGCAATAAGAAGGATTACAGCATGCATAAAATTGAATTTGAGTGAGAGAAGCATCCTGGAAATATTACTGCTCACATTGTGCAGCTTAGGGCCGTGCGATGTTCTTGCCGAGCAGGATAGATGGCTTCCCCTTAAACAAATACCATCAATTAGAACCACTTAATCTTCCCATTAGTTTCCCTCTGAGCTTTTAAAAGGCTGAGACGGGTTTATGGTCCCAAAGTGATCTCTCAGCCATACCTCCCAAGTATCATCGGTGCGACGCAAAACCTACGATGCAACCTGTACTAAATTATTACAGGAGCATAATAGAACCAAAGAAGAAGAGGGTATATTTCTCCAGGAGAGAGCCAGTGTAAACTACATAATCATAAGCAATATACAACGACACAAACTCCCCCATAAATATACTCCTATGTAGTGCTCTTTAATCACGATGAAAGGGGAAGGACCGGCTTCTCCAGGAGATGTCTTTTCTAATTTTTGTAATTGCTTCTCTTTTCTTTGTCATGATTCTGTACAACTAAGGTCACGTCAATACTTCCCGGTGGATCATTGCTGCAGCGGTTGATTTTTCTGGTGTTCGATTTAGCGGGTCTAGTAAGGACCCGCTAAATCGAATGCCGAGGGTGTCCCGTCACAGCTGGTATTTCTACTCCTTGTGAAGTAACGGACGTCAACAGGAGTAACGGACGTCAATGGGAGCGTTTCTCCCGTCGACTTCCCACTGTGGGACATCTCCAAAGTTTGAATCGAGGTACGCAATTAACATCGCTGGAGTTGCGTATCATAATTTGAACTTATCCCCTAGTGTAGAATCGTAGAATCAAAGGGCTGGAAGAGACCTTGGGAGGTCATCAAGTCCAACCCCCTACCCAAAGCAGGACCAATCCCAACTAAATCAACCCAGCCAGGGCTTTGTCAAGCCGAGACTTAAAAACCTCTAGGGATGAAGATTCCACCACCTCCCTAGGTAACCCATCCCAGTGCTTCACCCTCCTCCTAGTGAAATAGTTTTTCCTAATATCCAACCTAGACCTCCCTCACTGAACTTGAGACCATTGCTCCTTGTTCTGCCATCCGTCACTATTGAGAACAGCCTCTCTCCATCCTCTTTGGAACCTCCCTTCAAGGACAATGAAGGCTTCTATCAAATCCCTCCTCACTCTTCTCTTCTACAGACTAAACAAACCCAAATCCCTCAGCCTCTCCTCATAGGTCATGTGCTCCAGCCCCCTAATCATTTTGGTTGCCCTCTGCTGGACCGTCTCCAATGTGTCCACATCCTTTCTATAGTGGGAGGCCCAGAACTGGACACAATACTCCAGATTTGGCTTCACCAGAGCCAAATAAAGGGGTATAATCACTTCTCTAGATCTGCTGGCAATGCTCCTCCTAATGCACCTTAATATGCCATTAGTCTTCTTGGCTACAAGGGCACCCTGTTGACTCATATCCAGCTTCTCATCCACTGTAACCCCCAGGTCCTTTTCTGCAGAACTGCAACTTAGCCAGTCGGTCCTCAGCCTGTAACAATGCTTGGGATTCTTCCGTCCCCAGTACAGGACTCTATTTTTAACCTGGGACGGAAGGGCAAAACTGGGGGAGGCATAAGTAGTTTTAGGCCAGGTAAAGACCATATTCTCAGGCTGTGTACATTGCATAAGTCCACTTGATAACAATTACTCAAAAGAATCAGTGACTTCAATGGAGCTCTACTGGTTGGAAGTAGCTGAGGCGTTGATTCAATATCGTATGCCAAAGCAAGGGAACAGAAATTTAAATAAGAACCCCTGCTTGCCTACAACTGTTGTTAATTTAAAGGGAAGGTCTGTGTAACCGCCACCAGGTGGATTTGAACCTGGGACCTTTGGAGCTGAATATAGGAGTCTCTACCCTCTGAGCTAAAAGCCAGCTGCTTCCCAGCCCCTGCTATAGAGGTCTATTGATCTTAACTGTTGCTGTGGTCTAGGTACCACTGCATTGGTCAGTGAACCACACTAGAGCTACGTCTACACTGCGGCTTCTTGCACAAGAATGGCCGTTCTTGCGCAAGAATCCGCAGAGCGTCTACACTGCCCACCTGCTCTTGCGCAAGTAAATGTACAGTACGGCATGATAAGAGACGGCTCCTTGCGCAAGAGCTACGCTCTTTTCTATCAGGTGTAAGCTCTCTTGCGCAGGCACTCTTGCGCAAGAGGGCAGTGTGGATGTTCGGCAAATGAGTACTTGTGCAAGAATTGGCCCGGCCTCTCCAACACTCCATACAGGCAATCACCACTCGTTGGTTCCCCCTAGTTGGCCCCCCCCTTAAAGGCACAGGCATGCAGCACAGCCATTTGCAACGTGCGGCCCGGGTAGCAGCCAGGAGGAGCAATGGCAGCTGCCCAGCCTCAGCCAGGTCCCTCAGACCCCACTGAGGAGCCACCCCAGAGCACCCAGCAGGCCCACAGGGGCACCAAGCGGTGGGCTCCATGCTGGAGCACCGCTGAGGTGACTGCCCTCCTGGACCTCTGGGGAAAGGAGGAGGCCCTCCGGGACCCCAAGTCCAGGAGGAGGAATGCCCACATCTTCTCTCACATGGGCCAGGCGCTGGCCACACAGGGATACCTGGCCCGGACCCTGGAACAGGTCCGGGCCAAGGTGAAGGACCTTCACCTCACCTATGTGCGGGCCAGCGAGCATGGGGGGTGGAGGAGCCACTGCCTGTCCCCATTACCACCGCCTGCAACGCATCTTGGGGGACAAAGGGGCCAGTCCCCTGCTGGCTCAGGTGGACACAGCAGTGGCCACCCCAGTGGTCCGACCCAGGGAACCGGAGGAGGAGGGAGACCGGTCCACGGACGAGGGGGGTGGCAGAGGACAGCAGCCAGACCCCGCCATCCCGGCCCAGCAGCAGTCAGGACGTGTCCCGGGCATCCTCAGAAGCTGGCGAGGGATTGTCTGGTGAGTGCAGTGGCTACAATTTGCAAGTGTGCTGGAGACGGCGTGGGGGGGGGGGGTAGCGGCACATGGCACAGCCTGGCGACATGCTGTGCAGAGGTATGCAGCACATGCAACCTTGTGCAGCTAGGGTTGCCAGGTATCCGGTTTTGAGCCGGACAGTCCAGTCTTTGCGCTTTCTGTTCGGGATACAAATTGAGAGGATATAAATGAGAAAATATAAATGTCCAGTATTTTCTAACTAAGATGTAATGTAGACTGTCATGTAATGTCAAGTGTGTCCGGTATTTTTGTTGAAACCATCTGGCAACCCTACGTGCAGCCAGACCAAGTGGCACAGAGAGGCGGCAGCTAGCCCCAGCACACGCCTGGGACCCCAGGGATTCTGCTCGACCAGACCGGGGGGGGAGCGGTCTGGCCAGGAGTAGGCCAGCCTCAAGGTTGCAGGTCTGACCCCACACAGCGTAAAGGGTGCTGCACACAGCACACATCCATGGCCACCTCTGGGACACTGTAGCTTCCCCTGGGGAAGGCACAAAAGGCCCCCCAAGCACATGCGGCCCCCTGAGCCACCTCCCCTCCCACTGCCCAAGGGGAATTCCCCCTCGCCAGCCACACCTGTCCCCGGGCATCATGACGTGCTGGGAGGAGGGCACGGGGTGCAGGAACACCATGGGGCAGGGCTCACTGATCATGTTGCTCTCCTCTGCTTCTCCTGCAGTGGGACACCCTGCCAGTGAGGGACCTTCCATCCCCATCCCGCCAGCACCAAGGATCCAGGGCCCATCAGCTCCTGGGACCGCCACCACCTGCTCCGCCGCCATGTCTGCGTGATTGAGCACATGCAGCGCGCTCTGACAGAAAAGATCAGCGCAGATGCGGAGTGGCGGGAGTGGGTGTGGAACCAATACCTGGAGCGCTGCAACCGTGTGTGCAGTATCCTGGGCACGATTGCAGACTGAATGGGCCCTGTGCAGCAGACCAATGCTGCCAGGCCCCCCTCTGCCACCCCCAGCTCTCCCCCCACTTCTCCCCCTGCCTTGCCCATGCCCCCTCCTGAGGTCCCCCAACCTCGGCACCTCCTGGTGCAGCCTGCCCCGACCCGGCATGAGGGGCAGAGGTGCCCTCGCATCTGTGGGGGTGGGAGAGACCTCCGTTCACACCCATGAGGCCCTCCCAGTTCAGGGCTCCCTCCTCCCCCCTCCCCACAGTGCACCCCCTTCCCCATGTAAATAAAAGTGCCTTATATCAAGCAAGTGCATTTCATTTATTGGGAGGTGAGGGAAGGGTGGCGGGAAGGGGTGGTGATGGGAGTGGGAAGTGGGGGCACGGGGGCATCACTGCGGACAGAGGTGTAGGGGCGGCCTATTGTGGGGCCTGGTCCAGCATCACCCGGAGGGCTTCCCAGACCAGCACCCCATGGCGGTTGGTCTGACAGGTGGCAGCTATTTGGGGCTGCTGGTAGGCCTGGCCCTCACCTGCCATCCACCCCGGGAGGAAGGCCACCCCTTTCCCCTCAATAACATTATGCAGCACGCAGCATGCCGAGATGACCTCCGGGATGTGCTGCACCCCATGTCCAGGTGGGTCAGGAGGCACCTGAACCGTGCCTTCAGACGCCCAAAGGCGCACTCCATGGGGTTGCGGGCCCAGTCCAGGTGGGCGTTGAAGGTGGCCTGGCTGTGGTCCAGTCGGCCGGTGTATGGCCGCATCAGCCAGGCCATCAGGGGTAGGCTGCATCCCCCAAGATGCAGACCGGCATCCTGACATCCCAATGGTGAATTCCCGCTGGGGGAAGTAGGTGCCCCCCTCCAGTCTGTGGCACAGGCCTGAGTGCCTGAAGATGGGAGCGTCGTGGGCCCGGCCGGACCACCCCACATAAATGTCCTGGAACCGGCCCTGGTGGTCCACTAGTGCCTGGAGCACCATGGAGCAGTAGCCCTTCCGGTTTATGAACCAGGCCGCTCAGTGCTCTGGTGCCTGGATGGGAATGTGGGTCCCATCTACGGCTCCCCCACAGTTCGGGAACCTGAGGCTGGCGAAGCCGGCAATGGTGGTGTCCACGTCACGGGGGCGGATCACCCTTTGGAGCAGCACGTCATTGATGGCGTGGACGACCTGCAGAGGGGCACATGGGAGCACAGGGGATGCATGGAATGAGACACAGTGCGTACTTGGGCCCCTGGGGTGTGCTCACTCTCCCTTTGATGGCCCCTCCCCCCACGCAGGCCAGGGCCCTCTGCCCCCCGGGGTTCTCCCCCCCAACCAGCGGGGCTGTGTGCAGGAGGGACAGCATGACCCTCTGGATGCAGGGCTTCCCCCTGCCCCTACAGCCTCCCCCGCCCCCCCGGTCTGGCCCCTTCCCTTCCCTAGGATGAGCCCGTGGGTCCACGGAGGGCCTTACCTGCCGGATGACTGTGCTGACGGTGGACCTGCCCACCCCGAACTGGTTCCCCATGGAGCGGTAGCTGTCTGGGGTGGCCAGTTTCCACAGGGCAATCACGACCCTCTTCTCCACAGGGATGGCGGGGCGCAGGCGGGTGTCCTGCTTCCGGAGCGCAGGGGTGAGCCAGGTGCAGAGTTCATGGAATGTCCCCCTGCGCATCCGGAAGTTCTGCACCCATTGCTGGTCACCCCATTGTCCCAGCACCAGGCGCTCCCACCAGTCCCCACTGGTGTTGTAGCTCCAGAGGCGCCTGTCAGTGGTGGGGTGCGGGTGCCCGAGCCCAGCTGCAGCCGTGGCGAGGTCCTGCGCCTGCTGCCCAGTCTCCAGCTCCTGCTGGAGCAATGTGACTCCCTGGTGGAGGAGCTCCACAGCCTCTATCATGGCCATGAGGGGACGTTGCTGGCTGGGGTCCTGCTCCGGCTCCATGGCTGTGACGGTGGCAGCGAGGGTGCCCAGGGGCACTTGCCAGGAACAGAGGTGACAGGCGCTGTTGTGGCTCTCGCCCCTCAGAAAGGGTGCCTGAGCATGCAGCCACAGGGAAACGGCCATCCAGGAGTCCCTTTAAGTATGTTTCCCAGTGGGGGTCCGGCGCATGCCCACAGACGCTGCTGGTGACCTCTTGACATGGCTGAATTTCTTCCGGAGACACGTTCTTGCGCAAGGGCTTCCCGCCCGTGTGAACGCTTTCTTGCGCAAGAGCTCAGCGTTCTTACGATGCGGTTCTGGCCAGTGTGGACGTTTGCTTGCACAAGAGATCTCGCGCAAGTATACTTGCACAAGATATTCTTGCACAAGAACCCTCCAGTGTAGACATAGCCTAGGTGTGTAGGTTACACATGCACCTGACCCAATGCAACGAAGAATCCATTTTGGTGCAAGAGACCGTTTCAAACCACTCCAGAGGAGACCAGCTAAAACGCCAGAGCAACAGTGTGTAAATCTGGTTTAACCCCATTATCTTTCATCCGTACCCTTTTCTGCAGCTCTGTGAGCCTTCCCCGAGAGAAGGGTGGCTAATCAAAATCCTATTTGGAGATGGCTTTTCTTTGCAAAACGTCAAGGGAATTTGAGAACTCAGCCATTGAACAGGGAATCAGCCTGGAAATGTCTGTGTCATGGTAGAAAATCACATTTCCCCAAGACAAGCAGGATGAAAGAAGAATGGCATTGGCTTTGAAAGCATTCGGCATTTGATTCAGCGAAGTACTTAAGCGCTTGCTTAACTTTAAGCATGCCCATAGTCTCCTGGAAGGCAATGGGACTTAAGCATGTGCTTACTTGCTTTGAAGTCCAGATATGGTTAAGAAAGGGAGAGGGGTACTTTAGCCAGATATGTTGGGAAGATAAGGTGAAGAGAGACATCACGAATGAGTGAAGAACCTGTGGATGACCAAATGCTGTCACGTTGGACAGCTCTCTCTCTGGCAAATAGGCACTGACTCTGAGTTGGAGGAATCTAGGACTGTGGTGTGCAACACATTAGCCACATGTGGCTACTTGGCCAGTTGAGTGTGGCTAGTTCGCTATAGCTGTAGCCACTGTAGCAGCTACTGCTTCAGAACTGGTTGGACACCATGGATCTAGGGCATCAGTTTTGGAAGAACATAAGAACAGCCAGACTGGGTCAGACTAACAGTCCATCTAGCCCATTATCCGCCAACAGTGGCCAATACCAGATGCCCCAAAGGGAGAGAACACAACAGGTAATCCTCGTGTGATCCATCCCCTGTCACCCATATCCAGACAAACAGAGGCTAGGGACACCATTCCTACCCATCCTGGCTAATAGCCATTGATGGACCTAACCTCCATGAATCTATCTAGCTCTTTTTTGAACCCTGTTAAAGTCCTGGTTTTCACAACCTCCTCTGGCAAGGAGTTCCACAGGTTGACAGTGCACTGAGTGAAGAAATCCTTCCTTTTGTTTGTTTTAAACCTGCTGCCTATTCATTTCATTTGGTGACCCCTAAGAAGAATGGGAAATTGGGGGCCAGAAAAATGGCACAACCCTATATGTGGAAGGGATATACATGGAGGAAAACAGGACAGGAGAAGACTGTGAATGCAGTCAGAAAGCAGGATTGTGTAGTCATGTCGCATGAAATAAGGACAGAGGCCTAAAGATGGAAACATCAAGGCACAGGAGCAGACACAAAGCTGGACGACAGTGCTTTCTCCCAAATAGTGCAGGGGGGCAGTGGTGGACCAGCATGGTCCGATACCTTATCCTGCATACATGGGTGGCTGTGAGACAGGGCCACTTTTATAGGCCTTGGAAAGGAAACTCAATGCTCATGTGTTTGTCAAACTCCTTGACTGAAAGATTTATCAGCTGTGAAATTAGCCCTTCATGCTCTCTTAAGCCAATAGGCCAGCCCTCGGGTTCTTGCCGCAGCAGGTGCCCTCGGTTAGTTCTGCTTAGCAGCCCCGCAGGGATTTGCAACAATGGGCCCTTGACACGTGCATGGTAACACTCCATTTGCAGCGGGGAAATCAATAGGGAGGCAGCGGCTGGGGTCGGCGCACACAGAAAACAAAGCCACCCCGCTATTATCAGCTTTGGCAAGGGGCCACCCGCCTTGCTTCATTTGCGGGGGATGCGCGCAGGAATTCAGCCTTGCAAAGCACCAAAAAAAAAGTCTTTCACGCAGTGGGCTCTCTTGGGCAAATGGGAAACAGAGCCGCTTTATTTAGTAGGGAAATAAACCGACATTCTGAGACCCTGGAGAGCTCTTCGCTTCTGCCCTCTGCACTCAATGCTTCTAGGGTCCTTATTGATTTACGTGCACACTGAAGACTTGTAAAACTCCACCGGAAATTTCAGAGGGTGTCTCCAGTCTGGGAGCTGGAGCGCCGGAAGGTGTGCCTTCGCTGGCCAAAGTCGTGCACCGGTGCAACTGGAACCAGGAGTCATATCCCAGAGCAATTTCCGAATGCTGCCCGTTCCGTTGCGGCTCCCTCCAGCCTGGAACACACAGCAGCGTGAGGGCCCAACCCTGCAAACTTGTACGCATGAAAGTGGTCCCGATTTAAAGTCAATGGGAGCAAGCCATGGACTACTGGGAATAGGACTGGACCCTAAGCCTCAGGAAAGGACTAATACTGACTTTGGATCAGGCGCAGCAATTTGATGTGGCATTTCAGGATGGGCAGTGAAGAATGCAAGGATCAAAAACAATGGTAGAAGGAATTTGGTTGGGAGTTAATCCCCCCCGTGGAAAGGTGCTCTTGAAGTTCACAGAAAAGGAGGTATGCTTTCAACGGTATTTTTTAGACCACCCTACAGGGGAATAGAAAATGAGCCCTAAGATAAAATTCTAGGAAGGGCGTCGTAACCCCCTGTCTGGAATGGTTCTGGACCGTAAGTGCTGGCGTCCGGTCGACCCCCCCTTCCCCCTTCCCGCCATGCTACTGGCAGGTTGTAGAATTAGATTTCACCAACCCCGTAATAAATATGAATGCCTGAATATAAGACTTGCCCTCGTGGATCAGACCAAAGGTCCAACTCGCCCAGTGTCCTGTCTTCCAGCAGTGGCCGATGCCAGGGGCCCCCAAGGGAATAAACAGTACCGGGACTCATCACGTGATCCCAGGCTGGCGATTCCATCCCTGCCCATCCTGGTAACTTTCATTTGTAACCCTTCTGCCAGGTGGAACCAGCAGCAACTAGAGCTGGGTTTGAAAGTCCAGCAACCTGAAATTGCCTTTCCTGGGCCCGACCGAAGCCTGAACCCCACTCACAGTTGCTGTCCTTTGTCAGTGCAGACTCAGAGTTCGGAGATGCACCTACAGAGTTCACCTTCCACTCTGAGTAGAAGAGGGGTGATGGTAAAGAGGCATCTAATTCACATCGCTTGGGCAGTCTCTGGTCTCCCCTCCCTACCTACCCGCCGGCAGGGGTATCATTTCCGACGTTGATGGCGGGGGCAGTTTTAACGATGATTCTATTCCAGGGTCCACTTAGGCACCTGAAAAGTCCTGGGGCATTTTTGCAGGTAATAACTTAGAAATTAGCTGACAGAGGAACTCTGTTCTTAATTTTGAGATAATGAAAGAAAACGATATAACAAACACGCATGAAAGCCCCATTTTAAGTTAATTTGCAACTGGAGAACAATCAGCCGCAAGATATTTCCAATCCCAAATCTTGAGGTGTCAGTTTTGGAGCCTTAACACACATTTCATACTTTGTACACTCTCTTTAGTAGAACGTATGACCCCTGTGTGCCCCTGCAGTTAGTTGTTTAAATGTCTTCTGGTCCAAATTATGAAGAGGAAAATGAGAGAGTTATATTCCTCCAGGAGTGCTTATGTAACACCCACAGGCAGACTCAAACTTGGGACCTCTGGAGCTTAGTGCAGGAGCCTTTACAGCCTAGTTGAAAGCCAGCTGGTTTGTAGTGTATGGCTGTAAAGCAAGCTCATTCTTCCTCTGTATAAGTGTCTAAGAGCCACTACATGGAAGTGTGCACCACGACCAATAGGCGTGTGGGTTACATTTACAAGTCAATAAATGACTGAAAAAACACTCAAGATTTGGGCTAAAGCAATGGATAGTGCCGTGGTCTCATCTGGGCAAAATTGTCAATCCAGAGGTTGTGAGATCCAGAGGTTGTGAATCTTCAGGTGTACAGGCTAAAATTCCCAAGTTGCTTAACCACTCATTGTGGACTTCCTGATGTGGTGATGCTGGGTCGTGTATCTTCAATAACAAGATGAAGTCGGTGAACATGGCCCTGCACGTCAGTGGCGCGTGTTATCCTCTCCTGAATTTGAGCTTGCACTCCATTAAACACCCACTTTGCGCAGAAGCACCCTTCTAGCGCTGGGCACCGATGTACGTACTATCACTGTAGGTCTTCAATAACCGTTCCTGAAGAAACAGATCCAGCATTTAGGTTTTCCACGTGGAAGCAGCCCAGCTCCCTTTCCTGGATCATAGAATCATAGAACCATAGATCCATAGAGCTGGCAGAGTCCTCAGAAGGTCATCAAGTCCAGCCCCCTGCTCTAGGAAGGACCAATCCCAACTAAATCAACCCAGCCAGGGCTTTGTCAAACCGAGACAAAGATGATTCCCTTTTGGTGGTAACTTGAAAGGAGACACAGCTGTTGGTTGTTGATGCCTCTTCACTTTCGTCAGCAAGGACGGAGGAATACTTGGCTTGTCTGACCCGTTCAACAATGCTTTTCTCTCGGGACTTCTGCAGCAGAATGTACTCGGTCATTCTGATGCTCTGGAGAGGTTGCGTGTGCATATCTGCTTTGCTCAGTGGAAGTGTCATCCACCCACCATACTGGGTGTGGTGCATTGTCCCATCTAGATGTACGGAGACCACTTAGGCTACGGCTACACTAAAAGCTTTCTGCAGAAGAGGAAATGCAAATGGAGCACTCATTCGCATATGTTGTGCTCTGTCAGACCGTCACCATAGACAAGGGGAGGCGGCCCCTTTTTATTAACCACAAAAAGTCAACAGAAATATGGCTCCCTTGGCCCAAGTTACCCATTTAGGGCTGAACATAAACGTAAATACAGCCAGCTTGGCTACGATTCCCAGTCTCCGCCCCTCTATACGCGGCAATACGGCCCTCACGGCCTAGGGTTCATAATTCAAGTCCTTTCATTGACGAAAGTCCAGCCCACGCAATCCAATGTTCATAGATTAGGGTCTCTGTCTCCTTCCGTGATTGCAACCGGGGTCGCATTCGTGGGCAAAGTCCAACAAAGCAAAGAAGGGGGGTTAGGGGTACCCGGGCCCTCCCTCACTACCAGGTCCTGGTCCAGGGCCCTGAGAGCAGGGAAGAGAGTAGCTCATCCCCAGAGAGCTCAGTGAACACTGAGGGTGCAGTCCAGTCTCCCCGGCCGGCTCACGTCCCGCCGGCAACCTGAAAGCCCCAGGGCCTGGTATCCTAGGACTGGCCAGGACTCCCTCGGGGACTCCCCGCAAGCTGGCGTCCCAGCCCTCCTTTCCCTAGAATTCCCCGGAGGGCTCCACGGGTGGCGTTTTAGTCTCCACCCCTTCCACCGCTCCGCTCCTTCCGGTTCCGCCCCTCCCCTTGTGAGCATGTGCAGCAGGGGAGCGGCAGTGGCGTTTTCTCTCCCCCCAATGCCCCTTCTTCCCCAATTGCAGTGAGGGGGGTAGACGCCCTGTCACGTGCTCTCATTTGCATTTTCTCTTCCAATCCTTTTTGCGGAAGAGGTGTTTGCACAAAAAAGGGCTGCGTCGACGGCGCCTTTTTGCACAAAGACCCCCTTTTGCGCAAGAGCCTTTCTTCCTCGTTTTTTGAGAAAATGCAAATGAGGGCGACATATGCGAATGAGCACTCCATTTGCGTTTCCTCTTCCGGAAAAAGCTTGTAGTTGTCGGGGACTCGAACCCAGACGGCTTCAGTTCATTGTCTGACCGCAAAGAGACAGGCAACACCAGCAAGGGCCAATCACAAGCTCTTTATTGAAGAGTGCACACGACAATAGAGAGCAGCCTGTCACTACCGAGAACCAGCCCCCCAATTTCTATAACAAGTAGGGTTATATAGACAGTTCCGTCGCGTCATAGACTATTCACTTAAGCAACCCACCCCCCTTTGTTAGTTAGAAACTTCTAGCATGGATGCATACCTTGCCAACTATACAAGGTGGCCTTGATACATCAGCAACTTTCTTAAGACAGAAGGCAAGTACCAGACAACGAGGAGACAGGGAGTTTTCTTATCAGTTCCTTAAGCAAGCTGTTCAGCTCAGCAAGTACAAAAATGCAGCTGTTCGCTTATCTCATTTTTTTTTGTAGCTTAGGCAGGCATTTGAAGTACGGCCTTGCTCAACTCATGTCTCAAATTTTGTTCAGGGACTACCCAGAACCCTTTGCTGGACTCTTCTCGGTCTGTCTTAGCATAACCGCCCTAGGCCCAATTTCTGTGGCCTAACATAGTGTAGCCATAGCGTTAGTTTGCTAACAGCCAGCATGTGGCAGAAACTCATGCTGTAAGCTCCACAGGTCGCAGTTTCAGTTCCATCTGCAGACAACCAGGGTTGGCCGGGGTTACAGAAGCAAGCAGCGCAAGAATTTCCATGAAATTTCCTCTATTAGTAGAGTCACGTGTTTCCTCATGTCCCGGAAAAATAAAACCCTGGCTTGTACAGAGCATGGTTATCTTTTAAGAGTGTTTCAGTTTGGCGATTTTCAGCTACTAGCACCTGAAGACTGGAAAGAAGTTGATTCGTGCCAGTTTTGGAGTTGCCAATTCTAATCTGCAAGTAATGTCACAAAATGAAAGCTGTCTTATGCCTGGAATGAAGGGAATGCTCTCTTAATGAACTATGAAAATCTCTCCTTTTCGTAAACCCACCCTCAATGAATGTTCTGTTGTTGAGTGAGTCTTCTGGTCCAGTTGTGGGTTGCAAAGCAAAGTGCTGGCATGAAAAGCAAAAAACAGAATCTTCTACGACTGAGCATTCAATGAAGGGGTTAAAAAAAGAACATAAGAATGGCCATATTGGGTCAGACCAAAGGTCCGTCCAGCCCAGTATCCTGTCTGCTGACAGTGGCTAACACCAGGTGTCCCAGAGGGAGGGAACGCAACAGGTAATCCTTACGAGGTCCCTCTCCTGTCACCCATTTCCAGACAAACAGAGGCTAGGGACACCATTTCTACCCATCCTGGCTAATAGCCATTGATGGACCTAACTTCCATGAATCTATCTAGCTCTTTTTTGAACCCTGTTAAGGTCCTGGTCTTCACCACATCCTCTGGCAAGGAGTTCCACAGGCAGACTGTTCGCTGAGTGAAGAAAAACTTCCTTTTGTTTGTTTTAAACCTGCTGCCTATTAATTTTATTTGGTGATCCCTAGTTCTTATATTGAGGGAATGAGTAAATAACTTTTCCTTATTCACTTTTTCCACACCAGCCATGATTTTATAGAGCTCTTTTCATATCACCCCTCAGTCTTCTCTTTTCTAAGCTGAAAAATCCAGGTCTTTTTTAATCGCTCTTCATATGGGACCAGTTCCAAACCTCTCATCATTTTTGTTGCTCTTTTCTGAACCTTTTCCAATGCCAATAAAACTTTTTTGAGATGTGGCGACCACATCTGTAGGCAGTATTCAAGATGTGGGCATACCAGGGTTTTATATAGAGGCAATAAGATATTCTCTGTCTTTTTCTCTATCCTTTTTTTAACGATTCCTAACATTCTATTTGCTTTTTTGACTGATGCTGCACATTGAGTGGATGTTTTCAGAGAACTATCCACAATGACTCCAAGATCTCTTGAGTAGTTGTAGCTAAATTAGTCTCCATCAAATTGTATGTAAAGTTGGGATTATTTGTTCCTATGTGCATTACTTTACATTTATCCACATTACATTTCATTAGCCATTTTGTTGCCCAATCACTTAGTTTGGTGAGATCTTTTTGAAGCTCTTCACAGTCTGCTTTGGTCTTAACTACCTTGAGCAGTTTGGTATCATCTGCAAATTTTGCTACCTCACTGGTCAGCCCTTTCTCTACATCATTTATAAATAAGTTGAATAGTATGGAATAACACTATAAACCAACTACAGTTGAAAGGACAACCATTTGTACAAGGAATATGGCTCCATCTGAGGTTGTACTGTTTTCTCTTTGTGCAATGAAAAATCTGTGGCTATGGAAATGTTATTTTCCTGGGGGGGGAAACAGGTAAACACTGTTTAACACAATTTTCTGCCCCCTGCTGGTGATGCCAGAGACCACAGGACATCGACTATTGTGTAAATGGTGGCCATTAATATACTGACACAGAGATCGCTGTCCAGGCTGTTTTTCTGTGTTGCATGCAGGACATACAAAATGATGGAGCCTTACTTAGCTATAACCACTCGAGAGATCTTGGAGCCACTGTGGATAGTTCTCTGAAAACATCCACTCAATGTGCAGCATCAGTCAAAAAAACAAAAGCAAACAGAAAGTTGGGAATCATTAAAAAGGAGATAAAGAATAAGACAGAGAACATCTTATTGCCTCTGTATGAACCCATGGGACACCCACATCTTGAATACCGCATACAGATGTGGTCACCTTTCCTCAAAAAAGGTATCTTGGTATTGGGAAAGGTTCTGAAAAGGACAATGTGATGGGTGGGGGTGTTGTCCTGGATCCAAGTCTCCCCCATCGCCCCCTGGTCTGTCTCTCTTTCTGCCCCCATACTGCCTGCGAAGGCCAAATGTCCGTGATGTCGTTGCTCTGCTTCGCAGCGTGGCTAGATTCCTAGTCCGCTTGCCCTTTGGGCACGTCCTCCTTGTTCACCACAACCATCCCCCCTTCTGGGGCATTGAGCATGCCGAGGTTAGGGGGACCGGGGCCTGCCTCTCCTCCGGGTCCCAGCCCAGGGCCCTTAAGTGCAGGGTTCAATCTCTCTGCACTGCTGGCGGGGTGGCTCCCCCGAAATGCGCCAGCCCATGGATGCCAATAACATCCTGCCCTGGGCTGCTTCGTACCCTCCGACTTGTCCCTCTCTGCTACTTCCCCGTCTGTGGTCCTACTGGGGGTGGAGCGTCTCCTCGCTCCTTTGGCTGTGTGGAGCCCTCGTCTGGCACCACGCGGTTCTTGCCGGCCTTGGCGTTAAGCCCTTGGTCTCCGCTGCTTCTCCTCCCTGCCGGCTCAGGGAACGTCTCCCCCTCCTTCCACGGCGGGAGGCCCTTTTGAAAGAGCCCGCCGCCGCTGGGGATGGCCTGACGTTCTACGGCCTGCCCCGCCCCTTACTCCGCCCCCTCCCTACTCTCAGGTTGGCCGTGAGCTGGAGACCCCGTCCCGGCCGCTCCTCCGCCGCGGCTCACTGCTGTTGGATTCTCCTGGCCCCCAGGAGCACAGGAGGGGTGAGCCCAGCCTAAGTGCGGGTCTCCTTGGACCTGTCACAGGCAACAAAAATGAAGAGGGGTTTGGAACAGTTGTCCTATGAAGAGAGATTTAAAAGACTGGGACTTTTCAGCTTAGAAAAGAGGAGAGTAAACACTGTTGATATTAGTCTATAAAATCAGAAGTATGGAGAAAGTGAATGAAGAAGACGTATATATTCCTTCCTATAACACAAGAACTAAGAGACACCAAATGACATTAATATGTAGCAGATTTTACACAAACCAAAGGAAAGAACTTCTTCACACAACACACATTCAACCTGTGGAACTCCTTGCCGCAGGATGTTGTGAAGACCAGGACATTAACAGGGTTCAAAAAAGAGCTAGATAAATTCATGGAAGTTAGGTCCATCAATAGCTATTAGCCAGGATGGGTGGGGATGGTGTCCCTAGTCTCTGTTTATCAGAGGCTGGGAATGGGTGACGGGGGAAGGATCACTTGATGATTCCCTGTTTTGTTCACTTCCTCTGGGGCATCTGGCATTGGCCACTGTCAAAAGACAGGACACTGGGCTACATGGAACTTTGGCCTCACCCAGTATGGCCGCTCTTATGTTACTACAGTGTTCCTTGAGGGATCATTTACACAGTTCATTTTCTTCATTGACACAATTTTCACTGGCATTGCCAGCAGTCTGTCTTTTTAAAAATGATCATATATTCCTCCATTGTGCTGGTACATGCGCCATTGTACTCTGGAAAAAAAATAACTTTTAAGCATAAGTTGTAAGTAGATTTTATTTTATTGCTTGGGTGGCATTAAATTAAATATTTTTTCTAAGGCAGCACTGCAATACCTTTCAAAGAGACAGCGAATACTTGTGCAATTAATGCTATGAAAAAATAAAAGAGCGGGAAACTAATTTTATTTTATTTCCTTCTTTTTTTTTTCAATTACATGGAAGGCTTGGAAATTGCTTCTACCATCTCCTACTGTGGCTGGGGAAAAGAAGAAGCCAAATAATGATGCACAGTTTAAAACATACTTGCCAGAGAGGACAGAAAACCAGATCACCTCTGAAAAGCAGAATTCTTTCAACATCCAGCAGAGTGTGTGTGTGTGTGTGTGTGTAGATGTAGGACCCTTTCAACTCAAGAACTGGCACTGTGAGCTAATAAACATCCTGCTGAAGTGAAGAGCACCATGAGGTAGGATGCGCATGAACAAGTTGGGAAAAATCAGCAAAAAATAGAGTTGTCCAATGTCTACAGAATCAATAGTCTGCAGTCACTTAATCAAAAAACAGTAGCCCCAAAGCATCTCAGTCTATTGATTTAAACACTTTTATCATCACATTGCCCACTTTTAAAAAGAACCACTAGCCAGAAAATAATTAAATAATGGATTTTAGCAGCATAGATCCACAGCAAACCAGTTTTGTCAGCCAAACTTATACCTAGACTTTAGTAAGACATTTGATACGGTCTTGCATGATATTCTTATCAATAAACTAGGCAAATACAACTTAGATGGGGTTACTATAAGGTGGGTGCATAACTGGCTGGATAACCGTACTCAGAGAGTCGTTATTAATGGTTCACAATCCTGCTGGAAAGGAGTAACAAGTGGGGTTCCTCAGGGGTCTGTTTTGGGACCGGTTCTGTTCAATATCTTCATCAACTATTTAGATATTGGCATAGAGAGTATGCTTATTAAGTTTGCAGATGATACCAAGCTGGGAGGGGTTGCAACTGCTCTGGAGGATAGGGTCATAATTCAAAATGATCTGGACAAATTGGAGAAATGGTCTGAGGTAAACAGGATGAAGTTTAATAAGGACAAATGCAAAGTGCTCCACTTAGGAAGGAACAATCAGTTTCATACATACAGAATGGGAAGCGACTGTCTAGGAAGAAGTACGGCAGAAAGGGATCTAGGGGTTATAGTGGACCACAAGTTAAATATGAGTCAATAGTGTTGCAAAAAAAGCCTATTCTAGGATGCATTAACAGGTGTGTTGTAAGTGTAATGAGTCAGCATGCGTTAGTCTGAACACCCAGGCTGTGTCTACACTGCACCCCTTTTCCGGAAAAGGGATGCAGATGAGACAAGTCGGAATTGCAAATGAAGTGGGGATTTAAATTTTCCCCGCTTCATTTGTATAAACATGGCTGCCGCTTTTTTCCGGCTCAGGGCTTTGACGGGAAAAAGCGCCAGTCTAGACGTGGCTCTTGCGGAAAATAAAGCCTTCTCCGAAAGATCCCTTATTCCTGATTTTAAGAGGAATAAGGGATCTTTTGGAAAAGGCTTTATTTTCCGAAAGATCCGCGTCTAGACTGGTGCTTTTTTCCGTCAAAGCTCCGAGCCGGAAAAAAGCGGCAGCCATGTTTATGCAAATGAAGTGGGGGGCATTTAAATCCCCGCTTCATTTGCAATTGCAATACGTCTAATTTGCATCCCTTTTACGGAAAAGGGATGCAGTCTAGACGTAGCCCTCGTGTTTTATTCTATATGACACCGTGTGAGCCCGCGTAAACCCCACAGGTCGTCCGCCGGCGCCGGGGAAGGGGGTCCGGGCCCACCCACTCTCCCGGACCCCGACCCAGGGCCCTAACACAGGGAACAACGCTCCCTGTGGTAGCAGGCAGGGGTTTACCCCTAAACTCTCCCACTCGCGGGCTCCGCAACCCCGCCCTGGGCCAACTTTCAACCCCGCCGCCAGAAACCCTTGCAGCAACCTTCACGTGGGCTGCTCTGTATCCTTGGTCCTGCCTTGTCCATTACCTGCCACCTCTGGCCTCCCTCCCCCTTACGTGCTCCTTCCCTCGCTTGTGCTCCGCGGGTGACGTTACCCGCCCTCGGCTTTCTGCAGCCTCCTCCGGCCCCAGCCCCTGTCGCGCAGGTGACGTCACCTGCCGCCCCCGGCGGGGCACACTGCCCTGGTGTTATCCCCATCCTCTGCTGCTGGGATCGCGCGCCCAGCGTGACGGCCCCTCCCCCATGCGTCTCTGGCCGGACTCGTGCCGCCGCTTCTGAAGCGGCGCAGGCGCCTGTCTCCCCCAGCGTCCTGACCCCTTCCCGGCTGGTCGCAGTGGTGGGGTGTACTCACCCCATCACAGTGAGCAAGACAAGACACAAGAAGTCATTCTTCTGCTCTACTCTGTGCTGGTTAGGCCTCAGTTGGAGTATTGTGTCCAGTTCTGGGCACCACGTTTCAAGAAAGATGTGGAGAAATTGGAGAAGGTCCAGAGAAGAGCAACAAGAATGAGTAAAGATGTAGAGAACATGACCTATAAAGGAAGACTGAAAGAATTGGGTTTGTTTAGTTTAGAAAAGAGAAGATTGAGGGGGACATGACAGCAGTTTTTAGGTATCTAAAAGGGTGTCAGGAGGGAGAAAACTTGTTCTTCCTGGCCTCTGAGGATAGAACAAGAAGCAATGGGCTTAAACTGCAGCAAGAGAGGTTTAGGTTGGACATTAGGAAAAAGTTCCTAACTGTCAGGGTGGTTAAACACTGGAATAAATTGCCCAGGGAGGTTGTGGAATCTCCATCTCTGGAGATATTTAAGAGTAGGTTAGATAAATATCTATCAGGGATGGTCTGGACAGTATCGGGTTCTGCCATGAGGGCAGGGGACTGGACTCGATGACCTCTTGAGGTCCATTCCAGTCCTAGTATTCTATGATTCTATGAAACCTTGCCTTGGGGTTATGTTCACTGAATAGTTTATGAAATGAGTTATGAATAAATACAGAAGACTAGGAGGAGGTTCCTCTTGTATGGATTTGAGAGAGTTAGTATCACCTCCATGGCATTCACTGAAGGCACTCGAGTTTGGGAGACTCGGCCACCCTCAGAAATGCATACAATATGATGGGAACTAATTTAGCTCTAACTACTCGAGAGAGATCTTGGAGTCATAGGGCAGAGTTCTCTGAAAACATCCACTCAGTGTGCGCGGCAGTCAAAAAACAAATAGAATGTTAGGAATAATTTTAAAAGGGATAGAGAAAATCATATTGTCTCTATATAAAACCATAGCATGCCCACATCTTGACTACTGTGTACAGATGTGGTCGCCTCATCTCAAAGAAAGCTATATTGGCACTGGAAAAGGTTCAGAAAAGGGCAACAAAATGTTTTGGAACAGTTGCCATATGAAGAGAGATTAAAAAGACACAGCCTCCTCTTTTCAAAGATGAAAAGTCCAAGGAGGGATATGCTAGAGGTCTATAAAATTATGACTGGTGTGGAAAAAGTGAGTAAGGAAAAGTTATTTACTTATTCCCACAATATAAGAACTAGTGGTCATTAAATGAAATTAATAGACAGCAGATTTAAAACAAACAAAAGGAAGTTTTTCTTCACTCGGCACACAGTCAACCTGTGGAACTCCTTGCCAGAGGATGTGGTAAAGACTAGGATTTTAACAGGGTTCAAAAAAGAGCTAAATAGGTTCATGGAGGTTAGGTCCATCAATGGTTAATAGCCAGGATGGGTAGGAATGGTGTCCCAAGCCTCCGTTTGTCTAGAAATGGGTGACAGAGAGGGACCACACAAGGATTTCCTGTTGTGTTCCCTTCCTCTGGGGCATCTGGTATTGGCCACTGTTGGCAGGCAGGACACTGGGCTAGATGGATCTATGGTCTGACCCAGTATGGCCTTTATTATGTTCTTACGTTATGTTCTAATATTGCAGTACATAGGAGCCTAAGATGACGTACCAGTTGGAAGAGAAGGACGTACGGAACAGCAGACACACAGTGGTAAAATGGCTGCCTGCTTAGGGTGGCATATGTTTGTATCTGCACATGTAAAGGACCATGTAGGAGAAAGCAGGACCCTGAAGCATGGGCCTGGTGTAAGGCCTGAGACCTGAACCAAAGTCAGAAAGAGCTATACTCTGAGTAACACACGGGCCTTATCAAAAGCTGATGTTGCCTGCAAGTCAGTGTCCGGGATGTGAACGCGGCACTAGGACTGCTAGCACTGCTGAAAACACACAAAACAGGTAAATACCTTCCACCAGGACAGGACAAGGACGCCCCACCTTCGCACACGATAAAATAGTTTGGCAAAAAGTGATGACTAGCGATATTTTGTCTGAAACGTCAGGGGTGAAAGCACAAGTGGGGAATAGACATGCTTTGGAGGAAAGTACAAGGGCTTAACTTCCCCCACACAAAGTAAGCCGGCAGGGTATCTTATACAATTCACCGTATCCCCATTGGTTCTTCTGGCCCCCTGCCAGCACTCTTGCTAGCTACCCGAGTTTAACCCCTTAGTCACTGGGTTGCTGGTCAGCGCTCCTCCTGTCCATCACACAGCCAAGCACTGACATCTCCCAGGTGGAGCTAATTTGAATATGCCTGGGGCAGCAGCCCCTGCCCAGGCCTGAACAGCCCCATGTCGACCTAAGTCACAAGGGGCTCACCCCTCCCAGCCTTTGTAACACGTCAGCATGCGAGGACGGGGGCAGATCAGGCTGAAATCTGCAGCCGACATCTTCTGAGCTTCCTTCCCCACCGCTCCCTGAGCCGGCATGGTTCAATGCATTTCAGACCAGGGCTGCAGAAGCTGCCAGCCGTGTAGTTGGCTCTGCATTCCTGCGGGTAAAGCAAAGAACAGCCATTGCCAGCCAAGGAGGGGAGGGGAGAGCAGAGCGAACCACCTTCTCAAGCCGTAATAAAGAGCAGCCCTGATCAGCCCCCCCTCTAGCTGTGTGGCTCACATTGAGTGACTGACTTCCTCTCCTCCAGCCCCCCCGGAAGAGGGGAGGTTGTGGGAACCTTGTATGCCCCTTCTCTGGATTTGGGCTGCTGAATGCCCGGCACGTTGCTTTACAAGAGTTAGCTCGGGCCTTAACTTGGCCCGTATTGTTAAAGCCCATTGGGCTGGACTGGAATTGACGAAAAGCCAGCCTGAGCAAGGGGCAGCCCCATGGGCGGTGGGTCATGCAGGCAAGGGAAGGCATTGCCTTCCCAAAATGGCCTACACGGCCCAGCCGCCTGAGAGGGGCTGGGGCCGTGCCATGCGGCAGCCCCGGTCCTCGGCTGGGGTTGGGCAGGGCTTTGCTGAGAGGCGGGAAGGCTGCGAAGGGGCCTGGTCTCAGGGGCAGGGGTGTGGCTTTGGTGGAAGGGGCGGGGCTTCGGCTGCCTTCACCCGCCACCCAGGGGCAGCACACAGCGGCTCTGCTGTGGGAGCGGTGCTGGGACAGACATTTGACTCCGAAAGTCACCGTCTGGTCCCTGCAGCCCAGGTTTCTAGGCAGCCTGCATGATTCACTCCTGTGTACCAACTAGAGACAGGGCGCTGCCCACAGCCCCCCACCGGCAGGGGGAAGGGGAAATGGCAGCCTGCTGGTGCCTGCTCTCTACCCACTCAGGCCCCAAATGGGCAAGTCAAGTCCCTTCTGGGGTGTCTTTGTGCTCCCCAGTGCAAATGTAACGGCTGATGCAACCAGGACGGAACTGGGCAGCACAGAAAGCCCAAGTTCTGCATCATGAGCACTCTGGATGGTCTCTGGATGGTCTGGGGCCATGTATGTCAGGAGGACCAGTGGAACCCCTCCCCAGCGGGCCACACAAGCTCGCAGAAGCCACAGCCTCCTTGGATAAAATCGCAACAGGTGTGGAAAAAGTGAATAAGGAAAACTTATTTACTGGTTCCCATAACATAAGAACTAGGGGTCGCAAATGAAATGACTAGGCAGCAGGTTTAAAACAAAGAAAAGGAAGTATTTCTTCACGCAGCGCACAGCCAACCTGTGGAACCCCTTGCCACAGGATGTTGTGATGACCAGAACTTTAACAGGATTCAAAAAAGGGCTAGATAAATTCATGGAGGTTAGGTCCATCTATGGCTATTAGCCAGGATGGGTAGCAATGGGGTCCCTACCCTCTGTTTGTCAGAGGCTGGGAATGGGCGACAGGAGAGGGATCACTGGGTGATTCCCTGTTCTGTTTCTTCCCTCTGGGGCACCTGGCATTGGCCACTGTCAGAAGACAGGACACTGGGCTAGATGGGCCTTTGGTCTGACCGACTCTGGCCATTCTTATGGTCTTATGGATGAGGGGTGTAGCCGGAGGCTAACGCTAACTGCCCTATTGGTGTAACCATGATGCTGTGCTCCGCTGCATCCCCAAGAGGCTGCTGAGCTACCGTCAGGCAGGTGCTGTTCAATCGGATGGAAACTGGCAAGAATCCCCAAATCGATGGATCATTAAAGCCGGGCAGAGGGACAACCCTTGGAATGAAGAATTCACCCCCGTACTCAACGAGGGGGCTTTCCAGCCGCCTCTGATCAGCGGCTGCTTGTTAGCCCGCCCAGATATAACGGGATGGAAACGGGCACCGATCCAGGCCGCCTCCTTCCCCAGCCAACGCAGCCTTGCTCAACACCAGTGGATATTTGTCCTAAACTGAACCCCAACGAGGGCCTGATCCAGACGGCTTCCCAGGGCAAAGAACAGCACCAGCTGCCATCCGAGGGAGATAGGCTGCCCCCTAAGAGGTGTTGTGCTGCAGGATTGGGCCTGTGATATATATATATATATATATATATATATATATATATATATATATATATATATATATATATCATATATATATATATATATATATATAGTAGCCCAGTGTCTGTGCGTCTGTAACGCTGACGTACACGGCCACGCCCCCTGGCCGTGTATGTCAGCGCCCCGCCGTCCTTCCCCTTCCTGTGGCGCTCTGCACCACTCAGCTAGGCCCGCGGGTGACAGCGGCAGCGGCCTTTGGGGTCCGTGCTCCCCATCCATGGGGAGCGCGGACCCCAAAGGGCCGCTTGCCGCCACTTGCTCCCCCGCCGGGGCCTAGCTGAGGGATGCAGAACGCAGCACCGCGGTGGGAGGGGAAGGAGGGGCGGTGACGTACACAGCCACACGCCCTGGCCGTGTACATCAGCGCCCTGCCCCCCTTCCCCTTCGGCCGGGGCCCAGCTGAGCGGCTGGGCTGGGTGAGACGGAGGGGAGAGAGAGGCAGGAGGAGGAGGAGAAGAGAAAGGGAGAGACGGAGAGAGAGGCAGGAGGCGGAGGAGAGCTGAGAGGGGCGGGGGAGGCAGTAGAAGGAGAGAGAGAGAGAGAGACAGAGCGAAAGAGCTCAGGAGAGAAGACCTGAAAATCCTGTCTTATGACGGGCTAATCGGCTAGTATAACAATAAAAGAGGCAGGTGCTCCCTTCCTGGCTTTGTCCGCAGAGCTGGGAACTCGGCAGCAGAGAGAACAGTGGGTAATCACAGGCAAGGAGATGTGGGGGAGGGACACAAATAAGTGGTGTTCAGACCCACTTGATGTCAACAAGACAAACTGGGCTAATTTCCCGTGAGCACCCCGACGAGGAATTGAATCTCCTTTTCCTGGGACTCGCTCAGCCATGACAAAAGGCAGCACGCGGGTGGGGGGGCAGGTTCGCTTCCCAGCCCCAAAGATCCCGGAAGGAAAGTGTCTTAGGGCTGCTCCTGCAGCCGGAGGGGAGAATGCGGGAGCTGAACTCGGCCTCAGAAGACGGTTGGGTGTTCTTCTCTGCCTGCACTCGTGGCACAGAGCTAAGCGTGTGCCAGGTCCCCAGAGTCTCTGGAGATTGTCTCGTTCCCTGGTTGCTCAGTGAGGCCCCGGCATTTTGCCGGGCAGCTCAGGGGTTTTCAATAACCTCGATGAAAGGTGACCCGTTAGCAGGCTAGGAGCTGGGGGAATTTAGTCACTAGGCCTCTGCCTGGCAGAACGGAGTGTCCCACAACATGGAGAGATCAGAAGTAGCTCCTGGGCCTAAAATCCCCCTCCACATGGCTTAGCATTGGCAAGCACACATCAGGGGCGAGCGCTCGAGCTTACGTAGGAGAGGCGATTCCAGAGCTGGGCAAAATATGGCCTGCGGGCAGACCAGATCTGGCCCACGGATGTGGCGGGGAGCCTCAGACAGGCCGGGCGCTGTATGGGAGCTACTGTCTGAAGAACAGGCAGTGTGCAAAGCACTCCCCCACCCCAGCTCGTAGCTATTCACACTACACACGGGTCCTGCAGCCACGGCAGGGGTGAGGCGCCTGAGAAAAGTGCTGGGCTGCTGGCCGGGAGTGACCCAGGCAAATCTCCCGGCCAGACCTGCTAAATCAAACTCAGAGGGTGCCCTCGTCAGCAGCTGGAATTCCTGCTCCTGCGCCTTGCCCCCAGACCGCAGCGCAGCCTAGAGCACAGTGTGGTGCTGTGGCAGCAATTCAATGGGCCCAGGGCTCCAGCAGTAGCAGCAGCCAGGGAACTCGGAGCCCTTTGGCATTGCCGGGCCTCAGGGCAGTTGCCTCTTTGGCTCCTCCCCGTCCCCCTTGGTGGGTCTAGTTCCAGCAACTCTTCTAGCGCAGCAGAACAGCAAGCGCTTGATGTGTAATGCAGAGCCCACGAGGCTTTGAACTGTACCGGCCGCCCCCATGCAGGCTTAGAAAACCCCTTGTAAGCCTCCGGGACACAAGAAGGAGACGGTTGCACCCCCCACCGGAATAGCTACCCCGCCCCTTCGGCGCAGCACAGTCGCTGCTGACGGCTGGTCTTCGAAGTCCACTTTGCCTCTCCGCTGCAGGACCAGCGCTGTGCAGGAGAGGGCACCTGGACTAGCAGCCAGCAGCAAAGTAAGAATCTCCCTGGTCTCTGTTCTCCGGCCTCTCTCGTGGCGCCTGGCCGCAGGAGGAAGGAAATGAGATGCAAAAAGCCCCAGGGCCATGTCTGCCTGGCAATCTGCTTCTCCTAAGAAGGAGGAACTCTGGGATGCAACACAGGCTGCCCCTTACCGGGCCTGGCATAGGACCCCCAGCAGCTACCGTGGAGAACAGAACCAGGAGAGAGCCGGGGCAGGGACGTAGGTGGGCAGGAGCAGGCCAGTCCCTCCACCCTGCACAAAACCTGAGCCATCAGACCTGTCACAGGGGCCACCTGCAGGGAGCAAGGGGAGCGAATTGTCCCCAAAGCTACAGACCACTGGTGCAGCCTATGCCTGCCGTGGGATCTGCTGCCTGTGCATGGTCAGGGGCTGTCTTGGTGCAGAGTCGCTGGCCGGGCCCCTCCTCTGCCCCTTTCTGCTCCCCAGACGTCTCTGCACGGTCACTCTGTGGCTCTCTCTCTGATTTGGCCTCTCTGGGCATCTTCTCTAGCCACTGCGCAGGTCCCTGGATTTGTCCAGGAGGGACGCAGTCCTGAAAATCTCCATTCCATTGGCTCCACGGTAGCAAACACCACACCCATTAGCAAGGGGAATGGAACGGGAGGGGCGGATGTGGGGTGTCTAGCACCCCACTGTGGAAACGTAGTGAGAGCCGATCTCTAGGTCCACCCATGCCCTCAGCTTGTGCTGCCTCTTAAACCTGTTTCAACGCCTCCCCCAAACTGGAGCCTTGAGCCACCTTGAATGCCAGCTGGAAACCAGGTAAACATTGGGCTGACAAGAACATAAGAATGGTCAGACCAACGGTCCATCCAGCCCAGTGTCCTGTCTGCCGACAGTGGCCAACGCCAGATGTCCCAGAGGGAGGGAACACAACAGGGAATCCTCACGTGATCCCTCCTCTGTCACCCATTTCCAGACAAACAGAGGCTAGGGACACCATTCCTACCCATCCTGGCTAATAGCCATTGATGGACCTAACCTCCATGAATCTATCTAGCTCTTTTTTGAACCCTGTTAATGTCCTAGCCTTCACCACATCCTCTGGCAAGGAGTTCCACAGGGCAAAGGCCAGGAGCTGCTACCCCCAATAAGAAGGGCTCCCACATCCAGACTCTGCCCTGGTGCTCCTCATTCTCCGTGTCCCCCATTTGAAGTGAGTTTCTGCCAACTCTCCCCATGAAGGCTTCAGAACTGAGCCCAGTTTTTATAAACACTGGAATAAATTGCCTAGTGGGGTTGTGGAATCTCCATCACTGGAGATATTAAAGAGCAGGTTGGCCAGACACCTGTCAGGGATGATCAAGATGGTGCTTATTCCTGCCGTGAGGGCAGGGGACTGGACTTGATGACCTCTCGAGCTCCCTTCCAGTTCTAGGATTCTATGTTAAATCAAATCAGATCAAAGTAGCTGAATAGACGCTGTCAGGATCTCGTTCCCTGCGTTTAACGTCAGTCCTCTCACTGGGTCCTAGGTAAGGTTACAGGACTCAGGCATCAGTCCATTCATAAATTTACCCAAATACGTTTGAAAATACAAATGGTGCAAATTGCAAATGACGAACTTGCCCAGCACGGCCGGTCTTAAAGCTCTTCTTCAAGAGATGCCTTTTTCCGATAACTTAATAGAGAACTGTGGGAGAGGATCTGTTTTTAGTCATCCTAGCCATCGAGAGTACAGAGAGCTCCAGGCTATTCAATTAATTCTGGGCCATAATTATGAATGAGGCTACAATTGTATAAATCACCTTTTTTTAATTTAACTTTCCAAATGGGATTCATAACTCAGGAGTAAGGAAATGAATTTGGACTCTTTCACAGCTCTCTCTCTCTCCACGAATACCAGCACTCCAGGGGCAGCTGTCTCTGGGGCATAATTTGCAAATACTTCTCATTTCAGAGAAATCACAATAATTATATGCTAATGATCATTATTAGAATAATTTCAACCTGCCACCTGTGCAAACAATTCTCGGGCAGTTTTACCTCATGCAATAAAGAAAAGGTTAAAGTAACCAAACAAGCCAACAAATCTTGGTTGTTGCCTGCTGGATCTACAGCAGAAAGGAAGATTTAAAGAATAAAAACCTAAACACACCCATCTTGTCCTGGATCAGGATAAAACCAACATAATGCAATGGAGAAAACAACAGAGGAGAGAAAAGATAAAGATCAAACAATGCACAATACAATGCATTTATTTTGTCACTTTCTTCAGAGGATCTCAAAGAACTTTTCATGCATTCATTTAGAATCCCAGCACCTAATGTAGGCTAATATAGCCTACGTTATGCACCTTAGGAACAGAGAAGTTAACTATATATACAATATGATGGGGACTAATTTAGCTATAGCCACTTGAAAGAGATCTTGGAGTCATTGTGGATAATTCTCTGAAAACATCCACTCAGTGGGCAGCAGCAGTCAAAAAAGCAAATAAAATGTTAGAAATCATTAATAAAAGGGATAGAGAATAAGACAGAGAATATCTTAATGCCTCTCTATAAATCCATGGTACGCCTACATCTTGAATACTGCATATAAACGTGGTCGCCTATTCTTAAAAAAGATATACTGGTTTGGAAAAGATTCAGATAAGGGCAACAAAAATGATTAGGGGCTTGGAAAGGGGGCCAATTCAAGAGGGATTAAAAAGACTGGGACTTTTTCAGTTTAGAAAAGAGGAAACTAAGGGGGGATATGATAGAGGTCTATAAAATCATGACAGGTATGGAGAAAATGAATAAGGAAAAGTTATTTTACTTGTTCCCATAACATAAGAACAATGGGTCACTAAATGAAATGAATAGGTAGCAGGTTTTAAAAAAACAGAAGGAAGCTTTTCTTCACACAGTGCACAGTCAACCTGTGGAACTCCTCGCCAGAGGATATTGTGAAAATCAGGACTTGAACACGGTTTTAAAAAGAGCTAGATAAATTCATGGAGGGATACGTCCATCAATGGCTATTAGCCAGGATAGGTAGGAATGGTTTCCCTTGCCTCTGTTTTTCAGTGGCTGGAAATGGATGACAGTAGAGGGCCCATTCGATGATTCCCTGTTCTTTTCACTCCTCTGAGGCATCTGGCATTGGCCACTGTCAGCAGACAGGGTACTGGGCTGGATGGACCTTTGGTCTGACCCAGTATGGCCGCTCTTATGTTCTGAAGTAATTGGCTTTAGAGCCCACAGTGAGCCAATGAAATAACCTAGAACCCAGGAGTCCTGAGAGACAGGCAGCTTTCTGGGACCACAAAACCAATGTGCCTGCTTTAGTGAATCATCACAGAATATCATGCAGCACATAACAGACAGTCAGATTAGATTAGATGAAATGTAATTGCTCACACAGGCGCTCTGTAGAGACATCAGCACTCCGATGCACGTGCATGTGAGCGTTCAGGGCCTGATCCCACAGGTGCTGATGTCAGTGGGAGTTTTTTCAGAACTTTGGTTCAAGGCCTGAGTCCGGGTGGGAAGACTTGCATAGTCGCAGAAGCACGGGAGTGTTTTGGTTGAGGGCTAAAGAGGCTAGAGGGAGTCCCGGGCTGGTTTGTACAATCATCACAGCTCGGTAATAGCCATTATAATTACACATGATTATTTCTGTGCTTGGGCGCCTGCCTAGCTCTAGAACTCTCATCCAGATTTGCCATTGGAATAAAGTGGAGGGAGCCCTTTGAAAGGCAATTACACTGCGATGGTGTAAAATCAAAGTAAGTGTGGTCAAAACAGCCCATCAACGTCAATGTGAGCCCCACGCAGGTGTCTAAGGCCAGACTTATATGGGTGTTGCTCAGTCCCTCAGGGTGAAAAATCCACACCCCTGAGCAATACGGAGACACCGACTTAACCCTCCGTGTAGACAGGGCTGTGTGACAGGGCACTGGCCCTTTAAGGGCAAGGGCTGAGCAAGGGCTGAGAGTGAAGCCCCAGCTGAGGTAGGTCTCGCTATTTAGGGCCCAGCTGGGGGCTATATAATGAAGGACTCCTGGAGAGAGGGGGAGAACTGACTGTGGCTCTAGGCAGAGAATAGCAGGGACCTGACTGCTGGGGAAGCAGGAGGCTTCCTGGTGGGGCAGCAGGTCCACACCCCCCTTGGCCCACACCCCCCTTGGCCAGGGATGAGTGGCCATTGCAGACTGCAGTTGGCCCCGAGGCAGGGGTAGATGAAGACTGGCAGTGGGTCGCTGAGGCAAGGGGATACAGGGAGGACCCTGGAGTACATGCGGAGGAAACAACGCTCCCCCGGAAGGGGACGCAGAGAGACGGGAGTGGGCACGGCCGGAGGGCAGTGTCCCGAAGAGGATGCCGTGGACAAGAGGAACACGGGGAGACACCACTTAGAGGGAGGCACCCAGCGAGGCAGGCCAGCTAATTCCCAGGACTGCCGCCTGGAGGCGCCAGGGTGAAGTCAGCCCCGTGACACATGGTGGAGAATGTGGGTATGGATTAACGAGCAGTGCTTCCCGCGCCTGCCAGGGTTTGAGGAGGTTCACAGGGGAGATCTGTGTTTTCTTTTGTCGATCTGGCTGGTGCACTTCGTACGTGACTGGCCCCATCTCCCATGTGACCTCAAACGGGCCTTGCCACTGGGCAAGGAGCTTAGATTCCTCTGAACGGAGGAGAATAAGGACTTGGTCCCCAGGCTCAAAAATCCTTTCCTGGGCTCCCCGGTTGTAATATCGCCCCTGGGCCACATGAGCCTCCTATAGGTTTTCGCAAGCCAACGACCCAGCCTGGGCCAGTCGCTCCCACAATTGGGACACACATTGGAGGAGGCCTTGCGAGGCCGAAGGGGTGCTCTCCCAGGTTTCCCTCATTAAGTCCAGCACTCCCCAAGGCCGGTGACCATAGAGGAGTTCGAACGGGGAGAACTGGGTAGACGATTATGGCACCTCCCGGATGGCCAATAGCAAGGGCGGCAGCAACGGGTCCCACTGCTGCATTTCCACTGGGGAGACTTTCTGCAACATCCCCTTTAGAGTTTGATTAAATTGCTCTACTAAGCCATCTGTCTGCAGGTGGTACACCGAAGTCTGGAGTTTGTGGATGCCCAGGAGTGCACACACCTCTCGGAGCAACCGGGAGGTAAAATTCGTTCCCGGGTCTGTGAGCAGTTTCGGGCAGACGTACTCTGGCGAAAACCTTCACCAACTCAGCTGCAATCGTCGGGCCGTCGTACTCCGCAGCAGGATAGCCTCTGGGAAGCGAGTTGCATAATCCACCAGGACCAGAATGTGTGAGAACCCTGCCTTGCTTCCAGCAAGGTCCACCGGAACACATTCAAATGGGGTGCCTACTACGGGCATGGGCACCAGGGGGGCCTGTGGAACCCCCGATTGGCAGCTAGCTGGCACTCTGGACATGACTGGCAGTCGTCTTTCACCTCTTGGTACACCCTGGGTCAGAAGAACTGGGATAGGACTCGGGCCAAGGTTTTGTCCTGGCCCAGGTGTCCAGCAGCGGTGGCGATGTCGTGTGCGAGTCTCAAGATGCTCTCCGATGGCAGAGGGACGACTAATTGGGACTGGACCTCTCGGGTCTGTGGGTCCCAGCCCACCCAATACAAGCTGTCGGATACCAATTCAAAATGGGGCCACTGCTCAGCCACCCGGGCATCCGTGACAGCCCGTTGACGCAGGCCACTTGGTCGTAGGCTAACTACCAGGATGGGTCCTCCCACTGGTTCTAGGGAAAGTCCACCTGGCAAGTGGGTCCTAGGATGTCTTCTGAGGGCCCCTCCGGCTGGCTCGGACCCTCCAATCCTCCTGCTCCCTCAGTTCGCTCCTCCCCTTCTGTGGCAAGCTCTGCGTTTAAGGGGACGTCCTGAGCGGCAGGGGAACGGTTGCAGACTCTGCAGATTAGGTCCGTAAATCCTGGCCAGTCTCAGCCCAATATAATGGGGAACGTGAGAGTGGGGCCCAGTCCCACCACCACTTCTTCAGTTATGCTGGCTATGGTCAGAGCCACTCAGGCACGGGGCTAGGTCTTGACATCCCTATGGATACACTGGAGCCGTAGCTCCCCATCGGTCACTAGTGGCAACAGGACTACATCCTTGCGAACCAGAGACTGTCCCCAGCCAGAGGCAACGAGAGTCACCACCTCCCGGGTGCCCACAGCTACCGGTACTGTCAGCTTGGGCGGCCCCGACTGAGAGGCCCAAGATTCCCCGGTGTACACTGGCCCAAAGTTACAGTCCATCTCGGGACAGTCGCACTGGAGGTGTCCCAGGTGGCCGCAGGAGAAACAGGGTCCCATATTCAAGCGAGCTGGCCGGGTAGGAGCCTCTGGAGGTGGGTTCTTTGGGATGCTCCCACTGCTTGTCTGGCAGGGTCCCTGAGGTCAGCGTTCCTGTGGGCTGGTCGGCCGGCCTCCTTGTATCTGGGTCCTGGGCTCCCAGGGTCCCGGCCGGCAATCCGAGTCCCCTCATGTCTCTGGGGGACTTGTGTGGGCCACTACCCTTCCCTGGGGAGATGGGCCACGGGCCGCTAGTCCCACCGGTCCCCTGCAGGCCAAGTAGTCCTCCATGAGGGTCACAGCCACCTAGAGGGTTGCTGGGCAGTGTCGCAGCACCCATGCCCGGTCTCTTGCGTTGGGAGGGTTTGAAGAAACTGCTCTAAAGTAATTTGATCCATGACTTCCTCTGCGAAATTCCGCTCAGAACACAGCCACCACTTCCGGCAATGCCTCCGGGTGATGTAAAAGCCACGATCCTAGACACCCTGGACGTGTCCACAGTCTCAGGCCTCCCCGATAGGAAGTCCTCGATATGCGGTCTGGGAGGGTCCCACGAGGTAGGGGGCCAGAAGTGTAGCCCATTGCTCCGGCAGCCAGCCAGCGGCCACTGCCACCCGCTAGAAGGTCTCCAAAAAGGCTTCTGGGTCGTTGTCAGGCCCCATCTTAGCGAGCTGTACGGGTGCGGTGGGCTGCGGTGGCTCTCTGGTAGCCCCAGGGGGTTGTCAGTCGGGTTGGGCCGGTAGGGCGGCCAACTGCTGAAACCCTTGTAGCTGGAGTTCCTGCTGTTGAGTAGCCAGCCTTTGCAGGAACTGCTGCTCCTGCTGCACACTCAACTGCTGCACCAACTGCTGGTGTTGTTTCTGCTGGCGCTCAGTCCAATGCTTAAAAATTTTTCCAGATCCATTTTCTCTGGATTTATTTATATATTATTTTTTTTCTTTCTTTTTAACGAGGCGTGGCTAAACCCCTTGCTGTCAGGGGTTGGCTCGTACCCACGTTCTCCACCATGTGTAAGCTCGTCAGCTCTGGGGGATGCCTCCCCTTTGGGGTCAGTGGGTGGCCACTCCAACCCACTACACCCGGATCAGTCTCTGAGGGGAATTAACACATCAAATACCCAGTCCGCGGTCCCCCGCTCTTACCTCAGGGTGGGCTGACAAAAGTAAACAAAACCAAGGCGGCCTGGGTTTGGGCAGGCCAGCAAATGATAGTCAGAGGCCGGCCTTAGTTCAGGGTGGGCTGCCAAGCCTAGGGGTAGGAAGGCCAGCCCTAGTTCAGGGCAGGGCTGCAGGTAAACAATTTATAAGCCCAGCCCTTGGTCAGGGCGGGGCAGCAAGCCACTAGTTTATAAGGCCCAACAGTTTATCAAGGCCCAGCCCTGGTTCAGGGTGGGGCCGCAGGAAAGCGGTTTGAAAGCAACATATACGATTGGGTCTCTGCGCTCAGGAGGGTGGCAGGGGGGGCACAGGCCCGCCCACTCCACTGTGCCCCAGCCCTGTTTACTGCTGCTGGCCCAGCGGGGTCTCCAACCCAAAACACACTGATCCGGGCATGTCTACATCCATGCTGTCCCCTGGGCCACTTCCCTCCTCCCCCTCAGCGCGTACCTGGCAGTTCGCGTAGGTCTCCCGTGGAGTCACCGGGATCCAGGTCCATTGGCCACGCCTCAGCGGCTGGCAGGGTGTTTGGGAAGTCCTGGGGAGTCTGCTGTTCCTCTAAGCCGCTGTGCAGCAGGGGCCCCGGTGGTCCACGCCAGCTCTCCACCTCCCCAAGCCTTAGTTCCCTTCCTCGAGGTGTAGGGGAGTCCTCTGGCCTCTTCAGTGGTCAGCGCCTCACTGGCCTGGCTGGCAGGCTTTTTACCTCTCTGGCCCTTGCCCGTTGGCTTCTGGCCAGATGGCTCATTAGGGCCAGGCATAGCCCACCAAGGCTCTGGGAGGGGCGTCTCCCTTTTGGGGTCAGTGGGTGGCCACTCCAACCCACTACAGAGGGTTTCTCCCACTGACATAGCTACCACCTCTCGGGGAGGTGGATTAATTACGCTGATGGAAGAATTCCCATTGGCACTGATAGCAACTTCACGTGAGTGCTACAGCAGCACAGCGGCATCCTGGGCTGGCGACGGACATTGACAGATAATTGGACTGTTGACAAATGCAAAGTAATGCACATTGGAAAATATCCTCCCAACCGTACGTATAAAATGATGGGGACTAAATTAGCTGTCACTACTCGAGAGAGATCTCAGAGTCTTTGAGGATAGTTGTCTGAAAACATCCACTCGGTGTGCAGCGCAGTCAAAAAAGCAATCAGAATATTAGGAATCATTAAAAAAGGGATAGAGAATAGGACAGAGAATATCATTTAGCCTCTATATAAAACCGTGGTACGCCCACATCTTGAATACTGCGCACAGATGGGGTCGCCTCCTCTCAAAAAAGACACATTGGCATTGGAAAAGGTTCAGGAAAGGGTAACAAAAATGATTAGGGGTTTGGAACGGTCCCGTATGAAGATAGATTAAAAAAACTGGGACTCTTCAGCTGAGAAAAGAGGCAACTAAGAGGGGATATGATAGAGGTCTATAAAATCATGACCAGTGCGCAGAGGGTTTCTCCCACTGACATAGCTACCTCTCAGGAAGCCTGGATGATCGAGATACAAAAGAAGCACTTAAAGACGATAAAGTCATTGTGGAGAAACTAAATGAATTCTTTGCTTCAGTCTTCATGGCTGAGGCTGTTAGGGAGATTCCCAAACCTGACCCGTCCTTTGTAGGTGACAAATCTGAGGACTTGTTACAGTTAAGTTTATCAATTAGTTCCAAAACCTCCTGTAATGACACTTCAATCTGTGACAAGTCACCGGGACCAGATGGCATTCACCCAAGGTATGGAGGTGGTGTGGAGGGGTGACTCAACCCTTCTGGAAGGGGCGGGGCCTTGGGTGGAAGGGGCGGGGCCAGAGCATCCAGCCTTCCACACCACCCTGTCCTCTCCAGTTCTCAGAGCCGCATGGAGTACCTACCCTACCCTGCCACCACCGCTGCCACATAACAGAGGCAGCGGCCGGGAGCCGCAGACCCTTTTCGATCGCCAGGCCCCTGGGCAATTGCTCCCCTCTGTCGGCAGGCCTGCCCATACTGCCCAGCCCTTTCCAGGACAGGACCGATATTTTAAGTCCATTATTCCTTTGGGATAATAAACTGGGATTTTATTCCCTTCAATAGCAATCCAGATGCTTTCCTTTAAACACGCTGGATTAGATCAAGCAGGAGAACACATGTTTATCAATGACAAAGAGAGCGCTTGGATCATATTATATGTATAGTTAGGGTTATTTTTTCCAATGTGCATTACTTTACATTTATCCACATTAAATTTCATTTGCCATTTTGTTGCCCAATCACTTAGTTTGGTGAGATCTTTTTGAAGTTCTTCACAGTCTGCTTTGGTCTTAACTATCTTGAGCAGGTTAGTATCATCTGCAAACTTTGCCACCTCACTGTTTACCCCTTTCTCCAGATCATTTATGAATAGTTGAATAGGATTGGTCCTAGGACTGACCCTTGGGGAACACCACTAGTTACTCCTCTCCATTCTGAAAATTTTCCATTTATTCCTACCCTTTGTTTCCTGTCTTTTAACCAGTTCTCAGTCCATGAAAGGATCTTCCCTCTTATTCCATGACAACTTAATTTATGGAAGAGCCTTTGGTGAGGGACCTTGTCAAAGGCTTTCTGGAAATCTAAGTACACTATTTCTACTGGATCCCCCCTTGTCCACATATTTGTTGACCCCTTCAAAGAACTCTAATAGATTAGTAAGACATGATTTCCCTTTACAGAAAACATGTTGACTAGGGACATTTTCAATGGGTGATACAATTCTAATTGCAAAGATACAGTTTCCAGCCACATTGCTTATGTCTACTCCCAGGTAGCAGGCATAATTAATAATAACTTGTGACAGACCGGGCCGTGTCTGGGCACAGCTGAGGGCGTCTGCTCAGGGCGATTTGCTCAACTTTGGGGCTCCTTACGGCCCCCAGACTGGAGACCTTCCCAAATAGGCCACAAACCAGTCCCAGAGCGCTTCAGCTGCCTGCCTGAAGCCTCATGAGCAAAACCCCTCCGACACCCCAGCCATATCCGTGCCCCAGATGGCCCCGGGCCTCATACACAGGTGGGGGGTCTTAGAACCCAATCCCACCTACCCTGAACAAGTTCTGTCCGGTTCCAAGAAACCAGCCACAGATCCCCGGTCAATTTACCCTCTGGATCTTACCCACAAATCACGCTGAGCCAATCCTTTAGCATCTAACATCTAAAGGTTTATTACTACAATAAAGAAAAGCATGAGAGTAAGGTTGCTAAAGAATCATACATTACATGCATCGAATCTCCCAGTTCTCGATGCAGGCTCTAGCAGAGATGTTATAGCTGCTGGCTTAGAAGTCCTTGTTGCACATCCTAGGTTAGGATGGGTCTACAGTTCTTACCAGCTTGTGATTCCCTGCGAGGCCACATCTGGGGTCAGAAGCAGATCTGAAGACCAAGATGGAGTCAGCCACATGGCCTATTTATCCCTCCTTCTTGGTCTCTTCTTGGCTGCAGCAGGTCACCTGGCCCATGGCCTATCCCTGTGTTCCCTGCTGATAGCCCTTAGGTATGAGTCACCACTCTTGAGGTGTGTCCTTAGCCCATTGAGTCTATTGTCCCACAGAGCCTCGCTAATTAGCATGTCCATAGGCGGGCTCTGCCCAATGCTCAACCACATGCAGAGAAATATTCAGTATCCATACAAAGTACATGCTTATAACTTCCCACACAGACATTATACAATCACATGAATAGCGTACATAGGATTAGCAGACAGTAAGCTTCTATTGAACACCTCACATGGCCCCCTTTTATACCATTCTTGGGGCCAACACCCCCACCTATGGGTGTAGCAGTGATCTGGCTGCTTCCCTCAAATTCGGTAACGTGACATAACTAAAAATGACTTTTTTGTTTGCAATGTAGTGGTAGCCATGTTGGCCGCCGGGTGAGGTAAGTAGGTGAGGTAATATCTACAGGAGGTAGGTGAGCTAATATCGTTTACTGGACCAACTTCTGTTGCTGAAAGGTCCAAGTCTGAGCTACACAGAGGTCTTAGAATCATGGAATCATAGAAGTCTAGGGGTGGAAGACACCTCAGGAGTCATCAAGTCCAGCCCCCTGCCCAAAGCAGGACCAATCCCAACTAAATCAATCCAGCCAGGGCTCTGTCAAGCCGAGACTTAAAAACCTCTAGGGATGGAGATTCCACCCCCTCCCTAGGGAACCCATCCCAGTGCTTCCCCACCTCCTAGGGAAATAGTTTGTCCTAATCTCCAACCTAGACCTCCCCCACTGCAACTTGAGACCATTGCTCCTTGTTCTGCCATCTGCCACCACTGAGAACAGCCTCTCTCCATCCTCTTTGGAAGCTCCCTTCAGGAAGTTGAAGGCTGCTATCAAATCCCCCCTCACTCTTCGCTTCTACATACTAAACAAGCCCAAATCCCTCAGCCTCTCCTCGTCGGTCATGTGCTCCAGCTCCCGAATCATTTTGGTTGCCCTCCACTGGACTCTCTTCAATGCATCCACGTCCTTTCTGTAATAGGGGGCCCAGAATTAGATTCAATACTCCAGATGTGGCCTCACCAATGCTAAATAAAGGGGAATAACCATTTCCCTAGACCTGCTAGCAATGCTCCTACTAATGCACCCCTATATGCCATCTTCTTCAAGGCTGGGAGAGGAAGCAATTTGATTGTCTCATCTAGGATTTTATGTCACTTAAAATGCAAATAGGAGCAGAGAGTCCTTGTAAATGAAAATCAGTAGATTTTAAAGCAAAGTTAAATTGATTTTAAAACAAATGTTTTTGGTTATCCTATTGGAAAAGAGAAATAATCAGCGCTAAAATGAGATCTGACCATAGTCTTCATGCCAAGCTAAAAGAAAAAGTTTTTTACTTAACGTTCCAAATTTGCACTCTGAGCCAAGTCAACAAACATTCATGTCTGAATCTAACAGTTCCAGTTGAATGCTCAGGCCCAAGAAATCTCTGAAAAGAATCTAATCTCAATAAACATCCAGCACAGTTTCTGAACCAAAGTGAATCAGCTAAACCATGCGACTTTGGGGTTCTTATATAAATTCCCATGCAAACTATTCCCACACCCTTCCCATTAGCCAAAGGTGAACAATAAACGATTGTCTTAGAGGGATAGCGGTGTTAATCTGTAACTTAAAAAAAAAACTTAAAAACAAGTGGTCCTGTAGCACCTTAGGGCAAGTGTAGACTAGGAAATTATTTTGAAATAATTAAATTCAAAATAATAACTCCCAAAATAACTATTTTGAAATAAGCTTATTCCCCAAGGGAAGCAGGAGTACAGATTTCGAAATAAGCAGCCCGTTATTTCAAAATAACAGGCTTGGTAGTGTGGACACTCCGCTTATTATTTTGAAATAAGGGAGGTTATTTTGAAATAACTCCCTAGTGTAGACCAGGGCTTAGAGATTAATAAAAATATATATATATATATATAGTATCATGAGCTTTCATGGGCACAACCCACTTCTTTAGATGAGTGGAGCAAAAGGCACAGAATCCCCAAAATTTAAAGCAGAAAAAGAGGGAAGGTGTGGAGGAGGGGGAAAAAAAACATTATTATGGTGTCCAGGCTAACTGGACCAATAGAGTGGGTTGTAAACAATAGTGTTATCCAAGGACATTGAAGTTAAAAAATCATAAGCATTAAAAAGAATAGATATATGCAGCTTCGGTATAATGCATAAGTGTTTTAGGCCAGGTCTACATTAGGAGACTGTTTCGAAATTAGTAAATTGGACTTAACTCCCGATTTAACAAAATCGGACTAGCATGTCCACACTATGGGATAGCCTTGAAATGAGTCCGAGGCAGGTTCCGTTAATGTGGACACAGCACCTCAGACTTAGAGCCCCAGGAAGCACTGGGGAGTAATTCGTTCGAATGACTCTGGGGAGTCGTTATTTCGAAATAGCAGCCCTGGCGCGTCCACACTGCCGCTATGTCGAAATAGCTATTTCAGAATTAGAGTTACTCCTGATGAAAAGGAGAAGTACAGATTTTGAATTAAGCGGCCCATTATTTCGAAATAACGGGCTTGGTCGTGTGGACGCTCTGCTTATAAATTCGACCTTGGGGGGGTTATTTCGAAATAAAGTTCTCATGTAGATCAGGACTTATTGTCGTGGCCTAAGGACAATATTGGCATGTGAAAATTCATCTTCCATATTCCAGTGCCAACTGTAACTCTGATCTATGTGCAATAACATGTCTTTATCATTGACTAAGTATATAATTGATTGAGATTGCTACACAAAGCGTTCATCCACAAACCAGGTGCTTTGACCTAAAACTAAAACATTAATACTCAAGCATGATTAAAGTGCAGCTGTACAGTTGAATACAACTCAGGACCAGAAGATCATGTCAATCAAAAATTTCCCCCTCCAACAATTCCCCAATCCTGCAAACCTCCTCCTTTTCCCCTTTTTAAAGGACTTTGGTTAAAACTTGGTTAACATTAACGTTCCAATCTGTAAGTAGCTACATGGGGAATGTTCAGGGTAGCAGAGAAAGGTATCGCCTGATTCAACATCTGGAATTTGAAGCTAGATCAATTCTGAGTGGAAATAAGATACAGATTGGTAACAGAGGAATTAACCTTTGGGACAACTGACCAAGTGTCATGGTGGATTCTCCATCATCGGCAATTTGTAACCCAAGAGTAGATGAGTTTGAAAGTGATCCATACAAGGAAATATTTCAGGGCAGTTCTACGGCTAGTGTGATGCAGGACATTGGGCTCAATGATCATATTGATCCTTTGTGGTCTTGGAATCTATGAATGGATGAAATGAGAATTTTGTAGCATGGCCTAAAGAGCATCAGATTAAGGGAAACTGAGGCAGGTCATGCTGCTCCTGGCCTCTAGGGGCTGATAAAGGGGTGATGCCTCCAACTCTTTTACAGGATGCTTCAGAAGGTGATCCAAGAAAGCCTCGTGACAGCAGTTATGGAACCATCTCAGGGAGCGCGTCCAGAGCCAAAAGTCGGCTTAGCCCCAAAGCATGAAGGCTTACAATCTTTCCAACCGCCTTGTCATGCTGGCTGACTTGTGAGGCCATCACAAAACCACCTGAAAGGTGGCCCTTGTGGTTGATCAGGGTTTTGTGGGGAAGGGGCAGGAGTCTGATCACACCCAAATCGCCAAGTGAAACTCCAGAGATGGGATGTGAGCCTAATGCAAATCCACCACTGTGAAAACACCCTGCGCACTCCAAACACCAACCTTGCTCTAATTATTATGCGTGGGTGATGTTTTTCCCCTCTTGGACCGGCTGGCTCGAAACCAATCTGTCCTCAACGCCGATGCAATTTACATCTGATCAAATATGCTCTGCTTTCGAGCCCTCGTTAGTCTTGTTTAAACAGATCTACGCATTTCTCCTGGTCCGAGGCCTTTGTGGCTTTGGGGTTTTGTTTTCTAAAAGATTCTGGCCTCAGCCTTCCCTAGCTTTGGAGAGAGCTGATAGATGAAGATCTCGGAGCATTTGTTACATTCAAGAGCAGAATCCATTTGTAATTACCTTCCTTTCCCCTGACCCCAAGTACAATTAAGATGCAGACCTAGTGCTCCCAAGATAAAACAGCAGCTCGGGCTATCACTAGGGAAGAAAGATTACCGACGGGGGGATCAATACATTGACAATTCCAAGCTGACAGCTGCTCCTCCTCCTTCCAAGTAAGTTTGTGCAATGGCAACAACAAAAAGTCGCCTTCTCGGTGACTGCTTTCAGGATGTGAGTGTACTCCCTGCCCTGAACTCCTACGAACTGCAACACGGGCTGATGGAAGTACAAATCTTACCGTGCAGCTCCTGACAGGGCTGGGCCTTTTCTTCTTTCCTTGACCTGGGGGGCTCCTTAATTTAACAAAGACATTTGAGCTCTCTTGACCTCTGGTCAAAGTTTTTCTCCCACATTCAGGGATGGTCTAGACAGTACTGGGTCCAGCTGTGAGGGCAGGAGACTGGACTCGATGACCTCTCGAGGTCCCTTCCAGTCCTAGTATTCTATGATTCACTTTCTTCCTAACTCCAGCTATTGTACAAGCTGTAGCCATGTTAGTCAAGCCAGACATTTTTCAGATGCTCGCTGGAAAATCAGTGCAGTGACGTGAGGAAAAAAAAGACACCTTGTGGTCACTGTTCCCTGTAAGCTGGGTGCTTGTGCAGCTGCTCAGGAGAGATCCAGATGCCGTCCGGCTTATCAGCCAAGCGTCCACCACTAGGTTTTGTGTTTCTCCTGCTGGTGCACGTGCACTCATGCCTTGGCGTATAGAGAAAAAAATATTCTGCACATGGATGGAAAAAATGCACACATGGATGGAAACTATTAGATGGAACATTGCTTGCAGGTGGTTCTACCTAATGGTACAGGCTAGGCCATCTGGAGCAACATGAGCACATCACGCCTGTGCTTAATCTCATATTGGAAGCCAACAGGAAGGCAGAAGAGGAACTTAGGGCTTTCAAGCAAATTTAGAATGCTGTATAGGGAAGCTGATGCACGGAGGTGGAGAGATTCGGGGTCACTTGCTCCTCTCCCTGGTTTGCTGGTTGGTTTGTACTGAGGATGCTCAAAAATATTTGATGAAGCCACTGCCCTCACTGTGCCCCCAAGCTCCCGCACAACTAGCAGGTACAGATAGTCTCTCTCTTTGGCAAGGTCTTTCCATCCTACAAATGATGGTCACAATATTGACACTGCAAGTAAGATCCCCCCCACCCCAGCCCCACACACACACACACGCTCGCTCGCTCACGTTCAAAAAACAAATCTGAAACGAGCAAATGGCCACGCGTAGCACAAAGAGGGATTTTTCACCTTCATCCCCCGGAAAAGCCACCAGTAACCCTCTGCGTAGACAGTGACCAAAACATACAGAACAATCCCCGCAACACCTTTGATCCATTCCAAATGCCACTCGGGTCGCATCGTGAGCGTGGATCTCCATTGATGTCAGGATGAAGTTTTTGGAACCCATTCATCATGCTCTACAATTAACGTTATTGCAGGGGAAGGCGACCGCTGATGCATCATGTATTGGAAGCTAAGAGGTAGGACCAGAAAATGGCCTTATTTGGGAAGGTAAATTCTATTTACCTAGAATATGGCACCATTCCTTTTCCCAGGTCTGTCTTCTCTTTGGGACACTTGGTCCCACATTTAAACTCTGTTCATTTGAGAACTGACCCGATGCCCATCGATCTCAAAGGAACGGCTCCAAAATACTTCTGGAGTCCGGATCCAATGCCTGCGGTTTCCAGGGCAGGTTTGTAAAATGCACTCCAGCCAGGCACATTCAGGGGAGATTTTTTTCCCCCTCTAAATAATTAATCCTACTGAACCGTGAAATAGATTAAATGTTGGGCACTCAGAAACCATTATGGCATTTAATCCAATCTGAGATAATAGCAAACACATTGATAAGTCCAGGCACAAGCAGGTCTGCATATCTGCTCTGCAGATGGGAAAAGAGAACTAAACTAAAACCACAGCGAGGGTGACTTTCTTCCTTTGTGAATCGTGCTTGGCACAATGTGAGTGTGGAGAGACGCGTTATTGTCTCGCCAAAGCAACTGGAGGGAGTGAAGTTAAAATTACAAATGAAAAACATTGTGATATTTCTATACAAATCCAGTCTGGCACAGCTGTTCATATATAACGATCAGCACACCATTAAAACCACAATGAAAATCTGTCGTCATTCTGCACTTGAATGGTACACGAGAAAAATTAATCTATGGCCAGGACTAAAATAAAGGGGCATAGCTCAAAGCTCGTTAACGAGTTTGGCTGTGAACAGTGTTAAACAACCCTTTGCCATATGCTTGGCGTCGTCTCTTAACCTTTCTGCTTTCACACCTTTCTAGCTAGTTGCTGCAGCAGGGACATAATGAGAGAGGGTTTTAGAACCTTTTTTGGAGATGATTTCTGTTTAAATTACTGCAAAACATGGTAGAGATTGAATCTCTCTAGTCCAGCACCCTCGGGACCTGACTGGCACTGACCAGAGAATTTGCTGAACTACAGGAGGTCAATATTGTCTAGCAGTATTACCAACACTTCCCCTGCTTTCTGGGCTCTGAGAAGACATTTAGGGGTAAACCAGAGCTAAATCACAGCACAGACACTGAGAGCCAGGACTTGGGGCTCTAAACAAACTTTATGGGACTTTGGGAAACTTGGCCATGCCTGTGATAAGTGGACATCCAGCTCACTAAAATCTTGCCGGACCACGGAGGTTTCTGGACCAGAGTGTGCCGGAATAGAGAGGTTCAACCTGTAGTTTTGCTTTGAGGACAGTTCTCGGCAGAGCTGATGCCTTTCACAAATAGCCCAAGGGGAGAGAAGATATGTAAATCACAAGGATCACCCCTCACCTCCATGGTGTGTGCTAATTTTTAGGGCTGATTCATTTCAAACAGGCTTTGTGCCAAAATTCCAGAGAGGCTGGGTTTTGGGGGAGAAGAAGGGGGGCTCGTTTATATCTATTTTAAGAACTCACATGGGTTCTTAATGGGTTCTTAATCCCTAAAGTATTATCTCACCACCTCCGATGCACCTCTCCTCACAACAGTTGCGTGGAGAACAGTTGTGCCCAATTTTGCAGGTGGAGAACTGAGCTATAAAGAGATTGGCCCATGGCCGCAGAAGAAATCTGACAGAGCTGGGACTTGAACCCAGGTCTCGCAAGTTCCTTAATCACTGGACCCTCCTTCCCATCTTGCTTACGCAGAGAGCCTGGGCTTAGAAATGAGCCCTGGATTTGGCAGCTTTCCAGATCACAGCAGCCCTGAAAGGTCTGCCAAACATTCCTTCTGCTGAAGGGGGTCTCCTTTAGTGATGGAAAGCCAATGCAGCTGCAGGGGGGTGAGCAGGGAGACATGCTGTGTCTCAGTACCCTGCCTGGTCCCCAGCTGGCTCCAGAGTCCATATGGAAGATCAAGGGCAAGAGCGGCATTCTGGCTGCATCCTGATCCCCCAGCCATCCCACGATGAGTGGAAAGGTGGCTCCTTCCTCCTCCCTTGGGTCCATGAAATCATTATTTGTAGCTGAGGTTGTGATCCCCTTCCCTCATGCCTGAGTGAACTCCCTATCGGCCTACGTAGTGCTCGTCACCCGTAGCAGTGGCATGTCTTGAAAGCATGCTTCTGCTCCCACTAAGCCCATGGGAATCTCACTTGGGTTGGAGCAGGCTTGGCCCTGAACTCTTACGATGCTTTGGGGATAAGAATAGGAATTGGCCACTGTGTGCCTGACTAACATCTCCATTCACTATTGCTTTGAGACGACAGGGTGCCATGCTCCACCCCAGAGATGGCTGCAGCACAGTTGTTCTTCAGCAGTAATACTCCCCCACTTTGTAGAGAGCCCACATAAAGCCTAATGCATCCCTCAAACTAAGAGAATCCACTATATGCATCCCTCTCACACTGTATGGGGCACCCCACTGCACCCCACCATGTGTCCAAGGTTCTTGGGAAGAGCAAAAGCTATATATAAATGTTGTAAATGTGCATCTGTCTGTCTGTGAGTCTGTTTGTTCAAGAACTCCTCCGAAATAGTAAGAGCTAGAACCATGGTGTCCAACCAGTTGTGAAGCAGTGGCTGCTGCTATATAGCAAACTAGCCACACTCAACCGAGGAAATAGCCACACTGTTCAAACCAACTAGCCACACTCAACCGGCCAAATAGCCACATGTAGCTAGTGGCTAGCATGCTGGACACCACGGAGCTAGAACCGCCAAATTTGGCCTGCTGCTTCCTCTTCTCCAAACTTAAAGCAAGGTCAGGGTTTGATTGTGCCAGGAGAACAGGAAGTGCCAGAAATGGGACTGTTTTCCAGAACATGGAAAGGCAGGGGCAGAGAGGGGGGGTGTGATACTCACAGTGACTGCCGGGGGCAGCACACGCAGGGGAGAGCTAACCTGCAGAAAGACCACTGCAGGCAGCTATACCACCAAGGGAGTGGCCAGCTGAGGATGGGGCTCATCATATTGCCTCCCACCTGACCGGGTAAGCGGAGGTCCCCCTACCCAGGATACAGCCCCCGCCAGCTCCCCAACCCTGGGAGAGGGGAAGGAGAGACCCTCCACTGCCACCTCTGCACCCCTGGCCTCCTGCCCTGAAGGACTCAGGCAGCGCTGGGAAAGTCTTGTAGTGCTGTATAAACACAGGTCATGAAGACCCTATTGTGATGTCCTAGAATGTGGCCTGATTCTGAGAGTTGAGAAGCTTTGCAGCACCTATTGAAGTCAGGCTCTGAAGGTAGCTCTCCTTCTAAGAAACAATTAAACAGAGATATACTGCTAGGACCAGCCCCTACCTTGGGTCAGTGCCCCACAACTGGTGTCCGGAGACTGCTGTAATTTTCAAACCCATCCACTTGACAGCCTCCCACCCAGCCTGTGGGAGATGCCAGCTTGAGCTGTATCTCTGTAGGGCCAAGTTTTTGACACGAGGTAGGTTTTGATCGACTGTCTCCCTTCGTACGTACTCAGCTAAACAGGTGATTTGATTGGACGATGGTGGTGGCTGCTGTTGTTGTTGTGATGAGTTAATTTGCCACTCACCTTGTTGAACACCGCTGCGGCCAGGGCCACACGTATGTCACGGCGGACAGTGACAAGCCTGGGGATCTCTCCTGGAGGAAGGGAAGAATTGCTTTTCCATTTCTTCTCGAGTCCTGGTCAGCAAACCCTGCTGCTGTTGTAGCCAAAAGCAGACCTTTGGGATCCTGTGAATTAAGCCATAGACCAGTGGTCACCAACCAGTCGATTGGGATCTGCTGGTAGATCTTGGAGCCTCTGACAGGTGATCCTGACAGGTTTGGCCAAGAGGTTATCAAATGCCAGCACTTCAGCTGCCCCTCCCCCCGCTGCTGCTCATCTCCTGCCCTTTCCCTTGCTGCTGCCCCTCCTGCTTTCTGTGCAGCGCAGGGGAGGGAGAGGAGGGTGCTGATGTCAAGGTGCCTCCTCCCACTCTGTATCCTTTCTCTACACAGCAGAGAGGGAGCACAACAGGACTTGGGATAGAGTTTGCTGGCTCTTTTAGAGAGTGGTCCAGGGCCAGGGCAGAGGTGAGCCTTTCTTAGCCCCACTGCACCACCACCCTGGAGCCACCTGAGGTAAGCAGGGCCCAGCTGAAGCCCACGTCCCAAACTCCTACCACAGTGTGACCGTGCCCATGGGCCACTATGTCCGTGTCTTCTGTTGGGGAAGGGTAATGTCCCTGGTGTTACGGCCGCCCTTCGCAATCAAAATCAGCGTCGCCAGTTAATCCTTCCGATTTGTCGTGACGGTGCCACACTACCCGCCACAATGGGGGAGGGGAAAGGGGAGCCCGGGCCCACCCTCGCACACGGGCCCCAGCCCAGGGCCCTAAGGACTCGGATCCTCGGAGATCCGGTTCGGCTGGCGGGGCGTTCCGGCGAAACTCACCAGCCCGCCAACTGCTCGGGGTTCCGCCCTGGGCTACTTCCTTTCCCCTCTGACGCACCCCTACTCCGGAGCTCACCTTCCCTTTGGTGGACAGGGTTGCGGGAGGGCGATTACTCGCCGCGGCCGTCGGCTTCCCCGACGTTAAGCCCCCACCGTGAGGTCGACCCTGGTCCCCCCCCCCTTCCTGGCTCTACCACTGCCTGTCCTCCCTCCCCCTGTCAGCGTCCTCTTCCTCTCCTCCTCCTCCCCCCTGCTCAGCCGGGAGATGGCGCTTTGAACGCCGTGCCATTCCCGCTCCACCTATCACGGGCGGGGGCCACTGAGCAGGCACTCTCCTGCTCCGCCCCCGCTGCCGTGGTTGCCATGGACGTCAGTCCGGAGCAACCAGCGCATGGCCGGGCCTCCCTGCCTCTGCGGCCGAATAGCGCCTGCCCGACCACAGCTAAGGTGCGGGGCGAGGGCGCCTCGTCACACACACCCCCCTTTAAATCGTCCATTCCTCTTCGTTCCTCCCCTTCATACCGCCTTGAAAAAAAGTCCGCATTTTGGTGGTGTGCGCCGGCTCTGTGGGCCACATCAAAGGCATATGGTTGCAGGGTCAGGTACCAGCGCATCACTCGCGCATTGGAATCCTTCATAGTCTGTAACCAACATAGAGGGGCGTGGTCCGTTATCACCCGAAAGCGGTTGCCTAAAAGATAGTACCTTAGCATGTCAATGGCCCATTTCACGGCCAATGCTTCCTTCTCTATCGTGGAATACCTGCGTTCCCGTGGGAATAGCTTACGACTGATGTAAACTATGGGGTGTTCATCGTCCCCCTCCCCCTGTGACAACACGGCTCCTATCCCGCTCTTGGATGCATCTGTCTGTACGGAAATGGGGTGGTTAAAGTCAGTTTGCGCTAATATTGGTGCCCGGCTCAGCTAGTCTTTCAACGTCTGAAAGGCCTCCTCGCAATCGGGGGACCATTGCACCTTTTGGGGCATGGCGGTCCGAGTTAAATCTGTCAGGGGAGCGGCTATCGCCGCGAAGTTAGGCACAAACCGCCGATAATATTCCTCTAACCCTAGGAACTGACGGACCTGCCTTTTAGTTTTTGGTGGCTGGTAACTCTTCAATGCCTCTATTTTCTCTACGAGGGGGCGCAGTCGTCCCCGTCCTACCGTATACCCCAAATAAGTTACCTCTTTTTCTCCGAAATGACACTTCCTGGGGTTTGCGGTGAGCCCCGCGTCCCGCAGCGTCTGTAACACGGCCTCGATAAGCTACAAGTGTTCCTCCCATGTCTCACTATAAATCACTATGTCGTTGATGTATGCTGCAGCATAGCGACCGTGCTTCCTCAACACTAGGTCCATGAGCCGCTGTAAGGTGGCCGCGGCTCCGTGCAGGCCGAAGGGCATCCGGATGAAATGATATAGCCCAAACGGGGTTGAAAATGCTGTCTTCTCTCAGGAGCTCAGAGATAGGGGAATCAGCCAGTACCCGCGTATTAGGTCTAGCGTGGACAGATAGCGCGCCCCTCCCAGCCGATCTAGTAACTCGTCCACTCAAGGCATGGGGTAAGCATCAAACCATGAGAGAGCATTGACCTTGCGAAAGTCGATGCAGAATCTTGTTGAGCCATCTGGTTTCGGGACGAGTACTATGGGGCTTCGCCATTCGCTGAACGACTCCTCTACCACGCCCCAGCGTAGCATCCTCTACAATTCTTCTCGCACGGTATCCCACATCTTTCAGGGGAGGGGGCGGATGGGGTCTCGTACCTTTTTCTGGGGCTCCTTCTCGATGTGATGATAGGCTAGGGTGGTTTGTCCGGGCTCTTCGGTCAGTACATCCGGAAAGTTCCCGGAGGAGAGCCTCCACGTCTGCTCGTTGGTCTTCGGAGAGGTCGGCTCCCACCTGGAAGACATCCTGGGTGGTTCCCCCCTCGTCCCCAGGGCCTAGCTCAGGGTCAGGTGGAAGGGGGTTCACAAAGAGGCCCTCCCGCTCTTTCTAGGCTTTCAAAAGATTGATATGGTAGACCTTAGTGCCCCTGCGCCGTCCTGACAGCTTTACCTCGTAATCCACTTCCCCTATGCACTTCACTATCTCAAAGGGCCCCTGCCACTTGGCTAACAATTTCGACCCCGGAGATGGGAGCAACAAAAGCACTCGTTGTCCAGGTTCGAAGACCCTTAGACGGGCTCCCCAGTTATAGTACCAGGCTTGAAACTCCTGTGAGGCCTCTAGGTTGGCCCGGGCAAATTCCCCAAGATTGTGCAGCTTTTCTCGTAGCCTTAGTATATACTGCACCGAGCCCCTCACCCTGGTCTCTTGGTCTTCCCAACTCTCTCTGATAATATCTAGAATCCCCCGGGGCTGTCGTCCATACAAGAACTCGAAGGGCAGAAAACCTGTGGAGGCTTGGGGGGCTTCCCGTACCATGAACAACAAGGTGGGTAAGAGGGCATCCCAATCCCTTGGCTTCTGCTCTACGAACTTCCGCATCATCCCTTTCAGAGTCCGGTTGAACCGTTCTACAAGGCCGTCCATTTGTGGATGGTACATGGAGGTCCACAAACTTTTGATTTGTAATAGCCGACACAGCTCCCCCATCAAACGAGAGGTAAAATTCGTACCTTGAGCTGTAAGAATTTCCTTGGGTAGCCCTACGCGGGCAAAAATCTTTGTCAGCTCCGCGGCCAGAGTCGAGGCACTTGTATTTCAGAGGGGTACGGCCTCTGGATACCGGGTCGCGTAGTCCAGTACTACCAGTGTATATTGACATCCTGTCCTCGATTTCTCCAGTGGCCCTACTAGGTCCATTGCTATCCTTGTAAAGGGCACTTCGATTACCGGGAGCGGGACAAGGGGGGGCCTTAGATACATTGCGAGGCCCCACCTTCTGGCACTCTGGACATGACCCACAAAAGTCCTGTGCTTCCCGATAGATCCCTGGCCAGTAAAAGCGTTGTAAGATCCATTTTACCGTCTTTTCACACCCCAGGTGGCCTGACCAGGGGTTGGCATGTGCCACTTCCATGAGCCAGAAGCGGTACCGCCGGGGGTACGAGGAGTTGCCTTGACTCGGTCTGCCCCTCCCACCCTGCATCGACCCGGTATAGTCGGTCCGAATGTACCTCAAAGTGGGGGCCAGCTGGCCCTCCCACTGATGGTGCCTCCTCCTCTCGCATTTCTCGGGCCGTTGTCCAGGCGTGCCTCAGCGTGGGATCCTCCCGCTGTTCTTGGAGGAAGTCGCCATCTGCTAGTTCCAGCAGGAGGGGGTCCTCCGGTCCTTCGCCTCCCATTGGGTGGTCCCCTGTGGGTTCCCCCGGTGCTCCTAGCATGCTTTCTGTCACCCCGGGGGCCCCTCTAGCCTGCCAATCGCCCAGGGCCCGTCGGAACCCGGCCCAGTTCCCTCCCAGCAAGTCCGGGTACACCAACCTGGGGGCTATAACCACGTAGCACCAATTCTGTTGGTCCCCGTCTGTAATTTGTACCCAGGTGGTCACGTATTGGTGCACGTCCCTGTGGACGCATTGCACATGAACGGGCGGGCCCCAGGGTCCCCCCGTGGCGATTGTCTGCCCGTATAATGGTTGGGCTACAGCCTGAATCGAGGAGGATGAGGACAGGCTTGCCGCCGATCACCACGGGCCGCAAGATCTTACCTTCTTCTTCCTTATGGATGGTCCCATCCCCGAATAACGTATGAACAGTCCATATAGGGACAGTCCTTAACGAAATGCCCCTCCTGTCCGCACCGAAAGCATGCCCCCCTTAGTGGAGTGGTTTTTACGGCATTGCGTGCGGACTCGGTCATGCGGTCTGGCAGGTCTCTGGGTGTTTCCCGGGGTGGGGTGGACCAAGCGGGAGCCAGTTGCCTACGCGCCCCGATTCCCCCTGGCGTTCTTCTGATGTCCTTTTCTGGGCTCCCTTTAACCCAGAGCCCCCTTCCAGAGTCCAGCCGTACGGGCGGGGGTGGCTCTCTCCCCCGGTTCAGGCCGTCGCCCCCCTCAGCGGGATCATAGTCATTCATTAGCTCTACTGCTTCGCTCAGGGAAGAGGGGTGGTGTCGGCGTACCCAGCGCTGTCCGCCGCTAGGTAAGATGCTTATGAACTGCTCCAATACGATCTGTTCTGCTACCTGCGGTCCAGTGCATTGTTCCGGGTCCAACCACTGCCAAGCCGCCTCCTTCAGTCTCTGTGCGATCACCCGGGGGCGCGTCCCGGCGCTGTGTTGCTCACCCCTGAACTTTTGCCTATATGTCTCGGGCGTAATACCCATTTGGTCCAAAATGTCCTCCTTGAGTTTATAATAATGTAGGGCGTCCCGGTCACTTAGGCTCCAGTACGCCAGTTGGGCGGCCCCTGTTAAATACGGGGCCAACAGTGTGGCCCAATGTGCCTCGGGCCACCTGGCGGCGGTGGCTACCCGCTCAAATGTTGTCAGATAGGCCTCGGGGTCGTCTGCCGCCCCCATCTTGGTCAATCTGATGGTCAGTCGAGGCAGACCCCCGTCTTCTTCACTTGCCTCCTCGCCCTGTCTGGCTGGACCTAGAGCCGATAGTGGTGCAGCCTGGGTCTGCCGCATCCATTGTTCCTGCTGAGCTTTAAACTGCTCTGCCACTTCTTTCACCAGCTGTCTCTGCTGTTCTTGGTGCTGCGACAACTGTTGGATCAGCAGGGTCTGCTGCTGTTGGCTCTGTGTCTGGGTTTCTTTTACCCACTCCACGAATTGGGCTGGATCCATCTCCCAGCTCTTCTCCTGGGGGCGGCACCGTAAGCGATACGCCTCCCCTTTTGTCCTCTAATGAAAAAAGAAAAATTATAACCCCCTACTCTGGGCATTCCCCCCCTTTCGTTCGGGGTTGGGGCACTCAGAATGCCCACATTCTCCACCACCTTGTGACCGTGCCCACAGGCCACTATGTCCGTGTCTTCTGTTGGGGAAGGGTAATGTCCCTGGCATTACGGCCGCCCTTCGCAACCAAAATCAGCGTCGCCAGTTAATCCTTCCGATTTGCCGTGACGGTGCCACACTCCCCGCCGCAACGGGGGAGGGGAAAGGGGAGCCCGGGCCCACCCTCGCACACGGGCCCCAGCCCAGGGCCCTAAGGACTCGGATCCTCAGAGATCCGGTTCGGCTGGCGGGGCGTTCCGGCGAAACTCGCCAGCCCGCCAACCGCTCGGGGTTCCGCCCTGGGCTACTTCCTTTCCCCTCTGACGCACCCCTACTCCGGAGCTCACCTTCCCTTTGGTGGACAGGGTTGCGGGAGGGCGATTACTCGCCGCGGCCGTCGGCTTCCCCGACGTTAAGCCCCCACCGTGAGGTCGACCCTGGTCCCCCCTTCCTGGCTCTACCACCGCCTGTCCTCTCTCCCCCTGTCAGCGTCCTTTTCCTCTCCTCCTCCCCCCTGCTCAGCCGGGCGACGGTGCTTTGAACGCCGTGCCATTCCCGCTCCACCTATCACGGGCGGGGGCCGCTGCGCAGGCACTCTCCTGCTCCGCCCCCGCTGCCGTGGTTGCCATGGCACCCGCGGCCCGGGACGCCACGCCGCCTCCGCCCTCCCTTGGGGGTGGAGCATCCCCTTACTCCATCCCGCCGCCTCCGGTCTGCCCCTGATGTCGCCTAGCATGATGTCAGTCCGGGGCGACGGCCGCGCGGCGTGGGAGCACCCAGCGCAAGGCCAGGCCTCCCTGCCTCTGCGGCCGAATAGCACCTGCCCGACCACAGCTTAGGTGCGGGGTGAGGGCGCCTCGTCACACACAGTCATGAACCTCCTCCTGCACTCCGAGCAACCCTGCATCCAAATGCTGTCCCAGAACCTGCACCTAGGACCCCTCCTACATCCCAACTGCCTGCCCCACGCTCGGCTCAGAGCCCTCTCACACTCCAGATCCATGAATCCAAGACCAGAGCCTGCACCCCAACCTTCTGCCCCAGTCTGATGAAAGTGAGTGAGGATGGGCAAGAGGGAGGATGGAGTGAGTAGGGGGCGGGGCCTAGGAGAAGAGGAAGGAAGGCAATGGAGCAAGGGTTTTTATATTTGAGGTAGATCCTGGATTGCACTTAAACTCAAAAAGTGATCTTGTGCTGAAAAAGGTTGGAGACTATAGGGAATAATTCCGGACACACTGGGTGCAGGTGAAAACAAGTAGAGGATTTATTGGTTCACACAGCTGGTGGAGTACCCACCAGGGGTTAACCTGGTGAGCACTAGTTAAATCAAAACATGCATTAGATTATATATGCAGCAGATAGGCGGAGGGGAAGTGATTTGATAGGTCCAGTGGCGGAAATGAGATGAGCACATAAGCCAATGAACTATGAAGGTTACACAGGATCCCCGCCCATCCCCAATTAAACATATTATACAAATAATTATTCCTAACAAGCTAAATAAGCCAACATAAACAAAGGCATGTTGATGGTCATTTCATCGGCTGGAAATATAATGCATCTACTGCGGGGGTGAGATTGCCTTGGGTCGGCGTGGCCTTTGGGGTCCAAGCTTATTTTCTAGGAATAAAGCAGACAGTGAAAAACAATCCCACGTGGTTGTTTGGTACCGGCCTTATCAAAATGAGGCCCTTTTGGAATGTGGTTGCCAGGACGACCAGGGTCAAGTTAACTGCTGTCTGTGTGCTTCCCAGGCCTGGCCTAATCATTTAGGATTTGAGTTCTCAGTTCTCAGCAAGATACCATGGACTGCCTCACTTTATCCCTACAGAGACCACTGCCATAGACCAATGTCAATAGTGTTCACGTGCAAGGAACAAATGGAGAAGTGCAACTGTAGCTGGGCACTGTCTCATTGAGTGGCATCCAGGCCACTTACAGAGAGAATAATGTGTCCACTCTATAGCCTTAGATGAGAGCCAGCTGGCTTTTAGCTCCTACAGTAGAGGCTCTTGCACTAACCCTTCCTTTGTGAGATATGGAAGAACCGTTCTCCGTTCTCAAGCTACTCATTGTCCCTTTGTTATGGCCTCACTTGTTTCCTGACTGATCTGGTTCTGTTTTGTGATCATGTACACTCGTTGTGTATGTGTTTCTTGATCAGCAGCTGGGGCTAACCACCTGCAGTGAAGTCTCGGTGTCTCTTCTTTCACTCCTAAAACACACACAGGAGACAAGCCGTTTAGTGATCCTTTGGCAAAGCTGATGTTTTGGAATCACATTAGCAGGAACATCAATGGGATAAGAATGCTGGTAAATGAGTTGTCCTGGCAGTGAAATAATTGAAGGGCGTTTTCTAGGGTATTTGTTATGGTAGCTGGTGCTGTATGAAGGGAACAGAACCCTACTGTAGTAAGCATCTGAACTTCCCCAGGACTGAGAACACTTTAACCTGCCCGGGCACTCATTAATGGATCTCAAAGTCACCGTGTTGTTTCTGGCCAATTCCACAAGCCAAATACACTGAGAAGCGTTGGAACATAACTTCATTTACAAGTTTGATTCCTATCACAAAGGTACGAATAAAGACATTGGCTAGCTAGCACACTGCCTTCCACATCCTAATGACTTAACCAGCAAAACAATGGGTACTTAGAGAAGGTGCAGATCAGCTTCTTGTAACTTGAACACTCTAATTCATTATTTTTCCCCTTCCTCCCTCCCCTTCTCCTATTTATTCTTGGATCTGGACTTTTAATACTCCATTCATCTGAAGAAGTGGCTTGTGCCCATGGAAGCTCATGATACCATCTACATGTTTTGTTAGTCTTTAAGATGCTGCTAGAGTATTTATTGTTTAAGTTCCCCCAGGATAGTATTTTTGGACCTCAGATGGATTAACCATATTTCTAAAATTTGTGCCGGTCTCATGAGTGCCAGCTTCTGACTTTACCAGGGTGTATTCCTCAGAGCGAAGGATTTTTTTTTCATAGTAATGCAATGTTCTTCATTAGTTCATCTTCAAACAATGGACCAAGGTCATCAACATTAATTCCGACCAAAGGAATATTTTTGATAGTGTCTGCATTACTGACTATTCTCTTAACGCCAACGCTTGTTCTACTCACCTATGTGGTCCTAGTAAGGAGTACTTCACAAAACACACAGTCAACCTGTGGAACTCATTGCTGGGGATGTTGTGAGGCCCAAAAGTATAACTGGGTTCAGAAGAGAATTAGCTACGTTCATGGAAGGTAAGTCCATCAATAACTATTAGGCAAGAGGTACAACCCCATTCTCTGGGGGTCTAGAAGCTGGGACTGGATGACTGCGGATGGATCGCTTGATAATTGCCCTGTTCTGTTCAGGCCATCAGAAGCTTTTGGCACCAGCCACCATCAGAAGAGAAATACTGGGCTACATGGACCAATGGTCTGCCCATTCCATCCTCTGTCGGTGAGCCTGTGTTTGCACCGGATGCTGCATTATGAAGAATTTGCTCCGAGTGTATAAGAACATGAGACCAGCCGCACGGGGCAAAAGGTGCAGACCTAAAGAAAAGCCCTTTGTGAGCTCAAAAGCTTGTTTCTTTCCCCCAACAGAAGTTGGTCCCGTAAAAGGGACCAACATGGCTAAAACTACATTGCCTGCCTCATGTGAAGCCCTATCTTTTTTGGATCAGCTTCCATTGGTGAGAAACAAGCTTTCCAGCTTACACAAAGCTCTTCTGAAGAGAACCAAACACCAGCTCCTACATCGCATCCCTCAAATCACATGCAGGTCCTTACCTGATCCCACCAAAAATGTCAGGCCTAAAGTGACGCTGTCTTCAGGTACGTATGGGTGGGTAACAGACAGTCTTGCAACTTGATGTACGATGGTGTGATCGGGCATTTGCTATCACAATGAGACTTTGTACTTAAACTCTTTCATTCAAAGATTTCAAATCCCTTCCTGTCTAAATGAATGGCTGTCCCTGTCCGTAACTCACCGGACAAGTTGCCCTCAAACACCCATACACATGTGCGCCCTTGTTCCCCAGCGTCTGTTTTGTGGAGTGACCGGGAGGCAAGGAATGACTTTTCCTGTGTGACTGACCAGTGCCTAACCCGATGAGGCCTCTGAATGTGGTTTCTGAGTCCTATTGCACTATAAATATGACATCATAACCTCATTAGATCATAGATACCTGAATTTACTCAGACACTGCAGTGAAGTTCTTTAATACTCTTATGAAATGCAACGTCTGCTGCATTTAAAAATAACGAAACCTGACGTTGCAGAGATGTTTCCCATAGGCTCCTTGAAGCAAAAACTGTCCCTTATTCTCTGCTCAGTGCCCATCATGTTAGGACTTGATTGAGCTGCAGAGAAGTCTAGAGGTTTCAAGCCGTCAGAGGGGAGCAGGTCTGGAACAGGCTTCTGAGCAGATTAGTGGGAGCAAAAAACCTAACTGGCTTTAAGACTGAGCTCAATAAATGTATGGAGGGGATGGAATGAGGAGATTGCCTGAGATAGCATGTAGGCCATCTACAGCTGCTAGTAGCAAAGATCCCCAGCTCTCAGTGATGGGATACCAGGGGTATGTCTACCCAGCAGGGCAAAAGTCGAATTAAGCTACGCAACTTCAGCTACGGCAGTTGTGTAGTTGAAGTCGAAATAGCTTCATTCGGCTTTTGGCGCTGTCTACTCAGCAGGAAGTCGAAGGAAGAACACGCTTCCTCCGGCTTCCCTTACGCCTTGTGAAATGAGGATTGCCAGGAGTCATAGAATCATAGAGCTGGAAGAGACCTCAGAAGGTCATCAAGTCCAGCCCCCTGCTCTAGGCAGGACCAATCCCAACTAAATCAACCCAGCCAGGGCTTTGTCAAGCCATGACTTAAACACCTCTAGGGATGGAGACTCCACTACTTCCCTAGGTAACCCATTCCAGTGCTTCACCACCCTCCTAGTGAAATAGTTTTTCCTAATATCTAACCTGGACCTCTCCCACCGCAACTTGAGACCATTGCTCCTTGTTCTGCCATCTGTCACCACTGAGAACAGGCTTTCTCCATCCTCTTTGGAAGCTCCCTTCAGGAAGTTGAAGGCTGCTATCAAATCCCCCCTCACTCCTCGCTTCTGCAGACTAAACAGACCCAACTCCCTCAGCCTTTCCTCATAGGTCATATGCTCCAGCCCCCTAATCACTTTGGTTGCCCTCCGCTGGACCCTCTCCAATGCGTCCACATCCTTTCTGTAGTGGGGGGCCAAGAACTGGACACAATACTCCAGATGTGGCCTCACCAGAGCCGAATAAAGAGGAATAATGACATCTCTGGATCTGCTGGCAATGCTCCTCTTAATGCAACCTAATATGACATTAGCCTTCCTGGCTACAAGGGCACACTGTTGACTCATATCCAGCTTCTCATCCACTGTAACCCCTAGGTCCTTTTCTGCAGAACTGCTACTTAGCTGGTTGGTCCCCAGCCTGTAACTGTGCTTGGGATTCTTCCGTCCCAAGTGCAGGACTCTGCACTTGTCCTTGTTGAACCTCATCAGATTTCTTGTGGCCCAATCCTCCAATTTGTCTAAGTTACTCTGGACCCTATCTCTGCCCTCAAGCGTATCTACCTCTCCCCCCAGCTTAGTGTCATCTGCAAACTTGCTGAGGGTGCAATCCATCCCCTCATCCAGGTCATTAATAAAGATATTGAACAAAACCGGTCCTAGAACCGATCCTTGGGGCACTCCGCTAGAAACCGACTGCCATCCTGACATTGAGCCGTTGATCACTACCCGCTGGGCCCGGCCTTCTAGCCAGCTTTCTATCCATCTTGCCATCCATTTATCCAATCCACATTCCCTTAACTTGCTGGCAAGAATATTGTGGGAGACCGTATCAAAAGCCTTGCTAAAGTCAAGGTATATCACATCCACTGACTTTCCCACGTCCACAGAGCCAGTTACCTCATCATAGAAGCTAATCAGATTGGTCAGGCACGACTTGCCCTTTGTGAATCCATGCTGACTATTCCTAATCACTTTCCTTTCTTCCAAGTGCCTCAAAATGGATTCCTTAAGGATCCCTTCCATGATTTTTCCAGGAACTGAGGTAAGACTGACCGGTCTATAGTTCCCTGGATTGTCCTTCTTCCCTTTTTTGAAGATGGGCACTACATTTGCCTTTTTCCAATCATCCGGGATCTCTCCCGATCTCCATGATTTTTCAAAGATAATGGCCAAAGGCTCCTCTATGACATTTGCCAACTCCCCTCAGTACCCTCGGATGCATTAAGTCCGGACCCATGGATTTGTGTACGTTTAGCTTTTCTAAATAGTTCCTAACCTGTTCTTTACCCACCAAGGGCTGTCGATCTTCATCCCATCTTGCATCACTTAGCGCATTAGTCCGGGAGCCGACTTTGTCCGTGAATACACAGGCAAAGAAAGCATTGAGTACTTCAGCTTTCCCCACGTCATCTGTCACTAGGTTACCTCCTTCATCCAGTAGGGGCCCCACACCCTCTCTGATCACCTTCTTCTTGTTAACATGCCTGTAGAAACCTTTCTTGTTATCCTTCACATCCTTAGCAAGTCGCAATTCCATTTGCGCTTTCGCCTTTCTGATAACCTCCTGGCATTCTCGAGCTATACATTTAAAGCCCTCCCCTGGTCATTTGTCCAAGTTTCCACTTTTTGTAAGCTTCCTTTTTGTGCTTAAGTTCACCAAGGATTTCCCCCGTAAGCCAATCCGATTTCCTACCATGTTTGCCTCTCTTGCTACGCATCAGCATGGTTTCTTTCTGTGCCTTCAATAAGGCTTCTTTAAAATACTGCCAGCTGTCCTGGACTCCTTTCCCCGTCATGTTAGCATCCCAGAGGATTCTACCCATCAGCTCGCCATGATTTCGGAAATATAGGCTTGCAGTGTGGACGGGCTCTTCGTTATTTTGGAATAACGCCAGTTATCCCGAAATAACGCTGCTGTGTAGACATACCCTAGGTGGGGGAAGACTCAAGGGCTACATCTACACTGGCAGCGTCTTGCGCAAGAACTCTTTTGCGGAAGAGTTCTTGTGCAAAAACTCTTCCACAAGAGAGCATCTACACTGCCATGTGCTTTTGCGCAAGAGATGTGCTTTTGCACAAGAGCATCCATGGCAGTGTAGACGCTCTCTTCCTCAAGAAAGCTATGATGGCCATTTTAACCATAGGGGCTTCTTGCGCAAGAAATTCATGTTGCCTGTCTACACTGCCCTCTTCTGGAAGAGCTCTTGCACAAGAGGGTTTATTCCTCGTGGGGAGAGGAATAACTCTTCCAGAAGAAGCCCTGTTTTACAACGCTATACTGTAAATTTACTTCTGGAAGAACGCTCGTGCAGTGTAGACAGCAAGCAAGTTTTTGTGGAAGAACGGCTGTTCTTCCACAAGAAGCTGCCAGTGTAGACGTAGCCTGAGTTACTACAGGTTGAACCTCTCTGGTCTGGGTCTCCACGGGAAGACCACAGAGCCCCTGGACCCAGGAGCCCTGGCAGGGAGCAGCTGGCCATGGCGTCCTGGCCACAGAGACCCGGGATCCTGGTGATCTGCTGACAGGCCCTGAGAAATCCCAGAGACTGTCAGCAGAGGAGCCAACCTCCCCTGGTCTGGCAAACTCCCTCCTGCGGGACAAGTCAGGTCCTGAGGGCACCAGACTAGGGAAGTCCAACTTGTACAGAGAATTCTTTCCTGGTGTCTGGCAGTTGGGTCTTGCAGGGTCTAACTGATCATCGTATGTGAGGTCAGGAAGGAATTTTCCACCAGGTCAGGTTAGCAGAGTCACTGGGAGTTTTTTGCTTTCCTCTGCAACATGGGATACAGTAACTTGCACGTTTAAATTAGCGTCAGCAATGGATTCTCTTGAACTTAATATCGGGGTGGGGAACCTATGACCCATGATCTGGATCCAGGCCCTGGCTTACTTTGATCCAGTCCATAGCAAGGCTTGGGGCTTCCCCGCACAGTGGGGTAAGCCAGAGCTAATGCTCCAGCCCCACAGCAAGTCTGAGCTTCAGTGTCCCTTCTAACCACCCCATGAGGGGCTGGAGTCTGAGTGAGACGAGAGTCTCTCTGTTTGTTGTTGCTGCTGTTGTTTGCTTCTCAGCTAGGAGCCAGGTCAGTGAGGTTTTTGTTTTATTTTAACTTCTCCCTTGTGTATGGCCCCCGACTGATTTTTCTGTGGGTCAGTGGCCCCCAACAGGAAAAAGGTTCCCCACCCCCGCTTTAAATCGTGATTTGAGGCCTTCCGTAACTCAGCCAGAGTTCAGGGGAGTGGGTGGGCAATACGCAGGAGGTGAGACCAGAGGTTCATGATGGTCCCTTCTGGCCTCCACATCTCTGAGCTCTCTAGAGCTTGGTCTAACCCGCAGGATTTTTGCGCAAGAAGCTTTTTGCAGAAGAGATCTTCTGCAAAAACTTCTTGCGCAAAAGCACGTCCACACCTCTAAAGCACATTGCAAAAGCGATGTGCTTTTGCGCAAGAGAGCATCCACACTGCATGGACGCTCTTGCTCAAGAAAGCTCTGATGACCATTCACAGAATGGCCATCAGAGCACCTGTGCTTTTTCGGATAGACTCTTTTTGCGCAAGAAACCCCTGCAGAGCGTCCACACCTGCCTTTTTGCACAAGAGCTGTAGCGCAAAAAGGAGTTATTCCTCATGGGGAGAGGAATAACCCTACCGGCAAAAGCCCTCTGTCCCGTCAATTTACTGTATTTTTTTATTTTGCGCAAAAATGTGCTCGAGGTATGGACGCTCTGCCGGTTTTTACGCAAAAACCTTGTAGTGTAGACATAGTCTAGGCGTTACCAGAGTCACTATTATGACTGCCCGACAACCCCAAATTGCCATTGATGGTTAGCGCTCTAAAGCCACTTCCCAGTGCTTAGTCAAGGGCCAGGTGATTCCGTGTGACTCCGATTTCAGACAAGCGGGAGTCGTTTTCATTTTCTTGGAGCATCGTTTACCCCTCGTGTATGCCACTAATAAACGCCGTCTCCCAGGATCGGCAGCCCTGTCTGCTTTCGCTTAGAGATGGCTCGTCTTATTTAAACAAAACAACATGCTCATTTTCATGGCACATTTCCTTCATCCACGCTAACTCTGTTCAGTCCATACATCATAGGCATTTACTTTGTTTTGCCATTGAATCTGAACTTTGAAATGGGTGAAATTAAGGCCCTTTCGCAGTCGTTTATCTTTCCAGTTACTTCTATTTCTTTTTATGAAGCATATTTTCCTTCACAGGTGGTTGCTTTTATTACCTTGTTATCAATGCAACCGTTTTATTTCCTTTATTTTTTCTAGTGCATTTACTTTCTCCTACATCTTTTGCATGTATAAACAACCCTGCCTGGAAGGCATCTGGACACTGAGAAGGTGCACAAGAAATGATGATGCTCAAGTCAGAGCTTTCACCCACCCGGACCCATTTGCAATTAATTTAGGAGGCATTCCTCAGCCAGCGGATTTATCATTCTGCAGCCACAAAACCACAAGGCGTTTGGATTAGGTTCTATGCATCTCAAACAGGCCATACAATCTTAAAAAGAAATACATGTTTTATAATCAGTTAAATAAGACAGGTCAGAGTGCCGGTGCCGTAAATCTTTCATTTGCAGATAGATTGAAAAGATTTGAACTGTTTACCTTAGCAAGGAGAGCAATAAGGTGCAACATGATAAATGTAGACAGAACAATGAATAATATTGACAAGGAAGGACTGGCACTCCTGGTGACATGTTTTTTTTTCTAACATAAGAAAAAGGAGGTATTTAATAAAACTGAAAGGAAGCCAATTTAGAAACAATAAAAGGAAATACTTTCTCACCACATGTGTGATTAGCTGACGGAACTCACTGCCACAAGATATTGTCGATGTGACTATCTAGAGTTCAGTAGGTTTTAAAAAAGGGACACTTATATGAGTAATGAGAACAACCAGAATTATAACAACAAGGCTTTTTAAAAAAAGCAAGGGTGAAATACCGCCCCCATTTTGGCCCCATGGCACCAGGTAAAAGGGTTGGAGAGGAATAAAGGAGCTCAGAGCTGCCGATGGGGAGGGAGAGGAAGCAAAGGAGGCAGTTGTCCAGGACCTGGAAATTTAAAAGAGCCAAACTTTTCAATCACTGCCAGAGCCATGCGTGGAGTGGTCCAGGTGGCACGCAGTGCTGGGTGAGAGGAGAATAACCCCCAACCCTGCCCCTTTTACACGAGGCCCCGCCCCTTCTGGGGGGCCTAAAGCTGAGTCCCGCACCCTTACCCAGGGCTTGGTGGAATCTGTCGCCAGGGAACTATATCCTTAGTGCAGGCACTGTGGAAGACAGCCCTTCTAAGCCATCCCTCCGCCCCCTGAAAGCCTTGGTGTAGGAGATGAGAAGTGGCATCCGTGGGTGTGCCGGGGAAAAACTGGAGGCGAGAGAGGTGTGCTGAGGCAGGTCGCAGACGTTCAGGCCTTAGCTGAATCCCGGGACATGGGATTTAGAGTTTCGTTTCCATGAATACATGGCACGTGCCTCCTTGCCGTTCACTCCCTTGGGGGATTTGAGCCAGGCCACTCAAACCGGGTCTGTTCATGGAACGTGGATACCAAAGAGGCACCGAAAGAACACTTCACATGGAAGCTTGTGGGAAATGGTTTGCGTTGTGCACCCAAGTCCGGCTGAACCCCCTCATAGTCAGTGTGCAACTTTCAGCATTCGGGAGGTGCAAAACTGCGGCAGCAAGTTCCACGTGGAGATCCTAGGGACCCAGAACCCAATGGCCATTCCTTTTACCAAGACGGATTGGACCCTGAGAGATGCTGGGCGTGGCAAGGATGCGTAGAAAGCCTGCTTTCTCTTAGGGGGCGGCAATCTGTGGCACACTGTCCATCAGGATAATCTGCTGGCGGAGCATGGGCTATTTTGTTTACATTGACTGTCTACATGCACGGCCCCCCAGCAGTTCCCGTGGTTTGCTATTCCCAGCCAATGGGAGCTGCAGGAAGTGGTAGGGGCTGCAGTTACATGCTGGCTGCCACTTCCTGCAGCTCCTGTTGGCGGGGAATGGCAAACCGCGGGAGCTATGGGGAGCCATGCCTGTGGACGGTCAATGTAAACAAGATGTCTTGTGGTCCACCAGTGGATTGCTCTGATGGGACGCATGCCAAAGGTTGCCGACCCCGTCTTACACCATCCCAGTTAGATACTTTTCCTTCTAAATCCCTGTTTCTCTCTTCCCACTCAACTTGCGATTTTCTATGCAGTGCAGGGGAGTTTGTCTGCACACGGCTGGAGGAGTCGTCACCTTGACTCACCCATCGGTAGGCAAAATATCACCTAAGAACAAGAGGCAGTGAATGCAGAGCTCCAAGCACAGCCTAGAGAGGCCACTTCAGGCTCTAGTTCTTGCAGCACCAACAAGTCCTAGTCCTCCAGTGGCTAGAAAGGCCAGCAAGAGGCAGTACCCAATCAGGGCCCACCATTTGAGATACAAAGATTTTGGCCTGCATATTCTGAGGAGAGGATCCTGGAGCTGGTCGGAGCTCCTCACTCCTAGTCCTAACCTAAAACCTTCAGGCTCGGGTTGCTACCTAGAACTGGATACAGCTGAGACCTCTGTCTCACCAATCTGGGTGCCTTCTTGCACGCTGATGTGGTGACAAGCTGCAAAGCCCTCCAAGCGCACACTCACGCCAACAGGCAGCGACCACACCCAGCTAAGCGCAGGAAGGCTCTGGCCAGCCACTAGCCCATCTCCCCTGCTGAAGGCCACAGAGCAGTAGCATCCTACCCTGGTCAAAAACCTGACCAGTAAGGATCTATTCCCCAGTCTGCCACTTCTGCAATGGCAAGCGGACCTGTACCAAGCCCTGTTGCCAAGCTGAGAATTTTCCCTTGGCACTTCCAATAACACAACACTGTTTTAGTAAAATACAGAATAGAGGTATTCATTGCGGAGAGATGTTAAGTCATTATAAGCGATAGCAGAAGACCATAGGGAATAAAACAGAACCACAATCAAACCCGACTGTACTAGTTCGGGTTGGAATCAAGACAAGTCTCACTGAGGTTAGCTTTTCCATACACAGACAGACAATCTTCCTTCTTTCCCCCATGGGAGCAGCATTCTCTTCTCCCCTGCCCTTCAGCCTTTTTGCTACTGCCACTGTCCGGTGTGGTGTGGGTAGGAAGAACGAGATCCAGTCATGTTGCTACTTTCATAGAATCATAGAACTGTGGAACTCCTTGCCAGTGGATGTTGTGAAGACTAGGACTTGAACAGGGTTTAAAAAAAAGAGCTGGATTGATTCATGGAGGTTAGGTCCATCAATACTTATTAGCCAAGATAGGTAGGAATGGTGTCCCTAGCCTGTCTTTGTCTGGAAATGGGTGATGGGGAGGGATCACATGAGGATTACCTGTTGTATTCCCTCCCTTTGTGGCATCTGGTATGGGCCACTGTCAGCAGACAGGACACTGGGCTAGATGGACCTTTGGTCTGACACAGTATGGCCGTTCTTATGTTCTTAACTGGAAGGGACCTCAAGAGATCATCAAGTCCGGTCCCCTGCCCTCATGGCAGGACCAAGCACCATCTAGATAATCCCTGATAGGTGTCTGTCTAACCTGCTCTTAAATATTTCCAGTGATGGAGATTCCACAACCCCCCTAGGCAATTTATTCCAGCGTTTAACCACCATGACAGGTAGGAAGTTTTTCCTAATGTCCAACCTAAACCTCCCTTGCTGCAGTTTAAGCCCATTGCTTCTTGTCCTGTCATCACAGGCCAAGAACAATTTCCCCCCTCCTCCCTGTGACATCCTTTTAGAGATACCTGAAAACAGCTATCATGTCCCCTCTGTCTTCTCTTGTCCAAACTAAACAAGCCCAATTCTTTCAGCCTTACCTCATAGCTCATGTTTTCTAGACCTTTCATCATTTTTGTTGCTCTTCTCTGGTCCGTCTCCAGTTTCTCCACAACTTTCTTGAAATGTGGTTTCCCCTTTTTAGATCTTCTTCCAACTTGTTGAAAAGCTCTTCTTCCATGAGCTGAGACAATGCCCACAGTGGAGTGTTATCTCGGAGAGGTTCCTATTACATGCAGCTCCTGGGGTAATCCTTGTGCTTTGGACATCTCCTCATTCTTTAGCCATCCTCATTGTTTGGCTTTTTTATATTGTATCTGAAAGGCTTCAGGAGGGTGTTGCACCTGCACAGCCTAACCCTAAGTACGTACAACACAACAAGGTATTCATGTTCAACAGAACATCTCATAATTATATGACCCTGGTGAATTTGGGGGTGCCAGGGTGTTGCTTTGGGGCACAAACTGTCACACCCGTGTCTTCAATAATGCCACCCTGCACTGTTGTGCACATCTATTGTGCAGTAGTGTGTAAATGACACCTATTTGTACACTCACTCAGAACCAGCTCAGTGTTGGTTATACTCCATTGATCCTTAGCGTCACTTTACACCCATATAATTTACACACCCGCCATCTAGCTCATAGTTGAATTTGGCCCCGGGTTGCCTATAGAAGTTGCACCTGTTTACACTAGGCTGTTTTTTGCTGCCTTTGGCCTACTTTTCGGGCCTAACCGAAAGCCTACTGATGTCATTGGACATTCATAGAATCATAGAATCCTAGGGCTGGAAGAGACCTCAGGAGTAATTGAATCCAGCCCCCTGACCAAAGCAGGACCAACCCCAACTCAATCATCCCAGCCAGGGCTTTGTCAAGCCAGGACTTAAAAACCTCTAGGGATGGAGATTTCACCCCCTCCCTAGGTAACCCATTCCAGTGCTTCACCACCCTCCTGGGGAAATAGTTTTTCCTAATATCCAACCTAGACCTCCCCCACTGCAACTTGAGACCATTGCTCCTCTTTCTGCCATCTGCTACCACTGAGAACAGCCTCTCTCCATCCTCTTTGGAACCCCCCTTCAGGAAATTGAAGGCTGCTATCAAATCCCCCCTCACTCTTTTCTTCACAGACTAAACAAGCCCAAATCTCTCAGTCTTTCCTTGTAGGTGATGTGTTCCAGCCCCTTCATCATTTTCGTTGCCCTCCGCTGGACCCTCTCCAATGCATCCACATCCGTTCTATAGTGGGGGGCCCAGAACTGGATGCAATACTCCAGATGTGGCCTCATCAGAGCCGAATAAAGGGGAATAATCACTTCTCTAGATCTGCTGGCAATGCTCCTGCTAATGCAACCTGATATGCCATTAGCCTTCTTGGCTACAAGGGCACCCTGTTGACTCATATCCAGCTTCTCATCCACTGTCATCCTCAGGGCCTTTTCTGCTGAACTGCTACTTAGCCTACATTCTCCCATTGACTTTGTAATGGGCTCTCTGAGAACATGATGCCAGGATCCCAATCCGGAGGGTAGACTGCCATGCCAGCGAACCTGGGCTTTCTGAAATGATGCCGATGGTGAGAGCTTATATTGGGCCCCGTGCTGGTGCAATGCAAAGGAGCCAATTTTTTTTTTCCCCCAGTTCAGGTGAGAAGTGGCACATTTCTCATCCTCGCTGTCACACAAAGGAAAGCCATTAAAAAAGTGAAATAGCATCCGAAGACAATGTGGCAGGACTCTATAAATTAGCCCACCTATGCCCCCCAAATGGCCCATCTTAGTTTTCTATCTGCCACATTTTCTTAACAGATAGAGACACCTTTGACCATAGATCAGCAAAGCTCTGAGGATAGCAGTCTTCTCATTCCTCTGACCAGTGCAGTAACAAGCTGCTTTTCCCTTCAGTCTTCCTTGTTCTTTAACAATATTTATCATTGTTTTGGCTCAATTCCTAGCATGTTAACTACTTAAGGCTCCGATCCAGCTCTCCGGGAAAACCTAGGGCAAAATTCCCATTCAGTGGAAGCCGAATCGGACCTTGCATCTAAAATTGGACACAAATTAATTCGGTTTTCCCTCACTGTTAACTCACTTATACTGGAGTCAATTCAGCCTATTGGAATCAATGACATTATCATATGTACAGCCTAGATCTGTGGGGTCAGAATCAGGCCCGAGATTTCTAAGCCGGGCTCTACAAGGACGGATCCACGTGATGTGGCCAAATGGCAGGGTGGCTCTGTGTTTGGAACTCTGTCCTTGTATATAAGACCCCTGGATTCTGTTCCCCAGTTCTGCTCAGCCTTTCAGCATGGGCAAATCTGTTTCTCTTTTGGTGATTTAGATTGTAAGCTCCTTGGGGCCGGGACCTTTGCACGCCACATGCTTGTGCCAGGCCTGCCACTATGAAACTCTGAACTCCGTCGGGTGCTTTAGGCTCCAGTCGAATTCAAATAATAGCTAGGTGTAAAATGCGTATGCAACTTTATCCCCATTTTAGGAATGGGTAAACTGAGGCAGTGAGTGGTTTCATGATGACTCCAAGGTCGCTCAGTGAATCAAGCCAGGATTGCTGGCTCCCAGCCTCATGGTCCAGTGGCTAGTCCATTGTTATGTATCTACTATGCAACTGGAAACTACACAAAGATGTAGAGGAGGTGGAGTGGGAGTGTGTTGACTGTCTGGTAAATTATTAGTGAGACAAGGGGGTTAATAGTGTTTAGTGGACTAGCACCTGTTGGTGAGAGAGACAAACTTTCAGGCTTACACAGAGCTCTTCTTCAGATCTGGGAAATTAATTAGTTCTACGTAAGCTCAAAAGCTCGTCTTTCCCAACAGAAGCTGTCCCAATACATGGTCTTACCTCCCTCGCCTTGTCTCGCTAATATCTTGGGACAAACTAGGGATGTTAAATATCGGTTAATTGAATAGTCAGTTTAACCTCATGAATTCTTGCTGGTTACTCGACTATTCTATAGTACCTGGGGGCCGGGCCAACCCAGCTCCAGCCCCACTCTTGAGAAGCCCCAGCCACTCAGTGCTGCTGCCTCTGTATCAGAGGCAGCAGTGCGGGGTGCCAGGAGGGAGCTGGTCCGAGAGGGGAGCCAGTTTAAAAACCAGCTCCCTTCGTCGACCAGCTGCCTGTCATCCTGTGTGACAGGATGGGGTGGCAGGACAGTGTGGGGTGGCAGCAGTCCCTGTCCAGGAGAGGGCTGAGCAATCAGACCTGGTGCAAGCCAGGACTGAGCCAGGCTGCCTGCCTGCCTACCTCCTAATACATTTTAACTGCAGAGCTGCAGCAGGGGTAGGTCCTAGACCCATTGCAAGCCAGGACTCATCTGGGCTGCTGGCCAGCCTGCTAAAAAATTTACTGGTGGGAGGGAAGGGAGGAAATGTATGTAGTCTATAGCATTAACCTATACGCTTTTGCTTATTGGTTAATCGGTTACTCGACGACACTATTACATCCCTAGGACAAACACGGCTACAACTATACTGTATAAAACAACAGGGAATTATTGGACAGTTAGAGACCGGGAGCAGGTCTGATTTCCATTACTCCGTTGCCTGGAACAGGTTTAGGTACCATTTACTTTAGTGTTGTTAAGAGCCATATCTGACACATGGTTCAGAAGATGCTATGGGAGGGAACGTCAGCTTCACAGCTAACGAAAAGGGAATTACTGCTTTTGTGGCTTTCCTCCCATATCTTGTACTCATTCTCCATTGGTGAAGAGCAGCCCATTTCAGGGACTCAATAGATGTAAATGCAGCTGTCGTTTGGTAATTCACTGTTCAGTACAAGCTGTGCATCTCCCCTCTGACTGAGCCAAGAGGATCTGAGTCTCTCACGCACAAGTGCCTGCATTTAGTCAGCTGATGCTTGAAAAGCAGGTCCCCGATTCAATCCCTGATCGCTCAGGACCTACACGGTGAGCCGAGTGTTGCCAACTCCCATGACTGGCCCAACCAGCCTCACCGTGTGCGGTGTTTCTTGTAAAGCCCCTCTCCTGGAGGAAGACGGTTTTATTTGCCGGCTCATGTTCGAACCTTTCGTCGCTCCTCGGGTCACAACAAAAGTGTTTCCCCATAACGAGCAGGGCTAGCAATTTCCTTTTTTTCAAGGAACAAAAGTGGAGGAGCTTATGAGATCAACTCCCAATTATTTGCTCCAACTCTCAACCTTTTTAAGCCACTTTTGTGACTTCTGGGAAGGCCCGACTCGTGATTCTGGAGCGCTTGGGGCTGGTCGTGCTGCAGCCATCCTGTTGCATGCAAGGTAGGGGCTCACTGAACCCATCAAACCATTAAAAGGGTTGACCAAACTCTGCTGACCTTTCAGAGCTTTTACCTTGTAATTTAAACCGGTTCTCCCCCTCCCCCCCAACAGTGCTTTAGATGAAAATAACATTTTTCCCTAAGTCATACGGACATGCTCCCCCTCCCACACACCCAGGAGTTAGTACATACTAGGAGATGTGTTTCATGCTGCTTCATGGATGTAGAATATCAGACAAAAGTCCCCTCTCTGCTCTGCCCAAGGTGTGAGACGGCATACGTAAGGTCAGATCCTCCACTGACCTAAATCAGTGTATTTCCATTTACTTCAGTGGAGAGAGAGGCTCTGATGCACGTCAGCTGAAGACCCAAGCAGTGTTCCCTCTATCTTTTCCATCTATGTGCAGATTTTTCCATTCATGTGTGGAATAATTTTATGTGCACCCAGGTATGTATGAATGTGCACCACCAGTGAAAACCCTGGGTGCTCTGTTAATCAGCTGGCCAGCATTTAAGTCTCTCCTGAGTGGACACACAACTGCCCGGCTTGCAAGGAACACTGGACCTGACCTTTCTTTAAAGCATGGGTTCCCAAACCGGGGGGCGTGCTCCCCTGGGGCGGTGAAGAAATTCCAGGGGAGGCGTGAGGCGACCCATCCCCCCCACACACCTGTCAATCCCACCCCAAGTTTTGCTGCAATTTTTGGGGAGGGGGCGTGAGGGTTTCTCAAAAATCAAAAATGGGGCGTGATGCCGAAGAGTTTGGGAACCACTGCTTTAAAGGGATGGCATCCCAGTACGATGTCTTGGATGCTTAGCACGTGCTGTCCTCATACTAAAACTGTGACGGGAACTAGTAGCCAAAGGATTAGATTTGTATGGTACAATGAAAGTGGAATTGTAGCTTGCTTGTGTGTGCGCGCGCGCGCGAGCACACATGCACACGCACACACACAGCAATGTCCGTCCTTCCCTCATTCCATCCGCACACACACACAGCAATGTCCGTCCTTCCCTCATTCCATCCGCACACACACACACACAGCAATGTCCGTCCTTCCCTCATTCCATCTTAGACAGTCAACACTAGTCCTCCATGAATGGCGCTGGAGCGTCTGCCTTGTTTTACCTTCCTCCAATCAGTCCGGGAAGGATGCGCACAACTAGCCAGACTGGCCCTGACCGCTATCATACACTTCATGTCATGCGCAAACTTCCTGCTTCCCTTCCCAGCCCTGCTGTCCTTCATCCTAAGGAGCAGGCGCATTATTACCTATTCACAACAGTGCCAGTGGCTAGACACAGCTGCATTTGCCAGGTATCATTGCTGTTCAGAACGGCGGGGAGGAAATATACAGTAGCCCTTAAACAGCTGACAATCTGGCTGCTTCTCACCCCCTCTACCTCTTTTTCTTGGGTAAGCAGTCTCCTTTTCACAGCTCAGCCTTTGCTGCTTCTGCTCCTCCCCAGGCCATCCCGCTATTAATCATTTACTGCTTGACACAAACAATTTCCATCAACAGCCCACAGGCATCAAATGCCCAGCAGTTTGCATTATTCACACGTGTCAAGAAAGAAACAACAAAAACCACTCGGATGTGTCCAGATCCTTAAGGCTTGACTGGTTTACCCCCTGCTCATGGGGTTCTCAGAGATGTTGCTTCCTGACTGGCTCTGGGTTTGAGGAAGGATGCAGAGAGATGCACTAAAGGCTTCCATTGAAAAAGCTCCCCGAGGTCACAGGTTCCCTGACCCTGCGTGGTACGCTGCCACCAGCCAAGTTCAAAAACCCCTTGAAGTCAGGAAAAAGCACTTGGGGCCGCCTGTCTCCCGGTGGGGTCACCCCGAGCTCTTTATCTCTCCCTTCGGGGACAGCTTGAAAACAAACTGTAATGTCTCAATAGCAGACCTTCAGTCTCAGGCACGTGCAGGCAGAACCTCCTGGACACAGGAATCAGATCATAGTCTTAAAAAGGTGTTTTTATTAGCAAACCAAAGAAGACATACTTGGCAAAGCATCCTTGGTTGCTAGGTGTTACAGAGAAGCAACCAGAACAAAAGATGAAAACACAGAGAATTGCTTTCCCGGGATTCAGTGCAGTACATTGGGGGTTAGCACACAGGAGTTCAGCCAAACTGAAAAACAAAGAAAATAAGCTGATGGTGTGTATCTGTAAACATTCCCTGTTCTACTTACATCTCTGTTGTTCCAAGGTATAGGTGTCTCTTCTTAGACCTGGATATTTCTGGGAAACCCATGCCTTATGATTGCTTTGCCCAGTTCTCTCCCAGCTCCTGCCCTGACTCTCACACAAAGGCTACGTCTAGACTGGCATGATTTTCGCAAATGCTTTTAACGGAAAAGTTTTTCCGTTAAAAGCATTTGCGGAAAAGAGCGTCTAGATTGGCACGGACACTTTTGAGCAAAAGCACTTTTTGCGGAAAAGCGTCGTGCCAATCTAGACGCGTTTTCGCCATCGGGGCTTTTTTGCGCAAAACAGTCCTGAGCTGTCTACACTGGCCTTCTTGCGCAAATACATTTGCGCAAAAGGACTTTTGCCCGAACGGGAGCGTCAAAGTATTTGCGCAAGAAGCACTGATTTCTTACATTAGAACGTCAGTGCTTTTGTGCAAATTCAAGCGGCCACTGTGTTTTGCTCAAAAACTTGCCAGTCTAGACACAGCCAAAGGGAACTGAAAGAGGCAAAACTTATTTCAAAAATCTTTCCCTCTTCCCATTGGCTCTCCTGGCTCCATGCTAACATTTCCTGGATACTCATTATTCTGGCTTTATCCCTTTAGGTAGTTGTGACGTAGTGGGGGTGTTGTCCACTGTTGTAGTCCTGTGTTTACTCTGTTGTTACATTCATAGTTTGCTGTGCTGTGTGTAATTCCTACTATCCTAGGCTGATTGTGTGTGTGTGCGCCTCATAGAATCATAGAACCATAGAACCATAGAGCTGGAAGAGACCTCAGAAGGTCATCAAGTCCAACCCCCTGCTCTAGGCAGGACCGATCCCAACTAAATCAACCCAGCCTTGGTCAAGTCTTGGTCAAGCCGAGACTTAAACACCTCCAGGGATGGAGATTCCACTACTTCCCTAGGTAACCCATTCCAGTGCTTCACTACCCTCCTAGTGAAATAGTTTTTCCTAATATCCAACCTGGACCTCTCCCACCACAACTTGAGACCATTGCTCCTTGTTCTGCCATCTGTCATTACTGAGAACAGCCTCTCTCCATCCTCTTTGGAAGCTCCCTTCAGGAAGTTGAAGAACTACTACTTAACTGGTTGGTCCCCAGCTTGTAACTGTGCTTGGGATTCTTCCATCCCAAGTGCAGGACTCTTCACTTGTCCTTGTTGAACATCATCAGATTTCTTTTGGCCCAATCCTCCAATTTGTCTAAGTCACTCTGGATCCTATCTCTGCCCTCAAGCGTATCTACCTCTCCCTAGCTTAGTGTCATCTGCAAACTTGCTGAGGGTGCAATCCATCCCCTCATCCAGGTCATTAATAAAGATATTGAACAAAACCGGTCCTAGAACCGAACCTTGGGGCACTCTGCTAGAAACCGACCTCAGGCACTGCAGCCTGGGCACTGCAGCACTCTCTGCATGAGGAGGGGGATGCAAGTATGTTCAGTCTTTCATGTCCTGAGGACCAGATGACACAAATAACACTTTGGGCCTGGAAGCAGGACAAAGGAGAGGTGGGAGTAGGGCCTGGGCGATGAGTCAATCTCAGCTGGGTAAGGATGAGAGAGGGGGCTTAGAGCAGGGAAAGGGGGGGAAAGGGCCCGGAACCCCTTCTCCCCAAGAGGAATAAGTCTGGCTGCTCTTGGTCACTGTGCTAACATCGATCCTACGCTACTCTATGTCCCTGAGAACCAATAAACCTTCTGTTCTACTTGCTGGCTGAGTCTCACATCCGGCTGCAGATGAGAGTGAAGGGCTCCGGGAATCCCTGACTCTCCATGACAGTACTGAATGCTGGGATGTTGACAAAAGGGTAGTACCCTTCCTGTCCATCACACAGGCCATCCAACCTCGCCACGAAATCCAGCACGGAGCTCAGAAATGGTATTTGGCATTTGTTTGTAGCCCAAGTTTGTTTTCCCCTGACTCCTTTCAGGCAAGTCTCTGGGTCTGCGCTGTAGTTCCCCATCTGTAAAATGGGGAAAATACGCCACTGCTTTCATCCCTTGTGGGTCTCACCTATTTAGACTGCAATCTCCTTGGACACTGTCTCTTTCATGTGTTTGTACAGCACCTTGCACATTAGGGGCCACAACTGCAGCTGGGGCTTCTGAACATAAGAACGGCCACACTGGGTCAGACCACAGGTCCATCTAGCCCAGTGTCCTGTCTTTCAACAGTGGCCAATGGGGATCATCACATGATCCCTCCCCTGTCGTCCATTCCCAACCTCTGACAAACAGAGGCTAGGGACATCATTCCTAACCATCCTAACCTCCAGGAATTTATCTAGTTCTTTTTTGAACCCGGTTAAAGTCCTGGTCTTCACAACATCCTCTGGCAAGGAGTTCCTCAGGTTGGCTGTGCGTTATGTGAAGAAAAATGTCCTTTTGTTTGTTTTAAACCTGCTACCTATTCATTTCATTTGGTGACCCCTAGTTCTTATATTATGGGAAAAAGTAAATAACTTTTCCTTATTCACTTTTTCCACACCACTTTTTCAGTCATGATTTTATAGATCTCTATCACATCCCCCCTTAATCTCCTCTTTTTCTAAGCTGAAAAGTCCCAGTCTTTTTAATCTCTCTTCATATGGGACCCGTTCCAAACCCTTAAACATTTTTGTTGCCTTTGTATCACCATTGGAAAAGGTTCAGAAAAAGTATAAACATGTCTCTCATAATCAGTAGAGTGTTGCTAACCACGTGAAGTTTTGCTGTGGGAACCTTGAACGAAAAGGGCAATTTAAGGGCTAAAATTGTTCTCGCAGAGCCCTGAGAAAAAGGACTTGGCAAAACTTCACATATTCTTCCTCAAAAACCTTTCTCAGCCAGTCTGGCAGCTCCAGTCAATTGCATCATCAGAAATTTGTTTATCTTTTGGAAGCTACTGTGATACAGCATTTGTGTTCCCCAGGTGACATCTGTCTCTCTTTAGATTTACTTCTGAAGTGTGTATTCAGTTTGCTCTAAATCAATTAATCTGGAAACTATGCTGAAGGAATCAAACATAAAACTGCTTTTTTTGGATGTGTGAGAGCAAAAGGTACCCAAGTACCTAAAAGGGTGTTACAAGGAGGAAGGAGGAAAATTGTTCTCCTTCGCCTCTGAGAATAGGCCAAGAAGCAATGGGCTTAAATTACAGCGAGGCAAGTTTAGGTTGGACATTAGAAAAAACTTCCTGTTAGGGTGGTTAAACACTGGAATTAATTGCCTACAGAGGTTGTGGAATCTCCATCACTGGGGATATTTAAGAGCAAGTTAGACATCTATCAGGGATGATCTAGCTGGTGCTTGGTCCTGCCATGAGGGCAGGGGTCTGGACTTGATGACCTCTCAAGGTCCCTTCCAGTTCTAGGGTTCGATGATTCTATGACGAGTTCATATTCCAGAGCTGAGGAACAAGCATCGGGTCAATAGACTGACCAGTGTACACCACAGCCCTCTACTCAATGGTGTCAGAACTGCACAGGTGTGTGGTGTGAACCTGACACTGCTAACAGATTCTCTGTGGGCTCAGGAGGCAGAGGGCTGTGTCTGAGCGAAGCAGCTTAATTCTGCTCCTGCTGTCTTGAAGACCCAAGTGACCATGGGCTTCCTCACGGGGCTGTCTGTGATGTTTGGAGCTGTGCTTTGGCGGGGGTTCCCAACCATTTTTTTTTCTGAGCCTCCTCAACTTGCTATACAAATTCCACCGCTCCGTCATGCCACAAAAATTGTTTTCTGCATACCCTGTAGGACAGGGCTGGGGAACCTTAGGCCCGGGGCCACTTGTGGCCCCCAGATTGCCTGGATCTGCCCCCCCCCATTCTCAAGGCCCCCACAGCACTGGAGAGCCCATGCTGGTGCTCCAGCCCCTCCCCTGCCAGCTGCCTCACCACAGGGATGGAGCACATAAAATCTACTAGGCTGCCCACCCACCACCACCGGGCTCTGGTGCATGAGGAGAATGCGGGGAGTGTCTTTCTCCTTCTCAGTGGGCAGCCACAACAGTGGGGGTTTTTTTTTACTCATTTGTGTGTGTCCCCGGACTTTTTTTTTTTTTCTGAGGGTCAGTGGCCCCTGACCCAAAAACGGTTCCCCACCCCTCCAGTAGAATATAGTCAGGGCCAGTGTTAGGAGGTAGCAAAGCAGGACAATTGTCCAGGGACCCATGCCAAGAAGGGTGCCTGAAAGCTAAGTTGCTCAGGCTTTGACTTCAGCCCCAGCATGTCTAATGCCGGCCCCTCTCTGGTTTATTTGGTTTGTGGCCCTTCCGGGGACCCACACCCCTGACTGAGTATTATTGTGTTGGCGAGGGACAGAGCTAGCAGTCCATTGGCACCTACGTATAGAATGGGGTGGCACACTTAGATTCTAATGCTACATCTAGACTGCATCCCTCTGTCGACAGAGGGATGCAAATCAAGCACATGGAAATTGCTAATGAAGCAGAGATTTAAATATTCTGCACTTCATTAGCATAAACATGACCGCCGCTTTTTTCCGAAACAGAGCTTTTTCGAAAAAAAATGAGGTTTACAGGATCTGTCAAAAAAGGGTTTATTTTTGACAGATCCGCATCTAGACTGCTTTTTGTGATAAAAAAAAAAAAAAGCTCCGTTTCGGAAAAAAGTGGCGGCCATGTTTATGCTAATGAAGCACGGGATATTTAAATCCCTGCTTCATTAGCAATTTCGATGTGCTTGATTTACAGATGTGCTCGATGTGCAGAGAGGTGTAGTCTAGACACACCCTGAGATTGCTGCATGGTGACACTGATGCTTACTCCTATGGGTGTAGACAGAGCTTCGATGGTCAACGGCCCGTTCTTGCTTCACCACATATTAACACAACAGTATGAGAGATGTTCTCTTCCCCCAAGGTGCGGCCAGCCAGGATCCGGGACCCTTCTAATGGTCCTGAGAGCTGGCCCTGAAGGAAACAGGGCAGATCTGTTGCTCACTCGCTGGGCCCACCGTAATTTTGCTACAAGGCTTGAGAAGAGTAGCACCAAGTACTAATTAATGTTATTAATCAGGGCAGGCTGGTGAGTTGCAGGTCAATGTGTTACTCTATTCCTCTAATTATTCCTAATGGCCTTATTAAGGATCACCGCCTCTAAAGGATTTGTGCAGCGAATGTACCGATGATTAGAGCAAAGACAGTCCTTTCCCCAGACAGCTCATAGTTTATGATGATGACAAGAAATAGCAGGTAAGAGACAGAGTCAGGGGACAGGCAACAGAAAATATGGGGCATTATTTTGCATACAAGTCTAGTTTCAGTGGCTGAACAACTGATTTCCGTGGGCCCACTTGTGAAGTATGGTACCATTCACTGTGACTAGAGGGAGCCCTCAGTACAGCTAGTCAGCTGGGCACGGATATGTCTAGTGACAACGATTCTGGAACCGCATCACGTTGCCCATGGCGGAAGGCTGCTATAACGTTTCCCTGGGGTGATCTGGCTGCAGTGGCAAAGGCCTTCCTCATCTGTGAGGTGGTTGGCTTACACTGATAATGTTTCAGCAGCTTCCCCCCTCGCTTTGTTCACGACAAAGCCAATAAGTGAGTTAACGAAGGAGGAGGGCCGTGCAAGGCTGCCCTAGTGGCAGGGACCTCCTTAGGATTTGGGGGGCCCTTTCCCCGATGGCAGCCCCAGGTGGGGGGAATGATGAAGCTGTAGAGCTGTGATTTTATAATCTTCGGCAACACCCTAATGAAATAGTTTTAAAACACATTTGAAACTCCGGTCCTGTCGACTAATACAGTCAATTCAGAAAGTGACAGTCCAGACCGGGGGTTGGCAAATACCTGTTAAATGGCTTCGTTACCACATGAATGGCTCTTTCCCAGGGTCGGTGTTCTGCTAACAGCTCAGCTCGGACAGGTTTTTTCAATGTTACGTTCACTAGCTCCTCTCCAGCGCCAGGGGACAGGGACAGGAAGAGGCAGGTAGGTGGACATTAAGGGTACGTCTAGACTACAGGCTTTGTCGACAGATACTGTCGACAAAGCTTCTGTCAACAAAGAGCGTCTAGACTACATCCAGTTCTGTCGACAAAGCAAGCCGCTTTGTCGACATGAGTGTAGACGCAATAACGCCTTCTGTCGACAGAACTCTGTTGACAAAAGGAGTTATTCCACATAGAATGAGGTTTACCGCCATCGACAAAACTGCCAGGTTCAAACTCGGTGGTAGTGTAGACACAGGTATAGTTTTGTTGACAAAAGTCCACTTTTGTCGACAGGGTGTGTCTAGACTACAGGGTTTTAAGAGCCAGCGGTGCCCTAAATTTTCAGGTGCCCTACACAACGGCATATTCTGCATAAGGATAAGGACGGCCCTGCCTCGCAGCAACTCTGAGGTCACACACTCATTCTTCGCAGAACAGGTGTGTTTTGTAGCCGGCTCTGACACGAGCCCGCCATTTTGACTGGTTATGCTAGGCCCGTTTGTTCTCCGTGAACAGCCCTGGCGGGCACACTGCTGCAAACCCTGGAGCTGCCATTTCCGTGGCTCACAACTGCAGTTTGCCGAGGACTGTTCTTTTCAAAGAGACATGAATGTGCTGCTACCTGAAGCAGATGGTGCACGTATCGTATACTCCTATTTATTTACCGGCATTTGTCTGCTGCCCTGGGGGCGCATTGTACAGGGTAAAACTGATTCCCACGGAAAGGACACAAGTGCCCTCTGATCCCTCTCCGTGCCAGGCAGGAGGCTGAAGAAAGCACTGACTAGATGAGAGGGGAACTGGGCTGGGAAAACTATAGCCAGGACTCACATTGTTTGCAGAACATGGCCATGTGACTTTCCAGCAGCTGGGAGGGAATCATACAGGCACAGGTCTGTCAGAATAAAACCCCTCATTTCCTCGTGTTTGCTCCTTCAGGTGGTTAATGATGTGTCCCAGCCAAGTACAGGGTCTCTGGCAGAGCAGGCAGAGGGAGCTGAGATCTCGGTCTTTTGGACATTGAAGGTAGCATGGAAACACATGAAGTCCTTATTGCTCTTATGAGAATCTCTGTATTGACTGTTGTGGGCACTGGGTCATTCCCATGAGTGGCCTATTAAGCACCACATTGTCTGCCTTCACCAGGCTCTGAGCAAAGAGTTTCCTTCATGATAGAATGGCCCAAGCCCAAAACCTGGCCCGACGGCATCCTCCTTCATTTCCCCACCCCCTCTTTATGCTGGAGTCACCTAATTTCTCCTCCAGAACGCCCTGAGGAGGAGACCAGGGAGAGCAATAAGAGAAGAAGAGGACTACTGTAGATCAGACAGCATTAGAATTATTAGAATTGGAAAGGTCATCAAGTCCAGTTGCCTGCCCTTGCAGCAGGACCAAGCACCATCTAGACCAGTGGTTCCCAAACTTTTCGGCATCACGCTCCCCTTTTTGATTTCTGAGAAACCCTCACGCCCCCACCTCCCAAAAAAATAGCAGCAAAACTTGGGGTGGGGTTGATGGGGCTGTGTGTGTGGCTGGGTCGCCTCGCGCCCCCCCTGGAATTTCTTCACACACCCCAGGGGTGCACGCCCCCCAGTTTGGGAACCCATGATCCGGACCATCCCTGACAGGTGTCTGTCTAACCTGCTCTTAAATATCTCCAGAGATGGAGATTTCACAACCTTTCTTGTCAATTTATTCCAGTGTTTCACCACCCTGATAGTGAAGAACTTTTTTCTAATGTCCAACCTAAACCTCCCTTGCTGCAGTTTAAGCCCATTGCTTCTTGTCCTGTCATCAGAGGTTAAGGAGAACAATTTTTCTCGCTCCTCTTTGTAACACCTTTTTAGGTACTTGAAAACCGCTATCATGTCCCCTCTCAGTCTTCTCTTTTCTAAACTACACAAACCCAATTCTTTTAGTCTTCCCTCGTAGCTCATGTTTTCTAGACTTTTAATCATTTTTGTTGCTCTTCTCTGGACCTTCTCCAATTTCTCCATATGTTTCTTGAAATGTCGTGCCCAGAACTGGACACGATAGTCTAAATGGGGCCTAACCAGCGCAGAGAAGAGCAGAAGAATGACTTCTCGTGTCTTGCTCACAACCCTCCTGTTAATACATCCCAGAATCATGTTTGCTTTTGTTGCAACAGTGTGACACTGTTGACTCATGTTTAACTTATGGTCCACTATGATCCCTAAATCCCTTTCAGCAGTACTCGTTCCTAGACGGTCACTTCCCAGTTGTATACCTGAAACGGATTGTTCCTTCCTAAGTGGAGCACTCTGCATTTGTCCTTATTAAACTTCATCCTGTTTACGTCAGAACCACTTCAATTAGTTCCTTTTATGCCCTATATACACAGAATGGCTTTAACTCACACAAGCCTTCCGTGGTGGCTTTTATTAATAGCTGTGTCATGTAGCTCGATTTATTTAAATGCAAAAGGAACCAAGATACACCAGTAAGACTTAACCACTTATTGATTGCTTTTAAGGCCTGATAGCTGTATAAACTACTTTAAAGCTTACAGAGTCACTCCTATTTTACATGGGTGTAAATAAGATCATAATCAATCCAGCAGGTCCTAAATGAGTCCTACTGTTCTCAAGGTAAGAAGTGTGAAACCAAGTCCTTGTGAATTCTGGGAGGTCATGAAATCTAGTGGGAATTCTTGAACAGAACAGGACTTGCTCTGCCATTGACTTGCTGTGTGACCTTTGATAATTTACTTAGGGAAAGATTTTTAAAGATCATTTGTAGGACAGGTCAGAATTTTTTCAATGAAACTTGTTGGGTAATGCTGATTCATCAACGCTATTTGCAGGAAAGGGTCAATTTTGACAAACCTCCTGATTCAAAACCATTCTTTTAAAGTGTCAAATTGCTTGAAATGCTCCAGTTTGACGTTTTCTGTATGAAAAGTTTTGTTTTTCGGTATGACACAACCTTTTGCTTATAAATTGCGGGGGTTGGGGGATTAATATAAAAAAGTCCAAATCCAGCATATCAACATTTTTTAAACAAACTATTTGATTGACCCCCGTCCAAAACTATTGGTTGATCAGTTTGTGGAAATGTTCAAGATGTCAACATTTCACCACACTTTGGGAAAGGAAAATATTAGGAAATCTTGAAAACTCTTCTATTTGGATGACTAAAGATACAGCAAGGCACCTAGGCCTGGTCTGTGCTAGAAAGGAAGGTCAACTTAAGTTACACATCTCCAGCTATGTGAGTTACTTAGCTGGAGTCAATGTATCTTAAATAGCCGTTCACACAGCGGGAGGTCGACAGGAGAAAACGCTCCTGTCGGCTTCCCTTATTCCTCATGAGGAGCAGGACTACTGGTGCTGACAGGAGCACCCTCTCAATTCAAATTAGTGGGTTTTCACTAGACCAACTAAATCAAACCCCAAAAGATCGATCGCGACAGCATCGATTTTACACATAGTGTAGACATGGCCATAGATCCTTAACAGTCATGTACTTCAGGGGGAATGAACTGTTTTGGCTCTTCTAAAAATCTCACTAACCTTTGGATGCCCAAATTCTCTTAAAGACCGCACCCTTCTCCTCTGCCTCAGTTTCCATTAATCCATATTTGGATGTGAATGCTCGCACAAATCTGCCTCACAAGAAGATGAATGATATGATAGGCTGCCTTCTCCTCTCACTCACATTGTTTTGTTTTTACCAGTTGTCAGGGCTGAGCCCCTCTGTGACACTCCAAGTGCAGAAGATGGGGGCCCATAAGAAACCTTGGATACCTTGCCTCTGTAGGCTTGGCTTACAAAAACTCCCCCAGAGTCACAGATCACTGAGTTTTTTGCGGCGGTAGCTGCCACCACCAAGTGAAATAAAAGAAAACGCCCTTTCTTCTGGAACCCAGGAAGAAAGCCCTTGGATTCTTCCAGAGGGGTACCCCCAAGCTCCTTTACCACAAGAGAGCTTGAAAACAAAGAGAAAACAACTGCAGTCTCTGGTAGCTGACCTCTTAGTCTGAGGCCTACACACACACACACACACACACACACACCCTCCTGTTTCTTTTCCAGGACACAAGAATCAAATCATTGCCTTAAAGTGATTTTATTAACAAAACAAAAAGGTATACTTGATAAAGCATACTTGGTTGCTAGGTGTTACAGAGCAACTGAGTGAAACAAATTAAAACACAGAGAACATCTTTTAGATGGATGGGAGGGAGTGCAGGGTGATGGATTCATACAGAGAAATTTAAATCAAACAACCAAAATAAAGAAAAATACCTTGATTGTGACTAGATACACTTTTCCCCTTTATTTACTCCTGATTCCTTCCTGGTTCAGTCCACTTCCATGCCCCCGAATTCCTTGGAGGCATAGTAGTCCTGCCTGGGTTTAAATCATTCTGTGTGTCTCAACTCCTGGCTTAACTCCCCACACAGAGTTACAGAGCCGGGGGCCCTGCTCCACCAATATGTGGAGCTGGGTCTCTCCCCCGGCTCTGCCTGGAGAGGGCCCCGGACCCCCTTCCCCTCCAGCCGGCAGGGCAATCCCCGAAACCCGCCAACCACTTGGGCCACAGGCCTGCCCTGGGCCTCTTCCTACCCGCGTCCGGTCTCACCGCTCATGGCATCTTCCTGGGGCTGCTCTCTCCCCGGCCAGTCACACCTGGTTGTGTCCGTGAGTCCTCCCAGTGTCTTGGTGGTTGGGATACCTCTGGGGGCTGGCTCGACTCTCCTCCGTGCTTGGCCCCTTCAAGGCTGCTCGTGACCTGCTCGGCAGCGGCAGGTGAGGGCGGGACGCTCCCGTCCTCTGTTGAGTGAGCCAGCATCTTCCCGGTCAGCGGCCCAACTCCTCCTCCTCCCTCACCCTTGCTGTCCATGCTGCCAGTGTTTAAAACGCCCGGCACCCAGCTCAAACCTGTGCCTCTGCGGCGCGGGGGTGCGGATGGCTGGCTATGCCACTCAGCCACGGCTCCAACCCAGTGGCAGGGTCTTTGCGCCCCGTCACACATGTCCACCACCTTCCCCCCTGCCCACAGAGCCAGTTATCTCATCATAGAAGCCAATCAGGTTGGTCAGGCATGACTTGCCCTTGGCGAATCCATGTTGACTGTTCCTGATCTTCCAAGTGCTTCAAAATGAATTACTTGAGGAACCCCTCCATGATTTTTCCGGGGACTGAGGTGAGTCTGACTGGTCTAAATGCATAAAGCTTGATTTAAAAATGGCTGTGCCTTTCGTGCATCACTCTTCTGAATCAATTGTGCTTTGATTATTGCTCATGTAAGGGCATCTCCACAGCTGCACCATGGTAACCACATGAAATTAGCCATGTTCCTGGAGAGACAAGACGGCTGAGGTAATAGCTTTTATTGGCCCAACTTCTCTGGGGGAGAGAGACAAGCTTCCAACTTACCCAGAGCTCTTCTTCAGAACTGGGATATTTCAGCTGTCTACACTTCAGTTTCTCAGCAGAGCGTATCCCTCAGGGGTGTGAATTAACCACCCTCCGAGCGACACAAGCACCAGTGTGGACAGGGAGAGCTGCTTCTGCTCACTGAGGTGGTTTTACTGTGCCGGCAGCAGGGCTCTCTCCCATCAGCACAGAGCAATGATCTTCTACCTCAAACCCAAATACTTTGGCGCCACCTCCTTTGTGCCCCTTCTCCAAGGCCCCGGCCCTGCTCACTCCATCCTCCCTCCCTCCCCCATCCTTCCTCCCTTTCACCAGAGGGCTGGGATGCAGGACCTGGACTTGGGTTAAGGGATTTGGAGTTGCTCTGAGCTGAGCCTGGGGCTGGGAGTTGGGGTGTGGAAGGGGAGTCAGGGTACAGGCTCTGTAAGGGAGTTTGGTTCTAGGGGGGCTCAGGGCTAGGGCAGGGACTTGGGATGCAGGAGGGGGTTTATGACTGGGGCAGGGGTTCAGGATGCAGGCTCCAGCTGGACACTGCTCACCTCAGGTGGTGCAATGGGGCTAAAGCAGGCTCCCCCCTGCCCTGGCCCTGCACCATTCTCCAAAGCAGCCAGCAAACTCCCTCCATCCCAAGCCATGTTGTGCCCCCCTCTGTTCTGTGGAGATAGACTACAGGGTGAGAGAGGGGGCACCCTGACATCAGCGCCCCCTCCTCTTCCTTCCCCGCAAGCTGGGGGGTGGGACATCTCCAAGGCAAAGGGCAGGAGATGCGCAGCAGTGGTGGGGGAAGGGCAGCTGACGTGCCCCTTGATAGCCTCTTGGCCAAACCAATCAAGATCCCCTGTCAGAAGCTCCAAGATCTGCTGGTAGATCCCGATCGACTGGTTGGTGATCTCTGGCCTAGAGCATCTTCACCAGCTGTTCCACAGTGGCACGGCTGTCCTGGTGCGGCGCCGTGCTTATCGACACGGCCGGATAGTGTCACACCTCAGCACAAGGGGGAGCAGATAACGCTTTATTCTGAGCTAACACACAATGCCAGGGGCCATTCCAGGAGAAGTGGACCATGGATACCCGCCCATTATGAGGGCGAAGGCAGCAGAGAGGGGGAAGCAGATGGGCGGCAGTTGCGTAGGTTACCCATTGTTGCAATAACCCTCACTGGGTGACCTCGCCCGATCCGGTGTGTCTGTGGGGTCCATCAGTTTTAGTGGGCAGGAACGTTATGAACGTCAGCTCCCGGGCTCATCCTTCGGAAGTGTGCAGGCCTCCTGTGAGGATGAGGACTGAGAGGACAGATAATAAGTGATTCACTCCTAGGTGCTAGAGGGTTGGCACTTGGGCAAGGGGAGAATGTCCCAGGTCCCAGCTGGAGGGAGGAAGAGAAGAGGGGAAAGGAAAAGCCCTGACGCCAGCAGAAGATGTGAAGCTAAGGCACCTAGCTTGGGAGCCGCAGCTGTCCTAGTGGCAGGTTTGCAGCTCCGACTCCCCTCCATGTGGAGCTGGCCTGAGTCACTCTTCCCCCTCCCCAACATCTTCCTGCTTTGCAGAGCTGGATTTCACCCTCAGGCTGGGGAGAAATTCATCTCAATTCAACTTCCCTGATAGCTCTGTTTCCCCATCACTGCTAGATCCTTACCAAATTCACAGCCATGCGAAATGCGTCACGCCCCGTGAAATCTGGTGCCTCCCGTGTAATCTCAGCATTTTTCAAATTGGGGGTCCTGAGGTTATTTTAGGAAGGTCCCGGTATTGCCACCCTGCTTCTGGGCTGCCTTCAGAGCAGTGGTTGTAATGTTGGCCGGGTGCCCAGCTCTGAAGGCAGCAGCTGGCCAGCAGCAGCACTAAAGCCAGGGTGGCAATACCCTGCCCATGTCGCCCTTACTTCTGTGCTGGTGCTTTCAGAGCTGGGTGGCCAGAGAGTGGTGGCTGCTGACCCTCAGCCCAGCTGTGGATTGGAAGCTTCTCTAGCCATTCCCCGCTGGCTGGCCTCCACAGCATCATCCATCTGCAGCTCTTCCTCTGTGGCGGTCAGTCCTGACTGAGCTGCTCCGTTGGCCTTTATACTGCTCCTCCAGTTGGAGCGTGCCCAGCAGTGCCATGGGGGTGGGGCTCTCTCAGCTAGGTAGCCTTGGTTACCTCCTTCTGGCTCCTTCTTGGTGCACCCCGTCACAATTACATAGAGCAACCCTTCCGAAATAAGTGGCTGACGTGGGAACCCACAGAAGTTTGCAGCCCCTTCAGATAGCTCAATGAAGCGTTAATAGTCTGGAGTTTAAAATTACCTCACCTATTTCTACACAGCCGCTGAGGGTATAATTTGTGTCACACCTACATGTGCCCACGATAGTTCGATTCTAGTTCACTCACTGAAAAATAGGCACGAGGGTGCGACCGTGCAGGCTAACAATGCAAGTCCATACCCAGAGGCAGGTGGGTTTGTACAGCTCCTCGACGTCACCGCGACTCCACTGGTATTTTTAGCAACCCAATAGGATTAAAGTTTGTGCAAGTACGTCTACACGCCCGGCAAATCACATCCCTGGCTGTAGTGTAAATGCAGCCTTAGACAGGCATGAATTGCTGAATAGGTGGCAAATTAATTCCTGGTGTAACTCCTGGCACCTGGGAGGAATTAGACTCTCTCCAAAAACAAAGACGCAAAGTGACACCAGCTGGCTTGAGGGCCAGTGATTGACACAAGTTCCTACAGGAGATTTTAGGAGGAGTTTGGCCAGAGAACTTGCCATCAGTGGGGAGGTTAAACACAGAGCTCATCTAATAGGATGCTACATCTGTATTAACTCTGCTGCTACTTTTGCAGTTGATGTTTTTCTTTATTAGACACAATAACAGAGACCACGACCCAGAATCTCCGGGTGATCTAAGCTCCTAACTCCCATATATTCAATGGGAATTAGGTGCATAATACCTTTGGGAAACTGGTCCCATGGATTTATTCTAACCATAAACAGAAGAGGAAAGAAGACCTGAAGTCAATGTCCAATCATTTTCCTTCCTACACATTCTGAGCATCAAATCTTTCCTGATGGTTGGATGCCCGTGTGCAGAATTAATAGAACGATGCCTCCTTGTGCTGTGTATTTCTGCTAATGAAATTAGTCCTGGGTGGTTAGATTGCAAATTGTTTAAGAAACATTTTGTTTTGCAATATTAATCCTTCACCTTCTCCAGATGGTAGGTAGGGAAGCTTTGTCGCAGGGACTTAGAATGATCCTTGTTCTTTCTAAATTAGCTAGCTACAGCATATAGATTTGTGAACACAGGAAAATAGCAAAAGAAATTCTAGATCTTTTGCTTTGCCCTAATGTGAGACATCACTGCAGTGGTTGCATTAGCATTTCTGCTCTAAGTCCCGGGGTGGGAAAAGAAGCTGATGAGATTGTACACACAGAGGCATCACCTTACCAAGCAGAGTGATGGGCCTTTAAGCAGTTGTAATTCCCTTTTGAGGAAAACTGTCCAAGAGTTATGGACCACTTCTTCAACTTTAGGACTTAACTTCAAAGGAGCCACAAGAATTTACACCAGGGTAGGGCCTGGTCCTACATATGCACCCGTCCCTGAGGGATTGGATGTGCCCACAGATTTCTATACAGAAATCTAGAAGAATCAAGAGAAGGTCTGAATTAAAGGCTAGAATTTCCCCGGCTTGTGCTCATTCATGGAGGAGAAGATACAGATAGAGCATTATGCAACAGAGAGTTGTGGGAGAATCCATCCTGGAGCTGAGGGAAAGTTGTCCCGATTTTTAGCATGAGTTTCACAACATGTGATCTTTAACTTTGTAACTCCAGCTCCTACAGTCATGTGATTGGGTGGGATCTTGCAGAGAAAATGTATCACAAGAGCACCCTACCAGCGAATGGCAAAGAAAACTCACCCCACAAATGAATCTTATTCTCATGATGTTTTAGCCAAGCTCTGGATTTCAGAGATCTGCGTGAAACTGATCATTTGGAGTTGGCAAACGGGGCGTAACTCTGTACTGCTCGGTTATACAGCTGTGCATCATAACCAAAGAAATATCGAACAGTCAGCAATATTGCATGCTCAGCTCATCCCCATTTACAGATTGGTCCTAGATTTGGGAGACTCCGTATGCAGGGACAGCCCCGAGGGACACCCAGTACGCCAGCAGTGGGCTCTCAAGAATCAGCTGATTTTTCCATCACCCTGTTGCTGTTCCAAACCAGCTGATTGCCTTTATTTCAGAATCAGTCTGGTGAAGTTTAGCCTCTACATTTTCAAATCTCTGGAATTGCTCAAAGCAGTCACGCTGCAGTATTACCAACAGAAGCCGGCAGGCTGCACCAGCAGAATTAATTAACGGTGTTAATTTCCTGTATTAACATTTGGCTTCTTTAGCTGCTCTTCACCCGTGTTAACTCTAATTTTGTGCATCTTCCTTTAACATCGTTTGAAATGCAGTCTGAGTCCCGGGCATCTCAGGAAGCTGCTGCGGAATATGGATATAGCTTTCTTGAATTGTGATCTTGTCTCTGTCAGATAGCTTTGTGCTGTTAATTACAACCCGGAGCTGACGAGCACTGCTGATTAGTTAAAGTTAGTGGAAGGAGCACTCTACAGCTCTGAACATAGACCACTATGTGTTCTGAGTTCTTTATCTTCTCGGGATTTCTTTTTTTTTTAATCATTTCACAACTCTTAGGAAACATTTTGTCATTTTCAATGATGCAGCTGCAAATCCTGTTTAATTATTGATGTTGTGAGAAGAGCAGCATGGATCTAACCTCACGTTGCATGGCTCCCTTCCTCCAGCATGATGAACTTCTAGCTTTAAAAGCTTCAGAGGGGTAGCCGAGTTAGTCCGTAACAGGAGAAACTTTAAAAACAACAAATAGTCTGGTAGCACTTTAAAGACTAACAAAACATGGAGATGGTATCATGAGCTTTCATGGGCACAGTCTACTTCTTCAGCTTTAATCAAGGCGTGCCAATGAATTGGCATGGCATTCCCTGTCGGAGCTCTCTTGCGTATTTTATAATGCAAGCCAAAAGCTGGGATAGACACCTGCTTTCCTGTGGGGAAAAAAAAGTCACACGGTTTAGTGAGAGAGGAGGGAATCCCTTTCCTGTCTATTGGAGAACGTTTTCCTGTAAAGATCAACTTTTTTCTTTCTCCAGTGTCTGATCTTCTGGCTTCAGAGAACTTTTTCAAAGGTTTTCTTAGTGTTTGTGAAAGATGCGTTGATTTACAGCCTTGAGGACATACATCTTCTGTGTATACATAGAGGAATATAACTTTTTTGCGAGAACCTTTCACACTCTCCTAGCAATGTATACAACGTAGGTACTAATCCTTACGAATCCTCTACAAGAATCAAGAGACGCACACTAAAACATAAATAAAATCAGATCTGGAATTGAAACCACCCCATGCACAATAGGTAGAGAAAGAAATAATAGTTTGAACCACCGGAACTTCTCCCTAACACTGAATCTGTCTCCTATGGTAAGTGGAGGAAGCTACAGATACATGTGCCTGGATAGACAAAAAGATGCTGATTATTAAATTGAGAATAACACTGTTGAAGTCAATGAAGATACACTAGTGTAACCATCACCTGGGCAGTTTTGAACCTGGGACCTCTGGAGGGTAGTGCAGGAGCTTCTACAGTTTGCACTATAAAGCCAGCTGGCTCTCAGCTTAGGCTATAGAGCTCCCTTGTTCTTATCTCTCGCTGTAAGTGGTCTAAGTGCCACTCCATGGGAGTCTGGATGCTCTCTTTCGAAAAAGCACCGTTTGCATTATATAGCGCCTTTTTTCGAAAGAGCGCTTTAAAAAAAAGGCATTTTTCCTCGTAAAACGAGGTTTTCCGTGGTCGAAAAAACTGCCACGTTCTTTCGATTTACTTTTGAAAGAATGCGGCAGCAGTCTAGATGCAGGGGAAGTTTTTTCAAAAAAACCCTGTAGTCTAGACAGACCCCTAGGGGTACATCTACACTGCATAGCTATTTTGAAATAAGCTATTCCGGAATAGTTATTCCGAAAGAGCTTATTTCAAAATAGCACGTCTACACTGCAGGGAAGCCTCAAAATGAGTCCGAGGCAGGCTTCCCTAATGTAGACGTGCTACCTTGATGTAGAACCCCAGGAGACACTGGGGAAGAATAACTTAGAATGGCCCTGGGGAGGAGCGATTTCGAAATAGCAGCAGTGGAGCGTCCACACTGCAGCTATTTCGAAATAGCTGTTTCGGAAGAGGAGTTATTCCTTGTGGAATGAGGTTTACCAACGACAGAAAAAGCCCTCCGTTATTTCGATTTTCTTTCGAAAGAACGCAATTGCTGTGTAGACGCTCGCATTGTTATTCCGGAATAACGGTGCAATGTAGACACACCCTAGGTGTGTGGGTTACACTGGTGTAATAAGGTCCCTGGGTAGGTGGAAAGAAAATGAATAAGAACATTGAGGTAGCTCAGTAAGGTTCCTTAACGTTGCAAACGTCTATCCAGCTGTCATGTCTAGCACTCTGGGCTACCACAAAGAAAGGAAGGAACGTGGCATGTTTCTCCCCACAGAAAGATTTCCAGGGATATATAATGCAACCTGCTGCCTCGGATGTTGGTTATTGTTCCCAGAAACTTACCTAAACCTATTTGCATTTGGCAGTGGTTTCCCCCCTGTGTGATACTTGCAGGGTAGCTCCCATTGGCGAGCGTGGCTACATGCTAGAATTCCTGAAGCTCGCAATTGCAAAAGCCATTTCACAAGAGCTTAGATCTCTTGCCCCACCAGCCAAACCTCCCGCTGATTTCTTTCAGGCTCAGTTTTGCAGGCCATGCCGTGTGCCAGATGCCCATCTCTTACTCTGCTTTGTGTTCGACAATGACATACCCTGACGGTTCATATTAAAGTATGGGAAAAAACCCTTTCCCTTTCCCTGTGCATGGAAGTTCTTAGATGCCAACCTGCATTGCCCACTTTGTTCTCCATTATCTGGTTAAAGCGGTATCCCAGTACAAATTGGCATGGGGACATGTCTTTCCAGGAGGACCAGGCACTGCTCAGATTTGAGAGCAAACAAGGCTGTTTACAGGCCATGAAGTTGATCACCCAGGGTGCATCTGCAAAGCACCCTTACCTCGAAATAAGCTACGCAAAGATGCTAAGGTGCTATTCTGAAACGTCCCTTATCCTTCATGCAATGAGGCTTAAGGGATGTCGGAATAGTGAGCCCATTATATTTTTATATAACAAGCTTGTTCCTAAGACGCGGAATAGCTATTTCGGGATGCCGAAGGTATCCCGAAATAGCTCTGCGGTGTAGACGTAGCCCCAGTGATCGTTTAGTTATTAAGTTTGCCTGAGCATTGGAAACACCCTTGATGGCTTTCGTGCACATTTAAAACCATAAACCATTCTCTACCCCACCTTTCTAATTTTATACACAAGAATGATACATACCCCTAAAATAAGCTATCCAGATCCAGCACACTGAGACATTAAAATTGAGAGGTCCTATGAAGTATTTTGTCCAAAGCATCTTCAAATGATGCATATTTATGTCTATAAGGCTGTCATAATCAGGAGTGCTGACCAGCACCTGGTGACTAAGGGGTTAACCCTGTACCTAGCCAGGTATCGGGTAATCAGCCAATAACAATGCAAGCAGGAATTTCAAACTGGAAAAGAGGGGTTTTTCTCTCTCTTCTGTGATTGAGATTTAAAGCAGTTTCTTCCGAGACTGACAGAGATGGGAAACACTTCTCTCTGCAAGAATGGACTTCTTACAAGGTGTAAGTAGGGAAAAGTTTAGATGGTCCATCAGGATTTGTTGTTTTCCTTGTTTGGGGATTTGGAAATAATGGCTGAGCTTGTTAAATGTTGTTGTTTTTTCTTTGTAACTAAGTTTTAGCCCAGGGGGTTTCCTCCCTGAGTATCTTTATCAATTGGTGGCTCTTTCCATCTAGCCACTTCACTATGCTTGCAACTGTAGTTTTGTTTTGATAATAAAGGATTGTTTTATTTTCTAATTAACCAGGATTGATTGATCGTTTTGTCCTTAGGACTCAGTGCCTAGTTATAAGGGCAGAGTCCTGTGTTGTCTGTGAATTCCCTCTGTTTTTCCCAACTCCAAGTAAAATGTAGGTTGGGGCAGGGGGGAGAGTTTTACCTTGCGGAGGAGAGTTCCCAAGTGAACTCTTCCCTGGTTTTCTTGGGATTACTTGAGTGGTGGCAGCAGCTTCCCCAAAATCCAGGTATTAGGATTTTGTGGGGAAGTTTTTATACCAGAGCCTGTAGAGGCAAGGTTTTGGAGTGCTCTTGCGGGCCCCCACTTCTGCATTCGTCGTGCCAAAGTAGGGAACAGCCTTGACAAAGACCATTTCACACATCATGACAGCTCTAGGACTGTGGTGGCCAACCAGTTCTGAAGCAGTAGCCACTATCGTGACTACAGCTATCGTGAACTAGACACATTATTCTGAAAACGTAAATAATGTTGTGAGCCAGCTAGCCACGCTCAATGGGCCAAATAGCCACACATGGCTAGGGGCTAGCATGTTGGACATCACAGCTCTAGGAGCTGGGATTAAAAAGGTAGAGCTCAGATGCTGTGAAACTCATGCTAAGATCAGGACAGCTGTCTCCCTTTGCCTTCCTTTTTCTTCCCCCTCACACTCACAAGCCTCCCCTGATCTTCAGGGAACAGGAAAGGCCGGGTTCAGAAGAGTCACGCCAAAGAGAAAGCAATCAAAGCTGAATGCAGCAATTATAGTCCCCGCTACTAGAAAACCGTGGCAATGCCCACTTGTTCCCACTAAGCTCCATTTAATTGCGCAGCCACATTCTGCAAAGCCCTTGGAGGACCATAACTCGGCCCATAGTTGACAGTGCCTATTTGCTGAGTGTGTAGAGCTGCTCTTCTTGCTGAACCCATTAGATCGCTGCGGAGCTTGGATTTATTCCTCTGGTGCCCTTGTCTTTTTCCTGAGACAATGGTTTCTGTTCACATGGACCATATGCTGGCTTGAATTTATGCTGCCGTGCTTTGTTAAAGATCAGCTTTTCCTTTGCCATTCAAGGAAAAAAATAGAGCATTTGAAATGGACTGTGAAATAAGGTAAAGAAAAGTTTAATTACGCTAAAATCAATTCAGCGGAGTGGCTATATTAATAGTTATTGCATTCTGCATCATGTTGCTTATTAAATATTCCGTGTTTCAGAATTCTTACCGTTTTGTGCTGCCGTTTTATTGCTTTTTGCTCAAGGTTCATTCCCCTCACGTGCTGGCTTTGAAGAGAGGAGCTGGCTGTTCCGTGACAGACCCTGTAATTAGAAACATAAAAATTACCAACCTGGATCAAACCAGGGGACCATTGAGTCCAGTATTTTGTCTCTACTAGGGGCTAGTGTCAGATTCTCCAGAAGAATGTGCTGAGCCTGCATAGAGGACAATTATGAAATAGTGTTGTCTAACTCCTATTAGAAGTTGATTCATGTCTTAAAGTGTGAGAGCTTATAACACTTCTCTGTCCCTTATTTCCTGTTTTCCGCATCTCATTATCCATTTTAATGCCTGATTTTTTTTTTCATTTCTCTTGGCCTCAGGGATATCTTGTGGCCATGAGTTCCACAGCTTAATTGTGATGCAATAGTAACTCCTCCTCTTTCTCTTCATTACTAGCTTCCTCACTGGAGGAGCACCTAGCAGCTTTGGTCATGGACCGTGAGCCTGTTGTGCTAGACAATGGACAAGCACAGAACAAAAAATGGTCCCCACCCGCAAGTACATTTTAATTTTGTTGCTTTTCAGGGTCAATGGCTATGCCATGGGAGTTGTGTTATGAGAAAGGACAGAGGCTTCTCCACATTGTCATCCTGGGGCTAGTCACATTAACCATAAACTGGGACATTTTTAGCATTTACTTCAGTCTCCTTCCATTCAAGTCAATAGTGAAATGCCCATTGACTTCAATAGGATGAAAAGTAGGACAACGCTGGGCACTTTCAAAAATTCCACCCTGCGTGTTTACGTTTTATTTCCATTGGAGCCAAACCATTTGATTCTGATATTTCCATTTCTGTCTCTCGGTATTTCATGATCCGCTTGGCGAAGATCATTCCATTTCTCTAGAGACCACTCCACAAGGCATACATTTATTTGGCATAGGTGCTCAATAAACAACCCTACAGTAATGAATTCCAAAGGCAAAATCCTATGCCAGCCAAGAGTGGTAACATATCTCTTACCTTCCTTTTTCTTCTCCCTTATTCTTGCAGTCATCCACATTTCTTTCTCTGCCTACCAACCGCCTAGTGTCATGGTGGACTTTCCATTCTTGGCAACCTTTCAGTCAAGATTTGGAGGTCATAGAATCATAGAGTTGGAAGAGACCTCAGAAGTCCAGCCCCCTGCGAAAAGTAGGAGCGATCCCAACTAAATCAACCCAGCCAGGGCTTTCTCAAGCCGGGACTTAAAAACCTTCAGGGATGGAAATTCCACCTCCTCCATAGGGAATCCATTCCAGTGCTTCACCATCCTCATAGGGAATCCTAGATCTCCCTCACTGCAACTTGAGACCATTGCCCCTCCTTCTTTCATGTGTCACCACTGAGAACAGCCTCTCTCCATCCTCTTTGGAACCCTCCCTTCAGGTAGTTGAAGGCTGCTATTAAATCCCCCCTCACTCTTCTCTCTCTAAACACTGTGGGCACGTCTATACTCACCAGATGATCAGTGCTCCGGACGTTGATCTTCTAGCATTCAGATTTAGTGGGTCTAGTATAGAACCATACATCAAACAGTGAGGACAGCCCTCGCCAGCGTCCAATACTTCTCCTTTTGCAAATAGCTCCCATCAGCCTCCCGCTGTGTGGACACCGCCACAGCTCAGCTTAAGGTAAGCCAACTCCAGCTGTGCATTTTGCGTAGCTGGAGTTGCGTATCTTAAGCCAACCTGCCTGGTCTAGTATAGACCAGGCCTGTGTATCTTTCTAACGACTGATCTAGCTCCGACAGCAGTGAAGGGCACGATGTAAAAATGCTGAGGGAGGTTCTATGGTGTGTATTTTGCAGCTGGTCAGATTAGATGATCATGATGGTCTCGTCTAGCCTTAAACTCCATATCTCCCATGCTTGAGAGGAGCTCCATGCCAATATCCACATAACCTCTCCATTGTTCTTCAGCTCTCTCCTTGAAACTTTCCTTTGAGATGCCCCCAAAACTGTGACAAAAGTTAGGTTGCTTGTGTGCTGAGACCCCTATCCACCATGCTGGCCAATACTGTGCCATAGTTGCCTTTTACTCACCTGTCTTTCTGTCTCCATCTGTTGTCTTTTGTCTTATAGCCAGCTTTTTGAGATATGGACCTTCTCTTTCGTCTGTGTTTGTACAGCACCCAGCAGAACGGGGACCTGTCCCATCACAAGGGCTAATCAGCGCTGTGAGGATTATGGTGATGATCTAAACTCATAGATTTGTTTCTTGCTATCACTCAATGTCCAAGCACCTTCTGTACCCCAGTATTCATACACTACTCATCGCTGCAATAACATTTGTACAAAATATGCCTTAAGAGAGATCATATGAAAGCTAATCATGCACTGGCTATTAGATAATCATAAAATGCATGTAAGAACATAAGAATGGCCATACTGGTCAGACCAAAGGTCCTTCTAGCCCAGTGTCCTGCCTTCCAACAGGTGGCCAATGCGAACAGAACAGGGAATCATCACGTGATCCCTCTCCTGTCATCCATTTCCAGCCTCTGACACACAGAGCCTACGGACACCATTCCTACCCATCCTGGCTAATAGCCATTGATGGATCTATCCTTCATCTGAAGAAGTAGGTTGTGCCCTGTAGGCAATCAGGGCTCGTAGAGGGGCTCTTCCCCTTCTGGGTCAGTAGGTGGCCACTCCACCCCACTACATGCCCACAAAAGCTCATGATGCCATCTACATTTTTGTTAGTCTCTAAGGTGCTGCAAGACTATTGGTTGTCTTTTAAGGTTTTCCAGCTACAGACTAACAGGGCTACCCCTCTGAATTGATCCTCCATGAATTGATTTAGTTCTTTCTTGAACCCTGTTAAAGTCTCGGTCTTCACAACATCCTCTAGCAAGGAGTTCCACAGGTTGACTGTGCACTGCATGAAGAAAAACTTCCTTTTGTTTGTTTTAAACCTGCTACCTGTTAATTTCATTTGGTGACCCCTAGCTCTTATGTTATGGGAACAAGTCAATACGTTTTCCTTATTCACTTTCTCCATACCTGTCATGATTTAAAAGTCCTCTGTTGTATCCCCCCCCCCTTAGTCTCCTCTTTTCTAAGCTGAAAAGTGCCAGGAGTTATGAGTGTTATATGAGTGTTTATTGGTGTTATGAGTGAAGTTATGAATTCCCTCTGTGGGAAGTTACCTGAACGTGTTTAAGGCAAAGGCAAGGCAAAGGAGTTAAACATGTCTGTGCTAGGCAAAGGAATGTGGGTTTAATCTCAAGTTACATATCAGCTGTTAACAAAGCGATTGGGCTAAATTGGTGAGGTTTTCCTGAGCCAGGACTGGAGATGGGGAAGAGCATTCTATAAAAATAGGGAGTCAGATCCTATTGAAGAAAAGAGAAAGGAGCAGAAACTCCAGCAAGCAAAGTTTAAGAATATACCAAGGTAGACCAAAAAAAGAATTTGAAGAGGTGCTAGCAAAAGACACAGAAACTAACAGCAAAACTATGTTAAGTACATCAAAAGCAGGAAGCCTGCCCAAAAAAGAGTGGGACCGCTGGACAATGAAGGTGCTAATGGAGTGCCAAAGGAAAAGGTGGTGTTTGCAGAGGATCTCCATGAATTTTTGCATGGGTCTTCACTGCAGAGGATGGGAGCAAGAGTTTCACTTCTGTCCCATTTTATTTGGGTGACCCATGTGAGGGACTCTCCCAGATTAATATATTAGAAGAGGAGGCTTTGGAACAAACTGAACAATTAAACAGTAGTAAGGACCAGATGGTATCACTCAAGCACTCACTTAAAGCTGCCTCTGTACCAGAGATGCTCCTTGTAGTTACAGGTCAAGAAGCCTAACCGCAGTACCAGGAAAATGTCTGAAAGTGTAAAGAGGGGAATAATCAGACACCCAGAGGAACATAATGTGTTAGGGAAGAGTCAATGTTGGAAAGGAAAATCATGGCGCACCAATCTATTAGAATTGTCTAAGGGAGGTCAACAAAAATGTGGACAAGGGTGATCTAGTGGACTTGGGCTTTCTAAAAGGTCAAATACACTTTAAGAGGTAAATAATGGGGTCCCCCAAGAATCTATACCAGGACCTGTGCTGTTTAACATCTTCATATGTGATCTGGAAAAAGGGGTAAATGGTGAGGTGGCAAAATTTGCAGACCATAGATAATTACTCAAGGTAAGTCCCAAGCTGGTTGCAGAGAGTTTTACAAAGGGATCTCACAAACCTGGTCAACAAAATGGCAGATGTAATTCATTGCTGAGAAGTAATGCACATTGGAAAACTTACCACAAGTACCAAAATGCTGGGTGTAAATTAGCTGTTTCCACTCAAGAAAGACTTGAAGTCATCATGACTAGTTCTCTGAAGGCATCTACTCAACTTGCAACAGCAGTCCACGAAGCTAGCAGAATATTAGAAAACCTCAGAAAAGGGATAGATAGTAAGACCGATTTCACACAGATGGATAATCTTAGGCTGCGGTATTACTGTCAGTCACCATAGTATCTGAACACCTTCTATCGATCTATCTATTGATTATATTGCAGTATTACTCCATGTAAACTAGGGTAATAGAATCTAGCACATAATGAGGAATTTAATTGTGTTGCTAAACTGCAACATTTTCCAAAAGGTGACCATCCCAAAAGTCAAAAGCAGGTGCTATCACCCATATTCCAGCGGATGCAAAACAACCTTATTATTAAGTACGTCAAAAGAGAGACAAATGTTCCACTTTTAATGAAGAAGACAAGACAGTGCAAAGTAGTTTACTAAATTTCATCCATGGCATTTAAACCTACTCATGTGATTCAAACTCATTTACTTCCCCTGAAGTTTTCTGACAAGAACATATATTTCCCTGGAAATGTAGCATACTAAAGCCATTGTAAATAAGCTGAATGAAAAATAGTGCTTTTATTTACATTATGATTTACCAGGCGCAATGCCGTATCAATCTATGCTCCCTGTATGCTTGCTACAAGGTTGAACATGAATCAGTTGGGTTTTTTTTTCCCGTTTCCTCTTCAGTACCATATGAAAAACACTTTCCGATCATGGAGACAGCTGTTAAACTTCATCTTTGCTCTGTTAGTTTCTAGCAGTGGCATTAAGAAAATGAAACCATATTCTAAATGGGTTTTATGGGTTTTCACATAGAACATACCTGGGTGTTATTCTCTTGGGGCAATATTGAAAAACAACAGCAACATGCAATTGGGCTCAAGTTGATTGACTGCTTAGGCTGAAATAAGACCAAGGTACAAGTCATAAAACCAAAGGCCAGGAATACTTGTGATCTTTAAAAGTCCCATAGGACCATTTTGCAAGACTAGGTATGTAACTTTTCTGCCAGGGCCAGGTTCAATATCTAGGGGTTCCTTTTCACCCCTCCAACACAGAACCGGCTTGAACCCCTGCCCAGTAACTTGGGAAATTCACACACACCGCTGGGTGCCTCTGGGAGGCAATGCTTCCCCACTCGCAAGCACAGAGTCTGAGCGTAGAAAATAAACTTTTAATGAAAGAGGGAGAGAAGTAACATGGCATTAACTTGGGAAAACACCACAACCAGAGTTCATAACCAACCCACGAGTAAACGTCCCAGCTCAAGTGGGTTGGGCAACATCCTTTGCCTCTCAGACTCACTAGTCCAGCAATGTAAGGGTACGTCTAGACTACATGCCTCCGTCGACCAAGGGCAGCAACTGTGAATGGGGTGCACAGAAGCATTGGGCATGTGAATGGGACACTGGGGGTACGTCTAGACTACATGCCTCCGTCGACGGAGGCATGTAGATTAGACAGATCGGCATAGGGAAATGAAGCCGCGATTTAAATAATCGCGGCTTCATTTAAATTAAATGGCTGCCCCGCTCTGCTGATCAGCTGTTTGTCGGCAGATCGGGCAGTCTGACGCAGCGGTCGACAAGGAAGCCTTTGTCGACCGCGCAGGCATGCCTCGTGAAATCAGGTTTACCTGCGCCGCCGACAAAGGCTTCCTTGTCGCATCGCGCGCGCCCAGACTGCCCCGATCTGCCGACAAACAGCTGATCAGCAGAGCGGGCAGCCATTTAATTTAAATGAAGCCGCGATTATTTAAATCGCGCTTCATTTCCCTATGCCGATCTGTTCAATCTACATGCCTCCGCCGACGGAGGCATGTAGTCTAGACGTACCCCCAGTGTCCCATTCACATGCCCAATGCTTCTGTGCACCCCATTCACAGTTGCTGCCCTTGGTCAGGGGAGACCTGAGTGCAGAGGTGACCTGCAGAAGACACCTCCCATACTGAGTGGTCGGGAGGGGTAGGAGGACCCACTCCGCCGATTACTCACCAGCCACCTGCTTGCAGCTCTGTGGTACCGCTTTGCCAGCAGCTCCTGTGGGCCGCTCCCACCGGCCGCCTTCTAGCCACTCGCCACTGTTCCTGCCAGCCGCCTGCTGCTGCTCCCACTGGCCACTTGCTCCTGCCTGCTGCCTCTGGGCCAAACCTAGTGATTTCAGCTCTTGACCTGCAGGAAACTCGAGCCAAAAGATTCCAGCATCCACTGGAATAATTTTAAAATAATAGAGAGACTCCTTATGCAGTCTGTTTTAGTTCTATCATTAGAACGGGGTGGGGGGGAGGAGAGAGAAACAGGTTGAACCAGTCTTACATCTCACCCCTGGAAAGCATGTAACCTGCTGGTTCAGAGCTCTGCCCTCCCCTCTCCACTTGACTTCACAGAGTCTGGAAGAGAAGGCCTTGCCCATCCGAGTTTCTTTACAATGGCAGTGCCTCTCCTTTGACTGAGTTAAACACAGTCTGCTTTTCAGCATTCCCATAACTGCAAGCATTGGTGGTCATATTTTACAATTCCTACGTTTAGGGTTAGCATTAGCATGGCTTCCACAATAGCCAATTTGGTTACAATAGGCAAAATACCATTCTAACAACTGAATATCAAGCAGGCCCAAGCAACTGAGTGAAATGTATTTAAATAACCACACCCAGGATTTCTTTCTCATTCCAGCATGAACTGAATTTACATAACAATTGAATACCTTGCAGGGCTAAACAATTGAGTGAACATAATCACACCCAGGATTCCTTTCCCCTTCCAGCTGGCTGTAATGGAAGTATTGATTCAGACCCTGCAGACAGGTATTTCCTGGCCAAATTCCTACACAAATCCCCCAAGCAGTTTCAATAGGATAAATAACTTTTGTTCACCTCTGCCTCTCTGTTGCCCATGTCTATGCACCATAAAGCAGCTGCTACATGTTATCTCAGAGGTGGTTGCATTTCAATGATGAGGAAAAAGATGTCTAGAAATGGAAAGTTTGGATGGAAGGAGCTGTGTGAAATAAAGGCATTTGACTCACCCATCAGTCAAACACTTTAATGATGGGACCCAAAGTATTATATTATTGTGCTTTTAAAGGAGGCATAGCAATATAAGGAGACATGGATATACAGTATACATTTTTGACTGGTAATTTTAAAATTATAGTACCCTAAATATACTAATATCCTTCATGCTATGTTAGGGAAAGAGTTAATAATGTTGGCGAAAATCCAGGGAACTGTATAGCTGAGAAACAATGAATGAGGGAATTATTATGTTTATTATTTGTATTTCTGAAGTGCCTAGAATTTCTAACCAATGTCAGGGCCCACTGTGTTAGACGCTGGGCACAGAAAGAGTAAGAGATATGACAGACCTAAAAGATCTCACAACACCCTGGTCTACACAAGGATTTTATTTCCAAATAACTCCCCTTAGGCCAAATTTATACATGGAGCGTCCACATTACCACACCCGTTATTTCAAAATAACGGGCCACTTAATTTGAAATCTGTACTCCTGCTTTTCATCAGGAATAACACTAATTCCGAAATAGTTATTTTGAAATAGCGGTAGTGTGGATGCTCCAGTACCGCTATTTCGAAATATCTACTCCCCAGAGTAATTTGAACTGATTACTTCCCAGTGCTTCTGAGTCTGAGGTAGTGTGTCCACATTAAGGCAGTCTGCCTCAGAATAATTTTGATGCTTCCCCATAGTGAGAAGAAGCTAATTTGAGTTTGTTAAATCAGGACTTAAGTCAAATTTAGTAATTTCAAAATAGTTTCCTAGTGTAGACATGGCCAAGCTAAACAGAGGAGGCATACATAGGAAGAATTGCTGCTATGATTATTATTATTATTATTATCAGGGCTCGACAAATAATGCAATCTACTCGCCCATGGCGAGTAGATTACAACCCGGAAGAGCCGGGTTCGGGCGATCTGCGCATGCGCAGATCACCGGACAGCGCAACTGGCGAGAGGGGCTCTCCGCGGTTTGGCGAGCCCTGATTATTATTATTATTGTCATTTTATAAATGGGGAATGTAGGCACAAAGCGAGAGGAAGTCATTTGCCATAGGTCCATGACTGGGTCTCTAAGGCAATACCACACTATAAATAATAAAAAGAGGAGTTGGTTTCCGAGCTGGGAGCTGAATTTTGCTCTGAGTCACAAGACCATCCTATTTCTCCAGCTAGAAAGTAATAGCGAACCGTGAGAGAGAATTTCTGCTCTTAGTTCCATGGGGTTTCTTCTTGCTTAGAAATAAATAGGGAGTTTTGATTGTTTGTCTTGCATCCAAAACGTGTAAGAATGACTGTGACTACGCGAGCTTTTCCTCTCTGATCCTGTAACCCATTCTGCATTACTAGAAAATGACAAATGGCCTTGATGTTGGGATCTGGCTTAATCAGAAAATATGACTCTTGAGTACTCTCCTTGCTGTGCAGGCATACAACAAGCCGCCTGCCCTAAGCAATTTCACATCCAGGTTTAATTAAATGTTCTGAAAGCACATTAAATTGCTGGCTCCGGAGATTCAGGCTGATCAAGTGTTGTCTAGTCACGGCAGTGACAGTCAAACGCGTCGGCTTTTGCCACCCGCGTCTCAGGGTTCAATAGAGTTATCGTCCCCTAATTCCAAAGTGACCGCCGTGAATGCCACCCCGTGTGATCTCTGGTTAATTTGCACCTCTCTTCCGTTGGCTTACGTCTCCGGCCACTGTGCTATTTTAAGTGACAGTTTCACAGTTTTGCCATTTAATGTGAAAATATCCAGCTCTGCGGCATTGCGCTTGTAATGGGGTGAGGAGTCCTGGGTTCTGTCTGAGGTCACTAATTGAGTCCACGTCCCCTTGCGTTCCTATATCTGTTACCCTCTTTCTTTCCCTCAGATGTTTTGTTGTATTCATGTGCTGCCTCTTGTGTTCACTCGGACTCTCAGCTGTTTGGGAGGGACTGTCTCTCGCTGTGTGTTGTTAGAACTTCATACCGCTGCCATGAGACTCATCCAGAGTCCCTTTTCATAACCCCTCTCGTCACACCAGAGTCAGTGCAGGACCGACTTTGCAAACCACTCCCGGACTTGTGCTCTAGGTATTGGGACAGACTCAAGAATCGGCTCAAAGAATTTGCTCCTGAAGAGTGGTTGATGGCATGCTGGTGGCCAGACATTGAGGAAAGTGAATTCAGTCCTTCAACCTCTGAACAGGCCCAAGCGGAAAGAAGTCCTGCTGGTAACACCAACAGCAATACTTGGTCAGCGCTGCTACTCACCCCCCGCCTCCCAGGCCGTATTGGTCACTGCCGGCTTCTTTTAGAATGTTCCTACGTGTTTTGAGGAACATAGCGTAGATTTGGGTTCATTTTCATACAGTCACGACAGAAAACATGGTGGATTTTTTTTTTCTAACAAAAGCCAGGCTTTGGAAATTGCACCAAATCTGGAGTTTCCAGAGTGAATCAGACCAGCACACCTTGTAACCTAGCATCCTCTCTCTGAAGTTCTTGCTGCTTCGTAGGAAGGTGCAAGAAACCTGCAGAAGGCAGCTATAGAATAACCTGTCCACAGGGAAAATTTCTTCCTATCCCCTATTAGTTAGAGGTCTCCTTATGCCCTAAAGAATGAGAATTTATATCCCCTTATTCGTCCTATCTATAAATCCTGCTATTCTTTAGGTTTAAATGATGTCTAATAGAAGTGAGTTCCACAGATGAATTATATACTGTGCAAAAATAAATATACTATTTTCTTTGTCATACTTAACTTGAAATCTATCACTTGTTTTGGTTTTTTTTCTCTTCCTAAACAAAATCCTGCTTTTGTTGAAATGTTAATTAAAACCATCTACCATCCTGTAATGAGGTAACTATGTTTTAAATCTACCAGAAGGAAACAGAATTATTGTTATTAAACCCATAGGTTGCATCACACGTGACTTTCATACTCCCAAACTCAATTTCCAGGGATTCTTATAAAAACCTATTTGGATTTCATTAGGCATTTGTAAATAACACTCATATGTCTAGTTGCCACTGTATGCCTATGGGCTGCACTCATTTCCATGTAGCAAAATCGAAATCAATGGTCCCAGTTTCCCCAAATAATTTTCCTAATTCCCAGGAATAATTTGCCTTGTTCCGTTCGGTGTTTCATAGCTCTCCACATGCTGTGTGTGCATGGTATAGACAGGGCTTTCTTCTTCTTAAAGTCAATGGGATTCTTTCCATTGACTGAGTAGGCTTGGGATTAGGCCTTAAAGCTTAGAATGATCCTCAAAGTTATTTAGACATCTAATTGCCATTGAAATCAATGGGAATTAGGCATCAAAATACCATTGATGATCTTGGCTTGAAAATCTTAATGTCATAGATTATGCCTACACATCTTAAGGCAGGGAGTTTCTCAGCCAGGCTATATCTAGACTGCTGGCTTCTTTCGGAAGAAGCTTTTCCAGAAGAGATCTTCCAAAAACACTTCTTCTGAAAGAGAGCGTCCACACTGCCAAAGCGCATCGAAAAAGGGATCTGTTTTTTCAACAGCGTCGACACTGAATGGATACTATCTCACATTTAAGCTGCGATTACTATGGGCAGAATGGCCACCAGGGCATCTGTGTTTTTTCCTCTTTCCTCTTCTTACTAAAGAACTCCCTCTTCCCTGTCCACGCATGCCATTTTCCGAAAGAGCTCTTTTGGAAAAAGGTTTCTTCCTCATAGAAAGAGGTTTACCAATGTCAGAAAAACCCCTCAGTTCTTTCAATTTTTTTTTTTTTGAAAGAATGCGATTGCAGCGTGGATGTAATTGAAGTTTTTTTCAGAAAAAATGTCATATTTCTGAAAAAAACTCTGTCGTGTAGACATACTCTCAGACTCAAGGTTTGCGGGACTTCTGCTCCTATGTTAGCCCGTGGTGCACACCCCCTTCTTGAATACTGTGTGCAGTTCTGGCTGCCCAGTCTCAAAAAAAGATACATGACAATTGGGAAAAGTAGAGAGAGGGCAACACAAATCATTAGAGGTATAGAACTGCTTCTGCGTGAGGAGAGACTGAAAAGATTGGGTCTGCTCTGCTTGGAAAAGAAGTGGCTAAGAGAGGCTAAGATAGAAGTCAAAATCACAAATAGTGTGGATAAGAAACTGTTATTTCTGCCTTCACGTAACACAAGAAACAAGGGTCACACCAAGACATTTTTAGACAACAGGTTTAAATCCCCCATAAGGAAGTTCTTCTCCACACAACAGACAACCCACCTAGGGAAGTCATTGCCAAGGGGTGTTGCGAAGGCCAAAAATGAAACACAGCTCAAATACGAATGAGAGAAGCTCATGGAGGATAGGTCCATTGCGGATGATTAGCCAAGATGATCAGGAATGCAGCCCCAGGCTCGGGGTGTTTCTAAACCTCCAACCACTCAACGCTGGGACTGGACAAGAAGGGATGGATCACTGAAAAAATTCCCTGTGCCGTTCATTCCCTCTGAAGCATGTTGCACCGGCCGCTGTCCGTGGACAGGATAATGGGTTAGATGCACCATTGATGGGACCTCGTATGGTCGCTCTTATATTAAAAATAGCAGCGTAGCCATTGTGGTTCAAGCTAGCACACGGTTCTGAAGCCCTCTCTCCTCCCTAGGATTCAGAGGCTAAGTACCAATCCAAGCTGCACCTTAAAAAGCGCCATCTACACATTTTTAATGCCATCGGCAGAGCCCGAGTCTGCTGACTGGGACTTGGAGGCTGACTGCAGCAGGCTGAGGTTGGCTGTGCACGCATACGCTAAGAGTGTTGGTGGTTTCCAGCATATCTAGCTGGGCTTTCATGGAGGGCGGACTGTCTCTACTCATCCATTGTTTCTTAAGCACTTTGAACGAGACGCTAACATGGCCCCCATTATCCTAGTTTCTGAGCAACTGTGGTTTGCTTGTGTCCAGTTCACCAAGAGATCCAGATCACTCTCAATCAGCGGCCCATCCTCTTTGTTATTTACCACCTCTCCAATTTTTGTGTCAGCTGCAAATTTTATCATGATGCTTTGGGGTGTTCTTCCAGATCCTTGATAAAAACGTTAACTAGGCAGAGAGTCTGTTCTAGATCAAGAACTTAAGTCCAACTCTTTTACATATGAGGCTAGTGTGCCTAGCCTCTGGACCATCCTTTCTTTCAAGGCTGTGAATCTGCAAGATACTTAAGCACTGGCTTAACTTGGGTGTGGGTCAACTCATTGCATAAGTACTTTGCTGAACTGGGCTCTGAGGCCTTCTTTGTTTGAAGAATGTAAATAGCATGGGGTGGGGCTGGCAGGGAGGTAAAACAAAGAGAAATGAGCTTCTCTTGAATACAAGGAGGGATCAAATGGTGAGATGTGAGGTAAAGTTCTTCAGGCCAGCGCCGATTTTTTTTCCTGACGTGGGTCTAACAGCTTCTCCATTCATTAAAGTTCTTTGAAGGTCCTTTCATGTGTCCTCTGAGTTGGGGAGCAGTCTGTGAGACCAGCTGAAGACAAACATTGTTTGCTTCCCATTCTTTAAAAAGAATTCCCCCAGGGCAGGAAATTGTTCTCTTATTCAGGATGGATTCCAGCACCAGGTGGCAAGGTCACATGTCTTTGCAGAACCAACCACAGTTTAAGCTTATAGGGAAAACAAGACTATTCACAGATCCTCATCTTGAGCACCAGGCCGTTAAGTTCCTCAAGTACCACTAACAGCTTTCACTAGAAGACCATATTAATAACCCTGCACTTTATATGTTTAATTTCGTATACAAGAAAGATACACGTGCACAAATAGAATATATACATTCAAGGGATTACAAGCTCTTGAATGATTGGTAACTTGCCCTGTTATGCATATTCATATTCAAAAACACTTTTCTATACAAAAATATGGGGGCACAGTGTCACATTCATGCTTCATTTTCTTCTCTAACTTCAATGTGCACAGTTCATCACAGCCCTAGGACAGACATAAGGAGTCTCAGGACTCTCTCTGGTTATAGGGATGACTCTGCCAGCTCCAGGCCTCCTCTGCAGCAGCTCAGGTGGGAATGAACTGGATGGGGACAAGGGTAGGCTGGCAGCATTGTCAGAGAAAAGCCAGTGAAGTAGGAGAGCAACTCAAGACATCCCTGAGGGCTAGCCCAACCCAGGGGCCAAGTTGGTCCCTGTAGACTCTAGATAGAGAAGATTCCAGCTGTCTCCAATTTTTCCCTGCACCAGCTGCAGGTATGAGATGATTCTACTTCTATGGTCCTATCAGTACATCCCTAAGCACGGTTCTCTCCTTCGTCTCCAGCCCAGTCCTGTATTATTACAACACACACAGGGCATTTTCCTTTGCTACATTCCGTCGCTTGAAAAAGCCGAGGCGGTGGTGTAGAATCGGCTGTGGGGCCAGGAGGCCCAAAATGCCAGAGCAGGCAGGCTGCCTGCTTGTGAGTGATGAACCCAGTACGAAGAAAATCCATAATGATCAAGCGAAGAAATGCTCTCCAGCTCCGTCTGGAACTGCCCACGGTTCAGGTTTCCAATCACTTTGCCGTGGTGTGGGGGTTTTTACAGTGCTGCGTCCAACTCTCTACACATCTTCCCTGACCAAAGATCGCACAGGAAATAATGAGGCCGTAGCAGTTTCATTGCTTTCTGCACGTCCAGCCGTTAGCCGAATTCTGCAATCCTTAATTGAGCGCAATTTCCATGGATTCTAGGGGGAGTTTAGCTCATTTAAAAGACTGACGAATTTTGCCCATTTCCAGAGGAACATAACCCCAGTGCAATAAGTTAGAGGGTTCAAGAGGAGAATACTGATATTGTACTGGGATACAAATAAGAACAGCCATGTACAGCTGCTACAGAAACCCTTTGGAAGCATTAACAAACCCATTTTATTCACCTCCTCTTTTAGCTATATCCCATTATGACTCCTAAGAAACTGCAACAGTGCATTTGAAAACAAATGGCTTTAAAAAAAAACAACCCTTTTCCTATTCTGCACCTGGAAATAAACATCAGAAAGAGGAGAATGCAGAAATTGCCAGTAACAGCATAATATGCATGTAAATGCTCAGCAGGCATGACATGGGAAAATTAAAATCGAACATGCAACCTTATCTTAGAACCCTTGTGCATATGCAGTTTGACTTTAATGATATTAATTGCATTCATTTGTCATACAACTTAAGGTACAGATGAATAAAAAGCAACTTCTGGTATGCTTGGATCAGGACAGTCCTTTACATAGATAGTAGGCAAATCTCCTTAAACAGCATCCTGCTTACACAGTACAGTTGCTGAGAATATTTTCATTAAAACTGATTTAACCCACCTGAAGATCTGATCCAGCATCTTTATTTACCCAGCATCTAAACATTTGTGCATCAGGACAGTAGCGTCCTTAAGACCCTGCGCAACTTTAAGCACGTTGAGTTCAAGGAGACTACTAATGCTTAAAGTGGTGCAGGAGCATAAGTGTTTTGCTGGCTCAGGTCCTTTTAAAGCAAACAGGGCTCAGCTGAATTCTCTAGCCCTGTTTTCTGTCTCACTCTCCACAGCTAGTTCCTATCTCTGGGAGTCAGGGAGGAAGGGCTGTATAGCATCTGGCGGGTTGTAGGGCAGCTTCAAATCTCCTCGTGAAGGTTAACCCTTCGTAGCGCACACACACACTCCCATTGCTGGAATTGTGCTGTGGACAAGTGGCGGACTTTGCCTGCCAGTGTGGGTATATTTCAGGAGCTCTACATGGAACCAGGAAGAGAAAAAAGCAGATGTAAACCTGGCTTGAAAAAACAAATCGGTGAGACTGGAGCTCTGAGCTAGGATGCGCTTGCTAAGAGTGAAGCGTGTGCTTTTTTTTTTTTTTTCATTCCACAACCTCTCGTCTCATCGGAAAGCTGTCATCTGCCACCGCAGGATCCGCCCCAGGCCTCCCAGCTCACTGCGTAATCTGAAAGCGAAGGATAAAGATCGTTTCAGAACCTAACAGGTGGTGCGCTTGTGTCGCCGTAGAATCGGGGATGAAAGGCAGCCAAACGAAAGTGCAAAAACATCACCAGGAGCTGCAGTACCCCAGCCCCCGCTCTCCTCCTTCACTCCCCCGGTGGAAGAGCAGTTGGAAAACACGGCGTTTCAGCCATAACTAATTTTCTGATGAGATGAAGAGGCCTGCGAGTGAGCCGTGACCGTTGGCGGAGCGTGACTTCATCCTGCATCCAAACGCAATACACGAGCAGAGACGCGGGAACAAGGTGTGTGGGGTGAGGAGAGCTGCAGCACCCTCAGGATTTGCACTGGGATTCCCCATGCCCAGGGACAAGACCTGCTCCCGACCTTCCACCAGCCCCAGGTCGTGGCCTCCCAGCAGCCACTGCAGGGTCACACCAGATTTGCCACCCCCCAGGGTTCCACTGCCCACTGTCCCTGGGGTCCAGGCCCTGCAGGCTCCACTGAAATTTGTGATCCTGCCCCTGGCCCAGGGCTCGGCAGCCACCTCCAACTGTGTCTTGGTTGCCAACTCACCCGGGCTATGGACTCCATTTGTGGCAATGGTGATTGGTCTGCCCAGTCCAACAGAGTTGACAAGTGTTGTCACCCCACTAGAGGATGCCGCCTGAGCAAAGTCCATTGGGTCTTTGGTGACCTCCTTATTGGCTACCAGTTGCTTTGTTTTCACCGTGCACTTTTGAGATGCTCTGCTCATTGCCTGCAGCTTTGGAGACCCCGGGATTTGACAGTGAGGCATGGCCATAGAAGGTAGGGCCTGGGGCAGTGAGGGGGTGCAAACAGGTGAAGAGGGGAGGCACAGCTAAGCACCCCCACCCTCAAAATAGTTCCAGTGCCCCTGGACCTGAGTTCCCTTGAAAAGAGTCATTTCCCTTGCAAATGATTAACGACCTGCCACTCCAAAGCAGCTAGCCAATCTCCTAGAGTGACCAGTGAGCCCGGCGATCGCTGCGCGTCTCACAGCAAATTAATCAAGATCTGAGAGTGGCTCCCACCCAAATCGCAAAAGAAACTACCTCGAGCCCATGCAATCAATCACATTGTGCTTCCAGCTCAGTCGGGCCATCTCCGCCCTGTTGTCCCGCCAGGATAAAGCTCAGGTCCCTACCTTCTATGGCCATGCCTCACTGTCAAATCCCTGGGTCTCCAAAGCTGCAGGCAATGAGCAGAGCATCTCAAAAGTGCACGGTGAAAACAAAGCAACTGGTAGCCAATAAGGAGGTCACCAAAGACCCAATGGACTTTGCTCAGGCAGCATCCTCTAGTTCCTGCTGAGTGACTTTCAAAGCGGGCAGACTTTGTGTTAACTTCAAAGGAGCACCCAAAAGTTCAGGGGCAAACTCCTGGCTCCATGGAAATGAATGGCAGAATCCCATTGACTTCAAAGAGGCTTAGACAACCTTTTGAGCTGGCAAAGCTATAGTGAATATCTCATGTTACCCCTTTATAGACAAATTCAGCATCCGCTGTTTTGGCTAGGAGGAGAAATTGTTGTTGGGGTCAGGTGTTTCTTTGAGGCAAGCCTATTTATTTACAAAGTTCTATTGTCCCAGGCACGAACAGCAGGAGACCATGTGGTGGTGCGTAGTTCCAACCCCCTTTCCAGCCAGCACTTTGCCCAAAAGCTCACTCTGTTTGTTCTGACGGTGTCCTTTTCTTTCTGCTTTTTCCTCTCTCAGCCCCTCTGCTGAGTCTTCTGCTTCTCTCTCAGAGTGTGTCTACACTACATGTAAATTTGAGCTCTGCAAATTGCATAGCTTATTTCGAGTGTATTTCGAAATAGCTTAGTTTGTCATTTGGCGCTGTCTACCCAGTGCCAAATTTTGAAATAAATTGCTATTCCGAAATGTCCCTTAATCCTCATGGGATGAGGTTTACAGGGATGTTGGATGAGGTTTACAGGGATGTTGGAATAGCGCCCCCGTTATTTCGAAAGATATTTTGAAATAACGGACACGCTGTCCAGTTGTGGAATAGCTATTTCGGGATACCCGAAATATCACCACAGTGTAGATGTACCCTCAGCAAAAGACACACGCACCTCCACCAAACAATACCAAGCAAAGTCCCTCAGCCCACACGTGCGCTAGTTTTGGGTGGTGACATGTATCTGTGCTCTTGTTGGAGGCATGAGGTTCTGCAGGTAGTCTGAAATCACCATGCCACTCCCCAGCAGCTATGATAGACTCTGTAGTGATCAATACCTCAGGAAGCACTGTAATCTCCACCAGGCAGATTTGAACCTGGGACCTCTGAAGCAGAGTATAGGAGCCTCTACCCTCTGAGCTAAAAGCCAGCTTGCTCCCAGCCCATGCTGTAGAGGTCTCTTGATCTTAACTGTTGCTGTGGTCTAGGTGCCACTGCATTGGTCAGTGAACCACACTAGGGCTGTGTCTACACTGGCATGATTTTCCGGAAATGCTTAAAACGGAACAGTTTTCCGTTATAAGTATTTCCGGAAAAAGAGCGTCTACATTGGCAGGATGCTTTTCCGAAAGCCCTCTTTCCGAAAGCGTCCGTGGTTAATAGACCTTTTCGGAAAAAGCCGATCATCATTTTCGCGATCGGGGCTTTTTGCGAAAAGACTGCTGGGCTGTCTACACTGGCCCTTTTCCGAACAGTTTTCCGGAAAAGGACTTTTACCGGCCGGGAGCAGCATAGTTTTTCCGGAAAAGCAGCTGATTTCTTACAGTAGATCGTCAGTGCTTTTCCGAAATTCAAGGCCAGTGTAGACAGCTCACAGCTTATTCCGGAAAAGCGGCTGCTTTTCCGGAATAAGTGGCCCAGTGTAGACACAGCCTAGGTGTGTGGGTTACAGTACCACTTCACAAGACCACACTAAGAGCTTCCCTCCAGATCACTCCTTGTAATAATTGTAAAAACAATCCGCCTTTTGTACCTGTTATTCTTCCATCTACGTAGAGAACAAAACCTATACTTCCAGCCTTAAAATGATTACCGTGAATTAGCGAATATAGCCCATGGGTTGTCCATGTTTTTACCTACCACGTCCCCCGCATCCCCGGCGGGGTATATATGTCCGTGTCTTATGCAATTTGATTTTTACTCATCTTACAAGACAAGATCAACATAATAAAATCAGCATCTTCAATGTAATAATAATGTAATAAGAGCGGCAATGTTGTTGTGTTTACTAAAATAAAATAAAAGTTAAAATGTGACTTACTGTGAAGCTACTAAATAAATAAATGTTAATACATACGATACTGCAGTTTCAAAAAATCTATCCTACGCATTGTCATAAAATAAATAGTACATGCTGCATGCCGAATAAGTTTATTCTGCATCACTTGAGTCATAACTAGCATCATCCTCCTCAGCGTCTGAATTTTCAAAACCATCAAAACTTTCATCATACTCGCTATCTTGAAAAACGTCCATAACCTTGGCTAGGTGTGGTTTGTTGATGGTTGAGGCCTGTGATGCTGCGTCTGATTCGCTGTCGTAGTCAGATTCAGAGCTAGATGAGTCAACTTCCGGAAGAATTTCACATTTACGGAATCCATTGCGAATAGTAGCCAATGTTAGTCTTTCCCAAGCTGCCAATACCCATTTGCAAACTTCAACGTAAGTTGCACGGCACTGTCGACCTGCCGGAGTGAAGGCGTTCTCACCATTGGTCAGCCAATTGTCCCATTCCTCACGGATGAAGCACTTGAATGGGTGGTTGACAGCTGCATCAAGCGGTTGCAACTTGTAGGTCAGTCCACCTGGAATTACAGCGATATATGCTCCCACGGCATTGATATCTTTTTGAACTGAAATTTCTTTATGGACAGCCAAGGCATCAAAAAATAGCAGAGATTTGGGTTTAAAAAACCCGCCTTTTCGTGCACAAAAGCAGCTGTCTGTCCACGTCTTCATCACCTCTGTGTTCATCCAGCCCTTCTTGTTACGGACCACAGAAAAGCCAGCTGGTAATTTTTCTCGAGGCATCGTCACCCTCTTAAAAATTACCATAAGTTTTAATTTCTCACCACCTGCCATGCATGCGAATACAACCATAAAACAGGTGTGTTCATGACCTATGGTTGCTACACCGACTGTCTTCACTCCAGTTGCAGCAACAGACTGAGTTGCGGGTATATCGAAGGACATGGGCGCCTTGTCCATGATAATGATGTCATTTGGTTTCAGGCCCAGCTGGTTAATTTCTTTATGGACAAAATCTTTGAAATCATCCATCTTCTTTTCCCATTCATCAGAAAGCCGTTGCCCAACACTTGTCTGTGCTCGAACTGAAAGGTTGTTTTGTCTCATAAATTTGTAAACCCAGTTACCTGAGCCTCCGCGAAAACCATTGATTTTCATCTCCATAGCCATAAGTAGAGCCTTGACCTTTATGGCTACCGTTGACACTGCACGTTGGCTATCTCTCTGTGCAAGAACCCACTTTGCCAGGTTTTCTTCTAGATTTGGCCACTTGGTTTTCTTTCCTCGGCGCGCTCTTTTGCGAGGATTTAATTTCTCAATCTCCGCTTCTGCTTTTCTCCACTCATGAACAGACTTTTCATTAACGGAAAATTTTCTGCCTGCTGCTCTATTGCCATTTTCTTTTGCATATGTAACAACAGATAGTTTAAAATCAGCTGTATATGATTTGCGCTTAGGCATCTTTAAAAATATTTTCTTGGACTATATTTGTTATAAACTGAAAAAGTTTTAAAACATTGTGGTTGGTGTAGGTCTTATATACACCGGTAATAGGATAGTGCTTATTGCTTTTTATAGCTCAGCAGCCTCAGCCGTAGTTCATTACCGGTATAACAAGACCCAGTATTATCGGGCTGCATGACATCGTAATCTTCAATCTTGGTAGCTGGCAAGTGGCAACCACATCAAAGACCACCAGATTCTTTTATGAAGGCTGCAGAAGTCTCTGTGGGTTATGTACATCTGCAGGTATTCTAATATATTTTTTACACATGATAGAAAAACTATGTAGGGTAAACTGAGGCAGTCCATGGTATTTCGCTAAGAACCGCTATTCAATCCTAAATTTGAGACAGGCCTGTAACTTAACAGCCTCTCTCCATGGGATTAAGAAGCCCATTCGTGCCCAGTATTTCTACCTCAGGAAAATAGTTATGCACCATGATCAAGTCGCCTCTTGATCTTCTAGAAGACTCCACAGCACTGCTCTCTTGCTGCACTGAAGTTATCACCCTCCTCCAGATGCTCAAAGTTTCTCTGTTTTCAACTTGCTGCTGTCAACAGAATGCAATAATGCTATCTTTTTCCCATCCACTTCAGTCCTCCCAGGATTTAAACTCCTGCCACCTCCAGAAATCTTTATTTTACATATAACAGTTCTGTTGCCTCCAATACAGAAAGGAAAGCTACACACGCCAGAGTTAAATAAGGCAGTGTTTGGAAATGTCAGTGTTATTGTTTTTATTGCTTCCTACCTCAACATGCTGCCCCGCATCACACCGGCGCAGTCACTCAAGATGCATCAATCACTTTGTGCTAGACTCCATCAGATCTCACTCTTGATCCCTGCACTTATTCCTTGTACCGTGCGGTGTGATGATGCCAGAAGCTATAGAGCAGTGTTTCTTAAACTTTTTGAGACCATAGAACAGCAAACAATAATTTTTTTTATGTGCAATACCTATGAAAATTTTCTTTACAAAATTGTTGTCAGACAAAAAAAGACAAAAACAAAGAGGTGGTGGCACACCTGCGAGTTGTTCACGAAACACCAGTGTTCTGCGGAACATGGTTTAAGAAACACCGCTATAGAGGATTATTTTGTGGATGCAAGTTGCCTGTTCATCATCCGCTGTCCTTTTACCTACTGTCCTGATATATGCAATCACAATCCAGCTCAAATGGGAGGTGTTAGTTTAAAGAAAACAACTACGGACAAGCAAAACAGCCTTCCCTGCAGATTGAGTTCCAGCTTTGTTTCCTCATTAGCAAGGACCATGCACATCCTGGAACTCAGTAATACACAGTGAGATATCTAGTGGCTGAGTAATATGCTGCAAGTGAACACAGTATCACTACTAGGCTAATGTGATGACACTGTTGGGGGAGAGCCAAGATCAACATAAGCTTTTAAAGCAGCGGGGAACAGAATGAGAATTGCTGTGGGCACGTGCTGCTAATATTCAGAGAGGGCCAGGCGTCTATTTCCATAACATGGCTTGAGTGGAACAAAACTGTGGAATAGACATACTGGGCTGACTGGCTGGACACAAATTCCACAGGTGTGGCAGTGTGGTCTTTTCCTCAGTGGCTTGAGGAAGGGAAAATAAACTGGCCTAAGCAGAAGAAAAACAACAAAAATCTCGCCGATTCTGAGGATCCATCAAACCCTGTGAAACTTGGGGGTGAGTCCTGGCTTTCCCCAGCATTTGTTTCCCAGATGCCCACCCAGACTCACGCTCATTCAACTCTGTGCTGGGGGAAGAGGGAAACTGAGCGACGGTTAACCCCTTGTTCACTGGACTGGGTCGTCTCCGTGTCATGTAGAAGCAAAAGGAGGCGACGCAGTAACGAATGGTAGCACAGAAATCACCAGCATTAGGTCCAGACATCATCATGGTGTGTTACAAGGATGGAGGAGGGGCAGGTCTTCCTCAGACTCCTCCCCTCATGGACCAGACCACACCCCCTGTGCCACCTGGGGCCTACTTATGATAGCTACTACCAAGGGGTGACAGACACCACTCAGGTAACTCAGTTGTTATCACCACCCTGAATCACATCTGCCACCCCTTGGCAGTAGCTATCCTAAAGAGGACCTATGTGGCATCAGACAGATGGCCCGACCCTTGAGGGGAGAGGAGGAAGGGAGATCTTCTCCTTCACCGTTATAACGCATCATGATAATGCATGGAGCCAATGGCAGTGCTTTCTGTACGACCAGTGCAGAAGGGGGAATCCAGGTTGGGCATGAAACCAGAGTCTGGGGCCACGTTTACACTAGACCCGGAAGGTAGCGTTAAGGTACACAACTCCAACTATGTAGAATACTTACCTGGAGTTGGCTTACTTTGAGCCGAGCTTGGCGCCATCTTCAGAGGGAGCCAACAGGAGCAAAAGCTCCCACTGACTTCCCTTACTCCTTGCAATTGCCAGTAATAGTGCCAACCTGCACTGCCCTCGGCATTTGATTTAGCAGGTCTTAGCTAGACCCACTAAATCAAATGCCAGAAGACTGATCTCCGGCACAGCAAACGGAGACGTGGCCTGGGACTAAGAGAGCCTGAGTGCAATGACAAGCTTCATCCTCTGATCCACGTCTCCGGCCTGCTACAACCCCTTGTATGGCTGGTGACCTCCCAGAGAGGATGGGAAAGGAGAAAGCCACCAAAGTCAGGCGTAGCCATAACCAGGTCACTATCGCAAGACTGCTTGTTCCCTAAAGAAAAAATCCTAGAGCATCGACACCACGAGGGCCATCCCTACACCTGCACAGCACATGTGGCTGCTTAGGGCACCTGAAAATTTGGAGCCCGGGAGTTGACCCTCTCTTACTTACTGTCCTGGTGGTGCCACAAATTATGGTGCCACGACCAGTGTTCTCTGTGGCCGTCCAGGAGAGATTCAAATGCCACCCCACTGATTATCAGAGCACCCATGGCCAGCAGTATGTGTTTCTACTGATGGTGCACAACCACACATGACTGGATGCACGTAACAAAATTTATTCTACACATGCATGGAAAAATAGCAGCGGGAACATTGGCCATCACTATGCCCTTGCCCTTTCCAAAATGCTGGTGAGGGTGTTATCTGGTTACTGCAGCTGCCAGTGGAGCGGGTAAATAACTCCAAGCAACCTCCACAGCAGCCAAGCACTTAACCCCTTCCCTGCTGGACCCCTCCAGGCTGTGCTGCCCTAGAGCCAGTTAACGCACTATGGGAAAGGGATGGGGAGTACACGGCAGGGTGGGAACAAGTCATATACGGTGGCACATGGGGGAGGGGGTTGTGTAGGGTGCCATAAATCCTATGGACAGCCCCGAACACAACATATCAAATGCATAAGTCGGTGCCACCAGAGGCTTGCAAAACCTCCTTGCAAATTACACCAGCCTTCCCGCTCTGTGAACCAACCGCCTAGTAGAGACGACCCCTGCTTTATGTTAAACCCCCATTGCACTAAGTAGGAAACGCTCTTGAATATTTAGCCCCGGGCGTTACCAGCGTGGAGCCTTCCCTCAGAGAGAGCCAGCCTTTCAGAGATCGTGTGTTCAAGCCTGGCATTTGATCCGCTCATGAATTGCTGGGAAGAGCGCAGCAGCATTGCCGCCAGGGGCATTCGAGAGCGGGGAGGAGGAGGAGGCACGGCCAGTCGTGACACCTTAAACTCTCCGGTTGAGGGGGATCAAACTCGCCGCAGGAAGTGAACAGCAGGGCTTCCCCCCTGCCGAGATGCCACCCCGGCTCGCTTAGCTGGCGGTAGGCCCAGGCCTCTGTTCGGTAGCACTGAGCTGCACATTGTAAACCTCAGCACTGAGACGCTTTTCCCAGCTGTCAGTGAACCCTCAAATCCCTGTGGGGCAGTAGGATCATAAGCTGTTAGCCATTGACTGCACCCCTTTAATTTGAGGGAGTATATTAGGAACATAAGAACATATGAACAGCCATACTGGGTCAGACCAATGTTATCCAAGTTATCTTCCGGCAGTGGCCAATGCCAGGTGCCCCAGAGGGAGTGAACAGAACAGGGAATCATCACGTAATCCCTCCCCTGTCACCCATTCCCTGCCTCTGACAAACAGAGGCTAGGGACACCACTCCTACCCATCTTGGCTAATAGCCATTGATGGGCCTCTCTTCCATGAATTTATCTAGTTCTGTTTTGAACCCTGTTATAGTCTTGGCCTTCACAACATCCTCTGGCAAGGAGTTCCACAGGTTTTGTTTTTTTTAAACCTGCTACCTATTAATTTCATTTGATGACTCTTGATTCCTTCCCATAACACAGGAACTAACAGCTCTTTAGCTTCAGAGGGGTAGCTGAGTTAGTCTGCATCTGGAGAAGTGGGTTGTGCCCATGAAAGCTCATGATACCAGCTACATGTTTTGTTAGTCTTTAAGGTGCTGCTAGACTACTTGTTGGTTTTTAAGCTCTTCTTTATTCACTTTTCTCTCAGGGCCGACTCTTGCTCACATGCATATGGGCTACCACAGCAGTGGGCAATAACCCTCCTGCAGACTAGACACAGTTCACCAGGGTTACTCCGTGGTAGGCTGATGCCACTGTACCTGCGCCTCTGCAGGTACAGGTGCTTACAACTCCTGCTGGCCACGGATCACCATTCCCAGCTAATGGGAGCTGCAGGAAGCGGTGTCCCAGTCCATGCTGCTTCCCACAGCTTCCATTGGCCAGGAACGGCGATTCGTGGCCAGTGGGAGTTGAGAGGCCATACCTACAGAGGCGCAGGTAAATAAAATGGCAGCAACCCGCCGAGACTAACCCCGGCAAACCACCTCTATGCTATTGCCCACACCGGGGGCTACGTGTGTAGGGTCGGGGAGGAATTTCCCCCCAGGGCAGTTTGGCAGTGACCTTAGCAGGTTTTCTCCTTCCTCTGCAGCATGTGGGTGTGGGTCACTTTCTAGGTTTATCAATTATCTGGCTATATCTCACTTAATTCCTTCCCCTGGCACTGCAAAGATCTTCAACACTCATGTTTTCTCCCTGCCGTATAGAATAGCCTAATCTCCCGTGGGCTGTAAAAAAGTGTTTTGGGCTCTTTTTTGGGTTTAACATGTGGGTGTTGGATGGTGTTAGTGGCCTGTGATATTCAGGAGGTGAAATTCAACCATCTGCTGGTCCATGCAGCCTTTGAATTTGACGGCTGCATGAACGGCTTCCTTAACTCCCACTGTGGCACATGGCCTCCTGTTGGCCCTCTCTGGTTTAGTGCCCCATTTAGACCTCAGATGTAGAATCAGAAGAGGGTAAGCATGCCCCACTGATATGAGGTGCCAGAAGGATTAATATGCACCAATTAAGCCCTTCCCTTCACCCTTTTCAGCCAGAGGGGGCACCAGAGAGCTTCTGTTGCCAGTATCAACTTCCAGATTTGGGTCTTAGTTGAATATAATCGATAATGGTTTCACAGATATTGCGGAGAAGCAGAATTTAGCGTCATCGAGGGAGAGTGTGAGGGAACAGCCTTAAAATCTTCTGCCCTCTTTTATGACTTTATGTTTTGCAGCGGATGTTGTTTAAAACAAATACAAAACAAATTCACGTGTGGAGTGGGTGTAGTTTTAGCGTTAAATTAAGTTTTTGTCACATTTTAGTATTTTTAATCCAGCAGGCAAAAAAAAAATCAGTATTTTCTTCAATTTAATTAATTTACTAAACTCCTCATGGTTCATTGAATTCAATCCTGTATCTGCGATCTTTCTGGGTCCATTAAGCTCGTGGGGTTCAACTTCATCTCTTCTAACTCATAAAAATCTCATCAAAATGGAAATAAAATGCAATTTTGAACTTGCTAATGAAGGGAAAAAATGTTAACTTTCCGGCGCTGTTGAATTAATGGATTATCTTTGCCAGCTCAGTTTAACGGGAAACTTTCACATTGGGGCAAACTTATAAAAGTGGGAATAATTATGCAAAAAGGCATTTGCTAAGCCAGTAATTTCCTCTGCTTTTTCCCCCACAGTGGTTGAAGATATTTATTTATTAAGATCCTTCTTCCTCCTGTGCCTGCTTCTCCTTCAGGATGGGCATAATCCTGTTTATAGCATATCCCATTCTGTGCTAGCTTTAGAGTTAGTCACTGATGTCATGTAATCATTATAGTCCCACCTAGCACAGCACTTGGCCACTTGCACAACTTTCAGCGTAGGAGTGATTCCATTTCTCTTTTGCTCATGCTGCATTTCCCAACTGGTGGGCACAGAGCAGTGTGGAAGTGTCAGGCTGTGTTGTTTTTCGATGCCGCAAACATCCCCAAGTCTTTTTTCACAAGAGCAGGGCTTGATTCCTCACCAAATTCCGGTCGGGTTAATTCCCTCCTGTCTCCACTTGCCATTTCAACTCCTTTCGGTGTCTTCTTCAATTCCTGGCCTACACTGTTGGGCAGTATTCCAATGTGCTCCAAAAGAGCTGCCAAGTTCCACCCTAGAGGTGGCTGCATTTCAGTGCTGAATGACATTTCTGGGGGCTCTAAATAAAGTTCAGAAAGTACTCGGGTAACTTTTATGATGAAGTGGTCTCTATAAATGCTAGAACTTGTCAATTTTTTTAAGCATTTTAATCACAACATTGCCATTACAATTATTTTCTATCTCATTTTATATCAATGTTTTTAATATTTATCATTTTAGTTTGTTTTTTCTTCTGTTTTTCTTTTCTTTTCCACAACTATTTTTTCCCACTTTCCTTCCCTATTATGTTTCATCTCTTTCCCACCCCCACCCCCCATCATTTTCAAAATCAGTGGGGTTTTTATCCCAGAAAGTGACTGAAGAAAAAACGTAAGAGAAGAAAAGTAAAGAAAAAAAACCTGAAAAATAAAATAGACATATGAAAACATTGCAAAACAATATTGAAAATATTTGCTTAAGCCAAAAATGGAAACTATAACTTTGAGAGGAAAACCACTTCAACATTTCTAATTGTTTTGTGAAATTGTTTTTAAATCACCTAATAAATCTAGTGCATTGTTCTCTCTCTCTCTCTCTCTAGCTATAGTTATGGAAATACTATTTTAAACTATTATTTTCAGAGTTATTATAATCAAATAATATCCATGGACCAATCTACCTAAAATTAATGTCAGTGTGGTTCATGCATGCAAATGAAGGGCTGACCAGACCAATGAGTTACTCTTTTTAACTGTATTTAATTATCATCCTCTAAACACAAAAGCCTGCATAACAAATGAGAATGTCACTGGCAATGAAGTAGATTATGTATCAGTGAGAGGAGAAATTCATTTGGTGCTCTCAGCTCAGTAATTTTTGCTCCACCCTTCACACCCCTTTTCTGGGGAAGTTGCTCATGATTAGATAAAGGAGTGGGAGGTAGTAGCTGTTTTTTTCCCCCTAGATGAATTTCTCAATATTAGTTCTCAGAGCAGGAGATTTTAATCTTTCAAAGGCTCGACTTGGACAAATTCTAACTTCTGTGTGGCATGCTGTTGTCTTTATTCTTCAGCCCCTTGGAAGTAATTTAAGCTTTGTCACACTGAGTCCTTAGCTTATTTGGCTCCACTATGTAGACACGCTGATGAAACGATTCACAGTGGAGATTTTAAGATGCAGGGTGGATTTCTATGGTTGCTGATTTCCCAACTCTACTAAATTGATCTTTGACCGTGTCAGTTAATTAATTAGCTAACTAATTTTCCTCCTTGCGTGCCTGGATGCATGATGAATCTTTGTCAGGCTAACAATGGTGAAATGCCACCAAGTTTGGAGGCTGCCTTCGGCTTGGGTAAACATCCCAAAGTTTAGACGCTTCTCTCAACTAACTGAACCGCTGGGAAAAGACTTTCTTCTTGGGCACAGCACTTGCATTTTCAGTCCCAGATAGAACTACTGCACCAATTAAGAGTAGATTATACCTTGGAGCACAACCCCAGGCAAAGACTGGTGTATAGGTGACGCCACCGATAGAAATTGCCATATATCTCTGTTTACTCTAGGAAGGTATTAGCATGCCATTTTCCATGCTGACTCAGTTGGGTTAACTAAAAATTAAGGGAAGAGCTAATCCATGGTCCATTCTGCACACACTCCATACCCTGTTGCTCCAAAGTAGGAATAAGGGAGTATGTATCTGGATCCAAAATTCAGCCAGCCCACAATAGTTTGTGGAGAGATGTCCCGTGTGCAAGTCACCATCTACCCCTTAAATTGCAAGACAGCAGAGAATGTTCTGTGACTTCAGTATTAGGAAATGAACACAAGTTTGAAACATTGCAAATCAAATCGCTGTAAATGGAATGCATGCTTTGGATGGTTTTGCCCATCTTTAATTTCAGTAGATCTTTGACTTTTAAGTCTGGCCCTTATAGGTACAAGAGGGGAAAATTAGCCACAGGGTCGGTCATCTCTAAAATAGCCAGGTGCCTGTTAGCTAAGGCTGTGGGGCAGACTCACTATTCTCTCTGTAAGCAGTCTCAATGCCTCTTGATGGAACAATGCCCCACATCCAGAAGCGGTGTGGGTTACATTTTCACCAGCAGGTCTCAAAGCACTTACATACAGGTGGTCAGTATCATTCTTCCTATTTTATAGATGGGGAAACTGAGGCACGCACCAGTGCTGCAGATGTTTTCCTCCTGACTTCCTCCTGGGATCCTTATAATGGTTCCTTAGCCTCATAAGCAAGGACCAGTTCCTGCTACATGTATTTAGACTTTGGGTATGTCTGAACTACGTTGTTGTTTTTTCGGAAGAGAATATGCAAATTCAGCAGGAATTTGCATATCTTCTTCCGATCTCACTTTCGAAAGAGGATCTTTCAAAAGTGAAAGTTGTCTGGGCGTGGTTTTTTCAGGAAAAAAAAACCCTTTTTTCGAAAAAAATTCGCGTAAACCTCATTTTTTAAGGAAGAGCGGTTTTTTCGAAAAAGGGGTTTTTTCCCCCCGGAAAACCCACATCCAGTCTACTTTAACTTTTGAAAGATCCTCTTTCAAAAATAGAACGTAGTCTAGACATAGTCTTTGCAAGCAGTCTGGCTGGTTCGTTGGGAGGCCGTGTTCTCTGGCAGATAGGACATGGGATTGGGTTTGGGACACTTACATGCTGTTTTGGGCGCTGTGTGACATTTTGGGGATGACCCAGACCAGTAAGGGCCCTGCCAGCACCTGTCCTGTACCTTGTACAGCCTTTGTGCTGTGCAGCTACAGTTTAATTCCTTGACACCAGTGCCCAGCTAACAAGCATAAGGCATCACCCTGGTTCTCACTAGCCTATTTATCCCTAGCAAGAGGGTGCTTCCAGACCCATGTGGCCCCAACCACGTCCTCCCAGAGTCATGAGCTCTGAGGTTTCCCCTCTGGTCCATCTCTCCTGATGGAGTTAAAACAACCACCAGCCTCCAGCCCTCCTTTGACAGGCAAACGGCACTGAGTGAGTAGGCACTCCCAGAGAGACCTATGGGGACAAAAATCAACAAAGAAATGTACCCCCCCTCGCGTCAACGGGAGACCCAGCGTTCACAGACAATTTCTCCCCTCAAATCTGTGCCCTGGTTCAGGATAAAAACCATCTGCCCCAAGCCTGTTGCTAAAAGGCCTTTTATTCTGAGATAAAGATATTCTGAAAAGATATTCTGAAGTAGCTATTCCGTGTCTTTTGAGTGCACCCGTTATTTCGAAATATAACAGGCTCACTATTCCGATGTCCCTGTAAACCTCATTCCACGAGGAATAAGGGACGTTTTGGAATAGTGCTTTATTTCAAAATAAGTGCTGTGTAGACGGCGCCAAATTTAGAAATAAGCTATTTCTAAACTAACTCGAAATAAACAATGCACTTTGCATAGCTCAAATTGCATAGCTTATTTCGAGCTATGTGTGCAGCGTAGATGCACGCTTACTGGTTTCCTGCAGGACCTCAGGCAAATCACTTTGTCTCAGGGCACTGTTGTTTCCTCTCTCAACTATCATCCATTTTGTCTATTTAGATTATCTTCAGGACCAGGACTGACTCGGAGAGTTTGTCTACATGGGGAGTTACTCTGGAATAGGTATTCCTGATTCACTAATGCTGAATAACTTCATGTGTGGACTCTCTGATTCTGGAATAAGAGGGCTTTATTTCAAGTTAGCTGAATCCACAATGAGCGTGTCCATATTTAAAGGGCATGGCTACACAGCAGGGCTAAATGCGAAATAGGTGGCTCAACTTGAGCTATGCTAATTGCCTAGCTTAAGTCGAAATAGCTTATTTCAAATTTGGGCATTTCTACATGGCACTTATTTCGAAATAGAGCATTCTTCCTCTGACTTCCCTTACTCCTGTAACCCTCATTGTACGAGAAGTCAGAGTAAAAACCCCGTTATTTTGAATGTACGTCTGTTATTCCGAAATAACACTGCTGTGTAGCTGTACCCTCAGAGTTAATCGGGAACAGTGAATCTGTTTTAAATACATACCCTTATTTTATTCCAGACGAGCAAAATTATACGCAACAGAAAGAGCTCGGGATTAGGGATCAAACGTTGTCATTCCATCCCAAACCTTTGCTACTCACACAGTGTCAGATCTGACCAAAACAGCCCATTGTCCCCATGTGTAGGCAGTGTGTGTCAGCTTGCTCTCTCCCCAGAACTGGAGGGTGGTCAGTGCGTGAGAATGGACAGAACCTGAAAACCCCACTTTCTTGAGGACCAGCTCCAATGAGCCATCAGGGAGGGTGCCATAGTTTGCTTGGCAGTATGGAGCCCCACCAAGGCACTGTGTCTTCGAGGCACCATGTCTACTAGGACAACCCCATCTAACTATCACCTGTGATTTGATCACAAATCAGGCATTATTTGCTGTTTTTCTTAAAACCCTCATTTTGGGGAGGCGAGGGGGTTTATTTATGGCGTCCAAGGCCAGGAGGGACCCCTGTGATCCTCAAACTCTACTTCTTCTAGAACCCAGTTTTTAGACTTGACTCTGCCACTAACTCACCCGGGGTTAAATTAGAGACCCTGCCTAGGCCTCAGTTTGGCATCAAACCTGCAGGGCTAATATTTCTCTCAGCAGCACCCCCTGGGGCTTTGCGGAGCAACGCCTCCACAGCACTGAGGGATCCTTGACTTACTAAGCATGCACCACATGGCTCCATGGTTGACGTTCCCCACGTCTCCTCCCCCCTTGCCTCATCGTCTCCCAGCCAAAAACAGGCACGAAGGCCGCGATTGGCAGAAGTGGCCGGTGGTTTGCGGGTGGGAAGAAGGGCGAATGTGAGGCACATAAAGGGCCTTGAAAATCAGGCATCTAGGGCTAAGCCTCCAACATCACTGGTTGCTTTGACACACCTTGGCCTAAGCGGCCTATCTGACTGGAACTCAGTGGGAGCTGGGTGGGACGTAGTCACTCCAAGATGAAGGCAAGTGGGAACTGTTGTGTATTGGGCTGCTGTAGTGATAAATCGTCTTGTTGGTATAGTAACCGAATTAGGCCATTAGGGGTCAGCCCAGGTGGTTTTGGCTGGTTCTAGCTAGTTCTGTGTGGTGGAATAAAATGGAAACTTGCCACCACTGCAGCTCTCTGTGTTTCAAACGATTTCTTCCTAAACTCGGTAACTCCGAACGCTATAACACAGTGGTGATGAGGATGGGATACCTGTGCTGCCTCCAGCAAGAGAAGTAGAAGTCAGTGTAAGACAACAAACCTTTTTGCTGTTCTGGAAAGGGGTGGGGGTGAGAACTGACTATTACACTGACCATGCAAACTGAAACGAAAACTAGGGTCTGCTTTGTTCTGAGGGAGTGAAGCCCAGAGGCTGGAAGATTAAAAAGGGGGGGGGGACCACTAGGACCTTTTGAGGAGACTATAGAGCAATGGCAGGTATATACTGAGCGTTTTGAGCTTTTAGGGTATGTCTACACTTGCAGCCTATTTCGGAATAGGGCTGCAAATGTAGGCATTCGGAATTGCAAATCAAGCCCGGGATTTAAATATCCCACGCTTGATTTGCATCTTCAACGAGCGCCATTTTGAAATTTACAAGCCGGAATAACTGCCCGTGCCTATCTGCGGCAGCGAAATGAGCGTTGAAATAAAGCCCTATTTGAACTACCTGTTATTCCTCCTGCAATGAGGTTTAACAGGTAGTTCGAAATAGGGCTTTATTTCGAACGCCGTTCGCTGCCGCTATAGACGCAGGCAGTTATTCGGCTTGTAAATTTCAAAAATGGCGCTCGGAAGATGCAAATCAAGCGTGGGATATTTAAATCCCGGGCTTGATTTGCAATTCCGAATGCCTACATTTGCAGCCCTATTCCGAAATAGGCTGCAAGTGTAGACATACCCTTAATTATTGCAAATGACATTAAGGAAGAGAAGAAAGTGCCAATATTCTTAAGTGTTGTAGGGGCTCAGACCTACTCCCTGTTATACAGTTTGCTGCAGCCTATTAAGCCAGAGACTAAATCTTACAGGGTGCGTCTAGAGAGCTGCACTATTTTGGGATACTTCCAGTATCCCGAAATAGCATTTTCCGTGTCTTGGCAGTGCACCCGTTATTTCAAAACAGCTTTTACCCTGAAGCACTCCCTGTCTACATAGATGAACTCATCCCCACTGAGGTTGTGACTTTGAGGGGCTTGAATTTTTTAACAGAATCCCTCCTTCGATGTGCTTTTTGGGATATGCAAGAGTGCAGAAAAAGAAGAAATTGTTGCCCCTTTTAGAAAAGGATTGACCCCACTGCCTACACAGCTAACTCACACCCAGTGGCCAAAGGGACGTTTTTAAGAGAGGGGGGCTCAGCCCTCTTACTTGTATCCAACCCCCCACTTAAGGCCAGGAGTAAAGCCCAAGTACATGGGGTTAGCAGCAGAACCAGCTGGTACAGGAGCCGGTCTTCACTCAGTGCACAATCAACCTGTGGAACTCCTTGCCAGAGGATGTGGTGAAGACCAGGACATTAACAGAGTTCAAAAAAGAGCTAGATAGATTCATGGAAGTTAGGTCCATCAATGGCTATTAGCCAGGATGAATAGGAATGGTGTCCCTAATCACTGTTTGTCTGGAAATGGGTGACAGGAAAGGGATCACGTGACAATTACCTGTTGTGTTCCCTTCCTCTGGGGCATCTGGTATTGGCCACTGCCAACAGACAGGATACTGGGCTAGATGGACCTTTGGTCTAATCCAGTATGGCCATTCTTATGTGCTTATGTTATGTTCTTATGTTATCTATCTTTTTAAATTTCCAAAATAGCGCCGTTGTCTAGATGTAGCCCTAGAGACAGGCAAATTATATATTTATAATATACTATATAGTTAGTCTCTAAGGAGCCACAGTCTCTAAGGCGCCATATTTTAATAAGGACAGTCATAATAATATAGATCCCACTGCTCAGGCGGAGGTGTAGAGTGTAACACAGAATACGCTCCAGGCCCAAGGACAAGTTAACGCTGCCGCAGCAACCTTAACATTTTCATTTCTTTGCTTTTTATTTATGTATATATATTTATACATGCACACACAAACTGTGCTATCTTAATGGAAACATAATGACCTCCTTAGCGGCACTGCCTTTATAATGCCGTATGGCTCAAGCGACCTTCATAGAATCATAGAATACTAGGACTGGAAGGGACCTCGAGAGGTCATCGAGTCCCTCTGCCCTCATGGCAGGACCAAATACTGTCTAGACCATCCCTGATAGACATTTATCTAACCTACTCTTAAATATCTCCAGAGATGGAGATTCCACAACCTCCCTGGGCAATTTATTCCAGTGTCTGACTACCCTGACAGTTAGGAACTTTTTTCTAATGTCCAACCTAAACCTCCCTTGCTGCAGTTTAAGCCCATTGCTTCTTGTTCTATCCTCAGAGGGCCAAGATGAACAAGTTTTCTCCCTCCTCCTTAGGACACCCTTTTAGATATCTAAAAACTGCTATCATGTCCCCCCTCAATCTTCTCTTTTCTAAACTAAACATACCCAATTCCTTCAGCCTTCCCTCGTAGGTCATGTTCTCTAGACCTTTAATCAGTCTCGTTGCTCTTTTCTGGACCCTCTCCAATTTCTCCACATCTTTCTTGAAATGCGGTGCCCAGAACTGGACACCATGCCTTATTGTAGCCTTTTCTGAACAAAGATGGTTAGAGCCATAAACCATGTTACAAAGCTCTTGTGCAGATGGTGCTGATCAGTGCAGGGCGGTAAAGGTCACATCTGACGAAGTGGGTCTTTGCCCACGAAAGCTTATGCGCCAATAAATCTGTTAGTCTGAATCTGCAAAAATAACGGGAAGTCCTGTGGCACCTTATAGACTAACATGGCTACCCCTCTGATACTTGAGAGATATGAGGGACTGTGTAAAGATGGGGAAAAAGGGAAAATGTATTACAAAATTCAGTGAACATATTTGCATAGCATTCATTTAATTAGAGTTTCTAAACAGTCAACTAAGTACAGAGTGATGGATTGTCTGTTAGTATTGACACTTCATAGAAAGGGCTGTGTGACTCCAAACTCATCACCATTCATGGTAGCTGGGAAGGAAGGTTGTTCTTAGGAAGCATTTTATTATCACTTCCAGAAGAGAGAATACGCTGGCTGTAGACTTGGACAAGCTGAGACAAATTTTGGAAGTATCCTCGTTCTGAAAACTGGAATGGTTGCAAAATGGAGTTTGACAAACTTTGCCATAGAGGAGACGGGGCTCAGAGGAGCCATGAGAGAGATGCTATAGGTCTCGTTCCAGGTTTAATCAGCTCTTCCTCAGAAAACGCCCTCATTGTGCGTGTAAGGGGTGTCAACTGCATAAGCGGTGAGGTAAAACCTACTAACAGGAGCAAGGCTTTGGGGCACTGGAATATATGAATGTGAGCATCATCTATGAAATCTCATAGAACACTTCCCATTTCTAAATGTTTTTAAAGTAAGTGAATCCCCCAAACTCTCCTACAAGGTGCTGTACGTAGGTGAGATTTGCCCTTTTTGTAAACATGGCCCGTGAGGCAAAGGGTCATGGCTGAGGCTCAGGTAGCCAGGTGTAGTGGTCAATTGCGGAAGAACTTGGTACGTGCTAGTTTAGGGGCAGTGAGGCCTGCATTCTTTCCCCCCTTTCCCTTTTCCCTATATCTGATGAGCCAGAAGCAAGTCTTTGGGAACATACGCCGCTTAAGATAAGCATTGTTGCCAGTATAGCAAGAACAAGTATGAGATAAGGGTAAAGGGCAAGAACGCATAAACAATTCTGTTTACCCTAACTTACTGATCACATAAACAGGGCCAAAGAGCAAGAGGATCCAGATCAGAACCAGATCGATAACTAACAGCTAAGCCCTACATCAGCACTAATGAGTAAGCCCTGGAAATTTCCAAACTGCCAAACAAAGCAGGAAAAACTGTATTTAAGGCTGCCTCAGAGCCTAGAAAATTGGACCTCACCGATGGGCTTTGGGTACCGGCGCCTCGGAAGCTGAGACAACCTCCCACTTCGTCCGCAGCCTACCCAGGGTCCCAGGCTTGCAGGAAGGGACGTAAGATATGCCGCTTCTTTGTTATATTGTTCTTCCATTTATGGGGCACAGCTGTTAGCTGTCAAGAAATAAACTCCTTGGCTATGTCTAGACTCGCGGCTTCTTGCGCGAGTAATATGCAAATGAGGCTAAGCGTGGAATATCACCGAGCCTCATTTGCATACCTAATGAGCCACCATTTTTTTCAGAAGAGGCTCTTGTGCAAGAAGGAGCGTCTCGCTGCCCTTCTTGCTCAAGAAAACCCTCTTGTGCAATGCTGTTACACCTATTACTTTTCAGGAAGAACGGCATTGCGCAAGAGGGTTTTTCGCAAGAAGGGGCAGTGTAGATGCTCCTTCTTGCACAAGAGCCTCTTCTGAAAAAAATGGTGGCTCATTAGGTATGCAAATGAGGCTCGGCAATATTCCACGCTTAGCCTCATTTGCATATTACTCGAGCAAGAAGCCGCGAGTGTAGACATAGCCCTTGTGTTTGACAGATACCTGTGTGGCGTATTTTGTACCTTGAGAGCCCAGTGTCGGACATTAGACTTACTCTGGCCAGCTACACCAGGTCTAGTGGGCGGAGCTGAAGTCACGCCTGCTAGGTAAGGCCAGGGCAGAAGTTGGAAACCAAGAACCAAGACCAAAGGTCAGAGCCAGAGTCAGCAACCAGGAACCAAAGTAAGGTGAAGGAGGTGTGAGAGAGCAGCCAGTTGAGGATTTGCCTAGTGGCACAACTTCCGGGTGTCCCCTCCAGGCTTATGTAGTGTGCCTGGACCAATCAGGGACCCTGAGAGCACGGTCAATCAGTGCTTGGCCCAGCATGGCTGATAGCCCACCAATCACTGCTTGCCCGGGCTGGCAGGGGGTGGGGCGGATGCTGCAGTTGCTCAGGGACCAGCAGATCCAGATTGGAGCCCTGCGGACCCTCATTGTCCCACAGACCCCAGAAGGGGGCGCTGTGGCAGGGCACTCTCAGAGACAGCCGCTGGAGACAAGCAGGGCACAACCTTTGGAAAGGTGCTACCCCCACTCCCTCTATACTGAGCCAGTTCTGGGGAGGCGGGATCGGTGGCTGGGGAATCCCAGTGTTCCCGCTGCCCTCTCAGACCTTTATGGATTGTTCAAGGGGAGCAGAGGTCGCCCATGCACCAGGCTGGTGGCAACGGAGCTGGGCTGGTGGAAACTGAGCTCTAAGTGACGTGGCCAAAGCCCACCGAGGGGGAGTCACCGTCAGAGCCAGCATCGCAAGCCTGGACGTTGTGGCTCCCGGTCTAGCACTCGCACCCTTAGACCAGGCCATCACTCAACTTCTGCTGTCAAAGTAGAACCATTTCGTTTGTGGGGAGGCATTGATAGTGGTTGGTGATGGCCAGAGAGTGTACATCCCCTCTCTGCTGAGCAAAGGCAACGGGAAGTCAGTCCTCCTCTCCCCGTCCTACCAGCGTGGCCCAACCCTGACCCGGAGGCCATCATGGGGGTAGTTCACTCCATGCATACACCTTCTGCTGTAACTACTGGGCTGGGCTGCAATTAAAGCCAACAGTGGGGTTTCTTGCTGTGGATATGTATCCCCTAGACATTGGACAGAGCTGTCTAACTCCCTTCCCATAAGCCAAAAGCATGGTTTGCTCCACACCCTCCTGGTCATATTTAAACCGGTGGTTTAGAGGTTAAAATCTCCATGTCACCCACTCCTAGCCTCTCCCCCTTCCCCAGCCTTTTAAATGTGTTAAGCTATATTGGGAGAAATTCAACCAGGGTGTAACTAAATAGGCTTTCATGGGAATCACAGGTGCTCCGCAGCCCTGACAGTGCCTAAGTAAGTACCCCCAGCCTAGACAGGCCCCCTGACTAAGGTACATATTTAGAGTAACTTGACCAAGGTTATCCTCTGAGTCAGTGACAGAGCAGGCATGAGAGCCCAAGTTTCATGATAACCTGTCCTGGTTGCTACATTCTTGACACGGCTCTTTGGATACTTCATATAGGCCAACTTCCAGGGTGTTACTCTGGATTTATACTGGTGGAAAGAAAATCATAATCTGGCCCTTCATTCGCATTCTCTCCCTGTCTTCTTTATTCCCTTCTTTTCTCCCTCCCCCGCAAAAAATGAATGCTTTGAGCATCATCATCCTCTTTTTTTCATTCTTTCCATTAACAACTTACCCTGTGGCAGTGCCAGGGCTAAAATATGTATGTATGCAGATAAAACTGTTCTTCTAGTTGCTGCTAATGACGTTTGCTTCCATTTCCAACACCCTCTCTGCTGAAATGACATGTGTGATAGCCCGGCTTAATAATATTCATCTCTCTCAATCTTAATAAAACTCCTCGAGGCTTTCTGTCTCCAAGCCCATTTAATCCCACTAATACCGTGTGTGCAGCTGACCCCCATCCACTCGACATGGGGCTAGTGGATTCCACTTCCAACTTATCCATGTCTTTGATAAAATTTGCTCTCCTCTCCCCCCCCCCCCCGGCCCGCTTTGGTAAACATGCTGCCAATTAAATGGCAAATAGAATTGTTGCTCTTGGTACACTGTGATGAGTAAGAAACACTGATCTGTCCACACTCCAGGATTCTTGTGCAAGAACTTTTTGCACAAGGGTTCTTGTGCAAAAGTTCTCGCGCAAAAGCGCATCCACACTGCCATGTGCTTTTGCGCAAGAGCGTCCACGTGCGCAAGAAAGCTCTAATGGCCATTTTAGCCATAGGGGTTTCTTGCACAAGAAACCCCTGTTCCCGTCCACACTAGCCTTTTTGCGCAAGAGCTCTTGTGCAAAAAGGCTTATTCCTCATGGCAAGAGGAATAACTCTTGCGCAAAAAGCCCTTTCTTCTGATGATCTACTGTAAACTTTTTTGCTCAAGAATGGGCTTGTAGTGTGGACGCTCCACAAGTTTTTGCGCAAGAACAGCCATTCTTGTGCAAGACGCCTGCAGTATAGACATAGCCTGAATCTCTGTCCATGAGATGGGTTCCATGGTTGTTTTGATTCAATCTGGTTGTGTCCCGCCTTGCATAATTCAAAATCTGTCCTTTACAGTCATGTCCGGGGCTCATTTTTGTCAGGCAGTACATAAGTACAGCACAATCCCAGGACTAACCTTGTAGCCCTCATGCAAGCTGAGATATGACAAATGACCTGACCGTTTCATTGACAAATCGTTCTGAATTTCTCTAGCTGGAAAAAGTTTAAAAGGCAGCTGTAGCTTCCCAATGATCATTTATATCTCTGGACCCAATAAAAAGGATAATTTGCTGGACCAATTGAAAGGGACATCCAAAAGTGCATCCAAACGTATCATTCTAGGCTCTGATGGTTTTGTGTCTGCAAACCCACTGTATAAGTGGGATGACCAGCTGGTGGTTTTTCCAGAGAGTTAGCATTGGGGGAGAAAAGGTTGTATCCAAGATCCTGTGTTGACCAGGTGTCTCCCTACCAATTAGTCCTTTGCCTTATTGCTAAGTGCTCGATCTGAAGCCCATTGAAGGCAAAATGAATCTTTCCATTGACTCCATTGGGCTATGCAAATGTAGATGAGATTGATCCATTTCATATTTTCAAAATGCTTTGTTTGAAGGAACAAAATCATAATCTCTGTTTATTTGCATTGTCTTTAGGTTATAAATAACTTTCCCCCTTTATATGGACTCATATGTCAGGATTCAAGATAGTTTGTTAATATATTATGAAGGGGAGCCCACTTGAAATGTGATCAGATGAAACACAATTCACAATAAGAATCTGGATTGAGAGAGACACTAGGGGTACATCTAGACTACAGGCTTTTGTCGACAGAAGTTTTGTCAACAGATACTGTCGACAAAGCTTCTGTCGACAAAGAGCATCTAGACTACATCCAGTTCTGTCGACAAAGCAAGCCGCTTTGTCGACATGACAGTGTAGACGCAAAGGACGGTGTAGATGCAATAACGCCTTCTGTCGACAGAACTCTGTCGACAAAAGGCATTATTCCTTGTAGAATGAGGTTCACAGCCGTCGACAAAACTGATGAGTTCTGTCGACGTTATGTCGACAGAACTCAGCGGCAGTGTAGACGCAGGTTTAGTTTTGTCAACAAAAGTCCACTTTTGTTACGAAACCCTGTAGTCTAGACACACCATAAGAGGTTCAAACCAGCCTTTCAGAGATGGGGGAAACCTTAATTGTGACTTAATTGCGGTGGGGGCTCTCTCTCACTCTGTATAAGAGCAGCCCCTAGTTCCGTGGAGACCTGAGTAGCGTTGGGTGAAATTTTTCAGATGAATAATGCCACCGCAGTGACACTGACATGTTTTACAAATTCATGCTGGTTTTGCTGAACTGTTTTACTTGAAGGAAAAACCTAAACATACAAAAACATTGAAATGTTTTGTTTTCACATGTTCAAAAGACTTTTGTGGTTGTTGTTGTTTGAAAAAACTTTGCCACTTTCCTTTCAATCGAAAAAGTTTGAAGTGTTCAAAATCAACCCGAGAGGTTTCCGTCTGAGTCAAACAAAACCTTCTGCCCAATCTGAAATGTTTCTTAACTCTTCAATTGGCCAAAATTTAAAAACAAAGAACTTCATTTGAGGTTTAACACAAAGCAGTTTTTCACAGGTGCCAGTGAACCGAAAAATCCATTATTTGCACAGCTCTAGTCTTTGCCTCGGCGGATGCTGCAAGAGAAAGATGTAAAGTAATTCATGAAGATAACAGAAGGAAGCCTCACCCACTGATCTGCAGTCAAGGCCACTGTCATGGGGATTTGTAGAACGAAGGATGAGTAAAGGGAAATTATTTTGAGGACCCTGGGTGAAAAATAATAATGCCTGTGGTGAAAGCAACATCAGACTCTTTTCCATTCTCAGGTGTGATAGCTGGCAGGACAGACTTCAGACCTGTACCGATGTTATCAGAGAATTTACAACCTCCTGATAATGAGCTTTTATCATAGAAACAGCTGCACTGACAGGCCCTGGCTTTCGATGGCACAGGCAGGGCTACTTTAATTTAGCATGGTGCTGCCCTGGGCAAGGTCACGTAGGCCATATCTACACTACGCGGAAGAGCAATGCTGCTGCGGTTGATCTTCCAGGGTTTGATTTAGTGGGTCTAGTGAAGACCTGCTAAATCGAACTCAGAGCGCACCTCCATCGGCGCCAATAGTCCCCGGTCCTCACGATGAGTAAGGGAAGCTGACGGGAGCATTTCCTCCCATCGGCCTCCCGCTGTGTGGCTGGCATGCTAGTGTTTTTTCTCTCTCTGTAACCCTCCGTTGGAAGGGTTTAACGTCTCTGTCTTATTTAAACACACATAGTGGAAAGTTGGCACATAAGCTGCCTGCCTCAATAAGAGCTTTTCAATCTGAAATCCTTTACATTGGTCATCGACGGGCAGGTGGTAAAAGAAAATGTTGCCTCATCCCCATTTCCCATCTGTTTTCCCCCTGAAAGAACAAGACTAAACCCTACTGCACGTTCCTGTTTTGCAAACTGGGCAGCTCTCGGTCCCCAACTGCAGTGCAGTACAAGGCTGCTTATCTAGGGTTCCACATGATCGAGTGAGCTGGGTTGGGCATCCGAAAAAAGGGAGCCTAAAACTAAAGCTGTCCGCAAGCAAGCCCCTTGTAGGAGGTTATTTCTGGAATGCAGGCAGCCTGGCTGGTGCAGAGAGGGCCATGTGCTGGGACCTGATGTTTCCTTTTCTCTCTGCGCCTCAGCCAAGCTTCTCAGGGTTTGATTTCTCTTTGGATTTGTCAGGAGGGCAGGCACACCCAGCTGCCATTGCTTTGGCAAGCCCCGCCACCGACACCCCTTTGACACCTTCTCACCGCGTGCCGACCTGCTCTCGCGCCACTTTTCCATGGAGCTGCCTGGAGATCATTTGGATCTGACCCAGCACCGGTGTCTCCAGGAGCTCGCCTCTGACATGGCTATTTCTTCATCCCCTCTTTGCTCCGTCTCCAGGAATTCGCACTGGCATTGCTGCCGCAGGCTTATGAGGGTGTAACCGCCACCGTGCGGCTTTGAACCTGGGACCTCTGGAGCTTAGTAGAGGAGCCTTTGAGCTAAAAGCCAGCTGGCTCTCAGCCCATGCTGTAGAGGTCTCTTGTTCTTAGCTGTTGCTGTGGTCTAAGTGCCACTGCATGGGACAGTGAACCACGCTATGTCTACACTCGCAGCTTCTTGCGCGAGTAATATGCAAATAAGGCTAAGCGTGGAATATCGCCAAGCCTCATTTGCATACCTAATGAGCCACAATTTTTTTCAGGAGAGGCTCTTTCGCAAGAAGGAGCGTCTACACTGCCCCTTCTTGTGCAAGAAAAACCCTCTTGCGCAATGCCGTTCTTCCTCTCAAGTAATAGGTGGAACGGCATTGCGCAAGAGTGGTTTTTCTTTGCGCAAGAAGCAGTGTAGATGCTCCTTCTGCGCAAGAGCCTCTTCTGAAAAAAATGGTGGCTCATTAGGTATGCAAATGAGGCTCGGCGATATTCCATGCTTAGCCTCATTTGCATATTACTCACGCAAGAAGCCGCGAGTGTAGACATAGCCTAGGTGTGTGGGTTACAAGGGCATCCGTCAAAGACAACACTGGGGGAGCAGGCAGGCAGCAAGCTCCCAGGGTATACTGATATAAACAATCATGGCACACAAGCTGTACATAGCTGTGTCTAAAAAATGTGCATCTTCTTTGCTACCTGTTTGCACCATTAGCTGCTACATTAACAAGATAGCTCTTCATCTATGTCCAAGTGCTTTATATAGGAGACATTATTATTATCATTTCACAGATGGGGAAACTGAGGCACGGAGCAGTGAAATGCCTTTTCCATGGTCACCAAGCAGGGCCAGTGGCAGAGCCAAGAGTAAAATCCATCTCCCCAGAATCCCAGTCCAGTGTTACATCCCCTAAATCATGGTACCTAGAATGCTGGCATGCTTTGGAGTGTGACTCCAGATCTGTATTGTTCCCCTTGCTGAGTTGTAGGAGGGGTTGAACCTTGTTTTCTGGTACATCACATTATAGGTGTTGGGGCCACCAGCATGATTCAGATCAAAGTCCTGATTTCAGGCACCTTCAAAACGTGGGTGCGAGTGGATTTTGCTGCAGGCCCATCTTTTCACAATTGCAAGTTCAAAAATCAGTGAATTTGCTTCCCCTTAAAATTCCCCAAAATCAGTGAATTTGCTTAAACAGTTTGTAATATATGGGGGGGGGGGAAAAATCAATGTTGCATTCTTTTTATTTCTCTCGGGTGCCATTTCCGAGTTTTTTCTCCTCAGCCACAAGGACTGGAAATGCGTTTGTTTTTAATTCGATCTGGAATTCACATGTAATCACCTCCTGTCAGAAGGGGGGGAATGTAAGAAAAACATCGCGTATCCCAAGACTCACTTTAAATCAGAGAGCGTTGGTATCACGGTGGTCCCTCAGCCTCTTTACTCACATGATGAAGTCCACTGAGACCAATTCAAGGGCTAATTATGCAAATCAAGGGTTTGCAGAACTGGACCCTGGAGTTAAATTGTTGTTGCCTGCACTTCAGAACAGCGCCAGCTGGCTAAAATGCCCAGTTAAATAACGTTTGCTTAGATTGTAAACTCTTTGGGTCGGGGAAGGTCTTGTCATTCTGCACATGGAGGGTGCCACAGTTTATAGATTCGTAGGATTAAAGGCCAGAAGGGACAATTGGATCATTTAGTCTAATGTCCTGTATATCAGTTTACTCTCTTTTGAGCCCAACAACTTGTCTGACTAAAGCAGTGGTCCTCAAATCTATTTGCTCATGGCCCACTCTGCCCAAAAGAAACCTTTCTGCGGAGCACCACCCATGATGGCAAAATGGCTGCAGGATGGGGTGGAGGTGGGGGACAGGGCTGGCCAGGAGGTTGGGTATGCAGGAGCGGGCTAGGAATGGGGGTATGGCCAGGATTCCGGCCAATGGGAGCAGCGGGGAAAGCCTCCAGGTGAGCAGTATCCTACGCTGCCATTTCCACAGCTAGGGGAGAGCATGGAGCCACTTCCTCCCCTCCGGGGGCTGGATCTGGTCTGTGAGGCTTGGGGTTCCCCACCCCCCACGCAGCAGGAAGCCAACCTCACAAGGGGGGGCATGCGGGGCTGGAATGTCTGTGTGGGGTCCCCGCTGTGGGGGAGAAGGGGGGCGAGCCCTGAGCCCACAGCCCACCTGCAAGATGGTTACGGACCACTGTGTAGCTTCATGTCCACGGTGAGCCCTAAATTTTTTCCAGAGTTGCTGCTTTCCAGGATACAGTCCCCCGTCCCCCTTCTGTAGGCGTGGCTTGAGCGCTTTGCTCGGCCATCCAACGTCATGACAGAGGAAAGGAGCCATGACGGATTCAGTCTCAGTCATGCTTAGCAACGGTACGGGAAAAGAGCCCAGTGTGCGAGCCGCAAAGCTTCCCACAGAGGTCACTGGTCCAGTTCCCAGATGCAGGTCGGAGCACCCTCTGCTTCTAATTCATGTGCAGGCCTCAGCCTGGGCTCTCTGATGTCTCTCTGCAGTGACTTTACCCACCTTAATCCAGCTTCTCCACACTGAGTGGTTGTGGGTAGGATTTTCCCAGTTTTTGTCAGTGGGAATGCTGAATTTCCTGAGGCTTTGCTTGTCCTTGCCATTGTAAAGAAGCTTTGACCTTCCTTTTCATCACGGATGGTTCCTAAATTGGCCACTTCTTTTCTTCCAAAGAGCAAAGCCTGGCGAAAGTCCAGCATAATCTGCACAGACTGTAGGGCACTTCTCTGCAGGATCTTGTTATTGCCTCTTGTTTTGGGTGTTCCATTGGTCCCAAGTAAATCCAAGGATTTTTCTGAGAAAGCGTCGGTGGGAAATGTTCAGTCTCCATTCCTTTTTGGAGTACCCAGCTTCCACAACTGGAAAGGAAGGTGCTAAGGACAGAAGCCTGAGAACTAGACACCTTTGTGTTCAGGGTTAGCACCTTGTTGTTCCAAACACGTGAAAGATTTGCCAATTCGAGCATCAATTCCTATTCAAGGTTCAGTGAGCTGGTAAGGACTGAGCCGAGATAGCAGAAGTGGTCCATCTTAGACAGAGCTTTGTTATTGATGTAGATTTTAGGTGGAATGTTGATACCTCGTGACACCACAATAGTTTCCTCGATACTGATTACTGTGTCATAGAATCATACAATCCTAGGTCTGGGAGAGACCTCAGGAGTCATCGAATCCAGCCCCCTGCCCAAAGCAGAACCAATCCCAACTCAATCATCCCAGCCAGGGCTTGGTCAAGCCGGGACTTAACAACCTCTAGGGGTGGAGATTCCATCCCCTCCCTAGGGAACCCATCCCAGTGCTTCACACCCTCCTAGGGAAATAGTTTTTCCTAATATTCAACCTAGACCTCCCCCACTGTAACTTGAGACCATTGCTCCTTGTTCTGCCATCCGTCACTGCAGAGAACAGCCTCTCTCCATCCTCTTTGGAAACTCCCTTCAGGGAGTTGAAGGCTGCTCTCAAATCCCCCCTCACTCTTCTCTTCTGCAGACTAAATAAACCCAAATCCCTCAGCCTCTCCTCGTAGCTCATGTGCTCCAGCCCCCTCATCATTTTGGTGTTATGTATGAATACCTTGGTGCAGGCCTCTGAGAGCTTGTTCCTCATGCCCTGCAATTCATTGGGTGAATGATAGACAAATGCAGTGTCATCTGCAAATAGCTGGGTGGCATGCCCTCTGATCTGGCATTGTCTGAGATTAAACAAACTGCTGTCCATCTTTGACTGCTACAAGGCTGTGTCTGGAAGAAAGGGCTGGGGGAAGGGGAAGTTGTGTCTAGCAGTTTGCATTGATTTGTCCTGGGTTTTGCATGATTGGAAATTAAAATCAAAGGGATGTGAGGAGGCCTAGGGATGGGTTTTTATTTTTCCTTCCCGGACTAGTGAGCCTGCCTAGTGGCTAACCATGGCAGACAAGCCCATCTCAGAGACCGCTGCCTCGCCGGCACTCACGTTGACTGCGGCTGAACATATGTTCCAATGCACGGGCTGCATTTCCAGAGGCTCAGCAGTTCTGCACCAGGCACGATTGTGCCCATGCATATCACTGGCACCCACTGTGTTTGAGCCCATCCGGTGAGAAATGCAGCACTGGTTTGGCCTCAGCCTGCAGTCATGTTGCACAGACAAGTTGGGATTTTGCTGAGCACTTCAGTGCACAAACGGTCTTATTTCCAAAGATGCAAAGCACCAAAAGAACATTTTACAGATTTGCCCAAGTGTTTGATATCCATTCCTGGCTCCTCTGCAACCAGAGGTTTAAAAACGTACATTTTTTCCTACCAGAAATGAATACTTTCCTTTTCCATGGAGGTACTTATCCCTTTGGAAGTGTTATATACACCTTATTTTCCCAATCATTTTAAATAACTTCAAGTAATTAAAAAGATTCTCTTCCACAGAAGTCTGTTTGGGTTGCTTGGCTAGATTGTAAAAGAAATGAATTAGTGAACAAACATCCCCAAGGTAGGAGATATGGGGAAAACTACTAGGGTTGGGGACTGATTTCAGTTTAAAAATTGGGAACAATTTGGAGTCTTCTGACACCAGTCTAATCTGGAGAACAGAGAAACATAAAATGCAATGATCAGGCAATCGAATAAAGCTGGTGATTAGTATAAGTGAGTGAAAATAAACATTCTATAGATAGAGGGGGTTTATGGGGATGGATGGATGGATAGATAGATGGCTAGATAGATGACAGACAGATAGATAGAGGGGGTATATGGGAATAGATATATGAATAGATAGGCACATCTAGACTACAGGCTTTTTTCGACAGAGACTTTGTTGACATACTGTTGACAAAGCCTCTGTCGAAAAAGAGTGTCTAGACTACATCCAGTTCTGTAGAAAAAGCAAACCGTTTTTTTCCAAAGAGAGTGTAGACGCTCTCTTTTGAAAAAGCACAGTGTGGATGCAATAGCACCTTTTTTCGACAGAACTCTGTCAAAAAAAGGCGTTATTCCTCGTAAAACGAGATTTACCTCCGTCAACAAAACTGCCGCGTTGTGTCGACTTACTGTTGACAGAATGTGGCGGTAGTGTAGACGCAGGTATAGTTTTGTCGACAAAAGTCCACTTTTGTCGACAAAACCCTGTAGTCTAGACACACCCTAAATAGATAGAGGGGGTATATGGGGATAGATAGATAGATAGATAGATAGATAGATAGATAGATAGATAGATAGATAGATAGATAGATAGATAGATAGATGTTGAACCTCTCTAGTCCGGCACCCTTGGGACCTGCAGTGCCAATCCAGAGAATTTGCCAAACCAGGGGAGGTAAATATTGTCTAGCAGCATTTCCAACACTTCCCCTGCTCACTGAGTTCTGAGAAGACATTTAGGGGTAAATTCGAGCTAAATAATAGCACAGAACACTCAGAGCCAGGACTGGTGGCCGTAAACAAACTTTATGGGCCTGTGGGAAACTTGGCCTCGCCCATGATAAGTGGACATCTTGGAAAACTAAAATCATGCCGGACCAGAAGTGTTGCCGGACTAGAGAGGTTTGACCAGTAGATAAAGAAACTATGCGTGCGCGTTAGAATGTGAGATTGACGCTTCCCTGAAAAGACACGACAATGCTAGTCAATGTGACTCCTAGTGCCAGCCCCTGAGCTGGCATCCATCATTTTAGCTCCATTAACTTTAATGGAGCTATTCCATTTTACATGCGCTGAGGATCTGGCCCTTAAAGTTAAAAAAAAAAAAAAAAAAAAAAAAAGAACATAACGTGGAGAGAGCTGATGGCTCAGAGTCTGGGCAATCTGAGGGCTTCTCTGTGCCTGTCACCAGAGGTGAATTTCATCTTTGCAAAGAGGGGAGACTGCTGTGAAAACCGTTCTGCCAATACTCATTTAAATGTTTAAGTTACTTGGGTTTTGTTCACACCCCTTTTGTGTTCATAGTATGTAAATACTAGCAGACATACTCGGCATTGCCTGGGTCCTTCAGGGCAGAAAGTTGGTGGTGGGCGGGGGAGGAGTACAAGAGTGAGGGTTAAGAGGTGTGGAGAGTCTCAGAGCAGGAGGGGCCTTCACTCTTCTCCTCCCCTCCCCAGCCAGCGGGGCTTTTTCTCCCCCCACAAACCTCCCCAGCCACCAGGGGCCTTCTTTCTCTCCCCTTCCCCAACTCCGGTGCTGCAGCCAAGGGCTGGAAGGGGAGAAGAGTTTGGGGCAGAAGGGCTGGCCACTCCCTTGTTGGTGCAGCTGCCCCCAGGGACCACTTTGCATATAGCTCTCTCCTGTGTTCACTGCCCCCAGTGGCCACTTTCAGTATCACAGTCCCCCTCTCTTTTCATGTTCTGGAAAACAGTCCCATTCCTGGCACATCCCATTTTCTTGGCCCAACCAAACCCTGACCTTGCTTTACGTTCAGAGAAGAGGAAGCTGCATACCAAATTTGGTAGTCCTCGCTCTTGCCATCCAGGGTTTTGGGAGTTACATTCCCTCAGTCACAGAACAGACAACGTACCATGTGACCAAGGTGTCCTGCCACAATTAAGCAACTCAGCTCAAATTTCACCATTGTGAACTTCCTACATGCTAGATCTTTCCCCTGATGCATCAAAGCATCCTCTTCCACCATGACCCAGCAAAGAACTTAAAGCACATGCTTAATTTTCAGCACATGAGTATTCCTCTTCCTCTTGATCTCAATACAGCTTTAGGTGCTTAGTTGAATGAGTACACTTAACTGAGCCATGACTTCAATGGGTCTAAAACATGTACTTAACTTTAAACATGTGCATAAGAGTCCTAATGAACTGGATCCTTAGGCTAATAGATTTCTGTAACACAGCTGCAGATTCTCTCGATTCTTGATGCAGCACTATTTCTTGGACTCTTCCTTGATGCTCACACCCTACATATGGATGCAGCGGTATTTTTCCTAGCTCATTCTGCTTAGATCAGCCATGCCCAGCTAGACAGGGGTACAAAAGGGTCTGGAGTGATTCTTGAGATGAAAGCCCAGTGGGAAATCACCTAGGAATATACCAATCTGTGAGGGGAAAGGGAGAAATTAGTTTAAAGTTTATGTTTTATTGTTAGTTAAGTTAACAATAGCCCCGGATGGTGTCAAATTTGGACTCTGTCCAGCGAAAGTGTTTTCTGTTCAGAGCTCGGGGGGGAATGCCATGTATGTACCAGCGCCTCCAGGAGAAAGCATTATTCCAGCAACAGTAGCAGCAGTAAAGGCCTTTTAAACATCTGAGCCCAAAATTGCAGAGCTACATGATGCCTGCATTTTCTCTGATTGCCCAAGGTCAGCCTAATCATTCTGTGTTCCCTAAAGACTGTGAAATCAAAACCCAGGGCGGAAGACAAATTCCCCAGTCTCTCCAGAACCCAGCTTCCCCACCTGTGCTGCTCTAATTAGTAATCCTAAATCATCTGTGTGGTGCTAATGCTCATGCAGCCTCCCCAGTTTCAGGATATTAGTAGCATTCATGTCCTAGGGGACTGGAAAGCGTGCCTCCCAGCTTGCAAACCTAACATGTAACCAAACCCATTGCTCTATATGGCAACTAACATATAGAACACCTATAGTTTGTTGTGTGTGCGTGTCTCACCGTAACTGGCAGAGTCAAATGCTTTGTTTTAGATGATAAAACCTGACTGTAGGCACGATTTCTCACTCTGTGCATTCAGTAAACCAGCAGGGGGTATGAGGTGCTATGAAATGCACAGGAATATAAATGCTAGATGATCATCTGTCATGGTCATCAAGGCAAATCCCAAAGGAATGTAACTGGTCACAGATGGACTGCCAGCAGGATCGATCTCTAGCTAAGATGGGCTGTCTGAGGCTACATCTACACTGCAGACTTTTTGTGCAAGAAGCTTTTGTCAGAAGAGATCTTGCGCAAGAAGTTTTTGCGGAAGACAGCGTCCGCACTGCAAAAGCGCATTGAAAAAGTGATGCGCTTTTGTGAAAGAGAGCGTCCAGACTGCCTGGAATCTCTCTCGCAAGTAAGCAGTGATTGCTATGGACAGAATGGCCACCAGAGTACCTGTGCTTTTTCCTCTTCTCTCTTCTTGCACAAAAAAGCCCTCTTCCCCATTCACACACACATTTTAAAAAGCCTTCTTCCTCGTAGAATGTGGATTACCAATTGCGCAAAAACCCCTCTGATCTTTCAATTTACTTGCGCAAAAAGGCGCTTGAGGTGTGGACGCTCCGCGAGTTTTTGAGGAAAAACGGTCGTTCTTCCGCAAAAACTCTGTAGTGTAGACATAGCCTGGATGTTCAGTCTTTGGTCATTGGTGATAAATAGCAGATAGTGAAAGTTAAACCAGAGCTTATGTTCTCTGGGCTCCTAGCTCATTACACCTACCCCCAGATTACAGGATCTTTAGATTCTGTCGTGGTCTCATCTGTCTAAGGGTGTGTCTATACTACAGAGTTTTTTCGAAAAAACTGCACCTGCGTCTAGACTGCCACCGCGTTCTGTCGACAATAAATCGAAAGAACGCGGCGGTTTTGTCGACGGCAGTAAACCTCGTTTTACGGGGAATAATGCCTTTTTCGACAGAGATCTGTCAAAAAAAGGTGTGTGTGGATGCGGGGAGCCTGTTCTTTTGGGGAAAAAAAGGCCTCCAGGAAGAAGCCCTGGTGGACAGTCTATCCTTTACATGCTGAGCACCTCTATGGTTCCTGTCCTCAGCCTCTTAAAGGCACAGGTACCCAGACAGGCATTGCTGTCAAGAAGCCAGCCAGAGCACCTATGTAGCCATGTCCCAGCCTCAAGGCCCCCCTGGCCCTTCTCGGAACAGAGAGGAGACCCCACCCAGGGGCACCAAAAGGCGGGCACCAGCCTGGTCAAGGCCAGAAATTAAAAACCTCCTGGAGCTCTGGTCCCAGGAAGAATCCCTGCAGGCCCTGCAGTTGCACCGCAGAAATGAGGACATCTATGGACGCATGGCCCAGGGACTGGCCAAGAAAGGGCATCACCCCCGCATCATGGACCAAGTGAGGGCCAAGGTGAAAGAACTGCAGCAGGAGTACGCCAAGGCCTGAGACCAGAGCTCCCACTCTGGGGCAGCCCCACAGAGCTGCCCATACTATACAGAGTTGGAGCAGATTCTGGGGAGAGTCAGTGGGCTCCTTCTGAGAATCTCTCCCTCAGGGCCTCTTGGATTCGGACACCAGACTGGTGAGCCTGGCGGATGGCAGCCGTCCAGGGCTGCTCAAATTGCCTCCCCTCGCCATCAGCGCCTGTCCCCCACCCCGGCAGGAGGGCCTCCCCTTTCCTTTCCACCAGGTTATGGAGGGCACAACATGTGGCCACCACCTCCGGTATGTGGCGTTTGCCCATCTCTAGGCGTGTTAGGAGGCAACGGAACCTCCCTTTCAGACGTCTGAACACGCATTCCACCTGGATGCGAGCCTGGCTACGATGTGTGTTAAAAACCTCCTTGCTCGCATCCAGGTGGCCGGTGTAGGGCTTCATGAGCCACGGCATCAGGGGGTAGGCCACGTCGGCCACGATGCACACTGACATCTGCACGTCCCTGAGTGCGAGGTCCCACTGGGGGAAACATGTTCCTGTCTGCAACCTGCGGTACAGATAGGAGTTGCAGAATATACGGGCATCATGTGCCCGCCCCGACCACCTGACACAAAAGTCCATAAAGGGTATGTCTAGACTACATGGCTCCGTCGACGGAGCCATGTAGATGAGTTTACTAGACATAGGAAAATGAAGCAACGATTTAAATAATCACCGCTTCATTTACATCAAAATGGCTGCTGCGCTGTGCCGATCAGCGGTTTGGCAGCACAGCAGGTCAGGCTGGACGTGCTGCGGTCGACAAGGGAAGCCTTTGTCAACCACTCTGGTAAACCTCATTTCACAAGGCATACCGGAGCGGTCGACAAAGGCTTCCCTTGGTGACTGCGGCACGTCCAGACTGCCCCGCTGTGCTGCCGAACAGCTGATCGGCACAGCGTGGCGGCCATTTGGATGTAAATGAAGTGGCGATTATTTAAATCGCCGCTTCATTTTCCCATGCCTAGTAAACTCATCTACATGGCTCCGTCGACGGAGCCATGTAGTCTAGATATACCCAAAATGTCCCCGGTGGTCGACCAGGGCCTGCAGTACCATCGAATAGTAGCCCTTCCTGTTTATAAATTGGGCTGCTTGAAGGGGTGGTGCGTGGATTGAGATGTGTCCCCCATCCAGGGCTCCTCCGTAGTTCGGGAAGCCAAGGGCACCAAACCTGGCAATGATGTTGTCCAGGTCCCCAAGACGGACAAGCCTCTTCAGCAGCTCCACGTTGATGGCCCTCACCGCCTGCAGCACGAGACGAATAGACAGACAGAAACCAGGGAGTTAGACAGGTTACCTAAGAGCTTGGGAGGAGAACCCCCACCCCTCCCAACCCACCCCTTGCCTTGTCAGGATGTCCCCTCCCCCGCATCTGCGCAGGGTTGTCCGCCTCCAAGTGCCACTCCATCCCCCACTCCCTCTTGCCCTTGCCTGGCAGTCCCCCTTTCTCAACCCTCCTACTCAGCAGGGCCTGTCCCCCGAAAGTGACTTACCTCCATCAAAATGGCCCTGACGGTAGACCTCCCCACGCCAAACTGGTGTCCCATGGAGTGGTAGCTGTCGGGAGTGGCCAGCTTCCACAGGGTGATTGCGACCCGCTTCTGCAAGGAGATGGCAGGCCGCAGGTGGGTGTCCTGGTGTTGCAGAGCAGGGGCAAGCTCCTGGAATGTGGCTTTCCACATCCAGAAGTTTCGGAGCCCCTGGTCGTCATCCCAGAGCTCCAGGACGAGCTGGTCCCACCAGTCCAAACTCGTCTCATGCCTCCAAATCTGCCTGTCCCCAAAAAAGTTTTGGGGCAAGGACAGAGCTTCTGCATCCCAGACAAAGGCCTTGTAGGTCTGGCCCGGGTCCATATGGGACAGAAGTTTCATGACAGAGTCATGAAGATGCAGTATGGAAGCGTGGGGCCATCACCTGCCCAGGGCCAGCTCCATGGCCAAAAACACAGTGAAAAGCAGAAAAAAAACCCCAGAAAATAAACTGCTGTGGTGTCCGAGGATGCAGGGAAACCAGAGCAAGCACTGCAGCAGCTTTGCTTTCCCTCTAGGAGGTAGGCAAGCCAGAAGCAGGAGCAGAGCAACAGCTGTCCAGGGGGATCCCTTTAAGCACGCGTCTCTGCAAAGGGCATGCAGCAGCACCAGGAAGTAAAGGCTGCCCCCATGCCCTTCCAGAAGCAGTTCCAAGTGCCTTGCCCCCCCCCCCACACACACACACACACACAGCCTCCACTGGCCACAGTTCTCCATCACTGATCAATGGGAGCCGCAGGAGCAGCGTCTGCAGCCAAGGATAGTACATGGAGACCCCTCGTGCTCACCCTCCCTGGGGTTGTAGGGTCATGCCAGCCACCTCCAGGACCACAACCACCATCAGGACAATGACTGTGAAAGAGCGGATCCATTTTTTAATCTACGTAATGCAATCTAGATGCTTTTTTCAAAAGAGGCTTTTTCGAAAGTATCTTTCAAAAAAAGGCGTGTAGTCTAGATGTAGCCTAAGAGTACTTGCTTGGCAGTGCAAAGGAATAAGAATTCTTCCTTAGATTAGATGAGAAATGTTCCTTTAAGTCCAGTCCAGCCGAAAGCTCTGGCAGGAAAAGGAATTAAGACCTTCCCCAATGTTGCAGTAACTGCATTTGCTTTAGCGGGGCGAATAAAAATGGGTGACAAGTTTGGGAAGAGGGAAATCATTGCTTGGAGAAGGAGTGGTGCCAGAACCTTTCTGAATTGAGTCTCTCTGTCATAGTAATATGATTTTAAATGGCTTTATTTCCACACTTCCAGCACCATGCGTGCAGCGTACAGCTTGGAAGGAAGCAACATTAGCTCCGGAACAAATTTTCCTTCAGCAGTTTATGAAACGGTACAAGTAGAACATTTTAATACAAATGCTAAGGCACAAAACAAAACTCTGGGCCGTTCATATTTTATTCAGAAGAGCTGCAGAACATGATACGTCCCCTTCAGGGCAAGATTTGCACCCTCCATTTCCTACTATACCTATTGCTCCAATGGAGCCTAGATGATGACTTGCCAAGAAGTGTGTTATAGGCCCATCGTTTTCCCTGCTTCCTCCCAGAATAGGCACCGTTCCTAATCTTTGGCGTTCACAACCTTTCCTTTCCCTCTCCCCTTCCTTCTTTCCCTGGCTAATTCAGCTGGTATTATAAACAGCCATTCGACACACCAGTCAGAATGCTCTACAGCTTCAGTATTCTGCATTCTCACAACCGCATCCCCATCACATGGCTTTACAGGTGTATTAGTAACACCCACTGAAATGGCAACAGCTATCCCCATCACATGGCTCTTGGGCATTATTCATAGGGTTGTAATTTGTCATGGTCGTTTACCGGTGTGATGGGGTTTCCACCCCACACAGGACTAGAAGATCAGGTGGCCAGGAAGGCCTATTAACGGCCCACACTGCACCTGGTGAAGACCCCCAAGCAGGCCTGGCACTTAATTGCTGAAGACACCCAGATGAGAAAGAACAGGAGAGCCAGGAAGGTGGCAACAGTGAGGGACTGCCATGGGAAAAAAGAGGAGGATTTGGAACTGGTACAGGAGTCCCAGGAAGGAGCAGTGAGGGCTAGGACAGAAGTGCCCTCTTTCATCTGTTGTCTTTATACATATACCTCCTCCTCTGTAAATGCCACTCCGGTTCATCTGATGAAGTGGGTTTTACCCATGAAGGCGTATGCCCTAATCAATTTGTTCCTAAGGTGCAATTGTTTTTGCAGATAGGGACTAACATGGCTACCCCGCAGAGACTTTTCTTACGAATTGCTGGGTTAAGGGTCCCTGGACTGGAACCTGGAGAAGTGCGCAGGTTCCCCTACTGATCACGGGGAAGGGGCACCATCATGCAGTGCTGGAAAAGACTATCTGAGGACTTTAAGTAACCTGGAGAAAGGCGAACATGGAGCGGCCCAGCTGGAGGGCTGTGGTTCCTGGACTGAGAGGAGCCACAAGGTGAGATGACCACAGGAGGGACACAACCAAAGAAGAGAGCAACACCACGCTAGCGCTAATCTCCAGGACAGCCAGGCGGTGGCACCACCTGAAGTGGGTGCATCCTGTGACATAGGGACTCATAATATAGGGGCATACTGTAGCCAAAATAATGTTAAGCTAAAATGCAGGGTGCAGAGCATAAGAGTTGAAGCGTCTCTCCTCAAAGACAGTCCACACGCTGTCAGTCAGAATTTATACTCATTGTCCGATGTGGACACTTGGGCACGACGAAGAGAACTTCAGCCCGCCCTCTCGCTTCCCACAGGGCAGCCTGAGACACGATGACTCAAAGGACAGGGAGAAGGCACGCATTATATCCCATAACCAACCCTCTCAACTGGGATATTGAACCCAGACCTGGCTGCTGCTGGCTTCACCTGGCAGCGGGGTTACGAATATTGTGAAGTACTCAAATGCTGCAATGATCAGGCCTGTACAAGGGAGAGAAGAGCTGGATGCCTAGTATTATAATAATTACGGTAGCACCTAGGCAACCTAATCGAGGCTCAGTGTTAGGCCCTTTACGGACAAGTAACAAAGGAGATGATCCCTCCTTCCAAGATGATTTCCACTACATGCATCTGACGAAGTGGGTCTTTGCCCACAGCTTATGCTCCAACACTTCTGTTAGTCTATAAGGTGCCACAGGACTCCTCGCCGCTCCTTCCAAAGAGTTTCCAGGCAGAAGGGACCCACCAGGCATGAGAAACAAACCAGTTGGGTGGAAGGAAGAAAGAACAAAATGAAGTAGCAGAAAACCAGAACGGTGATATCAGACAGACCCAGCAGGCCCACGGTTTGCAGCGCAGAGTCTGTTACCATGTGCCGTTTATCCAGGCGCTAATCTGGCTCCCATGACTGTGGTAGCTACGCAGTACGTGCTCGGACACACCAGGAGGGAAACAAAGCACAATGGTAAATGGCAGAAGCAATAAATAAGCTTGTCTGGGGCCAATCAATTCCATTCTGTCAGGCATGGACCGATCGCGCTAACGTGATTCTAGTATGCAACGCCGCGACAGATGGCCCAGGATGGCCAGGAAGTGATCCCTGCAAAAGCACAAGATTGATAAATGATGGTAAAATTCACCTCCCCCGCCAGCCTCTCTGATGAGTGATACAGCGGAGTGAGGCCCTGCGAAGCAAACCCAGCTCTGAGCAGCCGTGAGTCTAGGGGGATTCTGCTGCCGAAAAGCAAAAATAGAAAAGAAAATGTGACTTCAACTTTGCATCCATCAGCAGCAAACCTCCATCCACTCAGCCAGTGCCTGGACTTCCCTGGGAAGGAACAGACATGATATTCTGCTCTGCTTCTGCCTCAAAAGCCTCAAAATAGATAAGCTAGTGATCCTCCCTTACCTACGTCTCCACCTTGGGCCTGGTCACTGCAGCACTGGTGAGTCTCTGTCCCTCTCCACATGTCCCTGGCTTGTGTGGCTACATAGAGTGGTTCATTTTTTTTAACGCACAGATTGAACCTCTAGGGGGCACCAGATCACCCACATGGTAAAGAGACATTTCCTCTCAGGACAAGACATAAGAACGGCCAGACTGGGTCAGACCAAAAGTCCATAGAATCATAGGACACTAGAACTGGAAGGGACCTCGAGAGATCATCAAGTCCAGTCCTCTGCCCTCACGGCAGGACCAAGCACCGTCTAGATCATCCCTGACAGATCTATCCAACCTGCTCTTAAATATCTCCAGTGATGGAGATTCCACAATCTCCTTTAAGCAATTTATTCCAGTGTTTAACCACCCTGACAGTTAGAAAGTTTTTCCTAATGTCCAACCTAAACCTCCCTTCCTGCAATTTAAGCCCATTGCTTCTTGTCCCTGAAAACCGCTAACTTGTCCCCTCTGTCTTCTCTTTTCTAAACTAAACAAGCCCAATTCTTTGTCTTCCCTCATAGCTCAGGTGTTCTAGACCTTTCATTAGTTTTGTTGCTCTTCTCTGGACCTTCTCCGATTTCTGCACATCTTTCTTGAAATGTGGTGCCCAGAACCAGACACAATATTTCAGTTGAGGCCTAATCAGCGCAGAGTAGAGTGGAAGAATGACTTCTCGTGTCTTGCTCACAACACACCTGTTAATGCATCCCAGAATCCCTGAATCATGTTGGCTTTTTTTGCAACAGAGTCACACTGTTGACTGATATTTAGCCTCTACTATGACCCCTAAGTCCCTTTCTGCAGTGCTCCTTCCTAGACAATCACTTCCTATTTTGGTGAAACTGTGTGAAACTGATTGTTCCTTCCTAAGTGGAGCACTTTGCATTTGTCCTTATTAAACTTCATCCTGTTTACCACAGACCATTTCTCTAGTTTGAGTTTTGACCCTAATCTCCAAAGCACTTGCAACCCCTCCCATTGTGGTATCATCTGCAAACTTAATAATTGTACTCTCTCTGCCATCATCTAAATCGCTGATGAAGATATTGAACAGAACCAGTCCCAAAACAGACCCCTGCAGAACCCCCCACTTGTTATGCCCTTCCAGCATGACTGTGAACTGTGAATAACTACTCTCTGAGAACAGTTATCCAGCCAGTTATGCACCCACCTTATATAGTAGCCCCATCTAGGTTGTATTTCCCTATTTTATTGATAAGATCATGCAAGACCGTGTCAAATGTCTTACTAATGCCTAGGTATACCATGTCCACCACTTCTCCCTTAGCCACAAGACTTGATATCCTGTCAAAGAAAGCTATCAGATTGGTTTGGCATGATTTGTTCTTTACAAATCCATGCTGGCTTGTTCCCTATCACCTTATTATCTGCCCGATGTTTGCAGATGACTTCCCTTAATTACTTGCTCCATTATTTTCCCTGGCACAGAAGTCAAACTGACTGGCCTGTAGTTTCCTGGGTTGTTCTTATTTCCCTTTTTATAGATGGGCACTATATTTGCCCTATTCCAGTCTTCTGGAATCTCTCCCTACTTCCATGACTTTTCAAAGATGACAGCTAAAGGTTCAGATACCTCTTCTAGCAGCTCCTTGGCTGTGTCTAGACTGGCAAGTTTTTCCACAAAATCAACTACTTTTGCGGAAAAACTTGCCAGCTGTCTACACTGGCCGCTTGAATTTCCGCAAAAGCACTGACTTCCTACTGTAAGAAATCAGTGCTTTTTGCGGAAATACTATGCTGCTGCTCGTTCGGGCAAAAGTCCCTTTTGCGCACAAAGTTTTAAGGGCCAGTGTAGACAGCTGAGATTTGTTTTCCAAAAAAAGCCCGATCGTGAAAATGGCGATCGGGCTTTTTGCAAGCCGTCTAGATTGGCACGGATGCTTTTCCGCATAAAAAGTGCTTTTGCGGAAAAGCGTCGTGTAATCTAGACGCTCTTTTCCGAAAATGCTTTTAACGGAAAACTTTTCCGTTAAAAGCATTTCCGGAAAATCATGCCAGTGTAGACACAGCCCTTGAGTATTCTAGGATGCATTTCATCAGGCCCTGGTGACTTGCAGACATCTAACTTTTCTAAGTGATTTTTAACTTGTTCTTTTATTTTAACTTCTAACTCCCCTTCCCCATTTCCACTAGCATCCATCTAGCCCAGTGTCCTGGCTTTCAACAGTGGTCAATGCCAGAGGGAATGAACAGAACAGGGAATCATCAAGTGATCTCACCCCTGTTGCCCATTCCCAGCTTCTGACAGCCAAGGCTAGGACCACTTCCCAGCAGGACACATGGCCCTCTGTCCTCCACTCAGCAACTCCAAAGATGCGGTTTGCCCCCACGACTCCCCCAACAGTTGGAAGAAGCAAGGAGCGGGACTCTGGGAAGCCCCTATGCCTATGCCCACTATGGATTCGGCTTTGATACATTTCTCCCGAGGAGCAAGATGGGACATATCCCAGTTGGGGAGTAGATGTCAAGCTACCTGTGCCCCTTTTGCAGGGTCGATATGTCCACTAGCTGTGAGAGAAAATGTCCAGATTTCAGATGGAAGGTCCCCCCTGGATTTTGGAGGGGGCTGGACATTCCCACTCACAGCTATGTGTCAACAGGAATGTGGCCCTTTGTGCTTCATTAGTGAGGTCTGCAGTACCCCAGAAAGCAGTGTCTTTTCAGTAATGGTGGAGGGAAGCAAAAAAAGGTAGGAGACAAACACCAGGGGATCTGTGACAGGTCTGCAGACTGCCACCTCCCCCTCCATTTTGTTGGGCTTAAGAGACCGCACCTGAGCCCTAGCAGGGGACAGATTCAGTGATTGAGGCCTGAGCGACCGTCAAAAGAAAGGGGCAGAGAGAGCAGATAAACTACAGAGCAACAGACTTATCTAAGAGCCCACCATGCTGGAGGGTGACTGGGGCTGGCGAAGAGTTGCAGCGGGTGGGTGGAACCTGAACCGCTGGAGTTATGGTATTGAACTTTGCCAGGCGCTTAGAGGTGTCCATATCACCAGAGGAATCCATTGACATTCCCCAACCATGTTGGAGGGGTCTTCTTGAGGAGCCCAGCAAAGGAGAAACCAAGGTTGGAGCTGTCCCAAGCCCAAGAGGCATGCTCCGAGGTGATAACCCTGCAACAAAGAGCACAGTGGTCAGGCATGCCTGAGATTCACAGAGGGGAGGAGGCTGGCTGTTCATGAATCATGATCCTTTCCCCCACAGACAAACTAGGAGCTTTTCAGTCCACATCGCCCACTGCGCAGGTGAAAAATCTGTGAGAGGTAATTACTTCCAAAGGACACCGTCAAGGCTTGCGTGCGCCTCCGTGCATAAATCTGAGGCGGATGTGCTCAGCCTTTCACCCATGGAGGAAGCTTTGAGAAAGATAAACGCCACGCTTCTCTTTTCTGACTGAAATGCCTCGCAGGAGCAGAGCACCCTGAAACCCCGCCTCCATGGTGTGTGCTGCTGCTCTGAATCCAGCCCTGAAGGATTATTAAAGTAATCCATCTTAATTATTCGGAAAGCCCGTTGCTAGTCTTACATAATAATGCTTCATTTACAATTTCCACTTTGTTAGGGCTGCATTCCTCCCTCGCTTGCTCCATTCTCTCCTCCAGCAGCCTTTTTCCCTTCTGTATCTCTCTGGCAAGTATTTCTTGCAGTTTTCGTAACTGGCTGCAATGTTCTCAAGACGGAAGGAAGGATTTCTACCTAGAAGTGTCAGAGGTATAAAATTTGGGTTCTAGTCATGACTATAACACCTGTGTTTTTTGTGAGCTTGGGCAAGGTGCTCTGGTATTATTTATTAGCAAGATTGTGGTAGTATCTATAGGGGTGTGTCTAGACTACAAGGTTTTGTCGACAAAAATGGACTTTTGTTGACAAAACTATACCTGTGTCTACATAACCGCCGAGTTCTGTCGACATAATGTTGACAGAACTTGGCAGTTTAGTCGATGGCAGTAAACCTCATTCTACGAGGAATAACGCCTTTTGTCGACAGAGTTCTATCGACAGAAGGCGTTATTGCATCTACACTGTCCTTTGTGTCTACACTCTCATGTCGACAAAACGGCTTGCTTTGTCGACAGAACTGGATGTAGTCTAGATGCTCTTTGTCGACAGAAGCTTTGTCGACAGTATCTGTCGACAAAGACCTGTAGTCTAGACGTACCCTAGGTTCCATCCCGGATCAGAGCTTGTTAGGCAGAGGTTACACATATGGGAACATTTCCATCCCCCCATTCACTGCATGGCTTAGAATCATAGATTCATAGGGCTGGCAGTGACCTCAGGAGGCCATCAAGTCCAACCCATTGCTCAAAGCAGGACCAACCCCAACTAAATCATCCCAGCCAGGCCTTTGTCAAGCAGGGACTTAAACATCTCTAGGGATGGAGATTCCACCACCTCCCTAAGGAACCCATTCCAGTGCTTCACCACCCTCCTAGGGAAATAGTTTGTCCTAATATCCAACCTAGACCTCCCCCAATGCAACTTGAGACCATTGCTCCTCATTCTGCCATCTTGTACTAAGTGTGCCCAGTAACACTGCCAAAGCTGGCTGTCCCCACTGCTATGAACAGGCATGGGTCATCTCTGCAGGTAGGCATTGAAAGAGACTGTTATCACCCTGGAGAGCTTATGGTCTCCATGTACTTTACCTCTCTTTGTCGTCATTTATGCATCAGCCAAATGGGGGTAATAATACTTCTACCTCTTGGGGATGTTTGACCCAGATCCTGAAAAGTATGTAAGTGCCTAATTCCTATTGAAATGAGTGGGATTCGGGTGCCTATACAAGAAACCCTCACCAGTCTTCCACATGAATATTGGCAACCACAGCTCCTACTCCTTGCAGTGAGTTCCCCATGGCTCCTGGCCCCCACCAGGGTGAGACAGGAGACCTGCAAACATACAGAACCGCAAACAGCAGTTCTGCAAATCATGCGGGTCTCCTGTATACTTTTTAGGATCTGAGCCGTTGGATCTTAATGTCCACAAACTGCTAGGGGATCCTCAGATGGAAGTGCCAGCTATTATTTTCAATGCTCAGAGGAATAGCATTGTTCTTCAGTGATTGCATCCATAGATCTCAAAGAACTTGCCCAAGATGCTTCACAATAATTTGGAAGGGCTTTGAGATCCTCAGATGGAAGGAGCTGTATTAGCGCAAAGTATTCCCATTTGTATGCTCACCGATGGAAGGAATGTGGTCTAGTGTTTTGTACTGGGTACTGGGAAACATTGTTCTTGGATTCCGTTCTTTCTGCCACTGACTCACTGGGTGATGCCAGGCAAGATATACAGGCATAAATACTTCTCTGTAGGTGCACAAAATCCCCAGTGCAAGTCAGTGATGTGTAGGCATGCAAGGTTCGTGTGCATTCTACCCTGATGTCTCTACGCATTGCACGTGCAAGTCAGATCTGCAGGTGCATTTTTCCCCCTGCACTTGGAAAAACAAGTGAAGCTCTCTGCATTTCAGTTTGCCCCATCCATAAAAATGACAGGTATAATAATATCAACTTCACTCAGAGATTCCGAGGCATCACCGACACCTCCCTCTGAAAGTGCTTTGGATGGCTGGAATAAATAGCACTGCAGTGTTTAAGCGCTAATGAACAGATGCTAATTTCCTTCTCTAGATAGCTCCGAATTATTCTTCATTTCCTCTTGGGTCTATTGGACTCAGGCAAACTTTTTCTTTTCCATGCTCCCAGTCCCACTCTTGTGCATTCCAATGAGTTCAAATCAGTCCCCAGCTATCTCCTCTTAGCATCATTATCTTTTTTCCTCCTCATCTTGGTCCCAAAGACCCGGGGATGCCTTTTTAGATGTCGTTTCGAGCTCCCTTGTCCCTCCATAGCCTAAACAAGAGAATCACAGCTCCAATTTAATCAGCTAGCAAAAGAGGGCTGGGCTATGCATAGCACCTTCCATACCCGAGGTATATCAAAGTGATCTGCTACGCGGGAAATTAGTTGCTGGAAATGCTGTAAGTGTGCCGGGATATGCACAAACCATCACACCCTGAGCAGCTGCTGCCACAAAGCTTTGAACATTCAAAGCTATTGATGCAAAGGAATATCAGCATTGCCTAGCGTGTGTTTGCTGCATGTCCTTAAAATTGCAAAATCTGGGTTCTTTTTTTTTAATTTGTTCAACATAATTAGTAATGGTTATCTAGAGGTGGTGGAATCTTTATCCTTAGAGCTCTTATGGCCAGGCTTGACAAAGCCCTGGCTGGGATGGTTTAGGTGGGGTTGATCTTGCTTTGAGCAGGGGGTTGGACTTGATGCCCTCCTGAGGTCTCCCACAACTCTAATTGTCAATGATTCTATGAATGTTAATGCTCCTGGAACTGCTGTGCTGATCACAAGGGAACCTGTTTCCCGGCAAACTCTGGTGGCCTAGTGGAACTCTTCTGATCTTTCAGTCAATTGCATTTATTTACATTCATTCCTTTTGTAATGAATAGCAATCTCCTGTAATGCCCCTATCATGTGCACTGAGGACCTATTCCAAAGCCCTTTGCAATTCAGCAGGAGACTTTCCTTTTAAACAAAAGTTTTACTGCAAGTAGATAATAACACCTGCTTAGAAGCCTGTGATGGGGTGGACAATGCCCGATATCCCTGTTGGAGGCCTTTCATCACCCTGGCCAGCAACAGGAGCAGTAGAGCGGTCCTCCGAGCACAACAGACTGGCAGCCCCTGCTGCAGCCAATCAGACTGCAGCAGGCTGGTATAAAAGGAGCTGCTAGGCCAGGACCTGTCAGTTCCTTCCTGGAGCTCGACCCAGGCAGACCTCAGGGCTCACTGGAGAACACCAGCACTCTGGACAACTCCGAGTGGGATCTGGGGCATCGTACCTGGTTGGGGCCAGGTCCTGCGGCTGAAGGCTAGCCAAGAAGCCAAAGGCAACCCTGCAGAACCCCGGACAAGGGGAACTCAACCACAAGGCCCTAGAGAAAGGGCTAGATGGGACAGCATCCTGGGGAAGTAGCCCAGGGACGTGACAGCAACTAAATACTTTGAAACTCAGCAGGTAACTGCTACTTATAGGGTCCCTGGGCCAGGATCCAGAGGAGTGGGTGGGCCTGGGTCCCCCCCCAACCCCTCTGCAACCCCCCCCCCCCGGGGGTGAAGAGGCCTGATCTGCAGCCCTTTGCTGGATGCTGACTCGCTCACAGACAGGCGAGTGGAGACTCTAAGACTCCCCCTCAGCCACCAAGGGGCACTCGCCCTAAGGGTGGAACCCTTTACAAATCCCAATTACTTTGGGAAAGTCCAGTCCCAAGGACAGCCCCTAGTCTGAGGATCTGGACTCTAGGAGAGGCTCTCTCCCCCAAATAGATCACTTTTAGATACATCAATTAATGTTCAGTCAGCTTTAATATATTACATCGATTTCATTGCGGAGCACGGGCCTCATTTATGTGGGAAAGGAGACACCTGGACTGTGGTATACCTATCTACAAAGCAATTTTTCCGAGATTAAAATTTAATTGAGTCAATTATTCTTCCCTTGCGCTCCACAGAAGAAAAGGTTACGCTAAATTTAAATAAGCCGTGTTGATCCCTGCATTATTCATTCAGTCGCTGGCATATGGCTGCCTGGTTATGTAGGGTCCCAAACGTTACCTAGAGGTTCACCTCTGAGCTTGACTCCTCAGCCCATCTGCAATGAATCTATCCAGTGTTTCTAACTCAGGACAGTAATGGCAGCAATTTAATGACCTGCTAGGATCCCGGCCTGCCCACAGGGGGTGGGCAAAAAGGGCAGCTGCCACCGGGGCCCGGCGATTCAAAAGTGCGCTGCAGTCACTACTACTGTCTCCGGCCCCCTTTAAATCTCTGCCAGAGTGCCGCACCATACGCTCCGGTGGCTCTGAGGGCTGCTTGGGTAGGCGGGGGCGTGGCACGCTCTGGGCAGCTCTGAAGGCTGGCTGCCCTCAGCCCCGCCCCTTCTGCCTGAGGCCCCACCCCTCCGGAAGCTCAGAGCCGACCCCTCCCCCACCTTGCCCAGGGACCCAGCAAGTCTGTCAGCCCCACTGTAAGACCCATTTATTTCATATCAGCCACCCAAAAGCCATCAAGTTTCCCTCCCTATTGGCCCGGTCTGTATTCAAACTGAAGGCCTACAAGTGATCGATGCCACATCTCATTCTGGTGGTGCCTTTCTTTACGTACTAGCAGATTTACCCAATGTTACGTGGGTCCTTAAAGGAAAATGTACATGCTTTATCTAAATGGCTGCATTTTTCAAAAATAGTGTTATTTTTATGAAGTTTATTTTTATCCAGATTATTTCCAATTTCTTAAAAAAGGAATTGTTAAAAAAAATTCTGTTTAATTTTTTTAGCAATTTTTTAAATGGGAATTCCTTCAAGTGTATTTTTTTTCTTCATCCCTATAAACTCTTATCATTTGCTATATTTTAACAAAAAGGGCTATTGTCAGTTTGGTTTCCAATGACATTTTCTTCTAGTTTTCAAACCATAAACATGGTTTAGCTGTGCCAAAACAGAGCGCTACTCCAAATTTCTCCATCTTCTTTCGTTTCTGTGGGGCTAATTGCAAAGCAAGCCTATTCCCAGTTCATCCTATTTTTTTTCTGGCTCATCTTGGTTCAGCTTCTTTCAGCATTAATTCGGTGATGCCAATTTTGAGGACTCTACTTGCTTTGGTGATTCTTTCTCCTTTTGGATTGGTTTTATGAGAAGCAATCCCATTTCAGTCACATCCCATTTTCCTGGCACAACCAAACTCTTGTGCTGCTTTAAGTTGTTATAAGAGGAAGCTGCAAACCAAATTTGGTGATCCTAGCTCTTACCGTTTAGGAGGAGATCTTGGTCAAATAGCCAAACAGACACATTCTCTAAAATATATAGCAGATTTAGTAGCGTTACTTAAAATGCCCTCTTCTAGAGGGATCAGTGATGCGGGAATAGATTCCGGTTAACAGTTTTCAAAAGCACTGGAAACTTTTGAACCCTAGTCCCATTTTCAAAGGGACAGAGGATATATCTACACTGCAAAAAATAAATAAATAAATAAATGAAACACCTTCAGCACAAAGTCACAGAACCCAGGTCAAATGACTCAGCTTACAAAGACCCATCTTCTTTGCCACCTTTCAGAGCTCAGCCTAATCAGGAACGTGTACACCCTTATTTTTCACCCTATAGTGTGAGCCCCCAAAGCCTGAGATGTTTACTTCAACTCTAGGACTGGCGGCCATGGGGATATTTTTTTATCAGTGTAGACTTTCCCTTAATACCTAAATCAATGTCTAAGGACTGAGCAGAGTGTAATTTAAAAATCTAGACCTTAGAAAATTTCAATCTCATTCCAAGTCAATCCCTACGCTACAATGCAAGCCCAGGGTTCAAACTCAGACTCCAGCCTAACCCCCTTCCTTCAGCACACAATCGTGCTTACCCGAGGCTCAGCATAAGGCTCCCGGGATCCCGCAGGGGTGGATGGTGCAAATGGGAGCCAGGCTGGGATCCAGTATTCCAACCCTGTTGCTTTGCAGTGTAGACACAGCCCAACGGGGATCTTGCTTTGGGAGCCCACGAAAAGTATGCGACTGTCCCACAGACTGAATTCTTGCCCTTCTGGACAGTCCAGTTTGATGAACAGTCAAGCTGTCTCACATTGTGCCATAAAAAAAAGGGGCTGGAGTGACCATATATTGGGAGGGTGATAGGAAATCTGAAAGATGGGTGATTGGACTAAGGTGAGCATAATTAGAGGCCCGCGTGGATACAAAAATGTGGGTTCACTTCCGATCTGCATCTGCCAAGCTCAACTCCTCTTGCGGTCATCAATCTGGATTTTACTTGAATCTGCACAACAAATATGGAAGGCATGAGTGGCGGGTAAGGTAGGCAAGGGAAGGCATAGCCTTCCCAAAATTGCCTACACTGCCCAGCCACCTGGGAGGGGTAGGAACCACACTGCACAGCAGCCCAGCTCCACCGCCGCTGGGGATGGTTGAGGCATGGTCTCAGGGGAAAGGGTGTGGCTTTGGGCAGAAGGGGCGGAGCTTCGGCTGCCTTCACCAGCTGGGTCTTCACCCGCCACCCATGATGGAGGGGAGAGGGAAGAGAGCACAGATGAGCAAGGAGGGGGCAGGGCCATGCAGGGGAAGAGGCAGGGAGCACGCCTGGGCCCCGCAGGTCAGTGCTCATCAGGTGGGCAGGACAGGGAGGCAGGGTAGGGCCAGCACTCAGCCCCTCTTGCAAGGAGCTTTAAAATGCAGTTTCTTGCGTTCTTTCCCTATCCGCAGTGAAGGGGCCTGGCCTGGTGCCTCCGTCCCCCCTTTCACCTGGCGGGAGAAGGGGGAGACCCACTCCATTATTTACAGATATGAAGCGGATATCTGGATATGAAAGGTGCTCATAAGAATGGCCACACTGGGTCAGACTAAAGGTCCAGCTAGTGCGGTACCCTGTCTTCCGACAGTGGCCAATGCCAGGTGCCCCAGAGAAAGGAACAGAACAGGGAATCATCAAATGATCCTTCCCCTATCACCCATTCCCAGCCTCTGACAAACAGAGGCTAAGGACACCATCCCTACCCATCCTGGCTAATAACCAGGGCTCGACAAACCACTGAATCTACTCACCCATGGGTAGTAGATTTCAGCCGGTTGCTCCATGCGCCTCATTTTCTGGCGCATGCGCAGTGCAGGGCTGGCGAGTGGCTCTCGCCGCGGTTTGTCAAGTCCTGCTAATAGCCATTGATGGACCTAACCTCCATGAATTTATCTAGCTCTTTTTTTAACCCTGTCAAGGTCCTGGTCTTCACAACATCCTCTGGCAAGGAGTTCCACAGGTTGAGTTTGCATTGTGTGAAGAAAAACTTCTTTTGTTTTGTTTTTATTTTATGCCTACTGCCTGTTAAGGGTTCAACAATTCCTAACCTGGGGTTGCAAATGAATGCAGATGCTCAAGTCCTAGGTGAACAAATACAGGGTCTCCTATCCCAAGTTCTACTAACCCTGGGCTGACATTGAAATGTAATCATACCCTAAGAGCCTAAGGCTCTGTCTTGACTGGAAATGTGTCAGCAGTTCCTCTGCAGTGTTTTCAGGTAGACACTCACTATAGCAACAAGAGAGGTTGTAGGTAACCCGCTTCCCTGAGGGCTAGTACCTAGGCTCATGGAAGAGTTCTTCCATCGACCTTACACTGAGTACACAGAGGGTTAGAGTTGCCCAGGGGTGCGGATGTAGGCAGGTCGACCTAGCTTTTTAATGTAGATCTGGCCTAAGTCACATTTCATAATAGGACTTTGGCTCCTAAGTCATGTCAGCCCTCCTGAAAATGTGACCTTCCCCTTTGATGTATTATAGGTTACAGTGTGAACTATAATACCAGCTTTATAAAACCTGCTCTGCCGAGGGTAGCTTTGCAGTCAGCGAGAATACATCTTGTATTGTTCTTCCAAATCAATAACCTGGCATGCACTCCCCCGGCGCGGCGGCGAGGTTTTAACTTGTTACATACTCGAACAGCTTTGGGCTGGTGTACAACAAAAGTCAAACGTTGCCTGACCCTGCTATTACCAGAGCTTGTCTCGTTTCTCTCGGTAGAGCTGAGTGAAGAAAACAACCCTGGAATTCCATTCCAGCTTCCAGCTCCCAGCTTAGCTGAAGTGGGTTTTGCCCATGAAAGCTCATGATAATATATATATAAATATATATATAGTGTCTAAGGGTGCATCTACACAGCAGGGCTTAACTCGAAATAAGCTACACAAATTGAGCTACGCTAATTGGGTAGCTTAAGTCGATTTATAGCTTATTTCGACTTTTAGAAATAACACAGCACTTAATTCGAAATGGAGCATTCTTCCCCCAAATTCCCTTACTCCTCATAAAATGAGGGTTACAGGAATCAGAGTAAGAAGTGCTCCAGCTTGACAGTATTTCGACATTATGTCAAAATAACTATCGGCTGTGTAGACACGGACTATGTTATTTCAAAATACTGTTGCTGTATAGACATAGCCTAAGGGTGCATCTACACTGCACCCTTACCTCCAAATAAGCTACACAATTTGCGCTATGCAAATTGCGTAGCTTATTTTGAAATAAAGCACTATTCCAATAAGTCCCTTTATGCTCGTGGAATGAGGGTTTCAGGGATGCTGGAACAGTGCGTCCATTATTTCAAAATATATTTCAAAATATATTTTGAAATAACGGGCATTGTCACGGGTTGGGCTACCCCTCAGGCTTACAGCCCTTTCATCATCGGGGTTGGCCGCCCGTGCCCCTTCCCCCTACCCGTGTTTCCCGTCACCCTGTTCCGCTTTACGGTTAAGTTCGTGGCTCTGCGGGTAGCGCACTAAGTCTTAGGCTTGTCGATAAGGTGCCTCTTGCTGTGAGGCGGGAAGGGGACTCGGGCCCACCCCCACTCTGGGTCCTGACCCAGGACCCTCAAAGGCCGCAGCAGTTTAGCGCAGCCTGGTTGGTGGGGCATTCCCCGAAACTCACCAACCCTCGGGGATTCGTTCCCCGTCCTGGGTCACTTCCTCCTCCTCCTCCGTGTCCTGAGCTCGCTCCCAAGCCATCGACAGTTGTCCTGTTCATATCGTGGTCCTCCAGCTTTGTCCAGGGCACCCTTCTTTCTCCCTCTGCAGTTCCACCATCCTTCCTCCCTTCCTGCCTGCTCTGGGTCCCTTTTGACTGGCCCACTCCTCCTGGCCCCACCCCCTTCCCGGGGCACGGGTTGAAGACGTCAGCCACGGGGAAACCCCCGCCCGTGACGTCTCGGCCCCCGGCTGCCCCGGTACACTCTGGGCATGCGTGCCGTGACGCCGCCCGTACCCAGCAGCATCCCCGGGGCCCATCTCCCCCTGCTGCCCCGGCATGCCGGGGAGTGCGGGGTGTCGTGCGCTTCTCCGCAGTGGAGCCTGGTGCCCCGTCACAGGCATGTTTAAAGATGTGGAATTGCTATTTCAGGATACTTCCAGTATCCCAAAATAGCACCACTTTCTAGATGTAGCCTAAGGTGCCACGGGACTATTAATTGAGGAAAATTAAAGATGTGGAAGACCCACAAAAAACAGACAGTCATGATGATATATATATGTCAGCTGTCACAAATCCTACAGGTTCAACAGGCATTACAATCAATAATCCATGCCTAACGGGCATTACAATCAATAATCCATGCCTAGCTGCTTAGCACTTCATCCAAACATGCCATACAGTGGGTGGGGCAAAGGAGGCAATAGATATTCTTGGGGAAAACACCAAAGCAGATTTCCTAGTATGCTCTTAATGATAGATCCGGCTCTTCATCCATGCTCCAGTTGCTCCTGCCAGGTTTGTCAGCCATCAAACAATAATGAAAGCAGAAACTGGTTTTTAAAAAGAGCAAAGGGGGAAGAATGGGAGGACAGGGAAAGATTTGTGATGCAAAGTTACTGAGGAGTTCAATGAGCATATGGAAACCTGTCAGTCACCCTCTGGACCTCCAGAGACAAAAAGGAGAAGGAAAGGAATGAATTTAGGAGTTACACTGATCTGTCCTGCCGGGCCTGCTGTGCCACCATTCATAAACTTTGGGATCATTAGTTTACACTGCGGAGGAACCAGCAGGCAGCCAGGTGGTGCCTTACTGGGAATGACCCCAGAAAGCAGGGAATGAAGGGGAAGTGTCTATCTCTGGACAAAAACAGCTTCAAAATCAGAACCATCTTTTAGAATGGGACGATGCTTTGGGAGATTTCATGAACGGCTAAACAAGGGTATAAAGTCCCAGAGGGGTAGCCGTGTTAGCCTGTAACTTTACAAACAACACAGAGTCATGTGGCACCTTAGAGACTAACAGATGTATTAGGTCATGAGCTTTTGCAGGTAAAACCTACTTCATCGGATGAGTTGGAGTGGAAATTACAGAATCCAGAGTGTATATAACCACAAAAGCAGTTAGCTGTCAATTGTACGGTCAGTGTCAATGACTCTAATTGAGTCAGGCTGGATGTGTCCCATTCATAGCTTTTGATGTGTAAATGTGGATATCAAAGGAGGGGGAAATTGTCTTTGTAGTGCATTAACCTGCTAATATCTTTATTCAAGCCCAAGTTGATAGTGTCGAACCTGTAAATGAATTCTGGTTCAGCTGTCTCCCTCTATAATTGGGTAATATAATTCCTTTGTAGAAGGATGGCTACTTTTAAATCCATGATTGAATGTTCAGGGAGGTTAAAATGTTCCCCTACAGGTTTGTGTGTTACCATTTCTGATGTCTGTCCATTTATCCTTTGGTCAATATACAAGGATATGTTTGCTCTGGAACCAGGAGGCGTAGTTCTCAGCCTGGATAGCTCTACCCATGATGGCAGTGCCACACTGAATATAACAATGTGGCTGGCCCAACTATACCCTTTGTATTTCAGCTAGAAATGACCCCACAAAGCTAGCCTCTTCCCTGGCCTGCATCACCATGGCCACACTACTTTTAGCATGCTAACTTGATCAGACCTAGTGTGCGTATGTCTACATGAACTGGGAATGAAAGCTCCCAGTTGCAATGTAGATGCACCCGGAGAGAGAGAATTCTCTGCGCGCACTGACCACAATAGCACACCCCTCTCAGCTCAGCCTTAGGATGGGCATGGACATGATGAAAGCAGATCCATGACGTGTGTAGACACCCCAGTGGCGTTCACATAAGACAAGAGCTCAGGCTTGCCTTGTAGTCGTACAGAACGAAAGCTTGATATGGCTGTGATGGCTTGACGTTCATTGGCGCAATGCTTCATAACCGCTACTTTTCAAACAAACCGCCGCTGATACCACCTCCATGCAGACAACCGAAGTGAGCCTAGAAGACAAGGTGAGGAAAATGGCCACATGTGTGATAGGGTATGCCTGGGAGATAAGGTGGGTGAGGAGATATCTTTTATGGGACCTACAGAAATTGCTCCATTAAAACATATCTCCTCACCCACCTTGTCTCTCGAATATCCCGGAACTAAAACAGCTACAACAGTGCAAGCAATGTGGTATACCAGGGATTCGCTGCCTCTTGCCAGAGGCCCCGCCATTTTGGCATACCCCAAAGTAAAAAAGTGTCCTGCTGGAAGGGAAAAGCAACAAGTTCCGACCACTACGCAAGGCCTACAGCAGCAGACACAATCAGTGAGAGCTGGTCCTCCGGCACATAGAAGGGCAAGAAGCAGGTGAAGACCAATCAGTGTCCAGCACACCAGATAAAAAGGGCTGGCTGCTTCTTCTAGGGGCCAGTTCTGGGTAAAGCCAGGACAGGGTGAAGCCACGGCTCTCTCTGCTGTAAACCAAGGAACCTGGCATTTTCAAGGGCTAACCTATGCCACACTGGCTTTGAGTCTCTATGTAGGACTAGTGTTCATGTTATGGACTTTAATGGCAAGGTAGCTATTTGCGGTGAAGATTTAATGTTACAGTGAACCCTGAAGGGAGTACAGGTTGACAGCTGAGCTGACTGGAAGGCTAGACCACAAAAGCAGTAGACAACACTGGAATCAAGACACAAGGAGGTGCTAGAAAGGAACAGTCTGGGCAATGCCATGTCCTGACGTGAGGGGGCACTCTGGTGGGGAATGCATGCTGTAACAGTGTGCCCTTTGACCTGGCAGTTCATGATGATAGCGGAGGCATGTTAGGCCCAAACTTGCTTTTTTTTTTTTTTTTTTTTTTTTACACTGTGCTTTTTGTGCTCTTGAATTTTCTGCAGTACTCCACATAATGGTGGTCAGCCCTGATGGTGATGGGGAGTTTTTCCCTGCGGTCGCCAGAGCTCATCCACAGTCTTTGAACTCAAGGACAAAGGCTGCACAAAGCTTTGCTTGATGTGGGAATCGGTTGCACGTGACTAATCACGCCGTCTTGTCCTCATTGGCCATTTTGTACACCAGTGCCAAGGTTGCAAGAAGTGTTCTGGGGAGCAAAGATTCAGGGCTTTGCAAGGCAAGCTCTGGAACTCACCAAACCTGTGGAACTCCTTGCCAGAGGATGTGGTGAAGACTAGGACTTTAACAGGTTTCAAAAAAGAGCTAGATAGATTCATGGAGGTTAGGTCCATCAATGGCAATTAGGCAGGATGGGTAGGAATGGTGTCCTTAGCCTCTGTTTCTCTAGAGGTGGGTTACAGGGAAGGGATCACGTGAGGATTCTCTGTTGTGTTCCCTCCCTCTGGTGCATCTGGTATTGGCCACTGTCAGTAAGACAGGGTACTAGGCTGGATGGACCATTGGTCTGACCCAGTATGGCCGTTCTTATGTTCTTAAGGCAACCCCAAGACAGTCGCATGCAGCACCCATCGGAGGCAGAAGAGACCCTAGTCCAGTGACTAGGCTGTGAAGCCGCTGTGTTCGCTAAAGCCACTGCAAACTGAAGCAGCAAGAGGCTGCTCCATCGGATTCCGTGGTCTCTCTTACGCCAGCTGCCTACATGGGCTAAGGAGTCTGGGCTACCCCTACAATGGACTTCTTTTTGCCTTTCGGACCCTTTCAGACGTCTGGCTGAGTTGGCTTTACCAGAAGTTAAACTCCAACCAGCGTAGCTCTTGGGTCAAAATAACCTGTTCCACCATGTAATGATGTAGCCCCTGGGGGAGGGAAGGGTTGGCACTAAAATACATGTAAACGAGACCAAATCTCATGTACGTTTTGGGAACCATTTGGACACCGTTTCCTATTGGCACAGGTCCTTTTTTGGCCACAATGACTCGTAAGTGCTAATCAGTTGTGGATACAAGAAAAGGGAACTCAGCATTTAGCTGGGCCTATCAATCCACTGTAGGGCCTTGTTATTTAAAGGCCAGCTCCCAATAATTAATGCCCATGTATTTGCACAGAAGTAACTATGAGTGCAGTTTTCTGGGCGTTCTTGAGAGCTGGTAGCACATTAAACGCATGCAGCAGAAAAAAGGAGGCCTGTGTAAAAAAAACATAAAGGCCGCATCTAGACTGGCATGATTTTGCGCAAAAGCAGCTGCTTTTGCGCAAAATCTTGCCGCCTGTCTACACTGGCCGCAAGTATTTGCGCAAGAACACTGACTTTGTAATGTACAAAATCAGTGGTTCTTGCGCAAAATACTCGACGCTCAGGGATAAGCCCTCTTGCGCAAGTATTCTTGCGCAAGAGGGCCAGTGTAGACAGCCATGTTAATTTCTTGCGGAAGAAAGCCCGATGGCTAAAATGGCCATCGGAGCTTTCTTGAGCAAGAGAGCATCTACACTGGCACGGATGCTTTTGCGCAAAGGCACATGCCAGTATAGACACTCTCTTGCGCAAATACTTCTAACAGAAAAACTTTTCCATTAAAAGTATTTGTGCAAAATCATGCCAGTCTAGACGCAGCCAAAGGCCTTTGCACAGCTTTTAATTTCACATCTCGTCCTTTACTTGACAACACAGGATGCTGAGGATGGATGAGTCCGGGGGAAGTAAAGAGAGAAAGGAAAAGGTAAAAGGATGCCAGCAGAGTCTCCATCTTTTAAAAAAAAATTCAAAGCCATCTAAAGTCCACAGGGCCTGCCCTGTAATTGGCCTCTCTGCAGTGAATAGAGAAGGGCACTGGAGGAGATGACACAGACTGATCCCAGATCCCCAGGATGAGGGGTTTCCTCCTCTCTGTCTACACAGGGCTGATGTCCCAGCAGCTGTCGCACACTGTGCAGGAGTCACTCCAACAGAAAGCGGCATGTTGCGATATTCTTTGGCTGCATCCATAGCTTGACCCCAGGGTCACCAGCTGACTCTCTCAGACGTAGCATGAGGAAAGAACTTGGATCGTCGTGCGTCAAAACCATAGGCCTTGAGCACGTGACAGGAAATCTCCCTGAGTGACTGAGGACGAGAGGGCTTTCATCTTCCCTGGAGGCCAATCAATAGAGGCTGTTGCCATGGTAAGTGCTGGGTGAGGACATGTTCCCTCCATCGCTGGGTACTGGTGAATGAATACACACCATACACATTATAGTGTTTACCAGCCCACACATCATACGGTAAGATGTTACCCTGTTTCCCAGCCTGCACACCGTTCGGTAAGATGTTACCCTGTTTCCCGACCCACACACACCGTACGGTAAGATGTTACCCTGTTTCCCAGTCTACACACCGTACGGTAAGATGTTACCGTGTTTCCCAACCTACACACCGTACGGTAAGATGTTACCGTGTTTCCCAACCTACACACCGTACGGTAAGATGTTACCGTGTTTTCCAGCCCACACACCGTACGGTAAGATGTTACCATGTTTCCCAGCCTACGCACCGTACGGTAAGATGTTACCGTGTTTCCCAGCCTACGCACCGTATGGTAAGATGTTATCGTGTTTCCCAGCCTACGCACTGTACGGTAAGAGGTTACCATGTTTTCCAGCCTACGCACCGTATGGTAAGATGTTATCGTGTTTCCCAGCCTACGCACTGTACGGTAAGAGGTTACCATGTTTTCCAGCCTACGCACCGTACGGTAAGATGTTACTGTGTTTCCCAGCCTACACGCCATTGAAAAAAAAATTAATTAAAGATACAGAAAACAGAAGCAAACCTTGAGGCCTTTGAGATACACGGTGTTCACTCAGGTTTTCATTGTAACAACATCCCTTGTTCCCTTTGCTGGAGAGTTTTAAGAAGGAAATACTCATTGCTTGGCCATCTCTGAGGGTATGTCTACACTACAGAGAAGATTGAAGCTGCTGCTGTCGAGCTTCCAGGGTTCGAATTAGCATGGAAGTGAAGACTGAGACGGGCTCTCCAGTTGATGCTGGTAGTTCTGCTTCCACAAGGAGTAAGGGAAGTCTAAGAGAGAGTGTTCTCCCTTCGATTTCCTGCAATGTGGACTGCGCCAAAAGTTTAGCTAAGGTACTTCGACTTCAGCTACGCAATTAATATAGCTGAAAATGTGTGTCTTAATTCGACCTTATCCCATAGTGTAGACATGGCCTTGGAGGGCATTAAAGATAGGAATATCGGTCCTTCTGGGAGGAAGAGTCAAAGTTAGTTGAACTGGACTGGAGAGGTCTGAGCTTGTTCTATCCCAGGTAGTGTTTTAGATTCAGGTGGAGCCGATGGAGCTGGCAGTATCAACTCGGCTATTTCTTCGGTGAGCGCATCAGGGTTAGAATGGAACGGTGTGATTCCAACCCACCAATTTTGCTTCACTGATTTTTGGTTCCACACTTTTCTTGTTCACCAGGCACAATCTCAGTGCAGTCCTTGAGTTATATCCATGAGCCTTTTGTGTTGGTCTAATCCAGGCTGGCTGGCTATTTCCCAGCTACATTTATTATGAACTTACCCCGAATTTCTATGTACTTTTTGTGGTTACGCTCGCAAGGAGGGGACATTTGTAGGCCCGGTTAGCACGACAGACGCCGCTTCCTAAACATGCAGCCTAGGGACCCGCCCGGGGAGCTTTCTCCTCTGCTTTGGAAACTCAGCTCCAATAGACACGACAGCCCCATCTGCATAACCGCTGCACTGGCGGTGCTAATAAATAATTGCCGGTGGATCCCAAAGCAGAAAGTGTCACCACCACCTGTCAAGCTGCAGACATTTGGGAAATGGTTTTCAATTGCCCTAAAGCTATGGAAATCAAACGCGTCCTGTCTCGTCTGTCGACAGTGACAGACGCGTCACGGCACACAGCACCATGTGGAAGCAGAGGTCGGGCTGCTGGGTATGAATTAGCACCCTTGCTATTACCATGTGCATTGGAGTAGGGGGAAGAGTTTGGCTTTGCAATGGGCTGCAAGCAGCCTTTTCCCCTTCCCACCTTCTCCTGGGATATTTATGGGGTTTGTGTCCCAACCGGTGCATTCTGCAGCTTTCTAATCCTCCGGGCAACGTCGGCCTCGCCAGACCGGATCAGACCTGTGAGCTGCAGACCACAGGATGCTGTCCCTAGCAGGAACCAAAACTCAGATTCTCCCCCACAGAAACCAAGGGGACTTCTGCCACTGACGGTAAGGAGCCCCCATACCAGATCCTACCAGGCCCCCCTCAAGTATGGGCATTGCTCCCTGTAGACTTTGGCAGCGCTGCCTCATTGTGCTCCTTCAAATCCCTCCCAAAAACTCACCTTTGCTGGAACACCGACCAAAAACTTGACAAGGGGCGGCTGCAACAACGTCCGAGTGAGCCGGAAGGACACTCTTGATTTTGGCTACTGCAACCCCTGAGCAAAAGGCGCTATCCATTCTCTGTTGAAGTAATCGGATTCATCCCTATGGTTTTGTTTCTAAAAGGCCACCCTCGTAATTCCCAGCATCCCAAAAGGTGTTGAGTTTATCTTCCCTTATGGACTACTAGATACTGTATTTCAAAACCCTGCCCTGCACTCTACAGGAGAATGGGAAATACTGCAGCTGGAGGATGCTTTATAGAAAGGAAACTTCTGTGATTTTCACAAGCATAAATACTTAGGACAAAGGCTTATGGGGCCTCTCCGCCCTTTCGGCTCAGCGCAACATGTTTTGCTTCAAATGGAGTGAGGAGTCGTCTTTAATGCAGAGAGTATCTTCACCGCACTTTTCCAGCTGACAGATATCTGCCTGCTTCTTGTTGTTCCCTCCTCTGATTTAAAGCTGCCTTCGCCAGTCACATTTAGAAGGATCTCCTCCCAAGACAAGGGAGACCAAGGCAACGGAGCTGAGTTATGTAGCACAGGCTGTTCCGTGGTGGCCCACAGCCAAGGACACGGTATAATGACAATGGATGTCGTCTTGGTGTGTGTTTTGCGATTCATTGGGAAAATAGGGCCCCTGCCTCTCCTCCATCAGGCAAGTAAAATAGATCTATGACCCCTGTGTTTATGCACCTGCCATCATGTGTACTCTGTACAGCCTGGAAGGGGGTGATCATGGAAGCCCCTGGAATCCTAGGGCTGGAAGAGACCTCAGGAGGACATTGAATCCAGCCCCCTGCCCAAAGCAGGACCAACCTCAACTAAATCAACTCAGCCAGGGCTTTGTCAATCGGGACTTAAACACCTCTAGGGATGGAGATTCCACCCCCTCCCTAGGGAACCCACCCCAGTGCTTCACCACCCTCCTAGGGAAATAGTTTTTCCTAATAGCCAACCTAGACCTGTAACTTGAGCCCATTGCTCCTTGTTCTGCCATCCATCACCACTGTGAACAGCCTCTCCAGCCTCTTTGGAAACCCCCTTCAGGTAGTTGGATGCTGCTATCAGATCCCCCCTCACTCTTCTCTTCTGCAGACTAAATAAGCCCAAATCCCTCAGTCTCAGGGACGGGGATTCAGGGCAGGGGCAGGGCTAGGGAGTGGGGGTCTGTGATTAGCCAGCTGGACAGGTGCAGGGATAGGCATTAACCTACCCTGGCATGAGCTCTGGCCACAACAGGTGGAACTGAGCCTTGTTGGCAGAAAGAAGCATTGTGAGAAATGGGTGACGGGCTGTGACGCCCCCCTCTCAAGGGCACGCCCGGCCTCCGCCTGTGAACAAATGACAACAAATGGCTTCTCGTTTCTGCTCGTTGAGTCCCTGCTTGCCAGAAATGGCCTTTCCCCACCCCCCATCTTCGGCTGGCCAAGAGGTTGGATCCTTCATAGATGTTGACTTAGCCACCATCGTGCATGTCTCCCGCACCGCCATGCGAGATTGCTCTAGCAGGGCTTGCTCAGGGCGGCTCCGGAGAGCTGCAAATAATTTAGAGGTCCGTGACCCGTCTTGTAGAGCACAGCAAGAGCACATCCTGCTAGTGCTTTGTGCTTCACACTCACTGCCACTTCACCGAAAGCTCCCTCCGTTTAAAGCCCAGCGAGGGCAGGTCCTGGCTTTTCCAGACCCTGCCGTTTCCGAGGGGGATGGGCGGCCAGAGAGCCTCCAGAGAATCTGCAGCCAGGCCCTGCCGCAGAGCCAGTCTCTGGGCAACCTAAGATCTGCCATATTCCAGTCCTGCATCCGCCTTGTCTTGCTCCAGGCAACCCAAGCCTGATTGTCCGCTCTGAACTCTGACTTCAGCTCAACCCCGCCTTCCTCTTCCCGACTTCTGACTTCAGCTCCAACCACCACCTCTGACTCCTGCTCTCACCACAAGGCACGACCTCCCGTGTCCTGGTTACTGGCAATGAGGCGCTGGGGAAGGAGGAACATGGTGGGTGTTAAAGTACCGAGGTGGGAAGTATCACAGAGTCCGAGGACAAAGTTAGACAGAATTTTTCTGTGTGTCTTATTGAAGCCCCGGCTGCTGCAGCCATGTGAACACACTACAAACTCAGTGTGACGTTTAAGAGGTGAGGTTTTTTAGCCCTTCATCATTGCAGAGACTTTAACAGGCTTTGAAAAAGAGCTAGATGAGTTCATGGTCCTGAATTGGGATTGGTCCTGCCTTGAGCAGGGGTCTGGACTTGATGACTTCCTGAGGTCTCTTCTAGCTCTATGATTCTATGGTTCATGGAAGTTAGGTCCATCAATAGATATTAGAGGCTAGGGACACCATTCCTACCCATCCTGGCTGTTTGTCAGATGCTGGGAATGGGCGACAAGGGGTGGATCTCTCTACGAGGAAGTTTTTCTTCACACAGAGCACAGTCGACCTGTGGAACTCCTTGCCAGAGGATGATGTGAAGACTAGAACTTTAACAGGGTTCAAGAAAGAACTAGGTAAATTCATGGAGGTTAGGTCCATCAATTCTTATTAGCCAAACTGGGTAGGAATGGTGTCCCTAGCCTCTGTTTGCCAGAAGCTGGGAATGGGCAACAGGGGTGTAATCACTTGATGATTCCCTGTTCTGTTCATTCCCTCTGGTGTGTGTTTTGTGATTCATTGGGAAAATGGGGACTCTGCCTCTCCTCCATCAGGCAAGTAAAATAGATCTATGACCCCTGTGTTTATGCACCTGCCATCATGTGTACTATGTACAGCCTGGAAGGGGGTGGTCATGGAAGCCCCTGGAATCCTAGGGCTGGAAGAGACCTCAGGAGGACATTGAATCCAGCCCCCTGCCCAAAGCAGGACCAATCCCAACTAAATCAACCCAGCCTGGCATTGGCCACTGTCAGAAGACAGAATACTGGGCTAGTTGGACCTTTGGTCTGACCTAGTATGGCCGTTCTTATAAATTGCTGAAAGATTTGCAGATGACTGAAAACACAGTTATATTTTAATATTACGCACTGACCTTACAATCTCTTTTTAATATGCACATGTGGACTTTTGCCTGCTAGGTATTCATCAATACATTCTATATCATGTTTTTCTTTACCATGAATTGGTCTCACCACCACCCCTTTTGAAGTCCTACATACATTCCATTAGCATTTCATCTCTTATGGATCGTTTTAAGAAAATAAACAGGAACATAAGAGCGCCACTTTTAAAAAGGCAGCAATTCTGAGGAACCTGAGAGCTAGTGGAGTTTCATGAAAGTTTCCAAGAAGTGGCATGTTAGTTTAGGCTGAATGACTGAAACTTTGTAGGACTGAATGAAAGATCTGTTTATGGAACTGCCTAGTAACAAGTGCTGAGCAAACAAGAATGGAAGAAAATAACGATGATCCCGATAAATTTGATAACTTAGTATTATTTGCCCAGAAGAGCATACAACCTCAATTGACAGGAAAGATCATTGTCTACATTGTGCAGATGGGGGAAGTCAAGCACAGAGAGATTAAATGATTTACCCAGGGCACAGTAGGAAGTGTGTGGCAGAGCTGGGAATTGAATACCCATTTCCTGGATCCTACGCCAATATCTTGTCCATAAGGTACAATTCCTCTGAAAAGGAGTAAGGATTATTTTCCTAGTCTGTGCCCGTCAGCTCTCCACTCTCATAGGGAGCAGATTTGGCAGCTGCCACGTTCAAGTAAACAAATAAACAAAACAAAACAAAAGGAAGGTTTCTTCACTCAGCGCACAGTCAACCTGTGGAACTCCTTGCCAGAGGATGTGGTGAAGGCTACTACTTGAACAGGTTCAAAAAGGTTATAGCCATTGATGGACCTAACCTCCATGAATCTATCTATTAGCCAGGCTGGGTAGGAATGGTGTCCCTAGCCTCTGTCTGGAAATGGGAGGGATCACATGAGGATTACCTGTTGTGTCCCCTCCCTCTGGGACATCTGGTATTGGTCACTGTTGGCAGACAGGATACTGAGTTAGATGGACCTTTGGTCTGACCCAGTATGGCCGTTCTCATGTTCTTATGTTAAGTAGCTCATAGAACTTCCAAGTGCTGTGAATCTGGACCAGTCCCTTTTTTCCCAGGACTGATATTTTGCACTTACAAAAGGTTAACAATGTGGAGCAGCTATTAGCCATGGTCCTGGCTCACTGTTGTTCTTCATGCTCAGATTCAGAGCGGCAAAGCCCAAGCAGAGGAGATTTGGGAGGGGGAAATGGTTTTAACCTGGCATTAAGAAGCTATTTGCTGAAACAGTGAGATGCCGACTAAAAACTGGCAGGAAGCAAAACTGCCTGGCTTCGTTGCTTAAATGCACAAGCTCACAAGTGTGTTTATCTTTCTGAGCACAATGCAAACCCACCGCTCAGAAAACAGCAGAGGCCTAAAGTACAGATTGTTCCACTGCAAACTTAAACAGCTTTCAAGGCTCTGGGTTTTTTTGTTCACAACGGGTGCTGAGAGCTGAGCTCATAGACCTATTAGTTAAACCTGTAAATTCCTTTTTTCCTCCTAGTTAATGTGAAAAAGCTCTCTCAGCACAGCTACGATATATTTGAGAGTGTTTGTCTGTCTGTCTGTCTGTCTGTTCAAGAACTCCTCCTACATGGTAAGAGCTACACCCATCAAATTTGGTAGGCAACTTCCTCTTACCATAACTTAAAGTGGGGGTGGGTAAATGCCAGGCCAAGGGCTGGAACCAGTTTACCAGCATTAGCCCCTGGCGGGCCTCCACACCATCGTATTTACCTGCACTTCTGCAGGTACGGGGCATTGCTGCTCCCATTGGCTGCTCCCTGCCAATGGGAGCTGCGATCGCCAGTATCTGCGGAGGTGCAGGTAAATATTGCGGGGAAGTCGTCTGCCATCCCTGGCAATGGGGCAGCAGTCAGCCGTCTTGGAGCTGGGCGCCCGAGTGGTGGGATCGCAGGCTGTCCCAGCAGAGGTAACAGGCCAGGAGCCTGGGAAGGCAGCGGGCTGCAGGTGGGGTGGTGGCAGCGGGGTAGCCGGTGGGCCAGCTTAGCAGCTGCAAGGAACACTCAAGCTGGGGGGGGCAGAAATAACCTCCCCTGGTCCAGCAAAATCCCTCATTCGGAATCAGTCAGGTCCCAAGGGTGCCGGACCAGGGAGGTCCAACCTGTACTCTCTCCTCTGTTTAAAGTGAATCCTATCGCAAAGATTGGAAAGCCCTGATAGAGCCATTTCTTACCTTGACTCATCTCACGCACCCAAATTTACCGGTCAACACGCAGCATGCCGCTCATGGAATAAGATTACTCGACATTGACCGAGGCCGATTTGAGGACTGAAAGATGAACTGGTCCTCATGCAGCTCTTGGATGTATCCGACTGCATCCTTCACCCCCTTTGTGTGTCACTTAGCACCTTAGACTGTGAACGCTTTGGACCAGGAACTGGTATCTTCAGATATGATTGTATAACATCTAGCACAATGGAGCCCTCGTCCACTCTGGGGTCTACTGTCATGGAAATATCGCACACTAATAACTAGGTCTCATGCACAAAACATGCCTCGGCGCAATCGGAGGTTTCAGCGAAGCTTATATCCCTCGCTCCCTTTGGGAATCCGAGTTTTAAACGTTATGTCATCAGCCATCATAGTCTCAGCCCACCTGACAGCTTTCCTATAACCAGATGGGAAACCCTCAAGTCTTAATACCCACCTGCAAAAGCTAGAGCCAACAGCTCCATGGGTAATTTATGGAGTAGGGAAAGAGTAGGAGCATTGCTATAATAACCCAAGTGTGGTTTTCACGGTACAGTGAAACCTTTGTTATCCAGCACTCTGTTAACCAGAAAACGTTGTTAACCAGCATTGCCTCCAGCCACAATACTGTCACATCTTCAGGCACACGGGCCTGGCTTGGTTTACCATGATTGGCTGAACAATTTTTTATTTAAGAAGTAATAATCATCTTAAATCAAAATAGAAATGTGAGACCAACTGCCTCACACTGCAAAACAACCAATATTAAAAACTTGAGTTTTACTATTATTGTCCATTGGTTTTTCCTAGGTTGATGGGACCCTCAAATAACTGGAATTTTTAGGTAACTGGAACACCCTAATCCCCAAGCATGCCGGATAACACAGGTTTTACTGAATATTATTAACATACTATTAAGTCCATTATTGTTTTAAGAATGCATTTTACATCATCTCAAAATATTTGACAAGTGTTAACATTCCCTGTTCTTTGTGCAAGACATTCGTGACTAGGGAATTGATGGAAGTTATACTTTTGGATTTTCCTACTGCGAGAAGAACTGGTAGCGAAGAGAAAAGGAATTCAAAGTCAATTGAGCAGAGAGGCAATTCCAGGGATTTTAATTCAGAGGTTTTATGAACTTTGCCAGGCCAAAGAGAGATCCAGATGTGGAACTATGACAAATGGAACCATCCCCAGGTTACCGGGTTTCAGAATTTGTGGTCTAATGAATATGCTCCAGCTCTACAAGGGTAAAAATGGGTTCCAATGACTGCATTGATGTAAACCAATCTTCACTGGGATGTTAGGACAGAAGTTTTAGCCAGTAGTTTGAGGGGGGGGGTTGTTTTCACGGTGTGCAAGAAACCCATGTGTGTGTGAGAGAGAGAGAATGCACACATGTGTATGTAAGTCTCAGAGGGGAAACCGTGTTAGTCTGTAATTTTAAAAACAAGTAGTCCTGTGGCACTTTAAACACACAAACACATATACATATATGTCCACTGGCAACAAGCTACAGGCAAGATGGTAAGTAATGTGTGTAAAATACTTCCTTTCTTCACCTGGGTGTTGTGATTAACAGGAGTGTTATGAGCAAGACAGGAGAAATTATTATTCTACTCTAGACTGCACTGATTAGGCCTCCAATGGAGTACTGTGTCCAGTTCTGGGCACCACATTTCGGCTTTGTCTACACTGCAGGGTTTTTGCGCAAGAAGCTTTTTGCGGAAGAGATCTTCCGTAAAAGCTTCTTGCACAAAAGTGCTTCCACACCTCAAAAGCGCATTGGAAAAGTGATACGCTTTTGCACAAGAGAGCATCCACTCTGCATGGATGCTCTTGCCAAGAAAGCTCTGATGGACATTCACAGAATGGTCATCAGAGCACCTGTGATTTCTCTGATAGGCTCTTTTTGCCCAAGAACCCCTGTTGAGTGTCCACACACAACTTTTTGCACAAGAACTCTTGCAGAAAGGAGTTATTCCTCGTGGAGAGAGAAATAACTCTACCGGCAAAAGCCCTCTGCCCTGTCGATTTACTGTATTTTTTTGCACAAAAACATGCTTCAGGTGTGGATGCTCCGTGGGGTTTTGTACAAAAACAACCGTTTTTGCGCAAAAACCCTGTAGTGTAGACATAGCCTTCAAGAACGATGTGGAGAAATTGGAGAGGGCACAGAGAAGAGCAACAAAAATGATTAAAAGTCCAGGGAGAAAAGTTCCCATATCATAACAGCAAGGGGTCACCAAATGAAATTAATAAGTAGCAGGTTGAAAACAAACAAAAGGAAGTTTTTCGTCACACAGTGCACGGTCAGCCTGTGGAACTCCTTGCCAGAGGAGGTTGTGAAGACCAGAACTTTAACAGGGTTCAAGAAAGAACTAGATAAATTCATGGAGGATAGGTCCATCTATTAGCCAGGATGGGTAGGAATGGAGTCCCTAGCCTGTGTGTGTCAGGCTGGAAATGGATGACAGGAGAGGGATCACGTGATGAGTCCCTGTTCTGTTCATTCCCTCTGGGGCACCTGGCGTTGGCCACTGTCAGTAGACAGGACACTGGGCTAGATGGACCTTTGGTCTGACCCAGTATGGCCGTTCTTATAGTCTTATGTTCTAGGAAACTAGACCTATGAGGGAAGATTGAAAAAATTGGGTTTGTTTAGTCTGGAAAAGAGAAGACAGAGAGAGATCATAACAACTTTTGAGTATCTAAAAGATTATTACAAGGTGGAGGGAGAAACATTATTCTCCTTAACCTGTGAGGATAGGACACGAAGCAATGGGCTTAAATTGCAGCAAGGGAGGTTTAGGTTGGACATTTGGAAAAACTTCCTAACTGTCAGGGTGGTGAAACACTGGAATAAATTGCCTAGGGAGGTTGTGGAATCTCCATCCCTGGAGATATTTAAGAGCAGGTTGGACAGAAACCTGTCAGGGATGGTCTAGATGGTGCTTAGTCATGCCGTGAGGGCAGGGGACTGGACTCGATGACCTCTCAAGGTCCTGTCTTGTTCTAATATTCTATGATTTTATGAGGGTCACCAAAGTACTCAGTGGATGATCCTGGTTATATATAATTTTATCCAATAATTATAAATGTTCCAGCATGGCCAGAGTACATGAGTTAAATTCTCCCTGGTTGCTCACCTCTCCAGCACTTACCCCCGCCCAGACCACACGGGTGCAACTTATGTGGGAAATAAGTCTCAGAAACGGCATATAGAAACATGCCCATCATCGCTCAGGAGTGTGTGGCTGTAGTAGTTCCACAGTTTGCAGTTCTCTTCCTTCCATGTCCTTGCCCTGACCTCCTAGAGCCATGAAGCCGACTAATCAGATACTCCGCAAAAGGTGCCTTTCTGCTCCTTTTCTCCCAGCTCTTCCAGAGCGACCTCTACGCCCTTGCGTTCCCTTCGGCCGTCCCCTCTGATGTCCCTGTGCTATGACGTCCTTTGCTGCAACCCCTTCACAACTGATTTCCCAAACCCTCCTCGCTGAGAGTAAGATGCTCTCCCAGATGTAAATGCTGGTAGCAATCAGCCCTAAATATGGTCCTTGTGCTGGCAGATCATTAGACTGTGAATAAAACATAGGGGAGAGAGAGAGATAAATTTCTGATCAGCAGTAGGTGTGTTGACTGCTTTCATGTGAGGCAGGAATGTAAGTGTGACAAGACTCATTATGTATAAATCACGTGCTGGATGGCGGTGAACTTTCCATGGTTACAAAGATAAAACGGCTTCTTCTCCCTCATTAGCTCAGCATTGACAAAGCACTGCGGGGACCCTTTGGCTACATGGGAAACATCTGTCTAGATTAAACTTCAGGAAACCTACTGCAAACCTTTTCATCTGTGCTTTCTTCCCTAATAAAGCGACAAAGGGGAGGGCAGCCTTAGGTGTCCTTCCTGCTCGGAAACCACCGCAGCTACGAGCAGCCGTATGTAGAGATCGTCCTTTTCATACTGGTGTGCCTAACACCAGAGGAAAGTCTCCCATCTTAGAATCTTAGGGTACGTCTAGACTACAGGCTTTTGTCGACAGATACTGTTGACAAAGCTTCTGTCGACAAAGAGTGTCTAGACTACAGCCAGTTCTGTCGACAAAGTAAGCCTCTTTGTCATGTCATGCTTACTTTGACAGGACAGTGTAGATGCAAAGGACAGTGTAGATGCAATAACGCCTTCTGTCGACAGAACTCTGTCAACAAAAGGCGTTATTCCTCGTAGAATGAGGTTTACCGCTGTCGACAAAACTGCTGAGTTCTGTCGACGTTATGTCGACAGAACTCAGCGGCAGTGTAGATGCAGGTATAGTTTTGTCGACAAAAGTCCACTTTTGTCGACAAAACCCTGTAGTCTAGACACACCCATAGAGTCCTAGGGCTGGACGAGACCTCAGGAGTCATCAAGTCCAACCCCCTGCCCAAAGCAGGACCAACCCCAACTCAATCAACCCAGCCAGGACTTTGTCAAGCCGAGACTTAAAAACCTCTAGGGATGGAGATTCCACCTCCTCTAGGGAACCCACCCCAGTGCTTCACTACCCTCCTAGGGAAATAGTTTGTCCTAATCTCCAATCTAGACCTCCCCCACTGCAACTTGAGACCATTGCCCCTCATTCTGACCTCTGACACCACCAAGAACAGCCTCGTTCTCTCTCCAGTTGGCCAGGCCAGAAACTCGGAAATAAGTGGATTCTACCTGCACTGGGAATTGTGCTGGGTTTCCTGTCTCCATTCAGAGAACCATCCTCATCCCTTTAATCCCCAACAGCCCCTGTTTTACAATATAATCAAAGAATCATAGAACACTAGAACTGGAAGGGACTTGAGAGGTCATCAAGTCCAGTCCCCTGCCCTCATAGCAGGACCGAGCACCATCCAAATCATCCCTGATATATGTCTGTCCAACCTGCTCTTAAATATCTCCAGCGATGGAGATTCCACAACCTCCCTTGGCAATTTATTCCAGTGTTTCACCATCCTGACAGTGAAGACGTTTTTGCTACTGTCCAACCTAAACCTCCTTTACTGCAATTTAATCATGCAAATTAATGCAAATTAATGGAGTAATGGTTCTCCACGTTCTGGACCAGCACGCTGTTGTTCAGTTAAGCAGTTCCTGCCATTGCAGAGACACGGATGCACTTCAGTCCCTGCTGTTTTCTGCCTGTGGCAGATGATAACCTAGCCTCTCGAGGGTTGTAATGCTTTGGTCTAATTCTGGTTATTGGCTTGGTGTGGACAGGCCTGCTGATGGGGGAGGGGAAGGGGGGGGCAAAGGGGGCAACTGCCCCAAAGCCTGATGATTTGAAAGGGTTTAGGGCTCTCAGCCACTGCTGTTACAGTGGTGGCAGTGATGCCCAGATCCCCAGGCCCGTCAATTGCCACCAGAGCGTGGCACACTTCAGGGTTCAGGTTAACCTGGGCAGTGCTGAGGACCAGCTGCCTGGCCCCGCCTCGTCTACCTGAGGCCCCGCCCCTTCTAGGGGCTCAGAGACCCCACACACACACCTTGCCTAGAGGCCCAGCAGGCTGTCGTCTCCCCTAAGTGTGGAGCTGGCTGGGCTAGTGACCTTGTGCTATACTGGAGGCCAAACGAGATGCTCTGGCTAGGTGGCTGCACAAGGCTTGGCAGTGGGTGACCTGGGACCATTGGCCCCCCGCCTCACCAGTCTCTCACCACACAGACTGTAAACCCTTTGGGGGCAGGCCCCCGACCAGCCTTGGGGCCTTCACAGGAGCCTAGAACAGTGGGGCCTTGACCCCCAAGGGGGGCCAGGAGCTGCTTGCGCCGTACAAAGAAGGAGCGATCGGAATCGGAACAAATCCGCAGGGAACGGAGCCGCTAAGGCAGCAGAATTTGCCGGAATCCCCAGCAGCTGCTGGGAGTCCCCCGGCGGGAATCCTGTTGGGAGCAGCAAGAGAGAATGGGAAAGAAGCTCGATGCAGGGAAACGTCACGGCACTCGGACAAGGCTCATTCTTTCGGCACAGGGTCCCCAGCAGTGGATGCAATTAGAGGCTTAGCCTGACGGTGTGAGATAAGTGCCGGTCCACCCGCTAGCGGTGGCATCTTTCTGCTCCCACCGCACGGTCCTAAGAGAGCGTTCATCGAGAGCCGGCCAGCTGGAAGGAAGCCTGGCGAAGCTGAAGGAGACGAATCTCCTCCCCAGAGGGCAAGGGGTTCTCCTAGAGTGGCCAGCTGTCCTGATTTTATTGGGACAGTCCCCACATTTGGGCCTTTGTCTTATATAGGCACCTGTTACCCTCTCCCCTTTGTCCTGGTTTTTTTCACATATTCTATCTGGTCCCCTCTATAGGACCCTTCTCAGGCATGATCAGGTAGTACCAGGCACTTTCCAGTGAGGATCTCCTAGTGTATGAATTAATCTGGGCAGGTAAATACTGTTACCCCCCAGGGGCATAGCGAGGGGGGTGGGGGGAGCAGTTGCCCCCTGGTGCCACACTAGGGCGAGCGCAGGGAGAACAGCACCAGCGGGTCTGATGTGGCTGCAGATGCTGCGGCGGGGTCAGGCAGTCCCAGATCCGCCCATGCTGTTCTCCCTGCGCTCGCCCTCGCATGGTGCCTGGGGGTAACTGCCCCTCCAGCCTCCCTCGCTATGTCCCTGTTACCCCCATTGCAGAGTTGGGGTAAGTGATGGGAAGAGATGATCTCAGACGGCACGTTCAGTTATGGCTGTGGAAAAAAGAGTCTGGCTTTCTATCTCAGACATTCCAGAGCCAGCTCTAACCACTAGCCAGCACTCCTCAGAGCTAGGAATATAACCCATGACTCTTTCCCCTCTGGTTCTCAGCTCTAACCACTAAGCCACACACCTTCCCAGAACCAGGAATAGAATCCCAGGGTCCTGGCCTCTTATTCCTCAACTCGCTGGCCTCACTTTCTACCCAAAGTGTGGAGTCCTTCGTTCCCCAAGGCAGGCACTGTATTTCTTGGAGAAGCACACCTGTTTCTCCAATGGGCCAGCAGTTGTGCGGGTGCCAAGCTCAGCCATAGAGAGGAGAGGGGAAAGAGCAAGGTGAGACTAAGGAGGGGAAGCAAAGAAAGCATCCCTGTCAAGTCAGCACGCCCCTGTCCAAGATGCTCTTCGTCAGTACCGCCCCTGCACACTCTGTCCATGTGTCACGCCCAGCTGTCCCCAGCATGAATGTGGCACCCCTGGGGAGGCTGGCGCCGTATCACTCCCAATCCTGCGTGAATCTTCCGTGCACTGGAATTGGCAGCAGCCCAGGGTGCATTGCTGCTCCAGGACAACCTGATCTGGTCCATCTACTCCAGGTGAGGCTGCTCTGCCCCGCAGGACTGTATGACCTGAGCATGGGACAATCTAGGCCCAGACCCAAGTGCCTCCAAGCGTTGGGGAACTTGGGTTGAGTTCTAAATATGGCAGCCAGATTCCATTTCCACAGCAACAGATCCAGGAGCTGTGTTGTTTGAAAGCGTTTTGTCTTTGGAGTGCCACTCGCAGCTTGTTTACTCCTCTAGTATTTATTTCTAGGATCTGGTACACTTTATTAAGGAATGAGATCAAAGGCTTCTGTAGAGAGCACGTGCAAGTTTCCTGACATCTGCTGCAACAACAGTCAGCCAGGAACTCCTGTGCCTCGCCCAGGAAAGTTTCAAAATCAAGTTATGTTGAGCCAACACGTTGGCACGCTTTGTTTGAAAAATGTCACGATGGGACGTTTCTCTTTCCAGGGGCTGCTCTCTTTCCATGCATCCCTCGATCTGTCCTCAGCAATGCAAGTCAACTGGCATTCATATTTCAGACCTAAGTACTCTGTTTCATAGAATCATAGAGTTGAAGGAGACCTCAGGAGGTCTTCAAGTCCAATCCCCTGCTAAAAACAAGCCCAATCCCACCTTAATCATCCCAGCCAGGGCTTTGTCAAGCCAGGACTTAAACACCTCGAGGGATGGAGATTCCACCTCCTCCCTAGGGAACCCATCCCAGTGCTTCCCCACCCTCCTAGTTTTTCTTAATATCCATCTTAGACCTCCCCCACTGCAACTTGAGCCCATTGCTCCTCGTTCTGTCTTCTGTTACCACTGAGAACAGCCTCTCTCCATCCTCTTTGGAACCCCCCTTCAGGTAGTTGAAGGCTGCTCTCAAATCCCCCCTCACTCTTCTCTTCTGCAGACTAAATAAGCCCAAATCCTTCTGCCCCCTCATCATTTTTGTTGCCCTCTGCTGGACCCTCTCCAATGTACTTAGGACCATCCTTTCCCCATGACTTCAGATTCAGCTTTATCAATATTTCCTCAGGTGGGACCTGGGAGATATTTCCACTTCCTGCCTATACTGTAGGTTCTGCAGAACTATTGAGTAGCAGCCACTGGAGAAAAGGCTACCCACAAAGATGTTTATGACAGAACCCTGGGCAACAGCAGCGTGGAACAGAACCCTGATCTCTGTCTGGATCACCAAGTAAATCTCCCCCGGTATAAACCTGAGGGGCAAAGCAGATTGGGAATGGGCTGGAGAGTACAATAAGACGGATAAACCCCTTCACCCAGGGAGTAGAAAGGCACAGGGAAGAACTGCTCAAGGGGGAAGAGAGAGATTGAATTTGAGAACATAAGAACGGCCAGAGTGGGTCAGACCAAGGGTCCATCTATCCCAGGGTAAGCCTAGAATACATCCCTCTGTCGCCAGGGGGATGTAAATTAGACATACCGACATTGCAAATGAAGCAGGGATTTAAATCTCCCGCGCTTCATTTGAATAAAAATGGCCACCACGTTTTGCTGAGTCAGCAGTTTGTCGGCAAAAAGCGGCTGTCAAGACGGGGATCAGGCGACAAAGAAGGCCTTTGTCGGCCGATCCTGTAAACCTCATTTTACAAGGCATAAGGGATTGGCTGACAAAGGCTTTCTTTGCCGCCCGATCCCCGTCTTGACTGCCGCTTTTTGCCGACAAAACGCTGACTCTGCAAAAAGCGGTGGCCATTTTTATTCAAATGAAGCGCAGGAGATTTAAATCCCAGCTTCATTTGCAATGTCGGTATGTCTAATTTACATCCCTCTGGCGACAGAGGGATGTAGTCTAGACATACCCCCAGTGTCCTGTCTGCTGACAGTGGCCAATGCCAGGTGCACCAGAGGGAGGGAACACAACAGGTAATCCTCACGTGATCCCTCCTCTGTCATCCATTTCCAGACAAACAAGAGGCTAGGCACACCATCCCTGCCCATCCTGGCTAACAGCCATTGATGGACCTAACCTCCATGAATCTATCTAGCTCTGTTTTGAACCCTGTTAAAGTCCTGGTCTTCACAACATTGGAAGTGTCTGAAGAGTCAGATCTCTCAGGGGAGAATACTTTCTACCCCCAGCTAAGCAAGCTAAGGGGTGAATGCTATTGTCAATGCAGAGCTGCACATGTTTCTCAGGGCAGTGGTAAGAGCGCTGTTAATAAATTGCCCAAAGCGTTGGACCAGACGAAGGTCCCTGAGCAGTGTGTAGCTAGAAAAGAGACAGGAGTGGGAGGCCTCTTTGTCACGGAGGACAACAGTCCTGCTGCCCATTCACTCTTTTGTGAGGTGGGAGGAGCCACCGCCTCTAGATTCTTTGGGGTGGAGTCCGAGTTTTTCACTTGCACCAACATTACAGAATGGAACTGCTGGGGTCAGGTGAGCAGTGGCTTGAAGGGAGGCCCTGTAAATGAATGGGAAGGTGGGTTATGTTCAAAGTCTAAAAGGATGTTGACTTTTTCCCACCGGGGGATAGTCAGTACTGCTTTTAGGAGCTGCGACTGTTCTGAAATGCCTCTCTCCTTGTTTAATCACATGCACGCGCCTTGTATGGACGCTCGAATGATTTGCACTCTCCGTGTTTCTGCTGAATTACAAGATGAAATCTATTAACTGAAAGTGAATAGCATCGTGTCAGTCAAGGGCGAGTATTTATTTCTGGGAAGTTGCAGTTCTGTTCTGCCGCACTGGCATATTGTCTCCTGGGCAGCTGCATCCAGTTGAACGGGTGAATCACACTCTTCCATTCTGGGGTTTGATTCATAGCCCTCCAATTTTGGCCACTCTTCCTGCCGCTCTCATTTATCAGACTCGGCATCAAAGATTTCTAATGCCTGGAGCCTGATCTTCCACCATCTTCCACCTCACATGATTTACAGCTGTGCAGAGTAGGTAGAAAAGGCGGTCGGATCAGCATCTTCACTTGGCACAGGCATAAAGGACTACCTATTCTATGTAGTGAGAATCTGGTTCCATGGGTATGTGTCCACAACCTCTCAAGAACCATGGCCAGCAAGAAACAATGTGTTTCCCTGGAACCAACAAGCCTGTCTTCTTCCCATGAAGAAAAGATCTCAAATCAGACCCAGTGAAGGGAGCAGATCACAATCATGAAACACCATCAAAAGGGACCTAGCTGTCCACCGAGTGTGGCCAATATGAGAGGCTTCATACGGCGATGCCGTTCTTTAGCATTCTTATATTTCTCAGCTCTGAAGTGCACTATGTGGAAGAACAGTGAAGTTGCTTAGTACTTTCACAGACTTTATTAATTGAAAGTATTCTGTTTCCTCTGTCAGAAAAGAGCTGTCTGGGGAGTGGTACCTAACAGAGATACAGCTGTCCGTAAAAACACTTTGGAGAAGGGAGCATTATTTGTTCTGCGTTTGCAGAGCTCCTAATGTGATACGGTCACGGTTCCTGAGTGGGACTTCTAGGTGGTACTAGAATGTACCTAATAAAAAATATTTAATGAACCTGTATACAGGTCCTCTATAGAAAGAACAACTTCTGCTGGCCCACAGGAATACACATTGTTCTTAAGTTAGTAGTGTTCGTGAAGTTGTACCAATACGCTGTAGATGGCTCCCTAAGAAAGCAGCCTTCAGCACCTTCCTCCAGTTCTAAAGAGTGTCGTAGGAACTAGAAGTCCATTTTGGTGTAGCCAAAACCAGGAGAGGCTATGAAGCAAGCTGTGGAACACTCACACCCAGACCAATGGTCTTTGGTCTCTACCCAGTTATGTCTGGACTCTTTCTGAATTGGTACCACTTTAGAAGGCTATAGAGAGATGAGGGTTTCAAAAGGAAGGAGTCAGATATCCTATCAGCCCACTGTTTTGGGGTCCCTGGTTGCTAGAACACATTTGTGTCTCCAGACCCTGCAATCTGGAGACCCTGTAGACAGAATGGGTAGGAATGGTGTCCCTAACCTCTGTTTGTCTGGAAATGGATGACAGGAGAGAGATCACATGATGATTACCTGTTGTGTTCACTTCCTCTGGGACATCTGGCATTGGCCACTGTTGGCAGACAGGATACTGGCCTAGATGGACCTTTGGTCTGACCCAGTATGGCCGTTCTTATGTCTCCATGAAAGAGACCACATTAGGTTTATAGCCTCCCCCCATTACAATTTAGCCATATTTATGATCTCACTTCTCACTGCAACCACTCTCCCTTGATTTACTTTTTCCCTTAGCGGGCTGGCAACCCTGGGCTTTCTCCAGTTTCTGCCTCTCATTCCACCAGTCCTCAGAAGCCCCATGACGCAGTGTCTTTGCTTCCAACAAGGACTTCACCTCTCTCCCTCCCTCTGGAATGGGTCAATATCACCTCAGCCAGATAGTCAAGAAGAAACCTGAGGTGCAGTCTCCCCTCTGCTTAGGGTCTGAGGGCACTGGCTACACCACTGCTAGCTCTAGCAAGGCAAGGGACAAACCTGCTTTCAGGGACAGCTTCCTACACAAAGCAAGGGAGAGCCAAAAGTGGAGCAAGTTCACCACAAAATCCAAGTCTAGCTGTTTACCCCTCCAGTGGAATCCAATACAATTGGAACTTGATGTTGCTACAAGGGTATTGCAAATCAGAACCTGGATCCAAAGCTGAATCCCACTTTTAACACCAACCTTTATCTAATGGGCTGAGCCGCTGGCTCTAGGATGCTGAACATTCAGATCTAAAGCCAGATTGAAATGTTTTGGCTTGAACACATGTCTAGGAAAATTTTAGCTAACTGTACACCTCTGTGTCTTCAGTTAGCACGATAAGAATAATCAGCAATTTTGTTTATGGATGCCTTGCTATCAAATTGCTTGGGATGCTATACAAGCAAACAATGACCAAATACTGCAAGCAAAAGCTAATTTAACAGTGTCCATAGAGCTAAACCTTAGGAACAAATGGAAACTTAAGTTAGTACAAAATGCAGCTGCTGGCCTATTGGAAAGCATTTCCTGGAGAGAGCATATTACACTATGGGAATTCACCATACTGGTTTTGGCTAATTTCCAGTGTTAATCTTTTCCCCATAGGGATGGTGTGAGGCTTACTTCTTTTCCCTTTGGAAAATACTTGGAGATCCTGGGATAAAACCTGTTACAGAAGGGCCGAGGGTTACTCAATGAGAAGGGAGCTTCACGGTCTATTAAAAGAATTTGACAGTGGCAGTGGGTATCTAACTTTCAAATATGGGCATTTTAATAGAATATCCAAATGCTGCATCAAATGCTCCAATTCCCACCTACACCTGTTTAGAATTTGGCCCTCAGAACTGGGATCAGCATACAGCCAGCTGTTGCATCATGGTCCAGCGAGTGGAATCTACCCATAGATGCAAGTAAGGTTAAGCACTCCCCTCTTTGGCTTCACTCATGCTATGGCCACCTCTGAGCTGTGCAGTCCTGAATGAGGAACCAAGTGACTCTACATGCCTTATTCTGCTTCCCACTTTGAGCTTGTACCTCCCTGCACAACACTCCATGCTCCTGGGCCGGGTAAGATTGAGCTGTAATCGCCATGTCAGGACATACTGACCTGAGTGTCCATACACACAGTTTGGATGTCCTGCGATTGATCCTCCAATAGAAAATGGAATCGTCCTACAAACCCAATACATTTTTCAGTGTACTCTTTCAGTATACCCTTGCTTTTGATAGCTCTGAGAAGTTATCCCTGTAAGCGCCATAGCTAATGTTTCAAGGAAGAAAGAAGCAGGCTTGCCTGCTAACGCATTCCCTTGGACGGGACGAACATGACTCTCTGCATGACCTTGAAACCTGAGAGATCTCCAGTACAGCTGACAAGGGAATGACAAAGAAGGCTTTGCCTTGTAGACTGCCAAAAAGTGGAAATCCATTTGATAGGTGTCACAACCTCCAGTCTGCTAGTGAATCCTTGAGGAATGCAGGAAACCAGGTTGGTTGGCATGCCAGGAACTGCAGTGTTACTCCCCCAGCAGAGAGGAGGAAATAGAGAGTAAACGCCAAAGTGAAGTTCTTGTTGAAGTGATAACAGGAAGGATAAGAAAAAAGCATATTTGAAACAGATCCCTGGATCGGAGCTGGCACACTAAAAACAGCCAATCCAAGGCTGGCCATGCCTGGGGGCACCCTCCCACCCGTTGTATTTTACCAATGCCATCAGTTCCTTTTGTTTTTAAAGGAAGCTTGTGGCTCATTGACCATAAATGTCCTTTCAGAATATTCCTCAGTGTAACGATATTAGCCCTTTCAGCCCCAAATGCTCAGCTATCCCTGGGCCGGGAATGGCATAACAACAAGATGAGACATAGGTGGTACAACAGTCACACTAAGGACAACGTAAAGGGCTGTTTATTTCTACACAGACCCCAAGAGTTTATAGCATTTTGAGAGACACACCTGCTTATGTAAGCCCATGCTGGTCCCATTGAAGGCTCCCTTTGACTTCAAAGAGCTGCTTTTGGTGTCCTGTTTCTTGTATTTCTTTAGCGCCCATTTCAGGGCACTGGCATGACAACAGCTATTTTATTTTTATGAGCACTTCAGTTAGTGCTGTCTACTCCCCTCCTGAATTCCTGGCCTGATTCAGCAATGGAAGACAATGTCTTCAGGGCTGGGATTAATTCCTAGGAAGGATCAGAGAATGGGGATTCACCCCAGTATTTTCCCTAGCAGCAACTGCATGGAGTGTTCCAGCTGGAAATGGCGAGTGTGACAGGACTACCGGACTCAGAGCCATGCGATGGGGCATTTACCTGTTGTGGCTCAGGCCCATGGTACGGGATGGAGGCCTTTGTTATGCTGAGGTCCCATGGCAAGGAGTGGGGAGGATGGAGAAAAAGGCTGCATCTGAGGACCTTTTTCCCCAGGCCCCTCTATGCTACAAAGCACGCGTACAAATGGGACTCCATTGAGTAAAAGATGCCAGGAGATTTTGGTGGGATAGTGCTGACAAATCGCCCTATGCATGGATCCACTTGCTGTTCTTCTCCATTAGAGGGAATGTAGGTCTCATGCCACCTGGAGACCAGAGTACCTACCATGGTGAAGTCTTATGACCTTGGGAAACAGGATTCCTTTTTACACCCCTCACCCTCATACCCTTCACATCCCTCAGATCTTCGCAGGCTGTGTGCTGTGTTTAGGAAGTGGGTGGAAAGTTGTACAGGAAACATTGTAGGGCATAATGGGCAAAAATGTCTCTAAACAGACCGCATTCGGTATTCCCCAGCCTTTTAAGGCTCATCATTCATTTGCAGGCCTGAGTTTTTATAGTGGGAACACTGCAGAGGCTGGGCAAACACCTTCAACTCCTGACAAGTTCAGTCTCAGGGAAAGTTCAGTCTCTGGTTTTCTCTCTCTAATCCTCACATCTGCTCCATAAAGGGAGAGGGAAATCATATAGATTCCCTGTCAGTTGGCTGAACCCAGACCCCTTCACTTTACAGCAAGGCTCCACCCCCCCCCACCCCCCCCAAAAAAACAGGAAACAAGCACTTATTATTGAAATTGCCAGCCCTGGTTCCAATTCAAATCAGTGCCCTGGTGACATTTGAGTCGCAACGATTTTTTTTTCAAGTATGACTTTGAAGCACCATGATTCAGTGTTCCACATCTCTTATTGATTTCGGCTGCTGAATGTTTTATGACAAGGAGTCGCTCTGCACGAATTCTGAACGGGAGATCAATAGACTGCTTAAGATGTCATGCCGTGTCTACTTGATTGACGTGCTTCCTTCCCTCCACCCCCACCCCGTCAAGGGTTGGACAGTTTCCATATGAATCCATTGAATGGTTTCACCGGCAGTGGTATTGTCCATCTGTTGTCCACTCCTAATAGATTGGACCTCCAGCTTGCCTACTGATTTTCCTTTTATCATCATAATTAGCTTCAGGGCACATGGGAGCTTCTGTGATGATAAGTAAAGAGAGCTCAGAAAGAATACACTTGCCTTCCAACTTCAAAGTTTCCCTCTCAGAAGCAGAAGCTGAGAAAACAGCTGTCTCATTTGAAGAGTACATCTTCACATTCCAAATGGAGCCTGCATCCTTCCTTGTCCTTATTAGGTACCTTAGGGATTTCACCCAAAGCTTGGACTAGTCCAAATGAAATTATGTTTTGAGCTTTCAAAAGAAGTTGGGGGGGTGTTTGCCTTCTTCCATGCAATGTCATTGCTTTTCTGTGGCCAGTCCCAGAACAGATGGGGGTGGGGGGAAGCAAAGAGGTTTACCCAGTCTCTGTAACCTATTCATTCTTGGCTTCACTGAAGAGGTTTGCCAAAAAGAGGAAAAACAGAGTTAAACAAGAACGGCACTGAGATCTACTACCTTGGTGCATATGCACTAACAGACGATAACACCTGTCAGTAGCTACCAAACTGAGGGTACATCTAGACTACAGGCTTTTGTTGACAGAGGCTTTGTCGACAAAGAGCATCTAGACTACATCCAGTTCTATCGACAAAGCAAGCCGCTTTGTCGACATGACAGTGTAGACGTAAAGGACAGTGTAGATTCAATAGCCTTCTGTCGACAGAAGGTGTTATTCCTCATAGAATGAGGTTTACCACCGTCGACAAAACTGCCGAGTTCTGTTGATGTTATGTCGACAGAACTCAGCGGTAGTGTAGACGCAGGTATAGTTTTGTCGACAAAAGTCCACTTTTGTCGACAAAACCCTGTAGTCTAGACACACCCTGAATTAGGGAGAATCTAGAAGTGAAAGGCTCAAAGTCCCAGTCCCTCATTTACTTATAAGGAACGCATTTGGTTTGAAAGGTTATAATTGAATGTAATACCCATAAACACGCATGAGAAAGAATGACCACAACAAAACCTAGTCCCCAAAATATTTCCTGACACCTGCACCTGGCTTTTCTTGACATCATTTATGAGCAATACATTGTTGGGTTAGAAAGGACAAACAGTGTGTTGGAGAAGTATGGGAAAGAGATGTGGATCAAAACACTTCAAACACTCCTTGGCATAGGATGTTGTGAAGGCCAGAACATTAACAGGGTTCAAAAAAGAGCTAGATAGATTCATGGCAGTTAGGTCCATCAATGGCTATTAGTCAGGGTGGGTAGGATGGTGTCCTTAGCCTCTGTTTGTCTGGTAATGGATGACAGGAGAGGGATCACATGATGATTAGCTGTTGTTTCTCTCCCTCTGAGGCATCTGGCATTGCCACTGTTGGAAGACAGGACACTGGGCCAGTATGGCCACTCTTTTGTTATTATGTACTGTCCAAAGGTTGCATGTCAGTGGCTTCTGCTTTAAACCCCACAGGTGCTGTAACGCTGCTGGAAATTCACTAATGCCATTTTAGTGACTTCTGTATTATTATCTTCCACTTCAAAAAGACATTAATCTGGTATAGCAGGAATCTATGAGGTAAACAAGTCAGAGAAAGAGAGCAAGCTCACACTGGGTAAGTCTATGCTGCTGTGTCTTCCAGAGTAATAATTACTAGTCATCAGTCATTAAAACCAGCTGCAGAATCTTTCCTTCTCTCTGCTATCACTTTATCACCTTCAGAGGAGTAGCCATGTTAGTCCATATCCGCAAAAACAATGAGGAGTCCTGTGACTAACAGATTAATTTGGACATAAGCTTTGGGAGATGCATCTGATGAAGAGGGTTTTAGCCCACGAAAGCTTATGTCCAAATAAATGTGTTGGTCTTTAAGGTACCACAGGACTGCTCGTTGTTTTATCAACTTCATCTTTCTGCAACAACGACCAGTCCTGTGACATCTTAGGGTACGTCTACATTGCGGCACTATTTCGTGACACTTCTCGTGTCCCTCTTAAACAAGCCCGTTATTTCAAAATAGCTTTTGAAATAACGGGCTCGATATTCCAACATCCCTGTAAACCTTGTTCCACAAGGATTAAGGGATGTTTCAGAATAGCGGTCTATTTCAAAATTTGGTGCTGTGTAGACAGCACCAAATTACGAAATAAGCTATTTCGAAATTAACTCAAAATAATTGTGAAGCGAACAGGGGGCTGCAGACAGGGGAGTTTAAGAGGGAGAGCAAGAGATCCCGCCGCTGAATAGGCTACCAGGTGAGAGTGAGAGTACTCGCTTTTGGTGTGAGTGAGCTTGCTCAACTGTTTGAATTTTGATTCTGATTTCAGGAGACTTCAGTTTCAGTTTCAGTTTCTGTGGCAGTTGGGACTGAGTGCCTGACCTTTGTTCCCTTGATTGCCTCTGATCAGCCTTCCCCTGTGTGACGCGCGAGGGGGTAGGCCTGACCTAGGTGATCAGGCTTTAAAAGCCAGAGGCAAGGCGACCAGGGGAGCCAACATGATTCTAGGATGCATTAACAGGTGTGTTGTGAGCAAGACACGAGAAGTCATTCTTCCACTCTACTCTGCGCTGGTTAGGCCTCAGTTGGAGTATTGTGTCCAGTTCTGGGCACCACATTTCAAGAAGGATGTGGAGAAATTGGAGAAGGTTCAGAGAAGAGCAACAAGAATGATGAAAGGTCTAGAGAACATGAGCTATGAAGGAAGACTGAAAGAATTGGGCTTGTTTAATTTGGAAGAGAGAAGATTGAGGGGGGACATGATAGCAGTTTTCAGATATCTAAAAGGGTGTCACAAGGAGGAGGGAGAAAACTTGTTCTTCCTGGCCTCTGAGGATAGAACAAGAAGCAATGGGCTTAAACTGCAGCAAGGGAGGTTTAGGTTGGACATTAGGAAAAAGTTCCTAACTGTCAGGGTAGTTAAACACTGGAATAAATTACCTAGGGAGGTTGTGGAATCTCCATCTCTGGAGATATTTAAGAGCAGGTTAGATAAATGTCCACCAGGGATAGTCTACAGTGCTGGGTCCTGCTGTGAGGGCAGGGGACTGGACTCGATGACCTCTCGAGGTCCCTTCCAGTCCTAGTATTCTATGATTCTATGAATCTATGATAAGCTACACAATTTGCGTAGCTCAAATTGCATAGCTTATTCAAGCTAAGGGTGCAGTGTAGACACATCCTTACTGACTAACACAGCTGCCCCCCTGAGACTTTTCTGTGACAAGGCCACCAAAGGGAGAGGGGTCAGTATAAAAGCAGCGTGAGTGACAGCGAGTCAGAACAAAACCAGTGCTGACATTGAGTTTAAATGCTCAGGCAGTTTGTTACACAGCCACAGTAAGAACATAAGGGGAAAGCTGAGAGGGTGAAAGGATGAGAAAACCCAGTGTTATGGCTGTCACCGCCACAGGGTGCCCAAGGCCCCTTAGAATCACCAGGAGCAACTGCCCCCTTTTCCCTCCCCGTCAGCGGGCCTGGCTCTCCTATTGGGGCCACGTCCCCCCTTCAAGTTTGACCTGCAAGGTCCTCTTGTCTGGTGACATCCCCCTCTGCTGCGCCTTCTCTGCACAAGGTCATCCACTCGTTCACTGCATGTGGCTCCAGTTTATTTGCAGGCCTTTCTCGATCCCAGCGCTGGCCCAGTGGCTCTCCTCTGGAGCTGGGCTCTGGCTCACCATTGGTGCGGCTGGTCTCTGTTGCTCTGGCTGTGACCCACCACCTCTGGGCTGCTGCCTATCTTATCAATGTGACTCACTTGGAGTCCTGGACTCTGCTCATTGGCCCTGTGAACCTGTCACCCTCCTAACTTCCTTTTGGCCCAGAGAGGTGTTGGGAGAGGGCAAACCAAGAAAACCCATTAAGCTTCAGGAAAGCGTGAGCAGCCCCTTATTCCTCCAAAAAGAGCTGGGCTGGATCACAAGTGAAAACTCATGAGTTTCGCAGCAGCATGAAAGAGGTTGACAGGATAGTAAAATGTTTAAAGGGACTTATCCCCCTCTTCCCCATAGCAGCTGCATCTGTAGCAGAATGTCTTTTGTTTGTAAAGTCAGCTGTTTGATCGCAGCTCAGACATTTGGCATGCTAGGAGCAGCCCAAGGGAGATTAATTAGTGAGCAGCGTGCCGGTGGTGTTTTCAGAGATGCCTGGATAATCGTTACACACACACACACACACACACACACACACACACAGAGGCTTGGAAAGATTTGATTTTTATTGGTAAATATTATTACTTATTGGCAAACATCCATTTCCCCATACTCTCACAAACCGAGGGAACAAATATTTCCACCCATAATAAACAAAATGGACAGCAAAGAAGGACAAATGCTTCTTTTGCACTTATTAGAGCTGGATCTAAGGCTATTTCCCTTGTATCTTTTGACCTTTGACGCTGACGGCTTGTTGGGTTTTTTTAAGATTATAAAGCCTGAACTTTTTGAATCTCAATGTGCAGTGTTGTTAAATAATTGTTGTCTGTTTCCCCACCATAATTTCCCACAATGGGGACTAATTAAATAAGTAGCAGTAGGAAAAAAGTGGGAAAATAAAGGCAATATCCATCAGAATTATTTAAAAATCAAATTCTGCTGTGCCTACATATGTACATCTAGGTGGATGGATATTCTAGTCATGGACGGCATAGAAGTGTGGTAGTGAGGACTGAGAGTAAGCACCAAAGTCCTTGTGGAATGGGAACAACACAATTAAAGCTATCTGGAGCTGGATTTCTGATCCTCCAAACCAAGTTTGTTGCAGTATAAAATGAGCATTCTTGATAACTGGGGACCTTCCTGGCGGAGGGGTGTCTGATGTGACTACGGATATTGATAATTTAATCCTCCTTCCATGTTGCATGCGCTGTGGAATCACTTCTAGCTCCTTTCTCGCTTGAGTTAGAAAACAAGGATCAAAGAAGGCTGGGGTTTAACATCCTTCACTGGCAGGGGCCGTCCGGCGGGTAGACCGGGTCGGGCTGCTTCAAGCGAACAAAGCTGTGTTTGGCCAGTTTACCCAGCATCCATATGGGACGCGTATCAAGGGCTTGCTTCCCCACATCCGTGGTGTAGCAGAACGGCAGCGTCCCATGCTGGGGTACATTTCTGCCCCTGATGCAAGACAACAAAGAATCACTCCCGTTCCTCTGGGGGTTTCCCAATGAACGGGAGGGAGCCACCGCAGAAATGGCATGGAGTACCGGACAATTCATGACACTGCAAAGGTGGGAAGAAGGTGGCAGAGAGAAAGGAAGGCCTCTGGAAGGTCAATGAGCCATTAAGGAAGGCAGATAGGCTGCGAGGGGAGAGAGTCTCCCGGGATTTTGGAGACAGAGGCAAATATCTGTTGATGGATCAGGATGCACAGACAGGATGGTATGCTGGCTCCATCCACAGAAACTTCCTGCCTGCCCCAGATGCTGATGAGGCTGTGCTATCGGTCTAGAGAGCTGTGATTATGGAGACAGTGGGACAAGGGGAATCCAAGGCTACAGCAACACTGTGTGCATCACCCCCCACCATCACCCCACTGCAACCCTCTCCTGGCTTTGATTCAGGAGCAACTAGGCCAGGTCCACACAGGCAGCTGCTACCAGACGGAATCCTATCAGAATGGCTGTGAGCCCTAGGGGACCACGGAGCCACTGCAGGGATCCTGTGCTCCAAGAGTTTCCCAGACCTTCAAGAGATCCAATACTTTGTGGGATCGATTCCCTGGCTTCCTTCACAGGAGCTAAACACATACCCTGCGGAAGTATTTAGATGAAATTCTGAAAAGGAAACATCCTGGTGGTTTCTCCCCCCTTCCCCTTGCTTCTCTCTGGGAACTATTTTTGGTAGGTAGGTTTATCGTGCCTGAGACCAGGTGGAGGAGCCCTGGAATGCTATGGGGGAGCATGAAGGAAAGGAAAAAGCCTACAGAGGGAACATGGTGTATGTGGAGACAAGCTGGGGAAGGGAATAAAACCTGGACAATCTCATGCCAGTTTCATTTTTTGCAACCTACGAGCAGCCATAGTGTGTCAGACCAAAGGTCCACCTAGCCCAAGATGCTGTCTTCGGACAGTGGCCAAAGGTAGGTGCCCCAGAAGGAATGAACAGAACAGGGAATCATCAAGTGATCCCTCTCTTGTCATCCATTCCCAGCCTCTGACAGAGGCTAGGGACACCATCCCTACCCATCTTGGCTAATAGCCATGGATGGACCTAACCTTCATGAACGTATCCACTTCTTTTTTGAACCCTGTTATAGCGTTGGCCTTCACGACATCCTCTGGCAGGGAGTTTTCTGAGCAATTTCGGTGCCATCAACACACGATGTTGGGATCACATTCGTGTTCCACAGGGGGAAGAACCTTCATTGTAGCCGGCCTGTTTTGTTACAGCCAGTCTGCGACGCCTTCCTCCGGGGATGAGAGAAGGAAGTGCCTGCCTGCTCTCTCTTGGCTTTCAAGCTCTCCATTGAAACTCGCCGCCGTGGATGCTTGAAACTCAGCGTAATCCAATGTGATGGAAGCTGGCAAGCAGAGCAGAAAAGGGGGCCCCCTAGATGGAGAAAGCATTGCATGAGCATAAAGTCCAAATGCTCCCCTTACATGTTAATCATCTTTGAACGTAATGCTGCCGATCCCCGCAGACATCTTTCAAGGCGCATCTTTAAAGAGGAGCTAAACCGTCTCCTGCTGGGCATAATCCAAGGAAGCCTGATCCCCTACTCGACAAAGAGATTGGCGCTAGCTCCCTCACTGAGATGTGGGAAGGGCTGATTTCGTCTCCCTGCACAGAATTCTTGGGGCTGCTTTGATATCCTTTATTGTTGTTACGCGGCCCAAAATTCTGCAATCCTTTAATCGGTCTTCAGGGCCTTTACATTTGCTTGCTGTGGAGAAACAGCTACCAATACACTCAAATATTTAAGATCTTGTTTTATGGCAATGCTGAGATTTTTCAAAACTGCCTGTAGGATCTGGGTGCTCAGGTCCCAATAATATTAATGGGATTTGGATGTCCCTGCACCTTTGAGTACTCAGGACAAAAGTCCATTGTACTTCTAAGAGCTTTCTCTTAATTTCTTTTCTCAGTATGTGAGTTGGTTACCAGCACCGATGGAATGTTTTTCTCTTGAAAAATGCTGTGCAGGGAAATGAAAAATTTACACATCCAAGGGAACATATCAATTTCAAAGAAAATTTGATTCCGTTTATTATGTCTCATAACACAAGAACTAGGGATCACCAAATGAAATTAATAGGCAGCAAATTTAAAACTAAGAAAAGGAGGTGTTTCTTCTCATGCTGTGCGGTCAACCTTGAAGAACTCATTGGCAGAGGATGTTGTGAAGGTCAAGGCTTATAACAGTGTTCAAAAGGGAACAAGATACGTTCACGGAGGCTAGATCTATCAATGCCTCTTAGCCAGGCTGGGCAGGGATGGTGTCCTTAGCCTTTTTTTTTTTTTTTTTTTTTGCAAGAAGCTGGGAGTGCATGGGATACATCACTTGATGATTACCTGTTCTGTTGACTCCCACTGAAGCACCCGGCATTGGCCACTATCAAGAGACTGGATATTAGTTTATCTGGACTTTTGCTCTGATCCAGTCTGACCATTCTCATGACACAAGCATTTGCTTAGAAATCTATTTTATTGTATGTTGTACTGTATTCTAAATCATAATATAAACTCCAAAGTTGAAATCAAAACCATTTTTCCATTTTATCAGAATGAAACCTCTCAGGCTTTGTCTACACTGCAGGGTTTCTGCGCAAGAAGCTTTTTCCGGAAGAGATCTTCTGCAAACATTTCTTGCACAAAAGAGAGTCCACGCTGCATGGACGCTCTTGCGCAAGAAAGTTCTGATTGCCATTCACAGAAAGGCCATCAGCACACCTGTGCTTTTTGTGATAGGCTCTTTTTGCACAAGAAACCCCTGTTGAGCATCCAAGAACAAGAACTCTTGCACAAAAAGGAGTTATTCCTCGTGGGGAAAGGAATAACTCCACCGGCAAAAGCCCTCTGTCCTGTCAATTTACTGTATTTTTTTTTGCGCAAAAATGCGCTTGAGGTGTGGACGCTCCGCGGTTTTTTGCGCTAAACCCCTGTAATGTAGACATAGCCTCAGTTGATCCGAAACAACGTTTCCAGAATTCATGTGGTAAGAACTTTTGAAACTTGTTTATTCCACCCTGACTTGCAATGAAACGCAAATGTTGTGACATCAGCATGTCCGGAGGAATGGAAACTCCACGTTTCCAGCAGTTTTGTGAAGAGGCAGCAAGCACTGTAGTGCAGTGTAATGGTTATCACATCTGTGTTCCGTGCACATGGGTTCACACCTCAGTGAAACCATCTATTCCACAACTTGTTACGGAATGGGCGGGGGGGGTGGATTCCAAAATGAAAGCAAACAACCAAACAAAATGTGTATGTAAAAAAACAGTAAGTAGAAAGACCAGCTTTTCCACAAAAATAAGATTCTGTTGTCCACCCCCACCAGGAAGCAGAAGGATTATATTTTTAGCCAAAAATGTGTGTTTTTTTTATTAAAAGTCTCAGTTTCCTGCTGAAAGCAAATACATTCCATGAAAAATGGTCTTTAGCCAAAAACTTAATTTTTCATCCAAATGGGTGTAAAGGGTTCACCCTCTATTGAGCGCCCGTTTGTGGCTGAGGGGGGGTGTCCACAAACTTCCACTCTGGTGACTCACTCTGGGAGTGGAGGGTGTCCCAAATGCTCTTTCTTCTGGCTTCTCCTCTGCCCCCTTGAGCAGCCACTCGGGAGTTGGGGGGATACCCAGGGTCCACCAACTCCTCTGGGTCCCAGTCCAAGGACCCTGTCAATAGCAGTTGCCCACTAAGTGTCAGTCCTTACTGTCTACTGCTGCTCGCTCCCTGGGCCACTCCCCCAAGAATCTTCTCCGTCCTTGCCCACTCCTAGGGCTTTATCTCAAAGTCCTCACAGCACCCTGTCCAGGGTTCTGCAATTTGCCCTAGCCCACCACACCCATCTTCAACCACCTGACCTGGCTTCAGCTGGGTCCGCAATCCACCCTACACACCACGGGTAGGCAATAATTTTTTACCTGGGGCCACTTCAAAAATTTCTGCTGCCCTGGGCCGCAGCAGAAGGGGCGGAGCCTCAGGCAGAAGGGGCGGGGCCAGGACACTTCCCTGCTTCCCCAACCACAGACCATGATTGGTCTGGCAGTGGAAGAGTGACTGACGTCCCCCCCCCTTCCCCAAGGTTCCCTCTAGGCACCTATGCACCTGGCAGGGGGGGAGACTTTGCTCGCTCCCCCTTCTGCCCCCAGGCCAATCAGAGCTTGGGGGTGGGAGCATGTAAAGTCTCTTCCCGCCCTGCCAGGAGCACATGGCATTTCTAAGCATCATGCACTCCTTGCAGGGCAGGGGCAGGGCGGAGAAAACTTTGCATGCTCCCCCTCACCCCCAGGCCAATCAGGACTTGGGGGTGGGGGAGCATCAGGGCCCCTGCAGGCCAGATCAAGCTGCTTGGTGGGCTGAATCTGTCCCACAGAGGCCCTTTTGCCCACACTGAGCTATCCAAGGTACTGCTGCCTTAGTCAGCCAGCCAGCCAGTCCCTGGGTCTGCCTGGCTTGAGCCCCAAAGGGGAACGGCCAGGACCCTGGACCAGCAGTTTCTTTATACTGGCTTGCTGGGCCAATTGACTGCAGTGGAAGCAGCCACTCTAGCATGCCTGGAGGACTTCTACTCTGCTCTTTTCCCTGGGATGGGGTGTAACAAGGCCACAAGTCTCCAGCAGGGGGGGCTTCGGACCTAGTCCCCCCATCACAATGGTATTGAAGGGTAATTTCCCAACCAGATCTAATTTATCCTCGTTTAGTTCCTGAAGCAACTCCCAATGAAGTAAAAGGAAAGAGTCCCATGGATTCAATGGGATCTGGAGAGTGTCTGTATCCCTGTGTTTGGAGGTTTGAAGGAGGATAGGTGTCTTCCATCCCTAGCATCTATGATTCTATGATATGCCTAGGTAAACATTGCTAATCAACCTGATCCCCTTGTCTCGAGTATTCGGATCCACTAACGCTTTGCTCCCACCGAAATCAATGCAATGTTTGCAACTGATTCTACAGAGAGGTGCCATCAGTCACGGCGAGGATCCAGTGTCCATGGCTTTGCAATAACCCTCCGGGAGTAGGGTGATCTACTGTCAGCCTGCAGAGCTGCAGGAAACTCACCTTTTGGGTGTCAAGGAAATTTGCGTGAAGGTTTATTTGCTCTGACACAATAGCTGTCTTTGCTCCAAAAGTGGGCGCATTCTAGTCCACTGCAGCCTGAAAAGTTCCCATGAACTTTCAGCTTTTTTTAAAAAAAAAAGCTTCCCAGTGAAGTTAAGGCAGAAATGCATGTGTCTGTGTGGGAATGCATGCATGTGTATATGTGGATGGGTGTGTATATGTATAGTTTTTGCTTGGTACCCACCCTTGCCAACATGCAAGCACAACACCCAGGTAATGCAAGAATGAACTGCCCCGGCTTTAAAGCAGGGAGCACACCTAACCAAGGGCATCTTTAAAACAGATGTGCATCAGGCATATGGGATCCTCGCCATTTCAGAGCTCACCAGCTCACCTTAACAAAGTGGCCAGTTTGTCCGATACGCTCAGTGCCCAGCTGCTGTCATTGCTCTGGTCTGATCTCGCCAGTCCTATGGCGTTTGGCAGAGGAGAGCATTTCTGGTGACCTGAACTAGCATCATTGTGCTTCCTGCAGGGAGTTTCTGGGCGGGAGGCGAAGGTGGGCATATGATGCCCTAGGACAGGGAGGGAGTTTGAGGCATTGTGGAGGAGAAGATGGAGATGGCGTCTAGGTGAGATTTGTTAGGGAAATAAAGGGTGTGAATGGGAGCAGCGACATGGCTGGGGGATGAAATTGTGCAGTGCCTTGAAGGAGATGATGAGAGAGACACTGAGTACAACGGATCACCAGCGGGGAGACCCAAAGAGGGAGGGACACGGCCCGAGCAGCAGAACAGCAGTGACAAGACATGGCTGATACAGAGTGATATTGTATCCACCTTGGCCTGAATAGGCTGCCAGTTCGTGAAGACTTAAAGGGAGTAAGTAAAGTTGTGGGAGGGGGTGCAAATGGCACCACGGAGGGGGATGGTATAGCCGTGAAAAAAAGACATGAGACTTTTACTGTTACTTTGATTTCCTCACTTTGTAATTTATTGCTGGTTGCAACAGGCTTAGCAAATCTTAGAGGGTATCAGATGCTACCATCTTGCCCTGGCTTTACGATTGACTATAACACTGCCAAGACAGCTTCAAATGTCCTTCTGCCAGAATGACTGGGGGGCCGGGGGTTGTTTTGTTTGCTTGCTTCCAAAAAGCTGTCAGCTAGAATTTAATATGCATTGAACCCCTGCCACTCACCCCAGCACAATGGGCGTGGGAGGAGGGGACTAGCTATGCTGCTCTGTTGGTCTCAGTCGTGCTAGAACAGTGAGGCTGTGGTAAAACGCATTGGTACAGTTGCTTGAGCTGATAACTCTCCTCGCCACCGGTTTCCTGTCCCCTCTTAAATACATTGGACCAGAACTGCATAGGAACCAATTCTGCATGGTCTTTTAACCCACATAATCCAGTCCATGGATCAGATGGAAGGAAGGCTAGAACTTGTGTCCCCGAATGCAGGTGTCAAGCTTTCTTTTATAAATGAGCTATTCTCTCTGCACTGCCATTTCTCACTTCAGTTCTTGTGGCCATTCTTCAAAGCTCAAATGGGTGGAGTCCAGGCACATCTGCCTTTACCCACACTTCCCAAAATGGCTGAGCTGCTCAAGAACAGGGTAATTACCTCCCAGAGAAATGTAGCTAATGAGAGGAGGGGGAAAAGCCTTCCAGGTGGAAGCTTGTGACTGTGGAACTCCTTCCCACAAGAACAAGGAACGATCACAAGCTTTCAGGACACCAAGTAGGACCCAGCTGTGGTCCACTAATTTCTTGTGATGATGATAATAAATAATATTTTTTTTTTAAATCAACCTGGGGAAAGCATGCAGAGGTTCAAAGGAATAGTCTGCCTGTTGCAGAAATAAGATTTGGCAAGGTTTTCATTTAGCACACTTGGCTGCGTCTGCACTACGAGATTATTTCGAAATAAGTTATTTCAAAATAACAGCTCCTGCTTGTGATGGGGGAAAAACACCTATTTCGAAATAGTTATTTTGGGAGTTATTATTTCAAAATAACAAGCCTGTTATTTCAAAATAATTTTGAAAGAACGGGCTTGCTGTGTGGACGCTTGCCTTGTTATATCGAAATAAGGGGAGTTATTTCAAAATAACTCCCCAGTGTAGACATGCCCCCTCAGGACCTTCTAAACTCTGGAGTCAGATCTGCTAAGAGGAGAAAATTGGACTTGAGCCTACCTGATCAGATGTAATCTTTATCTCAGCTGGTACCATGCATGTAAAGCATAAGCTAGTTTCTATTAATTAGGGTAAAGCAGAAATTTCCCCTGGAATCTGAGTGTTCCATAACTGTGCCTAGTGCAGGTTTTTTTAATTCTTCCTTTGAAGCAACCTATCACTATTACACAACAGATACCAGGTGAGATGGCCCATTGGTTTGATGCAGCATGGCAGTTCCTAGGTGAATCCAAGATAAACAGCTCCACTTCCTCCCACACCAGTGGGTCCAAATTGACTTTGCCTCATAAAGATTTAAACTACACTGTCTGCTCCATCCGTACTGCCGAAATCTTCCCCCACAAGCTGGGGGAGTCATCAGATATTTTCTTCAGCAGAAATAGGAGCCTGGCGTACATGAGAAAAGTCGGGCCAGGACCCTCGTCTTCAAATCTCGTACCAGGAAATCAATCCCACTGGAAAATGGCTAACAGATGAGTTTAATGGGGGCGCTCTGCAGTGCTGCTGGAGAATTTGGCCCACACAGAAACTGAAAGTGTAGAATCACCTGACAATTTCCTATGAATTATGACTTGGAAAAGAGAGTTGACAGATATGTAACATCTAAATGTCATATACTCCCCTGATATCACCTGCAATACAGGTTGAATCTCTCTAGTCCAGACCTCTCAGGTCCGGCAACATCCGTGGTCCGGCATGATTTTAGTGAGCCGGATGTCCACTGATCATGGGTGTGGCCAAGTTTCCCACGGTCCACTGTGACGACGCATCGGGGTTCCCCCGACTCCTGCACCCCGGTAGTGGCACGAACAGACTCAGCCAGCCAGTAGGATTGAGGGAGTTTATTGCTTCTCCAAGGATGCAGCACAGCACAGATGTAATCTAGTTACAGGGCCAGGCCTAGGATGCCTCAGCCCCCCTTGAGATGGGGGAGACTGGGCCCCTAAATCCCAGGCCCCCTTGCTTAGGCTGCTTCCTCCATGATTCCAGACAGAAACTAAAACTCTCTTCCAGCCCTGCCCCCCAGCCAGGTGCTGGTCTCCGCCTTCCTCCCTTTGTCTCTCTCCCTGGGAGGCTGAGCCTGGGTGTCTGGGTTAATACACATTTGGGAGAGTCAGTGAGAATCTCACATCACAGTGCAGTGGGACCCCGGATCACAGAGCAGACAGCACCCCCACTACACCACACCCATAAAGTTTGTTTACAGCCTCCAGTCCTGGCTCTTAGGGTTCTGTGCTGTGATTTAGCTCTAATTGACCCCTAAGTGTCTTCTCAGAGCCCAGTAAACAGTGGAAGTGTTGGTCATGCTGCTAGACAATACTGACCTCCCATGGTCCAGCAAATTCTCTGGTCCCATGGGTTCCAGGCTACAGAGGTTCAAACTGTAGATGAGATTAGCACCCAAAACTTCTCATTTAAGTCCCCATCCACCCAAACTCCGTGCTATTCGGTAATAAGTAATTATTTAGGTAAAGCACCTTCATTAAAATTTTGTTGAATGCTAACTCATCACTTATGAAGCAACCAACTTCTCCTCCCTGGGAGTCAGACATAATTTATTAGAAGAGCAATTTATCTTTTAATCTAAATTCTTTCCATCTCTCCCTTAGTTCATTGCTCTTTTTATCATTTCTTCTTTGCACTCAAAACTGAAAATTCATAAAGCCCAGGCATTCTGTTTTAACTTACATATTGCATTTCCCACTGACAAGCAGAAAGAGGATAAGATATTCTGCAAATTTCAAGTTTTGAATTTTGATGAGTCTTCAACAGTCAACATGAGAAGAATCTTCCAGATCATGATATCCTTTGGGTTTGTTTTTTCTTTTTTCACAGGGGATTGATCATCACTACACAAGTTACAAAAAATTGCCAAAATAGAAGAAAAGTGGGGGAAATATGATGCAGACATAAGTAATTAGGAACAGATAGTTGGAAATTTTTATTCTTTCTGGGCATGTCTACACAGCAAAGTTATTTCAAAATAACTTTCCTAGTGTCTACACAGCCATTCCGTTATTTCAAAATTAATTCGAAATAGGAAAGGGCTTATTTCAAAATTGGTAAACCTCATTCCACGAAGAATAGTGCCAATTTCAAAATTGCTATTTCGAAATAAGCGCTGTGTAGACACTTATTTCGAAATAGGGGGCCTCCAGCCCTTCCCAGGGTGCCCTGCTGGCCGCCCTGGCCACATGGTAATTTCTGACCTGATGCCCTGCGGAACTGGTTCCAACCAGCCTTAAATGTGATTCAACGTCCACTCAGTGTGGACGTGCTATTTCAAAATAGCAAAAAGCGATTTCGAAATTTATTTTGTGTGTAGCCGCGTTATTTCGAAATAAGCTATTTCTAATTAACTATTTCGAAATTAGATATTTAAAAATAACACTGTAGTGTAGACATACCCTCTTACACAATCTCACTGACTTTGACCTGATAGAGCGTTAGGAATGTGTCTTATTTACAAAAAGACCTCTCTGAGCCAAATTCCACCTTACTGTACACTTGTGTAGGGCCACTGAAGCCCACTGAATTGCACAGGTGTAAAAACAAGCCTTGTGGCCCATCTAGCATCTTCACTTTCTCCCTGACTGCTCTGGTTCTCCATCTCGGAGTGTTCTTGGCAAGTGCACCTTCCAGCCGGATACGGCCCTTTTTCATAGACTCCCTCAATGTGGCAAATCACCTTTTTCTGGGTCTCCCTCATGATCATTTCCCCTTAACTACTAGCTCTTATACTCCCTGGCCGACACATCCGGAGGCCATATGACTCTTCATCTCACAGGGCCAAGTCCCATCAGTTGACACTTCATCTGGATTTTCACCAATTTGTACACATCTTGTCTGACATGTGGTGCCCAGAACTGAACCCAGTACTCCAGCTGAGGCCTAATTAGCATGGGGTAGAAGCGAGTGGAACAATTACTTCTTTTGTCTTGTTTACAAGACTCCTGCTAATACTTCCCAGAATGATGTTTGAATTTGTGCAACAGTGTGACACTGTTGATTCATATTTATCTATTATATCCAAGTCAGTTATAATGTCATTATATCCTATATTCCCATTTTGTTTGTGTGCAACTGCTTGTTCCTCTTTAAGCTCTCGACTATACCAAGGAGTTATTTTGAAATGACTCCCCTTAGTTTGAAATAACAAGCAGAGGGTCCACACTACCAAACCTGTTATTTCGAAATAAGAGGCCACTTATTTTGAAATTTGTACTCCTGCTTTCCATGTGGAATAACACTTATTTCGAAATAGCGGTAGTGTGGACACTCCATTGCTACTATTTTGAAATGACTACTCCCCAGAGTCATTCAATGTTATTACTCCCCAGTGCTTCCTGGAGCTCTAAGTCAAGGTAGCACGTCCACATTCAGGCTTTGTCTACATTGCAGCGCTATTTCGGGATACCGGAGGTATCCCGAAATAGCTATTCTGCATCTTTTGAGCATGCCTGTTATTTCAAAATATAATGGGCTCACTATTTCAATGTCCCTGTAAACCTCATTCCACAAGGAGTAAGGGACATTTTGGAATAGTGATTTATTTTGAAATAAGTACTGTGTAGACAGCACCAATTTTGGAAATAAGCTATTTCAAAATGTACCTGAAATAAGCTACGCAATTTGCATAGCTGAAATTGTGTAGCTTATTTCGAACTACAGGTGCAGTGTACCTGCACTCTAAGGGTGCGTCTACACAGCAGCGTTATTTCGGAATAACTGCCGTTATTCCGAAATAATAATGCGAGCATCTACACAGCAAGTCTGTTATTTCAAAATAAATTTGAAATAATGGACGGCTTATTCTGACTTCTGTAAATCTCATTCCATGAGGAATAATGCCTCTTCTAAAATAGCTATCTCGAAATAGCTGTAGTGTGAATACTCCACTGTTGCTATTTCAAAATAGCTCCTCTCCAGGGCCATTCAAAGTTATTCCTCCCCAGTGCCACCTTGGGCTCTAACTCGAGGTAGCACATCCACATTAGGGAAGCCTGCCTTGGACTAATTTTGAGGCTTCCCTGTAGTGTAGACGTGCTATTTTAAAATGAGCTATTTTGGAGTATTTCTTCTGGAATAGCTTATTTTGAAATAAGCGTGCAGTGTAGATGTACCCTAAGGGAGCTTGCCTTGGACTAATTTTGAGGCTTCCCTGTAATGTGGGCATATTATTTCAAAATAGTTATTTTGGGAGTTATTATTTTGACATAAGTTATTTTGAAATAATTTCCTAATGTAGACATGCCCTAAGTGGAGTACTTTGCATTTGTCCTTATTAAATTCCATACTGTTTAGACCATTTTTCCATTCTGAATTTTAATGCTATCCTCCAAAGCCCTCACAACCTTTCCCAGCTTAATATTGTCCACAAACTTTACAAATTGTACTATCTATGCCATTATCTAAATCATTGATGAAGATCAGAACCGGAGCTAGAATGTCTCTCAATATGCCCTTCCAGCTTGACTGTAAGCCATTGGTAATTCCTCTCTTGGAATAGTTTTCCAACCAGTTACACACCCACCTTAGAGTAGCCCTATCTAAGTTGTATTTCCCTAGTTTGTTTATGAGATGGTCATGTATCAAATGGTCAAGCCTTCCTATAGTCAATCATGCACTAGGCTTGATGTAAAACCTGGGTTGCAATTTCATGGGAAGTCTCTTTTCTGTCTTGTCCCAGTCTTGGCAAGGAATCTCTCTGTAATGTTCCCAGGAAATGACATCAGCAGTTGCCTGCCTGATAGGATTTTACTACACATAGGAAAATTGGCTCTTCAGTAATTTGCATGCAACTTGGTATATCCTACAAAGAAACAAAATGGAGGATACCTCCGCCTGCTCCCTTGACTTTCATGTCCTCTGAGCATTTACCCAGCCTCCCTTCACTTATAAATGTATAGGGCTAAATTTCACAGTGACTTACCATGGAACTCTTATTTTGATTTTATTGACATTACACATCATAATTGAGAAGAGGATATAGACTCCACAATACCCAAGAGAATAGTCCCCCCCAAAAACCTATGTTAAAAGAACATTAAGGTTGCAAAGTCAAGCAATCAAAAGTTAGGAAATGCCAGAATTAAGGATACCAGTTCAACCTTAATTTGACCCCTTTGTGAGTATGAAGAAACTTTATCTAGGCACCTTATGCACCCAGTCCCAAGTCTCCTTCTCTATGTTTCTCATGCTAGTCTCCCTCTTTGGGCTCCTTATCCCAGCCCTCCTAGCATTATCCAGTGTTAGTCAACTCTACCTCAAGCTTCTTGTTCCACTTTCCTTGCTCCGCCGTCCCAGTATCACACTCAATCTGAACTCCTGTATTCTTTTTCAGTCTTCCAACCTCCCGCCCCACAAGCTTCCAGTCTCTCCATCAGTTTCCCACCCCATGGGTTTTTGTCCCAATAACTCCCGCTCCTGGGTCAGTCTCTTGTCCCCTCCCCATTCAAGTCAGGCAAATTCATTTTCCTCACTGCTTGGACATCAGTAGGAGCATTGAGACCACAGGATAGACTGCCCCTGCTCTCAGTTACTGTGCCTGGAGCCGCTGCCCTCTGTTGGGCTACGTCTACACTGCAGGCTTTTTGCACAAGAACAGTTTTGCGGAACAGTTCTTGTGCAAAAAATCTTCCACAAGAGAACGTCTACACTGCCATGTGCTTTTGCGCAAGAGATGTGCTTTTGCGCAAGAAAATCCATGGCAGTGTGGATGCTCTCTTGCACAAGAAAGCTCTGATGGCTATTTTAACCATAGGGGCTTCTTGCGCAAGAAATTCATGTTGCCTGTCTACACTGCCCTCTTGTGGAAGAGCTCTTGAGCAAGAGGGCTTATTCCTTATGGGGAGAGGAATAACTCTTCTGAAAGAAGCCCTGTTTTCCAACGCTGTACTGTAAATTTATTTGCACACGAACACACATGCAGTGTAGACAGCCGGCAAGTTTTTGCACAAGAATGGCTGTTCTTGCGCAAGAAGTGTGTAATGTAGACACAGCCTTGGAGATTGCAGGAGCAACCACTGGGAACATTTTGTTCAATACCTGCAACCGCAGGCTGGTGCATGTGCTGTCAGACAGACTCTTCAGAGAGTTTAGCTGCCAGATTTCTACTGAGCCTGTGCAAACTGAGATTTTTCAGAGATCTTTAACTTGGCCAGAATTGGGCAAGTTTTCACGCAACCAGCAAAAGGCACTGTCCTGGCACAAAAGTAAACCCTCCTTCCCAAGGCACATCCCACTCCAAAACGCTGGAGGCGCTCGCCCTGTTCAACACAAAGGTTGCACGAACTGCTTTTTAAGGTGGGGGAAGCAATGTATTTTTCTCTCATCTCATTCTTGGAAATAGCTGAATCATTTTGTCAAAACTTCCTAAAAAAATAAAGCCTTAGGCAGACTCCAAGCAATGGGAAATTTCAGTGCAAAAGTTGAGAGTTTGGCAAAATTATAAGCAACTGAAAACAACGTCTTGTGTTACGAAGGAAATTGTCAGGTAACTTTGCTTAAAGGCATCTCCCTGTGCCCTCGCTATAATAAAGCAACACTAAGGGCATGTCAACACTAGGAAACCATTTCAAAATAACTAAACTTGACTTAACGCCCGAAATAGTGGATCCTCACTACAGGGCAGCCTCGAAATTAGTCTGAGGCAGGCTCCATTAATGTGGGTGTGCTACCTCAATTTAGAGCCCCAGGAAGCACTGGGGAGTAATTAGTGTGAAATATTCTGGGGAGTCGTTATTTTGAAATAGTGTCATCGGAGTGTCACACTATCATTATTTCAAAATAACTATTTTGAAATTAGCATTATTCCTCGAGGAAAGCAGGAGTACCGATTTTGAAATAGGTGGCCCATTATTTTAAAATAACAGGCTGGGTAGTATGGACACTCCATTTATAAATTTGACTTAAGGGGGGTTATCTAATATATAAAGGAGAATGTTTGTAAGTTTGCGCGCTAATAACTTGGACACTATAAGAGCTACCGCAACCAAACTTCGCATGGGATAATCTTTCCTCCAGGAGAAGGTTTTAAGGTACTTTTGGACCCAATTGGGCCCAAGCTCAAGCTGTAAAAATCAAAAAGTAACCCACCCGTGCTGCGCTGCAGGGGCCGCCCCGTCCACCCTAGATCCCGTGCCCGCCACCTGCAGCCACCAGTGCTGTCCGGGACTCGCCCCCTCCCACCCCAAGGTTACATAAGCGACCCTCTTCCCCCTCCCCTGCGCTGGCACGCAGTGCCCCAACCCCCATGTGCACAACAGCTCGGGCACCCGCCCTGCCCCCCGTGGCACCTGCAGCCCCAGGTGTGAGCTGGGGCACCCCTCCCGCATGTAACCTCCCTTCCACCCGGGTTCGCACCCCCCCCCCCTTCCAGGGATGACGTGGACCTATATTTTAAGCCCTATAGAAATCAGCGCAACTTTTCTACCATTCAAAAAAAGATAATTGACTACTGTTTTTCTACATTTTGTTCCTCTGGTTTCCCGAGCAACATCGGGTAACTCCAGCTAGTTTTGAAATAAAGCCCCAGTGTGGAGCAGGGCTAAGGGATACCTCCCTTAGACAATACAAATTTCATCATGTCATTTCCAGCACAATTTTGTTGAGTCATTTGTTATAGACTTACCTCAGTGATGTAATCATTTTGGATGCCCCCTTTGCTATCTCTCGTCTCCTGGTTCTGCTCTCACTTACACCACCATCAGTCGGGAATTATACTTTGATGAAGTCCAGGAGGTTACAAGGGGGTTAAAGAAGAACAGAATCAGGGCCAGACCTGTTTACATTTCTTAACATTTATATTGCTGACACCAAGAATTTAGACGGATTCAAAGAGAGACGGGACCTTTATACATATGGATAACAAGAATATCCGGAATTATAATAGTTAATGCTGTTTTTAAAAGAGTTTTAGAAAAGATATAAATCTTCATGCTTCAGGCTTTAAACCCATCTCCAGATATTAAGGAAGAGGATTAGACCATGAAGGGGGGGTAGATTATCCCACAGGGTGGGGGGAGGGGAAGAGACTTGCCAGACCCCCTCGGTAAGGTAAGGAGGGTGGTTCTGTGTTCCTAGAAGGGGCGGGGCCTGAGATAAAAGGGGCAGAGCTAGGGGCAACCAGCCCTCAGCACCACCCAAAGTGTGCCAAGATGTGGCCCTGCCTCTCCAGCCAATCCTCAGAGGTGCCTAGACCAATGCTCCGGCGGTGATTTAAAGGGCTCAGGGTTCTGACTACCGCTGCTCCTGCGGCAACAGTGGTAGCCAGGACGGAGCCCCGGGCCCTTTTGAATTGCTGGGCCCCAGGATAACTATTCTGCCGTTCCTCTCCTCCCCCCTGTTGGCAGGGCATGATCCACCCTCTGCCTACTCACAGGTGTCCTATACTTTCCTCTACTCCAGTGGTCCCCAACCTTTTGGGGCTGCCGGGTGCCCGGGGGTGGGGCCACTCACGCACCAGGCACCCGGGGGCGGGGCCGCACATGTGCCCGGGGGCGGGGCCACCCATAAGCCACGTGCCCGGGGCCGGCACAGCCTATGCACCGCACGCCCGGGGGCGGAGCCGCCCATGTGCTGCATGCCCGGGGCTGGTGCTGCCCCTGGGCGGCGCGCGCCCAGGGGCGGAGCAGTCCCTGATCACTCGGCAGGTGCACAGAAATGACCCAGCAGGTGCCATGGCACCCATGGGCACGGCGTTGGGGGCCGCTGCTCTACTCCATGTGGACACAGGATATTGGACTGGATGGTCTCTGGTTCCGATCCAGTCAGGTCATTCCTCATTTTCTGTATCCCCTTTCAGTTTTTTTTATTTCTGACTCAGTCCCTCCCTGGCCTCCAGTTGCAACATTCACAACCGAAAATGAATGCCAACCAATCTCGGCTCTCCCACACATGCTGCGGGCTCCGGCACATGGAAGTAAAATGCTCCTTTTTCATCAACTTCTGAAATGCCTCGTGCAGAAAACTGGGAGGTGGGGGGCAGCGTTAATTTTCTCAGCTCATCTCTACCGTTCGTGTCCGAGGTTTGGGGGGCCGGGGAGGAAGGAAGCTGTTGAGCAAAGAGGAAAAAAAAGGAGAAATCAGGGAGAGGGAAACAGGAGACCAAAGAGACGCCTGACAAAGAAAAGCCTGGGGAAAAGAGGCCACCTGAACAAGAGTGAGATGTCTGAGGAAGGAAATCAAGCCAGATCGGATGCAGCACTCACGTGGATTTCTCCCACCATGACTGTGCAGCAGCTGAGTGACAGTGGCCTTTCTAAAGCAAACCCCTATTTCTGAGCCCCAGCGGCAGAGCTATCCCTTGGGTACAGAGTATTGGGGTAAAAACCAACAAATGGTCTGGTAGCACTGTATAGACTAACAAAACATGGAGATGGTATCATGAGCTGAAGAAATGGGCTGTGCCCACGAAAGCTCATGATCCCATCTACATGTTTTGTTAGTCTATACAGCGCTACCAGACCATTTATTGTTTTTTTCTGTAACAGACTAATTTGGCTACCCCCTGAAGCTCCTGAGAATTGGGGTGACTGTCCTGGGTTCTGAACTCCAATGAAATCATGAGGAGGCAGAGGGGGAGGTGAGGTGAGCTGTCAGGGAAGAGGTGGGGAAGGAAGACCAGGGCTGGAGTGTGGGTGGTAAGAAGCAGGGTGGGGGTGAGGCCTTGTGGGAAGGAATGGAATGGCGACAGAGCTGAGGGAGCACCCCCAACCCCAACAGCGCCTCTGTCCTGGACCCCACACCCCCTAGGGACATCCCTTTCCAGTGGTAAATAGCCAAGGGGTAGGAGCATCTCAGCCGCACCCCCTCAAAACCACTATGGTCCTAGGTATGCCTGTGAGAGGAGGTGCAGAGGAACCTCCTTTGCCTGAGGGTTATGACTCCTGAGGGGATCCATGTGGCTACTTTAGTGCCATTTTGCAATAGTGCAGCAGCTGTGGAATGAGCCTTGAGCGCCAACATATTGTTTCCAGGGAAATCAGAAATGGCAAGGGTCCTTCGATACCGGAAGCAGGTGTCATACACGTACGGCAGGGAGACCAGAGGGCTGGGAACATGCTCAATAGACAGAACTTCAGCGAGAGCAATATTTGCCCCCGAGACAAAGCAGACTGGACTATGCCCCCTCTTCACGCTCTGCGCACACGGGCAAACCCGGTCGTGAGCCAAAGCAGCTAAGAATGGGCCGTCCAGTCGTTCTGAGACTGAGATGTCCCCGGTGGGCGTTGTATTGCCTTCATTTACAGGTTAAGTGTCTTGGCAGCCATTCTGAGACGGCGCCTATTGCCCATCTCACCGGGCGCGCTCTGTAAATAAATGGAATCCTTGCGTTTCCATGGCTACCGGCCCCCGCGGCCTCCCTACGCAAGAGCACCTGCTACCAAATTAAACCCCGAATAACACGAAAGAAAGGAGACACACAAGAGGTTCATCTGAGTCCCTGTCCCCAGCTCATTTAAATGCTGAGACGCTCCCCCCAAGAGGGAGAGGACTTTCAAGTTCAGAGGTTTCTAACTGAGCTAATAAAAGAAAATGTGAAGACTTCGCAGCAGAGGGATGCGTGCGGGGCTTGTTGAGATGAGATTCTGTCTGAGACAGCTAACGAAGTACCTGGGGGCTGCGTAGCAACTCCAAACAGATTTTAATTGCTTCACAAAGGATATCATGGATTCCACTCACAACCCAGGCTTCCCGACCAAAGCTCGTTATGCAAATAGGCTCCCTTCAAGCTGGATCAGGTCTTTGTACAGGTCTCTCGCTGAGTCATTGGCTGTTAGAGCTAGTAATGACGGAACATTAGTGGTCTGAGGCTTCAAAGGCAAACGAAACTAGCATTCACCTAGTGAATTTAGCAGGTGAAACAGCTTGCAAGAATGACTGTATTTGGTAGAAACTTACTGCCTGGCTTCCGGAATGGAATAACAGATTTAAAGCTAAGAAACATATTCAAAGGTAGGGATGTTTTCACATTGTTTAGGCCACACACACACACATATATCTGTGTTTAAATGGAGAGTTGGGTGAACTATTTTAGACCAAAACAAAAACATTCAGATTCAGGGCAACTGAAATGTTTGGCAGATGCATGGCAAATGTGTCACATTTTCTACTTTTTGGTCCTCCCAAAAACTAGAGAAAATATTGTTTGGGGTGAACTGCAATAATTGACTCCTATTTTTTTCTGTCATCCAGCAAACCAAAATAGAGTTATTTACACAAATCTGTTTACACGTGCCAATCCAAAAGGCTAAGAAGAGAAAGATCTGGCCTGCAAAATTTCAATCTGGATCCACGGTGCCAACATTTGGAGGTGACAGGATCTGAGCTTTGGGTTCATTCCATTGTCAGGAGAGGAACCAGTAGTAAAGTCTCACCACAGACACGCAAAAATTTGATTGTCCATTGGTGCTTCAAGTCACTGCGTCTGCCATAGTTTGCTTGGATACAGTTCAGCGTGGTCCAGAGTCTGCCTGGCAAGTCAAAACCAGGAGCTCCACTTTGCTTTATATTAGCAAAGTCTTGGCTACTTTTGCCTAGGCCTCAGATCGCACATCTGGCCTGTGAGACATGGCCTTGTGTTTCGGGCCCTCTTCTTCCTACAAAGTGCATGTGAGAGAGAAGGAAAACAAAGTACTGCAAACATTTTCACAACACAGAAGTGTGTCAAATTCTCAGATTAATCCTTTGGGGAAGATTTTTGGTTGCAAAAGAGAAAACCAACCAGGATTTTAAACAGCTGCTCTCTGATTCAGAGCAGAGCTTTTTCCATCCCAGTTTACTCTGAATCAGACAGAGAATGGGCTCCTACTGTCTGCAGTCTGCATTACGGCATAGCCATCAAGTGTGATAGTATCTCTTGTTTATCCACCCAGCCTCCCTTGTCTCCACAGAATGCTTCAGCCTGGATTGAATTAAATTGTTTTGACCTGCTCTGGTTCTAAGCTTTTCCAGTATTTGGGAATGATCCAATGTAGGGACTGGGTTCTCACTTTGCTGCAATTTCTGACTGTTTGCTAGTGAAGATTGAATACATATAATAATCAAAATCCAGTTCTAATTTTGGCTCTGGCCCTTGTCTTGCAAATTAACTTCAAGGTCTGTCTGCTCTTTTCTCTCTAGTTTGAACAGCAATTAGTTTCATGCTTTGACTGTTTTCATTGACTGAAGTTGGAAGCAGGTTAACTGGTGTTTTCTGTTTATACCAGAACCAACGGCAAACAAAATACATAGGTGCCCAATGTTTAAATGAAAGTCAGGCCTCTCATCTAGAGAGACGCTTAATTGCCCTATATGTAAAATATTATGTGTTGATGAAAACTGCTCAGAACGTTTTTTTTCCCCCAGAAAATTTTAACACCCAAAAGGCCTGTAGGTTTTTGGCCACTGATAAATTAACATTTTAGCCAAACTCAGGGCTGGGGAGGAGGAATTGGCGTTCATGTTTTACCTTTAAAAAAACCAAAATTGTTAAGGAAAAATAAACGCTGCAAAAAAAAAAAAAATCATTGAAAATCCAGTGCATAGATAGAAAGAACTCAGGTATACAGGGATGGATAGTCCTAGGTTTTAAAACCAGATAGTACCGTTATGACCCCTTGCATAACATGTACCATAGTGTCTCACCCAGACGGTCTGTTCAGGAAGAAAGATGCTGTGATGCATCAGGGAGTGATGCAAATTATTCCCCAACTTTACCTGGCTCAAGCAAGGAACCCTGGAAGGAGGATCCTGCTCAGAGCTTTTCCTGGGGGGTACAGCTAGACCTCATCCTTCGGGCTGAGCATAGAGAGAACAATTTTGTCCTCAGGCAGTTACACGATTTTCATCGCACTGTTTTTGTGCACTTCAGGAAGCTCAATGAAACTCTTTTATTAACCTGATTTATTAAATCTTACCATTCCTGTTGTGGCAAAGTGCCGCATCTCACATTAGATTTAATGAGACTGACTCGAGGTGGCTTTAAAGTATTCCATTACTATTAAAGGCACATTTACGGGGCTCTAATAAGAGACAAATCAGCTTTCCATTTAAGAGTCTCAAAAATAACACAAGCCATAAAGGCCTGATCGTATATATAATGATACTGTAACGTACACTGTACTGACACCAAATGCTTAGGCATTTTTGGTTGAACAATACTGTCTGTCGTTATCATTAGGGAAGATGTTTATTATTATTCTAATTGCAAGAGGGACGTTAAAATCCATCTTCATTTCAAAGCAAATTATACTGTTCAGATACTTAATGGGCAAGCATAACTCTCATTGTTTTTGTTTTGTTTGAATGTTCGTGTTGTTTTCAGTCAACTGTTTCACTCCATTGATGTAATATAATAGGGGAGGCTGCCTATAGAAAACAATATATCTGTAAATATTACATATGGTGAAAGATTTTCCTTAGGGGGCGTAGTAACATGTATTATAGACCGTATTCTGAAATTCTGGCATCAAACCTCTGGCCAAAAGAGGCAGCTGTCAGCAAAACTAATACTCATATGCAGTCCTAAACTTCTCCCCTGGCCCAAGAAAAGTTAGATATTTCTGAGAACATGAGATATTTTACAGTGCTTACGTTTAGATTATTGTCCACTTTTTTCACTTTCCGTTTTTTGTTTCATTTGGTGTGGGGTTTTTTCCCTTTTGCTGCTCTGTAACTATTCAAATCTTCTAGCCCATTTACAGAGTTTCTTCTCTTCTCCCCCTTTTGCTGCTCTGTAACTTTTGGAAAAAGAAAAATGAGGAAAGCAACCCTAGAAATCTTTTTTGTTCCACTACATTCAGGGGGGGAAAGAGAATGAAGGAGGGGATAACAAAAAAGATTTTTTTGTTTTTGTTTTTGTTTCAGACAAGGGTCTTTATTCATCAGGAAAAAAGTTTGGAATGAAAAATGTTGAAAAGCTCTAGTGACAATCCCTGTTTTGCAACTGGGAAACTGAGGCAGGAAGTGATTAGGTTGTGGTCATGAAGCTCCATAGAGTCTGTGTTACCACTGAGGTGAAGTGCAGCACCACGGAGGATGTCTGAGGCTGTAAATCCACGGCCATATTCCTTTTTCTTGCCCAGTTTGGCTGAAAATAGCTGTTTTAAAGCTATTGAAAAACTAAGTTGAGAACTAAGTTGTAGAACTTTTCTTACTGTTCTAAATCTTGATCGGATATGGTGTGTGTTTGAGCTCGATGGCTGTGTGAACAGCCTGCCCAGGGAGAGTGACCCAGACCTTGGAGGTGTGCAAAGAGGAAAGGAGACAGCTTCACAGAAGGTTCCAAGATGCTCAGTGTGGCAAAAGAGTGGGCTTCCTAAAGGCGGGGAGGGACCTGCTTGGGGGAGGAAGATGGCTCAGAAGTAGGGAGAGTCTCTCCTGCTCCCAATTGGCTTTGTACAGTCATCTTCCTTTGCTGAGTTTCAGGCACTACCTCCGTTCTCACCCCGGGCCCTGAAATAAGGCCCTGTGTATGGCATAGAGTCACACCCCATGGCTCAGATCCCAGGGTGCAACTGGCATCCCTGGGCATTGAGCCTCGTTAAGGAATTCCATCCTAGGCCCCGAGTTCCTCTGAGCGCGCTAATGCCTCCTGACAGCTCGTTCGTATGCGTGCCATTGTTTATAAAGAGATCCAAATGAAAAGCTGGCAAAAGACATCCCAGTGCAATTTAATCTGCTCCATGGTTCCATCACGGTAATGCAGTGTCACCTCGCTTCTGTTTTGTAATTACCGCATTTCCCCTTCCCCCCCCAACCCCTTGACGAAAGTTCAAGGTTGATTTATTACGGATCGTTTGAAACTGCCTCTACAGAAGGTTAAACGAGAATGGGCCATGATTCACTGGTGAGCTTATTTTCCTCTCCTAAGAATTGATTTAACTATAAAAGCAAAAGGATGAGACAGCTATTGAGCCAGTTAAATCATTTAAAAGTCTTGCGCTGATGCTTTGATCCATCAGCTGGCATCAGCATTGAGACGAAGCCTGCAATGAGAAAGCAGGGACTCTGGGTCTTTTTTTTTTTTTTTTTAAGGATCACGCGGGGCTATTTACATTTTAGAGAAAGATTAAAGATGGCTGTTCAATTTATTATGCCTGCATGTCACCGAGGGGCCGTGTATGGGGAAGACTGGAGAGGAAAGCGTCTATAACAGTCCCCCTTACACTGGTATCATGACACAAATTCAGAACGCCTGGGAATGTAAGTAAAGCTCAATAGGAAATGCAGCAAGTTGTGATATTGTTCACTTGGTGAAGATTAGCCGCCTCACCTTTGACACGCTCTGACTAGCTTATTCCTCAGACATTTCTCACCTCTACTTCCGTACAAGACATCTCACTCATTTTACCTCTACATTTAGCTCCATTCCCCCATCGCCTGCTGCCATTTCATTGTTCGTTACTGTACATTATCTCCATTAGAGCTTCACAGCCATGAAAATTGAGTTCCTAGAAAAGTTCCTGCATGTTTTAGAAACACCAACAGAGCGACACTAGGCACAGTAGTCAGATGGATATGGCCAAAGTGTGACATCTGTTTGCTGTTACTTCGTCCTCCCAAGCTAACCCTACCTAGCCGGCCTGTGTAGTCTTCCTGTTCGTCCTATAGATAATAAGTTCTCTGGGGTTTGTTTTAAGAACAGGTTAGATAGACATCTCTCAGGGATGGTCTAGACTGGGTCCTGCCATGAGGGCAAGGGACTGGACTCGATGACCTCTCGAGGTCCCTTCCAGTTCTAGTGTTCTTTGATTTTATGGGTATGTCTAGACTACATGCCTCTGTCGCCAGAGGCATGTAAATTAGACATACCGACATAGTCAATGAAGCAGGGATTTAAATATCCCCCCGCTTCATTCGAATAAAAATGGCCACCGCGTTGTGCCGTCTCAGCTGTTTGTCGGCACAAAGCGGCAGTCAAGACGGGGATCGGTCGGCAAGGAAAGCCTTTGCCGACCGCTCCCTTATGCCTTGTGCAACGAGGTTTACAGAATCGGTCGGCAAAGGCTTTCCTTGCCGACCGATCCCCGACTTGACTGCCGGTTCGTGCCAACAAACAGCTAAGACGGCACAATGTGGTGGCCATTTTTATTCGAATGAAGCGGGTGGATATTTAAATCCCCACTTCATTAACTATGTTGGTATGTCTAATTTACATGCCTCTGGTGACAGAGGCATGTAGTCTAGACATACCCTATGATTCTATGACACTCTTCTCTGAGCCTAAAGGCCCTGTTATGTTAGATGTACAAACAAATAACAATTGTGGTTCTAGGTACTATTGTCATAGACAATACAATACTATAGGTACATGTGATAGATACATAGACAGCTGCCTATTTAAACACAAATAAATCTAGAAACTTTTACTGTGCCCCTTATTTGAGACTTCTGTCATATTCTTGAGTCTTTGCTAGCTATGCATCGAAATCGGGGCTGGCCAAAAACCAAAAAGTTGTTTTGCAAAAATGTTTTGACATGGCTTAATATATTTCCATTCTGGGTAGGAACAAAAATGAAATGTTGTGAAAAGTTTCCATGGAAAATGAAAGGAAGAGAGAGATGCCCCTCTACTCCAGAATAGCCAATCGTCCAGTGAATACAGATGTGAGATCCAGATTCAGGTTCCATCTCTGACTACCTAGACTAGTGTTATGGATCTATGTAGGCAGTCTCAAATTTCCCCTCCTGGGGTTATTCCCTTTGCATAAATAATTAAATATCCCTTGCACTAGAGGGAGAGAAGGCGCTACACTCAATCAGGCAGAGTTGAACTGCACTTGAAGCTTGGTCCAGGAAATATCTTTACCATTCATCTGTTGGCCACTCTGGGAGAGCTGGCTTCTTGTTTTGACCAGAAACCCTAGCCTGGGTGTGAGACATCTTCCCAAAGAAACATTTGTCGAAATCGATGCAGTCCCACAAAAAAGTTTCCGATTTAATGACCCGGCCTTTTTCTCACCTAAAAGTCGTTTCATAAAATCATTCCCAGCCAGCGTTGGTCCAATCACAATGCCCGCTCCCAACCCTTCGGAACACTGGGGTTTCCGAAACATGACTCCAGCTCTGAAGTTTGCGACCGAGTTCTGTTTTCTTAGTGGGAGGAGTCAAAATGCCACAGTAAACCTCCTCCAACCTTTGGGACATCTGAAGTCCAAAATTGATTCGGATCCAAATTTTGTGGTGTGAGCCAATGGTAGCGATCCCATGGTTGAGAGATGTTTTATACAAGTGTTCAGGGATTGCTGAGTTTTTAAAAGGGGGGGAGCACAGAATTACCCCCAGTCCTTCCTATTCTTCTCCTCCACTTCCTTCCCATGTCCCCTACCAGCAGCCCAAGATCCCTTGAGGGAGCCCCCTTACCATCTGTCCCTTCCCAGAAGTCCCCACTCTTTATCTGCTATCTCTCCCCATGCTGCTATCTCTCCCCTTCTAGTGGCGGGCTTTCTCCTGCTGTTCCCCAGCTCTGAAAGAAGGCATTGCTGTTTCAGCAGATGGCAGATGAGGGGCCGGGACATTGCATAAGCAAAGCAGGACTAGGTTGCTGGCTGCAGCATGATCCCAGCCACAATGTGCCTGGCCACTAGTTACAAGACAGTTGCATGTGCAGCCAGCACCTTGTTAAAAGTGGCCAGGCCAGGGTATTATTGAGGGTAGTATTGTTGAGCAGGGTTCCCTGGAAGCTGAGCACTTGGGGTGATCGCCCAGGAGAGATTCAGGTGCCGCCCAGCTGATCGGCAGAACATCCACACCTGTGGAACTCCTTGCCAGAGGAGGCTGTGAAGGCTAGGACTATAACAGAGTTTAAAGAGAAGCTAGATAATTTCATGGAGGTTAGGTCCATAGAAGGCTATTAGCCAGGGGATAGAAATGGTGTCTCTGGCCTCTGTTTGTCAGAGGCTGGAGATGGATGGCACGAGACAAATCGCTTGATCATTGTCTTCGGTCTACCCCTCTGGGGCACCTGGTGCTGGCCACTGTTGGCAGACAGGCTACTGGGCTAGATGGACCTTTGGTCTGACCCAGTACAGCCATTCTTATGTAGAACCCTGATTCTGCCCAGGCAGATGCTCTGAAAAAAATCGTGTCCCTTTTAAAAAGCATCAAGTGAAGCCACCTGAACCACTGAGGCATCTAAAATCACTAGTCATTTCTGAAAACTTGGATTACCTATGAAAACTTTTTCCTTAATAATATTCCCTCATATTCCACAGGAGAGCTGGGGAGAGAATGCTTTTAAGGGAGAAAGAAGTAGCATGTAGCATAGGCACCCGGGTATAATATCACCTCCACACAATGGAGCTATCTTATGTATTAATTCAGAACTGGCTGCCCTGAGACATCCGTAGACAATTGTTTATTCATTCTATTGTACTTCCCAGAACCGTGAGGAGACAACGGAAACATCGTCCCCTTGCCTGATTCCAAGTAACTGCATCCGCTTCTCATAAAACATGTAATTAACTAAAAGGGGAGAAGCATCTAATTTTTAATTAAATCCAGCTGAAATTAATCAGACGCTGGCATGGCGGTGTGTGGTATCTTCTGCTTTCCCCTCCCTGCGTGGCCACCGAATGCAGCTCTCCGCCAGCGATTTGAATACTTTCCTCCGTGGGCTGTTAAATGAATGACTGACAAGATGGCTCAGCGGAACTGATTGACGATAAAAGTCAACACCGAGTGACACGGGAGAAGCCCGGTTATTTATAGTTTGCTGATGTCTTTTATGTGTCCCATCGGAGGCTCTTTTAGAGAAGCATCATGAGCCAAGGATGTGGGCAGAAAGCTTTCACCGTCTCCAAAGAGCTCCCGGAGTGGATTCAGAAAAGTTTCAGTGAAATACTGCACCAGTGTCAGGCATTCAGTGAAGGGAAGCGGGCAGAACTAAGCTCTCTCATTTGCAAACACAGGAGCGATGCAGCACCGTTGCTGGGGGCTCCTTTAATAAGCCAGCTGTCCTAGTGCCGATTCGTCATGCGGTATTGTGCCATGATAGCATGCGACACTGAGATGGTCTAATTGGATTTTGCAACATTCTAGTGTTCGCCCCAGGTGTGTGCAACATCGGGGCATGCTGGAGGCTTGGAATTCTAGGGAAAGGAACAAAAAATGGAAACATGTTTTATTCTACAGATCGCAAGTAATTATCATGCCAGGTAGATGTGAAATCAGTATGGTTTTTGTCTTATGCTCTAGCACTGGGAGCTCCATCAGAGCTCCATCTTCAAGTCAAGGGTGCTACAAGCAGTTTTCTCCATATACTTAGTCCTCGTTTAAATAAGAACCTCAGTCTGCCACCCTGAAATGGATGGGTTAGTGGAGCATTTGAACCCAGACCCTAAAGGGAAGCCCATGCAAGTTCATCACAGACTGATTCTGCAAAAGGAACACACTGCTGCCATAATCTGCTGTTTGACACCAGGGAGATGCCCCAGGCTTCCTTGGCGTTCTCTCCTTTTTATGTTGTTGAATGGAAGGTGGCCCTGTGAAATTCTGGACTTTTGGCAGGACCCAGCCTGAGAACGTAGTGCAGTATGTCCTAACCTTGTGTGGGAACAGCTGGACTTGAATGGAACATCCCCCAGACAGACTTATAGGCACAACTTACCAATTCTCTTCTCTTGGGCTAAGCGGTCCCTTCATTCCCTCTGTCTGATGCGAAGGCATGAGTGATCGGGCTCTGTCTGCAATGTCTTGGAAGCGGGGTGAGAGCTAGGAGGAGTAAGTGATGCATGGCATTTCATTGTGTTGATGCAGCTGCAATGTGTGGTCTCCTCAACCGCCCTGCCCAGAGACTACAGCTCCTGTCACATGAAACACAATGGCACCAACAGGCAAGCTTTTTGACCAAAAGGAAGAGTGGAGGTGTTGAAGGTCACCTTCAATTAATCAACCAGCCCCACTTAGGGTATGTCTACGCTACAGAGGTTTTTTGGAAAAACTCCCGTTTTTCGGAAAAAACTTCAATTATGTCCACACTGCAATCACGTTCTTTCGAAAGAAAATTGAAAGAACAGAAGGGGAGTTCCAACATTGGTAATCCTCATTCTATGAGGAAGAAGCCTTTTTCCGAAAGAACTGTTTCAGAAAAAGGCATGTGTGGGCGGGGAAGAGGGAGTTCTTTCAGAAGAAGAGGAAAGAGGAAAAAGCCCAGGTGCCCTGGTGGCCACTCCGTCCATAGTAATCACAGCTTACATGCGAGAGAGTGTCCATTCAGTTTGGACGCTCTCTTTCGAAAAAGCAGATCGCTTTTTCAACGCACTTTTGCACTGTGGGCGCTCTCTTTCGATAGAAGTTTTTTTGGAAGATCTCTTCCGGAAAAGCTTCTTCCGAAAGAAGCCTACAGTCTAGACATAGCCCTACTTCCAAGGCTTGACACTTTCTCCTGTTTCGGGGTAACGCAGGTCAGAGGTGAGTTTTCCAGCCTGAGGGCTGAGCCCTTGCTTGGCCATTCCTAGGAGAGGCGAGAAGAAGTCCTTACTGCCTGCCTGACCATACACATCTCCTCACTCAAAGTGCCCAGGGAATTGGACGGCTTTTTAGCTGTAGCTTGTTGGCTTGAAACTCAATCCAGGTTCATCATGAGATTGCCATTGTTTTTATATAGATATAGAGTCGCTTTTATATAGATATGGCCATGTTCGTCAAACATGATTAGTGAATTGGGTGGGGCCAATTTTTGGGAACCCAACACGAGATCCTTAAAGGGTCCTGTCTCTTCAGAAATGCTGAACACTAGCCCTCTGAAGATGAGGTCTCAAGTTAGGTACCCCAAAATGAAGGCATTCAAAGTCACTTTTGAAAATCTTTAATATCTATCTATCTATCTTTCTATCTATCCCCATACACCAACTATATCTATCTATCTATCTTTTCCGCATTCTCCATTTTCGAGACACACCCCATGCAAATCCGCCTACTCTTCTGTCAGTTTCTCCCTTTGTGACTGTATTGAAAAAGTTCCCTTGTGGATGCCTGAAGAGGAAGAAGCCAAGCAATCCCTGATTGCCAGTGACATCGTTAAAACTTTCTGCAGGGAGCCAAATGGGTGTAATGATCACTTCAGATAAAGAGGCAGGGATAATACAAGAGAAATGAAGACTGCAAACCTTAACGGGCATTTATCCTTGCACTGCAGCCCAGAGAGCAGAAGGCACAAATATGGTAAATTACCTACAAAATGTCTCTCCTTCCTTGAATAAATGACTTCACAGACACCAACGGCACAATGGAATGAATGAAAGACTCCCCATTTTGACCCTTTGAGGACTCAGTAATAACTTCTGTGCTTCCTTGTGCAGTAATACATTCACCAGTATTTATAGAACAATGCATTAAAGCAGCTGCCAATTTGCTCCCTGTTTGATCATAAATAAAAAAAAATTAGTCCAAATTTCTAGTTGCTTTAAAACCATCTATTCTCTGTCCATATTATGCTATTTCAGCCTGCATAATTTACCACCAGCAGAAATCTTGTCCCAAGACTTATGTGAACTGAGAGACTGCAGGGGAAGTGAGCAACTCAGAAAGACACGTTTGCCTGTTTAAAAAAAAAACCTCCACTTCTTCAGATGCATTGTAGATTTTGCCCATGAAAGCTCATGATTCTATTTATTTTGGTTAATCTCTATGTTTGCCTGTGTAGTGGCACCTTAAAGACTAACAAGTTTATTATGGCATAAGCTTTTGTGAGTTGCAACTCACTTCATCAGATGCGTCAAGTGAAAGAAAAAGAAACAGTAGGGAAACGGAGGGCAGCTGATTAAATGAGTTGCAACTCGAGAAAGCTTATGCCATAATAAAATGGTTAGTCTTTAAGGTGCCATCAGACTCCTTCTAACCAGTTAACTGATTAAACCGGATTTTACATCCCTAGTCTGTTCAAGAACTCCTCCTAAATGGTAAGAACTAGGTCCACCAAATTTGGTATGCAGCTTCCTTTTGTCATATCTTAAAGCAAAGTCAGGATTTGGTTGTGGCAGGAAAATAGAATGTGCCTGGAATGGGATTGGTTCTCAGAAAACCAAACAGAAAAGAGACAGACTCACCAAAGCAAGTATAGGCCCCAAAATTGACATACCTGAGCAAAATGTTGAAAGAGACTGGACCAAGAGGAGCCGGAAAAATAGGATGACCATGGAAGAGGATTGCTTCTCAATAAACCTTACAGAAAAGAGATACAATGGAGAAATTTGGACTAGTGCTCTGTTTTGGCACAGTGAAATCAATGCTTAAGTTTTGAAACTAGAAGAAAATGCTATTGGAAACCAAATGGACTCTAGCCCTCTTTTGAAAAACATAGTGAATGATAAGTGTTTATAGGGACAAGGAAAAAAAAATACACTTGATGGAATGCCCGAATTACAGACCCAAGCAATGCCAGGTAAATCGGCTAGCGATACACAATGGTATCACCAGTCTCAGTCAGGAGGAGGTTTCATGCCACCTGCCTGCGCAAGGGGAAATCCAACTCCCAGTGGAATTCCCACTCAGGATTCCATCCCTGCCTGATGATCAAGGCATAGACAAATGCATCTCCATTTGCATGAGTCAACAGGGTCTGAAGGAATGCTTCCCTGACAGATCGCTGGGAGCAGCAGAGAGTTGGGTGTTTACATAAATACAGTTTGCTCCCGTTTTGCTTAGAGTTGCTAGATCTTCAGCAGATGGAGCAGTGTTTTGCTGATTGTAATCGGCTTGGCTGGGGTTGGCTCATAGAGCGTGTTAGTACTGAAATATGGTTACCAAGGCTGTAATTCTTGTGGGAATAAAGAGAGGCAGGACTGTGCTTACCCTGTCCCAAATAGCAGGGGAGGGAATTTTAATTGAAAGAACCTCGTTGAGGCAGGGGCTTGCATGTCAGAGCCCTGTGACAGTATGAAGGGAGGGGACAGGTGGCTTCACACCCTCCCCATGCGTGCTCCCTAGACTGGTTCGACCAGTTCCTCTCCACAGTTCACAGAACAGAGCTAAATAGGAGCATCTTTTGTTATTTTAATTGGAGCACAATCAGATGCTGAAACTGGTTCCTTGCTCAGAGCTCAAATCACTTGAGGTGAGGCTGCATTTCTGTCCAATCTGAAAATTACTAAGAGACTGATGTGGAGAGGTCACAGCAGAAAGGCAGAGGGCTGCGGAGGGTGGCTGACCGCCAGCTGGGTAGCGGTAGAGAGGTGTGACCAGCGGCCGGCAAAGAATGGCGGAGAGGTGTGATGAGTAGCCAGCAGGGCAGCGGTGGAAAGGTGTGACAAGTGGCGATGTCCGAGAGGTGGAAAGACACAACGTGCAGCCATCAGAGTCGCGGTGAGCAGGTACACAGAGGGGGAAAGTGAACTTTGCAGCTACATCTCTGAACTCTGGGTCTGCACTGACCAAGCCCAGCAAATGTGAATGGGGTACACAGGAGAGTTGGGCATGTGAATGGACTTTGGGGTTGCTGGACTAACCAACCTGAGATGAAAAGGGCACTGCCCAACCTACGCAAGGGTGGATCTTTTACTCGTGGTTTATGTTTATTAACCCTGCTTGTGGGGTTTCCCCAAATTAACCCAAGTTACTTCTCTTTTTTATTCACACTTTCTTTTCCGTGCTCGGACTCTGTGCTTGCAAGTGGAGCAGCGTTGCCTCTCAGAGGTGCCCAAGGATGGCGTTTAGTTTTCCCAGGTTGCTGGGATGGAGCTCCAGCCAGTTCAGTGTTGTATTGATGGAAAAGAGCCTCCAGATATTGAACTCAAGTTGCAGTGGGGGAGGTCTAGGTTGGATATTAGGGGAAATGATTTCCCTAGGAGGGTGGGGAAGCACTGGGATGGGTTCCCTAGGGAGGGGGTGGAATCTCCATCCCTAGAGGTTTTTAAGTCTCGGCTTGACCAAGCCCTGGCTGGGTTGATTTAGTTGGGATTGGTCCTGCTTTGGGCAGGGGGCTGGACTCGATGACTCCTGAGGTTTCTTCCAGCCCTAGGATTCTATGATACTAACTCAGCCCTGGTTGTTGCTGGCTCCACCTGGCCGAAGGGTTACATGTGTTTCATTTGTCATGTGTCTTCTTAACATGGAACAAATTAAAAATGACAGTAACCAAGTCAGGGTCATAGCCTGGGGACAGCGTGTTAAGAGTATATGGCTGAAAGACATTCCATTCAGGACAGAGACGTCAACTCTTTCAACCATCCAGCAATCTCTGCCATCCTTCACACTGCCGATTGGCACTTTGTGTCGGTGTCAAAAGGAAATCAATATGGCGGAGGTACCTTGCAAGCTTATTAAATTCCCCACGGCCAGGGAGAAAGATTTTCACTGAATGGGGATTTTTATGTGGCTTTTGGTTGGGGAGGATGAAAATTTCTGTATGGACAGGAAGGATGGGCTGCTGGTCCCAGTGCCAGGGTGGGGTTCAGGCAGTAGTGGGGGCCAGCCACTCCATTACTCTGTGCCTCATTTGCCACCCCAGAAGCAGAGCAGCAATCAGACTGAGGCTCAGTCGGACTCCTGCCTTCTACATGGGGCGATGCCTCCAATGCCTTCCCAAGCTAGAGATGAAGCACAATGTAACAAACCATGTGTAACGTGGTGGATCTCACCATGAACACACACTCCTGGGGCTTCTTTGACTGTCAGCTTCCAGATGGACTTTAAGGGGTGGGTTTTGATCTAGAAGGTTACGTGTACACTGCAATAAAAAGACTTGCAGCACCGACTCTCAGAGACCGGGTCAATTGACGTGGGGCTCACAGGGCTTGGATGGTGATGATAAAAAATTGCAATCTCAACGTCAGGGCTTTGACTGGAGACTCACCGCCTGTGAAGGGGCTCACCGTCTCGTGAGTGCCCCTTTGTGGCCGAGGGCGTGTCTGCAATTCCTCTGCCTGGCTGTTCTTTGGGGTGGAGATGCCCCAGAAGGATTTCTGGTCATTTGCCTTGGACCAAGATTCTTCTTATCTCCTGTTGTGGCTGCTGCGGGTTGGGAGGGACCCAGGCCCACCCATTCCTCTGGGTCTCGGCCCAGGGACCCTTTAAGTAGCAGTTGCCTGCTGAGTATCAATGGAGTCTGTTGTTGTCATGTTCCCTGGGCCACTTCCCCAGGAAGCTGCTCTGTCCAGCCCTTTCTCTAGGGCTTTGCGGTCAAGTTCTCTCTGGACCCTGTGCACGGTTCTGCAAGGTGTTGCTGTTGGTGCTAATCTTCAGCCTCTGGACCTGGGTTCTGCCCAGGTCTGAAGTCCAGCTCCCACTCAAAGCTGTCCAAAGTGCTGTTGTCCTCCCAGTCAGCCTTAGGTCTGCCTGGGTTGAGCTCCAGCAAGGAACTGCCAGGCTCTTGCCCAACAGCTTCTTTTATATCTGCTTGATGGGCCCTGATTGGCTGTCGGAGAAGCAGCCACTCTAGTCTACCCGGAAGACCTCTTTTCTGCTCTTCTCCCTGGGGCAGGGTGTGGCACGGCCTCCAGCCTCCAGCAGGTGGTGTGGGGCCTAGTCCACTTTGTCACACCACCCTTGCAGGATTTCAGAGTCCAGGCTTCCAGCTGAGTCTGAATGTCCACACCACAGTTTTCAGCCCAAGCTCTGTGGGCCCAAATCAGCTGATTTGGGCCAGCCGTGACCGTCCTGGTCTTTTATTGCAGTGTAGAGATTCATTCTAGGCCTACCTGGCTTGGGACCCACTGCTTGAGAGACCATGCCACACTGCCAGCTGGGATCACTGGAGGCATCTGGAGCTCTCTTGGTGTAGAAGGACAGGGGCTGCCAGCAGGGAATTCCCAGAGGGGCTCTTTCACATTCAGAAGGAGTGCCGCCATGCTGGTCCAAAATGCTCTGGTGAACATTAGGCCCTGCTGCAAATCCCCTCTGATGGACTAGGCATTTAGGCAGGTCAGGGGTGTGTGCAGTGGAAACTCCTTAAAGTCCATCTGGAGAGGGTTTGACATGTTTGCTGCATTTGGGGCAATCTGACCCTGTATTGCTTCTTCCTCGCTTGTTTCCAGTTGTCTTCCTCGTTCCTCAGGCCGCCGAGGGTGTGTCTACACTGCAGGGCTTAACTCAAAATAAGCTACGCAAATTGAGCTACGTCAATTGCGTATCTTATTTCAAAATAGTTTATTTCAAAACAGGGAGCATCTACACAGCACTTATTTCAAAACAGAGCGCTCTTCCTCCAACTCCCGTAACCCTCATTGTACGAGGAGTAAGGGAAGTCAGATTAAGAAGTCCTCTAGCTTGACAGTAGTTTGACACTATTCCAAAATAACAGCTGGCTGTGTAGACACGGACAAAGTTATTTCAGAGTAGCGCTAGTTATTTCGAAATAGTGTTGTAGTGTAGACGTACCCCTAGAGATGTGGGCGGGTGGATTTGAATGAATAAATAACCAGACCTATTTATAATGCGCTCATCACTGTCAGACCTAGATACTGTTCTGCCTTTGTGTTTTCAATTGTTTATGCTCAGCCAATCAGCAGCCATTGCGGTTTACAGCATTCCAGGCAATGACTGGCAAAGGGGAGCAGCAGAATCGACGATTCACAGAATCCTTGAACTGGAAGGGACCTCGAGAGGCCATCATGTCTAGTGCCCTGCCGCAGAAGTAGGGGCATTGATGGCCTGGCCTGAGATGGCTTCATTCTACCACTCTCTCTACATTCGCGTGACATTCCCAGTCCTCAAAAGAGAGGAACAAACAACTGTGTTAAGGTGAGATAGCATTTGGATTTCAATAGATATTCCAGTCAACAGCCCTCTAAGTAACCTCGCTGGGAAGGACGTCGCATTGGATGCCCCAAAGGCTGACGTTCGCTTTTCATCCCTAGGATGGCTCCAATGGGGTCAAAGTGTGAACTGTTCCCTGGTGATCCCTGCCTCCACCCTTTCCTGCAGGGATCACCTCAAGGACTGACAAAGAAGTCCAATTTCATGGCCCTTTCACTCAGTGGACTGTCTGGAAGAGGTGGGGCCTTGGGTGGATGGGGGCGGGGCCTTGGGTGGATGGGGGCGGGGCTGAGGCTAGCTTCCTCCAGCCACCTCTTCTGCGCAGCCTGGTGCACACTGCCTGGGGTGGGGGGTGTGGCAGTGATTTAAAGGTCTGGGGCTGTAGCCGCTGATGTTGCTGCTGTAGTGGTGACAGTGGCTGGGAGCCGCTGGCCCTTTTAAATTGCCAGGTGCTGGGGCAGCTGCCCTCTTTGGCCCCCATCAGTGAGACTTCTGCTCCCCAGAATGTGATCAATTTGGGAAAATGAATGAGCTTCTACATGTACTACTCCATCCTGTCCTCTCACTAACCTAACCTCCCTCCATCCGGTGTCACTCAGCCCTACCTCTCTAGCTGTCATGGCTAACTGCCTGGCCGGATGGTACAGAATCATAAGAAAAGACCCTAGAAGGACATTTATGGCATGATCCTCAGATGGAATAAATCAGCCAGCTGTGATCTCAAGGGATAAATGGAGAACTTGGGGCTATGGGGTTCTGAGTCCTTGCATTGAGGCTGCCAAACAGTTCTGGGTTCCAATCAGAGGCCAGTGGGACATGAATGGCTCCTGGATCTCACCTTAGTGACTCAGTGCCTCTCTCCACGACGGAGGCGCGAGAGCATCACATTCATTTCGCTCATCGTTTCCATTCAATTCTGGCAGAACTGCTTACCTGGGCAGTAATGGAGAAAGTTAAGTGCTCCTCTATGTAGCAGAACAGAGCTGAGCTCAGGCCACTGAGGGGTTATTTTGTTTCGGTAAATGAAGAAATATTTTTAAAAGGGAAGAAAAGATGAAATTGAGCATCCTGCTATTGATATTTTTATTACAATACTTTTTGCATATCAGAGATGGGGAGATTCCCTGGGGTTTGGGAACAAGCAATTAACCATTTATTTGTAAAAGAGGGGGGAGCGTAAATTGTAGCACATGTTTGGCACAGAGGCAAAGAACATAATTCAGATGCAATTACAATGGAGAGACGGCAAACTTCCCATTAAACGGAGAAATCCTCCAGCAACATGCTAAGAAAGCCTCGAACGAAACTCTTGTTTTATTAAAATGATCCTCGAGAGGCAGCGTCCGATTCCTCCAGGAAGCCGCATTTTAATAAGCTCGCACTCGCTGCAGTGTCTTGAGTTAAGAATCCACAAAGAGGAGTCAATTAGTCTGCCGTTATAGTTTGGCCACTTTCGGTTCTAGCCTCCAGCACAAAATGCTCCAGTACAAAATGCATAATTCTCTTTTTAAACACTGCCAGGTTATTTTGAAAGGGTCTGACAAGAAACAGAAAGTCCAACTCCTGGCTTAGCTCCATTAAAATGAATAGAATGATCCAAAATTGGCCCAAACTTTATAGGAGTAAATATGTCCTCCTTTCGATATAGGCCCTGATTTAGCAAAGCAAGTAAGCAACTGCTTAACTTTAAGCACAAACTTAAGTCTGTCTGTGCTCAGTTAAGCAGATATTTCACTTTAAACATGTGTTCAACTCCACTGAAATCATCATGGAAAGTTAAGTATGTGCTTCAGGGTTTTGCTAACACCATACCATTGCATACAGTAGAACTGTCTTTAGATTTATTTCCTTTAAGTGCTATTAGAGTGGGGAGTACAAAATCAGTATATTTTGCTAGCACGTTGCTGAATTATGAAAGGCAGTGCATATTGGCAACTAGAGTCCATCTATCTAGCTGGGTCCTGAATTCGAATTGCAGTACATTTAACTAAGAGGTCTTGTTTTCCGCATTGGCCAAACCTATTTGAAAAGCAAGCTTGCCCAGAGAGAGTTCCCCCAACCATCTATGGAAGATGGATGAGCCTCACTGGGGATTCAAGAGAGCATTTGTGAGGGACAAGCAGATAACAGGAGTGTGTACTGTCTTCCCAGAGGTAAGACATAAGCTGTCCCTCTCAGACAAGGTAGGATTCTGAAGTCAATGGGTAAAGTTCTGTTCATAGTGATGCATATTGCACTACTGGCACGGCATCACAAGACATCTCATGGATAATAGATGACTTCTGGGAACACAAAAACATAATGAAGAATAATTTCCAAGCAATCTTCTCTGAGATCCTTGCTATCCTGCAAACAAAGGAAGACAGAAGGCCAAAGATTCTGGAAGTGCTCTGCTAACAAAGTAAGCGATGTGGGGTGGAGAGTTTTGGTTTGGTGGAACATTGGTCCACCATCTGTGGGGACAGTTTGGATGGCCTCGACTTTAGTAGAAGGGGAACCAATATCCTCAAACACAAGCTGAGCAGAGTAAGAGCCACAGGCCGGAGGGGATTAAAAGAGGAAAGAGATGAACACTCAGCACAAAATTGAGATCTTGAGAACAACAGGTTCTTCAATTGCCTGGACAGCAGTGCTAGGAGCCTGAGTAACGAACAAGAATAGAAATTGCTCATTCGTGCGCTTAAATTCTATCTAAGGAATACCGTGGGGAAGTCTCATCCCTGCTTTGTGCCTCAGTTTCTCCATCTGTAAAATGGGGATCACAAGACTCTCTTTTGTAAAGCACTTCGGGATCCATGGATAGAAAGTGCCCTCAAAGAGCTAGCTGGTGTTATTTGCTGTTAGCAGTGCTGGTGCTATGACACAATTGAGCCGTTCTCTTTCTACCCACTAGGATATGTCCACACACCCACTAACGCATCCCACATCTAGTGAGAGAAACCTTGGGAAGTTTACATTTTACAGAACCGTGTACATTTTACTCTAGACTTTCTTGGACAATCTTTTGGTTTTAAAAGAACATTTTTTGGCCTGACGGTTAGCAGACTGTCAGAGTTTGCACATTGGGCTCATCTCGACTGTACAGAAAAAGGGTCTGAACGGGATCCTGGCTTTGTTCGAAGCTCAGAGCCAAACTCCTTAAAGACTTGCAGTGTTGGGATCTGAGGTTATGCCTTGACCCCACCTACATGCACTTCCCCATGGCATTTTACACTCCTGCTGCCATTTATAAAAGGAGAATGGACAATTTCACATGTTCTTTCACTCCCGTCAGCCTTATCTTTCTTCTTCTCCGCCACCACCAGCAGAGAGAGAAAAGTAAATGAATATGAGAAAGAAAAATTCTTGACTGGTCAAATGTACTTAAACCATAAGGGCCCATGAGACAGTTGTTAAGGCGGGGATGCTATAAAGCTGACTAGATTGCTTGTTACGACTCCCTGCAGGATACCAGCTGGCCTCTGGCTGCAAGATTGACCCTGGAGGCTCCAAACCAGCTTCCTGCCGTGTGACACTCAACAGAGGAAAAGAAGTTTGTACCACAGGAGCGAGCAAAGGTCAAATCCAATAATTACGTGGTGCAACAGCCTCCAGAAACACAGTAAGGCTGGGTTGGAGATCAACTTCTCAAGGATTGTCAGGGGTAAATAAACACCCTATTTCCCCAAGGTGGGCTCTGAGTGCACCCTCGGCTGACGATCTCAATCACTTTCTTACCAGTGAATGCTTTCATTTTTCATTAGCATGAAAATCGATTCCTTAAGGAAAGTATCACTGAGGATTTCTCCCAGACCTGAGTTGAATTGCAAGGCCAGAAATAAAACTGCAGGACACCAGGCCCTTTAGGCTATGGAGGGAAACCCAGGAATCTGCTACACTGTTCTGGGGTCTTTCCTGCAAATGCAACCACGGGGCACAAAAGAAACCAGGTCTGAGGGAGAGGATGTGGTACTGAGATAGCAGTGGGTGCTTTAAGAAGAGCTAGCTGCTAATTCTACTTAGGGGGTGGGGCCAGAGCCCTGCAGAGTAAGAGGGGCAAGACTCCGCCCATCCTCCCCCTGAGCCAGCCAGATGGAATTCTGGGAAAGGAGCCAAGGATATAAACCACATCTGAGGCTTCCCTCAGGGCCTGGTAGGCAGTGTAGGGCAATGGAGTGGCTGACAGTCTCTCCCAGAAATGGGGTGAATTAACTTTCCCTGCTTCCTTTGCATTTAGCCCAGCAGAAACCCTCTGGAAGGGGGGATAGCTTATTTGTTGAAACTTACCCGCCATTGCTCTGAGCAAGGCTGCATTCACCAGAGGCACAGCCCCCACCCCAGGGACACCACTGTGTGTGTTTGGGTTCATTCGATGGGCCTGGCCTTTGGGGAACATTGGTTGCCAACATCTCATCCTTCGTGCTTTCCCGGAGGTTAATGTGAGTGCTGGCCTGGTTACCTGACCTTTCCAGGGGTCACGGCGCTAGTCTGTATTGCAGAAGCACCAGTAAAAAGGATTTGTGACTAGACGCTGCTCCACAGGACCTGGAAATTAAAGGAGTAGGGCTGAGTGGGTGGGAAAATGTTTCCACAGTGCAATGGCCCGGCCTTCAAATTCAGGATTATGCTATTGCATAGAGTCATAGAATCATAGAACACTGGCACTGGAAGGGAGCTCGAGAGGTCATCGAGTCCAGTCCCCTGCCCTCACAGCAGGACCAAGCACTGTCTAGATCAGCCGTGGCCAACCTGTGGCTCGCGAGCCGCATGCGGCTCTTCCTCCCCTCAGGGTGTGATTCGTGAAGCTGCTCCCACAGCTCCTGAAGCAACCCCTGTGCTCACCGGGGGAGGAGAGCCATCCAGCGTGGCCATTAAAAATTGCTTCTTCAAGATGGCGTCGGCTGGCAGTAGTCGTCTGATGTGGCCAAAAAGCCTCTAAGAGTGTTTCTTAAAGGTGCAGGCCTTTTTTTTTTTTTTTTTTGCTTGACAACTTTTCCCCCCTGGCTCTTTGCGCTATATTCACAACTATTTTGGCTCTTACCTGTAACGGGTTGTCTATCCAACCTGCTCTTAACTATCTCCAGGAGACTCCACAACCTCCTTGGGCAACTTATTTCAGTGTTTAACCACCCTGACAGGTAGGAAGTTTTTCCTAATGTCCAACCTAAACCTCCCCTGCTGCAATTTAAACCTAACTCCATCTGCTCCTCCATTAATGCAGGGAAACAGGTTTCCTGATGAGCTTCCTGGTCAGACCCAGGCAGCTCTGGAGATCCCCCAGACAAAGGGTTAGGTGATGTGTGGAGCTGTCTCCTCTGGCGATCCGTGGAGTAAGTCAGAAGAGAATCAGGTTAGCTGAGCTGCACTCAGAGCTTGGAGAGCTGGAAGAAGCACAGTGGCCTTGTTCTAGTCCTTGTCTGCCTGTCTCCCAGAACCTACAGCGCAGCTCATAGAAGCAATACATCTACAGCTTAAGAGATCCTTTGGTCCTGCCTCTGCCTTCACAGATGGACTGCAGCCTTCTCCATGTCTAATAGCCGCTACGTGTATCTCTTCAGCTTCACAGTTTGGGCTGACCCACAACCTCACATCCAAACAACTCCAAGCTGTAGGGCAGATGGGACCCAGAACCAAAGTCTACATGGGTACATCTACACTAGCCCCCTAGATCGATCTAGGGAGGCTAAAGAGGGCGACCGGAATTGCAAATCAAGGCCGGGATTTAAATATCCTGCGCTTGATTTGCATGTTCTCAGCTGGTCGCCATTTTAGAAATTGACTAGCCCGAAGTAACTGCCCATGTCTACACGCGGCAGTGAAACGGGGTTCCGGAATAAAGCCCCTAAATCAAATTAGGTGGTAAACCTCATTCCACGAGGAATACCACCTAATTCGATTTAGGGCTTCGAGGAAGGGGCAGGGTGGTAGATCTTGGTTTGTTCTGTCATTTAAAAAGTGATCTTGGGTGTAAAAAGGTTGGAGACCACTGATCTAGATCACAGATTTGACACTGAAGTAGATGAATGGTCCACCCCGCCCAGTATCCTGTCTCCAGTATTGGCCTCCCCCAGATGCGTCACCTAACAAAGACTCACAGTGCTCGAGGCCACATTCCCGCAGGGGGCCACATGTGCTACAGAGGGCTCCTAGCGTGATCATGGGAACGGAGGCTTTTCTGAAGGAAGAGACTCAAAGATCTTGAATTGTTGAGCCCAGCAACACGAAGGCGACGAAGGGATCTGATAGCTCTTCTCCCTCCCGAACATTCTCTCCCCCCCCGTGTGTTTAGAGAGAGCTATTGAAACTCAAGGGCAATTCAGGCAAAGTAACAAATGATGATCAATTGGTCAGGGATAAATTTAAGCTGGAAATCAGAAGGTTTCAAACCACTCCAGGAGACCAGCTCTTGAACAGCCTCCCAGTAGAAGGAGTTGGGAGCAAACTTCTTCACCACTCTGAAGACGAAGCTTCATGCATTTCTGAACAGGGTGACATGATGGGGCGGCCTGCATCGGCAGGGCTTTGGACACGAAGACCCAGGAGATCCCGTCCAATCCTATGCTCCTAATAAACTTTTTGGAGAGTGGCCCTTTAACCATTTCTGTGACAGTGAATGAGAGAAAGATCCTGCCTCGTTTGAACATGCGTGGCCCAATGCATGCAGAAAACAGGCAGAAAACAGGCCTATCTTTCCTCGGAAAATGGCCAGTGTGTTGAATTAGTTGTGTCAATTGCACTGCTCACAGATTCATAATACAGCCAAATTAAGCCCAATTTTCACCTGAACACGAGCAAGCATTACTCCTCAATGATGTCTGTTTCTCTGACAACTTTCTTCTTTCTATCCCAGCCCTTTCAAATGGTAGAAATCCCAAGGTTTATTTTTATAATGGAGACAATATTTTCCTCCACTCTCCTCCTGCTTGAACTATTTTGGCAACAACTTCTAAAGAAAATCAACTTTCATCCTCAAAGGTGTGCAGTTTGGAAACCTTTAAGTGGCTAAAAGCAAGGGCTTAGAATGGAAACTTTTAAGGAGCCTTAATTACAGTGTAATTAGCTGTAATAGAGGCAAAATTCTTCTCTCTGTATCGCTGCAATTCTAGACCAAAAGATTCTAAGATTTTCATTAAACGTTAACGCTCCAAACAAGGCACTAAGCAGAACCCATCCAAACTACCAGGTCCCTGTCTTACGACCCTTTGATTAAAAAGGGCTGTTAAAGAAATGGACAAAAGACATTTTGCTATGAAACTTTAAAAAGGGGTAGAGACGCTACAGATGACTTTGCTATGGAAAAAGAGAATCTTACAAGGTGAGAGCTCGTTAAGCCGAACATGCTTCTGAAAGGGGAAGAGAAGCCAGGAGGCTATTTGAGCATCTGCCAAATGCAAGAACAAGGAGTTTGGGGCATGAAGTTATAGCAAAGAAAATAGCACTAAAGGAAATGAAGCAACATGCCTTTACGCGGAGCGGAGTTATTAATAAATGACACAAGCGATCGAGAGCAGCGTGTGGGCCGGCTTCACAGCTTTTAAGAGGTGGCCAGTTGGCGTCTGTACAAATCCAGCTTCCGAGAGCCAGGGCGTGGGCATTGGTGCTAATGTGAAGGGTTTGACATTTCCCTGGGACAGTATCTGAACAGAGTAGAAGTCATAAAAACAGGTTAACAGTGTGGGCTTGGCGCCGCAACGCTGCTGTCTGCTCGGCCAACGGAGGCAACAAGTCACAGTCAAATTGCCACGTGGGGAGCCGGAGTTCTATACAGGCCAGCACCAGGCTGCCCACGGCAGCTGTGGCTGGCTCACTTGTGAGGTTCCTTCACTTCTGCCCAGCTTCAGAGTGATCACAGCAAACCCCAGTGCACCATACAGGGAGACATGCACCTCTGGTCTCCTGCTGCACACTAGGTACCATCACTGAACAGGAGGCGGAGAAGCTGTGTACAGTGCTTGGCCAAAGGCAAGTTGGGCCCCAGATCGGGTCTTGTTTAGCGGGAGTAACGGCACTGGAGTTAATCAAGGGATCGGAATCAAGGATAAAATTCACCCCCAGTCCAGCCTTCCTGAGTGGTGTTTAATGGTCCCTGTGCTGGCCTATTATAAAGACAGGCATCTCTTTACATAGGCTGGCCATAGTACAGAGAGGCGTCTAAGGCCTGATCCAAAGCCCACTGAAGTCCGGGAAAAAACAGCCTTTGACTTCAAGGAGCATTAGCTCAGGCCCCTAACAGAGGCAGGGGTGTGGTTATTTTCCTGGCTCTGACACTGTCTCACTTGACTTCATATTCCGTGACTCAGTTTCCCCTTCTTTAACACAGGGATGGATAGTAAGATGAGGGCCTGCAACCAAGCCCATGCATTGCAGGTCTGGTGTAAGGCCTGAGGCCTACACACGTTGGCCAAGGCTTGGCTACTACGAAGCAGAGTGAAGCTGTGAGCAAGAGGCAGACTCTGGTAACAAAATCTGGCGAGAACAGGGCTGATGGTGGCCAACACTCGACAGTACTAGGCAGAGGCCGTAAGCACGTTCCAGAGGGGTCGGAAGAGAACACCTCATGAAGAAACATCTTGGTACCAACCACCGAGTGGCAGATTTCTGTTACCAATCTGCCTGAGGCGTCAGGTGATCGGGCTGAGGCCACAGGGTCGTTAAGGGAGGAGATGATGGAACACACCAAGTGTCTAAGTTTTAAAGCTTTATTGATAAAATAATAAAATAACAGAGGAGAGTGATGGGTGCTTCCCACGTCACTCAGAGGAAGGAAGAAAGCGTTAGTGCCCCGAGCCCTAACCCACTTTCATACACACTCACTACCTGAGGCTGGCCAGGCCTGGGTGTAACAAAAGAAGAGGGGGAAGGGTGGACGGGAGTTTGGTCCTGTGCGCACAGGTCGTCCAAGGTCCGCTGTGATCTCTGAATTGCTCCAGCTCTCAGGAGGGTTTTAAGTCCTGGGCTCCTTTGGGGGTGTTCCCTTCCACGACCTCTGGTCCTGGTGCTCTTTGTGACAGTCCAAACTGGCTTTCTGTGGTCTCCTTGACTTTTCCCAAAACATACCAGCTAGACTCTGTTGTTCTCTTTGCTTTCCTCCGTGCTGGCCTTCACTTGTCTTGATTGTTATGGGCTGGCTCTGCAGATCGGTTCAGATGAATGTCTTTCTTATGGCTGGTTGGTGGATTCCAGGCCCCCCTCTTTCTTGGCCAGCAGCCGAGAGTCAGATGTGTGCTGTGGCCTTGAGCTGGCTGGAGCCAACGTCTTATCTTCAGACCTGGCAGAAGTGTGGAGTTAACCCGTTCTCTGCTCTCTTCATTCCCCCCACCCCCTGCTTTTTGGCTTCTCACGACCTGTAATGGAATTCTTCATTCATTCCACACTCATACCTTTGACCCATCCAGGGCCGGCCCGAGCCATTCGTGCGCCCTGGGCCCCAGGAGCGACACATGCATGGCCCCGCCCCCAGGTGCGCGGTGCATACGTGGACCACCCCCAGGTGCACGGCGCATGCATGGCCCCGCCCCCGGGTACACGGCGCATGCGTGACACCACCCCAGGCGCGCGGCGCATGCGCGGTGCCGCCCCTGCCTGGCCCGGCAACCCCGCACGGCGCCCCCTACCATGGGGCGCCCCGGGCAGTAGCCCGGTCAGCCCGTAGCTTGGGCCGGCTCTGGACCCTTCCCAAAATGCCCTGCGATGCTTGCAACAGCGTTAGCAATATACAATGCTGACCTGCCTCCCCAGGGGGATCCCCTGAGGGAGGGGGTCATTGGGGTGTGACAACCTCCCCACAGATAACAGACAGACTAGCCCCGGTTCAGGACAGGGTCTAAACAGACAGTGTGAGAATGATCAAACCCCCCGTGTACAAGGGAATGGGGGTGGCTAAGTAACAGCAGAGGCGAGGCAACCTGATACATCAGGAGTGATGTGTAACTTGTTTGTATCTGTGTATTAAAATATACCCCAACAGGGTTGCCTTTGTCCAACCTAGGGGGCAATGGCAAATCCATGCTACGGGCTGAATCGGTCCATTGTAACATGCATAAATATTTTAGCCTCACTGCAGACATCTGATCTGGGGAAATTAGGTCTATGCTTCATTTACAATAAACCTGTCAGGGCGCCTTCTATCCTTATCTGATTCTGTGGTCTTTGGGGGCTCTCTCAGGGTCTGTGGGACGGGTTATCTGATCAGAGAGAGCACAGCGTACGGGGGGCGTGCCTGCAGCCGAACGGGTGTCATCATGGGACAGAGCAAGATATGTCAGGACACCACACGGGTGACTTCTGACCCACAGGGAGGTGACTAATATCCAGCTTTGTGCACGTCTTTGACACTCCGGTGACTCTTTAGGTTTACAAAATGTCATCAATTAGTGGGTTTTTTAAAAGAAAAGCCCCAAAGCACGCAGATTGGCTCAAACCACAGCCCCGAAGATCCAGCTGCCTTGTTCTCTCTCCATCGATTTTACACACCAGTCAGATGCAGAAGTGACGACTATATATTTAAAGGCAGAGTATCAAATGTGTTCCTTATAAATAATCTCTGCCGTGAAGGGTACTCTGGTGATAGTGTGAAAAAGAAGTTGGGGAGGCAATAATAAAAGCTTAATTAGCTGTTAAATCAGTCACTGTAGCACGGCAGGATTTATTCGGTTAGGAGATGGGATGTTTAGATTTCTATATTACAGTTTTATGGTTCTCATCACGAGATGAAACGAGTAAAAGAACCTAGTGTAAAGTACCGGGATCGATTTGAAATGACAGGTCTCCCCTCCCCCCGCCTTGTGGCAGGTCAGCTCAAGGCTTCGTGAGATTTACCAGGACAAAAGGGAAAAAAGCAAAAGCCCTTGTGGAAACAATTGGAAGTGTCATTTTGCGTCTGTCCGTCAGCGGGAAAGAGCTGTGTTCTGCACTCGGATGTTCCAGCCAGAGGGCTCCCAGACATCGGTAACTGGGTGGTGATGTAAATTGGTGGGTGGTTTGGTGTTTGCGAGGTGTGAGCACGTTCACAATCATGTGAGTGGTGGTTTGGTGTTTGCGAGGTGTGAGCACGTTCACAATCATGTGAGTGAAGCTGGAGGCTGGATTTTGCTTTCATGTCTTTATTAGGAGGTATGGGGGGAGGGGAGAAAGTTACTTGCATTTGGGCTATCGAAGATGAAGATTACACACCTGTGACCAAGACAAACATAGGGTCAGATTCTGCGGAGGACAGCCTCGATGCAGGGGCTGTCACAGAGCCAGTTATGACCCTCTGCATAGCTCCTGAAACAGGTTAGAGCAGCCTGGAGGTTGCTCTAACATGCACTGGGTGGCAACGGTCCCCGAGGGACTGCCTGCCACCTGAGGGTAGAGCTGCAGCCATGCCTCCAGTAGGCTCCCCACACTGAGGGTTGTGAAGAGGGTGGAGCAGAGGTTAGCGCTGCTGCTTCTCTCCCTCTGGGAGCTCCCCCAGACTGGATTCTGGGATGTGCTTAGGCGCCACTCCCTTTGCGTTGCTCCAGGGCAGGTCAGAGAATGAGCCCCAGGACTGTTTGGGAACAGAGTCTGTGTGAATACAGGTTGGACCTCCCTAGTCCGGCACCCTCAGGGCCTGAGCCATCCCAAACCAGGGAGTCTGCCGGACCAGGGGAGTTCAATGCTTCCCTGCTGGCTGGCAGACCCTGCTCCCGGGCTCCTCTCGGTTGGTCCACTCCTGGCCACCAGGCCCAGCCACAGGGCTCCACTCCTGGTCCAGCAGGGCTCCCGGTCACTGGACCCTTGCAGCCGGCTTGGCAGTGGCTCCCCAGCTCCCTGCCACTGGCCCAGCTGCAGCTGCCTGGCCACCACTTGGCCCCTGCTGCTGGCTAGCTCCTAGTGATCTCCGGTCCAGCAACATTTGGGGTCTTGCCACACCAGAGAGTCCCAGATTTCCGAGGTTCAACCAGTATATTATGGACATAGGCGGAGGGGGTTATTGATCGCTGATGTCTCACAAACAAACCCACCCCACAACCTGCTCAGGCCTGCTTATAGGGGGCACATGCCCAGGTACCTGGGAAATCACAAAGGGTCTGGGTGGCCCGGCCACAGCTGCGGTCTCTCTGCCTGCTCCGGGGAGAGCAACTCTTGGCTCAACGCCGCATCTGATGTGCCCCATGCAAGCTGTTGAATACAGAGCCGCTGCTGCGGCTGTTCCCCGGCAGGCCACCTGGGCCCAGGGAAAGGAGGGGAGGCTCGATGCTTCCAGGGCCCCCTCTGAGCTGTTGGCTCCCTCTACTCCTCTGTTTGCCTAGAGCGCCCCTTAAGCCAAGGGAGAATTCGCCCAGCACAAGTTCTGGGCAGGGGAACCGTCGGCAGCTCTGTGCCAGCCCCCCTGCCCCACCTGAGCGCCAGCTCGGGGGAACCCAGATGCCGGATGGGTTCTAGCCCCTGCCAAGTGCACTGAGCCCTCCTAGCCGGACAGCCCCTGGACAAAACACAGCGGTTCTGGGCTGCTTTGCTGACTGTTGGCGGCTGCACAGGGCCCCGCGCCTGCATGGGCTGCAACAGGCCCACAGGCTGGGCTTGGGAGCCCCCTACTCACCTTTCTTCTGAGCTACCCCGCTCTGCGCCGCACCTCCTGGCAGAGACGCATGGGATCCCAGCCTCAAACATCAGCCAAGACCGGCCCTGGAGCCAAGCCTCCCGGCCGACCCCCACCTCTACCGCAGGACCCTGCTCCTGAGAGCGCCTCCGCTGAGGGGCGGGTCAGACGTGGTTCTGCTATCTGCAGAGGAACTTCCCGAGCCTCGTTCGGATCCCGTTTTACACCAGGGGTAAGTCAGCAGCGGCTCTCGTGCAGAAAAGGAGGTTCCACCAGGGCAGAGCAGGTTGCATAACTGTAACCACACCCCTGCTGGGCGTGGGGCATGATCCCATCCGGTGGCACTTAGACCACGTCCTGAGAGACTCGTGAGTCTGCTCTACCGCCTTAGCTGAGCAGCACGGCTTTTAGCTCAAGCGGGAGAGGCCCACGCATGAAGCGCCAGAGGCCCCAGGTTCGGTTCCGCCTGCCGGCGTTACGTCACCACAGCCAGGCCTCGTGTCTCCGGGACGGGCAGATCGTTCAGGCAACTGGCTCCCTCTTCGGAGATCTTCATGAGGAAGCGGGCCACAGCTCAGAGATGTCACACATGGCAAGCCTGCTTAAGTAGCGACCCACAAGGGACGTGTTCTTAACTCTGCATCCGCCTTTAATTGGCAGCCAGTGAAGTTAAGAGGACACAGGGCAATGGACTCAAAGGGTGATCCCTCTAGATATTCTGTGCAAGATGCTAATGACACAAGAGGCCTTAGTTAATTTTTTTGTCCTTTGCCCCTGTCTCAGAGGACATTAGACACAGCAGATGCACATTAAGCATCCGTCCTTTTCCACAGGGCCCTGTTGCAACTTTTCTTGCCCCCTGGAAAAGCACCCAAAGCCCTCCCTGTCCTGTAAATTCCCCTATAACCTTTTCCGCTTTCATGAGTATTTTGACCATCATGCTGTAATGTTCCTCTGCCTGCTCTGTTCTTTCACAGATGGGGTAGCTGTCCCCATAACTCACTGGTTCTTTTCTAGTGGATTCACTTCTGCATGGCGTCCCTTCCCGCGCCCTTGAAAAACAACACTGTAATAATGCTGTGATCATCCGTTATATCCCTCTGTATGCCCCTTCTAGCCAAAGGAGATTGATGGCTCCTATTAACAGAGCCTTGTGTTTGCTATGCCGATGCAGCAAGGGGAGAAGGGGGGAGTTGCCTTTTAAATATTTGTAATCACCAGAACACATTTAATGATAAACCATATTGGGGAAAAAATAATCCCAAGACAAGGTAGCCAAGCTGCTGGCTTGGCAGTAAGCTGATGGATCACATAGTGATGGGGTTCCTTTTTCTAGAGTATGACTTAATAATATCTGAGCACGAGGGTATTTAGCTCACCATTCACACAAACAACCTGTCTCTGTCCTGCGGCAAACACCATCTCCCCAATCCATTGCATTCACCGGTTATTTTAAAGGACAAATGCCAAGATAAAAAATGGCATTGAATAAAATCCAAACACCTTCCACGGAAGACTAATTCTGCTGTGGTGGATGTATAGCTTTGATGTCGCTTTGTTTTAGCTGTGCACTTTGCCTTTAAACGTAGAGGTGTGCCTTTGCCTACTCTAATCGCAGCTCAGAAAGGTGCCGTTGTGCGGATATGTGTATGAATGGGAAGATATGAGGCGCTAGCAAGAGATTGGGGACTTGAGGGACTAGAACTTGAGACTTCCAGTCCAGGGTGGCCAGTCCTATATTCGTATGTTCCACTGATATCAGCTGAGACCAGCCATAACTGAATGGTTGAATCACTTTCATCTCTCTGTTGCATGGAAATGTTTATTTTTGCTCATTCTTGTCCTTAATTTGAAAGGGAAATCATGCAGCCTGAAGAACACAAAGCTATGCTCTTGGAAACGTACATAGTACAACCATAGTAATGTTAAAGTATCAAAAAAAAAGAAAGAGAGAGAGAGAGAACATTAGCAGTTGAATTTAGCTCTCTTCACATGGCCTCTAAACCTGATGTTATATAAAAAAATGTATGCCTTCGGACTAATAGGAACAGGGTCAGGCTTTTTGTTGTCTTTTCAGCCCCGACACTTTTTCAGTTCATTTCATTCCATCCAGACAGTGACACCAAATGCCTTTTTGCTTTAACTTATAGTCAGTTTCACTTCCTGGTTCTCAGTAACCTAGTCACTTTCACTTCCTGGTTCTCAGTAACCCAAATGTAGCCGCTTTGAACTTGTGCCTATCACTTCAGAAGAATCTTTGTACTTCACAAATGTCTGCCTTGGAATTTAAAAACAACACAAACACTTTTTGTTATGCACTGCCTGCTCTACTCCACAATAAGCTTAATCTAGGTTTCAGATGTTGGTTTAAAATGAAAGATTTAAAAAAAACCCTACTAGGAATAAAAAATAGTAAGTCGTTAAAAAAATGTTTTCCAATCTTAGGAACATTCTCTCTCCACCAGGAGAACAAATGGAGAATTGTCAGTGTGTTACCCTTTTGCTCTGGTTGTATCCAAAATTTTAATAACTCGCCTACCATTTTTATCATTTCACTTCTAAAGCTTTTTGCATTGATTCACTGGCTAAAATCAACCCTGATCTAAAAAGGCCACAACTCCACTGACTTCAGTGGATCTACGTACACCTGCTTATACCAAGGTCAAAGATTACTCAGATTCCTAAGGGACAAGAGCACATTCTGAATGTGTTGAGTGCCTTCAATTCCCATTGGCTGGTGTCTTTTGCAGGATCAGGCTCTTTAGTTGCAAAGTAACTCCAACCCCCTTCAGTGCATTGATCTTTCAAACTGACAGTTTAATAGACCTTCATTCAAGACAGATCCCTTCACACACATAACTAGGACGCAGGAAAAGAATCACCGGGTAATTTCCTTAGACACATCACCATGCATTTTAAAGCAAATTGCAACAGACAAAAAGCCCGAGAGAGTGTGAAAATGCTCTAGCCTTCTTTGTGTGTGTGTTTGTGCACACATGTGTATGTGTGTTGTGTGAAGGAAATGGAAGACACTGTTAACTGATGGTCGGCTGGTAAATTCTGTGGCCACTGTGTGCAAACAATAGGCACTGCAAATGTATAACGTTCAAGGGAGAACTTCCCATGCCAGCATGAACTAACCTTTTCCTTTCAGTAACCCAAGAGCTTGCTTAGAGGCAAGCATGCCCCAGACTTTAATTTATTCTTATTAAACTAGCCAATTAGCCCGTCATAAGACGGGATTTTCAGGTCTCTCCTCCACGTCGGTCCTCTCTCTCTCTCTCTCCTCCTACTCCCTTCCCCTCTCTCTCTCTCAGCTCTCCTCCACCTCCTGCCTCTCTCTCTATCTCTTTCTTTCTCTTCTCCTCTCTCTCCTGCCTCTCACTCGGGGCACCGTGGAGCCCAAACGGCCGCTTGGGCACCGCGCTCCCCGTGCTGCATGGGGAGCGTGGAGCCCAAACGGTTGCTTGCACCACTTGTTCCCCCGTGGCAGCCCGGCTGAGCGGCGCAGAAGTCAGCCGAATGCCACGGCGGGAGGCAAAGAGGGGCGGGAAGGGGGGCCGGGCGGTGACGTACACGGCCAGGCCCCATCCCCTGGCCATGTATCGTCATCGCCCGCCCCTTCCTCCCACTGTGGCGCTTGGCTGACTTTTGCGCCGCTCAGCTGGGCCGCCGTGGGGGAGCCCAAACAGCTGCTTGTGCCGCTTGCTCCCCCACGGCAGACTGGCTGAGCGGCACAGAAGTCAGCTGAGCACCACGGCGGGAGGCGAAGGATGTGACTCAGGTGTGGAAGCAGGACTAAGGGAGAGGGGATTTGGGTGGCCATTTCAGGGTTTGTCAGTAGCAGAGCAAGAGTCTGGTTCACTCTGACTCCTGCTAACGCGAGAGCTAGAAGAGACGCTGCGTTCGCCTTTCTGTCTCTCACTCCAAGATAAGAGTGGAATGCTGACCTCAGTGAGAACCTTGGAGATAAGACAGTGTCCGATGGGAACTGAGTGGGCAGGGAAGTAATTGTTTAATGTTATATGTAATGGAAAGGTATATATATTGGTTTTTAATTGTTTTGTATTTGAAGATCCGCTTATGCTGTCTTCCCTTGCAATATTGCTCGAATAAACTGCCTCTGGCAACTTGTTGCTTAAACACAACGCAGAGTGAAGGCTCGTTATCTTCCACAATTTGGTGCCGTGACTCGGATGGCAACGCCCGGGTGAGGGCAGCGGCAGCTGCTGCGGGCCGTCTCCCCTGCTGACCCCCAGGGCGCCTTGCGAGAGGAAAGAGACCTTTTGAAATCTCTGAGGGGGTCGGAGGGAGGACTGCCCGTGGAGCTGTCTGCCTCGTTGGGCTCACGCCATCCAAACGTCTTGAATCTGCAACAAGGACAGACGCAAATCGGTTCCGGGGAGGTTGTTTTGTTACCCCCGAGTAGGCCTAAGTTTATGCAGTGCTGGGAACTGCTGTGGTATTGGTGGTGCCGCCCCGGGTACGGGAGGAAAATTGTATTGCGTCCGGACATAAGGCACCTAGGTTTATGCACTGCTGGGAACTGCTGTGGTTCTGGAGGGAAACTGAGGCATGCCACTGTTGGGGAGGGCTAGCAACTTTGAGGTAATTCGAGGGAGTGGAAGGTCACGAGTACCGATGAAGCACCCTTGTTCTCGGAAAGTTGCAGCTCACTCGTAAAGTGGTAAGGAAAGCCTTTCAGTTAACACCCGTGAATAGTTTGAAGCTTCACACATTAAACACCTGGTCTGCAGTACAAGTGGGAAAATTTCTGTGGGAAAAGCATGCTGAGTGTGAATGTAATGAGTGGAGTGTGAATGCCGCTGCCCAGGTCTCTGAGAAGTAAGCTGATTCCAGCCACCCCAGGGCTCTCCCACGAGGGAGTTCTGAAATCAAGGGGGGTCAGCCGAACCTCGGGACCGAGCGGATATGTGAGAGAGTGACGACTCTCCTTATTTCATGAACTGCTTCTAAGCTCTGATTCTTAAGTACTAGGATGGGGGGAGGTCAGTCTAAGCACGGTCCCTCGCCTCCGAAAGGCACCCCTGCACACTACATGTACATGTATTACAATCCAAACACCTGCAGGTATGTGAATGATTGGAACCCTTTCACGCGTGGTAATCCATCTAAGCAATTTCCAAAGCAGGGTACTTTTGATTTAGATAAGATCCTATACCTCAGAGAAACCCTTAGTTCACCAAAAATCCCAGATATACAGGGGGGACCATTTGTCTATTGGTGGGAGGAAGCCACAAAGAGACTCCACGAGTCCCGAATGCGGAGTCTAAGGGACTCTCAGGAAAAACTAAAAACACAAGTACAGGATTTGAAATTAAAATGCAAGGCATCTGGATGTCTTCCCATCCAATCCACCTCCTTAGCTCCCTCGGCTCCTTTGTATCCCCAGTTAATTAAGGCTGAGAGCGAGGGAGAAATAGCTGAAGATGTTGTGGATTTCTTTAGCAATGCTCCAAGGCAGCCGCCGCCGCTGCCTCCTCCCCCTCCATCTCTCTCTCCCCTTTGGCGGGCTGTGTCTCCTGAGCAGCTGGCTGTAGCATCAGACTCATCGGCACAGGCTTCACCCCCACAGATTGATCTTTCTGGGAGGAGTTCTTCCTCACCAACACTGCCTAGTAGTCAGCAAACCAGGGGGGTTGATTCTGACCAGTCCCCCAGTTCGTTTAATTCTACCGGGTCCTACACCCCGATTGCAGCACGCACTAGACATCAATTAGCCCCACCATTCCAGGGTACCCCTTCATTCCTGGCTCCCTTACGACAACTACCTGGTGCTGGAGATGCCTTAGTGACAGTGCATGCCCCTTGGACACCGGGGGACCTTAAAAATTTAGCTAAGGGATTTCCAAAGCTCAGGGAGGAGCCTGGAAAATTTAAAGAGGAACTCGAGATAGTATTTCAGTGTGATGATCCTCATGGGCTGACGTTAACCAGCTCTTACGAATAATAATGCCACCTGAAGCCCAAAAGCAGCTCGCCACTCAGGCTAACTGGCCAAATGCCAACCCCGGAAACGGGCAACCCCTGATTGACGCTAATGGCCGTCTGTTAGACGCCATTTCAGAGGTATGCCCGAAGAAAACTGATTGAACAAAAATTAGCAGCTGTAAGCAGGACCAAGGCGAACTCCCTGCCGATTATTTAGATAGGCTAACAAGGGTATTTGAGCAACATTCCGGGATCGCCAAACCAGCTGATAATGCCAGAGAGGCAGTGGGGGCTGCTTTTGTACAAGGACTTTTGCCAAAGGTTCAGCAACAGCTAAAGACAATTTGCATCGGCTGGCAAGCCAAGCCCCTTTCTGAATTGGTAGTAGTTGCAAATCATTGTGCAGCTTGCTTAGAGCAGAAGAAGGAGAATGTAACTGTAAAGCCATAGCTTTGATTCAGCAGACTTATGAAGCCAAGGGGGCAGTGAGGGGGGGAAGAGCAAGGGGTGGAGCACGGAGGAGAGGAAGAGTTTCCTCATGCCCTCCCCTGTTGAGGAGTACGGCATGTCATTACTGTGGCCAGGAGGATCATTGGAGAAATGAGTGCCCGAACCGACCATCTCCACACCCCTCGTTGCCTCTTTCCCCTCCAGCTTTCCCAAACCCCGTTGCACCTGCCTTTCCTCCACAAGTTAATTCTTACTAGGACAGCCTGGGGGAATGTAACTGCATCATGAATCCTTTACTCCCCATTTCTCAAGCAGGGCCATATGTTAATTGTGAAATAGCGGGTCAGCCTGTAGCTTGTCTTGTAGATACTGGTGCCAGCAGATCAGCTTTAAGGTCTGCAGATTTCCCCTCTGTTCCCTTGTCATGCTCATCTGTTACTGCTGTTGGTATTTCGAACCAACCCGTTCCTCATCCTGTCACAAAATCCGCCGCCCAGAGGGAACAGCCAGCATTTCAGCATTACAGAGTCACTGACATTGGGCTAGTATATATATGATGTGCATGTGTAACCACCACCAGGCAGATTTGAACCTGGGATCTCTGAAGCAGAGTATAGGAGCCTCTACCCTCTGAGCGAAATGCCAGCTTGCTCCCAGCCTATGCTGTAGAGGTCTCTTGTTCTTAACTGTTGCTGTGGTCTAGGTGCCGCTGCATTGGTCAGTGAATCACATAGGTGTGTGGGTTACACATGTATTTAGCAAAGTGCATTTGCTGCAGAAAACTCCCACAGTACTTTGCTGGAAGGCACAGTATGAATTGCACAGCCCTTGGGACAGTGGGAATGTTGGACAGGCTGAGCCTGGATTGAATGCACTGAGATTTTTAATAATCATAGAATATACCTTCAGGTTTGCAGAGATCTGAAAGGTACACGCATACCGAATGAGACATTCCTCAATGTACCCAGCTCAGAAAGATGGTACTTAGGGAGCTGATCCCATCTGGATTTGAAACTGTGAGCTCACCTCCAAAAGCAACCTATGGGTGAGCTTAAAAAACAACAAATAGACTAGTAGCACCTTAAAGACTAACAAAACATGTAGATGGTGTCATGAGCTTTCATGGGCACAACCCACTTCTTCAGATGACAGGAGTATTAAAAGTCCAGCTGTACGCTTCACAGGATAGAAACAAAGAGCCAGATTCTGTGCTCAAGGACAATGATCAGAGACCTTCTGATAGTGGTAAGGGCAGAGTGAGGGCAGCAGCTTCAACCGATGTCACTGAGCATGCTCAGTACAAGCCAAGCTACGAATCTAGGAGAGGGGGCATGTGACCCCAGGCTCTGGCCGAAGGCCAATACTGGTACAGGAATGAATGGGTGTAAACTGGCCAAGAATAAACTGAGGCTGCAAATCAGAAGATCTATAACCATCAGACGACTGAGGTTCTAGAACTACTTCCTGTAGGAGTCTGAAAGGGGACAAAGGCACTCCCTTGTTCGAAGATGGAGTGTGATACCTTTCTGAATGGGATTATATGATGGAGTTGCCTGTAAGAGCAGGAGACTGGATTTGATGAACCAGGAGGTCCCTTCCAATTCTATGTTGCCAGTCCCAAGTCCCTGTGTTCCATTGGTGTCAGCTGAGAGCAGCCCTCAATTGGAGAAGGTCCAGAGAAGAGCAACAAGAATGATGAAAGGTCTAGAGAACATGAGCTACAAGGGACGGCTGGAAGAACTGGGCTTGTTTAGTTTGGAAAGGTCAAGACGCAGAGGGGACATGATAGCGGTTTTCAAGTATCTAAAAGGGTGTGACAGGAAGGAGAGAGAAAAATTGTTCTCCTTGGCCTCTGAGGATAGGACAAAAAGCAATGAGCTTAAATTGCAGCAAGGGAAGTTTAGGTTGGACATTAGAAAAAGCTTCCTAACTGACAGGGTGAATAAACACTGGAATAAATTGCCTAGGGAGGTTGTGGAGTCTCTATCTCTGGAGATATTTAAGAGCAGGTTAGACAGACACCTCTCAGGGATGATCTAGATGGTACTTGGTCCTGCCATGAGGGCAGGGGACTGGACTTGGTGATCTCTCGAAGTCCCTTCCAGTTCTAGTGTCCTATGATTCTAACCATTTTCTGCAACAGCAAATACTCTGAAAATGCAATAATAATAATAATACCATTCTCTTGCAGAGCACAAACCCTGCTTTTATTAAATTCACTGTGTGACCTGTAGGTCAGGAAGCCTCACTTCCTTTCTCAAAACCCACTATTGTGAGGCCAGGGCAGCAGGATTACCTCCTGTCAATTTGCTTTTCATTCCTCTTCCCTTTGATGCACTCAGCATGAGGCAGGCATGTTTGATCTTTTCTCTACCAGGGTAGCAAAAATTCAGCCTTCTTGCCAGTTCCCCCGTGTCTCTTTCAGTCTCATTCCCTGTGATTTCTTCCCCTTCTGTATTGTGCTGTCCTGGTAGAATTTAAACATCACTCCCACTGTGCTGCCCTTGTGAGTGATTCCTCCAGCCCATGACACCCCTTTGGATTTGCACCCCCAGCCAGCAGAGTATCATAGAATCATAGAATCATGGGGTTGAAAGAGACCTCAGGAGGTCATTGAGTCCACTTCTAATCGCAGCAAAGTAAGAGAGGCAACACCGACGTTAAGCGGTGGGCGTTCTGTAAAGGATCTAAGCTCAAAAATACTCAGGGGTCACATTTTCAAGAACAGTCTTAAGCAAATGCACAATATTTATCTTAGCTACTCTTTGCATATGCAAAACGAGCCACGGATGCATAGCCAAACCCATGCCAGGACACACAAATGTATTGGCACCCAAAATTGGTAACTGTATGTGCAAACAGATTGTTCCCCAAAAACATGAAGGCTTTACACACACTAAAGGGTGCATAGGTGCATTTAGTCATCCCTGCCGAATGGGCTCTTTTAAAATATAGCACCAGAACCCCACCGGAATGTCTTTTCTTCCTGTTTCCTTTGCATCGTACACAAGAGAGCACAAAACTCAATCTCCCACAGAGAGAATAATACAGCATTCACTCAGCTGCAATTACAACATTGCACAGAGTTTTCATCTAGGCTAGTGAGACTCAAGACTGAGGCTTGTGAGCTGAAAGTGGTTCTTCCATTTGACTCTTTGCAGCACATGATACCGAAATGCTATGTGATTCGATTATTAACCAATCCAAGTTATTAAACAATCAGGAGGATTTTACTGTGTCATTAACCAATTGTAGTTGATAAAATAATAATACTTGGTCAGTCATTCTGCTGAGATAGATAGATAGATAGATAGATAGATAGATAGATAGATAGATAGATAGATAGAAAGACTACAAGCCTCTTTCAAAAGAGGCTTTTTCGAAATCTTTTGAAAAAGCCTCTTTTGAAAGAGAGCATCTAGACTACAAGCAGATTTTTCAAAAAAGCGAGCCACTTTTCGAAAGAGAGTCTAGACGGTCTCTTTCCAAAAAGCACAGTTTGCATTCACTAGCGCCTTTTTTCGAAAGAGTACTTTTGAAAAAAGGCGTTATTCCTTGTAGAATGAGGTTTACCGCGATCGAAAAAACTGCTGCATTCTTTCGATTTACTTTCGAAAGAACGTGGCTGCAGTCTAGACGCAGGTGCAGTTTTTTTCCAAAAAAGGCTACTTTTTTTGAAAAACCCCTGTAGTCTAGACACACTAGATAGATAGATAGATGGTATATGGGGACAGACAGAGAGACAGATAGATAGATAGATGGGGTGTATGGAGAGGGATAGATAGATACGATACGATATGCTAGATTCATCTATCCATCTCCCCTGTCATTCTATTTAAATATGAATATAGAGTTCTGTGGTAAATGAAATAATGAATTCACACTACTGTGGTGTTTTGCTTAATGTGTATCATCCATTTGGCTCATGACCCACAGGATATCACTGCACTAGGCCTTAAATTCCACATCGTACTCCCTTCCCTCTTGCTCAGGCTCCTGTTCACTTTGTGAAGGGGTATTTTAAGAAAGCAGCAAGTCTTAAAATTGCTACGTGATCCCTCCAGAACTGCCCTTGCTACATCTGCTGGGGAATTCCAAGCGAAGGCAGGCACGCACTTCCCATGTTATCTCCAGATGTTGCTGGCATTCTCCAAGCAGTGGATGTCTTTGCCGTTGTGCATTGTGTGATCAAAACCTCCTGTGCCTCCTGCGTTTAACCCCTCTCCTTTCAGCTGTGCTCTGCGCGGCTAGCAATACCCACCCACCCCATTCTTTCGCCTTTCCTCTGCTGCAGCAAAGAGTCGTCCGTGCAGAGGGCACTCCTCCCAGACGGACGGCTCTGTAGCTCCCCAATCGTTCTCAAGTCCTGTGATCATGCGGAATAGGTGCGTTAATAACGTATCACTTGCCACCCCTTCAAAATGCTCTTCACACAGGGCCAGGCTGGGCGAGGGAGGGCGGATTGCCACCGTCAGCTGTGCCACTAATCAAATGGAAGCAGCTCTTATCGGCTGTCAGAACAGTTGAGTAAAAAGGGGGTTTACCGGTGGTACCATAGAGGGCGCTGCACTTCGAGGAAGACTTCGATCTGGCATACGACACTGGAAAGGGAGCTCATGGAGGTGCAATCTGGGATTGGCTTAGATCCAAGTCGTGCAAGCAGTAGGAAGCGCTAGTGCTATTGCACAAGGCCCTAGTGAGACCTCGTCTGCAATACCGTGTGCCGTCCTGGCCTCCCTTCTTTAAGAAAGATGAGTTCAAACCAGAACAGGGGCAGAGAAGGGCACCTAGGGTGATTTGAGGCAGAGGCGACAGGTGAGACAGATTCCGGGGGGGGAGTACTGGCCATGTGCCTAGGGAAGGGCTGAAATAATCCCCCTCCACTGCAAGCCCCAGTTCTCCCTGTACCTGCTATGCCCCCTGCCCTTGCTCCACCCCCACCCTGCCTCTTCCCCCAGCCAAGGCAGCCCAGGGTGTTACCTTATTTTCGCTAAAGACCAACCCCGGGTTACACATATATTGCTTTTATTAAATGCCTCTGTTGAATTAAATGAAAAGGGATTGAACCCGATCACACTCATCCATCCCTACACTCATATACAAACAAACCCCGTCTTGCTTTTGCTTAACGTTACCAGTCTGTTGCTCACAGTAACTCACTGGCCAGGCGAGTTAAATGCGAGGGGGAGAAATGGAGACTTCTCCCAGTCTGGACCAACGCTCTGATCTTGACAAGACGGGACCCGGAGATTCATGCAAGACGCTCCATCTTTTATAGGACTTTTCTCCCATTCTGCGTCAGTTCTTAATCAATCCCCATTTTAGCATCTGTTTATCTGGAAGGCAATCTTCTTGGTCAGCTGACATCCGTGTGTTGGTGCCTCCTTCCCAGTGTTATTTCAAGGCTGTCTTGTTTGTAAAAGGCGCTTGCTCGTCACACTCCAAGGCTGTTCATCATGTCCTGCCTCCGTCTGCTTTGTTTTGGGCCTCCAGTTATGGTACCTTGATGCCTCTTCTCCAAACACTCACATTCCAAACTCATTCACTCCCCTCCCCACTCAGGAACTACACGGTCATTTCACACATGGGAAACGGGATACAATGGTCCATAGAAAAGGTATCAATCTCTTTCAATATAAAGAATCGTTCGTCGTATTTCTTTTATAACACAATCTATATTCTAATTACTCCTCAGAGCAAGAGTGTGATCACGCTACATCACAAGGATCCGAAGGCTGCAAAACGTACAGTCACGTCACACTGAAATTTGCATTGCCATTATACTGCCATGGGCGGAGGCTTTACACAACACAGGGGACAAACAAGGCCAGAGGGTCAGCGCCAGCAGCAGGAGAACACACCCTTCCCTGCACACTCCCAGCAGCAGAGAGGAGACACACACAGCAAAGTAGCCTGGCTTGTGTTGCTCCCGGGCCAGGCCTCTTCCGAGAAGGCTGGGGGTGATCCCGCCCTTCCCGCTGAACCAGCGCGGCCGGAGAACAGTGAGAGCCGGGGGCTGCCTTGCTCCAGTTTTCCTGCCACTGCCAGAGATGGGGGGACCCCTTATGCACCCCACACATCACCCCTGGTTAGGGGCATGGCAATCCTGCCTTATGGGAGGAGACTCAGCTTGGCTCGTTTAGCCTAACCAAACGAAGGCTGAGGGGAGGCAGGATTGCTCTCTCTCAATACAGCCGAGGGATCAGTACCAGGGAGGGAGAGGAGTTTTCTAAGCTAAGCACCAACAGGGACACAAGAACAAATGGAGGGAAACTGGCCATCCACAAGCATAGGTTTGAAATTGACGGCAGATTTCTCACCGTCAGAGCAGTGAAATTCTGAAGCAGCCTTCTGAGAAGAGTGGGGGGCACAAAACCGGCCTGGCTTGAAGACTGAACGTGCTAAGCGTATGGAGGGGAGGGGGCGGGGGAGACGGCCGACAAAGGCATCCAGCTGATCTGTGGCTGCAAGCGGCAGATATTTCCAGTGGTTGATGGCGGCACACTAGATGCAGAAGGCTTTTTTCAAACCCCTCTGTCGGTTCTAAGGCAGCAGGGAAGCACCACCCGCTGTCTTACCCTGCCCTAATCGCTAGCCTCATTAATTAATTCATTAAGAAACTGTAGTTGATCCCCAATAAACGTGTCGATGTTTTAAATGATTAACCAGATAGCCACAAGCAAGTTAATTAAATTTGAATTAATGCCCAGGCGATGGTGACATTAGTAACTATGCCAGTTGGTAACCCAGCAAATCAGTAAATCAGTTACATGCCATTTAGATGCCTAAAACTACCTCCTGATTTCATGGATTAACAATCGATACGTGTAAAATTAGATTTGTTTCGTAACTTCCAGTCCAGCCAATATCCTGGAAGAAGCTGCTGTTCACCGGGGAGTCTGGATTTCTTTCTCGATAGACTGTTCCTCTCCCGGTGCAAATCCAGGACCAAATTCTTTACCGGTGTAACTCCATGAATGTCAGTGTAATTACACCCACAGAGAAATTGGCCTCTTTCTCTGTTTGGTCAAATCGCGAAGCTGTTGCACTCCATTTAAAAGTACAGCCTTCGTGTTAGTCCCTTGTGGTCTTATTGATGGGTTGGTGGATTGATTATGGACTAATCTCTTAGATCGCAGTGGTCCATAAAGGTGCAATCTCCTGAGGGCTATGACAACAGGAATACTATGAGCCGAACCCTTAGAAGGAGAGACCCCAGGAGCATAGGAGAAACAATTGCAATTGGTCACATGTCCCCTTAGTAACAGCTCCCCTCAGCAGACAGACAATCCCGCAAACACTGAAATACCACGGGAGAGAGAGAGAAGAATCTTTAGCTCCATGACTAAGGCTGTGATTTGATCTTGGGTATTTTTAGACTTGTGTCAAGGGCAAAAATATATATATCTGTGGCTCATGACCTGTCCCTGATTTCGATCATAAATCCCCCTGACTGAACCTTTGGGGAGAGGCTGTGCTAGGACCGGAAGTCCCAGGGGGCCCGCTGCTACTTGGGCCCCGAGGAGAAGGAAGCCCTAGGAAGCTGGCTGCCTCTCCAGCTGCCCCGTACTGCTGTTTAGGCACTCCCTGGAGCCAGCCACATCGGCCACTGCTTGTGCAGTCACCAGAGTCAGCTGCCCAGACCAACAGTGCTAGCCCACAACATTTTGGCCCCTGAGGCGGGGAGCTCAAATGACACCCCCATCCCCCTCGCTTGGGCCAAAACTTTGAATTTTCTACATTCTGGGTCCTAGTGGCACCTCCCCACATACACACACACACACACACACACTCTGGCACCTGAGGCGGCCGCCTCATGGTAAGACCAAGGCCAGCCTTGGCCGGTGCAGTGGGCTGCAGGGCCAGCCGAGTGACTGGCTCTAGCCCAGCAGTTTTCAAACTTTTGTTCTCATGACCCAGCTGAAGAAAATCGTTGATGCTGCGACCGACATCATTTGACTGGAGTGTGGGCTCCAGGGTGGGGCTGAGGATGAGAGCTTTGGGGTGCAGGACGAGGGGTCTGACTTTGGGGAGGGGGCAGGGCTGGGGCAGGAGGGGCTGACCTCCAGCAGCTCCCGGTCAGTGGTGCCACGGGGGGGGCTAAAGCAGCTTCCTGCCTCTCCTGGCCCCACAGACCAGGCTGCCCCCAGAAGCAGCCAGCAGCAGGTCCCAGCCAATGGGAGGGCAGAGCTAGTGCTCAGGGCAGGGGCCGGGCGTGGAGCCCTGTGTGCTACCCACACACACACATCTAGGAGCTGGGCCTGTTGCCGGCTGCTTGTGGGGAGCAGCACAGTCTGTGGGGCCAGGCCAGGCAGGGGAGCTGCCTTAGCCCCCCCCACTGCTCACCTGATCCCCCTGCAGCAACGAGACCCAGCGCCCGACATCCCACCCCCAGCCCCATCGTTTGGAAACCCCTGGTGTGGCGCTCCAGCAGAGGCCAGTGTGGCAGGGGGTCCCAGGCCCAGCTGCTCGGGCAGTGCCGGGGGTCAGCCACACTGGTCGCTGCAGTAGTCCCGAGGGTCACAGGAAGTCACAGAATCTGGGACTTCCACAATGTCTGTGACCGACATGGAGCCCCACCTACGACCAGCATCACACCCGGCTCCCATCCCCGACTAGGGGACCCTTCACCATCACCAGCTGCCGTCATCCTACATCCTCCCCATATGCTTCCCACTGGCCTGGCAGCACCAGCCTGGCAGCACCTCTCACTATGCTCGGGCTCATGCACATGCATAAGGATTCTCACCCCCTTTTCTTCTCCCACTCCCTTGCTCTCATTTGCATCCCCCAGCAAGTTACCACAGCAACTTGAGGTCCTCATAGAATCCCAGAAATATTACTCGCTGGAGTATTAACTGGGCCATTGTCGATTGCCACACCGTTTCAGAACATCAGCACGTACCACACCTGCTGCTGCTAGCTCCCACTTGCCTGGCATAGGGGTATCGTTCAGCCATCTAGTCATGCCTGGCCTCCATTTTTGCAGCTGCAACATTGTTGGTACCAATAGCTGTAGTTGCATTTCTTGGCAGGGGCGAGCAAGCGGGGGCATTTGAACATCTCAGTATCTGAGGCGTAGGAAGCTGAGACCCAACAAATAATGCAAATTGTACCTGCAAATAAGTTTGGCTGCAGGATTGTGCACACAAAATGTATTTCCAAAAATGGGGGCTTGGTTTGGAAACTCTGAATAGGAGGCTATCCAGGCCACCTCCCAGCCACTGTAGGGTTGTTCCCTACTCTTTTTTTTTTAAGTCTAATTTGAAAGGTTCTAGCTGATGGAACGTTACCTCTTCTCCTGAGAGATTGTTCCACAATCTGCAAATGGTCTAGACTCTTCAAAAATTCTCCTTTTCCGTGCCACGTATGGCCGGTTATATTCTATTGTACCACTACAGAAAGGAAGTGGACACACTGAAGAGGGTCCAGCGGAGGGCAACCAAAATGATTAGGGGGCTGGAGCACACGACCTATGAGGCAAGGCTGAGGGATTTGGGTTTATTTAGTCTGCAGAAGAGACGAGTGAGGGGGGATTTGATAGCAGCCTGCAACTCCCTGAAGGGGGGTTCCAAAGAGGATGGAGAGAGGCTGTTCTCAGTGGTGACAGATGGTAGAACAAGGAGCAATGGTCTCAAGTTGCAGTGTGGCGGGGTCTAGCTTGGATATTAGGAAAACACTATGTCCCTAGGAGGGTGGAGAAACACTGGGATGGGTTCCCAAGGGATATGGTGGAATCTCCATCCCTAGAGGTGTTTAAGTCTCAGCTTGACAGAGCCGGATGATTTAGCTGGGATTGGTCCTGCTTTGGTCAGGGGGCTGGACTCGATGTCTCCTGACGTCTCTTCCAGTCCTAGGATTCCATGATTCTATTATTCTAAGGGAATTCCTCTTCGACCGTGAGGGTCGTGTCCTTCTAATAGTCATGGGCACCCGTGAGTTACCATGATTGTTTTTGGAAAGGGATGGTTTGGTCTAACCAATTACATCACTTTCCGTACAGGCACTTTGGATTGTTGGAAATATTTTTCTCGTGTACATTTTCCCAGACTATCCCTTCACCTGCTCATTCTTGGTTCCCCATTGTTTGAAGGTGTTTGTAATTTAGTCACTGATGGTGCTGCCTTCATTGCAATCTCATGTCTCATTCACAGTCGCCTGCTGCCCCAAGGTGCGATGTGCCACATTTGTTCCTCCCATGTTTGCCTTTGAGATTATTTCCCCTCGAAGATTTAGCCTGCAGGTTTCCACCTTAAATGTCCTTTTTAAAACTTTCTTTCTGCCTGTTCTGTATTTGATACCCTTCCCATTTGGGATCATCAGGGTGTTGGATGAGCATGTGGCTGTCCCCTTCCAAATCATTAAAGAACATACTCTCCATACATGCAAGAGGAACCGTTACCATGGGAACTTCAGCTCGAAAGCTGTGCATGTGATCTCTCAGCTTCAGATGTTTCATTATTCTCATTGTTTGCGTTTTATTGAGGTGGAATTCTATGGCTTTCAAGGGCAAAGTTGTCCGTGGCAAAGACACAGTTGAACTTTACATACATTGACTAAGAATAGTCAGAACAGACTTGGCAGGTACGATGGGTAGGCAGGCACCATCCTCATCTCGCCTTGCAGATAGTAAACACAGAACACAGTCCATCTGGCCCAGTGTCCTGTCTTCCAGCAGTGGCCAATGCCATGTGCCCCAGAGGGAATGAACAAAACAGGGGAATCATCAAGTGTTCCATACCCTGTCACCCATTCCCAGCTTCTGACAGAGGCTAGGGACACCATCCCTGCCCATCCTGGCTAATAGCCATTGATGGACCTATCCTCCATGAATTTATCTAGCTCTTTTTTTTTAACCCTGTTAAACTCCTGGTCTTCACAACATCCACTGGCAAGGAGTTCCACAGGTTAACTGTGCTTGTTTTTGTGTGTGTGTGTGTGTGTGTGTGTGTGTGTGTGTGTGTGAAGAAATACTTCTGTTAGGTTGGTTGGTTGGTTGAGACTGGGGCTTCCATGTGCTAGGTACCAGATTATAAATCCATCCCATCTGTAACGAACTTGCAATCTAGGCAAAAAGTGGTATCGATGCATGAATTGTGTCTCCATGTTACTGATGAGGATCACAGGCAAAGACACACAAAGTGCTCAAGGTCTTACAGGAAACCTGCAGCAGAAATGAGCACTGAGCCCAGATCTCTTGACACTCAGTCTTGTGCTTAACCACCAACCCACTGATTGCTCCATCACCACCATAAACTAAAGCATGTCACCATTTCACCAGAAAGGCATCACCGGGAACCTGGCACTTAAGCTGTTGCCTGGCCAAGTGACTTGGTTATGTTAAGTACATATAGCTAAAGACCAGTAACAGACGCAGCAATTGGGTTGCCAGGTTTAAAATACAGAAGCCCCCTGCTACTGAGGCTCTAGCTGGACTTTAGCTGCTATGGCTGATAAACCTACGTGCTCAAGGAGGCGCTCAGAGGCTCCAGATTAGGTCCGAGCCATCTGTTAGGAGCACAGCGAAGGGGATCTATGGAAGAGGACCATAGGTGTAGCCCATCAATCAACAGAGCAAAACAAGAACAGTGCCTGGTACTGGTGGGATTCCCGGTGATTTATTTCAACGGCACGGTATGAATAATAACTTCATCTGTCGCAGGCCTTTTCCCGCCGGACGCTGACCTACAGCAGCCATCCATCTTTCTTCATAATTAGCAGCTGCTGACGGTAATTATTCTTCTCTGTCCACCTTCGCTACCTTTAGAATTCAGAATTCTTCCCTACTTCGGAGCTCCCCTTGCTCTGCTGTGAACACATTGGGAGCTCCAACCGGCCTGATGTGTAGAGACACTGCCGACTAACATCCTGCTGCCTTGTTACTGGCTGCTAAATTCAGTACCTTTGGGAGCGGGGGGAGTAAGACTCTAGCTACAGCAATGAGCCAAAGGCTACAGTATTCACTGCCAAAAGCAATCGGTTTATGAGGTTGAAAATCAACTGACATAACGCATCCCATTCGCTGACGAAAACGTGCCATACACTCCAGGTGCTTGGCAAGAAGCGAAGCTTAAGTGAAATGAGATGGAGGTGTCATATTATTTTTCCCAACATGTCCATATCACCTCTAAAAAGTAATGACTTAATGACTTAACCATGGATTGTCATATTGGTTCCTAGCATGTCCATATCACCTCTAAAAAGTAATGACTTAATGACTTAACCATGGATTGTCATATTGGTTCCTAGCATGTCCATATCACCTCTAAAAAGTAATGACTTACGAACAATTTGCACCTTCTCTAAGAATCCATTGTTTAAGTCATTATCACAGAATCATAGAATCATACTGTTGGAAGAGACCTCAGGAGTCATCAAGTCCAGCCCGCTGCCCAAGGCAGGACCAATCCCAACTAAATCATCCCAGCCAGGGCTTTGTCAAGCTGAGACTTAAACACCTCTAGGGATGGAGATTCCACCACCTCCCTAGGGAACCCATCCCAGTGCTTCCCCACACTCCTAGGGAAATAGTTTTTCCTAATATCCAACCTAGACTTCCCCCGCTGTAACTTGAGACCATTGCTTGAGACCTGCCATCCGTCACTACTGTGAACAGCCTCTCTCCATCCCCTTTGGAACCTCCCCCTTCAGGAAGCTGAAGGCTGCTACCAAATCCCCCCTCGCTCTTCTCTTCTGCAGACTAAACAAATCCAAATCCCTCAGCCTCTCCTCAGAAGTCATGTGTTCCAGCCCCCTCATCATTTTGGTTGCCCTTCGCTGGACCCTCTCCAATGCGTCCACATCCTTTCTATAGTGGGGGGCCCAGAACTGGACACAATACTCCAGATGTGACCTCACCAGAGCCGAATAAAGCCGAATCACTTCTCTGGATCTGCTGGCAATGCTCTTCCTAATGCACCCTAATATGCCATCAGCCTTCTTGGCTACAAGGGCACACTGTTGACTCATATCCAGCTTCTCACCCACTGTAATCCCCAGGTCCTTTTCTGCAGAACTGCTACTTAGCCATTCAGTCCCCAGCCAGTAACAATGCTTGGGATTCTTCCGTCCCACGTGCAGTACTCTGCACTTGTCCTTGTTGAACCTCATCAGATTTCTTTTGGCCCAATCCTTATCAGCTTCTTGTAACTTGAACACTCTAATTCACTTTTTTACCCCTTTTTTCCCTCCCCCCATATTTATTCTTGGATCTGGACTTTTAATGCTCCATTTCTCTGTAGAAGTGAGTTGTGCCCACAAAAGCTCATGATACTGTCTACGTGTTTTGTTAGTCTTTAAGGTGCTATTAGACTATTTGTCGTTTTTTAAGATTTTCCAGTTACAGACTAACTTAGAGCTCCCCCTCTAAAGCTCTAAGAAGTAGATACACAGCCACCTCTGAGTTGGCCAAAAGTGCCAACCCGGGGGGGCAATCAGTGCCAAGATTTGATTGAATGACCCATAGAGACTCAACTACCTGCTCGTCCCTGGAAAAGGTCCTATTGACTAAAGACAGAGACACATTGGTGGAGGAACATTTGGTTCCTGTTAGGCCTTTTCCAGCTCTAACTCGCCTGATTTCATGTTTTCCCTTCTGCTTTGTGCCCTTAGCGTGGCTTGTTGCCGTAATGATTTCACTTCTGCGGTCTAGGTTGCACGCTCCTCTTTAAAACAGTCTCTGATCCCTACTAATTGCAACAAAAGATTTCATTCATCGCAACGAGAGCTCAGTGGTAATAGGTATCAGGTGCCCAGGGCAGATCAGGCGATGTCCTATTTTCTACAGTTTTGCCTGTACTGCAGCTTACAGATAGCCTTGGGACACTTTGAAATAAACACTACGGGGATTGCTTTCCTGTCCTTTTCTCCCGTGTTCGAAGCACCTCTCTGGCTCTCGCAAGCGAAACAGCAAGCGGTGGTGCTTCATTAAGAGGAAATAAAAAGAAGAGGCTTCGTTCAGCTTCCTGGGGGAGCCACGTACAGATGAGTTGATGGGCTGAGATTGACTGACATTAATTGTCAGAAGGAGGAATCTTTGTGAAAGGGGAAAATAGAAAATTTAATTAGGGACCAGGCCATTAAAAATGACATTCACTTATAACCCATGGATCTTTTCATTCCTGCATCCCACAATGGTTGGATGCTCGTTCCCATTCAGACACCTGCTGCGTGCTCAGATGTGAGAGAATCGAGGTTGGCTGAACTTAGCTCCTTCCCTCTCCCTGCTGCAGGGAACATGGCTTTGGTAAAATCTGCATTCCCTGGCTTTGGCATTAGGCGAGTCCTTTGCCGAGTCAGATTGTTGGGCTATTTCTTCTCCTGGCAATGTGCCTTCCCGCATCCTCCCCTGGGTCCCAATTCACTAGTGCGCTGCATTGTGTGTAGTCATTTGCACCAGGGCAAAAGGGTCAAGAAGTACTAGTGGCACAGTCTAGAGTGGTTCACAACTGAGTGCCGGCAGCAGGGCGGACCCCCCTACCCGCCCAAGGAGCCGCATGTTCTATAGATCAGATTTCATCAACACAGCAACAAGAGTAAGCTCCTGGACCATGGTGACTCTCTTACCCTTGAGTCACAGACTTGCGCCTCGGGCACGCTGGACTGAGCAATAAATGCTCGCATACACCAAAGATGACAAACTATTCAGGCTGTTCCCAGTCCCAAAAGACCAGTCACTCACCCGGGTCAATCGATCTCCGATCTCACACCAAAGACAATGCTGGTAGCTAGTCCTGTAGTAACTGACCAGGGATTTATTAACCAGGGGAAGAAATGAGAAAGGTTATTTGCAATTTAGAGCAGGTAACATACAGGCACCAATGGGATACAGGTCATGGTTCCAAAAGGGGACAAAGATGCAGTGTTGTCTTCAAGTCGTCATTGTCAAGTCCAAGTCGAGTCTCAAGTCATTACAGTTCAAGTCTCAAGTCAAGTCTCGAGTCCCTAAAGTCACTTTCGAGTCAAGTCCCAAATCGAGTCTCAAGTCTTAATTTAAAAAATGTCAAGTCACTTTTGTACAAGCCATCAATATCGGCATTTTTGGACAATTTTTTCACCAAGTCAATTTAACAAAATTAGCAAGTCTCAGGTCGAGTCTTAAGTCACAAACAATGAACCCGAGTCGAGTCTCCAGTCGAGTCACCTAGGCAACCTCAGTCGGACTCAAGTTCAAGTCGTGGGACTTGAGTCAACAACTCTGCAAAGATGTAGTAACCAGTCAGCACTGAATGTCCTTTCTGGCTAGCCCAGGCTGGGGGTCTTTGCTGTTTGGACTCCCTCAAGGCCGGAGCCAGGAAACAAAAGCAAAGGGGTGAGGAATTCTCCGGTCTTTATTTGCTTCCTCCAGAATTCCAGCTGATGGGACAAGCTTCTGCACACATAGCACCTTTACAGGTGTGAGAAGGCCCAGTCGTTGTATCCTGGTGCTTCACAATCATAGAATCATAGACTGGTAGGACTGGAAGGACCCATGAGACATGGCAGGGCTAAGCATTATCTAGACCATCCCTGATAGATGGCCCACTTAGTTTTAATAGTCCTCCTTGATGGGCCGGGGGACCACTCCTCCCCACACTTCACATGTTCAGAGCAGGCATTCGTGCAGTAATCAAGCAAAACTTACCTTATAGCACGAGATGCAGACATTACAAGTAAGATGAATGCAGCAACTTGTAAGCGTGTGATAGAGCCTAACCATCCAACACATCCTTAGACGTCTGACACCTGACTTGAGCCACACTACACCAGAGAGGAGCTGGTCTGGCTTCCGGCTATGAATTTGTCAATGCTCCACTGACATCTCCGACCTTGGCACCTGGTCTGCCAGCAGCACAGCTCCTGTTCTGATTCATTAGTACTTTGCACTGGTGTCGAATCATAGAGTCATGGGGTCAGAAGAGACTTCAGGAGTCATCAAGTCCAACCCCCCACCCAAAGCAGGACCAACCCCAACTCAATCATCTCAGCCAGGGCTTTGTCAAGCCGAGACTTAAAATCCTCTAGGGATGGAGATTCCACCCCCTCCCTAGGGAACCCATCCCAGTGCTTCACCACCCCTCTAGGGAAATAGTTTTTCCTAATAACCAACCTAGACCTCCCCCACTGCAACTTGAGACCATTGTTCCTTGTTCTGTCATCTGCCATCCCTGAGAACAGCCTCTCTCCATCCTCTTTGGAACCCCCTTCTGGTAACTGAAGGCTGGTACCAAATCCCCCCGTCACTCTTTTCTTCTGTGGATTAAATAAACCCAAATCCCTCAGCCTCTCTTTGTAAATCATGCTGCACACAGCACAGAGCACCAGAGGATCTGATCCCAGGACTTTGGAACAGGCAAGAAGCTGGCCCATGGAGAAGTGACCCTAGTGCACAATAGGACAGGACTTTGGGAGCTTAGTCAGTGCTACATGGATACTCGGGCTCCGCAGACATGATCAGTAAAGGCCCAAAGTTATGTACATTGCCGTCTTCCCTGTCCTCTTTCAAAACAGGACACTGGGCATTGCTGGCCCTCTGTTCTGAGTGTAAATGTAGCTACTCTATCGGGAGTGTAGCCCTACAAGAGGTAGCAAATTGATAAGAACATAAGAACAGCCTCACTGGGTCAGACCAAAGGTCCATCTAGCCCAGTGTCCTGTTTTCCGACAGTGGCCAATGCCAGATGCTCCAGAGGGAGTGAACAGAACAGGTAATCATCATGTGATCCATCCCCTCTCACCCATTTCCAGCCTCTGCCAAACAGAGACTAGGGACACCATCTCTGCCCATCCTGGCTAATAAGAAGTGATGGACCTAAGGGAGGTGTGGGTTGAAGTTTTACATTGTCCAAATAGTCACAACTCTGTGACTGCTTGTAAAACAAAATGGGCTCTCTGTCAACTGGCACCTGACAATTCCCTACAGATCCCCTTAGCCAGCACACAGGAGCAGGAACCCCCCTCAGAAGGTAAAGGGGTAGCTCCTGTGATATAATTTTATCACACCTTTCAATACACCACACACACCAGAAAAAAAGCGCATCCAAAACTCCGCTGTCCTTCTCGCACATTGGCACTTGGCTCCTTGTGATATGGCTGCTTCCTCTACCAGGCCTCTGTTTTTAAACAAATCAAAAATGCCAGTCAAGTCGCTGCGTATGTGACAGTAAACTAAGGAAAGTTTTCTTCATTCTCACCCTTCTATGGTTCTGTTTCCAAGTGCCGGAGCACGGAGCCCCACAAACCAGTTAATTACATTGAAACTGCCAATCTATGTGTTCACTGTCACACAGTTTAATAGCCTCTATGACCTTTTCTTTGGTCCTTATTAGCTAATCAGAGATCTGTATTTTTGTAACATTTCATGAATATCAGTCCTTTCCTTGGATCATCTTGACTGCGTAACAGCTACCTCTATGTGCCCATTATAATACTCAACTGACCTTCAAGGTGAATTGTATTCTGCATTTGCCTGACATACGTTCACAGAAACATAATCTTGTTTCTACCATAAATGATCATTTTCAAAGAACGTGATGGTTCTGAGTGCAGACAATAACCGGCTGCAATTTGCTTCATGAGCGATTTTATTTACACCGACGGTAGCAGAACTAAATTGAAAGGTCCATTCATTGACTGTAGCTGCTTCTGTGTGAATGCCGATTCAGCTTCAGGAAATCAATTCACCTTTTGATTTAGCCCTCTGCATTATTAACACCAGAATAATACTGGATATAGATTTCCTGCCAAGATGAAATGTGAATGTCTCTTTTAGTGCCAAGGCAAAAGCCACCCAAATTATTGAGAAATAACAATTTAAGGAATATTGCAACTTTTACAAAGGGTGGGGGGAAAGTTCCTATAATGGGAGAGGAAAACTTACTCATTGACTAGATCTTAATGTAGCTAAGAAATTGCATTTGCCTCAAATGAACCTGAAGAAAGCTGTGCTGCTTTGTGCTGGAGTCCCGTGAGAACTCACAATTTCATCAGGATAGGAGTGGGTCTGTATGTGGATGGGGATGCATGAAGAAGTGTTGTGATATGCTGGTGCTTGCCCAGTTGGCATCCTCAGACACTCCAACCATGCACACAAAACTGACTGAACTCAGTCAGTCCTGTAGGCAACGCAGGGCAATGTTCCCTCTCTTTTTTTCCACTCATGTGCAGAATAAATTTTGTTCTGTGCACCAAGACATGTGAAGATGTGCACCACCAGTAGAAACACATGCTGCTGGCTGTGGGTGCTAAGTACTTTGCTAATCAGCTGGGCAGAACCTGAATCTCTCCCGAGTGGCCGCCTAAGCGCTCAGCTTACAGGGAACACTGCGGATGATCTCAAAGATTTTGTAATGGACTCCTGCCCTAGATTCAGGAGGCTGAATTTGTTGTGTAAAGCCCCCACCCGAGCTATTACCCTGTAAATTGGAGCTACTTGATTTACATGTAAATTTTCGGGAACTGCCAACACATGACTTAGAGAATGACAAAACCTGCTGCTGTGAATTTGAGCGGGGCGGGCAGGGGGGGGGCAGGTTTCTTTCAAGTCACTTTATTACTGATAATTTGTAGATGATTAAGAAAGGAATTGTTCTTGGTCAGGAATTGTTCTCGGTCAGTTGCTGAGATTTGGAAGGTTTCTTTGTAACTACTGAGCTTTGAATCTTTAAAAAAAAACAACAAATGGTCTGGTAGCACTTTATAGACTAAGAAAATATGTAGATGGTATCATGAGCTTTCATGGGCACAGCCCACTTTTTCAGATGACCGGAGTTATGAGTATGGGATATGAAAACTCAAAATAAATAGGAGAGGGAAAGGAGGGGGGGAGAAAAAGAAAAAAAAAGGAAAAAGGAAGGGGGGGTGTGAGACAGGGCATCATTAAGTATCTGGAGAATGGGTACTTAAACCTAAGCAGATCAAAGTAAATAGATAGATGCTAAGACAGGAAGGATACCACTCTCAGAGCTGTTAGCGCCTTCAGTGGTTCTGAAGTAGGTAGTGTCCTAGCCAGCCCATATCTCCATTGAGTCCATTAGCATGTGAATTGTAATTGTTGCTTTGTAACTTTTAGCTGCTTTGCTTTTTAAATCCAGCAATTTATTGTAAGCTGGTGATTGTGGAACTTTGCAACGTGGTAATCTTCATAACTTTCAGCCACTTTGCTTTTTAAATTCTGTAACCTACTCTAAGCGGCATTCCACTCTGTGATAAGAGAGTGTGTGAGAATGGAGACCGGAGCGTGTTTGGGGAGTGGAAAACTGCAAGGCTAAACACGTGGAGCCAGGAGCCAGGTGATGACCAATTCAAGCAATCAGGGAGACGCCGCTGCTCTAAGAAAACAAAGGACCTGGATAAGGGAGGTCTGAGTATGCTCCCTCGGTGAGGAACATGGAGGAAAGACCCTGCGTGCGGGACAGGAGCTGCCCAGTTCCAATAAAAAGGAGATATACAGAGCAGAAGCCCTCATTTTGATCAGCTCACCTGCCAGGATCCATGGCTGCAGGCAGACACTCTGGACTTACTATGCCTTGGCTCTTTCTCTCTCTCCCTGCAAACCTGTGCCAGCTTAGGTGTGTGAGTGTGTGGAAGAGAGCTCTTTCCCCTTGGCTATTTCTACACTCGCAGCTTCTTGCGCGAGAAATATGCAAATGAGGCTAAGCGTGGAATATCGCCGAGCCTCATTTGCATACCTAATGAGCTGCCATTTTTGCAGAAGAGACTCTTGCACCAGAAGGAGCTGTCTACACTGCCCCTTCTTGCGCAAGAAAAATCCTCTTGTGCAATGCCGCTACGCCGATTATTTTCAGGAATCACGGCATTGCATGAGGGTTTTTCTTGCACAAGAAGGGGCAGTGTAGACAGCTCCTTCTGGCGCAAGAGCCTCTTCTGCAAAAATGGCAGCTCATTAGGTATGCAAATGAGGCTCGGTAATATTCTGTGCTTAGCCTCATTTGCATATTTCTCGCGCAAGAAGCCGCGAGTGTAGACACAGCCCTTGAGTTTAACCCTATCATGGCATTCAATGCCAGCTCAATCCCCTTTAGTTTAACCCTACAGTGGACTGTTAATTCCTCATTTAATAAATCCATATGAGGATAACCCTGGCGTGGTCTCCAGTGAGACATTTGGTAACAGGACTAGATGACTTCTCAAGGTCTTTCCCAATTCTATGAAACTACCTACTGTTAGACTGTGTCATGGGGATTGCAACACCATTGGTAAGGTGGGATGCCATCAATGAAAAGGAGAAATGAAAACAGGTGCATGATCCCAGACAGACGCTACATTCCACCAGCGAGAGTTCTGCCTGTCCAAATCCCTTCCCAGAAAATGCCACTGCGGAAGGCCACTGAGTAACAGCATGGTGGGAAATGCCAGTGATCTTGGAGAACCTGGCTCCTTCAGAACCGTTCCTCCCAGGCACTCACCTTGCATGACAGCAATGGTGTTTTCCAAATCGAGTAAGAGCTGGTGCAGCAAAGGCGGGTGAAAATGTGGCCAAGTGGAAGCTGAGGTCTGACCACCAATGTGAAGGTGGAGAGCGTAGTAACCTCTTGAACATCACCTTCTGCAGTGCCCTCTGTCAACATCCTGTGCACCCAGGGAGCTATTTCAGATAAGTGACACCACCAGGTCTTAGCTGCGGTTTCAGAGCAAGCTATGAGCATCATCATTATCACGGGGCCACTTGGCTACAGATGGCATCTTCCACTCCGGGCGACTCGCACTCTTTAAAGTCACCTGGGATCCTGCCCTCATGGTCGGGGTGTTTATCCAGGTGTGCTGGCCAAATTCCAGTCAAGGCAATTGCATTATTAAGTATTAATTGCAATAAGGGAGCATCCAGAGGCCCCATGGGATGGTGCAAAGCCCTGTGCACACACATAACTAAACGGTAGTTCCAATCCCAAAGAATGTGGGAGCTAAGCAGAAGGCGAGAGACAGCAAGCACATAGAGTCCCATCTCAACTGTGATGTCTTGTCTCCTGCCCATGCATTCTATCATGCCTGATGTTACACATCCATGAGGAGAGGGAAGGCTGCCTTTTCCCTGAAGAATTTGCACTCTGCATAGACAAGTAGAACGTAGGCAAGGAGAAAGGAATGTTCATTCTCTCATTCCACAGATGGGGAACTAAAGCACCAAGACCCACTGAGGTATTTAGGTGCCTAATACATCTGACGATGCATCTGACGAAGTGGGTCTTTGCCCACGAAAGCTTATGCTCCTACATTTCAGTTAGTCTATAAGGTGCCACAGGACTCCTCGCCGCTTTTGCAGATTCAGACTAACATGGCTACCCCTCTGATAGGTGCCTAATGTTCATTAAAACCAGCTCAGCAGAAAACAAAGAGCAATGTTGAACCAGCTGAGCCACAAACACACACACTCTGAGCTCTGACCTGGGCAGTGATTAAAAGCCGGCAGCTGTGCCTGAAGGTGACACGCCGAAGGAGAACGAAGAGGGAAAGAAACCCAATGTGTCTGTGACATCCCCGTACAAACTCTCCAGCTAATTTATAGACAGAGTTGCCCACGTCTTCTGTGCTCAGGAAAAAAAGAAAATAACTGTTAATAAAAACCAAATATTGTTTAATTCAATAGGGAGCTAATAAAAGGGTACGGGAAAAGTATATTATTGAGTTTCCTCTTTTGTTCCAAAGCCATATATAAAATTTCCCATTGGGAGCGGGAGACAGGCAAATATAAGTGAAGTATCAGCTGAGCATGAAGATTCCAAAACCATAACTTTAATAACTTTAATAATAGAATCATAGAACGCTAGAACTGGAAGGGACCTAGAGAGGTCATCGAGTCCAGTCCCCTGCCCTCAAAGCAGGACCCAGTACCATCCAAATCATCCCTGGTAGATGTCTGTCTAACCTTACCCTTAAATATCTCCAGAGATGGAGATTCCACAACCTTCCTAGGCAATTTATTCCAGTGTTTAACCACCCTGACAGGCAGCAAGTTTTTCCTAATGTCCAACCTGAACCTCACTTGCTGCAGTTTAAGCCCATTGCTTCTTGTCCTGTCCTCAGAGTGCAGGGAGAACCATTTCTTTCCCTCCTCATTGTAACACTCTTTTAGGTACTTGAAAACTGCTCTCATGTCCCCTCTCACTCGTCTCTTTTCTAAACAAAACAAGCCCAATTCTTTCAGTCTTCCCTCATAGCTCATGTTCTCTAGACCTTTAATCATTTTTGCTGCTCTTCTCTGGACCTTCTCCAATTTCTCCACATCTATCTTGAAATGTGGTGCCCAGAACTGGACACAATACTCCAACTGAGGCCTAATCAGCTCAGAGTAGAGCGGAAGAATGACTTCCTGTGTCTTGCTCACAACACTCCTGTTAATCCTGTTAACTTTTATTTCTTGCCTGTTATTGCACATCCTCTAATGTGATATAACCCCATCAAGTGCCAGCAAAGCCCCTCTGCCATGTATACAGGCCAAACCAGACAGTCTCTACGACAACGGATAAGTGGATACAAATCAGACATCAGAAATTATAACACAAATCTGTAGGGGAACATTTTAACCTCCCTGAGCACTCAATTGTGGCTTTAAAAGTAGCTACTCTTCTACAAAAGAATTTCACCAGCCAATTACAGAGAATGGTACAGGAATACCAATTCCGCACTCTATTTGACACTTTTACCCTAGGCTTAAACAAAGAAATTAACAGGATGTTGCATTACAAAGCCCATCACCCCTGCCTTTAACAACTGCATTCTTACATCAAGAGCTAAGAATGGGACACATCCAGCCCAATTAATTACCGCTGAAATGTAGGACCGGTGCTAATAAGACTATTTTTTTGCCTGTTATATATCTCTTAGTCTCTAGGGTAAGACCCACTGCCTCCGATGAGCTGGAGTGGAAATAACAGAAACCAAGAAAAATATCATGAGCTTTCATGGGTATGCCTACACTTGCACCCTCTTTCGAGAGAGGAATGCAAATGAAGACATTCGAAATTGCAAATGAAGCCGGGATTTAAATATCCCGCGCTTCATTTGCATATCCGCGTTATGGCGCTATTTCGAAATAACAGACGCTGTTAAGATGTGGTTATTTTGAGAGAAAACCCTTCTCTTGAAATAACCCTTATTCCTCATACAATGAGGTTTACCAGTTATTTCAAGAGAAAGGTTTTCTCTCGAAATAACCGCGTCTTAACAGCATCTGTTATTTCGAAATAGCGCTATGTTATGAAATGAAGCGGGATATTTAAATCCCGGCTTCATTTGCAATTTGGAATGTCTTCATTTGCATCTCTCTCTTGAAAGAGGGTGCAAGTGTAGACACACCCTTAGATGCCACAGGACTACTCATTGTTTTGGTGTCTTGGAAAGTCAGTTCTGGCTCAAGCGGGCACACCTCCCACTGAAGTGACTAGGGAGAGCGCCAGAGGAGTATGAAGAGAGAGAGAGGGCAGGAGAGCAGAGGAGGGTGTGAAGAGTAGAAGCTGCAGATTCTGGAGGAAGGTTGCCAACTATCAGCTATGGCCCATGCCGTGTCATGACACTGTACCATTTGCAGCCTTGGGTTATGGTGCTGCCTGCGATGGACGTTAACCCCCTGCCATGATGAGTCATCACACAGGGATGCCCCCCCGAAATGCAGGAGTCTAACACCTGTGCACCCCTGGCTTACCACATCGATTACAAACCCCAGACAAATGGGACTGTCTCAAACTGGGGTGGGAGAGGAGCAGCCGTAGATCACAATCGTGAGACACCAGCCCAGAGCCATAGGATGGATGGGGTGGCTGCCCCAACCATCCTATGGACGGGAGGAATGGGGGATTGTTGGGGCCTGGCGGGGTGGCAGCAGGGTTCTCCTCCCCCCCACTTTGCCCCACCGTGCCACCCTTTCCCTGCTTTCTCCTGTTGAAGGGATTGCCCCAGGCCCCACCCCTGGGGCACTGGGGTGGGAGGGTTGCCCCAGGCCCCCATCCCCCTTGGGATGATCCTGCATGAGTCTTCATGGTTTATTTTCTGAATGAGGTTTGTCCAAAAGCATCAGAGAGAAGTGGGAGAAGAGGAGCCTAGAGAGAAACATACCCTAAGACTTGTCATTGTCATGGAATGCTACTGCTAATCCTAGAACAGCCATGAAGTACATCTGTCTGGGTTATTCCAGTGTGGGAGGCATCTCTCGTGTTGCTTCAATTTAGATGCTACAGACTGATGGATGATGAGATCACCAAGGAACAAATTACATCATCTTGCTAGTTATGAAAGGGTTTCCAAAGCAGAGCTGCAAGTCAAAACCTGCCCTGGATAGCACACAACAAAACCTGCCCTGGATAGCACACAACAAAACCTGCCCTGTGCATCACACCTTACGTTACAGAGGGACTTTCGATCTCATGCTGTCTCTACCCCCTGCACCATGCATCCCACAACACTGCCTAAATTAAGAGGGAAATTCCAGGCAGGTACTGCTGGAAGCACAGCCTTTGTAACCACTGCATGTGTCAGCTTTCACCTGGGTCAAAGAGCACTCATTGAGTTTTTCCAAAATTTCAATCTGTTTTTTATTAATCAGGAAACAAATGCAATCAACCGTTGGTGAATGTGTAACACCAACAGGCAGAATCGAACCTAGGACCTCTGGAGCTTAGGGGATGAGCCTGTTCTGCTGGAGCTAAAATCCAGCCCCTTCTCAGCAGACTCATTCTCTCTGTAAGTGGTCTCAGTGTCACTACATGGGACAGTGAACCACATCCAGAAGGAGTGTGGGTTACAAATTCACACACACAACTCCAGTCAATTCTTTTGGCCAACTACTAACACTGGTAACATTTTTTTTCTCAAATTGGGAAGTATTTTGCTCCTATTTCCCCTCCTGATTTTGAGTAGCTCTACGCACCATCTGCCACATAGATGGACTTCAGAATTCTCCCATTGGCATCCATTGCCTGAAATATCCAACTCTGGCAAATTTGTGGCAAATCTTGTAATCTAGAGACATGCAAAATGCAAGCAGTAGCCAGAGATGACCGAGTTATGAACAGCCCCCTACAATGGAGCACAGGATGGTGATCATAGAAAGGTAGATTTGAGTGTACTAGGATAATAATTAGCACATGAACACCATTGCTCACCAAATCTGTATTTCCAGTATAGGCTCTTCTTTTGCCAAGTCTTCATTTTAAATGGCTCTACTGGACCGATTAGCTTTGTTCATGTTCTCAGCGTACTGCATGATTTAGGCATTAAAAGGAATCCATTCTAGCCTACCAAGGGCTGTGGTTTAATACTCATTACCCAATTTCATTTCCCTTTTCTATTTATTTCCCCAGTATGTAACAAAATGTCAGGTTTTTCACGGTGAACAAGACCTGGGAAAAAAAACAAAAATCCCTCTTGGAGGTTATTTTATTGTAATTTGTGAGAGAACAATCAGCGCAGCATGAGACACACCGAACTCCGCATGCTGCTCACAGGTGAAAGTGGCAGCTATAAAGTTTGTTTGTAATCTGCATAACACAGCTCCAATGTTCCACTTTTAGCAAACATACCCAAGGAAGCCTTGGAGTTTGTTTTTTCCTTTCTTTACAACAGATTTAGCTGACAAAAGCTTAAGTGGAAAGTAAAGTAAATAGAGAGAGTTAATTAGTAATATTAGTATTCTACCTCCATGCTCCAACCTTGTGCCGATTGCAGATACATCGCAAGAGACTACACTGGAAATCTTGCAGTGTAGGGTCCCAATCCAGAAAGCTCTTAAGCACGTTCTTAACTTTAAGGACAAACTTACATCTAGGGCCACCAATGGAGGTAGCAACAAAAAGTCCTGTGGCACCTTATAGACTAACAGATTTATTGGAGCATAAGCTTTCGTGGGCAAAGACACACTTTTTCAGATGCATGTAGTGGAAATTGAAATCTGTTCTTGCAGGGTTTTTTTGTTGCAGGATGGCTATCTGCACACACATTTGCAGATGAACTGTAGCTCAGCAGTTTCTCTTAAATTTGCTAATTTGACCCCAACAGCTCAGGATTAAACAAAGACTGTGAATGGCTAGCCAACTACAAAAGCAGTTTCTCCTCTCTTGGGGTATGTCTAGACTGCATCCCTCTGTTGACAGAGGGATGCAGATTAGGTAGGTCGACATTGCAAATGAGGCAGGGATTTAAATATCCCGTTTTGCTGACTCAGCACTTTGTCGGCAAAAAGCTGCAGTCTAGAGGGGGATCTGCCGAGAAAGAAAGCCTGTTTCGACAGATCCCTTATGTCTCCTGCAAAGAGGTTTACAGGATCTGTCAAAAAAGGCTTTCTTTCTTGACAGATCCCGCTCTAGACTGCCACTTTTTGCCAATAAAGTGCTGAGTCGGCAAAACGCGGTGGCCATTTTTATGCAAATTAGGCACGGGATATTTACATCCCTGCCTCATTTGCAATGTCAACCTGCCTAATCTGCATCCCTCTGCCAACAGAGGGATGCAGTCTAGACATATCCTTGGTGTTCACACCTCCGCATCAGCAGTTAGAAGTGGGCTTCATCCTCCCTGACTGAACTGACCTCGTTATCTCTGGCCTTACTCTTGATTGGTACTCTTTTCATATGCCTGTATATTTATACCTGCCTCTGGAATTTCCACTACTTGCATCTGATGAAGTGGGTCTTTGCCCACGAAAGCTTATGCTCCAGTACATCTGTTAGTCTGAATTTGCAAAAGCGATGAGAAGTCCTGTGGCACCTTATAGACTAACACGGCTACCCCTTTGATACAATGGAGGTAGGAGAACCAGCCATTTAAAAGATCCCCTGGCCCTGGACTGCCACTGATGCTACCATGACAGTGGTGGTCAGACCCTATAAATCACCCCTAGTCCCATGGTGCAGTCCAGGCAGTGCAAACAGCAGTCTGGAAGAGACAGGCATGGTCCAGACAGCATTACAGGCTGGCTGCTCCTAGCCCCGTGCCTTCCACCTGAGGTCTCGCCCCTTCCATGGAGCCCAGAGCCCACGGCGCTGGACAAGTGCAAAGCATGTTGGAGGCAGCGATGGTAAGTGCTGGAGTGAAGTCCACGAGCCATGCCATCAGCAATGTCCTGCCTGTGCGCCGTGCGCTGGCTTGGAACCACCACCCCTAAAGCTCCAAGGGAAGTTCTGTCTCCATGGCCAACCCTGGTGTGGGTCTGTCTGCCGAACCAATTGGCATTTGGGGGCGGGGGCAGGCTGAGCGTGCAATAGGAACGAGCAATTCTTTTCCATTGGCCCACTCAACCGTTTCCTACTAATGGGTCTGATTCTCCTCTCACCCCTGCTGGCCTGACAGGAGTGGATCACAATAAACTCGGGGCAACTCCATGGTTGTCAACAGAGGGAAAGGAAAATCAGTTCCCATAACTCTCATCTCCCCCTCTCCACCCACCTCTTGGGTGGCACTGAAACCTCGAGAGGAGAAAGTGGCCCACTCATCTGAGCCATCCAATTCCCCGGGGGAGCAAGAGAATGCTAGAGGATTATGCTTTAATCAGAACAACCGGCTGCAGGCTGCTGTTCACTGTCCCTGCATCCTCCAGGGCCTCTACTTAGCTATTTAAACAGACGGGGGTTTTACAGCCTCATAGTTCCCCGTCTGTCTCCTGCTGTGACGAAGTCTAACCAAGCTTGCTGCCCCTTTTATTAAAAAAGCCTTCCTCATGTCTTCTGTCTTAGCACAGCTAAATGGACCCATTCTCAGGTACTGACATGGAAACCCACGCAAAGCAGGACGGAAGCGGCGCCGGTCTCCTTTTGTCTGCTCTGTGTACAGTCACCGGGCTTTGTTATTGCTGGTATGTTGCCCACCGGAGGAGTTTCAGCAGAGGAAAGGGATTTTCCCTGAGCCCAGGCTCCAGGAATGCCAGCACTCAAATAAAATAAAATAAAATTAATACTAGGTCATACGGGGCCCTTTAAAATGAGAGACAGGGAAGAGCTCAGAGATCACCTAGTCTGTCTCCCCTGCAGCCAATGCAAAAGGATTTTGTTTGTTTGGAAAGCTGGCTTTAGCCTGAAAAATATCGCAGGGACGGGGAACATGGAAAGTTTCTCTTTGCTCTTTCTGTGCCGGCAGATTCCCACTCCCACCAGGCTGAAATCTCCTGCCTCATCAGCGGATAATAAAAATTGCATTGCGCTGGCCTGGAGAATCAGGCAGGGTAATCACCTCACGCAATGGCTGATCTTTACCTGCTCCTCCAGAGGTACCAGCGATTGCAGCTCCTGTTAGCCACGGATCACCGTTCCTGGCCAATGGGAGCTGTGAAAACCACTTCCTGCAGCTCCCATTGGCCCAGAACCATGGTTTACGGTCAACAGGAGCTGCAATCTCCTGAACCTGTGGAGACACAGGTAAATATAGCCGGGGCTAACCCTGGCAGAGCGGCTCTGGCCTGTGGGTCGATATTTGCCCACCCTGGTGGAGACCAAGCTGCAGACGGCTGTCTGGTTCTGTATTTGCCCAGCACTTATCACTGGGGGGGGGCCGGGGCTGTGACTAGGGCTCCTACAGGCTTCCACACGACAAATAATTAATAATTTGAATATAATTAAAAGCTTCAGTGCCCCCATTTTGGGAAAACTGGCCCTGGAGCGAATGTTGTGACAAGTGCGGCAAGTTAATGGCCACAAATGATCAGGGCAGCTTGGAATCTCTCACCTGTAAGAGGTTTGCCTCCCAGTTCCAATCAGAAATGAACAGGGCTGGCGCGGATCTTTCTGAAGCAACTTGTTGTTCAGAGTTTTTGATTAACATGGTCACTCTTTGTGTACGGTAAGAGGGCGTGACTCACCGCTGCAGCACCTCCTGCTGGCCTCCTCAGGAGTTAGCGCTTCAACCTCAGAGCGCCTTCTGCTGGCTGGTGCGTCACCCTCAGTTACCTGTCTTCTGGGTTAGGCCCCATGTCCCCCCCCAGCCCATGGTGCCCTTCCCTCCTAGTACTGTCCTAGATCAATGCCCTTGCACTCTGGAGTCCTCCCCCTCGGGGAACTCCAATTCCCCTAAACCCACCTTGCCTCAGTGACCCACTGCCAGTTGGTATCTAGCCCCTAACCTCAGGGGCAAACTGCCATCTGAAATGGCCACTCCTCATTGGCAAGCGGGTGTAGACCTTCTCTTCCTTCTCTTCCCCGGCTACCTTCCTGCAGCCCTAGTACCCTCAGGCCTCAGCCTGGGAGTTTGCCTGGCCAGAGCTCTGCCTGCCCTGCCTCAGGTAACCTCTCTAGCCTACCAGCGGCCAGGTCCTTCCTGCTCCACATCTGGAGGAAGAGCCTCTTTCCCTCCTCTCCAGGAGCCCCTGTTTAATCCTACCCCTGCTGGGCCCTAATTGGCTGCTATTTGCCTCAGCTGCTTGCTCTACAATCTCAGCCCTCACTCAGGGCTGGACTTATCCCTTGTTTCACCTGGAGCGGGGTCACTGCCCTGCTACCTGCACCTTTTGTTGTTTCTTCATGAAAAACCAACCCCAACATGTTCACATGTTCTAGGAAAACTGTTTGAGGTATGGGCTTTTTTTTTTTTTTTTGGTGGGCTGGGGAAGTTGAAAACCACTTTCAAAGCCTGAAAATTCTTTCATGTGGCTTTTTTTTTAACAGCGTCAAAACCTCCCCTGAAAAATAATTGGTGTGTGTTGACCTGCACTCAGAATTCATGGGCACTGGTGACCAGAGCCTTGAAAAATCTTGCCTGTGCAGCATAACACCCCCACTGCCCGTTCAGCGGTCTGGGCTCAGTAGGAGCACTCCACACTGAATCAGTAGCACCACACTCAAGGGCTGTCCAGTCTCCCGTCCGAGCGCTAACAAGGGCCCTCTCTGTTCTGGCTATGAGAGCTGAAAAACTTGCCACTCAGGGGGCAACAGCTGTGATCAGCTTACTGCAGAGTAAAACGCTCCGTGCTATTAAAGATAAACGTAAGCCACGCCGAGCTGTCGGGAGCCAGCTAGCATCCGAACGGGAGCAGGACTTACAGCGTTATGGCAGGTGCATTAGCACAGCCGTGGAAAGAAATGTTGCCTGTCAGGAGTGTTCCTCCGATTTCCTGGTAGGGTGCAGTGAAATAATCCTCTCTGTTTTCAGTGCCGTGCTTTATCCGAGTGACACCCCCTACTTTTTTATTCCATTCTGCTACACAACTGCGTTTAGGCAAAAGAAAAAGAGAAGGGGGAGGATTTGCTTCCATGGGCGGTTTGTTTGGGTTGCTTTGCTTGTTTTTTATAAACGATGGATTTGTGCAAGTTCCACCCCCTACACACACACACACACACACACACACACACACACACACACGTGCCTTACACTGAACATCAGAGGGGTAGCCGTGTTAGTCTATAAGGTGCCGCAAGACTTCTTGTTGTTTATGCAGATTCAGACTAACAGATTTATTGGAGCATAAACTTTCGTGGGCAAAGTCCCATCTGACGAAGTGGTTCTTTGCCCATGAAAGCTTATGCTCCAATAAATCTGTTCGTCTATAAGGTGTCACAGGACTTCTCATTGTTTATACCAGTGTTTCTTAAACTTTTTAAGACCGAGGAACACCAAACAATAATTTTTTTTTTAATAAGGAACGCAAAGGATTTTTTGTTGAGCAAAAAAAAAAAAAAGATCCTTTAAGGGCAGCCATTTTGAATTCTGTTGTTCTCCGTGGCACTCCTCCAACTGCCTCATGGCACACCGGTTTATACGAACATCAAACGCTCTGATGGGATCAGAGGAGACATCCCAGCATGATCTGTCTTGCAACAGCTTGAAACATTGGCCCATCCAGGAGAGTCAGGAATGCAACCCCCATGCTCTGAAATTAGTCTCAGATTGCCAACAGGTGGGAGTGGGTGTCAGGGGAGGGATCCCTTGAGAAATGCCTGTTCTGTTCATTCCCGCTGAAGCACCTGGCATTGGCCACTGTCGGCAGACAGGATACTGGGCTGGATGGACCTTTGGCCATTCATATACTCATCCAGTGAGGCAGGGAGCCCTCCGTTTTCAGGCTGAGACAAGACACTCCAGTTCTTCCAAGCCTTAGCACTGTGATAATATGTGCTGGGGAAGAGGAATTACTTAGCGTTGCCCAATGGGAGCATAAGGAGGAGAAGTGATACAGATTAAGATAAAACCAGATGCAGGGTCCTTTCGACCGTGGATAATGCTAATCTATTTTGGGAGACTGTTGCTAGGTCTACACTAGATCTGGCAGCTCTGCTTAAGGTACGCAACTCCAGCTCCGTAGAATACATAGCTGGAGTCAGCTTACCGTATGACGAGCTTGGTGGTTTTCCCACAGCAGGATGCTGATGGCTGCAAATGATGCTCCCCTTACTCCTCACAAGAGCAGGAGTCCCAGCTGCTGGCAGGGGTGCCCTCAGTTCCTTTTAGCGAGTCTCTTAACTATACTCGCTAAATTGAACCCCAGAAGATCGATCGCCCACGGAGTGAAGACAAGGCCTATTTGCATTACAATCGGTGACAGCCTCAGCTGAGATCAAGCTCAGGTGCTGCATAGAAAACTCATGAGAGCCCCAGAAAAAACCGGGAAGGGGAAACAAAGACACCCGGAGGTAAAAAGTGACTTGCCCAAGATCAGACAGCAAGGGAGAGATATAGCCAATCCGCTGTTGTTCCGTGGGGAGGTGAACCAGCGCCACTCTGTGGCTTTATCCTTCTTTCTGGTTGTCAGCCGAGGGCCGTTCCTCCTCGCTGCCCAGCCCCGTCATTCACTGCCTGTCCTCGCGCACAAAACCTTTTCTATTTGCAGTTACTTCTGTGGCTGCATCGCGGTGACACTGCTGGGAAATTCCATTCCACCGGCAACGAGGGCAGGTGACAGCTGAAAACAGAGAAAGGCGAGTGATTCGAAAAGTGCATCAGGCTGGAAAAAAGAAAGGGCAGGCCTGGAAAGTGCTCTCCGTGCAGAGAGGAAACAAACAACTCAGAGAGAGGCAGGTTTTACTGAGCTGGAAATTTCACCAGGTCACATTCCCCTCCCACGTTCACCGACGCATCAGTTGCTGTTACAAACAGCCCCGTGTTTATAGGTTCCCCGGCAATTTCAGCAAAACTTGGAGTTGGCATTTTTCCTCTCTCTCTCTCGCTTTCTATTTATCTATCCAGCCATCTGTAAAGCGCTCAACACGGTGCTGCCTCAAGGTCCCGATTCCATAAAGCATTTAAGCATGTGCATAAATTCCACCAATGGCGTTGGAACTATTAATGGGCTTAAAGTTAAGAATGTGCTCAAATGCATTGCTGATCCAGGGTCCGAGTATCTGAGCACATCAGGTAGCCATGTCTGGTCTGAAATAAGTGGAGATTTGGTCATCGCACATTCTACCACGCCAGAACTTCGACACCATGAGATGAATGGGCACTGGGTTCTTTTGGGCCCAAGAATGAAACTCTGCGCCATTATAAAAGAGCCCATGAAAAACCCTTGGCACAATGAAATTAGAACAAAATACTAAACGCAGCACATGTTCCTCCTGACCAAATTTCAACTGGCTTCTTTCAGGCTTTAGGGTTCACTTTGCCCCATTTGGTGCACGGTGTCTCCTAGACCTTCTGCCAGGTTTCACCCAGGGGTTAAACCAGCGGAGACCAGCTTCCCTTTCCGGTGGTGATACCGTAAGGGACTGCAGCAGGAATCCAACAAATCAGCAGTCCTCTGGCTGCCCTGATCACATCCCCTCCTGGGCATCACATAGCCAAGTCTCCCAGTGGTAGGGAAGCGGTGGTCATCTTCTACCTCCTCCCCATGGAATTTCGGCTGCTAGATTTTAACCAGGGTAACTCTGTTCCTTGAAGATGGCGGATACTAATCATGTTTATGGGCATTTTCCTTCTCTAATGTCCAACAATAGAACAATGGTCTCAGATTATCTTCTTTCCTCCAAACTAGAGACCTTGTATTCAGCATGACAGGGCTATGGGGAAATAATACTGCTTCTGCAAATATTGTGCAATGCCGATAGGCAACGCCAAAGCTGGGACCTCTGGAGCTTAGTGCATGAGCCGCTATAACAGTGTTTCTTAAACTTTTTAAGACGGAGGAACACCAAACAAAAATTTCTTTTATGAGGAACACCAAGGACTTTTTTGTTGAGAAAAAAAAATAGGGTGGGGGGGAAGTTATTTGCGGGGGGGGGGGGAGTCGCCTGTCCCTTTAAGGGTGGCCATTTTGAACTCTGTTGTTCTTCGCCGCGGCACACCTCCGACTGCCTCGTGGCACACCGGTGTATCATGGAACACAGTTTAAGAAACACTGCACTATAACTTGAGCTAAAAGCCAGCTGGCGCTCAGCTAAGGATGTAGAGCAACCTCATTCTTCCTCTCTGGACGAGGTCTTAGTGCCACTCCATGGGACAGTGCCCCACATGCAGCAGGGGTGTGGGTTCCCTGAGGGAGCGTTTACACTGCACTGTAACTCGAGATAAGATACGCAATTTGAGCTATGCAAATTGCGTATCTTATTTCAGTGCTATTTCTAAATAGCTTATTTTGCCATTTGGCGCTGGCTACACAGCACCAAATTTCCAACTAAAGTGCTATTCTGAAACGTCCCTTACGCCTCGTAGAATGAGGTTTACAGGGAGGTTGAAATAGTGAGCCTGAAATAACGGGCTTGCTATGAAGACACGGGATAGCTATTTCGGGATACTCCAGTATCCCGAAATAGCGTTGCAGTGCAGACATACCCCGAGACGCATATGCATGCAACTGAACTGCAGCAACCCCATCAAAACGACTGATGCCCTTTCTGTGACCTCATTTGAGAAGGGCAAACTTGGACATTTTTTCTGGCCTCAGACACCCCTGTGGAGTGAGTCTTTCAAAGCTCAAAATCTGGGTGCAAAAGGCAACATGCAAATTGTCTCAGCCTGCCGCCTCTACACAGAAACAGCTATATGGGTACAGAACCAGGGCAGAAAGCTAACAGGCATAGCTGGGTCACCTCCCAGCAGGAAGGAGTTCTGTGACCTCCCCAGACTAATCTGAAATGTTGCTGACGGTCCAACTGGAGGAACCCTGCGAGACTCTAGCTTTCTCCATGCGCTGATGTGGGTGTTTGTTACACACTTCTTATTCATCAAGGCACTAATTGGCAGAACAAACGACTCCTGGCATTGTTACCATAGCAGCCGCGGGACAATACTTCTCACCGTTCTGTGCCAAGGCCTCTCCGCAGGCACGTCTCATGTTTATACAAAGTACTTACGATAATGTAGTTTAGAGTTAAGAGGCAGCCTCATTATATCAGAGAAGGAAAGGGATAGAAGTAAACGGGCTGTTCCACTTGTACATTCAGAAAGGTGCCCGAGGATTTAACATTTTTAACCCCGTCGGTCCGCGAGGATTTCAGCACCGTGGGTGATCTCTCTCAGCCGCTCCTCGCGCCCAGCCATGGTGCCCGCTGCCGATCCAAGTTTATCTCGCACCAACCCACAGCGCTCACGGATTGGGGGCCTGTAATCTCTCTCACGCTGTTAACTCTCTTTCTCCCTCATAAGAACATCACTAACTGAGGGGTGAGAACTTGAGGCGTGTTAAAGATGCTAACCACCCCCTGTTATTAAATGCTTCCATAGTGGGGCCTACCACGTGACGTAAGGCATCTCGGAAATGCCTCTGGGACATGCATCAACTATACTGAGAGGCAGTGTGGTATAGAGAATGAGGCGTCCTTGTGGAGTCAGGAGAGCTGAGTTTTCGCCTCACCTCTGCCCTTAACCTGTGCTGTGTGCCTCCAGGCAAGTTGTTTCATCTCTCTGGGTCTCTGTTTGCCCTCCCACCGTTGGTCTGTCTTGCTTATTTAGATGGTAGGCTTTTCCAGAGGTCTTCTCTTACTCAGTGTCCATCCAGCACCACTCAAAATGGGGCTCTGACCCCAACTGGGACCTCATGGCATGACTGTAATACAAACCGTAGCAGTGATAACCAGTGATAACTGGCCGTTTTCTGGGCACCATATCCTGGCCAGATTCCTTGGGCTACTTCACCACATTTCCAGAGGTTGCCTTGTTAAAAACAAGACACGCTCATCAGGTCTCTGCTGCAGGAATCGCACCCTCCTTCCATTTCATAAGCTAATTCAAGCTGCACCGACATTAAAGGGAAGAAATCCAAGGTGCTGCGGCTTAGGAGACTTGCATAAAAGGAACTGGTGCGTGAATAGGTTATCGCCTATCACAGCATGAGCATCCTCCATTCCATGGGCGGTGGGTGAAGGTAGGCCCTCAGCCCCGCCCCTTCTGCCCAGGCCCTACCCCCCATGGGAGCCAAGCTCCCCCAGCACCACGGGGAGGTGGGGCAGTGCATGGCCCCAGCCCCAGAGCATGGGGAAGGCAGATGGTGTGCATCCCCAGCCCCGAAGCACAGGGAGGACAGGCGGTCAGGGGCAGCAACTTTCCGCCCTCCGTACACCTACAGGAGGCACTCTGGAGGTGGAGCGTGGGCAGAGCCAGACTGGCGGTTTGGGAAGGTAACGCCTTCTCCCGCCTAGTGTACCCGCTGCCTTCGCTCCGTTCCCTATCCTAGCCAGGGCTTCCTTTCCGTGCTCTTGTTTCATCATAGCATGTGCTCCATCTAGTCTCATTCACAGTGCACGTGTCCCGTCTCCTGACCCATATCATATTCTTCCCCTCATGGAGAACATCGCCTGCTCCCGTACACATGCCTCCCCATCACGGCCCAGGCAAGGGTCTATTTTCTCCCTCCCCTAGTCCATCCAGCATCCTCTCCAAAATTCATTATAACCATTCCGGAGGTGTTCAGAAACGAATCCACTGACGGGTTCCTCAGCTTCCATATAGGACAACTGTCAAGCCACATAAGACATCGAGACTTCTGCCTAATGTTCTTGACACATTCGTTCTGCTTTATTCCCTCTGATCGTCAGCTAAACGTGAGTCGTTTGGGAACGTCGCCACTTACAAAGTAAAAGTTAAAAGCAAGACGATGAGCACGAGGCCCTTCCTCCTGAAATATTCATGGTTGCGTAGCCAAGGCTGTTAGCTCTCCCTCCCCAGCTTTCAGAGCACTGGTCCTTTTACATTAAGAAACCCAACTGGGAAGTTTTAATTAGATCCCCTTTCCGTTTGCCTCATTAGCGTGACACTTTGGCTACGTCTACACATGGAGTGGGCGGGGGAAGGGTGTTTCCCTGCTCATGTAGACATATTCACGCTAGTGCAATAAAAATGGTAGCATAGAGTTGGTAGCATGGTCAGTGGCACGCCACAGCAGCGGCTAGTCACCCTGTGTGCATGCCCTCGAAGAGTGGGCAGGTTTGTGCTCAGGGTGGCTAGTCCTCGCAGCCAGGCTCCGCTGCCCATTCTCCCGCAGCTGCGTTTCTATTTTCACCACACTAGCTCAATGAGAGCGAGCACGAGGAAATCTGCTTGAGTCAGGACTCACTCCCCTTCCGACTCCCAGTGTAGACGTGGCCTTAGTGACAGAACTTCCACTGAGTGGTGCAGAACTGGGCTCCAAAAACGTGACTCTCCTCTGACTTTCCTACGCTAACACCACCGATCTGCTCCCCTGTTTCCGTTCTCAGTCACAAGCTGGAATTTCCAAAGGAGCCCAACTCCCATTGACACCAGTGAGCTACGGATCCTTAAATCCCAACAGCTCTTTTGTTTAAAAAATATCTCCCTTCCTTTGACCATTTAATGACAAACCCAGGTGTGAAAATCTGTAAAGCACCGGGAGCATGAGCTGGATTCTATTCTGGCTGACACGTTTTCGACAAAGCAGTTATCGAGGGGTGTGTCTTCATGGCAGAGTTAACTTGGATGATCCACACCTGGGTCTGCCCACCCAGTTTAGCCTCTCCTGGTATGATCACTGCAAAGCTCTGCTTGAGTTACTAGGGTACGTCTAGACTACAGGCTTTTGTCGACAGATACTGTCGACAAAGCTTCTGTCGACAAAGAGCGTCTAGACTACATCCAGTTCTGTCAACAAAGCAAGCCGCTTTGTCGACATGACAGTGTAGACGCAAACAACAGTGTAGATGCAATAACGCTTTCTGTCGACAAAACTCTGTTGACAAAAGGAGTTATTCCTCGTAGAATGAGGTTTACAGCTGTCGACAAAACTGCTGAGTTCTGTCGACGTTATGTCGACAGAACTCAGCAACAGTGTAGACGCAGGTATAGTTTTGTTGACAAAAGTCCACTTTTGTCGACAAAACCCTATAGTCTAGACACACCCCTAGTGTGGCCTTCCCCCAGCTGTGTCACTGGGCATTCGGGGGGCATAGCCCATGGTTTTTCGCCCTGCAGCAAGCTACGCCATGCCGATTCTTTCCCGCGGAACTGTGGAAAAACTTGTCTGTTCCTCAGGGCAGACAGGAGGAATTGTGGAATGGCAGGCGAGGACTACCAGTGATGCAGCCTGTATACTCATGGCCAACTGGACAGGTCAACAGCCCATGTGAAAGCAACACCTGGATTTTATCCACCCAGCCAAGACAGCTAGTCCCAGTACAAAGTATCTCCAAACTTGAGTGACAAGGTTTTATATGGGGAAAGAAGGAGAGTTATAGGCAACATCCAAGTAAGAGCCCAAGTTTACACCTGTGTAGATATATATGCAAAGCTATAACATGATTCAGAAAAAACTAGATGAGTTCATGGAGGATGTGTCCATCGATGGCTATTAGCCAGGATGGGTGGGAATGGTGTCCCTAGCCTCTGTTTGTCAGGGGCTGGGAATGGGTGACTGGAGATGGATCGATTGACAATTCCCTGTTGTGTTCACTCCTTCTGGGGCATCTGGCATTGGCCACTGTCGGCAGACAGGACACTGGGCTAGATGGACCTTTGGTCTGGCCCAGTGTGGCCATTCTTATTTTAAACCAAATTCCAAATGGAAGGTCAAATTCTGACCTTTCTTTCACCTATGGAAACTCACTGAAAGGGCGACAGCTATACTGAACAGTGTCCACTGCTATCGACAATGTCTTTGTAAGCAAAAAGCTAACTAATGAAACATTTGTCTTAGAAGGAAAATATGGAATGATGTGGACGCTGCAAATAAACGCAAGATAAATGAGCCAGATACATTTTATACTTTTCATTATTGGAATTGTTTGTTTTTGTTCAAAACGGCCCAGATAAACACTCTGGTACAGAAACAGGCCTCTCCGTAACCTCCTTCCTCACACAAAATAATTCACTAGGAGAGGGACTATTCACAGCAGAAGACCTACCTGGCTCAGGACCTCTTTCGATTCTCCCTAAGAGTGGTGGCCGGAGAGGTAACAGCGCTCTTTGGTACACAGAAGGTTCCCGGAACCTTCTTTCCCAGTAGGAAACAGCAGCCATCTGATAAGCCAGCCCTCACAAATTGCTCCTTAGCTCCTCTAAAAACAGCAGCAGCTTCTCTTCGTTGGCACCTCCTGGGGGTGTCTAGGACCAAAGCTGACCACTTGCAATGATCTGGTCCATTGTCCTGCTAGCTGAGATGGCCATGAGTTTTGCCATTGAAGCAAAATGGGCCTTGCCAAAGGGGCCATGCTGGATCTTGAGCGTTGGCAGCAGAGCTCAATCTCATGGCGTTGTATCTAAAAGGAGGCCGTATTGCTTTGGGAATGGCCATGATTATGAAGCACAATGCGAGCACCGGGGAAGGGGCAGGTACTAATCTCCTTGGAATGAAACATTTTACACCTTTAACAGCTTTATTCCTAAGGGGCCTCTTGTCTGAGAAGGGAAAATCTGCCAAACATGCCGAGACGTTGCACTCTAAGGAGAAATGCACAGAAGCAATTCAGGACTTTCACCCCGCTTCGTTCTACCCAGAGCTGCACTATAATTGAGTCCTTTACAAGCGCGTTCTCCTCTGAAATCGCCCCTCAAGTTGGCCTTCAGATTCCCAGTTACGCCAGATGAAAGCTGGGGGTTACCATGCTGATCTCACGGCAACATACTTCAAATGTGAGCAAGCCTCTAGCTTCAGAACAGAGGGGCTGGCGGCATTCGATGCTGCTTCCTTCCCACTGATGCCCTACTTTACAAGACGCAGCGCTCCCAACAGATTTGGAGCCTGTCAGAGAATCACACCCACAGCCGGTATCAAATCCCAGCACAAAAGCTTCCGTACAATTTAAACTCCTTTTTGACATGCTGACCAGTGGAAGATGGCAGAGAGGGCTGGGAGAAAGCAGAGAAGGGAATGGAAAGATCTAGGATAGGATTGCAAAATATAGCCATTTGATTATTTGAATGCGGGTCTCCCACATTCTAGCTGACTTTCCTAATTACTGAGCTGGGAGTAACCTTTCCCTCCTGGGCCCATTCTGCAAACAGCCTCTACGTCTCCTCCAAATATTTCCCCCCTAAAACTATTCAGCACATTCACAGCACATTTGTGAATAATTCCAGGTCAGCCAACCTGCCTTCTTCAGTGAATTTGTCAAAAATATTTCCCTCCGCTTCTAGCGCTGAGGAGATAAATTCCAATCAGCTATAAATGCCGGCAACCGTCCTGAAATCAATGGAGTTGTCTCAGCTGATAGCACTTCATTCTGGTCCCAGACCTTTGCACCTGCGACTGCCTTGCATTCCTGGAACAAATTTATAATGAGGGACTGGGCTGAGCCAAGAAGGTTTCTCGGTGCTCCACAGGGAAGGGGGCTCAGCATGCATGAAATACGAACCATCCTAATGTTACCCTAATAGGGACCCAGCAAGTCAGACAGTGAACATCAGAACGGACAGAGTGGGTCAGACCAAAGGTCCGTCTAGCCCAGCATCCTGTCTGCCGACAGTGGCCAGCACCAGCTGCCCCAGAGGGAGTGAACGGAGCAGGGAATCATCACGTGATCCATCCCCTCTCACCCATTCCCAGCCTCTGACAAATAGATTCATGGAGGTTAGGTCCATCAATACTTATTAGCCAGGATGGGTAGGAATGGTGTCCCTCGCCTCTATCTAGTTCTTTGTTGAACTCTGTTAGGCGACGAATATAGCTATTCTGTGTCTTTAAAGCAGCCCGTTATTTCAAAATAGATTTCAAAATAGATTTTGAAATAATGGGCGCACTACTCCGGCATCCCTGGAACCCTCATTCCACGAGGGTTAAGAGGCGTTTTGGAATAGCCTTTTATTTTGAAATTTGGCACTGTGTAGACAGCACCGAATTTCAAAATAAGCTATTTCAAAATTACCTTAAAATAAGTTAGGCAATTTGCATAGCACAAATTGCATTGCTTATTTCGAGGTAAGGGTGCAGTGTAGACACCCCCTTAAATTCCTGGTCTTCACAACATCCCCTGGCAAGGAGTTCCACAGATTGACTGTGCGGTACATGAAGAAAAACTTCCTTTTGTTTGTTTTAAACCTGCCACCAATGAATTTCATTTGGTGACCCCTCGTTCTTGTGTTATGGAAACAAGTCAATAACTTTTCCTTATTCACTTATTCTACACCAGTCATGATTTTATAGACCTCTATCACATCCCCCTTAGTCTCCTCTTTTCTAAGATAAAAAGTCCCAGTCTCTTTTAATCTCTCTTCACATGGGACCCGTTCCAAACCCTTTATCATCTTTGCTGCCCTTTTCTGAACCTTTTCCAGTGCCAAGAGATCTTTTTTTGAGATATGTGCAATGGATCTATGGGGGTTAAACCCCTTAGCTTCATGAAAGAGGAGACTAGGTGCAGCCGGGCTTAATTAGGCAGAGGATCTTACAAAGAACACTTGCTGGAGCTGAAGAAGGGGGAGTTCTGCACTTAGAAGGGCTGCCTGGCTTAGGGTTGCTCTTCTACTGAGGCTGGGTTTTGCAGCGCTGAAGGCTTTGAGCTATGTATGGGAATGTGTCTGGCTACTGGGAGGGTTTTTAACTTGGTTTTGTTTGGGTTGCACAAAGATCAAACAAAAGGAACCTGGCATCTCAAAGAGCCTCAGGGGCCAGATCCAGGCAAGCGAGGGGGCCACATCCAGCCCCCGGGCCTTAGGTTCTCCACCCCTGTCTTGGGGAAAGGACGGTGCATTTTTAAGCCCAAATGGCCCCGGTTACGGGGCAGATGGCTCCTTGCCACCAAGGGGTGAATGCCCATTTCTGCATGGTTTGATCAGCCCTTGTCTTCCAGCGTTTTTAGAAATGGTGGGTGGGTTTGAAGTGGCCTGGGTCCAACATTGTGACTTTGCAGGCAGGTAATCAAGGCAGGCAAAAAAAAAACTGTCCTCAGCCTGGCCCTTCCCCCCAGTGTAGTGCTTCCTCCTTTTGTCAGACAGCCCCTCGGATAATCCGCTGTGGATGCAGAAAGAGGCTGAGAGGGAGTGGCAGTGTTGAAAACGCCATGCGGCCAATTGGGTGTCTCCCACCACCCGTGTCGGGTGCATCATCATTTCAAAGCCCGAGGTGCTCTGAGATTAACCAGCAGCGTCTCCTCGTGGGCGAGCTAATTTTCGGCCCTTGCACCTCACGTGGCAGGAACGGGGCGGGGATTATCGATGGAATTCTTCAAATGTTACAGCAAACCCCCGACACTTGTTCCTCCGCCTCCTTCTCTGATTTCTACTTCCTCCATCCCCTGTAGATTTCCCACGGTGAGGAGTTTAAGCCAATGATTAAAAATCTTTTTCTGGGTTTCATCTCTCACGCTCACTCCCTGCCTCTCGCAGCCCATTGCTCCAGCGCCATGAATTTATTTCCATTTTTAACTCCTCTGGTGCAATTGTTTGCCACTTGCAGCCCCACCAAGGGGGAAAAAGGGGCAGTTGACCAGGGGCTCAGTGGTTCCAAAGGGCCCAGGACTCCTGGTGGCTGACACTGCTGCTCTTAAATCGCCACTGGAGCGCTGCATGGTGCGCTCTGAGTGGCTTTGAGGGCTGAGGGGGCCAGCACAGCATGCTCTGGGCAGTGCGGAGGGCTGCCTGCCCTAGCCCCGCCCCTTCCTCCTGAGGCCCCGCCCCTTCCGGGCGTGCAGAGTCTCCCCACCTCCACTTTGCCCGAGGGCCCAGCAAGTCTATCAGCCCCCTGCCCGCCTGTCATCACACTCCCTCTCTCACCTCAGATAGAATCACGCCAGGGCAGGGAGCCGCCAAGCGCACCTGGGTTGCTTTGCGCGGCCGTTTTCCACTTCGCTCCCACCCTTCGTTTATGTTCAGTGACTTCGTCATCGTAAGCAGGATCGCAAATCAGAAGCTCTACAGAACAAAGCAAAACAACACCCCAGCACGTGTGTGTGTGAAGCGATTATGGCGGAAATGCTTTTCAACCTTACCTGGCCGGCAGGCGGTGATCTACAGTGTGTTACACACACCGCCCAACAGACCAGCAGAAGCAGGGAATAGACAGTATTTTACCAGCCCCTAGCGGGTGGGGGAGGCATTTTTATTCTAAACGAACCCCAGCCAACATCCAGCGGCGGGGCTCCATCCAGCAATGCCCCGCACTCCGCACCGCTTGGCGAAAGCTGGGCTTTGCACCTGCAGGCTGCACCCACTGCCTCGTTTGGCAATTCCCAACGCGATACAGACAGGTGGGCGACCGGGTTTGTCCTGTGCAGCATGGAAGAAACGAGCACTCCCTGGAGGAAGCCGCGGTCGGGCAGCGCAGACGCCGCTGTCCTCTCCATGCCAGATCCTTCCAGCTGCCAGAGCTGGGGGAGGAAATGCTCCCAACGCCCTGCTGGGCTCTGTCCAGACTCCCAGCCAAAGATGGCAAGGATGTGTCCTGCCCAGTGCTAGCCCCTCTGGGACACATAGTTCTGAATCTCTGTGGGGTGCAGCAGCTGTGCCGTGATGCTATCGCCATGGGCAGCAGGTAACATAGGCAAGGGAAGGCATTGCCTTCCCAGAGAGACCTGCGTGGCCCCACCCCCCATGCTCTGGCTGGCTGAGGGGGCTGGGACTGCAGTGCAGCTGCCTGGCTGCTCCTGGGGCCAGAGCCATGTGGCTACCCACCTTCCCCCCCTACCCCCCACCCCCCGGGGCTGGAAGTGGGGCCGGGTGGCTACTTGTCACTAGGAGAGGGGATGCGCCAGCTTTGGGTGTGGGGGCCAGCAGCCATAATGGAAGGGACTAGGGGTGCAGGACAAGGGCCAGCAGTCACAATGGGGGCTGAGCTCTGGTGGGCATAGAAGGGATGGAGCTTGCCTCCCCAAGTTAGGCCTTTACCCCTCCCCCCCCGCCATGGCTACCACCAGACCCTGATTATTGACAGGTAGCTGACTCAGCCAAACCAAGACTACCTCTGACTCCCACTTAATATATATTAGAGAGGGAGCATGGTCCAGTGGTTACATCAGGGAACTCTGAGCCAGGCCTTAGATTCTCTGCCCAGCTCTGTCACTGATTTTTGAACTGAGAAGGACCCAAGCTGGAGTCCAGATCCAAACCCAGTAATCCAGATATTCATTGCACAGAGAATGGCTAACGAGCTGGAGAGTTCAGGCCTGGCTCCAAAGCTTCCCATATCTGGGCTTTCAGATCAAGCCCCTGTCTTCAACCTTGGACAAGTCACTCTCTGCCTCAGTTTACTCACCTGTGCAATGGTTGTGATATCTAGCTCAAAGGCATGCTGTGAGGCTCCATCCAGGGGCATGAGTATGAACGAGTAGGTAGGCCAACATGAACTAGGGGCTTGTCATCACTACACAGAAGATTGATGCTGCTGCAATTGATCTTCCAGAGTTTGATTTAGCGGGTCTAAGGAAGACCCGCTAAATCGAACGCAGAGGATGCCCCTGTCAGCGCCAGTACTCCTGCTCCTCATGAGGAGTAAAGGAAGCCGACAGGAGCAAATGTTCCCATCGATCTCCCACTGTGAAGTCGGCGCAGAAATTCGTATTAAGGTAGGTCGGCTCCAGCTCCGTAATTAATGTATCGGGGGGCTGCATATCTTAATTCAACTTTCGCCCCATAGTGTAGATCTGACCTAAGAAGAGCTCTCTGAGGGAAGGTGATAACCAACCAGGTGAGATACCAGGGCTATCACAGTCGAGTTCTGTAGCCAGAGCGACCCGTGCTCTCACACCTCTTATTGTGCATCGCATCCTGTTTCCTGGAGTGGAAGTTTTCAGGTATACGGGCTTCCGGGAAGCAGTGAGCTTTGAGGGGACACTTGAAGTGGGAGAAGGTGACAGCAGGGTCAGGAAAAGGGGTTCCAAGTACGGCAGTAAGCCAGGAGGCAGGTATGGGAGGAGGCTGCTAGTCAGACCGTTATTCCAGGTACGCAGGAAGGAAGGAATTCTCTCGGCAGCCACATCGATTTCTACAATGCAACTAACTCAGCCTATCAGTTCTACTGATGGTGGCTCCTCTTCTCAGCCTCTGGGCTTGAAAAGAACTGTGATTTTCTCTCTCTCTCTCTCTCCCTACCCACTCACCCGTACCCCCCTCTCCTCCCCTCCCTGATGACCCTCCTATGCTGAAAACTCACCCCAAAGCATCGCTGCAAGAGAAACGCCAATAAAAAGTTATTACAACTTCTCTTTTTCCCAGGGGAGCTGGATCGATAAGAGATTATTAAAGCCGCTTGCTTAAAATCAAAGCTGGCGGCAACTATTGCGTGGGGAAACACAGGAGGGAGGGAAGGCAGTGTAGCAGGATGGACAGTGCTGGGCACTGCCGTGCTGCGTTTACCCACCCAGCAGGTACGTCGGTGGCAGCAGCTGCCTCTGAATTACCCCGTGCCGATGCCAGCCAGACTTCTTGTGGTGAGAAAGCAATTTAGTCTCCGTGGTTTATTAGGGGCTCTGATGCCATGATGAGCTTGCATAAAAACCTAGATGGCTTTGGAGCAGCACTGCTCATGGGGACGCCTGGCTCACATCTCTGATCAAACTGGGACCCCTGCCCCTTCCATTGATCAATACACAATGGCCAGGGAGATCGTGGAGTCTGGATTCAATGAGTCATCCGTCTGCTTTGCAGAGCTTAAGGCTACACAACTCATCCCACCGGGTTCCAGTAATGCCAGTTATAGCAATCTTCTTCTCATCAACGAGAACTTCCAGTTCCCCCAGCTTGCTACCCAGGCTGGGAGTATAAACCACTGCAACGCTTCTTCCCTTCACCTTCTTTGATGGTTTGATTGGTCTGGTGTGCCGAGTTTGGGCTGCTGCCCACCTTTGCCATCTCCGGCATCCACTCCTTGCATGCTGGCTTCAGTATCCTCTGGGCGGCTCCCGCCAGCTGCGAAGATTAGCCCCACGCGCAGTGAGAGACAAGCCATCCCATTTTCACACACCCCGTCTCCCAGTGGAATGTGGCCAATGCGCCACACAATCGAAGCGGTCAGCTTCGCACCAGCCAAGCAGCCAATGGGTCACCTCTAGTGTTTTCTCCCTTCATGGGACTGGAAGGATCTCCAAAACTATCATGTGGACTTTCCTCTTTGCAGCTCCCTTCCAAGATTCCTGCATTTCTCCTACAGTCTGTGTAACTCCACGTGATACCTTGGAACCGGCGACACAGCATTTCACCACCAGATCACTCCATAGTCCTCCCCAAGCTGGCTGTTTACAACTCATATTGCTTGCTCCAGGGAGCCAACACACTGTCCTCTTGTCCATGTTTCCTTTGTATTAAGAAGAACTGATCAAGAAATCAATAGAGTCACCAAAGATTATTATTCGCCTGCCTCAGTTATCTATGATCCTTCACCATGTGTCATCTGTGGCAATGATTTCAGCTCAGGGCTTCCCAGCTGAGACTACCAAAAGCCGAGATGATTTGTAATGTGGACATCTGTCCTTTAAGAATGGAACTGAGGTACCCAACACACTTCACAGTAGCTTTTATTTTGATCCCTGAGAATACCTGGACCACCCGCAGAAGTGCCCTGCAGATTTGGAGGGAGACGACAATGTATTTCACCTTCTATTGCAAGGATTTCAGCTTTCTCAACAGCAGCTACCAAGCGATCAATTTTCATCCTTCTCAGACCGTCTTTTAAGCGGTTCCCCCCTTCAAACAATCCAAATAAACTGGAAGCAAACGCTCAAGCCATTTCAAAAGTGGAAACAACATTATTGTTGTTCTCCTTGGCCTCTGAGGATAGGACAAGAAGCAAGGGAGGTTTAGGTTGGACATTATGGGTGTGTCTAGACTACAGGGTTTTGTCGACAAAAGTGGACTTTTGTCGACAAAACTATACCTGCGTCTACACTGCCGCTGAGTTCTGTCGACATAACGTCGACAGAACTCAGCAGTTTTGTCGATGGTCGTAAACCTCATGTAAACCTCATTTTACACCTTTTGGAATAAGGCGTAACGCCTTTTGTCAATAGAGTTCTGTCGACAGAAGGCATTATTGCAGCTAAACTGTCCTTTGTGTCTACACTGTCATGTCGACAAAGTGGCTTGCTTTGTTGACAGAACTGGATGTAGTCTAGACGCTCTTTGTCGACAGAAGCTTTGTCGACAGTATCTGTCGACAAAGCTTCTGTCGACAAAAGCCTGTAGTCTAGACTTACCCTATGAAAAACTTCTAACCTGTCAGAGTGGTTAAGCACTGGAATAAATTGCCCAGGGAGGTTGTGGAATCTCCATCACTGGAGATATTTAAGAGCAGGTTGGAGAGACATCTATCACGGAGGGTCTAGATGGTGCTTGGTTCTGCCGTGAGGGCAGGGGACTGGTCTTGATGACCTCTCAAGGTCCCTTCCAGTTCTAGGATTCTATGATTATTTTGCTGGCATTCTGTACTTTCCATGGTAGTGGACAGGTCTACAGGCTTTCAGCAACTGAATTTATCCTCTGTTGAAGTGAGCTGAAGCTAGGAGAATAATACCAAGGATGAATTTGGCTTTTTGTCATTCTAATGTGGGACTGGCCAGGAAGGGAATAAAAAATACGGCCTACCTAAAAAATGGAATGCAGACAACTCAATGCTACTGCTCCACTGTTGATGCTCCGCACTGAAGTATAGGAGTTAGGGGGGTTTTTCCCCCTTGTTGTAACATGGATTCTCATTGACTTCCATGAGACGTGCAGCCACTTACACCAGAACTAGACTTGGTTTACTGAGGCTGATCCGTGGTTTCCTTCCTCCCCACCCCCATTTGCAGACTATCCTGCATTCTGACCTCCTGGGCAACCTGTCCCCAGAGGAGGGAGGAATTTGGAAGAGGCAAGGTTCTAGAGACGCGTTGGCAGGGAGAGGTGAATAAGCACTGGGCTGTGCTGGAGGCCGTGCGTAGGACTGGAATTCGCAGGGTGTGTTGACTTGCAAGCCACGACTGAGGTGCACTTGCCGAGTTGCGTCGGAGAAGTCGGCACAGCACCCATCTGCTCGGCAGCTGGCGAAGCCCAATGCAAGTAGCTTCTCCCCTGGGCTCTGCATGAGCTTTTATAAAACGATTCCTGTTCTAATTCATGCGAATTCAGATCTGTTTGCCCTGCTTGTGCTTTTGGTGATGGGATCCCCGAATGTGGGATCTCTTCGCATAGCCGCATTCCCATTCACCTCGCCTTTCCTGGTGCCCTTCCTCCACAGGGCAGGCTGTCCCTAGGCAGGCATGGAGGAGCTGTTAAATTAACCTTCGCGCCTGTACTCTGCAGGCAGCATGGCTCCCCAGGCCGTTTCCCCAGTCAAGACGGTTACAACACACACACAGAGTTGCAGGAAAGATCCCTGACTGTGCTTGCAGAGATGCCAAAAGACCTGCGCTCGTCTGGTCTGACGCTGCATTCCTGGGACACTAGTGTCTTTCCAAACACCTGACATCTGGGCCTCTTTCTCCAGTTCCATGCAGCCGACTGTATGGCGTGAGTTACTGCAATACAGGAGGCGCCTGTCTACTGTATCGATCTAGTCACGTCCGTCCATTCCTCCATCATCTATGAGTTTGTCAATGTTCCTCTGCCACCTCCGACCTTGGCACCTGGTGTGCCAGCAGCACAGCTCCTGTTCTGATTCATTAGCACTTTGCACTGGTGTAGAATCATAGAGTCGGAAGAGACCTCAGGAGTCATTGAGACCAACCCCCTGCCCAAAGCAGAACCGATCCCAATTAAATCATCGCAGCCAGGGCTTTGTCAAGCCAGGACTTCAAAACCTCTAGGGATGGAGGTTCCACCCCTCTATCCCAGTGCTTCACACACACACACACACCCTCCTAGGGAAATAGTTTTTCCTAATATCCAACCTAGATTTCCCCCACAACTAACCACCCTCTCTCAAATCAAGTAGCTGTGTCTGTGTTTACATTCTCCCTGGATTCTCCCACTTCTAGCAAGCACCTGGCATGCTGAAGAAAGACACGGAGACAAGTTTCTGGAATAGCTGTTCTCCTGATACGTTGAGGAAAGTAAACAGGAATCCTCCTCCCACTTAAGTCCAGGGCAATGTTCTCGTGGACTTGAGGCACATGCCCCATTGACTAGAAAATCGTTTCTGTGGCTTTGCTCCTTGTACAGAAGGGAACACAGGCTCAAATCAAGGGGCTGGAATTTGAGAATTGCGTCCCACCGTTAATTCTGCCACTGGCACCTCATTTTTCCCATCTGCCAAATGAAGGTAATCTGTGTGATGCACACCGAGATCCATGCATGCAAGATGCAAGTGGGTTCTAAGCAATATGATTGAAATAGAGCTGGTCCAAAAATCAGGATTGTTTGTGGGAGTTTTGTTTGAAATCATGTTTTCTCTAAGTGTTCCGTGAAACCAACATTTTCCTCTTCTCATGTGGTTCTTCATTCACCCTCTGCCTTTCCTCCTCCCGAACCGAAACCCGAAAAGGGAAGGCGAAGAAAGCAAAACCGCCTCGAAACTGAAATGAAGGTTTGTCATTGCAAAAACTGGAAAATGTCAAAGGGAACAAAGAATTATCCCAAACAAGTTTTTTATTTAATAAAAAACAATTTATCAAAGGTACTTTCCATGGAAAAAAAAGCTGACCAGTCCTACATTAAAGTAATCCAGGGAATAATCAGGGATCCCACGGTGAGAAGTGCATCAGAAACGCCATAGAGTAGACGGCACAGAGCAGCACAGTGTCGGTGACTAGAGGCAGCGTGATTTGATCCTAGCAGCACGGCCCACGCTCCCTGCACACAGCTCCGAGGAAGCTGTTCCCTTTGCTTGTGCACTCTGCATGCTCTGCACCACCCAGCATAACAATGAGCACACCCAGCGCCATGGGCTAACCTGGTTGCCATGTAACCAATGCCACCGGCCTTTCCTGGTTCTGTTTAGCCCGTTCATGAACCCGCAGGTGAAGCATCTCCTCTAGGGTTAAACTTCATGTCAGCCAATTACTCCGGGCTTTATGGAGGAAGCCGGGCACCACACGGTGCGCACCGATGTGGGGGTCTGATGCAACTTGCAGCATCCTGTCCTCTTGAAATCTAATTAGACTCTAAGGGAAGCGAGACGTTCTTAATTGAAAATTACACTTCCCGTTCCATCAACGCCTGCGTCCGTGTCGCCATGCGAGGCATTTTAAACACGGCTCGGCTCTCCCGTAGCCTTGCATACTAAGTGCCCGTTTCTTGAGAGCACCTGCTTGCCTGCACGGCGGCTCTGTGATGCTTTCTCAAGACAGTGGGGTTGACCTGGGCGTGTTTTCTAGATGGATTTATCGGTTGCGTTGCATTAGGGGCTGTCTGGAGACACAAGCGGGCAGGGGAGGAATGGCTCCAGCTACACCTCTATTCAGCAAACCCTTGAGCGTTGTAAAGAGACAATAACGGGCCAGGAGAAAGCCCAGGAACACAGGAGATCAAAGGAGCTACAGTCGCATCTGACGAAGTGGGTCTTTGCCCACGAAAGCTTATGCTCCAATAAATCTGTTAGTTTATAAGGGTATGTCTACATTAGCTCAGTAGTTCGAGCTAGGTAGGCAAATAAGGGCAACCGGAGTTGCAAATGAAGCCCGGGATTTAAATATCCTGGGCTTCATTTATCTTCCTCGGCGCCGCCATTTTAAATCTCTTAGTTCGAACTCCGTTCACGTTACACGCGGCACAGAGTTGGTAGTTCGATTAGGATCTCTAATTCGAACTACCAGTACTCGTGGAATGAGGTGTATGCAGTTCGAATTAGAGATTCTAATTGAACTACCAACCCGCAGCGCAGCGTGTAGCTGTGGGCACGGAGTTCGACTAAGGGGGATTTAAAATGTCGGCACTGGAAGATAAATGAAGCCCGGATATTTAAATCCCGGCTTCATTTGCAACCGCCGTTGCCCTCATTTGCCTACCTAGCTCGAACTACCGAGCCAGTGTAGACATACCCTAAGGTGCCACAGGACTTCTCGTTATTTATGCGCAGGGCTCGACAAATAATGTAATCTACTTGCCTGTGGCGAGTAGATTACGACCCAGAAGAGCCGGTGCAGAGAACGATCAGCACATGCGCAGAACGCAGAACGGCGCGAAACCGCGCGGCTGGCGAGCGGGGCTCGCCGCTGCTTGGCGAGCCCTGTTTATGCGGATTGAGACTAACACAGCTACCCCTCTGATACTAGTTTAAAAAGAAACACCCTTCCTCCACAGGGGCATAGCTGCACTGCTCATCAAGTTTCAAACCCAAGCCCTTTTGTGGCACGTTTTCCTGAGTCCTCTCCCTGCTTGCCTGACCTGGAGACTTCGCTCTGGCATGCTGTGAGACTTTGCTTTGCTCACCCTCAGGAGACCTCCTTCCCCTTATGTTCTTGGTTGCTTGCTGAGTCACTTTACTGCCCCTGCTTCCTTGTTGCCAGGGAGACGCTGTGGTTTGCCTCCATTCCCCTTCATCACAGAGGATCTCCTGGGGCACTGCGTACCTGCATGGAGGCCCTCTCTCCGTAGGGAGTGAGCCGCTCTGCCCTACCGCCCTGCGTCACAAGCTGTGAGACCTCATTCCATTGCTTGCAGGGAGGGGACCTCCTACTGCCGTTCAGCCTTTTTCTTTCTTGGTTCGCCTTCCCTACCAGCAGCGCGGGTGATTCTGCTTCCATGACCAGCCTCTGCCGGTGATACGTCCCCTGAAGTTTTGCCTTCATTACCTGGCTTGCCCTTTCCAAGGCAACAATCGCAGCATTTTGCTTTTCTTGTTTCCTGTTTGTTTGCTTTGTGCTGAGCAACTTGTAGATTTCTTTCCACACACCCCTAGTGCATCAGCACTTGTAGAGCTTCTCCTACGTTGCAGCTTGCCTCCATTTTGAAATGTCCCTTTAATGCACCCATGTCTCTCTCTCTTTCTCTTGGGTTTTAGGCTTTGCCTGCTACGGAAGGAGACCTTCCTGGACTGATTTGTTCATTGTTCCTCTGACTCGGACTTCCAGCTCTCTTGGGTCAGTGTGAGTGTGGAACGGAGCACGGAGGGGATGCAACATGCGTGATGGAGACATGGGCTGAGTTTGGAGCTGATCAAAACTTTCCGCATGGGCTCCCCTCCAAAAGGAGGCCACAGTGCGCAATTGATCAAAGGGAACATTTTCTGAGTGTGAGGTCTCCTGGGCAGTAGGAAGGCAGGGCGTTTCATTGTGTAGAGGCTTAAAGCCGGTGTGGACACTGCATTAAAAGCAGCAGGGAACAATCCAGTAGTGGCACAGGGAGCTATCTGAGCTAACAGGGATCTATCTGCTCTCATTTCTGGATGGAACGCCCACCTCCAACCCTTGCATCAGATCAACTGAACAGCGGCATGCACATGAGCACCTTGGGAAAACGCTGTTGTTGGTAAACACTGGCGGCACTTTGCTGGTTTCCACATCTGCCCTGTGGGCTGCCTGCCACCAAGGAACAGACAACCTGGAAAGCAACCAACATGTAACGAGTTCCTCCGTTCCCAAAGAAAGAGAAAATGGGTGAAAGGCAACGCCCTGGAAACTCTGACCTACCTTCCAAGCAGAAGGCTTAAGGAAGCCAGATTGTCCTTTGGAGTTTTGGAACTCCAGGCAGGAAGCCCCAGTGTCGGTAGTATATATGGTAACGTACAATAATAACATCCTACTTGATTCACTTAAAAAACAACAAATAGTCTTGCTCCACCTTAGAGACTAACAAAACATGTAGATGGTATCATGAGCTTTCATGGGCACAACTCACTTCTTCAGATGAAGTGAAGTTTATTTGTTTGTTCTTCATCTGGAGAAGTGGGCTGTGCCCACAAAAGCTCATGACACCAGCTACATGTTTTGTTAGTCTCTAAGGTGCTGCAATTCTATTAGTTGATTTTTACGTTTTTCCAGTTACAGACTAACTCAGCTACCCCTCTGAAATTTTTGAATCCTACTTGATTGTTATACCAGGGCTCTCTTGAAGCACACGTGTTTATTCCACCCCATCTTTGTATATGGAGTCTCCAGAGAGGTCTAGACATTTAGGAGGCAACTAATTACATTGTCACCGATAGCAAATGAGTAAAAATAGCTGTGCCAATGAAGGCAACTAATTACAATTAATAAATAGTAATGTCTAGGTAGGTTAAAATTCTCTGACTGCAAGCGCATCGTTCATTTATCATTGAGGTGGCAAAAGTATATTTCCATACAAAACAAACCCTATAAAGTGAGGAAACGCCAGATTCAAGCACCATTATATACCACCACCAACCCCAATTCATGTGGCTTACCACCTGTAGTGGGGCGGACTAGCCACCCACTGAGCCGGAGGCGGAGGAACCCCTCCAGGAGGCATTTTAAGCGCAGCCTAGCCCCTCCCCATCACCTGACCGGAAGTCAGTGGGCAGGGCTAGGGCTAAAAGTAGCCAGGCTGAGAGCTCAGTCTGGACCCAGCCTCTGGAGGAGCCAGAGGCCACCCCAGAGCTCCCTGCCTGGGAGGCTGAGACCTGGCTGGGCCCTCTGACCCAGAGGAGCCAGAGGCCTGCCCAGTGCTCCCTGTTGGGGAGACTGGGACGTGGCCCGGGCCTCCGAGTGCGGCTAACCCAGAGGACCTGCCTGAACCCTGACACCAGCCAGTACCCCGGGACCCCGAGGACCAGCTGGAGCGATGGGACCTGCAAGCAGCTGAGGCCTGGATCGGGCCGCCAGTACCCCTGTGGGACGACATCGCCCTTGACTCCTCGTGTGACCGGCCAGAGACTCAGATACCTGCTGAGGGGGAGAGAGGAAGTGGCCCAGGGGGTAGCACGGGCTGGTAAAGGCCCTAGGCCAGCGCATTGCAGGCTGGAGCCCCCGCCGAGCCAGCCGCAGCTGCTTGGCTGCATTTAGGGCCGTGGGCCGGGGCGCAGAGGAGTGGGTGGGCCTGTGCCCCCCCTGCCACCCACCTACCAGGTGGCAGCCTCCCCCTCACCACCGCTGCAGGTGAACTGCCTGCCCTCCTCCTGAACAAGGAGACCGCAAACCTGTGTTGTGTTTGCGGCCACACCCTGAACCAGGGCCTGGTCCCTCTTTGAACTGCTAACTGTGTTTGTTTGTTGCCCAGCCTGTAACTACGCCTGGGCCTCCTAAAACTGCTGGACTGATACTTGCTGCCCCGCCCTGACTTAGGGCCAGGGCTAACAACTTATCCATTGTTATCTGCGGCCCCGCCCTGAACCAGGGCCAGGGCTCTCCTTCTTAAGGGCTCACCTGTGTATTTGTTGCCCTCCCTGGAACAAGGCCTCAGCCCTGAAACCTGTAACTGTGGGTTGTTTGCTTGTTGCCCCACCCTGAACCAGGGTCAGGGCCCTCTGCAGTAAGGGCTTATTACCCCTGCCTGAATCAGGCCCAGCCAGATTGACCTTGGGGTTTGTTTGATTGCTGCCCCGCCCTGACCTAGGGCCAGGGCCCCTAAACTGTTAACTGGTTTATTTCCTGCCCCGCCTGGAACCAGGCCTGGGCTCTGGACCTGATATTTGGGTGTTTGCTGCCCCGCCCTCACCAAGGGCCCGGGCCTCCTGAACAGACTCTGGTTGTTGCCTGCCCGGCCCCAGGAACAGAGCATTGTGACTGATAAACTATATTGAACTTCTTACCGTTGGCCCCGACCTGAATCAAGGCTGGATACTTGAACTATTTTGCCTCTTGCCTGACCTGAAGTAAGGCTAGGAGTTGGACTATTGGCCTCTTCCCCCACCCTGAGCAAGGACCGGTTGTGGGACTCTTGACTTGGGGACTATTTTAAGTGGCTGTGCAGTGGGCGGACTGGCCGCCCACTGACCCGGAGGTGGAGGGACCCCTCCGGGAAGTCTACCGGCCTACACCACCCAAACATTGTAATATCCAAACACATCCTCAGACACTTTATTCCCACAACCCACCCCCTTTCACTTCCAGCATTTAACATCCTCTGCCAGCTCCTTAGTCACATTCGAATACACGGCCACACTTTGGACCATTTGCAAGATTCATGCGTAAGGCTGGATTAGCAATACCTGTCACGGACTCACGCTAGCCTCCTGTCTGGTTCCAGGGTCTCTCTTCAGCAATGAATCCATTTGACTGACCTTTGACCTGCTGTTGGGAAATAAAATGAGCCACATCTCACCATCTAATGCGGGGTCAGGAAACAGTGGCAGAAAACAGGTGAGCGTTAATTCCTTAGCGGAAGAGATTTAAGGAGTTTTGCAAACTGAACAGATGTTTAAATATTGTCACAAGGAGAAAGTACGTGGCACTTAAAGGCTCCTTAATCTAGCAGAGTATGTCTACGCTGCCTGCTTATTTCAAAATAAGATATTCCGGAATAGTTACTCCTAAACTGCTTATTTTGAAATAGCACGTCTATACTGCAGAGAAGCCACAAAATTAGTCCAAGGCAGGCTTCCCTAATGTAGACGTGCTATCTTGATGTAGAGCCCCAGGAGACACTGGGGAGGAAAAGCTTACAATGGCCCTGGGGAGGGGCTATTTCGAAATAGCAGAGTAGAGCGTCTGCACACACCTTATTTCAAAATAGCTATTTCGGAATAGGTGTTGTTCCTCGTACAATGAGGTTTACAGATTTCGGAATAAACCGTCCGTTATTTCTAAATTATGTCGAAATAACGGAATGGCTGTGTAGACGCTCACATTGTTATTTCAGAATAACACTAGTTATCTCGAAATAATGATGCAGTGTAGACACACCCACAGAGAAAGGCCCAACAAAAACCAATGGCTGAAAGTTAAAGACAAATACAAATTATAAATAAGGTACAATTCAGTGAGAATCATAGAATGATAGAACTGGAAGGAACCCCGAGAGGTCATCAAGTCCAGTCCCCTGCCCTCACTGAAGGACAAGCACCATCTAGATCATCCCTGACAGGTGTCTGTACAACCTGCTTTTAAATATCTCCAGTGCTGGAGAGTCTACAACCTCCCTAGGCAATTTATTCCAGTGCTTACCCACCATGCTTCATGCAATGCACAGTCAGCCAGGGATCTGATGGTCCCTTCTGGCCTTTAAAGCCACGAATCTATGAATTAGCCTGCTTGGGAAAACTCTCCTTGCCTGCACTCCTGTCAGGCTAGCTGTGATCTAAAAGTCAGAACTGGACTTGCCAGTTTGAAATCTTTGCTTTTCCCAGGGCGTTTCTGGCTTTGCAGCCCGCTAGGATACCTCAAGACAGCCGCTGCTTTTTCAGGACAAGAATCTGCCATCCAGACGCACCTTACAGGGTACCATGGGTACAGTCCTGCATTGTAGCTCCATGCGGGTGACCTTCCATCTCCCACACAAGACCTAATTTAAAGTATCTAAAAGGGTGTTACAAGGAGGAGGTAGAAAAATTGTTCTCCTTGGTGTCTTAGGATAGGACAAGAAGCAACGGGCTTAAATTGCAGCAAGGGAGGTTTTGGCTGTGTCTAAACTGCATCCCTCTGCCGACAGAGGGATGCAAATCGGGCTTCATTTGCATACTCACGTTCTGACACTGAGGAGTACAAGATCTGCCGAAAAAGCTCCCCACTGTCGGCAGAGCCACGGCTACACTTGACTTTCACTTTCGACACTGAGCCTGATCGGCACAGCGTCGGAACGTGAGTATGCAAATGAAGCCCAGGATATTTAAATCCTGGGCTCATTTGCACTTCCGAAGTGCTTGATTTGCATCCCTCTGTCGGCAGAGGGATGCAGTCTAGACACGGCCTTAGGTTGGACATTAGGAAAAACTTCCTGTCAGGGTGGTTAAGCACTGGAATAAATTGCCTAGGGAGGTTGTGGAATCTCCATCACCGGAGATACTTAAGAGCAGGTTAGACACGCATCTATCAGGGAAAATCTAGAATTCGGGGGTGGGGAACCTCAGGCCCAGGGGTCAGCTCCGGCCCCCGAAAAGCAGCTGGGCCCTCCCAAAGCTCTGGTGTGTGAGGAGAACATGGGGAGTGTCTTTCTCCTTCCCAGTCAGTGGCCACATCTGTGAGGATTGTGTTGTTGTTTTGGTTTGTTTGTTTTTTACTTCTTACTGGTGTGTGGACCCCAACTGATTGATTTTTCTGTGGGTCAGCGGCCCACAATCCAAAAAAGGTTCCCCACCCCTGATCTAGATGGTGCTTGGTCCTGCCTGGAGGGCAGGGAACTGCACTTGATGACCTCTCGAGGTCTCTTCCAGTCCTAGTGTTCTATGGTTCCATGATTCGATTGACTGCCACAACACAAAGCTCACAGGAGGCAGCATGGCCTAGTGGACAGAGCACTGGGCAGGGACTCAGGAGAGCTGGGTGCTGTTCCTGGCTCTCCTGCTACCCTCTCTGGTGACCTGACACAAGGCATGTCCCTCTCTGTTCCTCAGTTTCCCTATCTACGTGTCCTTGGAAAGCTTTTTGAGATGATCTGATGAAAGCCACAGTGGGCTTTGACTAGGGATTATTATAATTACTAGGTTAGGACCTTTCTTCATTTGCATCCCATCCATTAGGGCAGCATAATCTGACCCTCAACAATTATATTGTTCATTTTTTTTCTCTTTTAAATCAATCTCTGACATTTTCTCCTCTTCTAATTAGATGCAGGGATCAAACAATCTTTTATGTGACACTGAAGTTTTCCTTGAAATGGGGCCTGCTGGCTGTTCCCATCCCTATCCCCCATCCCCCTGTCCAATCAATGCCTTTTTTCATCGTCACAACAAAGTAACAGTGAAAGAACTGTGAGGAATGACAAAAAAAATGGGAAATCACAGCAAGGTGTTCTCCGGAGCTGATCTCCCTCTGCCAATCCAAAGCACGGCGTTAAAAATATCCTAATCACCTGCCTGTAAACACAGAAGGGAGCTCTTCCTTCCTTTTAATTGTCTTGATTCTGTTTTAATTACACCCTTGCTCAGCACTGTGTCGTGCCATCAAATATTGGAATGAGATGCTGGATTTCAGCCTTGCAGTTTGGCTGTATGCAAACTTGTGAATTTAAATGGCTTGTTTTCCTTCCTCCCGAAAACTTACTTGCTTCTGAAGTTTCATCTCTTGCGATATTCACGACTGTGACTTCACCTGCGGCCCTGGTTGCATGAGAGTTCACCTGATGTCTCTGATATTGCCGGCTGTTCTGTACCTATTGCAGTTGAATAAATAAAGCCTAAACCTGTTCCCAAATGTGACGGGGAAAAGTCCATCAGCTGAAATGAACAGTTTTGCTCACTAACATTTGTGTGAACTGGCAGGGAAAATTGCAGCAGTTGCTGGGTTTAACAAAATGCTTTCGATGGGATCATTCACCATGGAACGTTTCCAGAGTGGAATTAGCAAAGGACAAATTGGGTGACATTCGTTACGCAGGACAGATGAGATGTCTTGGACCAGGTCACCCTTCTCTTTGCAGCCCTCCATCGGCTGTGTCATCTCCATTGTATCAAACATACGTTTTTTGTCTTCACTTGCAAGGCCCTTCATGACCTATTGCCACCCTCTGCTGATCATCCCATTCAGTACTGGAAAGTCGACTCCCACCTCTGATGGGCCCATGATGCCCATACATTAAAGTCTGTGCTTTCTCCCATGCTGAGACTTGTGTTTAGGAGAAGCGCTCTGGAAACAGCCACAAAACTCACACCTAAAAGGGATGAGAGAAAGGCAACTTGTTGGCAGCTTCCAGGAGAATATTATGAGACTAAATATGAGTCAACAGTGTGACGCTGTTGCAAAAAAAGCAAACATGATTCTAGGATGCATTAACAGGTGTGTTGTGAGCAAGACACGAGAAGTCATTCTTCTGCTCTACTCTGCGCTGGTTAGGCCTCAGTTGGAGTATTGTGTCCAGTTCTGGGTGCCAGATTTCAAGAAAGATGTGGAGAAACTGGAGAAGGGTCAAAGAAAAGCAACAAGAATGATGAAAGGTCTAGAGAACATGACCTATGGAGGAAAACTGAAAGAATTGGGCTTGTTTAGTTTGGAAAAGAGAAGATTGAGAGGGGACATGATAGCAGTTTTCAGGTATCTAAAAGAGTGTCACAAGGAGGAGGGAGAAAAATTGTTCTTCCTGGCCTCTGAGGATAGAACAAGAAGCAATGGGCTTAAACTGCAGCAAGGGAGGTTTAGGTTGAACATTAGGAAAAACTTCCTACTTGTCAGGGTGACTGGAATAAATTTCCTATGGAGATTGTGGAATCTCCATCACTGGAGTTATTTAAGAGCAGGCTAGATAAATATCTATCAGGGATGATCTAGACAGTCCTGGGTCCTGCTGTGGCAGCAGGGGAGTGGACTCGATGACCTCTCGAGGTCCCTTCCAGTCCTAGTATTCTATGATTCTGTGATTAACGTTGGCATGATTTCAGCCCATCCCAGAGATCTCTGGGTCCCCAGTACAAGTCTTGATGACCTGTATGAGGGGAGGGATTGCACCTTCAGCAAGTGTACAGATGACACAAAGCTAGGGGGGAGGTAGATACGCTGGAGGGCAGGGGTAGGGTCCAGAGTGATCTAGACAGATCGGAGGTTTGGGCCAAAAGAAATCTGATGAGGTTCAACAAGGACAAGTGCAGAGTCCTGCACTTGGGACGGAAGAATCCCAAGCATTGTTACAGGCTGGGGACCGACTGTATAAGTAGCATTTTGGCAGAAAAGGACCTGGCGATTACAGTGGTTGAGAAGCTGGATACGAGTCAACAGGGTGCACATGAAGCCAAGAAAGCTAATGTCACATTAGGGTGCATTAATAAGAGCATTGCCAGCAGATCTAGGTAAGTGGTTATTCCCCATTATTTGGCACTGCTGAGGCCACATCTGTAGTATTGTGTCCAGTTCTGGGGCCCCCACTGTGTTCTCCTTTCAGCAATGGCAGGAGCTTTCTTGGTTGTTGCCCTCTCTTCAGGAACTGGGGAGCTCCACAGCTTGCTCCCACTCCAGGTTTGCTTCCATCTTAGTGTGGTTCTCTCCATTGAACTCCGCCCACATCCAGGAAGGATCTGCAGATGCAAAGGGGCGGAGCCTCCAAACCCCAAACAGTTCCTTAACCCCTTTCATACTGGCACAAACTTTGCCTACCCCATCACATCCACCTTCAAATCCTTCCTTAGAACTCCTCTTTGCCAGGAGGTCGACAGAAAACTCAACAACAGTTAGGCAGCCTGTGCCACCGACCAATATTATCTCATTGGTTCCTTCTGCTCCCTCGCTGGTCTGTATCCATCTGTTGCCCCTTGTCTTATACTTAGATCGCCAGCTCTTTGGGGTAGGGTCTATCTTTTGGTTGTGTGCATGCTCTGCTCCTAAGCAAAGGGAGTCCTGGTCCGTCATTGGGGCATTTAGGTGCTACGGTAATACAAATCATAACAAATAAAATAATACCAGATCATAGTGGTTCCTTCTGGCCTTTAACAAATAACTTTAGAGATTAGTAGATGTTTAAGAGTCACTTGACCAGAGTAATAAACACGCGTTTCCTGAGGTTAAAAAAGTAACTGAGGGTACAGCTAGACTGCGGGGGGGGTTTCGGGATACCTGCAGTATCCCGAAAAAACTCCACTGCATCTAGGGAACGTGTTTGCTCTTCCACTTTTTTTTGTGGAAGAGCAAATGCGCTCCTTTGAAAGCCCCTGTATTCCTCATTCCTCTTTTTTTTTCCCAAAATTTGGCCCAATCTAGACGGGCCAAATTTTGGAAAAGCCTCTTTCAACAAAAGTATCGGGAAAAGATATGCAAAATGCAGAGCGCGTTTTGCGTATATTTTTCCAGTACATCCTCGCGGTCTAGCTGTACCCTGAGTTCACTTTTTCTTCAAATGCTCTTTCTTTCCCCTGCCACCTCTGAATGCCCAGAGGGACACATCCCTCGCTCTAATATGAGAGTGAAAATCACAACCAGTTCCAGACCATGTAGCAAAGCTGAGATGAAACTGGAAGAGACGTTCTCTACAAGGACTGGAGCCTGAATCGGTGTCCCTTGTGCACTCCAAACTCTTCTTATTTATTGTATTAAGTTGAGGTTTTCTAACAAGGCCAAGGGAGTTAAGTGTTATCAGGAAAGCCCATGTGAAATTCAGTGGGAGTCGAAAGCCAATCTGCCCAGCACTATAGATTCAGCAAAGACAGTCCCCACCCCACAGAATACACAGGCTGAAGGACAGGCACCTCAAAGAAGGAGCATAAGCATTTAGATGGTACCCTAATCACCGAAGGGTGGGAAAGGTCTCTCCCATAAAGATTTCATCCGTGCAGACGACAGATCTTTCTCATGAGCTGGTCCAATCCTGTGGAACTAACTCCCGCAGGAGCTAAGGACTATCATCAATCTCCGTGGCCATTTGCTCCCAAGTACAATTGTTCAGGCTGCCTTCTCTTATCAGCACAGAGCAGCCTGGATAAGTAAAACAAAAACAACCCCTCGCTAAAACAGCCCAACTTCTGCACACACAATTTTCCCACAGTGGAGCAGATGAGAGAAGGAACCAAACGAACGTGAGAGATGTTAGTCCCATCGCTTAGTGCACCACTGGAAGGTGCTCAGATACTACCGTAATGAGACAGGAATGAGAACCTGTATGAAACAGGCAAGAACTATGGGAGGCATTTTAGGGTGCTATACTGCTTACCAACTGTAAATGGGATTTTCAAACACATCTGTGTGATGGGGAGCACAAGCCCCATCCAGCTTCATCTTGTGGTCCAAGATTGATCTTGATGACTATGCAAGACTCCACTTGATATGCATTTCCAGCTGGCGTGTGAACCACTGATCACTACTCTGTGGGAAGAGTTTTCCAAGCACTTATGCCCCTACGGTAGGGTAGCTCCATCTAGGTTGTATTTCCCTAGTTTGTTTATCAGGCGGTCATGTGAGATGGTAGCAAAAGCCTTACCAACAACAAGATATATTTCATCTACCACTTACCCCCTTTCCACAATATTTCCTCTCTTACATACATTCACTAATATATGAAGTCCCAATACCACTTACATCCCTCCTATACTAAACATGCCTGCACAGAAATAAAAGAACAGGGCGCACCAATAAGACTTTACATGTACTTGTGTTCATACTCACTGGATCATGTAATGCATTTACAGATGTATAACTTTGACAAATCACAACTTGTTATCATCACATCACTGTCAGGCACATCTGAAACCTCAGGACTATCACTCTGCCAAATATCAGGTCTCCACCATGTCCCAATAAGGAGCTATAACTATTAAAAAAAAAGTTAGGGAAACAATAATTGGAAGAGTGTCTTTGTTGCCACTCACCTTGTTTTCCAAGTAGCTAAATTGTTTTGGCTCATTCTCTTGCAAAAACATTCGCTTCTACCCTGAGAAGCCACTTGCCAAATTTCAACCCAAATAAAAGGCAAAAAGTTAAAAGCAACCCAAAAATAACCCATGACAATGGAAACACTTGCACGCCCTTAACCGGAGATGTTACTGAAGGTTGCATTAGTCTCTTCAGACTTGCTAAGGAGGCTGTAGACCACTGTTTTTTGCACCTGATGTAAGAGCAGGCCTCTTCATTTTACCTGCAACTAATTCTGCAAATTCATAGAATCATAGAACCATAGAGCTGGAAGAGACCTCAGGAGGTCATCAAGTCCAGTCCCCTGCTCTAGGCAGGACCAATCCCAACTAAATCAACCCGGCCAGGGCTTGGTCAAGCCGAGACTTAAACACCTCCAGGGATGGAGACTCCACTACTTCCCTAGGTAACCCATTCCAGTGCTTCACTACCCTCCTAATGAAATTCAACTTGTACAAAGTAAACCCTGGTTCCTCCGTTTCCCAGATCACACCCCAGAACTGTACCCAGGAAGTGGGAATCCTGTGAGAAGCTGAATTCTTCGTGCTTTCCCACTTCCCCTATGTGGAAAAAAGAGGGGGGTGATTTAAGCCAGCTCCTTGTATTCGTCAGAAGATTTCAGATCTTAGTGCCCCAGCTGTCCCCTCTGGCTTGGAGGAGGAAGGGCATTTTGCCCAAAGGGTAATTGTCTAGATTATTGTCTGCAAGGCTGATTGGTTGCCTTCTCCTCTGGCAGAGGATTATCACAAGCAGCAGCAGCCCATGCCTTGTTGGGTTGGAATTGTTTCGCTGACATCCCCGCTCAGCTGACTGCATTGTTCTAAAGGTGGCTGGGAATGGAACCCTGCAAAGCTCCAGGACAGCCCCTTCCAAAGGACTGTCCATCTGAATTTACCGATAGCAACATGCTTTCATCTCCACCATTGAGGCACAAGGTGGGATGGGCCGGAGCTATTGTTATTTGGTGGGTTGTGCAGTTTCTTTTAATGCTCATATTTGGCACAAAGCAGAAAAGTCCCCTGCTCGGTATGGCTCTTTCTAAATATCCCACCCCTGCTCTCGGCAAAATGGTTTCCTGTACACGCTCAAGCAATCAGCCCCCCTACCCGTCCTTTCAGGCCTGTTGCTGTGGAGATGTGTCCCTACCGCTTGTGACTTGAGTTACACCTCTTAAGGATACAGTGCAGCTCAGAGCGACAGCCAGTCTGCTCCAGCTGTGACCAGCTGCTTGTTTACAGTTCCCTGGAATTCCCTCCTAGAGTCTAATCTGCAGAAGAACTGGCCTTTCTCCAGTCTTCCGCAAAACATCACAGTCCATCATCGCAAGCCTTTTGGCTTCTAGTCCACGAGGGTTTTCTCATGTTGTGAGCGCACCTGCTAACCACAGACACCGTCAGCCGCCAAGCTGCCAAACCTGCATTTCCTGGGCATCCTCTTTCTCCCTGGATGTCCCATCTGGAGGATCACATCTGAAGTGGAAATCCCCAGGGAGACCCAAGAAATCTGACACTCTCGCTTCCTTCCCAGTTAAAGTTCCAGGAAACCATTGGCATTGACGGAGGAAGATGTTGCCCCATGAATTTGCTAGCGGTGTGTTCCTGAAGAAAGGGGCCAGACAGACAGATTTATTTATTGCTTCAGAGGGGTGGCCGAGTGAGTCTGTAACTGGAAAAACTTAAAAAACAATGAAAATCTCTAAGGTGCGGCAGGACTGAACAAAACATGTAGATGGCATCATGAGCTTTCATGGGCACAGCCCACTTCTTCAGATGACTGGAGTTATTAAAGGTCCAGTTTCTAAATAAATAGGGGGATGGGGTGCAGAGGAGGAAAAAGAAGGGAAAAATGGGAAAGAAATAGCCGGTTAGCACGCATGGACTCTTTAATTGACTCTTTCCCCTTTTTTTCCATTTTTCTTTTTCTTTTTTTTTTCCTTCTCTTCCCCCTCCCCACCCCCTATTTATTTAGAAACTGGACCTTTAATAACTCCATTCCTCTGAAGAAATGGGTTGTGCCCACGAAAGTTCATGATACCCTCTGCATATTTTGTTAGTCTCTAAGGTGCTGCAAGACGATTCGTTGTTTTTTTAAGTTTTTCCCGATTTATGTATTGGCAGAGCAAACCATACTTGAGACGCATCAGTCGGAGTTAGCACACGCAACATCCTTAAAACCTACCGTGGGCCAGTAGAAGAGAGAGGCCATGATTCGTGCCTCACTTTCCCACTGTGGACAAGAGACTCCAACTTCTCCACATGAAATTGTTTTTTAAAATCTCCATTTGGGCCAGATCCTCCCGCAAACCCTGTGGTGGAGAGTGAGGGCTCCATTATAGGGTGTGTCTCCTTGGTTTCAGCCCCTTCTGGGACCAACGCCAGAGCCGTCCGCACCCCTGTTTCACTCCACCTGAATGGACCCCTGGGGGAGCTGGTGCCGCCTCCAAAGGGGAGCGATGAACCTCACTTCCCAGTCCTCAGCCAGCAGAGAGTCTCAGCCAGCATAGTGCAGACAAATGGGATTTACTGGTTGTCAGGAACACCGCACAGAACACTGCTGGCACAGCAAACAGGAAGTTACAGCAAACTCCATCTTGACTGGCCCTGACCCAGACAGCTGGCTCCCGCCTGACTTCCCTGAGAGAGGCAGTCTAGCAGCGTGTGTCTGACCCAGCATCCCTCGTACCTCACATGGGACCCTCTCCGAATGGTCAGAACAGACTGGCTTCTTGGAGGGGCCGGGGATGCCAGTTGCCAGGTAACAAATCACCAGGCCATTGTCAGGGCCTAGGCCGCAGTCAAGTAAGCATCACCCGTACCTTGATTCTTTTGCAAAGACAAGACCCTTTTCCCCATTACCTCCTTAGCCGTCCACCACAGAGGAAACAACGAGAAGTCCTGTGGCACCTTATAGACTAACAGATTTATTGGAACATAAGCTTTCGTGGGCAGACTCACACTAGCACGGCTACCTCTCTGATACGTGTCACCACAGAGGAGAAACTGAGGCACACAATAGTCATGCAGGTGATTATGAAAATCCCCACAACCACTTCCTTCTGACTTCATGCCCACAGGTGTTGTCCAGCCAGAGGATAACAGTCTGACGGTGCGTAAGGGGAAAGCTGTTCTGCAGACTGCCAGACCAGAGCTGGGAACCTCCCTGCACACATACAGACCGGGTGATGCCCTCTTGGAGCAAACAAATCCAGGGGCCTGGGTTTTCACATGCTCAGCACACACAACTGGCCTGGATTTTCACACCAACCGGGCTCCCTGCAGCTCTCTCTGTGACACTCATAGACACATTTTCACAAGAGGCACTCTAACTGTTGAAAGAAGTAGCCTACTTTTCAGAAGAGCTCCATGTTTTAACGGGAACTGAGCTTGTACAGGAGCTTGTACAGGTGGAACTGCTCTAATCCAGCACTCTCTGGTACGACAACACCCGTGGGCCAGCATGATTTTAGTATTTGAACTGGATGTCATCAACGATGCAGCTATTTGGTTCTCTGTGATAGGTGACTTCTGGAGTGCACGTCTTTCTCCACCCCAAACCGTCTTTCACTCCAAGATGCTATCTTGACACAAGGGCAAGTGCATGTGGATGCTAAACGAAAGCACAAATGAAGATGCCCAGATAGTTTGCTTTCCCTGTGGTTTTTCTCAGGCTATGTTTAGACTGCATCCCCCTGTTGACAGAGAGATGCAAATCAAGCACATCAAAATTGCTAATGAAGCAGGGATTTAAATATCCCTTCATTAGCATAAACATGGCTGCCGCTTTTTTTTCTAAACGGAGCTTTTTCGGAAAAAAACGGCAGTCTAGACGCAGATATGTCGAAAATAAACCCTTTTTCCACAGATCCTGTATTCCTCAAAAAATTAGGTTTATGGGATCTGTCGAAAAAGGGTTTATTTTCAACAGATCCTCATCTAGACTGCCGGGGGTTTCGTAAAAGCTGTTTTGAAAAAAAGCGGTGGCCATGTTTATGCTAATGAAGCATGGGATATTTAAATCCCTGCTTCATTAGCAATTTCGATGTGCCTAATCTACATCTCTCTGTCGACAGAGAGATCTAGTCTAGACACACCCTCGGTGTTGGCAGTCAGCTAGCCTTTTGGAAAAGTTCTCCACAGATTTGAGTTCCATCGAGTTGCTCTGGATTTACACCTGTGCGCCCCCGAGCACAGAAGCTGTTCCTTTCCATAGCTCCCAAAATACGCACTTCCTCCTCGGAGGGGCACATTTTTCCTCAAACTGAAAATGAAAGCTGTTCAAACACCTAGATGGCCCTTAATTACTGTCTCAACTGTACTGGGTTAGAACTTCATCCTTCTTGCTCATCTTGGAAAGGTAGAATAGGAAATGCTACGATAACATGTAGTTTTGCAGTAATGGTCTACAATGCTTGAACTTTGTAAAGCCTTTTCCAATTACTTTTGTAACTTACTAGTGTTTAGGGATATTTTTTTGTTAAGGATACATCACATTAATTGTCTTCCTTGGATCTGTTTTCCACAAGAAGTCCAATATATAGAAAAAAGAGGGAGGAAATTAGGTGGCGGAGTTAATTAGATTAGTTTGTGCTGTAGTGAAGCCGGAAGATTCCACTAAATCCCATAATAGACCCTAATGAGGGCTTTATCATGCTTGTTAAACGGGCCATTTAGTTGTGTGAAGGAACCATTGAGTGTAATATAAAAACTGGTTAATAAAAAAAAAAATCTTTTAATTGCATACATAGGCGCTGCAATATCAAAAGAATCCGGCTGAATGGAATAGCCTCAAACTAAATGCAGTCAAAGCTTTGCAGCGCTTGTAATGGTGAACATGTAATGTGATTATGCCAATTAATTTTCCCTGACTGGCATAAAATTAATGTTCTGTGAATGATTTACACTGGAGAGCATTAATTATTGCAGTCTATCAAGGTAGAAGTTGGAATTGCATTTATATTTTTTTATAAGAAGAGGGAAAGAAGGCATGCTCATTTCTGGGAAGTCTTCTTTACCCTTTGTTTAGGGTTTCTAGGAAAAAATTGCTGGCTAGAATCATTGATTTGTGACCAGCATGTGTTTGGTTGTGGGCCAGCTAACACACAAATTCTACCTTCCATCTTGGTTCCAAGGTAGATTTCTTGGTTCTCAGTGGATTTCAACCTCTGGTCTGTAGACTCCTGCCAGTCCACAAGCTAAGCCTATGGGGTCCATAAAGGTTGTCGTTACCTCAGAACAATGGTTTTTGACCTCAGGTCTGCAGAGCTTATGGGATCTACAGACTGTCGAAAATTTCCAAAGGAGTCTGTACTTCCTTCTGAAATGTTTTAGGGGTCCACAAATAAACAAAGGTTGAGAATCACCGTGCTAGATTATTTGTGCTTTAACTACTTGGCTTCTGGCTAACATGCCTTATGTTTGGGGCCAAAAATCCATCTATCCCATGCTGGTCAATGAATCTCAATGTGGAAGGCTGATGTTCACAAATCCTTCAGAAGAGACTAGCAATGAAGAGATTCATTTCTCAATGAGAGACAAACATTTGACTCTTCTCAGAGGAGGGATCATAGCGAGGCCTTTGGCACAGAAGAGAGGCGGATGGTCTTTGTTCCCTTCACGTGACACTGTTTACCCCTTAAAATCATATACTTCGGGCAAAGAAGAGATCTCTTAGGACCTAGGTCCATTCTTTGGAAGCCAGTGCAAGATTGTTCCTTACAATCTTTTTCCTAGAATATAGTCGAGTCCCATTTTGAATGTCTCCAAGGAGGGCGAATCTGCTGGGAAATCATATCACTTTAGCTCTCATGGACTTCCTCTGTAGCGATCCTCAACTTGGATGAGAGGAGGGGCAGCCATGGCTATGCTCTTCCCATTGCAGCCTTCCATTAGCCCCAGTCTGCAGCCTACTTATCGTCTTGCTTCGGTAGCTTTTCCCTGAGCTTCATCCAACTTGTGGGCATCTTTCCCATAGAGAGGAGCCCAGAGGTGGGTGCTCTAGTCAGAGTCTTCTCTGCTTCCCTGCTCACTGCCTAGCTGTCCTGTGCACGCCCGTCCCTCAACGGGCCCTGCCTTTTCATTGGACTGTTGCCATCAATATCCAGTGTGTTCCCCTGAAGCCTCCACCAGATGGCATTTCATTTATACCCATGAGGCACATGTGACAGAGACCAGATGGTAACTACGCATAAGACCACTAGGGGATCCCATCTGGCCTTCCAAGGGACAGTCATTGTTTTGCTTGAGAACTCAGTAGTTTCCCAGAGGGCAGGGCAGCGTCCCAGCTCTGCCGGCTGTAGCTTAACTCTTCCCCAGCAGGACGGCGTCTCCAGGGGCATTGGTGAGACCTGCCAGTCATTAATAAGAGGCTCTATCCGACTTAGCAGATAGCATCAGGGATACACTGAATGAACTGAGCAGCTGCAGTGAAAAGGAGAAGAAGCCCACCTCCACACTCCCTGTTTATTCATTTCTGTTCATTTCCGACCCATGGGGCTCTTGGCTTGGGGTAAGCACTGAAACGGGAAAGGCAGACCTCTGAGGGCCTCTCCATTAGCCGTTTGCATGCACAGGGGCCCAGTTGGCATGCCCCGGGGTAGAAAAGGTGCGCCCATGATAGGTGCACAATGGCACGCCTCGGTGGTTTAAAAACCAGGCCTTTTAATGGGAACCGATGGGTGCGCGTTCGGTGCCGACATTTCATCAGGGGCTGGGAATGTGAGATGGGTCTGCTCCCTAGATGGCTGTGTTCACCTTGGGAAGGCGATGTGCTCGAGTGTCCGCAGAGTTTACAGAGTGGATTCTCGTTGCTGTTATTTAACAGTTAGGTTCCAGTAACACCAAGAGGACCACTCGGTTGGGGCCTCATCGTGCGAGCTGCTGTACAAACAGACAGTACATGACACCCCCTGATCCAAAGACTTAACAGTCTAAGGGTATGTCTAGACTGCATCCCTCTGTCGGCAGAGGGATGCAGATTAGGCAGGTCGACATTGCAAATGAGTCAGGGATTTAAATATCCTGTGCCTAATTTGCATAAAAATGGCCACCACTTTTGCCGACTCTGCACTTTGTCGGCAAAAAGCGGCAGTCTAGAGGGGGATCTATCGAGAAAGAAAGCCTTTTTCGACAGATCCCTTATGCCTCCTGCTCGGTCCCAGGGGAGAAGGGTGGGACTGAAACTGAAAGACCCTCTCCTGGATGGGAGCTGGGATACATTCAGGCCTGCCAAGGGCAGGGGGTAGGGGAAGCAACCCCCCAGACCCCATGATACAAAAGGGCCAGGAGCTCCCGGCCGCTGAAGTCAGATCCCTGGGCCCTTTCAAGCGCTGCCAGCATGTTGTGCCGTGTGCTCTGGGCAGCACTAGGAGCCGTTTGGGGGAGGCATGGTGCTCTTCGGGCAGCACTGAGCAGCCCCGCCCCTTTGAATGGAGGCCCCGCCTCTTCCAGGAGTGTAGAACAGGCCCCTCCCCCACCATCTTGCCCGCTGTCGGCCCCGCTGGATGCATTGCCAGAGCAGCATATGGCAACTCCCGCTGCTGCTGCTATCCCTGGAGATGAAAAATCCCATCAGATGGAAAATGCTCTCCTGGGCTCTCAGGCTAAATTCTGAAACGTGCCCTATTAACGGCTGCATCAATGCACATTAGCTCCTGCTCACGGAAAAGGCAGCAGCTGTTTTACACACAACTTGAATTGATCCCAGTTCAGCGTCGGCCTGGCTGTTGAGCTGCCTTTCTTCCAAGCAGTTTTGGCCTCGGTAGTGAGAAACCTGCACTGTATTAACTGTTGGTCGGGGTCGGCGGGATGGGTTGATTTACGGTGTCTGATGTGCAAAGGGGGAGATGAATCATCAGCAGCTGTCAGAAGCAAACAGGCTGACACTTGATGGATTCTGGCATAAACTGAGTCATCTCGCTTATAACCCTGACAGTCAGATTGAAGTGCCGTTGCGGTCATTTCACAGCAGGGACTGCATGGGCCGGAAGTGCCGCAAAAAGTCAAATGAAGGGCAGAACTTTTTCGGAATGATTTTATTTTTTTGCAGGATCACAAAACAATGGAGCGGGCCAGCTGGTTTCCATCAGTCACACCCACGGAGCTGGGTTCGTTTACACCAACTGAAGTTCTAGCCGTAAAAATGTCGAAGTGGAAATCCCACCAATCGACTGGACTCAGAGTAAAAATGGAAATGTCTGATCCTACTGGCAGCCCCACTTCTTGGTTAAGTCAGTTGCTTTAACAGCGCTATCCCTGTTCTCCGCAGCTAAGGTTCATGTCTGGTAGGACATAGGCATGGCCCCCTGCTGCTGCCAGTGGCCGCGGTTGACGTAATAAGATGCTCTAGCCACTAGCCCAGACTGCCTGCAGTATAGCTATGGGGAAGGTAAATCATGGAGCACATGACCTATGAGGAGAGCCTGGAGGATTTGAGCTTATTTAGCCTGCAGAAGAGAAGAGTGAGGGGGGATTTGGTAGCAGCCTTCAACTTCCTGAAGGGGGGTTCCAAAGAGGATGGAGAGAGGCTGTTCTCAGTGGTGACAGATGACAGAACGAGGAGCAATGGTCTCAAGTTGCAGTGGGGGAGGTCTACGTTGGATATTAGGACAAACTATTTCACTAGTAAACCGCATTTTTTGAGGACTACAGAATCTTTCAAAAAGAGGGTTATTTTCCGAAAGACCCCCGTCTAGACAGTGGTTTCACTTTTAAAATACCCGTTTTCAAAAAAATGTGCAGCCGCCATTATGCAAATGAAGTGCGGCAAATTCAAATCCCTGCTTCATTTGCAATTTCGATCTGTCTAATTTATATCCCTCTTTTGAAAGAGGGATGTAGTCTAGACATAGCCTACGAGGGGGGGTGCAACACTGGGATGGGTTCCCTAGGGAGGGGGTGGAATCTCCATCCCTAGAGGTTTTTAAGTCGCGGCTTGACACAGCCCTGGCTGGGATGATTGAGTTGGGGCTGGTCCTGCCTTGGACAGGGGGCTGGACTCGATGACTCCTGAGGTCTCTTCCAACGCTATGATTCTGTGATTCTATGACGATGGCTATTGCTGGACCAGAGGGCCTTGGCTGGCCAGATTCAGAAGCGCAGCTGCAGCAGGGCTGGCGGCAATGGGATCGGCACGGTGGGGAGCACATCCCCAGGTGGGGTGGGAAGTATGGCTGGGGCGGGGAGTGCAGGAGAACAGTCCCAGCCAGGACTGGGAGCAGAGCCCATTGGTCAGGGCTGGCACCTGGGAACAGGGCTGACAGCTGGGACGGGAGCCTTGTCCTTCTGGAAAACTCCATGGTTCAGGTCCTGAGGGTGCCGGACAAGGGAAGTCCCACATGAATCTCCTGTCTGGCCAAACAGCAGGGGGCAGAATATCCCTTGGGAAGTCATTACCGTGCTGCACGGCTTCAGGAAACGTTATATGCCAACAGGACTGGTCTTAGTTCTGTGCCCGGCCAGGCTCAGGAGAGCTTTCTTCTCTAACACAATTGTAGTGCTGCTAGTTGGTTTTTAACATGCACATATTTAATAATTACTTGTGCACTGTCCCTGCCAGGGGCAAGTGCCAATTGGAAACAGGCTAAAATGGCTTCATTAGGATTCTTTGCTCTTATCCGATTTGTCTGCTTCTTTTGGAAATGCATGTAGAGATGGTCCCAAATTCCCCCATCTGAATAGCTTCTCTCCATCCTCTTTGGCACCCCCCCCTTTCAGGTAGTTGAAGGCTGCTCTCAAATCCCCCCTCACTCTTCTCTTCTGCCGGACCATGGATGGTGCCAGACCAGAGAGTCCTGGAGTGTAGAGGTTCCATCTGTAGTTGACCCCCATGCTCAAGTTCAGCTTAAAACATTGTCTTCCAACTTGTGTATGTTTAAGGAAACTGCAGAGAAATGAGCCATTGATTCACCTGCGCTCACCTGTACCGTTTCGCTCCTGTTTTGTTTTGGTTTTCCCCAGCCAATTCTTGATATTAAAAGAGCTGCCTGATGCAATTCCAGGTAAGCTGGGCATATTTTATTAAGGACTGCAAACCGTTCAGTGGCTTGAGGGTTTTTGTGCGTAAACACTTGCCGCAATTGGTTTGATTACATTTGCTCTGGGATCGGTGGCACACAAGCCCCTGATTAGATTTTAGCCGTGCTGCCAATTCCAAAGAAGCTCTTGACCTAGTCGTCTGAAATGGCCTTTGGGAAATCACGTTTCTTGTTCCTGGGGCTTCCACCCGGGGATGCGGGAATCAGGGCAGGCGAAGAGGGGTTATTGTGCCTCTTTGAAAAATTAGTGAGCAAGGATTCAGCCTTTCATAAATCCTTTGTTTAAACAGAAGACATTGGACAATGTACAATCGTCGTGCTGTATGTTGTCTCTACTGTGCCACTTCTGTGCTGTAACTCAGTGTGTTGTGTCAAGTCAAGTCACAGGTGATGTGAGTCTTTTAGAGCTCTAACATTAACAGCATAGCTCTTTGGCTCATGCTGCGGCAGCGCATGCTTTTAGCTCCGGAGATTGCAGGCTCGGTGTGAAGCGTTGAGCAAGATGGCAGCTGTGACGTTAGATCATACCATTTAAGCAGGAGAGTACTTAGATTGCACATCTGCAGGCAGCCTTGACGTAGGCTAGGCTAGTGCTTTTGAGGACATGGGCTTTCCCATCAGTGGGAAATGATGCTATTTGAACATTTGCTTTCATCCTAAAATGAGCCCAAAAGGTCAAAATAACCAAAAGGTTCGGAAACGCCAAAGCTGTGAAAAATTACAGCTTGGGCCTATCACAATGGAAAAGGTTGGCATTTTCGATTGAAGCAAAACGTTTCAACGTGCCAATGTCCACAACATTTTTGAAAGGTCAATTTGAAATGTTTTGCTTTTCATTTTCCCACTGAAACACCGGAAAACGTCCTTGAAACGGACATTGTCCTACTAAGAATGTTGATTTTGATAAAATCCTATATTTCAGCAAGAGAACTTTGGGATCAATCCATGTCAACCCATTGTCATGCTGGTGCTGGAATAGGCATCGCTATTCCCTGAATCACCACCGCTCCAAACTACTGCTAGAGAAAGCACAATTTCCATCCCTCTTACATGGCCACGGCTCTGTTAGTTGGGAGAGCAAACGCTTTATAAAAACCAGACAATGTTGTAATGCAACAGGAACCTTATTCCAGCTCTTCGGACCTGCACCTTCCAAAATGTGTCAGTTTAGGCTCTACAAACTTGACATTTAGAATGGGTTACATATTTACAGTCTGCTCTGGATGTAAGCAAATACACTGCAAGCAATGAACACACTTTTATAGTGTAGTAACCCTGCGTGATTGAGCCATTTTTAGATGTCACTAAAATGAGTACTGCGTCCAAAGGAGAATATAAATCTGCAGCTGTTATGCTTCGTTTTTCCAGCCTGCCCACTTGTGAATATTAAAGAGTCTAGTGTATTTTTCTCAAGAGGACCCTGAGTCTCCTGGCCAAATTGCAGGGAAGGTCATTGTGTTCCACACACCTGAAATCCCTCTGCAGTTATCATTGGTTTAATCCTCCTTCACTGTTGTATAAGGCTTGCTTGTGTGCCATGGAACAGCTGCCCTGATCCATGCCAGAGGTGGTGGCATTCCAGTGGTGGGCTGTGAGAACTGATCCCAACATAGAAACCGGGAAGTAATATTATTTCAGGCCAAAGCGAGGCCCATTGCCAGAACTACTAGCTCTCCCTTGGAATTACTTAATATGCTCACCCTCTGCAGCTCAGCATGTCTGTCAGATCCCAATGGACAGTCCGTTCCCTGCAGCAGCCTTCTGGGAGCTGATCCAGAGCTCACTGAAGTCAGTGCGAGCCATTTCAGTGGGCTTTGGATCAGGGCACTGCTGAGGATGTGGTGAAGGCTAGGACTTTCCCAGGGTTCAAAAAAGAGCTAGACAGATTCACAGAGATTAGGTCGATCAATGGCTATTAACTAGGACGGGTCGGAATGGTGTCCCTAGCTGCTGGAAATGGAGGACAGGAGAGAGATTGCTTGAAGATTCCCTATTGTGTTCACTCCCTCTGGGGCATCTGGCATTGGCCACTGTCAGCAGACAGGACACTGGGCTGGATGGACCTTTGGTCTGACCTAGTCTGGCCGTTCTCATGTTCTTAAGTTCACAGGCAATGGAAGATCACCAACGCCAAGTTATGCACGATTAGGAACTTTCAGCATTCAGAAGAACAGTGGCGTTGATACACAGTGGCACTGTGTGTTGTATCAAGAATTAAGCCTTCAGGGCTCACTAATCATAATGAGGCTTCAGGGATACATGTCATGGAACAGACTCTCCCCACCTAGCATGGGGCTGTCCTGCCCAGCTGTGCAAATTAGAACATTACTCCTGTAGATATTGATTCTGGGAATAAACCTGGCTTCAGCAACTCATCACATGAGGTATATTACCTAGCAGTCTATACTGCCTGTAAACTAGTAAAATCCATTTAAGTTCATGTCTGTGTTTCAGAACTTGGGGATAACTTTCTGTCAATGTTGGGACAGAGCAGTTTTTGACAGTATCCTCAAAACCAAAAATAATGGTGGAGTGTCCCAGATCGTCTGAGTTTTGCCCAGCATGTGTCCAAAGGACGAAGTGACTGGTGTTGTCCTAGGCTGAAGAATTTGTAATGAAAAGTTTTCAGTGAGTGGGGTTGTTTTAAAATTGTTGCATTTTATTGCAAAATGGCACTTATTACAATGCAACCACCAAATCAGAGGCGGCTACTGAGAATTGGCGCTCTCCTGTGCATTTCATTCACACCCAGAGTCTTCTCTGGGAAACGTAATTTTGTTCCATTCCAGAACATAGCGCTGGGGGTTGAGGGTCCAGAAGTAATGTGCCTCCCCATCATCTTCATTCTTGTTTGCCCTGCCTATTATGTTACCATTTAGCTGGTGGGAAGGTTTTCAGTCTTCATTTATCTGCCGTGAAGCAATTCTGTGCAACAACACCTCAGTGCTTGTGAGCCACTCCCCACCTGCAACCAAACCAACTCCTCCCCACCGCTACCGTTATAACTTAACGTCTCTGTATTTGCAATGCCATTTGCCTGGCTGCAGATACAGCACAAAGATTCTGCATGAAGTCCTTGGCAGGAAATGATTTGCTGCCTGCTGTTAATATGGAATATGGGCACCAGCTGAGCAGCACTGCATGTGGAAGTGGCGGGGAAATCTCTGATGTTTTCCGATTGCTCTGGCAAGTGTGGCTTCTCATTAAATCTGATGCAAAAGCCCTGATGCAAAATCACTTCGGGTCTAACGGTATTTTTCCCAGTGAATTTGTCACTCTTTTTTATCATGGATTTTTTTATTAGAAACTTTTCAGAGGGGAAAGAATAGAAATTTGTTTTTTAAAACCGACTTCACAAACACAACCAGCCAGGTGCATCACATATGTTGAAAAGCTCTTTATCTGCACCGGCTCGTTTTCCGAACCATCACATCCCTACCCTTCCCCTTCAACCCCAAATAAATGGAGTCCATTCCCTAGAAAATATCTTTCAGGAGGATTCAGTGTGCAACTATAGAGATGCTGAGTTGGGGATGTTTCTCATAATGGAAAACGCCTTCCAGGGAGAGTTTCCATGGTAAATGTTTTCATAACCTTCTGTACCAATTAGACATTCTTAGCAGGCAGATCAGTAGGGAGACGCAATCAGATATCAGCCTAATTTGACCTGTATGGTAGACTTGCTGTCTCTGTGAGAGCCAGGATATGACTGCTGATGGAGGGCACACCACACTTGGGCTGCATTACCCAGAGTATTTTCTTAAGAGGGCCACTTCAAGGAATCCATGTGTGTGTGTTGTGATATCTTACTGAGCTGTCTGAGTAGGCGTGCTATGCACAGATAGGTCGCCAGACTTCTGGTGTCAGCGGTGGGAGATTGATCCTATCTCTAGCAGTTGGCAATCAATCTCATGACTTTCCAAAAGAGTATTACACCTTTGCTCCAGGTTTGCTGCTATGGGTCATGTCCCTTCCTTTTTGTAGGGGGAGTCAAAGCTCTGAAAGATGGGGCATTAGGCAGGATAGCCTGCTTCCATCTGCAAAGGAGAGCCAGAGAAGCAGGAGGAAGCGACTTACAGTTCTAGCCCTTCCAAGACTTTAATAGGCCACGGTCCCACTTCTGCTTGGGGCTGCCTGTCCATCAGCATCCCGTGGACACAGGTGAGTTTTTGGAAGTGGCAGGAAATGCCGAAGCTGCAAGGGAGCAGAGAGAAGACTGATGGGGAGCCAGACAAACAAGCACTTTGTGAAGGAGGAGGGAGAAAATCTGACTGGAAATAGAAATCCCTCCCCTCAGTCAGGATACCAGTCCCTCCACTTCCTTTGTTCAACCAGCAGGATGGCTCCTCAGCGAAAAGTAACCTGCGGTAAATGGCGGTTGGTAGGAAGCGAGGTAAGAAAGACATGAGGGGTCAGACTGTCCTCAGTTACTGCTGTGGCAGAGCTCCGGCTGTTCCCCGTGGGTCTCGTGCTGCTGGTGGAGAGCGTCAGCCTCACAGGCTCACGGTGGCCCTCCCCACGGCCTCTTTCTCTCTACTAGAAGCAGGAGCCACAGCCTGCTGAGACATGCTCATAGAATCATAGAACCCCAGGGCTGGCAGAGACCTCAGGAGGTCATCAAGTCCAGCCACCTGCCCAAGGCAGGACCAATCCCGACTAAATCAACTAAATCAATCCCAACCAAGACTTAAAAACCTCTAGGGATGGAGATTCCTCCTCCCTAGGGAACCCATCCCAGTGCTTCACCACCCTCCTAGGGAAATCGTTTTTCCTAATATCCAACCTAGACCTCCCCCACTGCAACTTGAGACCATTGCTCCTTGTTCTGCCATCACGACAGAGAACAGCCTCTCTCCTTCCTCTTTGGAACCTCCCTTCAGGTAGAAGGCTGCTCTCAAATCCCCCCTCACTCTTCTCTTCTGCAGACTAAACAAACACAAATCCCTCCGCCTCTCTTCATAGGTCATGTGCTCCAGTCCCCTAATCATTTTGGTTGCCCTCCGCTGGATTCTCTCCAATGTGTCCACAACCTTTCTATAGTGGGGGGCCCAGAACTGGACACAATATGGTGGCCTTACCAGAGCTGAATAAAGGGGAATAATCACTTCTCTAGATCTGCTGGCAATGCTCCTCCTAATGTAACCTTATATGCCATTAGCATTCTTGGCTACAAGGGCACACTGTTGACTCATATCCAGCTTCTCATCCACTGTAACCCTCAGGTCCTTTTCTGCAGAACTGCTACTTAGCCATTCGGTCCCCAGCCTATAACAATGCTTGGGATTCTTCTGTCCCAAGTGCAGGACTCTGCACTTGTCCTTGTTCAACCTCATCATATTTCTTTTGGCCCAATCCTCTAATCTGTCTAGGTCACTCTGGACCCTATCCCTGCCCTCCAGCGTATCTACCTCTCCCCCTAGCTTAGTGTCATCTGCAAACTTGCTGAGGGTGCAATCCATCCCCTCATCCAGGTCATTAATACAGATGTTGAACAAAACCGGCCCTAGAACCGATCCTTGGGGCACTCCGCTAGAAACCAACCACCAACCTGACATCGAGCCGTTGATCACTACCCGCTGGGCCCGACAGTCTAGCCAGCTTTCTGTCCATCCTGCAGTCCATTTATCCAATCCATGCTTCCTTAACTTGCTGGCAAGAATATTGTGGAGACCGTATCAAAAGCTTTGCCAAAGTCATCACAGGCTAGTTCATGAGTTTGGGGTAAAATCCCCTCTGAGGTCCTGATCTCCCTTCTCGGGGCAGAGGTTGAGATGTTGTGGGGAGGTTGGGGGGTACTGGGCCTGCCCACTACTCCAGGTTCCAGGCCAGGGGCCCTAAGGCAGCGGCAACAGGCAGGGTTACTGCTACATTCAATCTGGACGCTTTTCTTGGGTCACTTCCCCAAACGATCCCTCCCAGCACCTTTCCATTGGTACCCACTCATCAGTCCTCTGTTCACACAGCACTTCCTCCTTCCTGTCCTTTGCTCTTTTCCTTCCCCTTCTTGCCTGGGGAACCCTTTTAAAGCAGCACCACAGGCCATTAGGTGTCTAATCAGCCTGTAGCGTTAGCAAGCTCTACTTTACCCCAGGTGCCTGCCTGATTACGCTGCAGTTGGGTGAATCGCTTTCTTTCCCCTGAGTAAAGGAAAGCCCCAAAACCTAAGTCCCAGCGTGTCTTCCCTCCATCAATGCGCGGCAGCCAGCTAGTCTGGGTGTGGCACATGGCCAACAGCTCTCGTGCCCCACATGCATCATCAGGGCACAGTCTTGGACCCCCGCTAGCCAGGCCTGGTTGTTGGAGTTTCCCAAAAAGAAGCCATTTTTCTTCAGAAGATGCCGCTATTAGTCAATTTCCAGATTTGAAAAAAAATAAAATCAATATTTTTCAAAATGGTCAAAAGTCTCATTTTGACATTTTCAAAATGAAACATCTTTGGTTTTTCCAGTTCAAAATGACGTTTTGTTTTGAATTGTTCATTCGTTTTTACCGGTTTAAACAAAAAAAAAGTTCACCATTTCTAAAAGGGGAGAAAGCAAAATGAAACGAAAGCAAATCATGGTGATCGACCCTCTGCAATTTTTCATATGATCGGTTCACAAGTATTGTCCAGATTTGAACTTTTCATCCTGGGTTAAGATGGAAAATTGCAAAATCTCAGGCTTTCGCAAGCTGGAAAAACAGTTTCACACCCAGCTGTGTTCCTAATCGCAGTGTCACAAGCTACCCCCGTGGAGGCAGGAAACAGGTAGAGCTGTCTCCCACTCTGTACATACCTACCCAGCTGAGTGCTAAACTAGCAGTCACATTGATACCGAACTTCTAACTGAGACACAGCCTGGCTGTACTGTTGTCACTGGCCTACAGAAAGGAGCAGCTAACTAAGACATTTCTTCCATTCTATGTCCCAGTTGTCACTGGGCCAGGCCAATGGGGTATGAGAATATTTTTCGTACTGCATTCAGACTTCAGGGCTGGAATGGAGTCTTCCTATATGTTTTAGTTTAGAAAAGAGAAGATAGCAGTTTTCAAGTATCTAAAAGGGTGTTACAAAGGAGGATGGAGAAAAATTGATCTCCGTGGCCTCTGAGGACAGGACAAGAAGCAATGGGCTTAAATTGCAGCAAGGGAGGTTTAGGTTGGACATTAGGAAAAACTTCCTACCTGTCAGGGTGGTGAAACACTGGAATAAATTGCCTAGGGAGGCTGTGGAATCTCCATCACTGGAAATATTTAAGAGTAGGTTGGATAGACACCTGTCAGGGATGGTCTAGACAGTGCTTGGTCCTGCCATGAGGGCAGGGGACTGGACTTGATGACCTCTTGAGGTCCCTTCCAGTTCTAGTGTTCTATGATTCTATAATCTACAAGCAGATTTTTCGAAAAAGTGAGCCACTTTTCGAAAGAGAGTCTAAAAGCACAGTTTGCATTCAATAGTGCCTTTTTTTGAAAGAGAACTTTCGAAAAAAGGCGTTATTCCTCATAGAATGAGGTTTCCCGCAATCGAAAAAACTGCCGCGTTCTTTCAATTTACTTTCGAAAGAATGCGGCTGCTGTCTAGATGCAGGTACGGGGAGGGAGGGGGTTTCGAAAAAACCCTGTAGTCTAGACACACCCTTAAGAGTCTATCAGCAGATGAGTCTAAATCAAGTGATCTTTGTTTTCTTATGCCAGTTCATGAACGAAGGATTGTATCTGCTAGTTTCATACCTGATGGCTGGGATCTGCACCCGGGTGTTCTGGGTATTTTTAAGACGCAAGAATAAAAATTATCGTATTTACTGGCAGGGGGGCTATTTAAAGAATGATATGGATTTTGCAAAAATAAAGATCTTAAAAACAGGTCACAATCTGGGTTGATAAATCCAAACTAACATTGCACCCAGCCTAAAAATAACACACAAGAATTGAGATCACCGTTTCCGTTCTCACAGGGAAATATTCGCAGCCCGGGCTGCCAGGAGGACTCCGCGTACAAACATAGGGACGCTGAGCCAGGGACATTTCTCACAGTGGAAAACGCCCTCCTGGGAGTGTTCTCATTGTAAATGTTTTCATAACCTTGTGTACCAATTAGATGTTCTTGTCTGGTTGCGTCTCCTGACTGATCTGCCTACGATCAGCCTAATGGATCTGTACGGTAGACTCGCTGTCATGAATAAAAACGAAGGCAGGGTCAGTTATCCGGGGAATTGGTGGCCTGGACTAGAAAGCTCCCAGGGCTAGAAAAAAAAATCTTTTTATTATTCTTGGAAGCCCTTTTGCTCCCAGTGAAAAGGAAATTGTAGACAACAGAGGGGTGGGGAGAATGGGGGATTTAAGGGCTGGTTGGCTTGTTTACCATATACTACATATTTTGTGAAGTTCTATTTTTGCCTGGGAAAGTCAGGGTGCATTTTATACTCGGTGAAGCATTCAGCATGGCAAGCTGCTTTCCAGGAGAAGCCTTTGGCGTCACACTTCTCTACTTGCCTTGACCCGTCAGAATCTGAGTTTAACGATCTGGTGGGTGTGACAAAGTTCATTTTTCCCCCAACGGGGGCCCAAGGGAGTCAGCAGATTGGGTTTACTATATTATCTTCATTGTGGGCCGCAATGCAGCACCCCATTGAAATCTATTTCCTAAGGAAGGTAGTAAGCAGAAGCAGGAGGACTGGACAGTGACAGGGGCGCCCTCTGGGTTTGATTTAGTGAGTCTTAACTAGACTCGCAAAATCAACCTTTGGAAGATTGATCCCTGCAGCATCGATCTTCTGTTTAGTGAAGACATGGCCTAAGGGTGGCAGAACCTGTCCCTGTACTTGCTGGCGAGTGACTATTTCTTTCTCTGTCAGGTTGGGAGGGGCAGTTTCTTTCTGATGTGTAACTGGTACAAATCCAGCATGGATTTGTAAAGAACAAATCATGTCGACAAAACTATACCTGCGTCTACACTGCCGCGGAGTTCTGTCGACATAACATCGACAGAACTCGGCAATTTTGTCGACGGCGGTAAACCTCCTTCTACGAGGAATAACGCCCTTTTGTCGACAGAGTTCTGTTGCCAGAAGGCATTATTGCATCTACACTGTCCTTTGCATCTACACTGTCAAGTCGACAAAGCGGCTTGCTTTGTCGACAGAACTGGATGTAGTCTAGATGCTCTTTGTCGACAGAAGCGTCGACAAAACTTCTGTCGACAAAAGCCTGTAGTCTAGACGTACCCTAAGAGACCCCATGCGTACCATACTGACAACTGCCGTTCTTGTCCTTCTGACCTGGCTGGGCTCAGTTTCCCTCTATAGGCCAAGTTTGTGTGATGTTGCAACATGACGCAAGGGGTCACAACGCTACTTCCTGATTTGGCCCAGCTGTTGCTCCCCCCCAATCATCATGAGAGAGGGACACCTGGGACACCCCTGGACTGTGACTCCAGAGACCTGGTATTTATTCCCAGCTCTGCCACCAGCCTGCTGTGTGACCTAGGGCAAGTCACCCCTGTGCCTCAGTTTCCCCAAAATGAGACTAATGTTACTGCCCTCCTTTGCAAGGTGCTTTGCGATTGGTTGCTGAAAATTCCAGTTGGCGGGCTAGATGTTGTTGTTGTTGTTATTATTGTTACATAAACAGGAGCTCAGTCCAGTGACCACAGAAATCAATGGGCATCCTCCGGCAGAGTTCAAGGGATTTTGGATTGGGCCCTGCAAGCAGTTCCCTTATTCTGCTGCACTGAAGATTAAAATGATCTAACTTTGAAGAATGGTGAGAGCAACTTCACTGACTATCGAAGCAGGAAAATGTAGGGCAGCTCTCACTGACCATCTCAGAATGTAGATTAATAAATCATTCAAACAAGGCTGGGCCAATTAGCACTCAATTAGCAAACTGAATGTGGGCGCCTCCTCATTCTGACATACATGTTTCTCCTACACAGAATATATTTTAAAATAAAATAGTCAGGAAATTTTTCAAAAACAGCCACTTTCCGTGACACTGGGTTTATTTGGCTCTCAAATCTAACCATGTAGGCCCCCATCCAGCAAATCACTTAACTTGAAAGCATATGACTACTTCCACCGAGGACAACAGAATCACTGATTGTACCAATAACTCTGTGAATGCTAACAGGAACCTGTTATACCATGGAGATCCTTTGTATCATGCAGCAGTTGCCATGGCAATGTCAGTATTTTCCAACTGTCACAAGACGTTTCCAGCTGCTGTTCAGTGAAACGATTCTCATTCACTACAATGGGCGTTGGATGGGGCCCTCGAGTGACTGAGCACCAGAGGCATAGAGTCATGGAGTTTAAGACCAGAGGGGACCAGTAGATGATCTAGTTTGACCTCCTGAGTAGAAGGAGGATGTACATGTCACCTACACACCTGCTGGGTGTGGTTCAGTGTCCCATGCAGTCCCACCTCCAAAGAGAGAATGAGTTTGCTCGACAGCCATAGCTGAGAGCCAGCGGGCTTTTAGCTCAAGCAGTAGAGGCTCATGTACTAAGCTCCGGAGGTCCCAAGTAGATTTCAGTTCAGGCCAGACAGATAGAATGGGAGATACACACAATCCCAGATGATCAAGTATTGAAGGACCAGTCACAATGCAGTGTAGGTGTGTTTACAACATAGGCATACAGGAATGTAACTAATATCCAGCCCCACCTAGGGGCGGTTGAACTCTTTATGGCAGGAGTGGCTTGCCCATAGAGATTTGAATGACTGTTCCATGCAGCTTACTTTGCTTAATTAACGAGCCTCTGATTGCCACAACTGATGCTCTGGACTGGGAATTATCACATGCTGCCTTGCTTCTTATTAGACGAGGGCACTACTTGACTTGCCCAGGGCATTATCGATCATTTTATCCGTTCTGAGTGTTTGCAGTAGCTTTGCATTGATTTTCAGCTCTCTTTGCAAATGAGCTGGCTGACATGATCGGAAAAGCCCGGCTTTTCCTTGATACACAATAATTCCTGTGACCGGGTGTGCCTGGCCTTTGTGACTCCCTACAGGAGGCTCCCCAATCCTATGACACCACTCTTCCTCAGGCAGCAGCCATGTGAGAGGACAGGAGCCATGAAGGTGATGGGCCCTACAGACCCCCCCTACTGAAGTGTTTCTGGAGCCGCCATTTTGGACACTACAGAGTCCTGGTCCTCCAAGAGCTAGAAGGGCGAGCAGGAGCCAATCAGAGCCCAGCAGGCTCAGATAAAAGGACCCACAGGGCTGAGGAGGAGCAGGGCTGAGTGTTATGCTCTGACCACAGTTGCCTGAGGCTTATCTCCGGCTGCACGGGCACAGCCGGGTTGGCAGAGAGAGAGGCAGCTGAGAGCTTTGGCCCCACACTAAGGCTGACGATAAAGTGGTCTGGTGCGAAGAGGCTCATGGCCGTATCAGCAACAAGTTGAATCGAGCTGCGTGTGGCTGCCTTTTCTGACCACTGTTATATCCATTAGCTGGTTATCTGTTGTCAGTCACAGCCGTGGGTTGGGATAATAAGGATCACGCCGTTGTCACTGTTTGCACTGAAACCAGGATCTTTTCTAGTATCAACTGTTCCCTCCAGACCATTCTGCATGTCTGACATTAGTGAGGATTGCAACCTTTAGGCAAAGGTCGAAACCTTCTCTAATATCAGCCATGCAAACAGGTCTGGAGGGAACACCTGGTCCTGGAAACGGGCTATCCTCTGGCTGCTTGCCTTGGGATGAGTGCATTTACAGCATCCTACTAGAAGAGCTTTTTGGTGCCAGCTGGATTCCATGAGTGCCACCATTTCGTACGGTAATCCCCTTTGTCCTTATCGCAAGAGTGCAGGGTGCTACAGAGCAGGGCTCAGGTCTGGAAAAGCAAGAGAACAAAGGCCATTGGCAAGGCGGTGAGGCACTCTTGCAACTAAACTAGTCAGGTTTTTGGAGGTCTGGGCTGGGATGCTTTCATAACGTTGCCGAAGGAATCCCGTGCTGCACGAGGAATCTTGCGCTAACCACTCATCGGTCTAACAAATGAGTCGGGAAATAATCCAGGACACAGTACTTCAGCTCTGCTCCAGTCGTTACCATGGCCACAGTGATCTGCAAATGACTTTTTAGCATCGGGTTGGGTCGTTGTGTTGATTTTTGGTGGTGTTTCCATGCTCCTCAGGGGTTTGAAGGCAAAGAGATGCACTCCAGTCGCATGCAGCTCATTTTGCAAGTGTAGCTCACTTTACGTATGGGTCTGTGTTTGTTCAGCCTACAGTGTATCCTGTTCCACCCCATCAGAGTCCTTCCTGCTGTGTTCTGCAACAGTGGAGGCAGATCACAGAATCATAGAACGCCTGAACTGGAAGGGACCTTGAGAGGTCACTCTTCTCTTCTGTAGAAATAAATAAATAAAGCCCAGTTCCCTCATCCCCCCTTCCTCACAGGTTATGTGCCCCAGCTCCTTAATCATTTTGGTTGCCCTCCACTGGACTCTGTCCAATGTGTCCACATCCTTTCTGTAGTGGGGGGGCCCAAAACCGGATGCAATACTCCAGATGTGGCCTCACCAGTGCCAAATAGAGGGGGAAATCACTTCCCTAGATCTGCTGGTAAGGCTCTACCAATGCAGCCCAATATGCCGTTAGCCTTCTTGGCTACAAGGGCGACCTGTTGACTCATATATATACATTAGTGGGAGAACTTACCTTTTTGCATAGTTAGAATCTTCTCAGAAATCATGGCATTTATAAATGGTTTGAAATCAATTCTCAATCTAAATTTGAAAGTGCTGGTGAAACATAATTCTAGGCTACTACTCAGCTGCCATTCGCCTTCTTAATATTCTAGAAGCTCTATAACAATGACTATAAGATCAAAAATCCTTCTTCAAAGCATGGTGCAATTGAAGAGTTTTCAGTATACTTCCATTTGATAAACCATGGCTTTTTAATGAAAAATTGTTTTGTGAGGGGTTACCTTTGTAACAGAAAACAGTTTGAGAAACCCAAGACATAAAAAACATTCTAGTTGTTTGTAAAACTTGTACTCCTAGTGGCTATCTCAGCCTTCCACCCAGGGGAAGGGGAAAGGGAAGGGGGGGGAAATGCTATTTGCATATAAGGAAGTGGAGCTGATTTTTCTTTCCCTTGATTTGTCCTTCCCACACCCCTTTTCACTTCCTAGAGCTGGGTAGGACCAGATCGAAGAATTACAATGGCATGTGTGGATACACAGAACTTGCTTCTCAGGCAGCAAGCATCTTCTGGTACAATAAAAAAATGATATATTACATAGACATCCCATTGATTTCACTGGGACTACTCCCGTGGTTGAAAAGTCTCAGGGGGTAGCCATGTTAGTCTGTAACTTTAAAAACAATGAATAGTCCTGTGGAAACTTTGAGACTAACAAAAATACATAGCATCATGAGCTTTCATGGGAAAACCCACTTCATCAGATGAGCTGGAGTGGAAATAAGAGAAACCAAGAGAGGTATATAACAGCAAAAGAAGTTCTTGTCAATTGTAAGGCCCATGTTAATGAGACTAATTAAGTGGTATGGATGTGTCCCATTCATAGCTTTTGATGTGAAAATGTGGATGTTAAAGGCAGGGAAAATTGGCTTTGTAATGCGCCAACCAGTTAATGTCTTTATTCAAGTGTTAGTCATAAGGTGCGTCTATACAGCAGTGTTATTTCAGAATAACAGCCATTATTCTGAAATAACAATGCGAGTGTCTACACAGCAATTCCGTTATTTTGAAATAAATTGGAAATAACGGATGGCTTATTCCGACTTCCGTAAACCTTATTCCACGAGGAATAACGCCTCTTCTGAAACAGCTATTTTGGAATAGCAGTATTGGGATGCTCCACTACTGCTATTTTGAAATAGCTCCTCCCCAGGGCCATTCAAAGTAATTACTCCCCAGTGCCTCCTGGGGCTCTAAATCGAGGTAGCACATCCACATTAGGGAAGTGGACTAATTTCGGACTAATTTTGAGGCTACCCTTTAGTGTAGATGTGCTATTTCGAAATAAGCTATTTTGGAGTAGTTCTTCTGCAATAGCTTATTTTGAAATAAGCGTGCAGTGTGGACATACCCATAGAGCCCTGTGCGGATACAAAATCTTGTATTTGCATCCACATGTGCATCCACAAAAATGAGCTGCGGATCTGGATACCCATAGCTCTAAAAGGGAAATCCACAAATTTGCAGGGTTCTAGATACAAAATTTGTATCCACATCCATATCTGCAAAAATGAGCCGTGGATATCTGCATCCACAGATCTGGATACTGGTGGATACAAAGCAGATTGCTGCAGGTTCTACTCAGAGGCACGAGTGTTTGCACAGCTGAGGACAGGAGGTTAGCTCTGAATGTGACGGATCTAGCTTGGGAGGCTAGATGACACAGAAGCACTAAGTCCACTTTGCAACAATCTTACTAGTGCGATTTAGAAGCCATTTAAAATGCTCTATTGTCTTTAGTGCTCCTTTGGGAGAGCAACAAACCCAGCAAGAACTGAGCAAGGTTGCCAGGAGAGCGCAGACTTCCTGTCTACAGAAGATGGCAGCCGCTAGGAACGGACTTTTCTCCATTTTCAAGGTGTGACACACAGAAAACACGTCTGAATGAGCTACATGCCCAGTGTCTCTGGAAATGGATCCCCCACCGCAGGGGGGCAAGAGGAAAATGACACATTTCTCGCAGAGGCTTCATTATTTATTGGTGAGAGCTCATCAACAGCCACCGTAATCAGCTTTCAGCAGAACATTTCACATGGCAGGCCGGTCAGGAGCTCACACAGCATTATCAGTCAATTAATGCTTGGAGACCCTAAATCCACTAGGACAATCTAGGGCTTGGCGCTTGCGTTTTCCTGAGCTAGAGGCAGGAGCATGAAACTAAGTAGACATAAGTACAAACAATGACTGTGTTTTACCCACTCGTTAGCCTCACGGTCCTTGGTATTTAAGGAGTTTAACGTTTAATTGCATTTGTGGGTTTGGTACATTGGCTAGTCAATCACCTGTGAAGTAAAAGCATCTGAGAGGGGTTGAACTCATTTAAAACACTCCAAAGCAGAATGTCGAAGCATGTGATGCACGCTCAGTATTTTGATGAGCTATAGTACACTGTTTGGAATTGGTTATCTATTCAGCAAGCATTGCTTACCTTTCACCTGCAGCATTCTAGCGGACCTCTAAATGTTCCTCTTACCCATTGCATTTTGATAACTAAAGACACAGGAGTATTGCTTACATAGCAGTCATAACAGTAAATTCTTCCTTACCCCCATAGGGTTCTTTTGAGGATAGATCGATTTAAAATAGCATGAGGTGCTCAGGTACACAGTAATGTGGGTTGTATAGATACCCAAAATACGCCGATTTAGGTAGATGTAAAGATGTGAGCTCTATATGGTCTTTGTGGATTTCTAAGCATTACCAACTCACCGTGTTCTTTGGGCTCAGTCCTGCAAGGAGCTGAGTGTTCTAGTTCTGCTCCAGCAATGCACTAAAGCATGTGCTTAACTTTAAGCCCATGAGGAGGCTTGTGGACTTCAAAGCAAGTCTAGCTGGACGTGGGCTGAACTGGAAGACTGATAGATTGGGCCAGATATTCCGTTTGTGTGAATATTGTTTGGATGACCTCAGTGGAGTTCCACTGATTTACACCCGCTGAGACTCTGCCTTTTTCTTTATTAACATTATTCTCTTCCGATTGACTGTGACCAGCATTCCTGTGGATCGTTTTCCTAACAGGCTTCCATTCCAGAAGACTGGCAACATGATTTCAAAAGGTGCCTTGCAGAGTCAAATTTCCATGACCGAGGTTCAGTAACACACCCTAGCAACTGGTGTCTCCTTGTCGTGACCTATTAGCTCTGCACTCTTCTATTTCACGTTAAGGACCCAAACTCGACTGGGTTGCCCATACGGAACTATTATGGCTGTCTTCTAGCAGATGCTGTAAAAATGGAGCAATTTCCCCCTACCTCTCCCCTCCCCCACCACAGGGAAGCAGCTGTAACTTGGCTGCAGGTACTGGTGGAAAGTGTACAGGCACTAGCATTGCCTGCAGAAATGGAAATATCAAGAAGAGATGAGAGTGTGGTCACATCTCTGACCCCGCCTTCCTACACATCTGTCATGGCTCCTTCCCCACTCTGACACAAAAATGCAGAAGTGGGGGGCCAGCAAGTGTACCCCAAAACTTTATCTACCAGGCTTTGGTATAAAACTTCCCCCAAAATCTTAAAACCCTAGATTTTGGGAATAAAACTTCTGCTGCCACCATCCAAATATTAATAACGAAATCAGGGGAAAGATCATTTGGGAAATCTCACCCCTAAAATAAAAATCAGGGCACACAATTAACCAATGCCAGCTTAATAATAGAAAAGAGAAAGAACTTTTATTATTACAACAATATTTCTGTTGCAAGCATAATGACTAGATGGAAAGGTAACAAAATATACTCATGGAGAAACTCCATGGGCCTAGAACTTAGTTACAAAGAAAAGCCAAAACATCTTCTAAAACGTGCACAGACATCAGACCCCATACCCAAACCGTAAAACAAGAAAACCTAACGGATTTATCTAAATTTTACCGTACTTACAGAAAGTGAAGAATTGTTTCTTGGAGAGAGAGACATGTTTGTCTCTCTGTGTGAGTTTCTACAGAGAGAGACAAAGGAGGGAAAAACCCAAATTCCTTTGACCCAGTTTGAAAGTCCTACCTACATTGCTATTGGCCATTCCACCTGGCTAGGTGTAGTTAACCCCTTAGTCCCCAGGCTGCTGGCTAACCCTCATAATCATGACATCTCATGAGAGCCCTGGATGGAGCACAGATAGTCCCAAGACACCGGAAGCAGGCCAGTGCCTGGGAAGCAATCCTGCCTTCCATATCTGCCTTACTACCTTACCATCAGCACCTACCCTTTATTTTATAAGTACTACAGTTCTGAACTACAGCTTGAACCTCTTTAGTCCATCACCCTCTGAACCAGAGAACTTTCCGAACCATGGGAGGTCAAGATTGTCTAGCAGCATTACCAACCCTTCCACTGCTTACTGGGCTCTGAGAAGACATTTAGGGCTAAATTAGAGCTAAATCACAGCCCAGAACACTGAAAGCCAGGACGGGTGGCTGTAAACAAACTTTATGGTACTGCAGGAAACTTGGCCACACCTGTGATAAGTGGACATCCAGCTAACTAACGTCATGCCGGACCACGGATGTTCCCGGACCGGAGAGTGCCAGATTAGAGAGGTCCAATCTGTACCACTGAAAATCTAGCGTGGGTCATAACACTTTGACCACCCTGAATGAATCTTGTCATTGAAATTTAAGAGGCGGAGATGCAGGGTGGTCTGTTAGTCCACCCCTCCTGTCCTGGACTCTAGTAGCGATGCTGGTGCAGAGGCAGTCTGCTTTTCCATAGTGGGGGGAACTGATCTCTATGCACACACAGGGCCAGCTTGCTGCCAATGGACATGAGGATAAATGCACAGCACCTGGTCAGACTGCAAAGCCAGGCAGGATGTACTACCTCCCTTGACAGGTGCTCCATCACTGTCACCTGTGATTAGAAACATCCCAAATCTGCAATCTGGACCTAAAGAAAACAGACTGGTGAATCCAATGGAACAATCTCAGACTTGTGGTTGTCGGTGTGAATGGTTGTTTGTTTAGTCTGATCACCATTTCTTTGCGCTTGTCCATGGGAAAGGCCTCTCCTGTCCCCAGTACAAGCTAGTGAAATTATTCTTGCGTCGGGGCTTGGCTTTGCCACAGAAATATCATTCTTCGACCCGCTGGAAAAGATGCCAAGCGCATAAATGGGGGAGAGACGTTTATAAAAACTCAAAGCAAGGGTGCATATGGGCAAAGGAAGCTCTTGAAACAATGCCAAGGAGGAATTTAGCTGGCACAGGGTGACTTTTAAATCTTTTTCTCCGCCATCTGGAAGATTCGATAGTAAAGTTATCGCTTTCATTCTGATTCACCAATGGGAAAAGGGCACTTAGGCAAGGCCCATATTTCAAAGGATGAATTTTGTGGTTATTTTTAGGTAGGTTGCCATTTAACTTTTTCATTGCCTTCCTACAAAGCCACTTGCCTGCGGCTGGTTGGAAGCACATTTATTTTCCCCTCTTTTGTGGAAGGTGTCTCTGGCCTACGATTCCCCACTAAAAAGAGGCGAGAGTGAAAACTCTTCTTAGAAGCACACTTCATTATAGGCCTCTTGTGCTTCTGCCGCCTCTCTGCCATTCTGTTTAGCGGCAGAAAGCCGCTGAAAAGAAACCACCCGGACTTTCATCACATCTTTCATAACTGTATCAGAAGTTCTGCATTGGGCCCGGGTGGCAGGTCTCTTTCTACATATTCTGTTTGCTTCTCAGGCTGGGATTCATCTTTTTCACAGCCTCGCTAGAAAAGGAAAGTTTGGTTCAACTTTTGAACTACCAAAGTTCACGGTGGAGAACGGTGATTCCATCGCCCTCCGTCCCCTTCCCAAAGTTTCAGAGCCTCGCTGTTCCAGGAAAATTTGCTAACCTCTGTTCTTCTCTGAACAATCCCACCATGCCATGTGCTATAGAATTGGAGGGGTTTTTTTAACTCTGTACTCCTTGGAGAGGAAGGAAGGTCTCAGAGGTGTGGCAGTGGGACAGGTCCTATATGAGGAGAGATTAAAGAGACTAGGTCTTTTCAGCTTGGAAAAGAGGAGACGAAGGGGGGATAGGACAGAGGTCTATAAAATCATGAGTGGTGTGGAGAAAGTGAATAAGGAAAAGTTATTTACTTGTTCCCATAATATAAGAACTAGGGCCACCAAATGAAATTAATGGGCAGCAGGTTTAAAACAAATAAAAGGAAGTTCTTCTTCACACAGCACATAGTCGACCTGTGGAACTCCTTGCTTGAGGAGACTGTGAAGGCTAGGACTATAACAGGGTTTAAAAGAGAACTAGATAAATTCATGGAGGTTAAGTCCATTAATGGCTATTAGCCAGGATAGGTAAGGAATGGTGTCCCTAGCCTCTGTTTGTCAGAGGGTGGAGATGGATGGCAGGAGAGAGATCGCTTGATCATTGCCTGTTCGGTTCACTCCCCTCTGGGACACCTGGCATTGGCCACTGTTGGCAGACAGGATACAGGGCTGGATGGACCATTGGTCTGACCCAGTGTGGCCGTTCCTATGTTCTTATATTCTTGTGGTATCACTCAGGTGGTGCACCGCCCCTCCCCCACCCCCGTGCACTTGGTTGCCCCCTCCCTTTTCCTCTGGGTGGCTGCCCTGTACCCCCTCCTCCCACAGACACCAGTCACCTATGCTGATTCAAGTCAGGACAGGCAGACCACTGCAACAATAGACACAGCTGTTAAAACCCTAAGGAAGGAGGCTAAGGGACTTGGAGATTAGATTGCACACCAGTGTTCCCTGTAGGCCAATTGCTTGGGCGGCCGATCAAGAGAGATTCAGCTGCTGCCCAGCTAATTAGCAGAGAGCCCACAGTGCCCACAGCATGTGTTTCTACTGGTGGTGCACATCCGCACATGCCTCAGCGCACAGAACAAAACTTATTCTGCGCATGGATGGGAAAAAAGTCGAGGAAAACGTTGCTGTATACCCTGCACTGCAGCAAGCGAGTCCCTCCAAGCATCCACTGACGTTCACAATGTTGGGGAACACAAATAATTAGCTCCCGACATCTTTGCAACACTGCCCAAACTGCCACGTCATGTCCGGGAGCACAGCAAGACCGTTAGTCTCTGATGCTGTCGATGGTGCACCGTCCAATGCAACCCAAACTGACTCCAGAATAAAACCAGCTGGGGCTGGACATGCTCATTCTGGCCTGATTTTCACCATCACACATTTTGCGAGGGCAAAGTGAAGCTGATGCCCCTGTTCCCCTGAGGTTCCTACCAGCTGCGGGGTCTCTGGCAGGAATGGATTTCAGTGTGGCAGACGGCAGAGCCCGAGCCTGTCAGATAAAGTGAAGCGCCTGTTAATTGACACTGGATTGGGTGGCCATTGGGCAGGCAGGTCATTTATCTTCCTGACATTCGCCCCTCTCCTGGGCGGCACGCTGTTTCATTCTCCTCAGGAGGCGTGGGGCGTGCCTGGTCATCAAGGCTGTCCTGAGTCGCCTACATGCTTGCTCGTTCGGGTTGTTGGGATTAACCCTTCATCCTTAACCCTAATTAATCTCTCGCTGAGGTTCGGAGGATGAACGGGGGGGATGACAGTGTGGAATCAGCCCTCCCTAGGCCTTGGACGGCCCAACAGAGTAGAATTTTAAGGCTGCTGAGCGTTGCCTCAGAAATAACATTTGCAAGGAACTGAGACAGAAACGGGGGATGAGGAACTGTTTGGCAGTAGCTTTTATTTTTCTCAGCCCAGTTACAACTTTTCTAAGGCAACAGTATCCCGCTAGGCAAACCCCTGTGGTATATGAGTCTGCAAATGAAATCTAAATAGAAATATATTGATTGAAAAAGGTGAAGGGTGACTTCTTGGATGATAAAAGTACCAGACTCTACTGCCCGAGGACGGAGCATGTTAATTTATAGGCAGTGGCAGACTCATGAACCTCTTTACTTGGTCCGTCTACTAGCAGGGCACAGACACGCACTTAGCCATTCTGTTAGTCGCTGTAAGCTGGTCGGGGTAGTGATTTTAATACAGGAGTGGACAATAATTTCCGCAGAGGGACTGCTTAATGAATTTCAATACGTGGCCATGGGCCAGCTCCGCCCCTAAAGAGGGTGGGGTCTGGGGAGGAAGGGGCGGGGCTGGTGACTAGCCTCTCCCAGAGTTGTCTGGGTCAGAGACTTTGAAGTGAAACACAGCACAGGGCTCGCGGATCCTGGCCCAGATGCTACCATGTTTCTGGCTATTTAAAGGGCTCATAGCTCCCGCCCTTGCTGGAGTAGCTTCGCAACCGGGAGCCCTTTAAATAGCCACAGCAGGGAAGCCCCCAGGCAATGCAGTAGTGGCAGGGCCGGGAGCTGTGAGCCCTTTCAATAGCAGCAATTTAAAAGGCTGGTGGCTTCCACCCCTGCGGGGGTAGTGCTGCGACCAGGCGCCGTGAGCCATTTAAATAGGATCCTGCTGCCCGAGCCACTGCCTGGAAATTCAGTGATATGGGCAGCAGGATATACATAGAAAGTGGCCAGAAGCGGCCCAGGGACCTGGCTAAAGGAACCCTGCCCCACAACCCTGCTGGGCATGCTCAGTCTGTAGCTCAGGTATAAAAGACTGGGGAGACGCTCAGTCTGGGCTGACTGCTGGAGGGGAAGGACCTCAGAAGGGAGCTCCTGACCAGCAGCAGCCAGCCGCCCGGGGGGGGGAGACAGCAGAGACTCTAGTAGTGCCAGTTGGGACGTCTCCCCTGCTGTCTACAAGGGAGAAGCCGCCCCACGGGGAATTAGAGGATCCTGCGAGCACGTGAGAAGAGACCCCGCCGGACCAGGTAGGAAGTGGCCCAGGGAGGCTGAGCGAGTAGTGGTCGTCCTGCCACTCACAGGGCCCTGGGCCAGGCCCCTGTGGAGTAGGGTGGGCCCAGGTCCCCCTACCAGGGGTGCAGCCCCCGCCCCACCAGTGACTTGCCGTCACAGGCACATCAGCCCTGCCTTAAAGGGCCAGCCACTGACTTTGTATAGAGACTCCGGCCAGTGGGCCAGCGGGCTCCACCTTAAATGACCCACCAGTGACTCAGTTTAGAGACTCCAGCCCGTGGGCCAGCCTTTGATTTTGCATGGGGACGCTCCCACCCTGTTTAAAGAGCCAATGGGTGAGGGTATGTCTACACTACAGCACTAATTCAAACTAACTTAGTTCGAATTAGTTAATTCGAACTAAGCTAATTCGAATTAGTGCATCTAGACCCAAAAACTAATTCGAACTAGCGCGTCCACACTGATTGGACGCTGGGTCGCATTTAAGGGCAGCTGAAACCGGTTCCGGCAGGGCATCAGGTCAGTAGTTGCTTTGTGTGGCTGCCTATCTGAGGCTCTGCTTAAAGGACCCCCTGGACAGCCGGTTCTCAGCTTTTCCGCTTGCTTGCCTACCTCGCCGAGGACAGCAAAGCGCTTTTCCTCTGCACCTGCCTGTGTCGGTGGTTCCCATTGGGGACGACGCCGCAGTTGGCAACATGGAGCCAGAGCTCACCCCTGGGCATTCTGCTCCAGTTTTTGGACTTGCTGCTGCAATGGCTGGAGGCTGCCTGGCACCATCTGGTGCATGTCAGCCCCCTGCCTCTCCCCCTGGCCTCCCTTGGGGCCATGGAGGAGCCGCAGCAGCGCCCGGACGCCAGCGTGCCCCGCCGCATCTGGAGTCTGGACACCAGCAGCGACTGGTGGGACCGCATCGTCCTGGAGTGCTGGGGAGACCAACAGTGGACCCAGAACTTCAGGATGAAGAAGGACACCTTCCTGGAGCTGTGCGAGTGGCTCGTCCCTGCTCTGCAGCAACGGGACACTCACATGAGGCCCACCATCCCCCTCCAGAAGCGTGTGGCCATTGCCCTATGGAAGCTCTCCACGCCGGACAGCTACCGATCCGTCGGGAACCAGTTCGGCATGGGGAGATCCACCGTCGGAGCGGTGCTCATGCAGGTACGGCACTCACCAGCCACTGGGCCGGGGCGGAGGGGGGCTGCAAGGAGGGGATGGGCCGCCCCAGGGAAAATGGGGGCGGAGGAGGTGAAAGTGCCCTGCACGGGAGGGTTCGGTCTGTCCCAGCCGGACTACACGCCGCCCGCGGCAGCGAGGATCGCATCGGGGGTCGCTTCCGGGAGTGGGGCACAGGCCAGTGCCAGGGAACGAACACTCCCAGCCACCCGGCGCCCAGTGATTCACGGTTTGCTGTGTCTCTCTGTAGGTGGTCAAGGCCATCAACCGGGTGCTGCTCCGCAGGGTAGTCCGCCTTGCCGACCTGGACGCAGTCATCCAGGGGTTCGGTGCCCTCGGCTTCCCCAACTGCGGGGGGGCCATCGACGGGACGCACATCCCCATCCATGCCCCGGAACACCAGGCCTCCCAGTATATCAACAGGAAGGGGTACTTCTCCGTCCTCCTGCAGGCCGTCTGACCTCCGGGGCCAGTTCATGGACATTAATGTGGGCTGGTCCGGCAAGGCACACGATGCCAGGGTGTTTCGCAACTCCTCCGTGTGCCAGAGGCTGCACGCCGGGACCTTCTTCCCGACCGCCACATCAGGGTCGGGACGCGGACATGCCCGTCTGCCTGGTGGGGATGCGGCCTACCCCCTACAGCCCTGGCTGATGAAGCCGTACACGGGGCACCTCAACCCTTCCCAGCAGGCCTTCAATGCCAGGCTCACCAGGGCCCGCATTGTGGTCGAGGGGGCCTTCTGCCGACTGAAAGCACGGTTTAGGTGCCTCCTCACCCGCCTCGACCTCGCCGAGCACAATATCCCTCCCGTGGTGGCAGCATGTTGTGTGCTGCACAATTTGTGTGAAAGGAAGGGGGAGGCTTTCCTGCCAGCCTGGATGGCTGAGGCTGAGCGCATGGCTGGCCAGTATGCTCAGCCCCACACCGCCGCCGTCCGGGAGGCCCAGCGGGGGGCCATCCAGATCCGGGAAGCCCTGAGGGAGAGCTTCCTGGTGGAGGAGGAAGACTGAACTCTCCCTGCATGCCCCATTGGGGCCCCTCCTTCCCCTTTCCCCTCCCTAACCCGCCTTTCTAATGTAAAATAAAGACACCTGTTTTGAAAACAAAAATCTCTTTTTATTTTACATAACTGGGGTGGGAGGAGGGAGGAATGAGGGTGGGAAAGGGGAGGAGGAAACCTGGGAGGAGGGTGCTAGAAGGGGGAGGAAGGGGAGGAAGGGAAGGGAAAGCTCAGGTTGGGGTCCTGCTGGCTCTCCTGCCTCGCAGCACTGCAGGTGCGGCCAGGGGAGTGGGTGGAGGGTGGGGCAGGAGGGACGGGGTGTGGAGGAAGCGGGAGGGGGAGCAGGGGTGGGAGGAGGAGCGAGAGCTGGGCGGCCGCAGGGGCCAGAGCAGGAGGAGGCAGGAACCTGTCCACCAGGGTCTGGAGGTGGCCTCTGAGGGCACGGCCCTGCTTCTCCAGCGCCTCCAAGCTCCGCTGCCACAGCCGCAGGTCCTCCCGACCCAGTGGTCCTGGGTGCGGAGCTGGTGCTCCAGCCGCAGGTGCCGCCAGTGGTAGTCCTCCTGGTTCCTGGTGCGCCTGCTGGCCCGGGTGCGGGTGGCTGTTGCAGGCGGGGTGGTGCGCCCTGCAGTCCCCGGTGCTGCAGCTGTGGTGAAACAAGAGCAGTGGTCAGTTCTCCCTGGGGACACGGTGGGTGAAACCCAGCCCCCCTCTGCAAGGCAAGGTCAGCATGTGGGGAACGGGCCAAAGCCCCTGCATGACACCCAGCTGCTGCTCCATGGTGGGCAAGGCCCAGGCGCATGGTCCCTGGGCTCCCTCTCCCCCCAACCCTCCGTACACATAAGGGGAGCATGATGGCACTCACATGTGGAGCCCTCCCCGGCCTCGGACGACACAGCCGATGTGCTCTGTGGGATGCCTCGGGGGTCCTGGGTCCTGGGCAGGCGTCCTCGCTCTCGGCGTCCTCCTCCTCCTCCTCGGTGTCAGGGACGGGTCCCTCTGCCCCGGGGTCGATCACCACCCGGGGGGCATGGACTGCGTGAGCCCCCAGGATGCGGTCCAGGGCCTTAAAGTGGGGGCAGGCCTCCGGGTCGGCCCCTGGTTGGGAGGCCCTGGAGTAGACCTGCTCCAGGTCCTTAATTTTGCAGCGGACCTGCTCCCGGGTCCGCATGTGGCCTCTGGTGGCCAGGCTGTCAGCCATGCGGCTGTAGACGGCCGCGTTCCTGTGTCTAGTGTGGAGATCGTGGACATTGGAGGCCTCCCCCCAAACCTCGATAAGGTCCACAATCTCCGCACTAGACCAGGCGTGCGCCCACCTCTTGCGGACCCGGGCAGGCTCCTGGGAGCCGCCAGCCTGGTCCTGGGAAGAGGCGGAGGGCTGGGTGGCAGCGGGTGGCTGGCTCATCTTGTGCCAGGTGCAGGGTCTGCTGGCTGGGTGCGGGCAGGCTTGCAACTGGCACAAGCAGTGTAGCCAGACCATGCCCCTTTAAGGGCTCCGGGGCCGGGAGCGGGGCAGAAGAGTTTCCCTGGTTTGGCCCAGAGTGGCCACCAGGGCAAGCTGGGAAGGGCTAGCCTCCAACTAGTTCGAATTAAGTGGCTATACAGCCCTTAATTTGAACTGCTTAATTCGAACTAGGCATTAGTCCTCGTAGAATGAGGTTTACCTAGTTCGAATTAAGCGCTCCGCTAGTTCGATTTAAATTTGAACTGGCGGTTTGTATGTATAGATGCTATGAAAGTTAATTTGAACTAACAGCTGTTAGTTCGAATTAACTTTGTAGTGTAGACATACCCTTACTTCAGCTTGTGGTGGAGTATGCAGGGGCGGGCTGTAGACCCCGATAGACCCAGGACTCGGGTTCCTACCCCCCTCACGAGGGGGGAGGAAAGGATGCCCCATGACACCCAGCCTGAAGAAATCTGTTCAGGCAAGACTGGGAGGTTCTCTGGTGTCAGGCAGCGCTGTGAAACATTGCTCGTCGGAGTCAAGTGTTGAAAAACCTTTTCCTTTTTTGCTGTCAGTAAGAGAATGCTACAGCCAGGATCAATTATGCTGCTTCTTCACCCCCTCCAAGGCCTCATAAACTAGGACCCAGAAGGGTGACAGTAAATGTAAAATCCCCTTCATCTAAGTTTCCTGGAGTGACAGCAAGGTAATTTTCCAAGCTGTTCTATGGAAATAAAAGTGGCAACAGGCTACAAAGGACATGGCTCAGGCCTGAAAGCGTGTAGCTGGAAAGCGTGTCTCTTTCCCCAATGTTCCCCAACGGAAGTTGATCCAATAAAAGATATTCCCTGCCCCGCCTTATGTCCTTTCCCTGGGGCCAAGACGGCTAAAACGACACAGCAAACATTCCGAACCTCGCTATTCGCTCTCGATTTGCTAGAGCCGGTGCAAACGTATCTCGCTACTCAGGGGTTTGTGCCTGAAATAGTCCGATGATCCAGCTGAGGGTGTGGCCTAGGGTTGCCAGATGGTCTCCCAAAAAATACCGGACACACGGTATTTTGGTCAAAAAAAAAAACCCAACGTGGACTAAAAATTTTTGTCAAGCAAAAAAAAAAAGGAGCGCGGGATAATAAGTACTTCCTCTCCCAGCCACTCCCCCCACTCCTCCCCCTTCTGACGGGCCCAGACCGGCGATCGTGGCCCCGCATTCCAGCTGGGACTCCCAGCCTGGGAGGCGGAGCCGCGATCGCCGCTCTGGGCATGTCAGAAGCGAAGGGGGCGGGGGAAATGGCTGGGACTCCCAGCCACTCCCCCCGGCCCCGCTAGGCTTCTGATGCGCCAAGAGCCGGTATCGCGGCCCCGCCTCCCAGCCTGGGAGTCCCAGCCACTCCCCCGGCCCCCACCAGGCTTCTGCGCAATCACAGGCTCCTAGCGCCGATCGTGGCCCCGCCTTCCAGCTGCTCCCCCTGCCCACGCCAGGCTTCCATCCGGTGCGCAGCCAGAAAAATCAGAAAATACCGGACATTGCACATGTCCGGTATTTTCTGATTTTTTTTTACCGGACAGAGAGCGCAAATACCGTCTGTCCGGTAGAAAACCGGACACCTGGCAACCCTAGTGTGGCCAGCTGCCGATGGCAGGATGTTGTGCAAAGATACTAGGCTGGGACCAGCTCTCCTCTCCGGAGCTCTGTTCCCCGCCTGTATTACGGAGACTTCTGGGCTAGATCTCTGCAGGCTGATCTCCCTGGCATTGCCCTTGTAGATTTCTCATGGCCAGGCCCACTGTGTGACGGAACCCGCCCCCCCCATCCTGCTTTATGAAATGGACTTTCGAACACAAAGAGCCAGAACTCCAAGATGCTTAGGGGGGGAAATGCTTCATGTCACCTATCAATCTTCATGTCTCAATCCGCTGGGTCTGTTTATCTTCTGTTGCTGTGTATCATTCTTGGGTGTAACACTAGACGTGTGGAATGTGGAGTGCTTTATGGTTTTTAAATGTGTGAATGAAAGCCAGCAGGGGCGTTACTCTCAATGACCAACTGTTAAACAATCTCTTTTGTCCTTCAACTCTTCGTAGTGGCTGGTCTGGGGAAGTCACATGCCCACCCCAACTGGCCGGGTGACTCCCCATGCAAGAAGGAAATCTTTAAAAACAATAGGAAAGCAGGAGTGCTGGGTCTTTGGCTGGCATACCTGAAGGGAGGCACCAAAGACCCCAGGGTGTGGGACAGCGCTGGTTTGGAAGGCTTTGCTGGGAAAGAAACAGTTTTAGGGTGAGTTTGTAACAAGTTTGCACTGAGGTTTCAGTGTTAGAAGTAGCTAAGCATTTCATGTTATTTTGAGTTTGTAATCTACTTTGCTCTGCCTCTTCTCACTTATTGCCACTTAAATCCTCTGGCTTGTACTTAATAAAACCACTTTTATTTTCTATCAAGCCCAGTGTAAAGAATGACTACCTGGGGGAGCAAGCAGTGTGCACATTCCCCCTTTCATTGCTAAAGGGGAGCTTACCTAAATCAGTCCCTTGGGGTTCCGATCCCATTTGGGGAGGGGTATCCCAGGAAACTGGGCCCTAAACTGCATTTTCCTTGGACCTGAAGAGTTTCGGTGTCTGTTCTGCTCCTCGGGAGGGGAGAGGCAGTGGTCTCAGCTTGGGGCCTTCGCAGGGGGAGACCCGGGAGCTGACCCAGCAGCACCGGGCGGTGAGACGCCCCAGAGAGCAAAAAGGAGGGTGGCCGTGGCCTTGTCAGCACTCTGGGAAGCCCCCCATGGGGTCTTCTGTGACCTCACCCCATCACACACTGATGGGGGATGGGGAGGAGCAAAGGGGGCAGTTACCTCAGGACCAGGCGATTCAAATGGGCCTGATTCTGCAGCAGCAGCGGTGACCAGAGCCTGGGCCCTTTAAATCACCACTGGAGCTCTGCACTGGGCGCTCCGCTGGGCTCTGAGGGCTGGCGGGAAGGGCGCGCCATGCTCCAGGTGGCGCTAATGGCCAGCTGCCCCCAGCCCCGCCCCTTCCACCAGAAGTCCCGCCCCTTCTGGAGGAGCAGAACCGGGCCTCCCCCACCTTGCCCAGCGGCCCACCGTGGCTGCTGGCCCTGCCATAATAAAGCTGGTTTATTAGGGTGGGGTTGATTGAAAAAGAGCAAGGACGTGCTGGGTGGCAGGAGGGGAATTACTATTTTACCAGCCCATCGCCAGTTGGGGGAAAAGTCACCTTTTGGACCTTGCTACAGTTGATGGTATCCTGTTAACTAGCCATGGTTTGGGCTGTTCCCAATACACGACTCCATAGTCCAGGGTTCTGAGAGCTGTTTATTAAATCTCACGGCCGCGCATTATGCTCTCTAAGGAGTATTAAGGGTACTAGCATCATGGAGATGAAAACCCCCAAATAAGGACATCTAGCCAATTCACCATAGTGCAGAGACTGGCTTCGTGCTGAGGTTTCATCACCCTTCCCGCACAGTCCCCTCTGTCCAAAAAAGAAAGGGAAAGAGAGAGTTGACAGGAAAATAACTGGTGCCCGTAAGTGGATCTGGATAAACTGTTGTTTTAACCCTCAAATGATGGGCAACTTGACCCTGAAAGACAGGAGACGGAGAGAGAGACTAGGTATGCACAGGCACAAGGGGAGGTGTGTAGCATTGCTTAGCGCCACACATCTGACAGTTCATGCAGCTTCCCTCCCAAAAAAAGACTCTCCCGAAATCTGCTTTAAAATCATGATTTTTTTTTTAAATGCAGTTTCTGCTTCTTTGCTTTCTGAGGGTTGAGCCTTTAGCAGAGGTGGCTTCGTGGAGATGCGATTCTCATGACTCCAAGAGGTTTCCATAGCAGTAGCAGACATTTGAAGACCTGCAGTAAAATCGCAAGGGCAAGCCATGCTGCAGGGTGTGTGTTTGTAGATAGGCTCTGTTCATGGCCTGGCTGTTTTAGTGGTGGCCTCGATTTTGTACCAGGATGTGCATGGTGGTTGTCACAGCTCTGCTGTATCAAAGAGGACTCTGTGCCGTGTTTGTCAGGTCATCATAAGAACATAAGAACGGCCGTACTGGGTCAGACCAACGGTCCATCCAGCCCAGTGTCCTGTCTGCCGACAGTGGCCAATGCCAGGTGCCCCAGAGTGAGCAGAACAGGGAATCATCAAGTGATCCCTCCCCTGTCATCCATTTCCAGCCTCTGACAAACAGAGGCTAAGGACACCATCCCTACCCATCCTGGTTAATAGCCATGAATGGATCTATCCTCCATGAATGTATCCAGCTCTTTTTTGAACCCTGGCTATTAAAGTCCTGGTCATCACAACATCCTCTGGCAAGGAGTTCCGCAGGTTGACCATGCACTGTGTGAAGAAAAACTTCCTGTGGTTTGTTTTAAACCTGCTACCTATTAATTTCATCTGGTGACTCTAGCTCTACTAGTCCCACTATGAGTTCTTCGGGGCAGAGCCAGGTGTGGCAGGAGATGGTTGTAAGAACATAAGAACTGCCACACTGGGTCAAACCAAAAGCCCATTTAGCCCACTGTCCAGTGGCCAGTACCAGGTGCCCCAGAAGGAGGAAACACAATGGGTAATCATCAAATGATCCCTCTCCTGTCATCCATTTGCAGACAAACAGAGGCTAGGGACGCCATTCTTACCCTCCTGACTAACAAGGTTCAAAAAAGAGCTAGATAAGTTCATGGTTGTTAGGTCCATCAATGGCTATTAAAGTCCTAACTTCGGTGATTCCATCTGAGTGGGCTCAATAGAATCACAGAACACTAGAACTGGAAGGGACCTCGAGAGGTCATCGAGTCCAGTCCCCTGCCCTCATGGCGGGACCAAGCACCGTCTACCCAAAATGCAGAGCAAGGGGGCACTGTGCTGCTCAAGGCACCAGGACTTAACATGGGGAAGTTGCTGCCAATTGCAGCTCATGGACCTCCTGTGGCTCTTTCACAGTTACAGTGTGGCTCGCAGAGCCCCCTGCACTGCCCCATTCTCTGCCTATCGGGCTGGGCAGGGGGCACTCAGGGCTTCTGCCCTGTGTCAGGGTGGAGATTAGGGGCATCTCCCTGCAGGTGTAGTCAGTCAGGCCTTCCCGATGGGTTCCTGACAGGCCTTCTGTTCCATCAATGATGGTCGACTTTCAGCTGCGTGCGTGCGTGTGCTCCCCTGTCTACCGCATTAACCAGGTGCAATTAGCCAACATGGCCGACTCCAAGAGAGCCACCGGAGACCATAAATCAGATAAGGATCGAGAGCACCCGGCCCGGTTTATTGCCAAGTGAAGTACAGTCATAGTTGTCAGTGAACAGCCTCGCCGCTACACCACTATGCATATGTACACTGTGACAACGGACTAACTCAGTCAATACTATGGATCCAGCATTGCCCCCTATATAGCCAATCTCTGGGGTACACTTTTATTACAGCGGTACAAACAAGTTACACCTCACTTCTGACATATCAGGTTTCCACCTCTTGTTGCTTAGTTACCTCCCCTTACCTCGTACAAGGGGGTTTGGTCACCATCTATAAGGCTGTTGCTTTGGACCTGGTCATGAACCTGGGTCATGGCGCTGGGGACGAGGCGGGTACCAAGATGTGCCTCAATGAAGCGTTTTGTTAGCATCCCCCTGAAATGTTCTTACAACCTGTCCCTGACACCCGCGATTGTTTGATACCCGCAACCTTATTGATGCTTAATCTTGCTAACTAAGCTGGCTTCCTGCTCGCAATTTGACTTGGTTTGATCTGAGCAAAGTCCTGACTATTGCTCCTTGGCCACATCAGGCCTGTGATACCTGGGCTTATGTTTCAGGCCCTCATCCTACTACAGCAGGGAGGGGCATCTAAGGACTTTATTCCCCATGCCCCAGAAGGCACTGCCACACAGGGCAGGCTGTATGTAATTTGTGGACAGTGCTTTTTTTTGTAAGAAAAAAGGTGCCGGTACTCTGGGGCAAACCTGTTGAGCAAAAAAAAAAAAAGCACTGGGGGCTGAAATGTGGTTGTGGCCCCTTTAAGAGCCAAAGTGCCGGAAAAAAAATGCCGCGCATCCCGAGCAGGCTTCCGTTAGGAGCCAAGCTGCCCTAGGAAGACAGGTGCCGGTACACGCAGGAGAAATCCCATTCCTTTTCTGTGGGCTGGGGAAATAGGTGACAGTACACCATTCCAGGCCGTCCCATCACAAAAAAAGCGCTGCTTGCGGCTCTCCCGCCTCAAAAGATACAGGTCAGAGGGTCAGTGAATTTGGCCACCCCGGCATCGTACATCAAAGCTCGCCCCGAGATTCTTCGTGCAGGATCCACGCAGGATGCTACCGCAAGCAGCTGCACTGTAATTTCACGCCCTAGCTGGCCGCGCAGTCCCTCCCCGTGCAGACCAGCCCTTCGAAGCGAAGTTCTGCATTGCACCCTGGTCCAGAGCCCACTCACGTTAGTGGCAAGATGCTGACTGACCTCAGTGAGCTGTGCCATCGGGCCCTTCCGCTCTTCTTCCAACGCTGGGGCTGTGATTCTGTATTAAATGTCTCCCTTCGCCTCTTCCGTGTGGACATTGCTACTGAGAAGTACGAGCCAGGGGGAAGGGGCACTAGCCAAGACACTTCCTGAACCCAGCAGGCCTTTTTCCTGTGAAAAAGACCAGATACTTTCCCCTCTACGCTTCGAGAGCCGCACACCAGCTGTAGGGCTCAGGGACCATAACCTCCGCTTCCTTTGGAAGCTTCCTGTTCACGTAAGTGCCCGTGACAGTAGGACCATTCAAGGAAATCTGCTCTCCTTGGAAAGCCAGTAGAAGTTGTTGTGTGAAATGGAAGTCAGTCTCCTGCTTATCGGAAACCACCAGACGCTCTCACTTGGGCACCCTCCGTGTGCTAGCGTAAAACCTAGTTACCCTCCAGTGCCTGCTGTGAATATCTCAAGAGCCTGCGAAATGTAGGGTTGGGTTTTTTTCTTGCTATCACAAGTGATCCAACTTCTTACACCTCTATGTTTCCTCAGATGGTTTCCCGACAGGGTGTTGGTGGCAGTCTATTTCAGGGGCAAAGCTAACAGTCTAATTCTTTGATCAGGCTATTCCCCTCCTTTTTTTAATATATTTTGGAGCCATCGTGTGGAATTCATTAGGATTTCTTCCCATCTGAGCCCCAGGAAATCATTAAAATTCATTCCAATTAATTGTGGGAAGCTGAAAACAAACCCCACGCCAGGAAACAAGGGACGGATATAAGCAATTAAAACACTGTGTGTCTTGCCCTCTTTGGAACACTGTCAGCTTTTATGGGCAGGGGTCACTCAGCAAAATACATGGGAAAAAAGAAAGAATGTTTTGGTCCATTCTTTTAAAATGCAGAATTGAGTCCTTGACTCTCGAAGCGCGAATGAAGATTCAAACTTCCCCAAAGTTTGGGAGGCCTCAGAGGCCATCCAGGTCTTTGAAATTCAAAGCCAGGATGTTTGGCTCTCACATTAGACACCTAAATAAGACACTGCTGATTTGTCAGAGGGGTTGAATACTGCCAAGACAGTGCTGGTTCAGTTCCCTGGTTTTACTGCCCATGGCAAAAAAAGGAGAGGCAGTGTTGTATAGCAATACTGAGCTCTTGTACAGTGCTTTTCATCGGTAGGTCCCTGTGACAGGGTGGACCAGTCCCGCGCTGTGAAGGCTGAGCCTAATCAGGCCCACCTGGCTGAAGAAGCCCCGCCCCCCGCAACCCTTCTGGGCGTGCTCAGACTGCAGCCCAGGTATAAAAGCCTGAAGGGAGGCTCAGTCTGGGCTGACTGCCAGAGGAGAAGGACCTCAGAGGAGAGCTCCTGACCAGCCCCAGCCAGCCGCCCAAGGGGAAGACAGCTGAGACTCTAGCGTGATTTGGGGCATCTCCACCGCCCACTCTGAGGGAGAAGCTGTCCCTGAGGTACTAGAGGACCCTGCGAGCCTGTGGGAAGCTACCCTGCTGGACAAGGTAGGAAGTGGCCCAGGGAGGGTGCAGGAGCAGCCTCTCCCACCCAGAGATCCCTGGCGCGTTTCGGACAGATTCCCCACCAAGGGAGTGGTGGGTCATCCTGCCACTCACAGGGCCCTGGGCCGGGACCCAGAGGAGTAGGGTGGGCCTGTGTTCCCCTACCAGGGCACAGCCCCACCCTGTGACTTGGCTCAGTGGGCCACCCAGCCCTGCTTTAAAGGGCTGACGAGCAACTTTGGGTTATTGCCTCTGACCATCCATCCACCCAGCCCCAAGAATAGGGGCCAGTCTACAGATTGTTTACAGAGCACGAGGGGCAGGCCTGGGCCCCAATAACCTCACAACAGTCTCACGCCACTTTCTATTATCCCCATTGTGCAGATGGAAAAACTGAGGCACAGAGAGGAGGCGTGATGTTCCCAACATCACCCAGCACGCCAGTGGCACAGCTGGAAATAGTCTAGATCTCCTAAGTCCCCAGCCAGTAGGCACCTATCCACTAGGTAGGTAGGGCACATGGAGACATTGCTATTTATTTGTGTTAGAGCCGAGCCTAGGGACCCCAAGAGAGACAGGAACATAGGCAGGGACAGACTGGATCAGAGCCACGGTCCAGCTAACCCTGCCTCCTGTTTCCAACCGGGTCAGCTCCAGATGTTTCAAAGGATGGTGTAGTCATATGAATCCTAATCTGCCCCAGGTAGGTCTCAATCTGGTTTCTGAGGCCAGGTCTACACTAGTGGAGAAAATCGATGCAAGATATTTGCATGCGTAAATTGCATAGCTGGAGTCGACATACCTTGCACTGATTTTTGGGGCAGCCTTACAGTGGGAGGTCAACAGGAAAAACACTCCCATCTATTTCCTTTGCTCTTCACTGCAACAAAGAGTATCAAGTGCCGATGGGGGCACTTTCAGCATTCCATTTAGCAGGTCTTTACTAGACTCACTAAATCAAACCCCAGAGGATCGATCATCAGAGCATTGATCCTCCGGCAAGTGGAGATGTGGCCTGCGGGTGTATCAGTGAGTCCCTTAGCTGGGGTTGGCAGTCTCAGGCTCGAACTACCCCAAACTCGTGGTATAGAGGATGCTTTGCAGTTGCAATGAGCCTGAGCACTAGCACTGGCTGCAATATCTTGGCAGATGTTTTTAGCACAGCCCTGCAAGCCTAACTGTTGCCTCCGACTGATGCTGGGCAGCTGCTTAATTGCTTATATCCATCCCTCGTGCTGCCGTGAGCAGTGCGGATGTATCTGAACAGAGAATGGCTCGGCCCTGCAGCACAAGACTGATTATCCCATTCCAATGACCGGGCCCCTAAGATGGAGAGCCCCTGCTTTAAAGACCTCACTGACTAAACCAGTGAGGGGCAACCTGGGCTAGTGACGGGCCCTCCTTCTCAGTGGGGCACAAGATTCTCGTAACCAAGATGGTCTCCTGGGATAGGGTAGGTTTGCTCACTGCACTTGCGTCCCTAGACAGAGCTTTGACCGGATGCAGAGGAAGCACCTGGCTCTCACAATGTTGTGGGTGATCAGTGCACACCGCACTTCCCGTGCTCTTGCTTTACGTCTGTGTCACTTTTGTAACACCGGAAGGGGAAAAAACCCTGATGTGGACAAAAACCCGCAGAATCTGGCAACCCCATGGGGGTGACAGTTAATGAATGTCTCATGGGCCACACATAGAACCCCGATGGACTGCAGACTGCCCACCACTGGTGTCAACAGACCCAACACACCCAGGGTTGTGTGGGAGGGGAATAACACACAAGTAGCGTGAACTATGTCACAGGCTGCAAACAGCATGCTCGGGCTTCCATTTTGTGGTTACCTAAACCTCCCTTGCTGCGATTGCTTCTTGTCCTGTCCTCAGGGGCCAAGGAGAACAATTTTTCTCCCTCCTCTTTGTAACACCCTGGTAGGTACGTGAAAGCCGCTATCGTGTCCCCTCTCAGTCTTCTTTTCCGAACTAACAAGCCCAATTCCGTCAGTCTTCCCTCATAGCTCATGTTCTCTAGATCTTTCATCATTTTTGTCGCTCTTCTCCGGGCCTTCTCCAATTTCTCCACCTCTTTCTTGACGCATCTTTCTTCACACGATCCCAGCTGGATTCCAGCAGAAGGGGCTTCCCTGGGGATAAAGCAAGCCACAAATCCATCCCTATTGGTGCATCCCCCAGCCAGCTGTGGGGGCTTGTATCAGGACTCACTAGGACCCACTGTTTCTCTGTAAGATGCTTCCGCAGAAGTAGCCAAACTGTGGCTCACAAGCCCAATGCGGCTCTTTTACAGTTAAGTTCCCGAGACCTCCCTCCATTCTCCACTTACCAGGCTGTGGGGGAGCTTGGACCTCCTACCCATGGGCTTCTGCTGGGGCTCGGGACTTCAGCAGGAGTGGAGCTGGAGCCCTTGCCCCAGGAGGCATCCTGTGGTGCTGGATCCCCAAGACTCGTCTCTCAATTGTAGGGTAAAAACCCCAAGTCCAAGCCAGAGCAGCCTGTGATGCGGGAGCCATAAGATCCCTCTCCCTGCATGGTGAAACTCCTAGCCCGGCCAACCTGCCACAGGACTTAATCACCAGGCCCTGGCAGGTGCACCCTGGCTCTCGAACTTCAGAAGCTGGTCATATGTGGCTCGGAGGTCAGTAAATTTGGCCAACCCAGCATGATACCAACTCAAATTCCCTCGTGTTGCTCCATCACCTACCACCGTGGCTGGCTGAGCTCTGCTTTAGGAAGAGAGAGACAGACACGCACATGGATAGCAGAGTTGGTTTCGTTTGTATCTCCTAAGATCCGGTGGGAGCGTTCCGACACGTCGGAACCAGGGTCCTCCTTGAGTTTCACTAGTTCTCCTCTCTCCAGTGGTAACGTCTGCCTTGGGGATCTTCTTTCATTGCTGCAGCAGGACTCCTCCCCATCACAGGCTGAAGGAACCACAGCTGCGTCTTGTATTTGGCATTTCCACGTGACGGGCCGACTGACTTCAGACTCAGTTTCACCACGTCCCATCTGGCTTTTATTACCTAGAATACACCGGCTAGTCAGCCTGAACAGAAAATAATTAAAGGAACTTTGAAGGGGAAAGGGAAGCAAAGAAAAAAGCGTTCTATCTTCAGACCCATAATTGTGCAAAGATAACACGAAATGCAAATGACTTATAAATATGCTGATGCGGCTCTTTTATCCCCACTTTGAAGGCCGTCGCTACGAAGGGGTAATATTTGTAATCTGCTGACACAGTAGCACCGCTAAAGAAGGTAATTTAGCATCTTCCAAAGCCACATCCTCTTTTCATCTCACATGAAGGAAGTTTCAAGCATCTTATTTCACAGACCCACAACAAGCCATGTAAGATGGAAAATGGGCATTTCCACCTTCCCATCTCCACTTTGGAGTCTGCGCTCTGGACCCAGGTGCCTCTCTTTTGTCATTTGACAGCAAGATCAAAAAGTGGTAGTGGCTTAAGCTGCCGGCAAGGTTGAAACTCTTGGCAGTAGGGATGTGTCTAGACTACAGGGTTTTGTCGACAAAAGTGGACTTTTGTCGACAAAACTATACCTGCGTCTACACTACCACCGAGTTCTGTTGACAGTAAGTAGACAGAATACGGCAGTTTTGTCGACGGCGGTAAACCTCATTCTAAGAGGAATAATGCCTTTGTCGACAGAGTTCTGTTGACAAAAGGTGCTATTGCATCCACACTGTGCTTTTTCAAAAGAGAACATCTAGACTCTCTGTCGAAAAAGCAGCTTGCTTTGTCGACAGAACTGGCTGTAGTCTAGACGCTCTTTGTCGACAGAAGCTTTGTCGACAGTATCTGTTGACAAAGCCTCTGTCGACAAAAGCCTGTAGTCTAGACGTACCCTATGGTTAGAAAGATGCAACACTAGAGGTTTGGGGCTCCAACAAGTGTCAGGGTGATCTTTATGAGTGCTCAGACGCTATGGTGAGGCGAGGTATATCTCGATGGGCGAACGGAAGGACAGATGGTTGGATACATGTGTTCTTCCAATAATGAGAGGAAGTGGTGAGAAGACAGAGTCCTTGAAGCATCATGGCTACATCCAGATTATGAAATTCTGATGCCTAGAACAGCATAGAATCATAGAACACTAGAACTGGAAGAGACCTCGAGAGATCATCGAGTCCAGTCCCCTGCCCTCATGGCAGGACCAAGCACCATCTAGACCATCCCTGTTAAATGTCTGTCTAACCTGCTCTTAAATATCTCCAGTGATGGAGATTCCACAACCTCCCTGGGCAATTTATTCCAGTGTTTCACCACCCTGACAGTTAGGAAGTTTTTCCTAATGTCCAACCTAAACCTCCCTTGCTGCAGTTTCAGCCCATTGCTTCTTGTCCTATCCTCAGAGGCCAAGGAGAACATTTTTTCTCCCTCCTCCTTGTGACACCCTTTTAGGTACTTGGTATGTTCTGAAACTGCCTTTCAGTAGGAGCACTGGAGACCGACAGCCTGGATAGTTTTATGTTGAAGGTTGATACGTTTAGGGAGGAGATTACATGCAAGAGGAATGGGCTTGGCTCAATGACCCAGGGGGTCCTTCCAGTCCTAGGTCCCCCCGACATAAATTTCTGGAGCAGTTGGAGAAAGATCTACTGATGGAGCTATGGAGAGAGAATTTGCACTTTGACCCGTGGCTTGCAGGTTTAATGGAAATCTAGTTAAAAATTACAATCAAGTGGTACTGAAATTTACAAACGGTAAGTGCCCCAGAGTTGATACATCCCGGCTGGAGAGGAAGCAGGGGGAGGGGCATCTTGGGATCATGTGTAAGAGGCTAAAAAGGCCGAGGTTTGGTTTGGAAAAGACAAGACCAAGGATCATTCAGCTCCATGTCGCATTTTGTCCAAGCCATATGAGGGGAGAGAAAAAAGGTGCCATTAACAGCCCAGCTGTACTATTATGAGCCCAACGTTAGATAGCTAGGACAATGCCCTCATGTGAGGTGGGGCAGGGCCATGGTGAAGAAAGGAGAACAAGATGAGATCAGCAGGTTGTGAGTCTTCTTAACCCTCACACCTGTATCCTTGGAATGACGTTTGCCTGCTAAGCTAAGTAAACGTCCCCCTAAACGCCAGAAACTTGTGCTTTCCTCTGGTTTACTAGTCCCCAGGACGATTGGAGATCTCATTTGAAAGACTTCCTCCCCTCAAGCAGCGTGGCAAAGTGACTTAAAGATTAAGCTCCGAGTCATTTACAGTCGGCTCATGGAAATAAGCTTTAAGAGGGATTTGCTCTCCCTCCCGAAGCTGGCGGCTTGCCACGGTCCTTAAGAGAGAAAATGGAGCTTTTCCCTCCGGTCGGAACGGAGCGTCAGCCTTCGGAAATCAGTTATGTTAGCCTGGCCTTTCTGTAAATGGTCCTACGGTATGGCCGCGCCACCAGGACTCATAAACGCCTCGCCCCGGTGCAGATGTGGCGAGAAGAAGGCACCCGGCGGGCCGAGGAAATGGGAGGGCCAAGAACAGGAGATTAAAACTTCTAGGTAAGTGAATTGTATGCAACCACACTTTGGTAACGGGCTGATTCATTACGGATCATCGTTCACGAGGCCGTGCGGCGGGGCAGGATCAAACACAGCGGCATTTCACTTTGCTATTGCAGTCGCGCCTAGACGCCCGTCTGTTCAGGGCCCCCTCGCACCAGGTACTGTCATCAGGGGTGAGCAGAGCCAGTCCCCTGGCAACCCAACAGGAGCAGCCGGCCTGCAGTGGGCTGCATGGCTAACTGCCCCCGCCCCCCTGGATTGGCTTTTCGCTCCACAGCAGCTGCTGCGCTCCAGCTGGTCAGTGCATTCCTGCCCCAGCTGCTCTGCTCTGCTGTTCTAGCTTTATTCCTGTCTAGGAACTAGAAACAAGGGGTCACCAAATGAAGTCACTAGGGAGCAGGTTTAAAACAAACCAAAGGAAGTTTTTCTTCACGCAGCACACAGCCAACCTGTGGAACTCCTCGCCAGAGGATGTTGCGAAGACTAGGGCTTTAACGGGGTTCAAAAAAGCACTAAATCCATTCATGGAGGACAGGTCCATTGATGGCTATTAGAGGCTAGGGACTCCATTCCTACCCATCCTGGCTGTTTGGAAATGGATGACAGGGGAGGGATCACTTGATGATTTCCTGTTCTGTTCACTCTGGGGCATCTGGCATTGGCCACTGTCACAGACAGGACACGGGGCTAGACGGACCTTTGGTCTGACCCAGTCTGGCCATTCTTACATTGTGTCCTGCTCCAGCCCTGCCCCCACTCCTCCTTCTGCCTTGTTCCCCAGGCTTTCTCTTGCACCATCGCTGCTAGCCCAGCTGGCTCCCGGCTCCCGCTACCTTACCCCGGTGGCGTGACTCTGGTTCTGACTCTCGTGCTGTTGGCTTCCAATGGCTCAGCTAGTCGTTCCCAGTTCTGGCGGGCGACTCGTCTCTGACGCCAGCGCTGACCCTGGCACTGGAGCTAGTGTGGCCAACTTTCTACTCACACAAAACCAAATACCCTTGCCCTGCCCCTGCCCCGAGGCTCCCTGCCCCTTCTCTGAGGTCCCCCACTCCCTCCGTGGCTTGCTCCCCCCCCCCACCCTCATTCCCTTTCTCTGGGGTGGGACAGGAGGTTGGGGCATGAGGGAGTAAGGGCTCCATCTGGGGGTGCAGGCTGTGGGGTGGGGATGGGGATATGGGATTTAGAGGGAGCAACGACTGGGGCAGGGTGTGTGGGGTGGGGAGAATGAATGTTCTCCCACAGGGTGTGCCCTGGAATGGGGCCAGAAATAAGAGGCTTGAAGGGCAGGAGGGAGCTGCAGGCTAGTGCCAAGCGGCTTGGAGTGAGGGAGGGGGCTCCGGCCTGGTGCAGAGGGTTTGGAGTGACAGAGGGGGCTCTGGGCTGGGGCAGATGGGGTTGGAAGGGGGGGCTCTGGGCTGGTGCTGAGGAGTTTGGCGTGAGGGAGGGGGCTCCGGGCTGGTGCCGAGGGTTGGAGAGAGGGAGGGCTCGGGCTGGGGCCAGAGGGGCTGGAGAGAGGGAGGGGCTCCGGGCTGGGGCCAGATGGGGTTGGGGCGGGGAGCTCTGGGCTGGTGCCGAGGGGTTTGGCGTGAGGGCGGGGGCTCCGGGCTGGTGCCGAGGGGTTTGGCGTGAGGGAGGGGGCTCCGGGCTGGTGCCGAGGGGTTTGGCGTGAGGGAAGGGGCTCCGGGCTGGGTCAGAGGGTTGGAGTTCGGGCTCTGGGAGGGAGTTAGGGTGCAGAAGGAGGTTATAGGGGGTTCTGACCCGCAGCAGGAGGCTGGGTGGCAGGTGGGGAGTTCGGGCTCCAGCCGGGCCAGGCTTCCCTCCGGTGGTTCCCAGTCAGTAGCGCAGCAGGACTAAGGCAGGATCCAGCCCAGGCTCCATGCTGCTCCTGGAAGCAGTCGCCATGCGTGGCCCCTAAGCGGCAGCGTGGCCAGATGGTCCCAGGTAATGGGAGCTGAAAAGCCGGTGTCTCTGGGCGGGGGCTTACGGGCCGCAGGGTGATGCTGGCCACTTCCGGGAGCTGCACAGACCCAGGGCAGGCCTGGAGCCTGCCTCAGCCCCACGGTGCCATCAGCCAGCCCTTCAACGGCCCAGTCCGCAGTGCTGGCCAGAGCTGACAGGGTCCTTTTTCGACTGGGCACACCAGCTGCAAACCGGACGCCTGGCAACCCTAACTGGATCTGCTTCCTGGAGCCTCCTGCGGCCAGTAGGCCTGGCTCTTGCTCCGACTGCTAGGTCTGACTGCCCACAGATGAGTCCTGACAGCTGCGCAGACACATGCTTGTCTCAGTGACAGAGCCCTGCGGTTGCATTGAGGGCTGTGTCAAAACTAGACGCTGCCACTTAAATCCCAGGGGCCTTGCCTCGTCCTATTTGCCGTCCGGGGGGCTATGAAGGGAGCTCCCCCTGCAAACTGGGCCTAGCAGCAGTGTGTGTGCAGACAGAGCGCGAACAGCCTTTTTCTTTGTGAGCCCCCCCCCAACATGCTATAAAAACTCCAGAACCCCCCAAGGGGGGGGGCCTTGGGACCCCTGGATTCAGCAGTCGGGGGGGAGGGTGCTGGGGTGCAGGGTGCTAGGCTTGAGACCCACAGATGTGCCAGAGCGCTGGGCTCCAGGCATCAGCCCCGCAGCTCTGAGTTCAGCCCCAGAGGGGTGCTGGGCTCAGGATTTTAGCCTCAGGGGGGAGTCGGGGCACCTCACAATTCCACTCTCAGTTTCAGCCTTGTGCAGGCCCTGAAGCTTGGGGCACCGAGATTCTGCTATGGGGCCTCAGGCGGAGGGGCAGGAGTGGGGCAGTTGGCCCTTAATACCTCCCGGTAGCAGAAGCCAGGAGCTCCAGACCCCTTTAAATCACCAGGCCCCGGAGCAGTTACCCCTTTGTCTATCCTCTACCTTAGGGTTTTTCTCTGTTTCTCTTTCTCTTTTGAGATACTTGTGTGTTATCGTTCTGAATTCAAACACATAAAGCGGAGTTAACATTGCCCCCTTCCAGCAAGGGTATTTCTGGACTCTGTGACCATAACAAACTGTGTCCCCCAGTGCATACAGGCTCGTGAAAGAGAGATATAGTGTGTGAATTTGAGAGGCAGCGGTGGGGAGGATGAAATGGAAGTCAATATTAAGTGTAGCAAAATCACACTGTTCCGTAGAGTCACAACGAGTACGACTGGATGGTTCCAAATCAGTTCCACAATTCAATTAATATTTGTTTTAAAACTCCCCATCCCGGGGGCTCCCTTCACGTCAGAAAAGAGCCACAAGAATGCTTAAAAGGATTAGAAAACATCAAAAGAGTGAGGTCTCTGAGTCCAAGAAAAGCTTACGGGTTACTCGATTACAGTCGTTAAATGCTGACACGGGGAACAAAGATTTAATAACGGGCTTGTCAGTCAAGCAGAGAAAATCTAAGATGAATCAATGGCTGGAAGCGAGACATCATCAAACCGGAAACAAGATGCTATTTTTTTAGCGGTGAGAGTAATTAACGCCGAGGGTCATGGTAGATTCTCCATCAGAGGCAATTGTTAAATCAAGATGGGATGTTTTTCTAGAAGAGCCACATCAAGGATTATTTGGGGGACATTTCCTAGCCTGTGTTGGAGAGGAAGTTGGATGAGATGACCACAGTGTCCGTTCTGGCCTTGGACTGTGTGACTCTATGAAGAGCATCCCCTCTCCTCCTCCATGCCTCGCCAGAAAAAAGTGTCTCTAGCCTCCATGCCAGTGTGTATGTTTATTATTTGATATATTTGCTTCCCTCCCTTTCTGTACACTCTCCCCAGCTTCATCTCTACCCTGCACTGTCAACTACAGCTTAAGAAATATAGGTCTTGCCAAATGGCTTGGATAATGAGGTCCCTTCCCACCAGGTAGCATGGTAATGGGGCTCTCCTACCCAGGAATGGGGCCCAGGAATTTGCCCAGGAATGGGGCTCTCCTGCTCTCCATTGCTTTCCAGTGCAAAACTCTCATTAACTTCAGCAGGAAGTGGAGCCTTTGGGACGAGATTGGTGGGTTTTCTCCCACTCTGCCATCAATGTTCTCTGTAGGGTTAAATTCACCCCTGTGCAGAAAGCCAACCCTAACCCTGATGTACCACTTAATCCTAGGAGATGTCATTGTTGCATAGACGTATTGTTATTTATTGTTGGTTTGTATTATGTAGCACCTGGGAGCCCTGCTGACAGTCCTGGACCCCACTGTGTTCGGTGCTGTACAAACACAGAACAGCCCAGGAGTTAGCCCTCCATAGAGCGGGGATTTCCACCTTGTATTCCCACTTATGCCTCATTTTCCCACTTTATATCCCAGACCCCCACAGGGGTGTTTGGAGGATTATTTCATTCATGTTAAGAGCAGGCTGGATAGACTTCTATCAGGGATGGTCTTGAAGATGCTTGGTCTTGCTGTGAGGGCAGGGGACTGGACTTGATGATCTGTTGAGGTCCCTTCTAGTTCTAGTGTTCTATGAACATTAGAACGGCCATACTGGGTCAGACCAATGGTCCATCTAGCCCAGTGTCCTGTCTGCTGACAGTGACCAATACCAGATGCCCCAAAGGGAGGGAATACAACAGGTAATCCTCATGTGATCCCTCCCCTGTCACCCATTTCCAGACAAACAGAGACTAGGGACACCATTCCTACCCATCCTAGCTAATAGCCATTGATGGACCTAACCTCCATGAACCTATCTAGCTCTTTTTTGAACCCTGTTAAAGTCCTAGCCTTCACCACATCCTCTGGCAAGGAGTTCCACAGGTTGACTGTGCTCTGAGTGAACAAAAACTTCCTTTTGTTTGTTTTAAACCTGCTGCCTATTAATTTCATTTGGTGACCCCTAGTTCTTATATTGTGTGAATAAATAAAATAACTTTTCCTTATTCACTTTTTCCACACTAGTCATGATCTTACAGACCTCTATCCTATCCCCCCTTAGTCTCCTCTTTTCTAAGGTGAAAAGTACAAGTCTTTTTAATCTCTCTTCACATGGGGCCAGTTTCAAACCCCTCATCATTTTTGTTGCCCTTTTCTGAAACTTTTCCAATGCCAATATATCTTTTGAGATGAGGCGACCACATCTGTATGCAGTATTCAGGATGTGGGCGTACCAGGGTTTTATATAGAGGCAATAAGATATTTTCTGTCATATTCTCTATCCCTTTTTAAATGACTCCTAACATTCTATTTGCTTTTTTGACTGTCGCTGCACAGTGAGTGGATGTTTTCAGAGAACTATCCACAATGACTCCAAGATCTCTCTCTTGAGTAGTTGTAGCCAAATTAGTCCCCATCATATTGTATGCAGAGCTGGGATTATTTTTTCCAGTGTACATTACTTTACATTTATCAACATTACATTTCATTTGCCATTTTGTTGCCCAATCACTTAGTTTGGTGAGATCTTTTTGAAGCTCTTCACAGTCTCCTTTGGTCTTAACTATCTTGAGCAGTTTGGTATCATCTGCAAATTTTGCCACCATACTATTTACCCCTTTCTCAAGATCATTTATAAATGATGGGTTCCATGACAGACCCTTTGAGTACTTCACTAGTTACCTCTCTCCACTCTGAAAATTTTCCATTTATTCCTACCCTTTGTTTCCTGTCTTTTAGCCAGTTATCCATCCATGAAAGGACCTTCCCTCTTATCCCATGACAACTTACTTTACTTAAGAGCTTTTGGTGAGGGACCTTGTCAAAGGCTTTCTAGAAATCTAAGTACACTATATCCACGGGATCCCCCTTGTCCACATGTTTGTTGACCTTCTCAAAGAACTCTAGTAGATTAGTAAGGCAGGATTTCCCTTTACAAAAACCATGTTGACTTTCCCCCACAAATTATGTTAATCGATATGTCTGCTTTCCAAACATAGAATCATGACACTATAGTAAAGAATAAAATTGTCAATCTGAGCTTTTCAGCTGGAAGGTGCCACGTATCATGTTTCAAAAGTTGGAAAATTCCTTATTTTGTCCTGCAGCATAAACTCGATTTGGAATCAGTTACATATTAAACTGGCTCAGGGTATCTTATCTGGTCCGTGCAGCTCTCCTGTAAGTTGCAGCCCAGTTGGGGTTCTGATGACTCCCCATCCATCTCACTTTCTTTCCACTTTGGCTAGTTTTATGTTCAGCATGATGATTGACTTGGCCACTCGGCGGCTCAATGCCCCCACACTCCTGCAGATCCGCCCAGCTCTCTGTTGGCGGAATATTTTTAGACAAACATGTATTCAAAGGAAAATGTCTTCTTTTATTTTAAAGCACAAAGACAAAACCATGTGGCTCGAAAGCACAGTATTATTTTACGGCACATTTTAACTTTGGTAACAGAGACATTTGTGTCCTCCCCTATGTTGTTCAACCAGCAAGTGCAGTTGAGGGGTGGGGGGAAGAGGCAGAATAAACCACTGTGCATTAAGCAGCAATGGGCAATTACTACTCAACTGTTAATTTCTACAAACAGAAAAGAGCTTTGATTGGAAAGGCACAGAAAGCTGGAAGCAGACAGAATGGATCGGCGCTCCATTCTTGTTGCTTTAACTTTAAAGGAGTTGTTTTATCTCAGCACCCCAGCAGAAGTGTGGAGGAGCCATGTCAAATGAGAAATAAAAATGAGCAATGCCTATAAAAGAAAGATATCATGAGAATCTGCCATTCGGGAATAATGAAAGGCTCAAAGCCCGAGCCGATTGTGCAACCGACTCGAGGCCTGTCAGCTTTGATAACAATGGCAGCCATCAATTCCTGTAAAAATGGCAACCGCGTGAATTGGAAATTCTGAAGCGCCTTTTAGGGCTGAAATGAGATTTTCTGCCGCGTGCATTTGTCTGTGTGTTCCCACTCACTTGAAAAGCACCGGACAGTTCAGAAGGAAAGGGAAATAGCCAGCGGGGCGGATTTATTTATTTATTTCCTAGCAAGCCGTCTTAAAATGGCAAGGGCTTTGTGAAAACCACAGCGAGCGTCTAATCCACACAGGGGCCATTTAAAAATGGGAAGGGTATTCTGCTTGATTTACCTTGGCGAACGGGGAACATTATGAGAGGCTTTTGCTGTTCTGTGTGGTGAAGGGAACCCACACCCCAAATTTGCTGTCAGATTAAAAAAGGGGGGGAAAACCAGCTTTGTGAAATTGTCTGGTCTCCTCTTCTTTTCCTAGCCCTGATCTACACTTGGGCTTTATTTCAAAATAAACCGCCTTCGGCTGAATTAACAAGCGGAGTGTCCACACGACCAAGCCCGTTATTTCGAAATAACCGGCTGCTTCTTTTGAAATCTGTACTCCTGCTTTCCTCAGGGAATAGCACTAATTTGGAAACAGCTATTTTGAAATAGCGGCAGTGTAGACGCTCCGGTGCCGCTATTTCGAAATAACTACTCCCCAGAGGAATTTGAACAAATTACTCCCCAGTGTTTCCTGCGGTTCTAAGTCGATGAAACGTGTCCACATTAACAGAGCCTGCCTCGGACTCATTTCGAGGCTTCCCTGTCATGAGGGCACATTATTTCGATTTTGTTAGTTCTGGAGTTATTAAATCGATTTTAGTTTTTGGAATAGTGTCTTAGTGTAGACATGCCCCTAGTGACCTACCCACCCTATGGCTCTGTGTTTGATATGTGGTCGGCTCTGCACTGTGCATCTCACAGCGCCTGAAATATCTTTTTAGACAAACAACTCGTCATTGAAATAATCAAATGTTGCAGTGTTTAAAGTAGGCTAAAAATGGACCAGCTGCAAGGTTGATAAGCATGTGAAATAGAGATTTGTTCAGCATTGACTTGTCTTAAACAAGAGACCCTCCCACGCTTTCCTTTTTGAGACTGAGTATGGGACAATTCTTTGCTGCTGGAGGGGGAGGGGAATGAAGGTGAACAGGTAACTTAATAGATCTTTTCCGTTTGGCCTGAATTTCAACACTTATAATTGGCTTTTTTATAGACCGGTATTGTTTGCTCATGAACAGGTATGTTTTCTAAGCACCACGAAGCATCTTGTTTTCTGGAGGGGAACAAGTTGAGTCAACATCACCCACGTAGGGTTGGTGGAAAATGGCAGCACAGGCCAATAAAATTGACGTAGGAATCTGAAGGGGATGTGAAGAATTTTTCAGTTCTCTAAAGAGAAGCAAAAAGCCACAACGTTTGGCTCAGGACCTGTTGTATTCCCTCCCTCGGGGCATCTGGCATTGGCCACTGTCGGCAGACAGGATGCTGGGCTAGATGGACCTTTGGTCTGGCCCAGTGTAGCTGTTCTTATGTTCTTATGTTCTGGACGTTCTCCAGAGGCAAAATACGACCGGCTCATTATAACAATAGGGTAGAATGTTTCAATCCCTTTTCTTCAGCCTCTCTTGCTCTTTTTGAAGGTGGCAGAATCATAATTAAGCAAGTGCTATAGAAGTCCAGTCCTGGAGAAATCATAATAGCATTCTCTCCTTTTTCTGATGCATAGCTTCAGTGAAGCTGTAGCCTTTCTAAACAGCTGGGCATGCAGTGAGCCATAGTGAGCATGGTCATAGTCCCAGTGCCTAAAGTCCGCGCTTCTTTTCCAAGTACCGAGTGATCACTGAACACCACAGTGGCTTCTGCAGATACCTGTTTAATTCACCTCGGGGGAAATTCACTGCCATGCAGACAAGGGCTCTACGTCACTTCAGCTCAATTTGGAGGATTCAACTGGCGGAGCATCATTTCGTTGGCCCTCTGCATGTGAGGAATGTCACCCACTGCGCAGAGCCATGTGTGAAAATGGGCCACGAATGTAGAACCTTTGCAATTCATGTCTAAGAAACTAATTCTAGCCCTAGTGAAGTCGGATGATCAAATTCTTCTCCATTGACGTGAACAGCAAAATGCCCATTGATCTCAGTGGGAACAATAGTTAGTCCTGCTAAGTGGAGACCACGAGGGCTAGGTTGCAGCACTGATGAGGACAAGTAAGTCTTATCCATCTCTATCGTCTGTGCTCTGTGAAAATGAAAAGCAGCAAGGTGTCCTTTCCTCTCTAAAAACCATTTTCACTCTGAACCAGATCCTGCAGGGCTTACTCAAGAAATGATCGTCTTGACAGTCTGTGTGAACAGAATAAAGTCCAAACCAGTGATATACTTGGTGCTTTAAAATGGCCAATTTCACACTGCTGAAAACAATTAGCTAGATCAGCCAGGAGGAAAAATTTAATCAGAAAAATGTGAATGATAATTGGGAATTGTTCAAGAACACCTTATTAGATGCCCCAAAAGCCATAATCCCTCAATCAAGGAAGAAGGGCTTAAAAACTTTTTTTAAAATAAAACCTCAGCTGGTTTAGAATAAGGGAAGGAAGGAAGGCGGAAGGAAACTGAATTTTCTGGAAAACAGATCCCATAAAACTAAATTGATGTCTTTTTTTTTTATGTGTGACAGGGGCAACTAGGTCCAGGGACCCCCTGCTGGAGACCTTGTGGCCCTGCCACACCCTGTCCCAGAAGAGGGCAGTAAAGAGGTCCTCCAAGCTGCCTAGAGCAGCTGTGTAGAAAGCAACCAATCAGGGCTCAGCAGGCTAGTATAAGAAGAGCTGCTAGGCAGCGCTCAAGCTGGAGGAGTGTGGCTGGTGTGCCTGGGTGACTGAGGGAGCTACAGGACTGCAGACAGTGCAGTGCTGGCAGAATCCAAAAGGGACCTGAAAGAGTTGTGGGATGGCTGCTGGGACTGCAAGGCCCTGAGGTAAAGATGGGGAATGAGCTGGGCTGCAGGGAAATGTAGCAGCGATACAGCGTATGTAAAGGGGAGTGGCAGATGGCTGCTCTCTGTAGGATCTCTGTCCGGGACCTGGAGTAGAGGGCTGGCCCAGGCCCTTCGACCACGAGAAAATGGCCTGGACTTTGAGACCCCCTCAGAGGGGAACTGGACTCGTGTAGCGGCCCATCTGAAGAGTGGAAGCCAGAAAGGCTGAGAGAGGTGAAAAGTCCCCAGGAAGGGAGCTTGGAGGATATGGCCACACACCACAGCTGGGACTGCTTGAAGAGCAGGACAAGTTGAGAGAGCCCAGAAGGGACTGACAGTTTGAACCAGGGGACTGCTAGACTGATTTGCAGCCCCATCTCTGGACTTGCTTCTTAATCAAAGGACTTTACAGAGGCTGCTGAGCAAGGCCCCTTGTTGGGTGTATATCCCGGAAGGGGGGTTGATTTTTATCCCACATCCAGTCTATTTTTGACTTGGCCAGAGAGCTGAATCACTGAAGACCCACATGCACTGAGTCGGGGCGCTTGGAAGAGGTGAGTGCACCCCATTACAATGAAATTATACAGTTAGTTGAGAAAGGTAATTGTGTGGATGTAATATACTTAGTCTTACATAAGGCATTTGACTTGGTACCGTGTGACATTTTGCTTTAAAAAACCCAGACCAATATTAACCCATCACACCTTATGTGGGTTAAAAACTGGCTAATGGATAGGTCTCCTAAGGAAATGTAAACAGGAAATTGTGAGCCCGGCGTGTTTCTAGTGGTGTCTCCCAGGGGTCTGTTCACGGCCCTACCCTGCTTTTATCAATGACCTGAGAGAAAACATAAAATCATCACTGAAAATGTTTGCGGATGACACAAAACCCTGGTAAATAAGGAAGAGGCTTGGTAACTAATACAGAATTCTCTAGATTGCTTGGGAAGCTGAGAATTATGGCTATTGGTGAGTGCCTAGCTCTAGGAACAAAGAAAGTAGGTCATATTCACATGGAGGGAAACTATATTCTGGGAAGCAGTGGTTCTGAAAATGATTTGAGCGTGGTGATGGGTAATCCGCTAAACCTATGCTAGTCGGTGGCTAATAGGGCTAATGCAGGTGCATATACTGGAGAATCCTCAAATAGGAGTAGAGAATTGTTTTACCTCCATATATTGGCACTGATGTGACCACTGCTGCAATGCTCTGTCTTCTTCTAGTGTCCACGGTTCCAGAAGGGTGTTGCAAAACTGATGAGTAAGAGTAATTAGTCACTGGAATAATTTGCCAAGGATTATGGTAGAATCTCCATCTCTGACAACTTTCAAATCAAGCTTGGATGTTATTCTATACAGTATTTTGGTGCAGGTCTCTGGGCTGTGTTATACAGTAGGCCAGACTGAGTGTTCACAGTGGTCTCGTCTGGGCTTGGTATCTGTGAACCTGCAGGATCTGGCCTTACACCTGCACTGAATCACAAGGGAACATGAGCACAGCCAGACTGGGTCAGACCAAAGGTCCATCTCACCCAGTGTCCTGTCTTCTGACAGTGGCCAATGCCAGATGCCCCAGAGGAGTGAATAGAACAGGAAATCATCAAATGATCCCTCCCCTGTTGCCCATTCCCAGCTTCCGACATACAGAGACTAGGGACACCATTCCTGCCTATCCTGGCTCTTAGCCATTGCTGGACCTGTCCTCCATGGATGTATCTAGTTCTTTTCTGAATCCTGTTAAAGTCCTGATCTTCACAACATCCTCTGGCAAGGAGTTCCACAGGTTGACTGTGCATTACATGACTGTGCTTTCCTTTTGTTTGTCTTAAATCTGCTACTTATTTATTTGTCCCGTCCCATAACACAAGAACTAGGGATCACCAAATGAAATTAATAACTTTTCCGTATTCACTTTCTCCACACCGGTCATGATTTTATAAAGAAACTACAAGTGAAAGCATCACTTTTTCTCTTTAGTGAAATGATTATCACATTGACCTAATATGCAAAAGGTACCTGCTTCAGAACCAGAGACACTACTCTCAGGCTATTTTCAAGCTGAAGATTATGGCTGTACACAAATTATTCCCAAATATGCAAATTATCTTGATACATAATTTGCATAAAAGTGAAAATTATGGGGGGAGCCACAAAACAAAGTTATGAGTAGTGTTCTCTCTAAGCTGTGTAGCCGCACAGGAGAGATTCAAATGCTGCCCAGCTGATTAGCAGAGCGCCCATAGCTAGGTGTTTTGTTTCTACTGGTGGTGCACATGTTCACATGCGTCGGTATATGTGAACAAAATTATTCTGCACATGGATGGAACAGATTAGAGGAAACATTGTTGATGCGTACCTCTGAAAGTGGGCCTGACTCATTGTGCATTTTCCTGACGTTCAAGCTGAGGAAAATGCAAATCAAACAAACAAACCAGCAGCATTGAAAAAAAATGTTACAGGCCAACTTTCCTTTTAGTTTTAATAATCGAAGCTGTGACTGGTGACAGACATTAGAAGATTTCGCTTTACCAATCACACTATTTCTGGACTGTCCCTTTAAAAGCTCGGGGCTCTGGACTCGTGGGCACATTATTGGTGCTGATGCAAAACAGGGCACTTCTGAGGATGCTGAATGTACCACTGGCTATGGCCGCCATAGGCCAGCTCATCAGCCCCGAGTCAGCTACAGATAGCAGTTTCCTAGCGTGCCTTTTGCCCTCCAATTGTGCATATTTTGGACCTGGGATCTGCTGGCGGGGGGGGGGGGGCCTAGAATTGGCTTTCAGGGTGTCTAGAATTGGCTTTCTACTAACATAGTTCTTTCCAGGGTAGAGGACCCCAAAAACACTCCATATTTTACAGACAGATTTGTGCCCATGGTGCTAATAATAATTAATACAGTCAAACTCGCCTCCAATGCATTGATTTTTCCATTAGCTTCCAGGCAAGCATTCGTCTTCGCCTCGCTCTGTTGCCGATGTTGGTTTGCCCTAGAAAGCTGGTATTGACTGACTAGCTAGGGAGGTTCTTCAATGAAATTGTGAAGGCAAAAAAGAGAGAGAGAGTTTCCCATTTATTTACTTATCTGTTGTTATAAAGTGTTCATCTTTCAGCAAAGAAAGAGCGCTGACTAGGGTTTCCAGGTGTCCGGTATTCACCCGGACAGTACGGTATTTGCGTCCCGCATCTGGTACAAAAAACAGAAAATACTGGACATGTTTCCCTCTGACGGACGCCCGGCAGGACAATTTTCCCCTGCTGCTTCTGGCGAGGGTGGGGGGGGCATTTAAAGGCGCAGCGCCTTTTTTTTGCTAAACAACTTTGGTCTCCCCCTTTTTTTTTCTCAACAGAATTTTTTCCCTGGTGTTTTTTATTTTGGGGAGGGGGTGTTCTGTATTTTTGGTTAAACCATCTGGCAACCCTAAGCACTACCAATTTGCATTCTCTAGGATTTACCTATGCACATGTGCGCACACACACTACACACTCCTACATTTCCACTTCCGCTGGGCCAATACTTTTTAGCATGATGCTGTTCTCTTGCACTTTTAAGAGAAGGTCAGATATTATGTTTCACAATCAAAGGGGCAGCAAACTCGGTAAGTACAGCTAAGATAATGACATTAAACATTTTTTTTGGATGCAGTGTCCATATCAAGGGAAAACATGTAGCGATGGAAATCTTCCAGTTCACTGACTTGTTAGTCTGCAAAGTGAAGTACTGCAAAGTTAGGCAGTTCCAGTAGTCTGGTTGCCTGTACAACCTTCATTCATTGCCTTTGCAGCAGTATTACAGTACAATCTTTAATGACATGCTCACATACTATGTATTTCTGCACAACCCTACTTCATTCAGCCCAGAGAAGAGACAATGCTCGCTGAATGGGAGGTTGATCAATATTTCTTTGTATCTTCATCATTCGGGTGTGTGGCCCCAGGCATTAGTACACGATCCACATCTTGCAGTGAATGTAGAATGATTCATTTCCGCAGGGACTTTTCTAGTGTAATGACTTGAAGATAAATTAATTAAGATTTATCACCCCTTTGCGGTGGATTGGTCTTCCCATTTTACATCCCATTTTACATCCCAAGGCATGGAGCTCAAAACCAAAATGGTCGTGCGTCGACTCGTTTGGAGGCTCAATTTGAGAAGCCCGTGATCTGGTTTTTTCTCAGTTCTTAGCCCTTTACATGTTCAGAGCACAGATTTCACAGACATCAGTTGCAGTTGTGAGTAGGGCTGTGAAATCCCGTTTCATTGGTTAACCGGTTGAACGTTAAGTTTAACCGGTTAACCAGTTAAACTGGAGGCAGGCAGGGGGAACTGCTACAGCTTGGTTGGGCTGGAGTGGCCCCTCACCCACTAGGCTGGGGGCACCTCTCCCATCATGGACAAGAGCTGCTCTAGATGGGCTGCAGCGTCTTTCCCCATGGTGGGTGCAGGGGGGGGCGGGCTGTTCTAGCCCCTACCAGTTAACTGGTTAATCATTAACGCGTCCCTAGGTGTGAGTGGCTCAGCTCTTCTGCAAAGTAGACCCCAGTTGGCTCACTGACCCAGAAAACGAGCAACACCCAGGGTATGTCTAGACTGCACCCCTCTGCCAGCAGAGGGATACAGATTAGGCTAGGTGAAATTGCTAATGAAGCGGGGATTTAAATATCCCACATTTCATTAGCATAAAAATGGTCGCCGCTTTTTTTCGGCACAGAGCTTTGTCGGAGAAAAGCGGCAGTCTAGAGGCTGATCTATCGCTACAGAAAGCCTTTTCCAATAGATCCCTTAGATCCTGTATACCTCGTTTTATGAGGCATATCGGAAAAGGCTTTCTCTCTAGCGATAGATCAGCCTCTAGACTGCTGCTTTTCTCCGACAAAGTGCTGCATCGGCAAAAAGTGGCGGCCATTTTTATGCAAATGAAGCACAGGATATTTAAATCCCTGCTTCATTTGCAATGTCGACCTGCCTAAGCTGCATCCCTCTGCCGACAGAGGGATGCAGTCTAGACATACCCCCAGTGACCACCTAGGAAAAGTTTGCATGAAGTCACTTGCCCAGAATCACATAGGTTGCTGAGGCAGTGACAGATATACAGTCCAGTTCTCCGGAGGGTCATTCAGCTGCATTAACCATGAGATCATCCTTTCTCATCCTGAGGTCCGATTCACCCTATACCTGAGCTTTGGCAACCACTGAGCTAAAGCCCTACCCCACCCTATTTCCTCAGCAGCGCAGGTCAGCTTTATGCGCTGAATGAGGCAGGGAGCCTAGAGAACAAGAGTCGGTACAATCAAAGTCACTATCATAACACACATATACAAGGGGGCTAGAAAAAGGCTACACAGGAAAATTTCAGTCTGCCATCACCTCACTTTTGAGTGATTATGAAATAACAACGAATCGTCTTGCAGCTCCTTAAAGGCTAACAAAACATGTACATGGCGTCATGAGCTTTTATGGGCACAGCACACTTCTTCAGATGACTGGAGTTATTAAAGGTCCAGTTTCTAAATAAAGATTCTAAAGATTCCAGGGGATGGGAGGGAAGAAAGAAGGAAAAAAAGGGACAAGAAATAATCAATTTAAGTGTCTATTGACCAAGCACAGTTCAAGCAGGACCAAGCATGGTCTAGATCATCCTTGATAGATGTCTGTCTAACCTGCTCTGAAACACTGGAATAAATTGCCCAGGGCGGTTGTGGAATCTCCATCACTGGATATATTTAAGTTTTTCCTAATGTCCAACCTAAACCTCCCTTGCTGCAGTTTAAGCCCATTGCTTCTTGTCCGATCCTCAGAGGCCAGGAAGAACAATTTTTCTCCCTCCTCCTTGTGACACCCTTTTAGATACTTGAAAACCGCTATCATGTCCCCTCTCAGTCTTCTTTTTTCCAAACTAAACAAGCCCAATTCTTTCAGTCTTCCCTCATAGCTCATGTTCTCTAGACCTTTAATCGTTCTTGTTGCTCTTCTCTGGACCTTCCCCAATTTCTCCACATCTTTCTTGAAATGTGGTGCCCAGAACTGGACACAGTCCTCCAACTGAGGCCTAATCAGCGCAGAGTAGAGTGGAAGAATGATTTCTCGTGTCTTGCTCACGTTGCACCCTGGTGCACAGGCCTGGACCAGCTGCCTGGAAAGACCTGCTCTATCCCTGCCTCCCTGAGCTGGGATACTCTCAGTCGCATGGTGTGCAGCCCAATAGGCACCCAGGAGCTTGGAGGGGCTGGAGCATGCCCAGCGGAGATGGCACCTTCCGGGAATGCAGCTCCCCAACTCTGTGCATTCCTGCCCGGGGGAGACTTGGTAAAGACGTTTTCAAAAGCTCATAACTTGTCCAGATGTGGGTTCTTTTTCACCGGGGGGGGGCAAACAACACATCCTGGATAGCAGGGCGGTCGCCCTGCCAAATGTCAGGTCCCTGCTCTAATGCACTGAGCCACTAAAGGGTCTCAAGAAAATAGTGAGAATTTCAACACCGACAAAACAATGCCAAGACTGCGTCTTTTTAGTGGAAACTTTCCAGAACTATCCATCCAGAAGCTGACACCCCTTTCTCCCCAGCATGGAGAATTTTAGCAGGAATAGTTCAAAGTTTGGCAAAGTTGGGAGCAACTGAAAACAGACTCTTATAATGAGAGCATCAGACAGTGTTAGTGATGGACACTCTTTTCTGAGCTGCCTCTAATGTTTCAGTATGTGTATTTATATGTGCATGCACAAAGGCTCCTGCTAAGTCATATAACCTCAGGTTGTGAACCCATCATCTCTCACAGGCTACACCCCGTGAAGCCTGCACAGTGCTTGTAATGGAAGGGTTTCAAAGCGAACACCGGTTGCAGTAGGAAAGCGGTATTTGCAATTCATGCCCAGGGCAATATTCTGTCTGGTTCACAGTAGAAGTGAACCCCCTTCTCAGCTGGTGGCTGTGGGCTGGAGGGGCCATTTTCTTGCCTAAGAGGCAAAAACAAGTTCCGGACGGTTTGTGGTTGCTAAACTTCCCATGGTGCGTTCTACACTCACAGTCTTAGCATCAGTTTTCCTTCAGCTTCCAGACTGGGGGACTATATTCTGCCAAAGCTAAGGCCCCCTACAGCTTCAGTTAGATACAGCTTCCTTTCGCTGTCTAGCCTCAAAGGGTGACTTTTCGTTTTGCCGTGAGCAAGGACAGGAAGAAGGATTCCTGGGCCTGGGTGTATTTTAGAGGCAGGCCAGAGCTACAAAGACCAGATCCAATTTCTGACTTTCTCAGAGCTTGGAAAATGACTAGTAGTTCTGTGGCACCTTTGGGTACGCCTACATTGCACGCTTATTTCGGAATAAGCTATTCCGGAAGAAATACTCGGAAATAGCTTATTTCGAAATAGCACGTCTACACTACAGGGAAGCCTCAAAATTAGTCCAAGGCAGGATCCCTTAATGTGGACGTGCTACCTTGATTTAGAGCCCCAGGAGGCACTGGGGAGTAATTACTTTGAATGGCCCTGAGGAGAAGCTATTTCGAAATAGCTATTTTGGAATAGCTGTAGTGTGAACGCTCCATTGCTGCTATTTCAGAAGAGGCGTTATTCCTCGTGGAATGAGGTTTACTGAAGTCGGAATAAGCCGTCTGTTATTTCAAATATATTTCAAAATAACGGAATTGCTGTGTAGACGCTCACGTTGTTATTTTGGAATAACGGTCGTTATTCTGAAATAACGCTGCTGTGTAGATGCACACTTAGAGACTAACCAAATCTATAAAATCATGAGCTTTCGTGGCCAAAACCCACTTCATCAGATGAACTGGAGTGGAAAAAACAGAAACCAAGATATATATAGATAGCAGCAGAAGAAGTACCTGTCAGTTGTAGGATTTCCCTGTGGTAATGAGGCTAATTAAGTGGGCTGGATGTGTCCCATACATAGCTTTTGATGTGGAAATGCGGATGTGAAAGGTGGGAGATTAAAGGGTATTCAGGACAAGGCCAAAGTCTTGGCTCAGCCCATTCTGTAGAGTTCGGCAAGACACAAATATCAGAGCTGAAGCTAAACGTCCTCCTCGGTTGGCAGTGTTCAGATCTGGGGCGTAGGACAGGAGCCATCTCAAGCGTGTTTGGGGAGTGCTCCAGGATGCTGGAGGATGGTATGGACAAGTGAGCAATATTGAGCCAACTGTGTCCTCTGTTGAGGGTGAAGCCTAATCTGGGATTCGAGAGCTTCACGTTCAATGTTTTGCTCTTCCAGACTTTGTGTGACCTTGGACAAGCCATGCAGGCCCAGATCCTCAAAGGCATTTAGGGAATTTGGAATTGAAGATCTAGCTGTTCAGTTCTCTCTCCCAGTCAACTCCCCAGCTGTAAAAGGGGGAGGATAGCCAGGGCTCTGTGAGGATAAATCCATTACAGATTGTGAGGGGCTCAGATGCTATGGCGATGGGGCCAGCTAAGTGTCTGGGGCTCAGATGCTATGGCGATGGGGCCAGCTAAGTGTCTAAGGTAGAAAGCAAAAAGCCAATCCCACCCCTGAGGAGCTCACAATCCAAGTTGACTATGTTGGTAGCACTGAGGAAGACTTGAACCATGGCTCTCATGTGACCTCTAACCCCGGACTTCCTCCCCTCTGGAGACGGGAGGGTGCTAATATTCCTTCGGCAAGCCTGAGGCACAAAGAAGATGCACCAGAAATGTGGAGAACATTCCCCGGATCATGGTGCAACTCAATAGTAGAAAGGACCACAAGAGTGTATTTCCCTGGCGTTCATATTCCACTTCTATCATCCTGAATCGTGAGTGTATTACTATTACCTAGTGGTATTGTTTCCATAACAGTACCCCAACCGCAGCTGCAGGGCTAGACATCCAACATGATGTAGACAGGGCAGGAATATTAATCTTCTCACAGGTTACGCCTGTTCCCAGGTCACCCAGGGCTTGTGCAAGTGATAAGGCTGCCAGCCCTCGCGAGGCACATCCTTACTTTTCTCCAGGCCAGGGGCAGCCGCAAAGCCAGCTTAGCTCACCCCAGCTCCAGACCTGAAGGGAGCACCATTGTGGGGTTGTCACCCAACTACATTTCCCATGCTCCGTGTGCCCTTGGATATTTTGCACCAGCTTTGATGGGATGCCTACCTAGTAGCTGGGCTACAGCTAACTGATTGAAGCTTCTAAAATACACCCAGACACAGGAATCCTTCTTCCTGCCCTTGCTCACGGCAAGACAATCAGTCAATTGTACAAAGGCCAGATCCAATTCCTGACTTTCTCAGAGTTTGGGGGTGTTCAGGATAGGGCCAGAGTCTTGGCCCAGCCCGTTCTGTAGAGTTTGGCAAGACACAAATATCAAAACTGCCTCCAAGTTTGGCAGTGTTCAGATCTGGGGGGTTGGACAGGAGCCATCTCATGCGTGTTTGGGGAGTGCTCCAGGACAAGTGAGCAATATTGAGTCAACTGTGTCATGGCAAGCAATTACCTTTCAAATCCAGCTCCTCAAATATGCTGAAGGTTAATCTGTGAAAGGCTTCATATCCCAAGCTCTTACCATCCTCCTCGAGCAACCACTCCGCTTTCAACCCTTCATAACCAAGCATCTGTAACCCATGCACCTAATAGGGAGCTATCTCTTCAAGAGACCCATGGGGGAGTGTGACAGGGCGCTTGCCCTGCACTGGCCCTTTAAGGGCAAAAGCCCAGCCCTAAATGAGGGCTGAGAGTGGAGCCCCAGCTGAGGCAGCTGATGCTAATGAGCAGGGCTCGCCGAACCGCGGCGAGCCCTCGCCAGCCGCGTTGTCCAGCGATCTGTGCATGCGCAGATCGCCCGAACCCGGCTCTTCCAGGTTACAATCTACTCGCCATGGGCGAGTAGATTGTATAATTTGTCGCGCCCTGCTAATGAGGGTCCAGCTGGGGGCTATATAAAGAAGGGCTCCTGGGGGAGCGGGGAGCTTACTGCTGCTCTGGAGAGAGAGCATGAGGGACCCTGGGGAAGCTCTAGCCAAGTTAGTTCCCAGGCTGCAGGGCCTGAAGCAAGACCTGAAGCCAGTAGGGCTGCAGAGGGGCAGCCATAGTAGGCAGGGGCAGCAGGTCCACCCCTAGGGTTGCCAGGTGTCAGTATTGACCCAGACAGTCGTATTTTCGCCTCCTGTCCGGTAAAATTCAGAAAATACCGAACACCTAAAATGTCCGGTATTTTCTGGAGGTTTTTTCCCTGCAAGGAGGAGAAAATACCAGACACCTGGCAACCTTATGACACATTCAGCAACAGGGCCCAGGCCCCTGCTCCCCCCCTCCGACCCACCGCCTCCGGACCCTCTGCTTACCTGGTTCCACAGGGAAGCTCCCTTCTGGCTTGACCAAGAAAACAAGATGGCTGCTGGCAAAAAGCCTAAAGACCTGAGCAAGGGGAAGCAATGCCTTCCCTGGGTCTTCGTGCTCAACCACTCCTCTTCCTATCCCTATTCTGACTCTGCACGCACTTAAAATAAAACAGCATGAAAACAGCATGGCCCCTTTATTTTATTTATTTATTTTTATTTATTTATTTATTTGCTTAATAACTTTTGGGGTCCTTTTTTTTCGCTCAACAAGTTTGGTCTCCCCCCTTTTTTTTCCCTCCACAGAATATTTCCCCGGTGGTTTTTTTTTTTTGTGGGGTTTTGGTTAAACCATCTGGTAACCCTATCCCCCCCCCGCCAGTGATGAGTGGCCATTACGGGCCACAGTTTGCCCCTGAGGCAGGGGCTAGATGAAGACTGGCATTGGGTCGCTGAGACAAGGTGGGGACAGGGGAATTGGGTGTTCCCTGGGAGGAGAACTGGGTGCTTCTGGGGAGGGGAGGATACTGGGGTGCAAAGCTGGATAAACACCCACCCCCGAAAGGGGGGCTCAGGCACTGGAGTGGGCACTGCCAGAGGGCAGTGTCCTGAAGAGGATGCTGTGGTCTGAGAATGACACGGGTCGGGACTAGAGAGGGGGCGAGAACACGGGGAGACACCAGCTAGAGGGAGGCATCCAGTGAGTCGACGAGCTAATTCCCAGGGCTACCGGCTGCAGGTGCCAGGGTGGTGAGTCTGCCCGGGACAGGGAGGTAGGAGTGAGTTGAGTGTTACTGTTGCTGGGCAGATTTAGCACTCCCCACCCAGATGCTTCTGGAGTTAGGTGGGGTAGTTTGGAGTCAGATTCCATGAACAAGCAGGTAGGGCAGCTGCTTTTCTGAGGCCTGTGTGAGCTGGGAGAAGCTGAGCCAGAAGCAGAGAGCAGACTGTTGTTCCTCACTCTGCAGCACTTTGCAGCAGGTTTTCTTTAAGTCTGTTCACTTGTGAGTTAACTGACTGGTTAATCAGTGAGCTGGCTGCCTAGTAGTGACCACAGCAGAGGAAGAAGCTGCCTGGACTCCAACTGAGGATTCCCTACAAGCAAGTGGAGAGATGGTTCAGACTCAGTTTGTGCCTCTGATCATCAAATCTGCACCATATGCTGAGACTTTGATGAACTAAATCCCTTTTGGTAGGGTTGCCAGATACCTTCACAAAAAATCCTGTAGATGCCGGGGGGAAAAAATTGGTTGAGCAAAAAAAAAAAAAAGGACACTGCGCCTTTAAATTCCCATGCTCCACACTCCCCCTGCCCCTGCCAAACATGGCAGAGGAAAAATTTTCCCAAGGGCCTTCCATCTCAGAAAAACATTTTACATGTCTGGTATTTTCTGGGTTTTTTTACCGGACAGAAGATGCAACTTCCGGACTGTCTGGGCGAAAACCGGATACCTGGCAACCCTAGCTTTTGGGACCGCTCAATCTTTTCTTACTGTGTTTGTGTGGACTGAACTGTTCAAATTTTACTTTTTGTTTTCTCTTTATTTATGTTTACTGTAACTATGGACATTATCTGTGGATTATTAAATAGCTGTGTTCTGTTGTAAGAATTAGATTGTTTCTTCATAAGATTTTATAAAAGTTATTTAATTAAATTCATTTCTTCAGTTTCTTTTTGATCTTGACTGTAGGGAGGCCGACACTGGGCGATCCTTGCTGAAATTCTTTACAGACTGAACTCTGGGTCTGTCTAGACACTGGAGAAAAAGTCTAGGCCACCCAAGCTTACACGTGCATCATACGCAAAAGTTCTCCCTTGCTGCTTGCCCAGCTGAAGAAAACATAAGCCAAACAGCAACATGGAGCCCTTGCATTCTTGCTCCATATCTTGCTTCTAAACATCCCCCACACCAGAGTTTCCCCAAGCCATGTAGAACATATATTCTATGATCAGCAGCCAGCTACTAACCTACCGTGGAGTCTACCTAACGTAGAACTTTGAACATCGAGTCTACGTGTCCGACTAAAATTGTGCAAAGAAAAGATGTGAATGTTTTTCTTCTGCTGCTGCTTTTTTATGGACTGAACAGGATAATAATAACTAATAAAGTCCCTCTGCTTCCCAGCCTAGAATTTCTGCTTTTGGGCTTAATTCAGTACTGGGCAGATTATCGGTCTTCCATCCCTTTTATATTTAACACCAAATATTAAAGGAGGAAGCAAAATCCTCAGCTCTTTTTCACCAAAAGCTACTAAATAAAGTCAATTATAATCTTCCCTTTCTCCAAGGGAAACTTTCATTTCCTTCCTTCGTAAAACCAGCTGGTAAATATTTAAGCTTTCCCGGTCCTCACTGCATGAGCTCGCGCACTTATCTCCAATTTATTTTTCTCTTGCTATGGCCTTTGGCTCCGATGTGCAATCCCAGAACTCCTAGCACCAGCAGAATGAATGGTGCAGCTTTTGTCATTATTATCACGCTGAATGTATGATCTCAGGAAAGAAGTATTGACATTTTTCACTCCATTCAAATATCTTGAGAAGGGAAACATAGGATGCTAGGCTAGGTGGACCTTTGCATGTCTGTTCCTGTCTTCCGACAGTGACCAATGCTAGGTGCTTTTAAGGGAATGAACAGAACAATCATCGAGTAATCCATCTCCTTTCATCCACTCTCATCTTCTGGCAGTCAGAAGCAAGGGACACGCAGAACATGGATTCGCACCCTGACCATCTTGGCCCTCTCCTCCAGGAACGTATCTAATTATTTTTTATATTTTTGGCCTTCGCAACATCCCCTGGCAAGGAGTTCCACAGATTGACTGTGCCTCATGCGAAGAAGTCCTTCATTTTGTTTTAAACTTGCTGCCTATTCATTTCATCGAGTGAGCCCTCATTCTTGTATTATGAGCAGGAGTAAATAACACTACCCAGTTCATGTTCTCTGCAGTTGGAAAACAGATGACTAAAGGGAATATGATAGAGGTCTCTACAATCAGTTCCAGGCTTTTCAATCTCACCTGATATGGAAATTAATCAGTTTTGTAATCCATCTCTCCCTTTTCCAGTTCTAATGCATCTTTTTTTTTTTTTTTAAGATGGAGTGACCAGAACTGCATATTGTATTCAAAGTGTGGGCATATCATTGATTTATATATATATAATGGCATTAACATATTTGCTGTCTTATTATCTCTCCCTTTCCTAATGGTTCCTAACATTCTGTTTGTTATGGAGACTATAGTCCTCTGAAAACAAAGCCATCACTCAATGTGCAGTGACTATCAAAAGTGTTATTTTGGAATAACTGAAGTTATTCCAAAATAACATAGTCCACGTCTACACTACAAGCAGTTATTTCAACATAATGTTGAAATAATGTCGAGCTGGAGGACTTTTTACTCTTCCTCCGACTTCCCTTACTCCTCGTAAAATGAGGGTTATAGGAGTCAGAGTGCTTTTTCTCGGAGTTCCTGCTGTGTAGACAGTGCCAAAAACCAAAATAAGCTATTTTGACTTAAGCTATGCACCTTGAGCTACATCAGTTGGGTAGCTAATTTCAGCTTTAGCCCTGCTGTTTAGACATGCTGTGTGTGTGTGTGTGTGTGCGTGCAATGTGTACATACGATATATGTTCTAACTGTCTGTCTGTCTGTTTGTCTAGCCATTTCACTGTGATATAAATAGCTATGTTTGTTTGGACCTTAAATGTAAGAAAATGTGGCACTCTGAAAAAATAATCAGCCATTAGCCCACCTTAGTGGAAAGATCTCAGTTACATTCACAGTAGTGGCAATTCAGAGATACAAAAAGAAAATTATCCGAACAGTCTACTTGCTACTCTTCAAGGCCCCTTTGCCAACTGCCATTTTGCTGAACACATTTGTTTGTTTAGCAGTGGCTAAGGAAAAAAACCCATAGTTTGAACGAAAGTTTCAGAGGAGTGGTCCACACCGCTTTTGCCGTAAGTGGTATAACACTGCTGAATTACCAACTGCCCAAGTCTCCAAGAGAATATGTGTCCCTCTCTGTATGTCAGGGAGTCCTTATAGTCATTCTTCCTTTGTGAGTTTTCCCTAATCTAAAATAAAAGTCCTACCAACCGAACCAACATTTTCTGTTCCTCAGGCATCAGGGTTAATTTCTAGTGGGAGGATTAAAGCTACCCCAGAAGCCCTGGAGTACCACCCTTCCTGCTGATTTTCACAGGCTCTCCATAGGCATCTACACTACCATGGCTACAGTGGCACAGTTACATCACAGTGGGCAGACACTTCCTACAGCAACTGAAGGGATTTTTCCACTGATGTGGTTAATCGCCCTCTCTCTCAAGCCAGATCTACGCTGGTGGAGAAAATCGAGGCAAGATGCGCAACTCCAGCTACATGAATTACTGTCACGACGAGTAAGGGAAGTGAATGTGGGCACCCTCAGCATTTGATTTAGAGGGTCTTTACTAGATCTGCTAAATCGAATCCCGGAGGATTGATCACCAGTGATGATCCCCCAGAAACTGAGAGGTGGTAGCTAGGTTGATGGAAGAATGTTTCTGTTGATCTAGCTGCATCTACGGTGTGGGGGCTTGGGTCAATATGACTATGTTGCACAGGGCATGAAATACTTCACAGCTGTGTGCAAGTGCTTTGCTGAATCAGAGCCTAAAGGAAGGGGCTTTTGCAAGCAAGTCCCAGTTGGAGTTTGGTACGTAAGACTGTGTGGTGGTCATGAAGAAAAAGAATCTCCCACCCTTCCCATGGATACCTGGCATGCGGCTGAAGCCTGTTGGAAATCCAGCTTTTGACGGAGATTTTGTCAGAGTGGAACGAAAGGCAAGCTCCTGAGAAATGAAAGGGAGAACATCCCATACCGGGGCTTGGTACCTGTCTCACATGGGCTCTTTGCTACACTGCCTGGCCTTGCTGAGGGTGGCTGGAGGCTGCCATGTTATGCTACCCACGGTACTTTTGATAGCCGAGGAAATCGAAGCACAGGACCAAAAAGAGCCCAGCGAGGATCACGCGTCTTAAGTGTCCTGAAGCCCGTGGCAGGACTGCCTATAAAACCCAGCTCGCCTGCTTCCTCGCCCCAGAGAATCAACCGCAAGCCTATTAAGCTAATGGGCATTAGTGTAAGATTTTTCCCCGGGGAGTCTTTATTTTGTTGTGCGGTTAACAGCTCCGTATTGTATTACTCGCTGCCCTTGCTGTAACTTATAAACCTTCAGCTCGGCAACTCCGTGTCCTCCCCTGGTGGGTTTCAATCTTTGCTGCGATGCTGAAGTGCATAGCGCCTGTCCTGCCGCAGGAATACTGCTTGCAAGGAGGGAGGGGGGCTGATCTGGGACGAGAGAGGGAGGAAGCTGGAAGTTGGAGAGACGCGAAAGAGATGGGCAAGCGAAAAGGCAAGCTTGAAATCCTGCGGCTTGGACTCCTGACAGCTCTGCAACCGTCTCCGCTTTGCCTACTCAAAATGGATCATTTGCATTTTAATGCCCGCGGAAGGAAACCGAGTGCTGGGGATGCCGATCCAGCGCTACGCCACGAGCGACAGATGTGATCGCATTGTCCGCCGTGCCAGGAAACAATGGGCTCTCACGGAGCAGCCAGGCGGAGAAAAGCAGCTGAGTCTTTAAAATGACACGGTTGGCGACCTCGCTCAAGCCACGTCTGCGCTTCTGATGCTTTGTCGCTTTTTCCTGTTCATCCTGGGGGCCGTTTTGCAGAAATGTTTCCCACAGAAGGGTCACGGAGAACCTGGGAAACACCCCCTTGGTCTTACACTGCCAGAGGGGACTGAAAAGTGCCAATTCTGGTTCAACAGAGTCCTAGGGTGAAGCTGCTAAACTCAGGGGGTTGTGCTCACTTTCAGCAAGGACGAATTTGACCGCACATATTCCAGTTGCTTTACACACTAATATTAACTAATCTTCAGTCAGTATCATTACCCCATATTGCCAATGGGAAACCCCAGTTACTGGAGTGAATTGACTTGCCTAAGGCTGTCCAGCATAAAGTCATAGCGGGGAGGGGATAGCTCAGTGGTTTGAGCATTGGCCTGCTTAAACCCAGGGTTATGAGCTCAATTCTTGAGGGGGTCCATTTACGGATCTGGGAAAATCTGTCAGAGATGGTACTTCTTCCTGCTGTGAAGGCAGGGGACTGGACTCTATGACCTCAGTTCCCTCCAGTTCTATGAGCTGGTATAACACTAGAACTGGGAGAGACCTCAAGAGGTCCTCTAGTCCAATCCCCTGCCCTCACCGCAGGACCCAAACACAGTCTAGATCAGTGTTTCTCAACCAGGGGTACTTGCAAGCAGTCAGGGGGTACCTCAACACAACTGAAATTTGGCGAAAACTGGTTTTAAGTTTTACAGCGCTTTATTATTTTTCTACTTTTTACACCCAAACATTTCATCACCCACCTGGCTACGATTAAGTTGTTTAAACAAATGTGTTGCAATAGTAGAAAAAAATTCAGTGTGTCTGAAAACTGTAGGTACTGGGGGTACTTATAATTATTTTTTTAAAGGGGTACGTTATAAAAGAAAGGTTGAGAAACACTGATCTGGATCATGGCAGAACCAGGGCTGGAATTCAGGGTTGCAAAATGCATTCCCGGTCCCTCCAAGAGTAGAAGTGACAACCGTTCCTAGAACCAACTGGGGAGGCCTTCCTGTCCACTAGGAAAAAGCTTTGCTTGTTCTTCCTGCCAGATCACTAGATACCCAACCAGACCTGTCACTTGTCCAGGGCTGGAAATTGCCCATTCCTGATCCGTTTGATATTGACGTAGTGGGAACTGGATACTGGAGAGGGAAAAGAAGGAAGCTGGTGGATTCTGCTTTTCAGTGGCAGCTGGACAGAGGTTTGAAATGTTACAATCGGTCCCAGTATGGATGGATTAGAGCCCAGGGTAAGCAGTCAGCGGAACTGTTTATGGCCTGGGTTCTGCCAGGATGTGGCCGCATTGGAGAGGGTCCAGCGGAGGGCAACCAAAATGATGAGGGGGCTGGAGCATATGACCTACGAGGAGAGGCTGAGGGAGTTGGGTCTTTTTAGTCTGCAGAAGAGAAGAGTGAGGAGGGGATTGGAACCTCCCTTCAGGAAGTTGAAGGCTGCTATCAAAAGAGGCTGGAGAAAAGCTGTTCTCAGTAGTGACAGATGGCAGAACAACGGTCTCAAGTTGCGGTGGGAGAGGTCCAGGTTGGCTATTAGAAAAAACTATTTCACTAGGAGGGTGGTGAAGCACTGGAATGGGTTACCTAGGGAAGTAGTGGAGTCTCCATCCCTAGAGATGTTTAAGTCTCGGCTTGACAAAGCCCTGGCTGGGTAGATTTAGTTGGGATTGGTCCTGCCTAGGGCAGGGGGCTGGACTTGATGACCTCCTGAGGTCTCTTCCAGCTCTATGGTTCTATGATTCTACGAGTCACATGCCCTTGTATATCATCACACTGCTGCCCTGCGCTGGGGTGTGTTTGTGGAGGTGATGGCTAAGAGACCCAAACAGGAGCGAGTCTGGAGAAGTCTAGTTTTATTTAGAATGGGAGAATTATGCAATAATGGGGGAATTTAGAATGGGGGAATTATGCAATAAGCTGTATGGCTAATTATTATTATTCTAATTATTTAGAATGGGGGAATTATGGAATAAGCCATATGGCTGCCCCTCAAAAGAGTTTCCCTAGCTCAGTAGGTTTTCCAGCCTTTTTTCTCACTGACAGGCCCCCCTATAAAAAGTCAGACGGATGTGCAGACCCCTTTGAAAATAGACATCGTCCGTGGCCCCGAAGAGCTCTGCAGATCACTGGTTGAAAACCTGGCCCTAGCATGACAGTTCGGTGTTCTATCCATCACTGCGTTGTAACAAACGCGGGCATTAGCCAATGGTGTGTGGGGAGGGGTGTTACAATAGTTGGTTGTGCTGCATTTGGCACGGCTAATCAAGATGTGATGGTGCTGTGCTTTAAAATGGCCAGGTACCGCTCCCAGTTCATGTTTAAATACCTGTGCAGCTCAGCTGCAAATATACGTTCCCTAACGTGGGTGATTTCGGAGGGTCCTTAATTAAACCTGGCCTGTGGGAGTGAGACATCACATTCTGCAGCCTCACACGCCCTCTGACACCCATGGTGGGATAAAACTGTACGCAAGGCAGCCAGGAACCACGCCAGCCACGTGGCAACACTGCCACCTTGTGGAACGCCCGTTTGGAGACGACACTGATCGGTATGTTCCCCCAGATGTGCCCCCGTCTTGCTAAAGAGCCAGCTGTTCAGAGCCCTGCCGCTCCACGGAGATCCGCTTGCTAACCGCAGGCACGGGCGGATGCGGGTGCATGTATCCGCGGCTCCTTTTGGCAGCTGTGGAGACAGGTGTTGTATCTAGAACCCTGTCACTACGCAGATTTCCGCAGGGGTCCCCACCCGCGTGGTCGTTTTGGCAGCAAGCAGCTGCGGAGGCCCATTTTTCTAGCCGCGCAGAGCTCCGCTGATCTTTGCTGCCCCCAGGGGCTTCATTGGCACCCATTGGTCCAAGGGGCTGTGACTGTAAAGAATTCAGGACGGCGGAGTGAACGAGTTGAATGTGAGGGATGGGAGCCTGGGTAGGCCTGCCCACAGGGGAGACAAAGGGATAACTGCCCTGAGGCCCGGAGATTCAAAAAGGCCTCGGGCCCTTTAAATCGCTGCCGGAGCAGCACTGAGGGCTGCCCTACTGCCTGAGGCTCTGCCCCTTCTGGGGGCACAGAGCCGGGGGGCCCCCTGCCTTGTCCAAGGGCCCGGTGAGGGTGTCAGCCCCCCCTGAACCTGGCATGTAGCTTCAGCATTTCATGGCAAATTGGGCATCAGAAAAACCAAAGCCCTGGCTGGGATGATTTAGGTGGGGTTGGGCCTGCTTTGGGCAGGGGGCCGGACTCAATTCCTGAGGTCTTTGCCAACCCTAGGACTTTCTGATTCTCTAAGTCTTGGCTTGACAATTTCCCTAGGAGGTGGTGAAGCACTGGGATGGGTTCCCTAGGGAGGGGGTGGAATCTCCATCCCTAGAGGTTTCTAATATCCAACCTAGACCTTCCCGACTACAACTTGAGACCATTGCTTCTTGTTCTGCCATCTGTCACCACTGAGAACAGCCTCTCTCCATCCTCTTTGGAACCCCCCTTCAGGCAGTTGAAGGCTGCTCTCAAATCCCCCCTCACTCTACTCTCCTGCAGACTAAACAACCCCAAATCCCTCAGCCTCTCGTTCTGTTGGTTTCTGTGCCACAGACTCACTGTGTGGCCTTGGACAAGCCACCTCCTCTCTCTGTGCCATGGACACTGCGCTGAGTAGGACCTGCACTTGCTGCCTGCCCCTAGGGAAGGTTGGTACATCCGGCCACCGTGCGGAACAGCATGAACCTCCCTGTGGCTAATGCACTGAGATCTCCGCCTCGCTCGCACCCGGCTTCTCCCCGTGGGCAGATTGCGGGCCCGCCAAGACCCCTCTGCAAGGCTGGGGACGTGGGGAAAAGCTGCGGCGGTTGGCCCCATGTGTGGAAGAAGAGGCACAGAAGGCTTGGACCTGCCCCTATGTTCCTGGGGTGAGTGCTGACCCCACGCAGCCCTTCACCCAGACAAGCAGCCCCTCCGGAGCCAATAGGCCCAGCCCAGATGGGCTGGCCCGTGTCCTGAATGCCTTATACACAGGCTGTGTGTAACTCACAGCCGCTGGGTGTGGTGCACTGTCCCCTGGGTGACACTGAGACCACGGACAGAGAGCGGATGAGTTTGCTCTGCAGCCCTAGCTGAGCGCCAGCAGGCGTTTTGCTCGGGCTGTAGAGCAGGGATGTTAGCGCCTACTCATGTAAACAATTAACCGATAAACTTGGGCCAATCGGTTAATCCAAACGACTACATGCTCCCCTCCCTTTGCTGCCTCTGGATCACAGGCAGCAAGGGGGAGAGGCGGGTGACAATACACATGAGGAGCCACCTGCCCCTTCCTCCCCTTCCCCCCCCCCCCCGGCACTTGCTGCTTCCCACAGGGCAGGGAAGCAGGCGGGAGCCAGTTAAAAGCCGACTCCCCACAAGCACTGGCTTCGCGGAGCTGCCTCCCCGTCCCCCGTATCAGAGGCAGCAGCATGGGCGGGGGCAGGTGGGATGACAGAGCAGCCTCTCTCCGCTCCCCTCAGGGACCAGATCCCGCCTGCCACCCCACACGGCTGTCTTTGCCACCCCTCGCTGCTGCCTCTGTGTCAGGGGGCTCCTCGGGAGTGGGGCCGGAGCGCATTGGCTGCTGGCCCCGCCCCTGGGGACTATCGAAGAGGCGTGTGACCGATAAATATCGGTTAATTGACTAGTCGTGAATTCTTAACATCCCTACTGTAGAGTCTCATGCACTGAGCTCCGGAGGTCCCTGGTTTGGCTCTGCCTGTTGACATTACACGTGGAGGCTCAGCCGGGATTTCAACTAGGAAGTCTCTGAAGCTTGGGATGCCCTTCCTCAAGTAGGGGAAGTATGTAAGCAACACACCTAGCGGGTGTGGGTCATTAGCCCATGGAGTGGCACTTAGCCAGCTAGCTCTCAGACCACTTCCTGCAAGAGAGAATGCTCTGCAACCTTAGCTTTTAGCTCAAACTCACACTGCATAGAGGCTCATGCACTGAGCTCCAGAGGTCCCAGGTTCAGTTCTGCCTGTTGGCGTGATACATGCAATTCATAGCACTAAAAGCACTCAATCCAGGACTGGGCTCCCCCAGTGAAGAAAGTAGAGTCTAGGGAAGCTGGAAGTCAGGCTAAACACAGTTCTGGACAGCAGTCTCTTCTCTAAGGAGCAACGTGATCATCTAATCTGACCTCCTGCAGGCCATAGGACTTCTTGGTCAAATAGGAATTAACTCCAAGATTGAATGTTTTCCTAAAATGTCTGTTCGGGTACAGGTTTTTATCGACAAAGCTGCTGTTGACAAAGAGCGTCTAGACTACATCCAGTTCTGTCGACAAAGCAAGCTGCTTTGTTGACATGCGAGTGTAGACGCAAAGGACAGTGTAGATGCAATAATGCCTTCTGTCGACAGAACTCTGTTGACAAAAGATGTTATTCCTCATAGAATGAGGTTTACCGCTGTCGACAAAACTGCCGAGTTCTGTCGACGTTATGTCAACAGAACTCGGTGGTAGTCTAGATGCAGGTATAGTTTTGTCAACAAAAGTCCACTTTTGGACCTGCGAGTGGGTGTCTCGCAGGCACAGGTGACTCACCATCCTGAGTGCTGCCAAAAGGTGCCATCTCATTTGCTGCAAGCCCGTTAGGGCAGAAATGAGGCTGAGATGCCAAACGAGCCCTCAAACGACCTCGAGAATGAAACGCTTTGGTTCCCAGTGAGACAAGGGAAAGACCTTATTGGCTTGTTACATTTCGTATTTTCTCCCCATTTGGGACAACAAAAAATGTCGGCATCTTCCAATTTCCCAGCCTCCAGAAATTCCAGTGTCCAGCCAAATTCATGGTACCAGAATTCACGTCTGCCACATTGTTTCACAAGGCCTTTGAGTCCCTGGTTGGGTCAGTGCCTGGCATTAAACTTGGCTAACAAAAGCAAAAACCGTGCCAGGCAACCCGATGGCAAATTCCCATGCGCCGGGCTCCAGCCGCAAACAGGCAAGAGCGATGCAGCAGGAGGGCTGTGTGCTTGAGAGGAGGGCTTGTGCACTTTGCACACACATGCTTTTTGGCATGTGCTCTCCCGACTTCTGCAGTGTCACCCAGGTACTTTGTGCTGTGTTTCTTGGGCAGATGCGCTTTCCAGTCCCACGTCCTCAAGGGGGCATCATTTCTCATGGGCCGCGTCACAGGTAGGTTTGTGGCAAGCCAAAGGTCTGATGGAGAAGGACATCCAGAAGGTACCAGCACCCTCCAGAGCATCAGAAGGCCATTTGGTTTTACATTAGTATTATTTATGACGAGTGAAGTGTGCCATAAACACAGGGCTGGGAGAAGCTGTGCATATGGAATAAGATACTTCTCAGGCGGCTGCTCTGTTCCCACAGAGCTAATTGCCTCATAAATTGGTTTTATTCTCCTGCATGAGGCTAACCTCCCCGTTTAAAGTCAATAACGAGACCTAATTTGCTGGTTGCTTTGGACTAGGTGCTGGCCCAACGAGCTGCTGAGGGACTCCAGAGGGGCCGGATGACTCCTTGACACTGCCATAGCAACTTGGTTGCTTGGTGATGGAGGCTGGGTTTCCAGTGCCGGCCCAAGGAGCTGCTGAGGGACTCCAGAGGGGCCGGACGACTCCTCGATGGCACCATAGCAGCTTGGTTGCTCGGTGATGGAGGCTGGGATTCTGGTGCAGCTGGCCTGGCCTGCAGAGGGACCATACAGTCGGCAAATGAGGAAGCGACTGTGCTGTCAGCAGGCCGGATCCTGTAGATGGACTTGAGTCTTCTCAGTGGCTGTACAACCAGGTGCAGATAGCAACTGCCAATCGCTACCAGCAGAGGGAGCCCGGGCTCCATGGGAGTTGAGAGCCTGCCACCACCTAACTAGACCGAGTCCAACGATTGAATGACTGGCAGGGGGGATGCCAGGTACACTGGAAGCGACACTGAGTTCAGAATCAGGTGGAAACACAGTAAGGCCAGAAAGAACCATTGAACCACTTAGTTGTCCCAGGCTATGCAGGAGGACAGAGACTGACTTTCACCCCGTTGCTCTTGTATGGAGCCTAAAGTCCAGGGATAATCCTACATTTGAGAGCCTTTGGATCTGGATTTCATTATGATCACACCTGGAAATGTTTTGCGTTGTCCTCAGCCAGCGGCTTCATTTCCCTGCAGTGGCCCTGCCTTTTCCGGACTCTATATCTTACATTGCTGCAAATCGAAATGGGGAAAAAAACCACAGGCTGGAAACATGGTAAAATGCAGCAGATGGCATTGTACCATCCAGCGGCCAGGTGCTAGACTTAACGTTGCCAATGAGCAGACCTCCTTGTCCAGAACCGTGCTCCGCGGCACTGAGGCCCGGCAGGAGTTGCTGTTTAATGTGGCCCAGACGGTGCTTACCTCTTCACCGGGCAGCTGGAGGAATGTGCCGCATCTCATTAGAAGGTTGCTCTTTTATATATTTCCCAACAGAGTCATGCAGCAAGAGGCGAGTGCTACATACCCTAGGTGATTTGGTTTCCTTCATTTTGCTGGGCTATCCTCTCGGACGGCTAGTGGTCCACCACTTCCTCCTCCCATTGATAGGTCCTCAGTGCTACAGAGGGAGGGTGGGTGTGTGCGAGATTTGTAAGAAACATTTCCGTTCCAGAGACAACAGATTAGTTCCTGATATTTGCTCCCCATGAAGGTCCTTAGATTAGAGCAAAATGTTTTCGGTGTCTAAAGGACTCACTCGTTCTCCTACTGCCACTGGGTCACGTTCTGCCTTTGCAGTGGTAATCTAGCAAAGAAATTACACCTTCTTTCTAAGTCTTTCACAGTAAGGGTGAGTAGCCATTGGAACACGTTACGAAGGGAAGCGGTGGCTCCTCCAGCGCTGGAGGGCTTCAAATTAAGAGGGGGTGCCTTTCTGGACGATGTTGAGCTGGGGTATCCAAATGCACACTGGACAACTAGGAAGTAAGTTCAGCCAGCTCTGCCCCACCATGCCTATAAGGCCGCCAGATGTGCAGGAAGAACGTAATGGGGGGAGCTCACTTGGCGGCCCATGAAGAAGCAGAACAGACCTTCGACCCTCAGCTCCTGAGGAAAGGGCTGATTGAAGGGAGCAGCTTCCCAGCTGCCTGAAGACCCCTTCCTGAGATAAGTGAGGCCCAGATCTTGATGCTCTTTTGAGAGGGAGGCATGCCCCTCCATGTCCTATAGACTCAGTTGATTTGCATTAATTCCCCCTTGGGCTTTGTTTATGGGCTACCACAGATGGACCACATCTTGGCCAAGAAAACATCTCCTGTGCCGGGGCTATAAAGTCCCTGTGAAAATAACACAAAAGGCCAGAAATAAGTGGGGGTGAGGGGCAAGATTCAAACCAAGTGCCCAGGTGGTAGGCATGGTATAAATTAGATGTGTCCAGGAACCAGCCCCTTTTTCGTCCCAACTGCATCACTAGAGAATTGCCATGCCTAGGTGCATGCTCTACTGACATTGTTCAGCTACATTGTAGGACCATGAACTCCAGGCCAGAAGCCCTGTAGAATGTACAGATCCAGGGCAGATTGCAGTTGGGTGGAAGCCAAGACCAGTGTAGCAATAGCAGAGGGCTCATTTAGGAATAATCTGCGGACGTTTGGGGCTAAGTAGGCATGAGGGGCATTGGCCCAGCCCTCGTTTTGCCAGAGTTCAGTGGTGCTTGGATCTGGTTTAACCCTGAGGCCAGCTCGACACTGGGGAAGAAAGTTGACTTAAGCTACGCAACTCCAGCTGTACATTATGTTGAATTTTGATGGCGGATCCATTGCCGGATGTTGATGGGAGAAACTCTCCCATCGATTTCCCTCACTCCTCGAGACCCCGTGGAGTACTGGGGTCAATGGGGGGACATCAGCAGCAGTTGATTTAACAGGTCCTTGCTAGACCTACTAAATCGATCCCTGGAAGATCGATGTCTGGAGCGTCGATCTCTGGGTAAGAACAGACGAGGCCCGAGTGGGAAACCTTTAGCAGATGTCAAAGAAGCTTGTCCGAAACCTGACCCCCCGTCCCAAATGAGAATTTAAAGGGGCACGTCATCTCCTCGCACCACGTCCTAGTGAATTCTCGGCTGATGCTGGGCTTAATTAAATAGAAATATGAAGCAAGTAAGGAAGGGCAATTAACTGGAAAAGCAGCGTTACGGGGCGTGAATGCTGATTACCCTAATAATAGACAATAATGCAGCTTACAGGAGTTAAATGGTTTGTTTAATGGATGGAATGGCCTACAGTATATAATATATAAAGTACTTAACAATAAACATTTAATTACTCACTTCACTTCTGTTTTTCTTCAATGTGCAGAACAAAGTGGTTAATAAAAGAGTCACCAGATTGGAGTAATTTATGCCCCTGTAAAAGCTAATTTGCATCTCTCATGGGCAACAGCAATTCAATGGCGGCTCCGGGGAGATTCTAAAAAGGTATGTAAGGCTGACAGATGCTGGTCAGCAGGTGGAATTGAACCTGCCACCTTAGGAGCTAATATCATATGCTGCCACTGTCTGAGCACAGAGCCAGCTGCTTTGCAGGTCAGGCAACAGAGCAGACTTCACTCTCCCTTGCTCACTGGTCTCAGTGCCTTCGGGTTGCACATGCAACGGACTCATAGACACATACATACGCGCCTGCCTTCCACACGCTCAGTACCAGCGGGCTCGGAGAAAGGTTGTTCCCACACGTGCATTCTACTGGGCTTCTGGCCTCTGAAAGCCTCATTGTGAGTCTTGCTGAATGTCTTGACTACAGAGCGTAGGTGAATTCACGCATGGAAGTACGAAGGAACCATCCCTTGGAGACAAACGGTCTCGCCTGGCCTTGGAATCTGCGAATCTGCCCTCAGGTACAGAACTAGCAGCTTCACTAAACATCTCTGTTGAAGGCCTCCACCGTAGTGACGCACCATGGCGTCTGTTCGCAAAGCGGGGCTTCTGCAGCTCAGGAAATGGTCTCACGAACAGTGTCCCTCAGATTGTGTCAGGATGCGCCCCTCCTGGCCCAGGACTTGGCTACAAGTAAAGCAGAGCCAGCCTTCAGCAAACTGTCACCCGGCTAGGGTTGAAACGGGACTAGAAAGCAGCCCAGGTGTCACCCGGGCTGGTGGATCTGATGGGGGTGGGACTGAAGTGGAAGCAGGGAACAGGAGTGCCTTTGGCTTCTTTTTCAAACCTCTCTGAGCGCGCATGAAGGAAAAGGGAGCTGCTAGCCAAACCAAGCCAGGATAAAAGCCTACTGCGGTCGAGCATGGTGGCGAGGTTACTGTCCGGGCTGTTTATTTCATGCCATGGGTGATACAGTGTAACCCGCGCACCTAGTGGGTGTGGTTCACTGTCCCATGGAGCGGCCCTGGCATAGGCGGTAGAGCTCACTTGTTCTTATCTCTTGCTGTAAATGGGCTGGGCGGCAACAGGCTTTATAGCTCAAGCTGTAGAGACTCCTATGCTAAGCTCTGGAGATCCCCGGTTCAAATCTACGCCCTTGTATTCCACTCAGAGCTCCTTTGCCTCCCAGCCCTCTTTGGGTCATGTGGAGCATTGGGTGAAAGAGCTAGGGCCTGGGTGATAGTGTGGATGGGACTCCAGCAATGCACAATGGTGCCAGTTTGATGCATCAGGAACAACCTGGCAAGCACAGCCTGCAGCAGGTGGGGCCAGGAACCAGTTCCTTTCCTACAGTTAATTCCACTTTCCTTAGACCTACAGGAGAACCCTGTGCCACACGCCCACCAGAATATCTCAGCGAGCGAAGGTGTGTTTCACTTAACAGGGGTTTAGCGAACGGCCTTGTTACCAGTGGGAGTTAGGCGCCTAGCAGGCTCTAGGTGCCTATGTGTATTTTCAGTGCCTAAAATTCTGACCCCTGGGTGCATAGCCAGCTCTGTTCTATGACCAGCCAGATGCTCCGGTGCTTGACGTGGAAATCACAGCAAGGCCTCTGTCTCTGGCAGGCAATGCAGCCTGATCTCCTTGGCCGGATGATGGGGGACCAATGGACAATGTCGCCTGGAGCTTTCAGGTCAGTTATCAAGGTAGAAGGGGCTGCAGGAAGTGCCTGTGATGGATTAGCTCCTATCTAGGGCGCGATGGACTAGCCAGTAGGGTTTGTCTCAGGCCAGAGCCAAGGAAGACCCTGGGTAGTAGGGAAAACCAGTGTGTTGGGTATGGGCCAGAAGTTATGAGCCGTGTTCCCTGTAAGCTGGGTGCTTGTGCATAGGGTTGCCAGGTGTCTGGTTTTGAACCGGACAGTCCCGTAGTTGAGCTTTCTGTTTGGGAAACAAATTGAGACAATATAAATGAGAAAATATAAGTGTCCGGTATTGTCTAAATACGATGTAATGTCAAGTGTGACAGGGTTGCCAGATGGTTTCCACAAAAATACCAATCTGGCAACCCTACTTGTGCGGTCACTGAGGAGCGATTCCCAATGCTGCCCAGCTGATTAGCAGCACGCCCACCTCTAGCTTTGTGTTTCTGTGGGTGGTGCACATTCACACATGCCTTGGTGCACATAACAAAATTTATTCCACACATACAGGGAAAAAAATCTGCACATAGATGGCAAAGATTAGTGGGAACATTGGGCTGACAACTTGGCCTCATCTCCCACTAGGGCTGCTGCCAAAAGTGGTTAAGGCCCCCCCTCTGCTTTGATCAATACCTATCCCTCGCTCTGAGTCTGTGAGCTGTCCCCACCCACCCACCCTCCCTGCATCTTGCTAGCCTGCTGCTCTATGGTGTTCAGCCCTGTGCGCCCTCACGCTGGCCCAGCGGCACTCAGCACAAAGAATTAACCCAGGGGCTGCCGTCATGGACTTCCTAGGTGCCCTAGGCAGGCTCAGATCCTCAAAGGCCTTGAGGTACCTACTTAGAGCCCAAGGGGCTCTAGGCCAGAGCCCCTCTGGGCCTGCGTGCCCCATTTGTGTCCCCACCCCTGCTGAGACCCATGGAAGCGCTACCAGACCCATGTCACAAAGTCCATTAAAGTTACGGCCTAACCCCGCTGAGCCTTTTAACGGATTTAACGATGCCGCAGGACTTCTCGGTTTTTTTGAAGACTGTGAGGTGCTCAGAGACCAGTGCAAAGGGGATGTAGCCACAGTGCTAGCCAGCTGTTAGGCGGAATTGCCTGTGCCCATACTTATTGGTGCTAGTCATGCTAATAAGAAATTTTCCTAGGGTTGGACCTTCCTGGGTCCCTCAGCACCTGACCAGTCCCGGACCAGGGAGTTTTCTGGACCAAGGAAGGTTGGCAGGAGGGGGAGGGGTTTCACTAGGCTCCTCTCACTAGGCTACCTGACACCACTGGCCTTAGTCCCCTGGCTGCGGCAGCTGTGCGGGCTCTGCGGCCTCATGAGCTCCAGCAGCCATGGCGACTCTGAGAGCTCCGGTGGCAGGCCTGTGGGCGCTGTAGCCACCACCTCCCCTCCTGATTCTTGCCGCCCCCCCCCGGGCCCGAGCTGCTGGCTCGAGTGCCGATTCCCATCTCCCCAGACTCTGTGAGCCCCATCGGCTTCCCGGCCCACTGCAAGCTCTGCTGCCCACCCCGTCCCGCAGGCTCTGGCACCGCCATCGGCTTCCCAGCCCAGCCAGCTGCAGGCCCCGCCAGCCGGCTCTGCTCCCAGACACCGGCAACCTCTGTGCTGGGGCTCTCTAGGCCAGCATCATCCACGGATGTTGCCAGCTCAGTAGCCCCTTCTGGCAAAGACTCGCCAGACACTTTACAATGATAGCGCCTGTCACGTTACTGGATTTTAGGGGAGCAGCCATATCACTGCTGCGCCCATGGGGGGGGTGTTTGCCCCAAAAGTTGGTACAAAGGGGGCCATGTGAGGTGTCAAACGAACGCTTATTGTCTACGGATTCTGTATATGCTATTCATGTACCTGTATAATGCCTGTGTGTGAAATTATGAATATGTACTCTGTGTTGATGCTGAAAGATTCTCTGTCTGAGGCAGAGCAATGGGCCGGGAATGTTTGCCCATGGACATGCTAATGAGCACAGCTCCAGGGAACAATGGCCTCTGGAGGCCAAAGACACACCTGGCCACTGACCATCTGACACACTCCAGCTTGAGGGGGCTATAACTATGCCATGTGGCTGACTCCATCTTGGTGCTCAGCTCAGTTCTTCAGCCCAGAGGCGAGAGTGCAGGGATCGAGGAGCCAGAATGAACTGTGGTGTACAGCCTACGTCAGGATGGGTCCAAAGACTTTTAAGCCAGCAGTTATAACATCTCTGCTGCAAGCCTGCATCAAGAACTGGGAGATTCGATGCATGTAATGTATGATACTTTACCAACCTTACTCTCACGCATTTCTTTCTGGTAGTAATAAACCTTTAGGCTGCGTCTAGACTGGCAAGTTTTTCCGCAAAAGTGGCGGCTTTTGAGGAAAACTTGCCAGCTGTCTACACTGGCCGCTTGAATTTGCGAAGAACACTGACAATCTAATGTATGATTGTCAGTGTTCTTGCGCAAATACTATGCTGCTCCCATTTGGGAAAACGCCCTCTTGCGCAAATGTATTTGCACAAGAGGGCCAGTGTAGCCAGCTCAGGACCGTTTTGCGCAAAAAAGCCCCGATGGCGAAAATGGCCTAGCCCCTGGGCCACAGCTCCTTACACCCTCACTGGGGAGGAAAGTGTTAATGTAAAACCCGCTCCACAGCCAGCCGTCCCGCAGCTGCCCTGGGATGTGTGTTGTGACACGCAGCTGCTGAGCCCGCAGCAGGCTTTGGTGCTTTAGTAATGAGCCAATTAAGGGGCCAGAGTCACCGTGCCAGCAGCTGGTATATTTATCACTCGGGGCCAACCTTGGCGTGACTATTTCAGTTCTTGGGAGATGCAATGGAAAGTCTGGTGGAGGGCTGGGTGGCAGGGAACCATGTGTGAGGCTGGTGCTTGCAAACTGCTCAGTGGTGCCTACCCTGAGCCTTCAGAGTTGGTGTCAGGCATTGAAAGGAAAACCATGCCATGAGTGTTAGACAAACCCTCTGAAAGCAATCCCCACTCCCAACGTTGTAAAGATGCTCTAGACTATCGGGATACCGTTTTCTAGCTCCCCCTGCATCCATAAAAGCCAGACCCAATGACTTTTTTTTTCAAGTGAAAGCTGAATTTCGTAATTACAGTCTTCCTAGAGCTGGGTTGTTGAGAAAAACACCAAAATGCTTGAGCCTTGTCATAAAAAAAAATCTCAAGGGTGGGTAACGTGGTAGTATGTGTTTAATCACACAAAAAACACAACGCGCCGCACGAGAGACAGCGTCTCCAGGGTGACATGCAGAGGGGGTTTGTCTCCCTTTGGCTTTGTGTGTGAGCTGCCAGTGTGGCTGTGTCTATGCCAGTGTAGACGCTCTCTTCTGGAAGAGTTCTTGCGCAATAACCTCTAAGAGGCTACGTCTACACTGGAGCGTTCTCACACAAAAATCTTTTGTGAAAGAGTTCTTCTGCAAAAACTGTTCCAGAAGAGAGCGTCTACACTGGCATGGGCTTTTGCGCAAGAGCATCCATGCCAGTGTAGACGCTCTTGCGCAAGAAAGCTCTGATGGCCATTTTAGCCATCGGGCTTTCTTGCAAGAAATTCATGTTGCCTGTCTCCACTGGCCTCTTGCGCAAGAACAGTTTGGGCTTATTCCTGAGCGGGAGCGTCAGAGTTCTGGCGCAAGAAGCCCTGATTTCATACAGTAGAACGTCACTTTACTTGCGCAAGAACGCGCGGCTAGTGTAGACTTGCTCAAAAACTTGCAGCCTGAGCGGCCGCTTTGGCACAAGATCGAGCCAGTGTAGACACAGCCCCTGTGAATGGTCTTAGCACTAGAGGGACAGTGGCCCACGGCCAGAAGGTGTGTGGGTTACACACCCACATGAGCGAGAGCGAGGCAGGGCTGGGGGTGTAAAACTAGATAAATGCACACACAGCTGACCTGCCCTTCCTTGGCTGGTGCCAGGTTGTCCTCAGTCTGAGCCAGGCAGGGTTGTATTTGTGTGCAGAGGTGCTCAAACCCCCCAGTCCCATGCCCCACTCCTTCTCCATCCTTGCCCTCAAGCCCCTGCCCCAGCCCCTCCGCCCTCAGCGCCACTCCACCCCTTCCCTCGAACTCCCACCCCTGCCCTGCCTCTTCCCCTGAGTGCCCCCCCATCCCTGCTCCTCCCCACCCTCCCGGGGTGGCCTGGACGCTGCAAGCCTGCTGTTTGCGGCAGGCAGGAGGCGCTGTGGGGGGGGCACAGCTTGGCTGTGGGGGCTCCAGCCCCCATGGCGCCGGCCCCACAGTCGGTGTGTGACAGAGTGAGAGCGCTGGGCAGGGGACACCCTGGATTTGCTCCCCCGTTGCCGTGTTGCCAGGCCGATACCCGCTACGCACGTGGCCTCCAGGGCCAGGAGGACATCAGGGCGGTGGCCCGTGGGGTCGGCCCAGCCGCAGACCGGTGTCCTGCCAGCAGACCGCTGTCGCTGCGATGGGGGAACTCGCTTGCTGGGCCTTGAGCAGGCTGGGGGCCAAGGCCAGGGCCGGGATCAGGTGCCTGCACTGAGGCAGCGAAGGCTTGAGGCTTTGGGGGGCAGGCAATGCCTGGAAGGGGTCGCCCCCCTGGTGCCCGCACCCCTCTACACTGGGGTCAGCTTGCACCCCCTAGCAAATGTGACGCCTTAGGGGCTCTCTGCTGGGTCTCCCCTTCTGGTTCCCTTGTTTGAGCCCTTTGCCCTTCACCCCCACCCCTAGTTTCCTTTTTATTTGTCCCCCCATATTTGGTTTCCAAGAGCCAGTGGCTCCTCCCCGTAGGCTGGGGGAGGGTCCTTTAGCGGGGGGCAAGCTTACGCCCACATCTCGGATCCCAATAGGGCTGCTCTCCTGCAGCCCTCTGGCCTGGCCCTGTCATGCTGGCCACGAGGCAGGTGTCTGTGTCTGTGTTTGGACTCCCACACGGGTGTCTTGCCTTTCCCCCTAAAAGCAAAACCAAGCCGGGGAGGGTTGGGGGGTTGCACTGTGAGGGGCAGGAGGCAGAAGTGTCCTGAGCAGGGCAGGGGAAACAGCATCCAAACCCCACGGCAGGGAGGCGGGGGGGGCCGGGGGCTCTGACTGGCCCACGTCCCACCAGCTGGGCCTCTCTGCTGCTTTGCCCAGCAGGATGCTGGAGGGAGCTTTCGCCCATCCTGGGGCCTCTCGCCCATACCGGGGCTGCTGCAGGCACACCCCAGGCAGTTCGTCGGTGAGCTGCATTGCCTGTGAAACAGCAGCCCGAGCCCACAGACCGCGCCCCGGGGGTGGGGGATCACCCCTCCTTGGCCGGCCAGCCCCTGAGCACTTCAAGGGCTGCCACACAGCAGGGAGCCAGCTGGGCCGGGACCGGGAAAACCTTTGTGCCCCTGGCCCAGCTCTACCACCTGGCTGGGCCCCACCCTGGGTCCCCTGGAAAGCGAGGGGCCTTTCCCGGCAGGCCCACGCTGCCGCATGGAGCCCCAAAGCCAGGGCCAGGGTGGAAACTGCCATCCGTGGGCCCCGCCATCAGGCCCCTGACACCGCAGAGCAGCCAGGCCTAGCCCGGGTTCAAGTCTTGCCTGGCGGGGCCACCCGGCCGTGCTGAGTCCGGCGGAGGCTGCTAACGCGCGGCGGGCGGGAAGTGGCCGCTCCATGGCCGGAGGTGCAGGACCTGCGTGTAGGGTTGCCAGGTGTCCGGTTTTGAACCAGACAGTCTAGTATTTGAGGGTTCTGTCCGGGGGAAACAAATTGAGAAAACACCAGACACATAAAACTAACCTAAATAGAAAATACCCAACATTTTAGTATTATTAGGAGTCTCAGTACCTAGTTGCGAACTGCCTGCCTGTGTTAGCGTGTCTACCAGCCAGGCAGTATGCAACTACGCGGGTGTGGGACCGGAGGGTGGGCCAGGGCGGGAGGGAATCCCCAGGGCCAGACTCACTCATGCTTCGCCGGGACCGTGCGCGGGACGGGCAGCACCCCGGGATCTGCATGCGTCCGGGTGAACCCCGCTCCCCGCCAGCTGATTCTCTCACACTGCTCCCTCCCCCCCGGCCAGCTCCGCTCCCACCTCCTCCCCAGGCCACTGCTTCCTGCCAGCTGGTGTCCCCGACGCCTCCAGCCAACCCCACTCCCAGCTGCCCCCAAGCCAGCCCTGGTTCCCGCCAGTCGGACCCACCCCCGATCTCCCCGGCCAGCCCCGCTGCCCCGACCCCACCCTGGCAGCCCTGCTTCCCGCCATCCAGTTCTTCTCCCCCCCATCTGAGATCAAGTATGTCCGGTATTTTTTTTTAAGCCATCTGATAACCCTACCTGCGTGCGCTGACACAAAGCAAGCCGGAGGGGCCCCTGGGCTGCCATCCTGCCCCTTAGCCCATGGGCCCCTGCGCCCCTCTCTGGCTTGCTGCTTACCTCCCGCCTGGCTGTGCAAATGGCAGGGCAACGAATCCATCCCGTAGAATCCAGCCTAGGACTCAGGGCTCGGCCTCTGCAACTGAGGGGGAATCAGGCATGGGGGCAGGCATCAGACTCGTTCCCTAAACAGGGCCCCATATGGGCCAAGGCCTTCCTCCAGCATAGGCCACAGGACTACTGACAGTGCTAAAGATGCACCCCTACGGCAGGGCGAGGGCCAGCCCAGGGACTGAGGCAGGCAGCCCAAGCTGGAGTGAGGGGAAGTTTGTCCCCACCCAGGCTAAACGAGCTCTGAGTGTCCCCGTTGCAATAACCATCCCGTTAGCGAATGGCTCTGGGCTGCAGGTCTGTCTCCCCTTTATCACTCTCTATCTCCACCAGACCCACCCCCTCCAGCCCAGCACCCCCAACTAGGTTGCATAAGCCCTATACCGCTGGTGCGCTTTTAGTGCTGGTTTTCCTGCACCGGCGTGTCCCCCAGAGACACCTCAGGCCTGGCGTGTGGCCCCTTGTGCCATTAGGAAGCCGGCTGAGGGACGCAGGCTGATCCTCTGCGCACGTATGAGCTGGGGCAGAGAGGGCCGGTGCCGCAGCTGAAGCATGTGTGTGGGCAGTGAGTGCAGGGGGCATGGATGATGCAGCTGCGCTGGTTCCCCCGCAGCAGCAGAGCAGATAAAGAACGCCAGGCTGCTGTCCCCTCCTCCTCTGCGTCTCTGGGCGCCTGGAGTCGGCGTCTGCCCGGGCAGCCCTGGTGCAAATTCTGCAATGGCCCTGCACCATCACCAGCCAGGGGAGCCCAGCGCCGCACCCCAAGGCCCTGAGCCAGCCCCAGAGTTTGGGGGCCTCCTGCGGCTAGAGTTGCTGACTCAGCTGTTTCAGCGGAGTATCCTGCCCGCTGGTGGGTTTGAATCCGGCCCCATGTTAGTGAAAGGCTAAAGCACGACCCCCCTGGGCTGTCTCCAAGCTGCCCAAGGCCCATGCAACCAGCTTGTCCGGGGCTCCTGGCCTTGCTTGGCCTCCCCGGAGCGTTGCCCGCCACGCCGTCCAGCAAAGCTCTGTGGCCACAGTTTCTGTCAGCTTGTGGCCATGGTTTATTTTCAAATGCCACGCCTCCCCTGCCACGCTCCTGCGTTTGCACCACCAGCCCAGACACGGTTACAGGGGCCAAAGGAGGGGGCATCGTGCCGGGCGGAGGGGGGTTACCCCTCCACATGCCAGCCAGCCAGCCTGGGGAGCGTGTCTCTGGCACCTCCCACCAAAGCACTAGCCACACGAGTGGGGTTTGCCAGTTTCCCAAGCTATAAAATGAGGGAATCATGCTTGCCCTCCCCCCTGCTTCATGGTGATGTTGTGTCACAGACAGGGACTGAGCTGCCCAAAGTCACGCTGAGTCAGTGGTAACATCGAGAACAGAACCTCTCCGTCCTGCCCACCCGGGTGCTTTAAACACGGAGCCCAAACGCCCGGCCTTCATCAGTCCACGGACAAGCCTGTTGGTGACTCGGGTCACACTCGGAGTGCAAATTCCGCAGGGCAGGGACCGTCTTTGAATTGTGTGTTTGTACAGCACCGTGCACCAGCCCCGGGCCACGACTGACGCGCAGTAAGGCAGCACGTCGGCACCGGCAGCTGCACACGTGCATTCCCTGCTGCTCTCTGCCACAGCACACAACGCTTTGGTCTTCAGAGGTCCAAGTCTAATCCAAGGGTGGGGAACCTATGGCCCAGGAGCTGGATCTGCCCCCCCAGTCTGGCCTCCATGGGGGAGGGAGGGTCCAGCAGCCGTGCAACGCTGAGGAGAGTCCAGGGGCTGTGTATAGAGACCTCACCTGCAGGAGCGGCCGGACACTTCTGGCTCCTCATCCTGCATGCAGGAGAGCAGGCACGGGCAGGTGAGGTGGCCGGAGGGGGAAGCCACACCGCATCAAACGTCGGAGCCCCTTCCCCGCACCGGGCGGCTCCAGGTAAACATCTGGAGCCCTTTCCCCGCCTGGGGTGCCTGCTGCCACACTGGCCAGCGGCTTCCTGTGGCGTCCCGCCTCAGCCAGACGCTGCCAGCAACTCCTCCTCCTTGCGAGCCACTTGCAGGAGTGGGAGGGAAGGGAAGCCCCCAAACCCCTTCCCCACAGTAGGCAGCCTTCTGGGGGGAAGGGGAGGCCACAGCCTGTCCAGCCCCCCAACACCTCCCCTGCATGGGGTGCCCAGAAAAGGGAGGCCCAGCAAGGAAAAGCAAACAGCCACCACATTAAAATGGTGAATAAAAAAGAACATCTCAAGGGGTTTTGTGTGTGTGTGTGTGTGTGTGTGTGTACGCACACTCCTCAATTTGGCTTCTCACTTTTGTGTAGCCCCGAGTGATTTTCTGTGGCGACGTGGCCCCCCCCCCAGCCAAAAATGGTTCCCTGCCCCTAACCCCTTGGACTAAACACAGGGACATCTTGGGAAGCAGGCGGGGGAGGCCTGTCCCACGAGGAGCAAGTAATCCGACTAGCCGAGGGGAAGCCCTGTCTGACCACAGACTCTCTGTCCCAGGGGGGTGCTCCTTGGGGAGGGACGCTGCCCCCGGCTGGTTTGCTCGCCTGACCGGTGAAATGAGGGACACAGGCCGTAGGACACAAAACTGTATTTTCTGAACATTTCCAAGAAACAAACAGGACAAAGCTGTCTAGTACATGTCACCGGCACCGGGCGTCGCAGCTCTGAATACAGTGGGAATCGGGCGGGCTTCGAGACCAAAAACCAACAGCTTTTCAACAGCAGCCCCAGTGCAAATCTCCACAGGTCACCGGGGTTAAGCTCGGGGACGGAAGGACAGAGATGGCCAGCACAGCGTCAATGCCCCCCGCAAAGGGCTGTTAGAGAAGCCGTATGAAACCAAGGGTGGCATCTGCCGCGCCTCACGTAATGGCCAGCGGCGGTGACACGCGGGCGAGGCAACAGTTAACAGCGTGTGCTAGAAAAACAAGGGCGCGCAGGAGAGGAGCTGAAATACCAGCCAATGCAGAGCGGTCTGAGAGCAGTGCAGGGGTGGGGTTCCTCAAGGACTGGGTGTGACCCCCCCTCCAAGGCTTAGCCCCCCCAGCTTTGGGGAGCTTTTGTTCTTGCTCCAGCCCCCCCAGTGCAGGGCTGGAGCACAGGTTGCCAGGTGCCCAGTATTGACCTGGACAGTCCGGTATTTTCACCTCCTGTCCGGTAAAAAAAATCGAAAATACCGGACACTTAAAATGTCCAGTATCTTCTGGGGGGGGGGGGAGACGTTTCCCTGCCAAGGGGCGAAAATACCAGACACCTGGCAACCTTACGACACACTCAGCAACCGGGCCCAGCCCCCGGGCCCCCTGCTTACTTGGTTCTGCAGGGAAGCTGCATTCTGGCTTGATCAAGAAAACAAAATGGCCGCCAGCAAAAAGCCTAAAGACCAAGGGGAAGCAATGCCTCCCCTGTGCCTATCCCTATGCCGACTCTGCACGCACTGAGGGCCATGCTGTTTTAATTTTTTGCTTAATAACGCTGAGTCCTTTTTTTTTTTTTTGCTTAACAACTTTGGTCTCCCCCTTCCCCCCCCCCACCAGAATTTTTTCCCCAGTGGTTTTTTTGGGGGTGGGGGTGGAGGGGGAGGAGGAGTGCTCGGTATTTTTGGTTAAACCATCTGGCAACCCTACTGGAGCACACAAAATCTACTAACCTGCCCCCCAACCCTCCGACTCTGGTGTGCGCAGGGACTGCGGGGAGTGTCCTTCTCCTACACAGTCAGGGGCCACGTCCGTGAGGGGGCGGGTGGTTTGGAGGCGGGGTTGCTTCTCACTTGTGTGCAGCCCCCCCCGACTGAGTTTTCTGTGGGTCAGCGGCCCCACACCCAAACCCAGTTCCCCGGCCCCGTGTTACTTGTTTACTAGATTCCCACCCTCACCCGTTCCCAACGAGAAATAATTGAATTCTCAACTATTGGGGTGTCCCTGCCCCGCCTCACCCCGCTTCCCCAAGCAGCAGAATACAGGCTCAGAGCTTGGAAAGGTTCAAATGCCACATTTCAAGGGTCTGAAATCTGCCACCAGAGACTGGGTGGTAGCCATGCATGCAAGCCGGGCCCAGAGGCCCGAGGGGGTGATCTATATTCAAACCTCCCTTCCTCCCCACCCCCAGTGGGCAGTGTTCGATGGCAGGGGAGGCAAAGTGTTTCTTTCCAAAGCCCCCCAGCACGCCCCAAGAACTCCACAGCCCTCCCATGTCACAGGCACTGGATTTCCACGTAGCCAGTAGATCGACAGCCAGGGGACTGAGCCGGGCAACGGCCTGGTGGCTTGGCCCCGCCAAACTAAGCTGCTTGGGCATCAGCTTCACACAGCTCGACCACTGGCACCAGAACATTTAGGAGTGAGGGGGCGAGCCCCCCCTTTTCTAATGTCTGTGCCCCCCACCCTTCCCCAGAGCTGCAGCCAGGAGCAGAGCGGTGGCTCTAAGAGGGGGGACATGGAAAGGAATAAGGGGGTCACAGCTAGGGACTGGGGGCTGAGACCAGACAGGAAAATGGGCCCCGTGAGGCCAGGAGCCCCGGGCTTGGGGCTGGCAGCCGAGCCAGCAGCTGAGAGCCCAGCGTAAAACCGACTCCTACTCCCCATGCCTCTGGGGCTCGAGCTTTTGGCCCGGGGCCCCGCGCAGTCTAACGCCGGCCGTGCTCTGGTTTATTCTGGTGCCCCCTCCCCGCCACCTGCTCACGGCCCCCCAGACTCCTGGTGGGGAACCTCTGTTCTGCGGGGCATGTGGCCGGCAGGACAGGAAAGGGCCTCCCCAGCCAGCCCGAATAAGCAATAGCTCCAGGCTGATGGGAGGGTGCCCCCACCCCCAACCCCGGCAGGCATCGCGCCTGGAAGCAACTGGGACAAGCCGCCATGCCCATGCCGTCTCTCTGCAATGCTGGGCAACTGTGGGAGGCGACGGGCACAGCTCAATCCAGGGCCTTCTCTCTCCAGCTCAACCTCCCCACCCCTGCCCCCAGACACACTCGGTGCCTTCACGCCTCTCCTGCCCGGATCCCTGACTCTGGGCCCCTGCTACACTAGCCCCGGCAGCGGTCGGCCCCTGCTTTGGGCTGGTGTCCGTGTGCTGGGCATTCCCTGGGAACCGGCTTCCTGGAGCATCCCCAAGCTCCTGGGAAGCCCCAGGAGCCGTTCCGGGCAGGCGGGGGTGCGCTCAAATTGCAGCCCTGGGCCCCTTTGTCAGGGAGTTGCTGCCTGGGCAAGCCGGGAATGGCCCAGCCTTTCAGCCACGGCTGTAGCCAGGCTGGCGTGCAGACACCTCTGCTCCCGGGCAGTTTGAACTCCCTTGGCAGCATTGGTGGCTGCAAACCCCAGTGGGGATAGGACCAACGACTCCAAGGGGAACTTTCTGCCTCTGCTCGGTGGGACCCGTGCTTCCTCCCCAGCACGGCCTAGGCCTGGGAGCGAAAGAGCATGGCTCTCTAGCCGCAGGGCCTTCGGGGCAGGCAGGGGCTCTTCCCGCAGGAGAGGCCTTTGTGCTGGGGGGTGAGTCTGTGCAGACCTGCTGGGACCCCAGCTGCCCGGCTGGGAATGTGGGTGGCTTCCTGGGCGCCTTTCCCTTCTTCTGCCCCGAGGCCCGAAGAGCCACTCATCACACAGAAAGGGACGGGCCCCTGGCACCCTCCCAGGCCAAATCTGTCCTGGGCGGGGGGGGAAAGGGCTGCAGTTCAGCCAACGCAGGACCCAGCTCAGCAAAGACCCTGGCAAGTGCCTAAGAGGCACTGGACTGAGCTGGGCCTTCCGCGTGTGCTTCATCCTCGGGTCTGGCCCCACTGGGCCAGGAGGTGCCGCACAGAGAGGCAGGGATTGGGGGAGCAATACACCAGCTATTGCCCAGGTGCCTGGCTGAGGCTCGCCACGGAGGTTGGTGCCTGCTGGGCTCTGTACCCAGCCCCAGGGTTTGGGCACAGCAGCGCTGGAGAAAGGGATGAGCCACCGTAACCCCCCGGGACCAGGCGCTGGGTTAGAAGCAGGAGGGCCCCACTTCTGAGGGTCCTGCCTGCCAGGTGCCAGGAGCAGGGGGAGCGGAGTGTGTTGCAGGAGGTGCCCGAGCCTCCTCGAGGAGGGACCGTGCCATGTCCAAAGCATCCAGGGTCAGGACCCAGCCGGAGCCCGCTGGCTTGCGATAAACAGAGGGCGGAATGCAAGGCCCCTGAGCACCCCGCCTGAAAGGACTCAAGGAGGGTCTAGGCCTCGCCCTACCCGCCCCAACCCCCTCCAAAGGGCGCCCTTAGGACTCAAATGGATCCTCTGAAATTAAAGCCACCTATGACCTGAAGCCACACAGGAGGGGCACTCGAGCCCTGATCCAAAGCTCCAGTCAAGGGCCAGATGCTCCCCGGGCTTTGGCTCGGGGCCTTGCAGAACCGGGCGCTGAATGAACTCACGCCTGATGGAGAACGCGCTGCTCCGAACCGAAAGGTGGAGCGATTTGTGGGCGCCGCTGGGGAACCTGCTGGGCAGACACTCTCCGGGTGCTTGAAAGCTCCCTTCTAACCCAGCCACCAGCAGCAGCCGCGGGTGGGGAGAGAAACGCTTCACTGAGGGCTCAATAAAACACTCCGGCAACAGCTTCTCCGACCGCGAGACAGCAGCTCTTCCAGGACCAGCCGACTTGTCGGCCCTCGACCGCTCCCTCGACCATCCCCCATGCATGCGGGGGACTGATTGGCCCATTGGATGCAGGGGCCCAGCCACGGGGGCCCGCTTTTTCATCGGGCAGGCTCAAATCCAGCCTTGGGGCGAATCTCTCCAGTGAAATAAATGGAGCGGCATCGGCTCACCCCAGGGCTGGCTTGGCCCAGGGGCTCGAGGGCCTTCTGCTACTCTGCAGTGACAGTGCCCGGGGCAGTTTACAACAGGTGGGTCTGACTTTGGAGTGGGTGCGCTGGATGCAGACCTAGCTAGGAGGCCTAGGGCGCGGGTGGTACATTCGGTCTGCTCTGGGCAGATTTCTTCACGAGTGGGGGCGGAGGAAGGGGGCAGCTTTCCCCTCCCAGCAGCGCTGAAACTAACCAGAGTTAACTACTGCCTCCCCTTTTGTGCAGAGGGTCGGTTTCACATCCGCAGGGACAATACAGTACTGGACACGTGCTTGGTTCGCCCCACACAATGAAAAGGCAGCAGAAGGATTTCTTTTGTAACAACGGTCTGGTTCAAACACAGCAGAAGACCTCCACCCCCCAAAATAGTACAATAAATTAGAAGTCAGCATAGCTTCCAAAGGGACCAGTCACTAATAAAACAATGACTTGGGACACAAACTATAGCGCTGGGAGTTATAATCTTGTTCTCTTTAAAAAACCCCAATCATCCACAGGGTTCGGCATAAAAATAAGCACATTTAAGCCAAGAGCTTGCTGTTAAGTGAGTCAACCCGCTTCTTTTATATAGAGACATTTCTTTATCATTTTTCCCTGACATTGCTCTTTGAGGGAGCAACTGGATTTACAAATGCATAAAAATAGAGATTTTGAAAGGGCAAACTGCTAGGTCAGATGGTCAAGGCATCTCTGATTAAAACTATAGGATCATATTCTATGGCTCGCAGCACAGAACAGCTGTGCTCTGAGCAGTTACTCTCGTAGAAGAGTTTTTTGTAATGGGAGCATGGAAGGAGGAAAAGGGGGAAAAAAAAAAAATCAGATGCAATTCCTCCTCCATACACACAAACTGGGGAGAGAATCTAGTGACATGAGCCAGATTTTGATCTGTGACACGAGTATGAAACCTGAGTGACTCCATTGGTGTTAGTTATGGTCACTGTGTAAATCCAGAGTAACGCCGGTATTCCTGAATTTACACCAGCATAACTGAGGCGGCATCTACACTGCAGTTTTTTTGCAGAAGAGGATATGCAAATGGAATACTCATTTGCATATCTTCCAATTCTTTTTGTGAAAGAGGAAAAAAACCCTTTTTCATAAGATCCTGTAAACCTCGATTTTTAAGGACTAAGGGATCTTGCAAAAAAGGGTTTTTTCCCCCCACAAATGGCCCCGTCTACATGGGGTTTTTTTAATTGGCAAAACATCTTCCGCAAAAAGAATCAGAAAATATGCAAATGAGCACGCCATTTGCATATCCTCTTCCGCAAAAAAAAAAAACGCAGCGTAGACATAGCTTCAGATCACAAGTCGACCAATCACTTTGTGCGCACACACATACACTTTTGGCCTACAAGAGGGCTATTTCCGGGTATCATACATGCAAGATCCGAAAAGGTGGCCTTTTTTGGAGGACTAAATGTTCCAGCATTTTGTGCATGCTTTGCTAAAACCCGCTTATTTTATGTCAGAGTGTTATTTCACACAGTGTCCCAGTATGTAGGAGGGAGCTGCACCTTCCAACCTCATCAAGGCAAAAAGAAGTAGGAGGAGCTTTGGGGCGGGAAGCGGGGGTAAAAGAACGGGTCTGCTTGCAAACTGCATCAGCATTCAAGTAGCATTTAAAGTACCTTCATGGGACTTTCGTATCTCTGGGGAAATCAAAGCTGTTGACACTGACAAACATAAGACCCACTTTGAAACCGCCCTGCAGCCTGTTTGGCTCTGGGAGTTTGTTTTCGTGGAAGCAAATAGGAGCAAAGAATTGTGGGGAAAAAAGTCACGTCCTGGAGCATCTATGTTGACGTTGGGATAGGTTCGCCTCAAACGCTAACATCATAAAGCCAAACAGCAATTTCACATAAGAATTCATGTCGTTCACTTTCCTCTGACTTCAACTTGTTCACCTGTCCAGGACTGGAGGGAGCAGGTCTAGCAATACTTCACGTGCAGAGTTCAAGAAAGGAAAAACAAAACGCACAATCGTAAACACAGAAAGCAGAGTTGTTTTCTCAGTGGTATGTCTCCGACCCTCTGTCGCAGCATTTCTTTCCCCTAAAACTGCTCTAAGCAGCCAGATCCCAAGACCATCCCTACCTCCCTAACTCTAAACTTTCCTGCTTTATTAACAGGCTTTTTTTGTTATGAGGATTCTTTCACAGCTAGTTTAAACAAAGCCAAAGTTTCCGATTTTTCTTCTTCTGTTTGCCAGTTTCCCCATTTTCCTTCAAGAACATTTCCCAGGGTGACATGAGCTGCAGGTCTAGGCCAGCTCCTAGGCTTGGAAGAGTTTTGGACCAAGCCCAGCCACACACGTCAATCTACTATGCACTCTTCCCGATAACTTCTTGTATGCTTGCTTTTAAATGTATAAAATCACAGTTCATGTTACATCTTCAAAGGAAGAAAACACACACACACGCACACATCATATTGGCGAACACTGTACACTAAATATGTCTTTTCAACAGCATAACAGGACATTTGGCCTATCATAGGTCGTAACATGTGCAGTGCCTGAAACTTTAGGGATGCCATGTCAGCCATCTACATCACAAAACAGCTGAATCCCCCCCCTTAACACACACACCACCCATGAGTAATCTTTGCTTCTAGGCTCAGAGCATTGGACGGTGGGGCTCAGATTCTCACAGATATTTAAGATCCTAACTTCAGTTGATTTCAGTGGCAGTTAGCTTAGGCCTAGATCCACAAAGACTCCTATTTCCTCTTCTGATATCAGACTGACATCCCCAAAATTCAGCTAACACAACAGGTAGTGGTACCACACTAAGCCACATCTGCATCCGCCTCGGAATTCAAATGCTGTCAAATCAAAGGGGGAAAGGGGTATTTGACCTGTCTTACTAGTATGTATATATTTTAATAACACTTTGAATTCAATTTACTGCTAAAACCTTGCTCTCTGAGAAGACTCCAACCTTTACGTTGACACTTTTCTAGGCTTATGTTCCTTTAAAATTCTCTTTTGCTTTGAAAACGCCTCTCGGAAAACTTGCTTTCTTCTGGCAGAGAAATCAGCTGGCCGCGCCGGGCTCTCACTGCACCCGCTCTGTGAAATTCTCCGGGAAAACCCCCCGACATTGGTCAAGTTCCTTACGCTGCAGCCAGTCGGCCTCTTTCACGCCCATCAGCCATCCTTCATCCTGGCAGAGAGAGGGACCAGATACCAAGGGATGGGTTATTTTTTTAGGCAGTGCAGGCGGGGAGGGAGGTCAGGAAGGGAGTGGGTGAAACTGATGCCCAAAGTGATGTGCTGAGCTGGTTTCCGGGGAGGGGAAACACCCTACTGGACTCAAAACAAGGTGGGCAAAGGAGCTTTTCATTGGTGTCTCTCTCGCTAGAGGGGACTGCAAAGTCCCCAATCAGTGTGCAACAATAGCGTGGGGGAAGGGCACAGCCATTATGGTATATGCAGGGTATATGGGATATGCCACCATTATGGGATATGCAGGGTATATGGTACATGCCGCCATTATGGTACATGCAGGGTATATGCAGCCATTATGGTACATGCAGGTCTGCCAACAGGGGAGGTAAAGGGGGCAGTTGCCCCAGGAACTGGCGATTGTAAAGGGCCCGGGGCCCCCAGCCGCCACCGCTGTTATTGTGGCAGACGCGGCCGCCGGAGCCCAGGCCCTTTAGGGTTGCCATAGGAGCACCACACACCACTACAGAGCCTCGCGCTGTGTGCTCTGGCTGGCCCCCCCGCCCCGCCCCTTCCACCCAAGGCCCCGCCCCTTCAGGACGCTGGATCTCCCCCCACACACACATTGCCCAAGGGCCTGACAATCCTACTGGCCCCCCTGGGTATAGGCAAGACCAGAGCTTGCACCCATGTATGGCACCTGCCCATCCGGAGAACTCCCCCTGAAGTCAGCTGAGTGCCAGAGAGATCAGAAACTGGTCCATGGCGAAGGGGGGCTGCAGACCCCGGGGGCCACAGTGGGATCCGGGGCCGGGGGCTCTCCCTGGATGAGGCGCGCTAGGTTGGCCAGGAGTGACTGGGCTCGGGTTAGACTAGAGGATCCCGTGGCCTTAAAACCTACGAGGAATGGCCTCCACGTGAGGAGGAACCGCAGAGTAGCCCGCGGAGTCCAGCGGGGGCACCCCGGGCGTCCTGGCCCCTGCTTGGCACCCAGCCCGGAGGCTCCCTGCAGGCCGGAGCGCGCCGGGAGGAGGAGAGGTTTCGGGGAGGCGGCTGCATGGTGGCGCTGCGGGGCAGGCACTGTGGCCGGGGGCGGTTTCCCTGCACAGCTCGGTTCTGCCTCGGGGAAACATCCCCTCAGCTAGCAGCAAGCAACGTCCCCGGCACCAGTCTTGTGCCTGGGCACCCTGATGGGTCAGCATCCTGCCCCTCCCCCCGCCCCCCGGGTCTGTAGGTCTCCTTCCTACGACAGCGGCAGGCGTTCTTCTGAGCCCTGCGCCCACCCTTTGGGGCGAGGCCTCCAGCTCATCTCTGTGCCGCCCCGGTCAGGCTACGCTAGCGAAGCGGCTGGCCCAGACTGCTCCACGACCAGCGCCTCCACCAGCAGGACGGTCAGACGGTTTCCTCAGGGGACTTTGCTTTCCTGCAGCTGGCAGGAGCCACCTGAGGACAAACAGGGCAGCTGTATAAAAACACAAGGGGGCCGCCCTGGCGCTGTCTGAGCCGCGCAGCCAGCCTCCCTGTGAGCACCAAGTCACCTATGGCATCTCGGGGATGGGGGGGAAGAGGTACCCTTTGGCTTTCTTGTCCTGCTCTCTGAATATTTAATAGCACAGCCGCTGGAATAAAAGCCCAGTTCTCCGGCTGGCAGCTCCGCTGATTTACTCCTAACGAGTCTTGGCCTTGGGCGTTGAGGGGGCGTCTCGGGAACTTGACCTGACACAAACCCGCCCGATCTGGCAGCGCAGCCGGCTAAGCTGGGAGGGTCTGAGATTGGCTTTGTGGCCCTCGAGGTGTCATAACGCAGGCAGACAAATGGCAGGGCAGCAAACCCAGGCCCCTATTGCAGTGCCCCATGAGACAAGCGCGAGGGACCAGCCGGCCACGGGGCTGCCACTGATGCACCCGGTTAAAAGAGACAGAGGCCCTCGGTCCAGGCCCTGCAGCCGTGGCAGTCACTGCCTGTGTGCTGCACGCAGGGACAGACCCCAGAGACACTGGCTCAGGGCACTAAGGCGGCAGGTGGTTAGACACCATGAACCGCCCGGGTTTCCAAACTTTCTCCTCTTACGAGTATCGTGCGTGCTCTTGGAGAGCCGCGGTTTTCTCCCTATGCACCCCGTTTTCCCAGCGGGGAAGCGACTTGCCCAGGAAATACAGCAAACCAGCGCAGAACCGGGACTAGAACCCACCAGCGCAGGCTGCCCCTGCACAGCCTGCCGCCTGCTGAAAAGCCACGCAAAGCAGGGATGTAAAACTGCACTTAACAATGGCACCGTGGAACCGCTAAGAATCCCAGCGGGTCCACGTCCTGCGGGCTCTGCAGCAGACAGCTTAAAACAAACACAGAGCTTAAAGTAGCTGTCTACTGCAGAGCCTGCAGCCAAGCCTTTGCAGCCGGGAGCAGGGCCAGCGTGTAACCAGACCTACTGGTGAGCCTCCCCCATTAACGGTTAACCGGTTAACCTTTTACAACCCTACTGCAAAGGGCTGGCTTGTTGCCTGGCTGAACAAAGTCACGGGGCTGGATTCCCTCCAGGAAAGGCTGAATTCAAAGAGCAGGGAATTCTCCTGCCTGCTTCGGAAGCCCCAGCGCTGCGGGGCTCAGGGCTCGGGTCTGTGTTTCCTTAGCAGGAGAGGAGGGCAGCTGCTAAGCAAACAACTGCAGCACCCCGGGGCCTGGAAGTCCTGAGTCTCAGCAACGCGAGGCGGGTTCCTCGCCACGGTTACAGAGGGCTCGTAAAAACCACAGCCAGTCCCAGCTAACAGATCTCAGGCGTGGGGCTGGGAGCACCCGACTCTCTCCCTCGAGCAGCCAGGCAAGGGGATCTCAGTGGTCCCTTAGGGTCCCTGGCGTGGAGGGTCTCTGGGATCCAGCGGCGCAGGGATGAGCGTTTTGTTTTAGCCCTTAGCCTGTGCTGCCACCTGCTGGGCCGTGGCATGAGAGCAGCGCCAAACCGTCCCCGCCAGGTGTGGACTGGCACAGCTCTGCAGGGCCTGATCCTTCGCGGGGCATGGCTGCGCTGCGGCCGGGAGGCGGGTTCCCCGCTCGGGGCGGGCGCCACTCTGGTGAGTCTACGCCGGAGCTGGGCGGTGTAATGCCACGTCCGTGAGCCACAACGCTCACTTCGCAGGGTAGCGTCCCCTCCAGGCTCCTCGGTCCACACCGGCCCATCCCTCCACCCGTTCCCCCAAGACCACGCGGGGCCATTAGCCAAGTAGTGACCCCTGCTGGCCGATGCCGGGACAGCATGGGAAAAGCCTACGTGAGACATGAGTCGCTGCTCTGTGGCAGGAGGAAGCCCTGGCTACTTTAGGACACAGTTACAGGGAAGAGGAGAGGGATGGGGTGTGGTCAAGGGCCCCCTCACTGCACCCCCCTTCCCGTGTGTATAGCCAGGCAGACTTTTCGGCAGGACCCAAGACAAGCCAGCCCTCCGGCCAGCCGCCAGCGACAGGCCCCAGGCGGTGAAGGGCGAAGCGATCGGACCCGTCCCTGGCCAGCCTCCCCTCCCCCCGTCTCACCTGCTCATCCGGGTTGTCAAACGGAACAACCAGGACCACGTCCCCAGCCTTCAGCTGCAGCTCGTCATTGTCCGTGGCCACGTAGTCGTGCATGGCGTGCACCTAGGAGACACGAGGACTCTGAGGTGTGCCCGCCCGGCTCTCGATCACAACCTTGGGCAGAGCTTTCGAATCGCGACGCTTCCTGCCCGCTGGCGCTGGCTTCACCCAAACCTGTACAGCCCGGATTCCCCGCAGAATTCAGGCCCCAAACCCCCACTGATTTCGGAGGGAGCCGGGCTCTCTATCCCTTCGAGGGTCAGGCCGTGGTCACGCACAGGCAGTCACTCGGCTTCCCCCGGAAAGGACCCGCGCAGACCCCCTGCTCTCGGCAGACGGGAGCCCGCTGAGTTCTCCGGGCAAGGCAAGCGAGTGGCATGGGCCAAGGGAAGCAGGGCACCGGAGTCTACAGCAGCTGTTCTTACCGTCTCACCTGCAGGGATTCGAGCTTTCCCCAACCCCTGGGCCTGGGATGGGAGAGGCTGACGTGGCTCCAGCCTGCCCCATGGTTGGTGCCATAAGAGACCCCATGTGGCCGGTGGCTTTCCCATTCCACACTCCCCGGCTGCCCCAGCACTGGGTGAAAGGCCTGGTGGTCACAGGGAGCAGCCAGCCCGACATGGCCCACCCCACGCACGCGCCTACCTTAAACAGGAAGCCCGGGGGCATGTCGGCCCTTTCAGAGGTGGCGCGGCTCTCCTCGGTGCCATTGACGGTGGCCGGGAAGGTCTCCACCACGACAGCAGGCAGGGAACTCTGGAGGGGCGGGGAGGAGGAGGAGGGGGGGAGAAAGGAAAGAAAGCAGCACTGAGAAAGGACTGTCTGAACTGCTCCCCGCATTCAGCCTGCCAGTGGGTTTCCCAACACGCTCGCCCCCCCGTGTCAGCTCAGCGCCACGGCTGCAGCGGAAGGGAGAGCCGAGAAGGGGGCCTATACGATCGAGAGATCGGGGCTTGGAAGGAGCTAAACGAGTGAGCTTAGCATGGGGGATGGAGCTGGTCTGGCTAATTCGGAGGGACTATGCGGGCATTTTTGTGTTCTCTAGGGAGCGTTGGATCTGCCCGGCGATACTTACATTTAGGGAGCCCCGCCACGTTCACAGCAGTGACATGCGCAAGCAGCGGTGCCAGAGCCCTCCTTACCGATATGCAGAATACACAGCTGCGTGGGGCACCTGAAAATCTGGGGCACCGCTGGGTCTTAATGTCCACCCGCCCGCCTCTTCCTACCCTGGGGTCTGTGGCTCTGCTTCCTCCGGAGAGGACCTAGTGAGCTGACAAGTGACACAGCCTGCCCGAGCCGTTAGCCGACACGGACCCTGGGACAGAGCCGTTCCCGTGGCAATGAAGCCGTTTAACAGGCATGCGCCAGCCCCAGGCATAGACGGTCGGCGTCTGAACTTACTGGGTGAGTCGACAGGACCGGAGTTTCAAATGTGCTTTAAAACGATTTCATTGGGGTGTTGCTGAAGATTATAAAATCACAGCACTACAATACGGACTCCCCGGCTGCCATGGGGCATAGGGCAGCGGTTTAATAGAACTGCGCAGGGCCCCACACATCCTTAAGACGGCCCTGGCTGGTGGGAGACGGACGTTTCTCCACTCACAGTCGACTTCCAACCCCGAGACATGGAGGCAGCGAAGTGAAGTGCCAGACTCCATGCCGTAAGCTCAGAGTGAGCATCCCGGGGCGCAGGGAGGGAGCAAGCATGCAAGACAAGCACAGGGCAAGTCTGGCCTGCAAACGGGGACTTCCGCTTCCAATCATTTCGAGGAAGGAGGCCCGGTCTGTTTCACAGCCCCCTTTCCATCACGGCTGCCCCCCCCCGCCCCAGATTAAAGGCAGGATGGGAGCGACCAGGCCCACCTCTCCCTATGTTCTTACAGGAGCAGATCCTGAGTCGGCTTCCGTTTTAGGTGCTTCTGCTCCAGTGGCGCCTTCGGTCACAGCTGCTTCTGCGCCTGCAGGAGCCGCCGCGTCTGTCCCAGCTGGCTCCGCACTGGCAGGAGCCGCATCTGCCGGCTGCAACACAAGAGGCGCCCAGGCAGAGAGTTACACACATTAGCACCGGCAAGCACTGGGAAGTGTGTGTGTGTGCATGCACGTGCGTGTATAAAAGAGATCATGTTAAGAGTACCCTCTCCAGGCAGAGAGCTCAGCTAGTCAGACCAATGAGACCTACACAGCCCACTGCTGCCATCTCCTGGCCATTAGAAAATGATTCTTGCTCATGTATTTCCCCAACTCTCCATCTAACTAGCCCAGGGGTCTTCACCTGCAGCCCAGGAACCCCCTATGCGCCCTCCTCCCCCCACGTGCCTCTCTGCTGGTCGCAGCGTTCCAGCTCTGGGAGGATGCAGGGAGGAGCAGGTAAGTGCAGGACTCCGGTGTGCAAGAGGCGCGGGCCAGGGAGGGCGGCGGGGCCCCAGTGGACCATGGGTTGCTGTGGCCCACCCACTATTCGTGGCTGCACAACCCCCAACTAGCCTGTAGCTCTCACTCCATCCAGCCTTGGGCAAAGCTCCTGGCGGAGTTAACTGGCGTTTTACCGGAGTAGGGAGCGAACCATTTGGCTGTGGGCAGCCGAACGAAAGGAGACAGCCACAGGCAGGTACAGCCAGCTGACCTGACCCCTTTCATTTACCAGGCCACGCTCTGCTCCCAGTTACTCCGGTAACGGAGCACCATTGAAAAAAATCACTGGGTTGCTCCAATCCACCCAGGTGTAACCGAGGGCAAATTCAGATCCATTCTCTCCAAGATTCGCTAACACACACGAGCTAGTATTAATGGGGGATTTCAATTTCCCTGACATCTGTTGGAAGGCTATTGCAGCAAAACACAGGTCCTGGAGACAACTTACTGGATCAGAAGGTTGAGGACACCACTGGTGGGGGGGGGTCATCCATTTTGGATCTGGGATTTACCAAGGGGGTTAAATTAGTCGGGTACGGGACGGTGGCTGGGAACTTGGGAAGAAATGATGGTGGTCTGATAGAATTCAGGAACCTATGGGAAGGAGGGCATGAGAAGAGCAAAACAAGGACACTGGCAGTCAGTGGATTTCAACCGACTCAGAAATCATAGGCAAGGTCCCATGGGAAAATCCAGTTAGGAAGAAAAGGAGGAGACCATGAGGGCTGGCAAGTCCTCAAAGATCTAATACTACAAGTCCAACATCAAGCTTTTCCAACGCAGAGGAAAGATCAGAAGAGCCATGGGAGGCCAATGGTACTGCACAAGGAGCTTTTAGCCAGGGAGGTTTTCAAAAAGAGGCTGGAGGGCCGTCTGTCTGGGATGGCGTAGACACATCAAATCCTGCATTTTGGTCAGGGTTAGATTAGATGACCCTTGAGCGCCGCTCCCTTCCAGCCCTATGGTTCAATGATTCTAGGGCTTGGAGCGAGGAGTACGCATCAGAGGCTAAGCTGGGCGTAAATCAATATCGCTACATCCACTTCCATGGGGCTACGATGATTTCTACCCACGGAGGATCTGGCCTGTCCAAGTACAAGATGCAGAAATGGGAACCCGGTTGATTTGCCAGATTCAGAGTAGGAATGAAAAAAAAAAAATGGTCAGTGACCTGATCCAGATTCCGACGTGCTTTTCAGCCAGTCTACTCACTAGGGATGGTTTTAATTCAGATAGGAACGTTCCAGAGGGCAACATCTCCTACCAGGCAATTTCCAGGGATCAACAGAACTTGAAATACGTAAGTTTTGTGTAACCCTGAAATGGCAGCTGGGGGTGAGGAGGTGTTGAGATATAGAAGAAATAACTGGCTTAACTATCCTTAGACCTAGAGTTTTCTCTGTCTAGCCATCCTAAATATCCCTGCCTGCAGGTTAAATAAGGGGACAAGCTGCCTAAGGAGTCTGTGTGGGATCTCATCAGAGGTTTTAAAGAACAGGTTGGACAAATGCCTGTGAAGGGTGGTCTAGGTGTGCGTGGTCCTACCTCGTTATGGAAGGGGATGAACTAGGTGACCTCTCGAAAGCCTTTCCAGCCCGTGTCTAAGCCTCCGATATAGAATGCCCCGATGAATTCTCCATCCTACAGGCGTCCCGTATAAGGGAAAATCAAATGTTTCCCAGCGTGCGACGTGCCTTCCTGAAACGCTCAGTCACGTGCACAATACCTGGGCCGGAAACGACCAGCCGGGTTTCATAGGAAACGAAGGGTCCGATCCTGCCACGCTTACTCATACAGCCCGCCTCAGTGGGCCGGGTTCTCGTCTCCCGTGTAGTGATTGACCCCAACTGAGAATTTGATCCCCCCTGGCGTGGATGCGAGCAGATAAGCAGAGCCATGCGAGCACTCTAGCACACAGCTGACTTCCAACGTCTTGCAAGGTTATGGATTTGGGGTTTGTTAGCAATGCTCGTGTTCGAAGGCTCTGCGCTTCCAATACGCATGGAGAAAAATATTCACCAACTTCTCCCTGCCTCCCCCGCTGTGACTGTTCAGAGAGATTTGCGGGCTGGGAGTTGGTACAAAGTACACGCCACTGTGGGTGCGTCTACACAGCACCCTTACCTCAAAATAAGCTATGCAATTCGTCCTATGCAAACTGCATAGCTTATTTTGATCTTATTTTGAAATAAAGCGCTCTTCCAAAACGTCCCTTGTGCAATGAGGTTTCAGGGACATCAGAATAGCGATCCCATTATATTTCAATATAACGGGCTTGCTCTTAAGACACAGAATAGCTATTCCGGGATGCCGGAGGTATCCCAAAATAGCTTCGCAGTGTAGACGCAGCCTTTGAAACACCACAAGAACATGCACCTTAAATTGCCTAAAAAGCACAAAGTCTAGCTAATCTAGAAACCTCCAGACTATCTATCCCTGAAGAACAACCACCTAATCCTGCAAGCAACCACGTGGCAGCGGATTCACACACTACATGCTGCCAGAGGAGGGTCACAAGAAGCTAGTGAGCCAAACAGACGTGATTTCCCGTGCACAGCTGTGGTTTTCTTAAGAGTCAGATGCCTTCATAAAAGGAACTGCCCTGGATTTTTAAGGACTGTTGAATTCCACAACAGGGAACATGCTCTTCAGAGCTATGACTAAAACGATTGCTAAGAAAACGGCAGTGACTCATTGTAATACCTTCAGTAGGTATTTACGATCGGTGACACACAGCTCTATAAGAGAGGAGATATTTTGTGTGTTTGTGTGCGCACATACACACATTACAATGCATACACACAAATATATTTATATACACACTATATAGGTGTACAGGAATAGATAATAGAGTACATAGAGACTTATGATCTTTTCTACGTATATTTACTATATAGACTCGTGCCCAAGAGTGTAATTATCTACTTAGGCACAATCTACATATTTACAACATCTCTATTACACGTACTACAGAAAGCAGGAGCTGTCTAGAACCACATGCCACAGCAGACCTCCAGAATTCTGGCCGGCATAAATTCTCTCAGGCACAGATCCTGCACTGAGCTCTGTGTAGACAAAACCCTGCAGCCCTTCAAAGTCCCACTGAAGTGAGTAGGGCTTCCGGCACGGCGACCCACCCACCTGGGGCTCACTGTGAGGGCAGAACCCTGGCAAAAGTGGCAGAGACCTCCCAGGGGGTTATCAAAGTCGGATGAGCCAGGCCTCTGTGCTGGGCATGCCCATCTGAGTTGAAAGCCCTTGATGCAGAGAGCTGTTGGCAAGTAACGGCCTACCGTGGCATAGGAACATTCGGCATTTACTCCCGTAATGGCGGGGAAGGCCTAGAACTTACAGCTCTGAACTTTGCTGTGCATTCAAACGGGGCTGCAATTCCTCCCGGTCTAATCTGCACCAGTCTGTCAGGACGGCCGCTTCTGACTGGATTGTCATTCCTCTTTCTGCGGACACTGATACTACACAACAATCCCCTCCACGCATTGTCCTGTCATTAAGGGACTGCTGCGTCACGATTATCCACTAAGGGGCTGTGTTCCCTCCTGCCTCTCTGGGCTCTGCCTAAGTATCGATCCCATTTTACAGATGGGGAGACTGACGTGCGATGAAATGAAGGGCACGGAGCGGAGCCTGTCGGAGAACTCAGGACTCCCTAGCTGCTCCCCTCGGATGAAGAATGCTGCCCTTCATTGAATGTAGGTCCCTCCAAAGTGGCAGGTTTGTGCATGGATCCTTCTACACTGTCACCTCCCATTCCCATTTGGCCCCCAATGGCTATAATTTAAAGGGAAGGGCAGATCTCATGCTTCAACCTCCCCAAATGTTATTTCCCACAGTAGGGGAGCATTTATTCCTAGCAAAGAGGGGTCACCAGGAACAGGGTGCTGGCCAGGGGACCCGTTACAGCTAGCTTAACACACGCAAGCTCATTGGCACAGAGATTCTCTCATTGTTCCAAGTTTGTGCAGCACCTTGCACCGCGGGGCCCTGCTCCGTAACGAGGGCTCCTAGATGCCTCCACAACAACCACCAGAACCCAGACCTCCTGCTTTCCATGCCCGAGAACACAGCTGCTACCCTCCCCCACCACCGTCCCGGACTCGAGTGAGCACTACGTTCTGGATGGATTCGAACTTGGATTCCACTTACTTGGGTCGGCTCGGTCTCTGTGGTCTGGCAGGGCCAGTCCACAGCAAATGCACTATCCCTAGAGTTGTCAGCGACACACGGATCCCCAGACGGCCTGCTGCTAGAGGAAGACTGTTCAGGCTGGCAGATTGGGATTGGGGAAGAGAGAGAGACAGGGAGAAGAGAAAGGTGGTGGTGGATGGGCGTACGAGAAGACAAAAAGGAGAAGTGAATGGTACATAACGGGGAAATGGCAGAAAACGAGACAGTCACAGAGGTACAGACTGACTGGGCAGCTGTTTTCAGTTCAGACGATCTACAGACACTTGAACGTATTTTGGAAAAGGAATTGCAACTCCACCAGCAAATCTCATGATCTGTCCGTTGTTCGCTGCGTGTCCTCAACTACCACGGTGCAAATCCAAACCAACTCTAGTGGTCTCGGACGGTGACAGCAGAGCAATTCAGAGCTAGGAACAGAATCCAGCCCGGGGTGGGAAATCATTTTTGAAGGGGGGGGGCACTTCATAAATTCTGGAAGACTTCACATGCTCCTCCGCGCACAGACCCGGATTGGCCTGGGGGCAGGGGAGTGTATGAAGTCTTTGCCCCCCACCCCTGCCCTACCAAGGGTGTGCAGTGCCTAGAGAACATTTTGAACAGCTGGTGGTTCCCTCTGGTGTTGCACGCCCCTAGCTGGGGGAGGAGACTTCGCACGCTCCCCCATCCCCGGGTCTTGATTGGCCTTGGGGCAGGCGAGCAGCAGGGCGGCCACGGATGGGATCAACTAACTTGGCGGGCCGGATCTGGCTTGCGGACGCTGTTTTGCCCACCCCTGATCCAGACCATAGAAAACACACGCACGGCCATCTTTGTAATTGTTCCCTTTGTGTCTCCTAGCCAGAGGGAGTGTGCTACAGAAACAAGCTCCCTGGATGGGACTCACTGTCCCGTCAAAGGAACCACGTTTCGAAGGACAGGCCAGCCAAGAAAACGTTGGGAGCAAGGCACTCTAGCCCAGCCAGGCCATACGCCAGGGACCATTTCGTACAGCTGTTATGGCGGAAGAAGCCGAGGGGCTTTTCGCACATGTTCACGGCAGCGGTTGCTTAGGAAGATCAATCACTTTAACAGAAACCGAGTAGGGTTTCAAGTATCAGAGGGGTAGCCTTGTTAGTCTGAATCTGCAAAAGCGACGAGGAGTCTTGTGGCACCTTAGGGTATGTCTACACTAGCCCCCTAGTTCGAACTAGGGTGGCTAATGTAGGCATTTGAAGTTGCAAATCAAGCCTGGGATTTAAATATCCCGCGCTTGATTTCCATCTTCCCGGCCGATCGCCATTTTTGAAATTTACAAGTCCGGACTAACTGCCCGGCGTCTACATGTGGCAGGATCCGGTAGTTCGAATTAAAGCCCTAGTTCAAACTACCTGTTATTCCTCCTGGAATGAGGTTTAACAGTTCGATTTAGGGGCTTTATTTGAACTACGGGTCCCTGCCGCGTGCAAACGCGGCAGTTAGTCCGACTTGTAAATTTCAAAAATGGCGACTGGCGAAGATGCAAATCAGCGTGGGATATTTAAATCCCGGGCTTCATTTGCAACTTCGAATGCCTACATTAGCCTCCCTGGTTCGAACTAGGGGGCTAGTGTAGACATACCCTCATAGACTAAGATCTGACGAAGTGGGTCTTTGCCCATGAAAGCTTATGCTCCAATAAATCTGTTAGTCTATAAGGTGCCACAGGACTCCTCATTCGCTTGAGTAGGTTTGGGGAAGTTGCCTGGCAGCTGGTGACTTCGTGAGGCTGCCTCCAGCTAGCAATGAAAATCCATCTCTGGAACCAACAGGCCTGCTCCCCAAACCTCCGTGCACTAGCCTCTCCCACACCAGCCTGCCTTGCTCACTACGGCGTCAGTGCATCACACAAGCTGGAGAGCTGCAAGGCAGGCTGGGCGAGGGTCACAAGTACAGCACAGCTCCGGCACAGGAAGCAAGCCGCCTGCCATGTGGCCTGCCCTGGCCACAGCTCTGGAGCCGGGGAAGCAGGGGGTGGCGACACGCCATTCATCACACCACACCACTACACTACACCGTGGGTCCCTTCCACAGAGGCTCAGGGAACCTGTCGGTAAGAGTCAAAGCTACAGTAGAAAAACCAACCACGCTTCCCAACTGTGGGTCAGACCTGTCTGCCTGGCTCTACAGTCCCCTCTCTCGTGGTATGTCTGCCTGCCGGTGGTGTGCAGAGGACAGATCCTGCCCCCACCCCTAGTATGGGGACAAAAGGGGAGACAGTGAGGTACTGCGCAGGCGAGTAAACACACGCCCAAGCCCTCTGTGGCTCACTACCTGCCCCAGCAGGACCTCCCTTGTCTACACAGCTCCTTTTAGCAGCGGGGTGTCCTGCTGCCACACTCTTTCCCTGCCACGGGGAAAGGCTCCGGCAGCAGCGAGCTGATGGAACTTTTCCCCTACTGCCTGCCCTCCCCAGAGCCTTTCACGGCCGTGTCGCGCTATGCACCACAGCATGGGCTGTGTCCTGCCTTTCCCTGCACTGAGTAGCTACGCACCGCAGCCAGCATTGTATAGCGTAGACCAATGTTTCTTAAACTGTGCGCCGTGGAGAACAGAATTCAAAATGGCTACCCTTAAAGTGGCAGGTCACCTTTTTTTTTTCTCCTCAATAACTCCCCCTTTTTTTTTTTTTTTTTTTTTTCAACAAAAAATCCTTGGCGTTCCTCATTTTAAAAAAATTGTTTGGTGTTCCTCGGTCTTAAAAAGTTTAAGAAACACTGGTGTAGACCTAACCTCAGATATCTCCCCTCTCAAGGTACAGGGTGGACCAAGGCAAGGTGTTCCAGCGACCAAGGGTTGTTACAATTGTCCCTAGGTGACGGCTTCTTCCAGCATCGTTCTGAACCTGCTCTGTCACAGGGGGGCCAGACCAGTGTCCAGCGTCAAGGGAGCGGAATGGTGGCTTAAAATGATTTTCACTGGCCTGCCAGCTCACACGCTGAGCACAGCTCGGCCAGACTGGAGGATCTGGTTACAGGTCCTCGGTCCAATGCCCAGAACCCAGGTCTCTCGCATCCGAAATCCCATGGAAACAGGCTCTGGCGAGATGGCTGGTCCTTCGCCTGGACTGTGAGCTCCCTGGTGCAAGGGGCTGTGTTCGGCGTTACTTGCGCATAGTGCCAGGCACACTGGGGTGCTGACTGAGGGTACTATGACCCACACCCTGCTCCCATCCAGGACAGGAATAACACCTGTCTTGGGGGGGTCTCAGCCCTTTAAGGTGGCCACAATGAAAACCCTTTATTTCAAAATTAGCGCTTCTCCAAACTCAGAACAGATCAGGAGTGGGGAGGGGACAGGAGGTTGCAGTTTGGGCCAATCCTCGCTTTATTCAGACTGCTTCTCCCCAGATAGGTTGGTCCACCTGTGCTTCTGCTATTAAGCAGAAGCCTATTTCCTGTGTATAAACAGACCCGGGGGAGTGGGTGGGCTTCAAATCCACCTGAGCCTAGTGACCGCAGATCCCCTGCCGCTGTCTGGGAGGACACGAAAGGGGAAGAACACAGCTCAGTCCCTCGCGGGGGCACGAGGGACACCAAAGATAGCAAAGACACCGCAGCTTCTGGGAATAACTGGCCCTTGCTTGCCGGGGGAAGGAACCCTCATCTGACTCACTCCAGGCCATGATGGGAACATGGGCCCAAACCCTTCTCAAAGGGACCGGCCACACTGCCACGCAGCCGACAGATATTCACAACCAGTGTTGTCCGCTTTTAAGGCATGAAGTCTTTCCCTGTGAAGACAGACTTTTTTTTTTAAACAAAGGACAGACAGACAATGCACAACAAGGGGAAACAAAGATCAAACTTCCACAGCCAATAAAGCATCCTTCTCAACATGCACATGGGATCATGGAGCCAAATGGTCATCTGGCATCAGTCTCCATCCTTTGATTTAAGGCGGCAGAGGGGTCTGTCCCTTTGAAACCCGGAAACAGAAATTTGTTTCTTAACCATAAACAACGAGGCTACGTCTCTCGATTTGGTGTTTCTGGGAACGCTGATCGGCCATGAGCAGCAAAGCCCGGCAGGTCGCCCAAATTTGTACCCAGGAGGGAGGTAAATCTAGAGGCAGTTGAGAGGCATGCATGTTGCACAACGACAGGGAGAGAGGACAAAGGTTGGGAGGGCGGAAGAGGGAAGGAGCAAATACTGTGCGGGAACAATCGGGCCGGCTTCAGGCAGTGCCGGCTGCAATGCAGAACACCGGGGAAAAGACAGGAGAGCGAACGGCACAGGGGAGGGTGCATCCCTCTGGGCGTGCCGAATCGCAGGGCTGCCTCGTTAGGCCGATCCACAGAAAGCCCGTGCGAGGCACAGAGAGCAATTCTGGCACGGCGGAGAGGGAGAAGGAGCAAGAAGAGGGCGCCGACACAGGTCACGGAAGACAGTCAGAGTTCACCAACATGGAAGCGGTGTAAAATTCTTACCTCCCATAAATCCCAAGGCAAAGGCTGAGCATGTCAGAGAGCAAGAAGAAAAACAGGTTTATACGCGAGTATTTCAGCCAGCAGAAACAACTCAGCCGTCGCTCAGCGCAGACGCCCGCGTTGCAATGCCTGGGGCGCTGCATTTTTACGGTTTTCTGAACAACTGCAAAATCCCTGCCTCGCACGTGCAATTTGTATCACAAGGGCATTTCACCGAGCATGCCCCACCTCTGAGGCCAGTGCATCAATGCTGAGAGCATGAGGTGTGACTGTAGCGGGGCCTAGAGACACCTGGGCTGGCTTTAGTCGAGCCAGGGTGGGTAACAAGAGCAGTGAAGATGCAATGGCAGGAATCCTCGCACGGGGTTAGCGACCAGTACGCAGCCCCAGAGTTCCCAATGAGGTGGCTAGGCCGCACCACTGGATCCTCGGTTCATTGTTACCCAGGCTGGCTCGATTAAAGTTAGCGCTGATACGCCACGCAGTGACACCGTCGTTTGCAGCATAGATGCACTCTAAGGCTATGTCTACACTACATGGTTTTTGCGCAAAAACCCGCCGTTTTTGCACAGAAACCAGCAGAGCGTCCACACCTCAAGCGCGTTTTTGCGCAAAAAAAAAAAATCAACAGGACAGAGGGCTTTTGGCAGTAGAGTTATTCCTCTCCCCACGAGGAATAACTCCTTTTTGCGCTACAGCTCTTGCACAAAAAGGCAGGTGTGGACGCGCCGCAGGGGTTTCTTGCGCAAAAAGAGCCTATCCAAAAAAGCACAGGTGCTCTGAGGACCATTCTGTGAATGGCCATCAGAGCTTTCTTGCGCAAGAGCGTCCATGCAGTGCGGACGCTCTCTTGCACAAAAGCACATCGCTTTTGTGATGTGCTTTGAGATCTGGACGCGCTTTTGCGCAAGAAGTTTTTGTGGAAGATCTCTTCCGCAAAAAGCTTCTTGCGCAAAAACCCTGCAGTGTAGACATAAGTGGTACATTCCCTCAAACACCACTGGCGGATGGGGCTACTGGTAAACAGCTGACCACTGGGAAAACCCCAGGCATGCGGTCGAAAACCACTGGAAGCTGTGGGCTGTTGATGCTCATGGGGGGGCCTGCAGTGAAGTGGGCGGGGGGGAGGGGTTCAGAACTCGGCTCCCCACTGATGCCAGAAATAAACTCTCCCGCAACGTCCGTAGCAGCAGAGAGAGGCCAAGGTTGCGCGCTTTGGGAAACACCTCCCATGCTCCTGACTTTTGCTGCTCGTTGGTAAGGCCCTGGCTCCACACAAAAACGGTGCCATTTTCACCGCACTAGTTTAGTTTAACGGATCTAATTGACACACTCCACTCTTAGTATGGATGTCCTTAGATTGGTAGGCATGGTGTTTATACTAGGGAAGTAAATCCCGTTTAGTTGGTTAATAAACGAAAATATATTGTTGTTCAGTTAACCGATTAAAGTGGGGGTCGGACGGGGGGCCCTCCGCTGGGCTGGCGCAGGGTCCCCCCTCCTCCCACTGCAGGTAAGGGCTGTTCCAGCCCTTCCTGGTTAACCAGTTAACTGGTTAAACATTCCCATCCCTAGTTTATACCAGTATAGTCTATTTGCAGGTGGAAGCAATTTGTACTGGCAGAAGGCACCTTTTTAATCAGTAAAAGGTATCTGTTCTCAGTCTATTTCTACACAACAGCCGTGAGCTAGCATAGCTAGGTCGGTCGGGGGTGTGGATTGGTGCAATCTCCTCCCCCCGACACAGCTTGGCTGGCAGAAGCCGCTACTGCAGACACCACCGTACCCGCAAAGCTGCACTTCTACTGGGACAGCTTGTTGTGCTTGGCGCGGCGGAACAAGACGTAGCGGCGAAAGTGCAGTTTTGCCGGTGCAGCGGTGTCCACACTGGGGCTGCTTTCCGGTGCAACACACCAGTGTGCCTCCTCCAGCAAGGCGCTTCTTGCTGTGGGGTTGTAGCCATGTAACTATTGTGGCTGAAGAAAAAAAAAACCCCACCCTGCACAACACAGTTATGATGGCTTAACATCTGTGTTTAGAGCAGCCCTGATGAACAAGGAGCCCAGTGTTCGAACGCTGCAAATCTCAGTTACTCAGAAGCATCCCCGTTTCACTGATTGCTGCTGCAGGAAAAAAGCAGGTGGAGATTAGGAAACGCTGCTCTTTTCTTTCACATCTGGAAGGGAAGTCCTGGGTAAAGGACAATCGCTGAACCCAGGGACGGTAACAATGCATCTGCCCAATTCAGCAGGGATCTGAAGCAGAGCTGACCATGCATTAAACAGAGCTGCTCTTTAGAAACGATTTGTACTTGCCAGTTCTTTCCCTCTCCCCCACATCACCAACCCCAGCTGTGAACTGAGAGCCCAACGTCCCCAGGAAACACAGGCGTCGCCAGCGTGGCTCACAGCAGAAGTCCCCTTCACCCTGGATCCTGTCTCAGACAGTGGCCTGCCCCTGAGGAGCTCAGGAAGGCAAAACCTCCGTGGCCGTCAATTACGCAAGAACAAGCCCACGGAGGAAATGCCTCTTCTCTCCGCAGAGTCTGAGGCTGGCTCTTGGCCAGAGGCAGGAGGCTGAAAAGCCCTTCCAAAGTTTTAGCCTATCCAAGGTAACTGTGGAGGATTCGCTGTTGGGTGTGAAACATCTCTCCGCTCCCGCCAGTAACCAGACCCTCGGCGGGGAGGAGCGTGGCATCAAGGCTGAGTTTCCCAGCAATACGATCAGGGGGACGTTAAATCCAGAAAGCTCGGGCAATACGGAAATAGGCACTGACCGTGCAGGTGAACGTCACGGATTCGTGGACGGGCGAACGGGCTTGGTCACAAACCTGGGTGGCAGGTGTGGGGGTCTTCCCCACAGGGCTGGCATCTGGCTGAATAGGATCAAAATCCAGATCCAACAGGCTGGCTCCCTCTTGGAAGGGCCCAGGAGCATCAAACTTGGCAGCAGTAAGGAGGAAAAGCATGTGAGCATTAGACAGATATAGGCGATACACGGCAGGAGATAGCCAGGGCTCGGGGTGCAGATGCAGAAGACACACGGTGGGTGCCCAGGAACACGTGCAAACCAAGAACTCAACCCTCGTCTCTTTCCTGAATGGCTCTGTGGCCAGGACGGGGGGGCTGATATGGCCGAAATGCCACTGCACAGGCTCAGCTTGGCACGGTTTCTATTTCCTCTACCTCTTTCCTGCACCGGCACCAGCTACACGGTGCTCCCCGCTCAGGATTCATTTCCCACCCGCCTCAGGAGCCGCCAACCTCTGCTGTGTGGCCTCCCTGCGTTCAGGGCCCCCGTTGTGCCTACCCCAGCTGCCCAGCGGAAGAAGGGAAAGGCGCACGGCCCGGGAAGAGACATTCAAAGGATCCCAGCTCTAATCCCGACACAGGGAAACGTGGGGACTTCATTTACAGGTTTGGGAGCCATCACAAAGGTACAAATAAAGACATCCCCTGGCTAGCACACTGCCTGCCACAGCCTAATGACTTAGCCAACCAACCAACGGGTGTTTAAGAACAATCTGCACCTTCGCTATCCGCTTCATGTAACATGAACACTCTAATTCTCTATTTTTTCCCTTCCTTCTCCCCCCAAAACTTCTATTTACTTTGGAACTGGACCTTTAATAACTCCGGTCATCTGAAGAAGTAGGCTGTGCCCACGAAAGCTCAGGACGCCATCTACATGTTTTGTTAGTCTTTAAGGTGCTGCTGGATTATTCGTTGTTTAAGTTTTTCCAGTTACAGACTAACTCGGCTCCCCCTCTGAAGCCGCTTATCGGGTACCCCTCGATTCACAGTCACAGGGGAGGTCCCATCTGCCCCAGGGGTCCCGCCTGCTATCAACTGCCACGCCCGTCAGCACCAGCGCCCGTGCCGTCCACACGGGGGCGCCAGTCCCCGGATTCACACCGGAACGAACGGGCGTCGTATTTTCCAAGACACACGCCCACTCAGGAGACACCACGGCTGTGTTCTCAGCCAGCAGAGCGGGTGCCTCTGTCTCTAACACCCAAGCAAGTGGCACTATTGGTGCAGGCACGAGCTGCCTTTAATGGACGTGGAAATGGTCACAGAAGGGAAACTGGTCCTAAGTCCTGAATTAGTGCCACTTCTTCATTTTTAGAGTCCTGTGGGGCCATTAGGAAACATCCCCTTTCAGTCTAGCTCTTTTGTTGAGAAGAACCAAATCGGCCTAGGTGCTTTGTGCTTTCAATGGATTTCCCCAAGCTTGCTGACCCTATCATTTCAGCTACATTTCCAGCTCTACCCAAGCTTGTTTTAGGTCTCCTCACACACACACACTCCAGCAAGGTCCAACAGTGAAAATGCTCCTCGTGCTGACTAGAGACATGCAGCAACACGCTCCCATCTCAAGTGAGGCCACGAATTCGTTGCTCCATCCCAGGCTAACGAGGGCCACGAGGTTTGGGATTTTGCAGCCACCCCACGACAGTTTATCGGAAAGTGCTTTGCAGGAGATCACACCCTCATTGGGTTCCACCTCAATGCGGTTTACTCCCCAGGCCACTTCTCTTGATAGCTTTCCCCTTCCAGCGGGCACTGCTTTGCGCTCGGGAAGGAGCTATCCAGCAGCCGTGCAGTTCTCCAGCCCAAAGCGTTCAACACCAACCACTACCCGGACTCCAAAAGCCAGCAGAGCGCGTAGACAATTCTCCAGTAGAGCAATGCCTTCAAAGAGGTTTTACCGCCCCGCTCTGCTGGAATCTTACCTGCTGTTCAAGAGACCTATGCCCCATGGACCCGGGCACCCTGATTGGCCCCCCATAATTATCTTCTACAGGCCCCAAGTGCACACTGAAATGGCCCTGGGGAATACACCGAACATAAACGGATCCTGAGCGTGATGTCTGCTCTAGAAACGAGCGTCCAGCCTCAACGATCACGTCCTTTCGGATGACGCGGCAGCTCCCCTCTGGGAGTCGTGTGCACCGACCAGCCGTGCGCTGGTGAAACGTAGGTGTTCACACAGGATGGGAAGAATGTCACAGACACCGCGATCGGTTACGAAGACATGCTACAAGTTCCGCAGGCATGGAGGGGGTAAAGAATTGCTCTGTGGCCTGTGGCTTTCTCCTGCTATGCAAATGCCTCCTTAAAGCCCTCTTCTTTACCCCAAACCGGGTCCTTGCACTTTCGTGCACCGTACCCGTTACCCCGCATAGAGCGTCCTAATTAGTTGAAGCTCCTTGGAGAAGGGACCTCAGCTTAGTTGTTTAAAAAGCGTTGCCCACACTTACAAGGCTCTGCTAATATCAGTCCAACCCCTGGGATTAAGCAGGGGGCCCTGAGCCAAAGTAGAACCTGGCCCCTCGCCGTGATGCCAGCAGTATCCAAGAAGGACACTGGGAAAAAGAGTCCAGCTGAGATGGGCGCAGGACACAAAATATGGATCTGGGTATTGGGCCCTTTTCCTTGGGGTGAGTCAGGGGCCTATGAATTCAGGGTGGTCAGAAGGTTTTGGTCTGGGCCTATCTCTGCCTGCAAACCTTCAATGCTTAAACAAAGACTCTTAGGCCCTGCATAATCTTTGTAAAAATGAACCAAAACTGGGGAAAAGGTCTAGCACTGTTCCCCCGTCATGCTGCCTTTTGCCCCAAGCAGAGACCGGGGGATTCTGTCCTCATTAAAGTCGGTGGCAAAACTCCCCTTGATTTTAATGGGGCCAGGATTTCACTCCTATGCGGGACAGATCCGTCAAACCAAAGCAAATCTCCACTGGTTCTAGGCTCCAGTCTCTTTCCCAGGCAACTCAAGGGACATCTCGTGTCAGATGGAGCTTGCTTTGAAAGCTAGACAAATTAATCTTTTCATTAAGATCCCAGCTATTCACTAGGGATTCTGGTTTACAGAAACCCACCAGTAATGAACCATTCAATCCAGGGCCGGGTCAAACTGACAAAAGTCCTTTGCCATGTTGTCTTCATTAGCTCCTTGGTGCTTGGTCCGGTGGAGACAACAGGGTGTCACACTGCCGGAGCCACACGACACAAAATGGTCACAAAATGGCCCAACGCCAACTATTCGGGGCCAGATTCTGAGCTGAGTCACATGGGTGCAAATCCAGGGAACCCAATGGAGTCACTCCAGACTTACCTGGGAGTAACCCAAGTGTGGAAGCTGGCCCTTTGGGGACAATTCAACCCATAAACTTTCATCACCCGCCTCCCTACCTTGGTTTAATATTAGGTTGGACATCAGCACAGATAGAGGAGTTTGTGTTGAAGGCCACGCCTGCACCTATTCCTTAGCTCCCCGGACGCCTGTCTGAGAAGGCATAAGCATGAGACAGCCACGTTTTCATGCAAAATGTCCTCTCTAAAAGGCAAGTGTCTATCAATCAGGTAGCGATCGGCTAAATGATGCGATATAGCAGCAGGGACAGGGCTAGGAACCCAAAATGCTATCAGAGCTTTAGCAGAGGAGGAACAGTTTTGTTTTGAATGATGGGATTTTGTTCATTCGGGGGTCATCAGAACAACCATGAATGCCCACTGACAATAACCCACCACAGCCTGTCTGATGCTGAGGATTCGGAAACTGTAGCCGTCCAGGCCATCCCTACCCTCTAGAAGCTCACCCAGCCCTCACGAGATCTGAATGCACCTTGAGGCCGAACTTTCATTTCTCCCAACTCCGGGGGTCTTGTTTTCAGCAGTCGGGTGGAAGCTAGAAAGCCACTGGCCACCGAATGTGGGTTACAAAAGGAAAAGCAAGGACGAGTTACAGAGGAGCATCGTTAGAGGTGTCACCTGGGTCTTTAAGGGATTACTTAAAAAAAAATTAACTTAAAGGACAGCGCGAGTCACATAATTAAGCCAGAAAACTGGTCAGGTTCCCAGCGGCACAGGGAGTAGAACCTGGGGGGGGGGTCTAATACTGAATAGCCCACCTCCTTCCCCGTCCCCTTCCCCAGCTGCGAACCACATTAAACCAGAGAGGGAGAAGAGGGCCATTTTCCCTTAGAAATTGCGTTTGATCTTCAGGGATTGCAGGTGGTTTCTTGCCCACTGTCAGCCCGGCCGCGTGGTTGCAGCCGGCTCTTCTTGCCCTGTCCTGACCAGGTTTCGGGGCGTGACACCTCTAAGCGGGGGACAGTGCCGAGGGGGAAGGGGCAGCAGGCAGAGATGAGGCAGGGCGGAGCGGCTAACCTGCGAGGGGGTGGTCACGCTTATCTCGGGGACAAAATTGTCATCAAACAGGCTGATGATGTTCTCCTGCTTGAGCTCCTTGGAGGGGGTGTGCTTTGGAGGTGGCGGCACCGGAGGGCCTTTCCGCAACTGCATGCAAGCGAGCGAGCACACGGCGACACCCAAAAAAACCAGAGACAGGAACCAGGTTAGCACGGGACGACCACAGACACAAGGGAGGGCTCAAATAAACACACATTTGGGGGAGGGGCAGGGGAAAGGCAGGGAAAACAAGCACACGCCTCCAAAAAAGGTTTGGCATCATTAGTTACACTTCAGACGCGGGCGGGTCTCCCTCTGTGGAGGAGAAGCGTAACACAATTAATATGCATCACTCGGACGTGCATACGTAATTAGAGCATGTGCAACCTTCCGGAGAACCACCAGGGGGCGACAGACAAGCGACTCAGCACACGTGCGGGCGGAGAACTCCGGGGCGTAGGCCACGCTCCAGATACCTACCTGCATGGCGTGAGCCTAGGGGAGTTAGGAGCCAAAGCAGCCTTAGTCACACGTGGACACCCAGGGAGCTGGGTCCCAATCTCTGTTCCAGTGGTTCCATCCCACTAGTCTCAATGGAGCCACGTGGCTGTGGACCAGATAGGGCTCCTCGTGGCTATGCGTCAGGCCCGTCGATGGGGGTAGTGGACAACTGCTCCAGGGCCTGGTGATCCAAAAGGATCCCAAGGCTCTGGGCCTGTGCCACCCAGGGCCCTTTGGAATTGCACCGTGCACCCCTGGCAGCGCCGAAGGCTGCCTGTGGGGGATACAAGCAGTGCTAGCCCCGTCTCTTCCGGGAACACCCAGCCAGCTTCCTCCATCTGGCCCAGGGGCCCGGCAAGTCTGTCGGCCTCCCTGCAACAGGTCACTGAAGCATGTGAGAATGAGATCACCCTGGGCCTGGTTTGGCGCACAGCTTCACCAGCGTGTAACACTAGTGACACCACTGAAGTCACAAGAGTCAGAGCGGCATGCATCCAGGGGCAGGCTAGGGGTTGAGGACATGCCTCTGTCCATATCCGACCTCCTCCCTCACTTTACAGTCAGGGCCTTGGATTCAGTGCTGCATGCGCCATTCTTTACATGCTGGGGGGAGGTACTAGAGGAGTGGCAAACCAGTTCAGGCCCCCTTTGAATTTCTCTTTGACCCCCAGGTATTTGAGCTCAAACTAGAACCTGCTGAGAAAATGCTGAGGGACTGGGAAAAACCAGTCTGCTGTACAACACAGTGGAGATTTCCAGCACTGTAACAGCACTTTGCACCCACCCCCACCCCCGACACTGTATTTGCACAAGGTTTTATGAGCATTAATCTTCTCATCCTACCTAGGAAGGTAGGTCATTATTATCCCCGTTTTGCAGACAGGGGAAACTGAGGCAGCGAGGCAAGCATGTGACTTGACAAAGGACCGCCTGCCCATCAGTGTCAGAGGTGAGATTAGAACACAGCAGATCCTGGCTCTTAGACCTCTCATTACTCCACTGGGCAGCATTGTCCCACCCTCAAATGGGTGCCCTATCAGATACTTTGGCTGGTCATAGAAAATGCCAGCTTTCTAGTGGGCTAATCCGTCCGCTGCCAACATGCCTGTGAGACTCCACACCCACCTCGTCTCAACTAGAGCTGGCTGCAGGGTGGAGTATAAGGGATAACGAAAGTGGCACTTTCACTTCCAGATCTTAGCTGCACAGAAGCAGAAGCGCCCAAATGCCACGGGAATGGCCTCTCCTGCCGCACCCGGAGGCCAGCCAGATGCACAAGGCCCGAGAAGACTGTTCTCATCCGAGTGATGCCAAAGGCTGCTGACACCAGAGGCTCTGGGTGCGAATCCAGAACCCAAACCCGGACCTTTTGAGCTTTGCCCCTTCGCCTCATCACTCCATGGGGTGGCTGTGTGGGACGCGAGGGCGGGATGATGGCTAACCCTCCCACAGTATCGGTAGCCCAACACACAGCGCTGAGCCCTCTGGAGGTGCTTGGCTTCTGGCTAGAAAGGCCCCCTGGCCATGTGGGAGGGAAAGGAGGCATGTGCTGAAGGAGACACAGCACCTTCTGGGCCAGCCTTCGGGCTCCAGCCCAGACCCGGTCCTCCATCTCCCTTTCTTCAAAAGGGACGAGACCTCTGGAAGGACTTCGCTGCCTGGAAAGGAAATTGGACGCCGCTGCTACAGCTGGGCCTCCAAGTCCCTCGCAGCTGCATGGACTTCAGGGACGTCGCTGCAGACGGACCACAGAATAGCGGGGAGGCACGTGGTTTCACGAGGCCCACTGGGGACAGTCCGGGATCACCCCCACCTAAGCATTCAAGAGCGTGGAGAGCGCCTGGTGGTTGCTTCAGGCAGCTGGATACAGGCCGCTTTTCAGAAGAGAGTTGGCGGGAAATAGCTGTTAGGCCCGGGGCCTCTACGGTATGTAGGCACCAGGCGGGCCCTAATGGCAGTGGTCTCTCCTCTTGCCTCCTTTCCCGTCTGCGCAATACGCCTCTCTGTTGCTTTTGTTCGTGTACACTGGGCTGAGGACACAGCCAGGGTATTTCACAGCCTTGTTGCTTGGCACGCAAGACTCATCACCTTAGACTCAGTCACTTACCCATGATGTAAGTTGCCATCGTGCATAATGACCCCTTACAAAGCTTCATATTAAAAAAAAAAGCTGGGGACTTTTCAGCTTAGAAAAGAGGAGACGAAGGGGGGGGATAGGATAGAGGGCTATAAAATCATGAGTGGTGTGGAAAAAGTGAATAAAGAAAAGTTATTTCCTTGTTCCCACAATATAAGAATGAGGGGTCACCCAATGTAATGAAGAGACAGCAGGGTTTAAAACAAACCAAAGGAAGTTTTTCTTCACGCAGTGCACAGTCAACCTGTGGAACTCCTTGCCAGAGGATGTGGTGAAGGCCAGGACTTTAACAGGGTTCAAAAAAGAGCTAGATAGATTCATGGAGGTTAGGTCCATCAATGGCTATTAGCTAGGATGGGTAGGAATGGTGTCCCTCGCCTCTGTTTGTCTGGAAATGGGTGACAGGGGAGGGATCACGTGAGGATTCCCTGTTCTGTTCACTCCCTCTGGAGTATCTGGTATTGGCCACTGTCAGCAGACAGGACACTGGGCTAGATGGACCGTTGGTCTGACCCAGTGTGGCCGCTGTTATGTTCTAAATGGTCACAAGGGAGGGAGCAGCTTCTGTGCTTTCTGACTGGTGGGGCTCCCTACTCTAAATGTTTTCCCCACACTCCGAGCCAGGGATAAGGAGGAGGCCACATGGCCTATCCAAGCCGGCCCTGTCTCATTTCTCCCTTCAGTGGCTTGCAAGCCCCCTTCCGTGGGTCTGGATCCAGCTCCCTCTCTTCTGTTTGACACGCCAATGCAGGTCAGGCACACGGCTCTTTTCCGCACGCCTCCGGTTGTCCGGGCGAACTCCACACATATTGAGAAACAGCTGCCAGCAGATGGCAGTGCTGGCAGCATGAAGGCTCCCGGTGGCCTGTTCCAGCAGCAGCTACTGCCAGGCCCCTGACATACAGTCGAACCCTGATGGCACCAGCTCAGATAACCAAAAATCTGGGCAAGCCAGAGAATGGGCGGCAGGGCTCCTGCTGCCTGCTCAGGGGTGGCCGGGGCTCCCGCGTCTGCCGTGGGGCGGCTGCGTGTTCGGTTAATACAGATAATGGAGGCTCCGTCAAAAGCGGACCAATCTGCTTGCTTCAGTGCGACCGACCTGCCCTCCTGCACCCCCAGAAGTGCAAGACTGAGGAGAACATCTGCTAACGGGAAGAGGAGGGAGGGAAAAGCTGTGGAACAGCCTGTCTCCGCGGAACGAGGCGGAGGATGGGTTGAGAGCGCGAAGGCCGCACCGGCTCTCCACTCAGCAGAGACGACGGGGGCAGACAAGGCGCCATCGCAGGAAGATGGTGGGGGATGCTCCCGAGCCGAACGGGCAGCAGCCGGTGCCACAGGGAGAACGGAGGCGGGTTATTCTGAAGTACTTCATAAAGGCGGGGGCCGGATTGCGTGGCTCAATGGTCAACCCCACAACTCGCATGCAGCCCCCGCACTGGGGCCCGAGGCAGGGCTCAGGACAGCCGACAAGAGACCAGAGCCAGGCGGAAGGTCAGACCCCAGCCTGCAAGTCGGTCTGAGCGGCCGGCGTTCAGTCGGAGCAGAAGGCTGAGGAGTGCGTGGAGGGAGGTTTTGGATGGAAGGATGGGAGCAGTCTCTTGGTCAGGCTGGAGGAACACACTCCTGCCATGGTGCTGGGCCCCAAATTAGCCCATCCCCAAGAGCGCCCCAGATCACTCGAGCTGCCATCGCTGGGCAAGCTGAGTGTATCATCAGCTTTTGCCCTTTTAGCGCCAGGCTGCACCGAAGCCCGGACAGACCTCATCTTCTCCGTGAAACTGCCAGCGATGGTAAAAATATCACTTCTCATTTCACATGTGAGGAAAAAGGCCAATGAACAAACAAACAAAAAAGCTTAAATGAAATGTGTGCCACAAAGTGCACATGAAGCCCTGCTCTTCAGAGCTAGGCATTGCCAAAATGAGTCAGTGGCACAGCTTCTCCAGCACACCGTCTCCAACAAGGACCAGCATCAAATGCTGCAGTGGAAAATATTAGCTTCCCCATAAGGGCCAAGCCTCTTCCTGGCCTCCATCTGTGAGCAGTCGCCTTACTCTTTGAAGCACGAGGATTTATTGCCCAAATTGTTCACCCTGTTTTATGTAATTGTGGATGTTCTCCTTACCCAAATCCATTTTCAGATATTGCTCAGCTTTTGGCTTCAGTGATATCCTGCAGCAAGGAGTTCCACAGGTTAATGATGTGTGCCATAGAGAACAAGCATCATAGCTCAACTGACTTTCACCTTCACTCCCTCTGAATGGAACACCCTACTAGAGGGGTATTATTTGGTCTCCTACGAACATCATGTTACTTCATGGAAGAGGTATTTCAGGGCCTGTTTAGCATTCTCCTGGCAATACAGGGATCAACAAATCTTATCAGACAGGCAGCGCCTGACACACAACAGCAGCCAAAGACCTAGGAGATGGCCTTGTGCAACCCACTATGCCTTTGGCAGCAGAGACTCCATTGCCAAGGCCCGGTGAACTCCTCAAGGATACTACCTGAGATGGAGACTTAGGGATGCCAGCCCCGGGTGCTTCCAAAGAGGATGGTTCCAGCTCGTGGTTGACGGTCTTGAGCTCGGGGCTGGTGATGGGGGAACCATCGGGAGGAGGCGAGGGGCTTTTGTTTGCTTTCGCTGGGGCACTGTCACTGCGGGAGAGAGAGGAAAGGAGAGTCAGAACTGGTGGCATCGAATTGTTCTGATCAGTCAGCCTGATCCACAGACTCAGCTCTCTCCCCACATCCGAGCGGCTCCTTGCTCAGCCTCCCTCATTGTCTTTTTGCAGCAGGACCTCATGCAAACCGCGATCATTCACCTACGCCCCGGCCTCGCATGCATACGGATGCACCTAGGGCAGACACAGTTTCGGCTAGAATACGGGAAATCTGAATTCTGGCATTACCCAACTTTTGACTTTGCAACCTCAATCACGCCCCTTTCACGGGGTTTGGGTGCATCACTTCCTAGCTTTAAAAAACCAACACCACCACACTTCAAAGTTCAAACCCAGAAATTCCAGCCTTGGGTGTTATATTGACAGTGGCTGCACTCACTGACCTCCGCCACGTGCGTGAACAAAGTAGCTGGCAGCAGTAGCAGGTTGTCATCCTCTGTGGGGTGCAGCACAAGGGGGAGAAGGGCGAGACCCTTTGCCCGAAGGCTCAGGCAGCAGAAGAATGGTGAGACTTAGGAATCTCAGGTCCCAACGACTAGGCTGCCCGCTTTCCCCAACCTTGACCCCTTCTGCCCTGTGATTTCTCATGGTCTCGTCATTATAGGCCAACCATGGCATTTCGAGACTCATGCCAACAGAGGATGCACTTCAGTCTCATGCTTAAACACTCAATTTTAGGACAGGGTGGAGGAAGACCCGAGAAGAGGCATTTAAAGACTCACAAGAACAGCCTGACTGGGTCAAACCAAAGTCCATCTGGCCCAGTATCCTGTCTGCCGACAGTGGCCAGTGCCAGGTGCCCCAGAGGGAGTGAACAGAACAAGAAATCATAAAGTAATCCCACCCGTCACCCATGTCCCTAGCCTCTGACAAACAGAGGCTAGGGACACCACTCCTACCCATCCTGGTGAATAGCCATTGATGGACCTGTCCTCCATGAACTTATCTAGTTCTTTTTTGAACCCTGTTAAAGTCCTGGTCTTCACAACATCCTCTGGCAGGGAGTTCCACAGGTTGACTGTGCAATGTGTGAAGAAATAGTTCCTTTTGTTTTAAGCCTACTACCTATTAATTTCATTTGTTGACCCCTAGTTCAAAGCAAGCACCAGACTTTGAGCTCCCGACCCGCCTCATTCCCCAACTGCAGAGAGACACCCCAAGAAGCAGTCACTCCATGCTCTTCTGTGGATGGGAAGTATCTAATGATGTTCAGACCCCCAGCAAAACAAGATCCAAAAAAAACCAAACAGCAGCTTTCTGTGCTAACGGCTCTCGCCCTGTGAGAATAGGGGTGTCCAATCGCTCCCCAACTTCTCCCGCAGCATCTCTTGGAACACTGCCCTGTCACTACCACATTTCTGGCATCATCTGTCCCAGACAGGGCCCTGCAGAGGGACTGGGATCCCGCCGGTCTCATAGGACCTACTACCTTAATAGCAGAAGTGGTAAAATGTACTTGGTGGCGGGTGGGATTGGCTGGGTTAAAAAAAAAAAAGCCACACCAAGGCAATCTGAAGGAAGATATTAAATCACTAAATGGTCTAAGCAAGATTTTAGTGGTAAAAATTGTGCCTGAATTACATTTACGAAAACAATGTGTTAACCAACACTGTGGGGTTGGTTTTTTTTACTCGTGTTGGGGAATCTGTCTCTCTTGCAGGATTTAGGGAATCTAGTATTCTTGCAGGTGGGAGGAGGATAAAAATGCAAGAAACAATGCACTGGTAGGGGACAGCAGGTACTGTGGGGCGGGACAAAAGGGGGATTAAAAGATAGTCCCATGCAGGTCCCTGGCGCCAGGCAAATCCCATTCTATTCCTTTCTTCTTCCCATCGATGCTACATCCTGAAATCACCAGCAGGGGGCACTGTTGGAGGCGCCATTACCTATGCTTTTTACATAACCCCGCCCACTTGCGCTAGGCATCCCATAATACCTTGCGTTTGCCAAAAGACGTGTCTGGCGTACGCAGATAGGAAATGTGTCGATATCAAGCGACTTTTGGTCTACGGCGTGGGGAGGAACCTTCCCAAAGCAGACTCTGAAATGCTCCACAGAGGTCAGGAAGAAACAAAACTGCCAGCTCGGAACTGGGACAAACTGCCAGGTTGGATTTTTGCGCTGGGTGACTCGTCGATTCCCCACAGAACGCGTGTCAGCGGAAACGTGTCACTTTGGGAGCACGGCTGCTCCGTCAAGTGCATGCCACACGTCACGAGACAGCTTCCCGCAGACTGGTACCGCACGGAGCTCGTCTCCTGTACCATGGCCTGAATGGCTTGGTACAGCAATAAACTTGACTGACATTCGCTGTTTGAATATATTTTAGACAGAACCAAAGCTCTGTTTTAGACAGAACCAAACAACTGACTGCACGCTATCAAGGGAAGCAAATTCACACAAACCAAACACACCCTTACTGTGCGGCTGAGCAGGGCCGTCCTTCGAATATAGGGAGCCCTATGCCGTACTATTAAACTGGTACCCCTGAGCCTGACGACAGCCAGGGGGGAGGAGAGAGGGATGGCAAATTTGTTTAGAGCTGTGATTTTATAATCTTCAGCAACACACTAATGAAATATTTGAAAGCACATTTTATACCTTCACCGCCCTCCTTAGCGCCTTGCTTCCCCCGCCCGGGCTTCGCATCCTGCTGTGTCAATTAACACAGTAAAGTCCGAAACTGGCCGTCTAGACCTGGAGTTGGCAAATGCCCGTTGAACGGCTTCACTGCCGTTTGAACAGCTCTTTCACAAGTGCTGTGTTGTGCTAACAGCTCGGGCAGGCTTTGTCACATTCACTAGAACCTCTTGGAGGAAGCAGAGCCACAGAACAGGGATAGGAAGAGCAGGAGGGGGGACATGAAGACCCAGCGGTGCCCCAAATTTTCGGGTGCCCAATGCAGCTGCATAGGCATAAGGACGGCCCTGGTGCTGAGACTCAAGGCTGCTAGCCTCCCTCCCCTCCGAGCCTTGACTGGTTTGAAACAGCAAACACCAACATTTGCAGAAAGGACTTCCACAGGCTGCAGCAATGCTGTTAGAAAGGAGGGGACGCCCCCTGTTCCGCTATTTATTCCCAACCCTGTCGCCCCTTTGCAAACTCCCACATGGGAGAGGGGTCGGGATCTCGGAAGAGGAGCTAAGATCGGACCATAATTCGTTCGCACCAAAGCGTGCTGAGCGCGGGGGAACCCAGGCCAGCACTACCACGCCCACACGTACCAGGACACAAGATCAGAGATGGAGAGCAGTCAGGTCCCAACACGTGCTCCGGTGCTTGCCAACGTCCCAACATTACACCGGCGCCAGCTCCACCCCACGGAGCCCTGGCAGAGTAACCCAGGGCCATCCGGACCGGCTCTGAGCTCACGCGGTTGCCGTGTTAGGGCAATGAAGAGCAAGCTGATGAGATGCCCGATTGGCGCAGACAGCCATAGCAGGGGTAACACGAGGGTAAAGCTCTTGAAGGTTCCTCTCACTGGTGCCCTAGCGTTAGCGGACAGCAGTAAGAACAGACGCATCTTGCCCGAATCTTAACCCTTCAGTTGCCCAGCACAAGACTTAACAGAACAAAAACTGCTGTTGCTTACTCATCCTCTTTTATCTGAGGGTCTCAAAAGCACCGTCTAAAAAGTCATTCATTCCCTCCCTGTGAGAGGTACTATTAGCCCCATTTTACAGAGGGGTAAAAATCCCAGGAGCCCTGGCTCCCAATCCCTTGCTTTAACCACTACACCACCCTGCCTGTGCGGAGCCGGCGGGGCTTAGAACGATTACTTTCTGAACAGCCTCAGTTTATACAGAGGGAGGAAGGAAACTCAAGCTAGGAAATGCCTCCACACAATTACACAACTATCCTTCACTTGGCCCCACCCTTTCTTGTGCGTTCGGTCTACGGTGACCGCATGGCCCGTTTTGCCTGGGACGGTCCCTTTTTAAGCCTTGGCCCGGCCAGCCCAACTCTTTTGGCCAAAGGGGGCGTTTGTCAGAAAGGTCCAGGGCGCAGAGATGTGCCTGGGGGCAAGTGGCAGTGCCCGCCCTGTGAAGGGGGAGGTGCAGGGCTCAGTGAGCAGCGACACCAGCCCCATGTGGGGGGCACAGGGCTCCACAGTTGCCAGCTCCACACTGGGAATCTGGGGGGTGGCTCAGGCAATTTTGTGGAGGGGGTCCGGATGAGCCATTCGGGCCAGCCTGGCGTGGGTGGGAGGAGGGGCTCGGACTAGCCCCACTTGGTGTCTCATTTTCCCTCATTCAGTCTCTCTCAAGTCTTCCTTTGTGCACGCACTCAATAACAACCAGGCCCGGCAACGGGACTGGCAGGCCCAAGGAAACAACTGCCCAGAGGCCTGGGGCTCTCAGCTATCGTGGCAACGATGGCCGCTGGAGCCCTGAGCCCTTTAAATCACCGCCAGAGCTGCGGCTGGCAGGAGGGGGCTAGTCCCCAGCCCTGCCCCTTCTGTCTGAGGCCCCACCCCTTCTGTCTGAGGCCCCGCCCCTTTCAGGAGTGCAGAGCGGGTCCCCACCCCACGCTGCCCAGGGGCCTGGCAAATCTGTCGGCCTGTCTGATAACAACCTTCGCCATGTTTCCATCTTAGTTACAACATGCACGGAGCCATCAGCTACAACCACAGGGGGAGGGGTGTCACGCTGCTTTGTGTCTTGAAACAGAAGTTACAACCAGGTGCTTTTTAAAAGAAAACAGGGTTGACCTCCTCCACCCACCCCCCGGCGTTGCTCTGTCTTTGTGCTGCGATTCACACCTGCACCCCTGGACAGCCTTTTCCAGCCACGTTGCACTGGGTTCCTGCAAACTGTAATCGATGTCACAAGAGGCAAAGCAGGGGGAACCCAGGTCCTGCCAGTAAGACAGTGGTGGCACCTTATTTCCTCTTACCCAGGCAGTAACGCCGAACACAGTCGGAAGGAAAGGCTCCATCTTGGGGAAATGAGGCCTTTTTAATGGACAAAGCTGCCCCCGTTTCCAATCAGCTTCCGACCAAATAACACCGGTAGCGAAAGCAGAGCAGCGCGGAGCCCAGGCAAAGCCTGGGAGCGCGAATAGCCCTGGAATCTGAATTCAAAGCCAGACGGGACCTCGAGGGCGTCCGATCCGACCTCCTGCACATCCCGGGCCACCCACACTGCCCCTCAGTGCCAAACTCCACCCAAGCACCAGAAAGGGAGCCGGGATTCAAACCAGGGACTCAAAAATAGTTAGGGTTAGTCAGACATGCGTCGCTCTCCAAGGATCCCACGGGACCCGAAACACAGGGAGTCATGCACGGAACTCCAGGCCTCGTGTTAACACACCCCAGGCTGTTAGCACACGGACTTATATTCCACTCAGGCTCATCTCAGAGGGATGCTCTGCATACCGGTACCTGCTCATCTTTTTCCGCAGCCGGGAAAACAGTTTAGTTTTCTTTCTGGGGGGGGAGGACAGCACACAATGATTTCCAGCACAGCCACAGGGGAGCGACCGGTAAGCCGCCACACAGCGGCAAACCTGGTGCCAGGGGGCTACTGAATTCAAGCCCTTCCTTCCGGGTTTGGGGTACGTACAAGGAGAGAGAACAAAGAACGGGGCTCACTGGGTGAGGCAGGGACTTGCATGAGCGCGGCAGGGCTAAGAGACGCGCGTTTCCTCGGGGGAAGCTCTGTATAGCCCAAGAGAGGCAGATGTGCTGAAAGCCGGGCAGGCGGGGATCTGTAAATAGTCTCCTCTCTCAAGTGGGCCAACGGAGGCTGAGACGTTCCGGTCCCACAGTGAGCCAGAGAGAAGCCAGACACCCTGACTCTCAGCTCCTCCTTCTCCCCGACCGGCACTGAAACCAGCATACAGGCTCCCCTCTATTTATACCAGTGTTTCTTAAACTTTTTAAGACCAAAGAACACCAAACAATTTTTTTTTTTTAAATGAGGAACACTAAGGATTTTTTGTTGAGGGGAAAAAAAAAAAAAAAAAAAAAAGGTCGGGAGGAAAAAGGGTCAGGGGAAAGTTATTGAGGGAAAAAAAAAAGGTCGCCTGCCCCTTTAAGGGTGGCCATTTTGAATTCTGTTGTTCTCCACGGCACACCTCTGACTGTCTCGCGGCGGAAGACAGTTTCAGAAACACTGATTTACACTCTCAAAGCACGTCGGCGTTTGTTCCGCGCAGCAGGATTCCTCGCGAGGACAGCCCGCTGACCTAACAGGGGAGCCGGCCCATTTCTCCCCCCATCTCGATCCATTTCCCTGGCCCCATCCCTAGCTCCTTCTCCCGTGTACACAAGCCAGGGGAACCACCCGCTCTTACTGCAGGCCAGGATTTGCAATGAGACAGGGAAGGGGCCTTTCCCAAGTCCCAGTGGACAAGATCCCCCAGCAAGAGGCAGAGGAGTCACCTGGAGAGGTGGAAATGCCCGATTGCGCTTCCTGCCATGTGCAAAAATCTACCCCCCTGCCTGGGTATCTGTCTGGAATGGCTCTACAGGAAACCTGCGCCAGGCATGGTGAAATTCATGAAGACTGGGAGCAGTGGCTCCTGGCCCCTGCAGTGAACGCCCTGTGGCTCCCGAACTCACCGCAGCTGCCGGGAGCCGTGGGGGAATTTACCGCTGCTGCCGTGAGCCGTGAGGGACCCGTTGACTTGAGAACTCACCGCAGGTTCCCCATGGCTCCCACCCTCCGCTGCCATCGCCCAGGCTGGGCCAGGAGACCCACGAATCCACGGAACCGCAAAGAGTAACTCCACCCATCAGGAGGGTCTCCTGTATTTCAGGATGGGTTTGGGCCCTGGGCAGCGCCCCAAAGCAGTGCGGTAACAGGGGAGAGGAGGATGCTTTTCGGATTGCAAAGATCTCTTTAGCTCTGCCTCCGAGCACCTGCGGGTCTGGGACAACCGGGCATTGGGGGAGGGAGGAGAGGAGATGGAGCCAAGACTGCGACTTTCTACACATACAGGGTTTTCTGTGTTCGTTTCCCCCCCTGTGCTCAGCTCTCCCCACAAGCCCAGGCACTCTGGCTACAGCAGAGAGAGCAGGGCTGCCTCCTGTCCTACAGACGGAGCTGGCAGCTCGCCTGGACCAAGACTGCACGGATGGAAAATCTGATTTGCTTTGGTCGGGGGAGGCCTCGCTGCTGGCCAGGAATCCCGTCACAGTAAAACCAAACAAGCGCGTGCGGCGGTGCCGTCCCTGTGTTCCACTGGGCCAGCGCTAAAGCATCCACCTGGGAGCCTCCTCATCCTGCCCCCGGGTTCGGTTTGTGCCCTCCCTCCGAGCAGACGTCCAGAGAGAGTCCCAAGCAGGTGGGTTAACCAGGCCTGGGTGCCTTCTGGAAGGAACCAGAAACTCAGCATTCACGAGAGCCCCATGCAACCCCATCCCGGCAGGATGGAGCTGGCTGCATGGGGAAAGGGACCAGGGAAGAACCACCCTAGACCGGGGTGGAATCACAACTCAACTGAAGTCAAGAGCAAAACTCCCGTTGACTTGAAGGTGGCCAAGGACTTCACCCCTGCTGTCTTTAGAACTGGGAGGATCCCACCTGCTCCCTGGGCTCAGTGGGGAAAGACCCAGCACACTCAAGCCATGGGGCTGGGCTAGGGCGTTGCAAGGTCACTAGACTGTATGGCCAAGAGCAGATCCCAGACTTCTGTGCTGGCTCCATCGCAGGTCTCGCTGGGTTTGCAGCTCTTGGGGAGGGGAAAGACAGGAAAGAAGCGACGTAGCAAAAGACCCATCTCCCGTGAGGTAGGAAATGTTCCAACACGCTGGTGTCCTATTCCTACCTTAGCATCATTTGGTAGAGGACAGAAGAGCCAGTGTCTCTTCCATGCACAATGCCACTGTCTTTGGGATGCAAACTCTGCAGGACAAGGTTTGTGAGACGGGGAGACAGAAACACCATCTCCACGGGGCGTAGATTTCATGGACGTGTGTGTCGACCCAGACAAAACAGGGCCCCTGCCTTAGGAGAACACTCTGACCTTTGCAGCTACCCAATCATCATCCTGAATGAAGGGGTATGTGTTTGCAACCCAGGGTTAAATGGGGAGGGGAAGGAAGAAGAATCCACAGGGTCCCACCCCCAGCTCCTTGATCCTTTCCACCGCTGTCCTGAAGCAATGCACAAAGGCTGAAGCCATCACTGGCATCCTGCCAACTCCCTGCCTGGGTTCCAGCAAGATGCTGATTTGGCATGTAGGCTGTATTGCTGCTCTCCCGGCACGTGACAAGCAGCAGCTGGAAGCCAGAGGCCCGCATTGCTTCATCACTCGTGCATCTGGAGGGGAGCCGGGGCCAGCCTCAGCCAAAGTCCAAACTCTCCCACTCCCTAAACTGGAAGGCTCAAGATCTGCAGTGAATCAAGGAAGATCCGATGCCATTGAGGAGAGAAAAAGCAATTAAAGAAAAAGGATCCTGGGGATGCTAGGCCTTTGCAGAGATGCCTGGGGTATGGGAGGGTCTGATGTAATCTCAGGGGAAAGGCCAAAATCCTCACTTGCTTACAAGATTTGCCAAGATTTGCCTGGGCAAAGCCACCCTTTGCACGCACAAAATGGGTAATTGTGCACACAAGTTTACCCACTGGAGATTCAGGCTTGGTGACGGGGTGAGATGGGGGGGGAAGGAGGAATGGGACAAGATGCTCCTGTCTCCGCAACACCAAGGAATTTGGGCCGGAGCAAATGATGCCCTAGATCTGGGAGTGTCCAGATCTGGGAGTGTCCCAGTGGGAGCCCAAAACGCGACGCCCGAGGCAGGTCAGTTTTGCATGATCTATTCGAGAGGGGACAGCCACAGAGGGCGAAGAAGAACTGAAATCAAGAGGCGGCAAATAAAACCATTTCCCTCTCCCCGGTAAGAGGCATTCCCGCACACCACTGCGGCCTTGTAGCCGCCCCTCCAGGCGCGGGGGGGGGGACTCACCTCGGCTGCGCTTTGACGGGGAAGGCGTTGCTCGAGTGCTGCTTCTCCAGGTTCGCCAGGACATCGTTGAGGTTTTGGTTCAACTGTAACAAGAGGAGACTCCTGAGCAGCGCGGGAGGGAGAGGGCTGACTAGTCCAGGCAGGGCCCTGAGCCAGGACTGTGGTAAACCTGGGTCCCCCTCTCGTTCCAGCCCTTCCCCGGCGAACCCCCTTGGAACGGGAACATAATGGGGAAGCGCTAACGCCAGCCGCACAGTCGTTAAACTTCAACCCAGGAAGCGCCACCCACGCCGCACAGGGAGCCTGTGTGTTAGACTGACGGACAACCCTGCTCCGGCCTTTTCGATGTCCTGCCTTTCTCTCCTCCCCCCAGTAATACCAGGGACCCCTGCCTGAACGCAGCTGAAGCCTCGAGCCGCCTCTGCGTCCCTTACCTTGCTCATTTCTTTGTGGAAGTTCTCCTCTAGGCCCGCGATGCTCTGGAATGTGTTGACATAGAAACCAACACGGCTGCCGAACGAACGCAGAGCAGAAGTTAGCGGCTCAGCCGAGAGCTGTTGACCCAGTTTCTTCTGCTAATACCCCCCCACGCACACTTCATATTTAAGCCGTGCTCTCTCTCGGCCACAACAGCAGGTAGGGAATGCACTGGGGCGGTCAGGAAGCCCCCAGACACCCCCGAGAGCTGCAGGAACTCTCTTGCTTTGCTGCCAGGTGGGAGACACTAGTTAAGGAATGAACCAGGCCCGGGGGGACTACGGGGGATGGTTGGTTGTAGCAGAAAGGAAGAAGGCAGGCCTGCCGGGGCGCCTACCTAGCTGGGAGTCAGGACCTCCAGGAGGCCCAGCGGCTCATAAGCCTTTTCCTTTTGTCCCACTGATGCTGGCTCTCTCCACCTCCTCCTCCTGTCCTCCCTCTACCCCCATCCGCCTAGCCAGCCCCAGGGACGGCATGTTGCGCTGGGACACCGCTGAGTGGGTTTTGCCAGCTCGCCACCTTGACACCCCTTCCTCGTTCATCCTTAAACCCCAACAGGATTCCTCCTAGCTCCCCTGCGCTCCCACGACAAGCCTGCTGGTCTCCCTTCGCCGCCTGCCTCCTTTCCCGTGCCCAGCCTGCCCGCCGGAACCGAGCACGCCGGAGCAGCCTGCTGGGTCCCCGTGTGCAGCCAGGCTGGAGGTCCGGGACCCCCTCTCCTGGCAAAGGACTTGCCCGCCAGGCCGGAGAGCTCAGTGCTTACGGGCGCCCGGCAAAGAAAACCCGGCCGGGCAGAGCCTCGGAGCTGGGGCTGTGGGATTAAAAAGAGCAGCCTAGACGTTTCTGACTGGACTGCAGCCCAGGCTGGGAAGCCCAGGCAAGCGGGAAGGTCTCACTGCCCACGCACCAGCGGAACGACTCCACGGCTCTTTTTACCCTGTAGCCCCAACCCCACAGGCTCACTTCACCTGGGCTCGCTGCCACCGGGTTTTCTTTGCAGTGTCAACGTGCCCCACAGCTCCTTCCCCGCTCCCATCTCACCCCGCCCCGCCGCCAGCGCACTGCAGCTCTCCCTAGGCAGGTTTTCAAGACCCTTATAACTTGCTTTCCCACTTTGTACCACTGAAACAAACTCGCACAATTTACCCCCTTCCCCCCCCACACACACACAGTCCCTAATGTGCTATGTATTTTATGGGCAGCCCCTAAAAGCAACACACACCGGGAGATCCAAGGATGGCAGGGTCTTAGAAACAGGACAGGGGGCTGGATTGGGAACATGAGGAGAGTCCCCAAGAGCTGGGACCTACCCAAAATCCAGGGCAAAGGGTCACCTTCGCACCCACCACAGTAACCAACTCCCCTCCCCCCAGCAGCTGCCCTGGGGCGCTCACCTATTCCATAGCGAGGGCAGCTCCTCCTGCAGATCCAGGTTCATCTCCTCGAACACCTTCTGGGCTTTCACCAGCTCTTCTTCCGCCTTTGCCACAGAGAGGGGACACGTCAGCGCCAGCCCAGCGCCTCACAGCACGAGGCCCCTGGCCAGCTGGAGAGGCCAGGCCGGTTCCGGAGCACCCCAGCCCCCCACGACCCGCGCGTGTGGCCGCCGGGGTTAATTCTCTGCACAGGACAAGGGGTGGGATTCGCTCTGGCTTCCCCATCTTTCCTGGTGGGGCCTCTCCCGCCTGCCTGCCGAGCGGGGGTTCCTCAGCCTAGCTCCTTGCACGGCTGGACGCCCCGCCCCAGCTGTGAACCCCCTGTGAACCCCCTGCACAGGCCGAATAGAAGACACGGGGCTCAGCAGGTGCCAAGCACGGGGGCAGGGGAGATCGCTGCCTGGCAGAGCTGTCGTGCCCCTGCAGCACGGCTGGGAAGTGGCCGGCATAGGGGCAAGGCTGGATCAGGCTCAGCAGGGCTTGCAGCAGCAAGGACAGGCTCCCCCAGCCCAGGAACGTGGCCTCGGTTCAGCCGCAGGCCAGAGACAGCGCTGACGAGCCAGGGGCCACCCCCAGCCCCAGGGAAACGAGCGGTCTGGTGGCTGGAGAGCTCTTTCCACACAGGGGTCAGCTCACGGTTTGTATGCCAGCATCTGCCCCGGCCGCTGTCCTCCCATCTCCCCAAGGCCAGAAACACGGAGCCGGGCAAGAATTCAGGCCTCAGCCAGAGACACGGGAGGCTCATGGTTCCTACCGAAACAGCATGGGGGCAGGTCCAGCGCCCCCACACCCAGAGTGCACAGCGGGCACATCCACGGCTCGACTCACCCCTGAGCCAGCACCAAGCCCATTTGCCACCTCCCTCTTCCTCCCTTCAAGGCCCTAACGTTCCAGTTTCCATTCGCCTGGCCCCAGCCCCGGGAGGGGGGAAAGAGAACAGCAAACCCCTGAAGTAACCACGCTGCAGCTCAGCCTCACAGGAAGGCCGGCACAAGCAACAATAGCAGGAATGTCACAGGGCTCTACAGCCAGCCGGCAAACCCAGGGCCCCCCTCACGGCCTGCCTGTTACCACAAGAACCTTTGAACCAGAGGCCACTTCCTGCCGCTCCTCAGAGACAAGGGAGCAGACGTCACCTGGAGAACGAGACCTGCGTGGGGATCCTAGCTTCAGGCTGCACGGGGCTCCATCTCCTGATGGGCACGTGTAACGCCGACAGGCAGCACCGAACCTGTGACCTCTGGAGCTTAGGGCACGAGCCTCTGCCACTGAAGCTAGAAGCCAGCTGGCTCTGAGCTAAGGCTGGAAAGCAAACTCATCCTCTCTCTGTCAGTGGTCTCAGTGCCCCTCCAAGGGACAGGGAACTGCACCCAGCCGGTGCATGGATTACATATGCTCAACAACAAGCCAACAGGAGGGACGTACAAGGCTCTAGCCATCCATGGCCTTGCAGGCTTCAGCATAGGCAGACCCAGGTCCCATTTCTGGGCTCCTGCTCCCCCGGCCAGTAGGAACTCACGGAAAAGGTGGCTCAGGGTGTATCCATCTAGCCCCCGCCCCTCTGCACTTTCAGAAGTCGCCAGCCCCCAGCAGAAGCCCAGAGGGACATTCTCTGTGCTCAAGGTCAGAGGACAAGGGCAGGCTCCTTGCAGAGGAGAGGTGCGGGAAGGAATTTCTGTCTCGGCCTTTCTGTGAAATGGTGGATGGGTCTCCGAAAGCAAAGTGGAGCCGCTGCAGGGAAACAGGAGTCACACCCGTCACTGCCCCCAAGACAGCCTCCTTGTGCACTGGCGTCCCGCAGTTCCACCCCGTGCATGACACAGACAAGCTCCCCATTTACTGCGGGCTTGCACATCTGGACACCCCCAAAAATACGCCACTTGATGCTCTGCAGGACGGAATCATGATGGTCTCTTTTGACCTTAACACCTAACATAGAATCCTAGGGCTGGCAGAGACCTCAGGAGTCACTGAGTCCAGCCCCCTGCCCAAGGCAGGACCAATCCCAACCAAATCAACCCAGCCAGGGCTTTGTCAAGCCGAGACTTAAACACCTCTAGGGATGGAGATTCCCCCTCTCCCTAGGGAACCCAGCCCAGTGCTTCCCCACCCTCCTAGGGAAATAGCTTTTCCTAATATCCAAACTAGACCTCCCCCCACTGCAACTTGAGACCATTGCTCCTCGTTCTGTCACCACTGAGAACAGCCTCTCTCCATCCTCTTTGGAACCCCCCTTCAGGCAGTTGAAGGCTGCTCTCAAATCCCCCCTCACTCTTCTCTTCTGCAGACTAAATAAGCCCAAATCCTGCAGCCTCTCCTCATAGGTCATGTGCTCCAGCCCCCTCATCATTTTGGTTGCCCTCTGCTGGACCCTCTCCAATGCGTCCACATCCTTTCTGTAATGGGGGGCCCAGAACTGGATGCAACACTCCAGATGTGGCCTCACCAGAGCCAAATAAAGGGGAATAATCACTTCTCTGGATCTGCTGGCAATGCTCCTCCTAATGTTCCCTAATATGCCATTTGCTTTCTTGGCTACAAGGACGCCCTGTTGACTCATATGCAGCTTCTCATCCGCTGTAATCCCCAGGGCCTTTTCTATCAGGGCATGAACGTTCCAATCTACTCACTTCAAAAAGAACCACCAGTGAAGCCAACTTTTACATGTCCCCCCTTTCATTCCCACATCAGGCTTAAACCCCAATCCGGAGTTAAAGAGCGGAAGAGCCCATTCGCTGCCGTTTGGTTTTCAGCAGGCCCGCGCGGCCCTTCCCTCTCGCTTATCATTCACTAGCCCAGCAGTTTTCAAACTTCTGTTCTCATGACCCAGCTGAAGAAAATTGTTGATGTCGCAACCCAACGTCATCTGACCCGAGTGTGGGCTCCGGGGTGGGGCTGAGGATGAGAGATTTGGGGTGTAGGAAGGGTTCCAGCTTTGGGGGGCAGGAGGGGCTTACCTGTAGCCGCTCCCGGTCAGCAGTGCGGGGGGGGGGAGGGGGTGTTAGGCAGCTTCCTGCCTCTCCTGGCTGCGCCCCAGAAGCAGACCAGGCTGCGCCCCAGAAGCAGCCAGCAGAAGGTTCCCAGCCAATGGGAGTGGGGAGCTAGTGCTCTGGGTAGGGGCCGTGCACGGAGCCCTGTGCGCTCCCCCCCCACACACATCTAAGAGCCGGGCCTGTTGCCAGCCACTTCTGGGGCGCAGCGCAGTCTGCTGAGCCAGGACAGGCAGGGAGCTGCCTTAGCACCCCACTGGTCAGCTGATCCCCCTGCAGCCACGAGACCCTGCAGCCGACATCCCACCCCCCAGTCCTGGGTCATGACCCGTCGTTTGAAAACCGCTGGCCCTAGGCCGAAGACCCCAGACAGCAACCCTGTGCGGACCTCTGAGGACTGGGACAGCCCAAAGCCCGGCCACTACAAGCCCACAGGCGGTGTTCACTCTAGAAAGGGAAGAGGAATCCACCCAGCCCAGCTATTGCTCAGGATTTAAAATATCCTTGGTGTGCCCTGCGATGGAGCTACATTCATTTCTCTCATGCTCTGGCTGAGCCAACAGCACAAATCCAGCGCTACCTGGGATGTATTTGGGCCGTGCACCGCAACCGCCTGATTCTGGGCGGCGCTCAGCACGTCCTGCCCAGCTGTCCTCAGCTCCTGCGGCCGTCAGTTTATTCCGCACGCCCAACAGGAGGAAAACCCAGCTCCTCCAGTGCCTAAATCCAGGGCAGGGCTCAGGGGAGGCCAGCAGGAGAAGGAGGGCATCAGCGGCCTGTCACTGCAGCAACGGAGCGGCTGACCTTCGGTGGGCATTTATGGGAGGCGGGGCCGAGCCGTGATCCCCACAATACGGGTGGGGAAGGGAGGGGAGGTCTACACTGCACACAAAGGGCCAGGTTTGAGCCCAAATCCAGCTTCCCTCCACACACAGCTCAGTCTGACTCGGGTTAGTAACCCGGCTCCGAGGACCCCGCTAGGGGAGTGCGTCTGAGACCAAGTGGGACCAAGCCCTGTCTTTCGGCAGCGTGGAGGCAGCTCAGCGTGGAGGCAGAAGGGCTGCATTGTGACATATGACTGGGTCAGACCAAAGGTCCATCTCGCCCAGCGTCCTGTCTTCCGACAGCGGCCAGTGCCAGGTGCCCCGGAGGGAATGAACACAACAGGGAATCATCAGCTCCATAAGCCTGGATCCAAGGGTAAAAGGTCCAAGGGTAGCAAGTCCAAGGGCTGATGTTCAAAGGTATTTAGCCACTTCACTTCCATTGAACTCCCATACTGATGTAGGGCCTAAGTGACTTGCCCAAGGCAACACAGGAAGCAGTGTCAGAGCAGGGAACTAAACCCAGGTCTCCTAAGTCCCACATTAGATCCTAACCCATAAGCCACCTTCTCCCTCCGGGGAAGCAGAGGGATGCCCTGCTCAGCTAGCTGGTTGCTGGCACGGACACCCAGAAACACTGGCGCTCTGAATTCCAGAAGACACTGCTGCCTAGACAGAGGTTAGCATTTCCGGGGAGCTAAGGAACGGCAGGAATTTGCTACTCTAAGCGGTTTCTCCTTTGTGCCACGTGGCACACACCCCAGAATACTACAGCATCGCTCGCTCACACCCCCTGAGAGGAAACTCCAGAGCTCCACAAGAAACTCTGGCTGATTTCCATCTGTTAAAGCCTGGCAGGTAAGTTATTTGAAAGGTTAATTTTCAACTTGTCTTTAAATATTAGAACTCAAAGGGCGCGCCCAGTCTTCCAGGCCTGGAGACTCCCCGCAAAAAACAGAGCCGACCATCAGGGAGATTATCACAAGAGACTGGAAGATGAGCAATTAGCAGGGGAAGGGAGTTGGGGGTTTGTTAGCTTAATGAGGATTCCTTTGATTAGGAGCTCAGAAATTTCCCTCTCTAGTTCTGCAGTCCTCCAAAGAACCTTTCAGCAAATTGTCTCTTTGCCCTGATAGTTCTGAGCTGAAAAACAAGCTTAAAGAAACCTTTCAGGCCTTCTTTAGACCTCACCATGAACAAAACCAAAGTACAGTTTTTCCTCCTTTGCAGGTCCCCTTTTTAGGGGACCTGTAATCAGCCATCTCCCCCATTAGCCAATGCTCAGTTTACATGGCAATCCAGCCTTTTATTGGCCGCTATCCTATCTGTACAGTCAGAAACTGGCTGTGATGCTTCCAGGTATTTTAAATGGTGACCTGCCCTTGGTAAACAGTGATTCATTCACTCCCCGGGAATCTGACGGAGCGCTGGAATGAGAGCACATGAGATCACCAGGTAGGCAGGCATGAGTCGATAGTTGGGTTTCTCTGAGTCAGGACAATGACTTATTCTCCTCCTCCCACTCAGAGGATTCATTTTCCTTCCTGGCACAGTAGTCCTGGCTGCTCTGACTATAGGTCCCCGAGACTCAGGATAAGGCTTGGTTGACACTGAAAAGTTTACAGTACAGCCGGGGCAGCGCTTTATACCGAGTGTGGCCATGGCTCTCCCAGCACCAGGTGCTGCAGGTCTCATAGGCAGGGGAAAGCATTGCCTTCCCAAACCACCATCTGGGCCACCTAGACTCTACCCCCAGAATGCCTGCTGTAGGCGCACTAAGGGGAACAGCGCTGCTGCCCCTGAGTGCCTGCCCGCCTCTTGGTGCTCTAGGCCGGGGAGGCCTTGGCTCCCAAGGGGGGGGGGCGGGGCCTGGGCAGAAGGGGCGTGTCTAGGTGCTTGCTTCCCCCAGGCCTTACCTGCACCCACTGCTCCTGCCCAGCGCTCTACGTAAACCACCTCCACGAAGGGAGGAGCTGACAGCGCTGTAGCCTGGTTCACGCCGACACTTGACGGCGCTGTAACTTGCTGTGCTCAGGGGCAGGAGGTGTTTTTCCCACACTCCTGAGCCAGAAAGTTACCGCCGGCGTAAAGTGCCAGTGTAAACGGGCTGCCAGCGCGGTGAGCAATTCGTCTTGTGGAGGTGGTTTCCATGGAGAGCTCTCGCCTAGCACTCCTGCTGGGGCCACACTTTCAGTGTGAACCAATTGAAACGTTTCAGCGTAGACAAGGCCTCGAGTGCTCAAAAGGGGCTTAGGAAATGCTTTAAATGGACGTTCGGTGCCTACAGACCTCTGAAGATCTGGATCGGAGTAGTCCCATGAAACATTCACCACGGGAGATTCTACCGTGAAGGCAAATTTCTCCTTCTCACTCCCCAAGCAAGGAGATGAACAAAGAATCCAATGTCCTGTCCTCCCCTATAGCTGCACTGATCTTGCTTACCAAGCTCCTTCCCTGAAGAGGAATCCTGCTTTCTGTTCTACTCAGGCAGCCCAGGGGATAAGTGCTAAAGGCACGGCTTGGGTCTATAACAGAGTTTAAAGAGAAGCTAGATAATTTCATGGAGGTTAGGTCCATAAAAGGCTATTAGCCAGGGGATAAAATGGTGTCCTTGGCCTCTGTTTGACAGAGGCTGGAGAGGGATGGCAGAGACAAAGCGCTTGATCATTGTCTTGGTCCACCTCTGGGGCACCTGGTGCTGGCCACTGTCGGCAGACAGGATACTGGGCTAGATGGACCTTTGGTCTGACCCGGTACGGCCGTTCTTATGTTCTTATGGGTCCACTTCTAATCCAAAGCAGACTGAACCTCGGAGACCTTCAGAAATTCTCCCAGCACTTACTCCAGCCAAGAATCAATTCAAATTTGGGTTTTTGGATCTCACTCTGGGAACGTTTAGCAACCAATCTGCACAAATGTATAAACCACTTCTGGTTTTTGCTGCGGCATTTCGCATCCAGCTTTACTGAATGGCAGAAATTCACGAGGCAGCTTCCAGGTTTCTATTTTTAAACCATCAAATCTGCTTCTCGTTTGGGGGGGAAAAATGCTAGCAGAACTGCATGAGGTCTTCTGTCCCACCCCCCACCCTCCAGAGTTCATTTTATGGGGCAAAATAAACACTGGGGGGAAAAAGTCAATTGATCAAACTCACCCCAGATGTAACTTCACTTAAGGCCGCTGGTGTTAGACCAGGAAGAAATCTGGGCCCTGAATAATAGGATGCACTTTAGGGGGGGGGCCTAGAGTGAACACAGCCTGGAGAATACCGGCACAGTACCGAACTAGAGCCCAGACTAGCACGTGCAGGGGTTAGAGCCAGGTTGGGAAGCAGTCACCTGATTTCGGAGCAGATTAGTTTGAGCAACGAGATGAGCTTGTAGTTTTCCTTGGCACCACTGAGGCGCAGCTTTCTCGAGGAGCGAGACAGGCTGCAGGGGAGCATTTTCAAAGGAAAGAGAAAACAAAACACAGGAGAGAGACAGACATCTGTTAAGAAAACCAAATCACAAGTGCCAGAGCAGTACAGGCCGGGCCAACCCCACACCACCAAGGCAAGAGAAACCGCACCCAGGGCACAATCCGCTACGAATCTTGCCAAGGGCTGCGGTAATGAATGCTCCTGTCTGGAGACAAAGGGCACCAGGGCTGGGAGAGTGTCTACCAGCCGTCCAGCTGCAAAGAGCAACAGGCAAGAACGGTTAGTGACTTAGCACAGAAAGGCCAGGCGTTGAGTTTCCTCCAAGGGATTAATTCAACATCACTCTTGTCCCCATGCAATTATTTGAAAGTGCCCAGCTCTTTATTTGAATGGAGTGTTGTAAAGTCAGCAGTAAGCAGCAGGATTTCTGGGGGGAGGGGGTGCATGTGTTATAAGCGGGGGGGGGGGAAGGAAGGAGGAGTTTGAAACATTTCATGATGTTGTTAGAATCATTAGCTCCCAGTACTTGCTCTATAATAAACGACAAGAATGTATCGTTCTCCCATGCTTTTCCAGAGATCTCAAAGCACTTCACAAAGGCAGGTAAGTCGCATTATGCCTATTTTACAGGCAGGATAACTGAGGCAGAGAGGGACAAGCCAAGCCCACTGTGGGGACTGAAAAAGCTCCCCTTGACTTCTAATTGCTTGATTTAAATATCCCAGAGGCAGCGCCAGGAACTGAACCCTGGGCTTGGTCCACGTTGCTCAATAACCTTATCTATTCATCTGTCAACCACCCGTCATCTGTCGCTGAGCGTCCGCACATGAGCGGTTTGGACGAGACCAGGGTGCGAAGCACAGATGGAGGAGTCTAGCTACCCGGACTCGAAAGTACCAGACGGGGGCCGCAGGGTCCTATGTTCATCTGTGAATCACCGCAGAAGGTTTTAGACCTGCCAGTGAACGACACCCCTAAACAAAAGATTCCTCCACCTCCACCATGGAAAATCCCCTTCCTAGTTCTGCCTGTGACCAGCTGACCAGGCTTGAGTGTCAAACGAGGGACACTGGGTTTGTTTCCGTATCTGATACAATGATTCTGGTTCCTAGAGCCACCTTCCGGTTCCCCCCCTAGTTTTGCCAGGTGATCCAGAGTGCCAGCAGTGAGAAAGAGAGGAGTATTTTAAGCCCTCCGTCTTTAAAGTGCTGCCAACCAGCCATCAAGTGCAAAAGGATCACTCAGAAGGCAGATTAGCTATTTGGCACCAGACGTGCAGGGCCATGGAGCAGTAACGTTTTCCAGGAACACTAGAGTATTTTGAGATAGAAGCTTTTGTGGCTTGTTAATTGAGCCTTCTGGAGTGGGTGGGAATTGAAATGTCACTCTCATCTCTCCTCCCACCATCCCTAGCTCACCTTCCCCTCCTCCCTCCCCCCCCCCAAAACCAGGATTTAAGGTGTGCTGTTTGCATGTTCTGGCTAACACCTTGGAATTGCCTAGTGTAGACGGACACACACACATGAAGTCTTGGCTCCACTCAAGTCAATGCAGAATTTTGCCACTGACATCAGTGGAGCTGGGATTCCACCCCACACACACACACACATATCTCTAATATAGGCTCACGGGGGGGTGCCCAGGCTGGTATTCAACTGTCGTACCACAGGTAAAAGTCTACTCTGGTCCACACGAGACGTTCCAGCGTGTTCGCCAGCACACGTTAACATCACACGTTAAATCCTAACCAAAAGACAGGGCCCAGGTGATCAGGGAGGGTATTCTGGCCACTGAATTGCCAGTTTTCTTTTCTCCGTTTGGCCGTAGCACCTGCCAGGCTGAAAGAGCAAAGCTGTGCAGGGGACGAGCTACACAGCACGACTGAACAGAGCAGAGGCTCCAAGTGCCACGTAGTCTCAGCGCCCTCTGCAGACTTCCTCAGCAGCAGCCAGCCACGTATTCCCAACCCCATTTTGCAGGTGGGGAAACTGAGGCACGCTCCTTGATCAGAGCGAGAAATAGAACCCAGGCTTTCCTGCCTCCCAGTTCCGAGCCAGCACCGGAAGGCCAGTCTTCCTTTCTCATGCAGGGTTCTGTGCTCACCAAATCTTACGCACATAGCCCTGACCTCAGTGCCCGGTACACTGCCCAGAAGGTCAGCGTCACCGCCTTAACACCTTCAGAGCCTTCTCCTAAAGTTTATTTAAAAGAAGGGCTTTCCACCCGCCTCATGGCACACCAGTTCTCCACGCAGAAAGCCCCCAGGAGCAATGCGTCACCAGGATCCAACTTCCGAAGGGAGCCGTTCTTAAAAACGATAATAAATGAAAGCCGGGCCCGCCCTGCGCTTTACCTTGGCGATTTTGGTTTCGTCTTTCTTCTTTGCGGTTTGTAGGGATTCAAAATGGTGCCTGGCACTGTCATAATCCACCAGCTTCCTCCCTCGCTTGGCGATGCGAGACTGAGAGAGAGAGAGAGAGCAGCTATGAACAGCCAGAGCTGTGAAGTATAAGCCCTTGTCAGCTAAACTCCACAATTAAAACCCCCCGGCCCCGCCCTCGACAACGCCCCATTAAGTAAGGAAGGAATTGGCCTTCCCAAATGTCTGGGTTTGGACTAGCTGGAACGGCATGTCGCTTCTGGGGTTCAGACCCCATCATAGGTCACCCCCATTCAGAAGGTCTCTGCCGCTGACAGCATTTTCCCAAGGCATCAGGGAAACGCCTCTGCATCCTTCTCGCCCCTCTACGTTACCTGTGAAACGCCAACAGCTCTCGACATGAAGCAAAGTCTCTACCCCAGGGATCAATCCTGTCATCAGACCTATTAGCACAGAGCCCCCCCACACCCGGACAGAGCCAAGCCAAGGCTGCACATCTCCTGAGTGTGCAACACTGCTTGTGAACACGCGACTTCCCGCACCTGCCACGCCGGCCCCTTCCTGCCACCCCAGTGGGAGTTCTTCATTTCTTTCCCCTCCCCTTCTTTTTTTGGGGGGGGGGGGAGAGGGGGAGGGGAGGAGGAGTCAGTGCATCTCGGGATGGAGTCTCTGGGCTTCTACATTAATTCCGCCACATTCAAAAACCCTACACATTTCGAATGCTCAGCCCCTTAATTCTGCTCTCCCACAAGGTCCTGATCCAGACTTTCTCTGGACGATTGGAAGGGCTCCCCCTTGATTTGAACAGCTGCCAGTTCCGACGGGCAAAAAGAGATTCTAAGAGGCATCTGGAGGCTTTCTGATCTTTGAGTCAATATTGAAATAACTTAAAAGAGAGAGACAGACAGAGAGACAAACTCAGAAGAGACAGCTCTAGTTCTGTTTGACTCAAAACTACCCAAAATTACCAGGGTGTCCAGAGCCACAATGTTGGTTCATGCATGGGCGGTTGGTAACGTAAGCAAAGGAAGGCACAGCCTTCCCAAAACTACGTCCACGCCCAACTGCCTAAGGCTGGGGCTGCAGCTGGGAAAGACTAGGGCGGGGTTTTAGGCAGAAGGGGCGGGGCTGTTGTTGCCTTCTCCAGCTGGGCTTTCACCCGCTGCCCATGGGTTCATGCCCCTTTTGGCTTATTACATCCTTCAGAAAACTTTGCTCTCCTTGTGTATTCTAGAAACACTACAAACACACACTCAAACATTCTGAGAGTTACACAATATTTTATACAAAAAACACCCAGATAGTGTGCTGCACAGGAAGAGGAAGTGACTTTTGTGCCCTTTTTTGTTTCTAAATGATGGTGTCAGAAGGCCTAAAAAGTTTTTATCTTTTAATCTACTACTACTACTTAACCTTTTTTAAAAAAAAACAGGAATATCAGCTTTCCTGGTCTCTTTAAAAGGCCAGAGAACTGAATGGGAGCGTTCACAGCCTTTAACTAAAAGGCCTGGTTGTTCTTTAACCAAGAAGTCTTTACTCCCAACTGTTTTCCCGGCATTTGAGTTAAATGGCTATTAAGACAAACCAAGCTTTTGCATCTGCCCATGAAAGCTTATGCCCAAATGAATCGGATAGTCTTCAAGGTGCCATAGGACTCCTCGTTATTTTTGCCAATACTGACTAGCACAGCGACCCCTCTGATCCTTTCAACAATGTGACTAAAATTCTCTCCCATCTTAATCAGTTCCTATCTCAGTACCTGCAAGGCCATAATCACAACAGTTCCAGAATCACAGGAGAAGCAGAGGAATTTCTAACATGAAAACACTTTTTCTTTAAAAACAGAAAAATCTCTCAGGGTATGTCTATACTGCAAGGCTATTTTGGGATACCAGAGGTATCCCGAAACAGCTACCCTGCGTCTTTTGAATGCGTCTGCTATTGCGAAATACAGCAGACCCACTATTTCGGCATCCCTGTAAACCTCGTTGCACGAGGGATAAGGGATGTCTCAAAATAGTGTGCTATTGGCGCAAATTGTGTATTTTATTTCGAGCTAAGGGTGCACCATAGACGCACCCTCAGTCTGTCTTTCTAGAGTCTAAGCAGCAAAAATATGGCACAGATCCATATATTCTTATATAAAGCTTTGCTCTGCAGTCTCAATGACGTAGCATTTGAAACATCTTTGGCAATGGTTTTCGATCAGTCATGCAAACCAAATTTGATTCAAGCCACTGCTTCGTCCTTGTGGAAAATGCATCCCGGCTGTAAAGGACTTTACCACACACACACACACAAAAATCAATTGTTTTTTTCTGATAAAAGAAGTTGCATTGTAAAAGAAATGACCAGCTCAATAAAATAAATATATGTCTTAATTTAAGCCCCAATAGGAATCGGATCTCTAGCTGATCCCAGGAAGGGATCTAGTGGTGGACAATGCTTTGATTATAGAAGGCTCTAAACCAAGCAGAGGGTTGTTTAATTTTAAGCATCATTTGGGTGTAGCGTTGCCAGTTTTGGTTGGATGTATTCCGGGAGGTTTCATCCAATTTAAGATGCTATGGAAGGCTAATCTTTAATTCCAGGAGACTCCAGCACAGTCCTGGAGAGATGGCAGCCTACTGGGGAACTGAGAAAGAAAAAAAAACACACACACACACACACACACACACACACACACACACACACACCCCCCCCAGTAACACTGCGATATCTGTGTCCTGAGAGTTTGAACGGAAAGTTTGGTGCCCAAATTCAGTGCAATTTGGATGCCTGACTCCTTTAGGTTCCTTTTGGAAACCCAGCCTAAAACCTTCACCGTGTTCCAGAGATGCTAGACATGGAAAAGATTTAGCCCTGCTCTGTACTACACCGTTGGTAAGCTTACAACAGCTGTTGTAATGGCAGGAAATGGACAAGAAAGCCAGGCAGCTGGAGCCCATCACTTTTTTCCTGGAGAGCAGGGTGACAGAACCCCACTCCGAGCTGGGAATCAGGGCTTTCCCTTTCTCCCCAGCCCCTCATCTCCCTTTCCCCACTGCTGGCAGGGACCAGGGAGGCAAGAAACACCGGGCAGCTTCTCCCAGCTCAGAAGAGGGAGCAGAAGCTGAAAAAGCCCATCTGGCACCGAAAGCCCATGGGCCAAAGGGGGCTCTTAGTCCCCCCCATTACCCCTTTGAGGTCGCGGGAAGAATTCCGACTGCGGACGCACCCCGCCAACCCAAGAAGGGCAGTGCGGACGCCCCCACAAAGGTTGTTGGTCTAGCGTAGACATACTGTTGGGGTACGTCTAGACTACATGGCTCCATCAAGGGAGCTATGTAAACTAGTTTACCCAGCATAGTCAATGAAGCGGGGATTTAAATAATCCCCGCTTCATTAAAATCAAAATGGCCGCCGCGCTGTGCCGACGATCAGCTGATCCGGCACAGCGCGGCAGTCTAGACGCGCCGCAGTCGACAAGGGGAGCCTAAGTTTCACGAGGTTTAGCGGAGCAGTCGACAAAGGCTTCCCTTGTCGACCGCGCCACGTCTAGACTGCCACACTGTGCTGGATCAGCTGATCATTGGCACAGCACAGCGGCCATTTTTATTTTAATGAAGCGGGGATTATTTAAGCGTCTAGACATACCCTTGGTGTCCTCGGTCACCGCGTTAGATGCCTGCTGAAAGATGCCCGCAGAGAGAGTTGGCAGACAGCCGGGAGCAACAGCTCTGAGAGCCGCAAGCAGGCCTTCCCCAGCCCCCTAAACACTGAAGCGTAACAAGAACCGCGTGAACACACCAGCGCCGCTAGCCCTTCCACAACGGATCACGGGAGAGCGGGGGCCGGGTGTCTCCAGGGGACCGCCGGGCCTGGCGGGTGAAGTTGGGACGAGGACACCAAGTTTTCCCCTGTGAGACTCCGATGGACAGTGACGGGGGGAGGGAGGTACGAGGGGAAGGAGCCCCAGGAAGCAGAGACCCCACGCGTTTGCACACGTGCACAGCTTGCACACCGAACCTGGAACCGGAAGCCCATCCTCCAGGAACAACAGGCCGAGGCAATGGTATAAGCGGTTCAGGAAGGGAGGGCGGAACGGGGGCTGCTTCCCCAAGGAAGGAGCCGGGCTGGCACGGCCCATGTGAGGACATGACATCTTACAAGCACGGCCACATGGAAAAGCCATTTCCTGTGCAGCTGCCTCCAAATGAACCGCTGCTGGGGGAAGGGATGGGGCTGGGAGAGAGGGAATGCAGAGGAGATCATAGGACTGCCAGCAGAGACCCCACCCCTCCTGAGCAGCTGGCTCTGTGCAGCCAGACTTTAACCCAATTCGCAGAGATCTGCCGGCCACACAAGCCTCATCCTCTGAAACACATGGCCCAGCCGCACCCGCTCCTTCCCTACTGTTCAGTGCATCCAAGGGAAGGCAAAGCCAGGGCACGGATGGGCTAAAGAAAAAGAAGACTCAGTCCATTAAAGGGGTTCTGCCACACAGGGATCTTCCTGTTCCGGTTTAAAAAATGAGCCAAAAAGACCCCCCAAGAAAAACTTTCCTAAAAAAAATAAACAGTCAAAAAGCAAGAACATGAGTTGGTTTTTCACCAACCGTCCCCCTGCAGTATTACCGCCTTCCCCGGGACGCTCTGCCTCATGTCAAGTCAGCAAAGGAACGTAACACTCCCGAACGTGCTTACAGTCAAGACAGGGAGCTCCAGATTGAAAGGGAGGGAGCGGGGGAAGGCCACTCGGGTGCAGAGTGGGATCAGATGTGGTGGCATTTGGGGGGGGAAGGGAGAGTGTTCTTGCTTGGTGTGGGAAAAGCCGGGGGCACGTTTCAGCGGGGCAGGTTGGCTCCGGCAGCTCGGTGCGCAACCGAGGCGGCTCTCGCTGCAATGGAGAGACTCAGAACGAACTTCGCTGCCGTCCAGGGACCACTACCGACGTAACCCTGGCTTGGCGAGAGAATCGCGCCCACGCCGCCTCCCCGCTGACACCCCAAGCGCACCCGGAGCCCCGTGTGCCCTACGTGTCGCCCTGCGTTGCACAGAGCCAAGCCAGGCTCACCCCCGTGCAGGCCCGACGCTCCGCGGCTGAGGGTGCACCAGATCCAGAGAGCCAGGCTGCAGAGAGGTAGTGCGTGCCAAGAGCCGCTTCCCGGGCAGCACGCTCTCTCCCACCGGCAGATGCTCCACCAGTGCCACTCGGCTGTGATGTGTGGGGGGCACCCGTGGCATTGGGATCATGTGGAGGGGCCAGCCAGACGCCGGTGGGGGCCTGCAGCAGAGGTCCAGTCCTCCTCACGCTTTCCGGCAGCGGCGGGGCGGAGCAAGGGCGGGGAGAGGCGGGGCCTGGATTGGAGTGGGGTTGTCCCAGCCCTTCCCCTGGTGGGGAGGAGTCACGTGGCTGGTGGCCCCTCCCTCACCAGTCACCTCAGACATGGCAGAGCCAGAGATAAGGTGGCGCTGAGGGGACCAGAGCCACCCTGTAAAGAGGGAGTCACAGCAACCTTCCCGTGCAACAAAGCCCCTCCGCCCTGCAGGCACATTTCTTCCTCCGTTATGTGGCGTCATCTGCTTCCCTCCAGTGCATTCGGGGCCAATGCACGAATGCCCAACACGGCCATTCCTTTCCACAGCCCCGGCTCCGTGGTAGCAGGGCAGCGTGAACAAAGCGTTGTCTGGGTGATTCTATTCCCCTTACAAGGCTGACAGACACCGACACCCTATGCCAGTGATGACAGAGGCTTCCGGGTGAAACATGCTCTGCTCGCGAGGGGCTGATGAAAGTCCGCGAGTTAGAAAATGCAGCCGCGCTCAGCTAACACACAGTTCAACGGCCTGGAGCCGCGCTCCAGGGACAGGAAGTGAAAGAGCAGAGGAACCGAGGAATATTTATCCTGCGGAGTAAAGTCAGGAGCTCCCTGGCAAACCTGCGAGCAGATCTCACTCATTCCCGGGGCAGCTCCGGGTAATTCAACTATTGCCCCGACACACACAGCACTGGCTCTCCACCATTCCCGACGGCTGTACCCCCTGTCAGGAGTCTGATCTGTCCTGAGCGCCTTCACGTTGCACCTCCCTAAGTGTCACAAAACTCTAGCCCTGAAAAGCTGCTGGCTTTCTTATTGTACCGAATCATTCGAAAAGAAATCAGGTGGGAATACACATATTGTACTTACATTTTCGTGTATAGAAGAGAGAGCAGTATAAACAGGCCATTGTCTGCACAATATGTTAGCAGGTACTGCCTTCGTTAGTGCTTTTATGTTGTAAAAGCCGGTTGTAAAGTAGGGCAAATATCTGGAGTTGATGGCCCATGTGTTTGTCTGAGCACCACGCAGGGTACGTCTAGACTACGCTGTATTTTCGAAAGAGGATATGCAAATTCCGCGAAAGTAGTCTGGACGCGGTTTTTTCGAAACCCCCCCTTTTCAAAAAATCATTCTTCCTCAAAAAATGAGGTTTATGCAGGTTTTTTCAAAAAGGGGGGTTCCGAAAAAGCCACGTCCAGACTACTTTCACTTTCGAAAGACTCACTTTCGAAAGTGAGATCGGAAGACGATATGCAAATTCCCACGGGGATTTGCATATCCTCTTTTTGAAACTACAATGTAGTCTAGATGTACCCTCACAGAACAATCTGAGAGCAGATCCTACAGCCTAGCAGCATACACATCCCACACATCCCCGGCCTAGCTGCCAGGGCAGCCACCCACTAGCCAAGCGAGTAGAGGACTGGTATTTGGCCAACAGGGGGCAGTGTGAATTGGGGAAGGAGGTGTTCCCTGCCCCATCCACTTCACTGCCCCCTGAGCTAAAGGAGGTGGGATCCCAAAAGAAGCGTTTGTGCAAAACCCCCAACTTAAGCTCGCAACATCCCGGACGCTCGTTAGCACAACGTGACGGGAGTGCGGGGAGCAACCTACTTTGATATCCGGGAATTGGCCAAGGTAAGTGTCCATGGTTAGAAGCGCCTGATCTACAAGCTTCTGATGGAAATCCACCCAGAGCAGGTCGTTGTTCTGAAAGACAAAAGGACCACGAGCAAGTTGACATTTCTATTGCCTGTGATCTCCGAGCACGTGGCAATCTCGGGAGCCTCCCAGAGACAGTTATTATCGCGTCTCTTTTGGAGAAACTGAGGCACGCACAGCTCGGATCTAGAAGAGCTCTGTGTAAGCATGAAAGTTTCTCTCTCTCTCAGGAACAGCAGTTGGTCTGATAAAAGATAGCACCCTTCCCCCACCGTGTCTCTCCAATACCTGGGACTGAAATCGCTACCTCAGCACTGCATACCCCAGGTCACACGGTCGACGCAGGAATGGAACCCACAAGTCCGGATTCTCCTAGCCCAACTGCCAGACCGTCCTTCCGGCCAAGGTTCCCTCGAATCTGTGCGGCAGCACGGCCCCGTAGCTGCTTAATGAACCCCGCCAGGGGCTCAGCACGGAGCTGCCTGGCTGAGGGAGGGGCACTTCTCCCTCCACAACAGCAGCAGCTCCCTGCCGAGGGCAAGGCAGTCTCCCCCAGCCGGTGGAGAGGGGACATGGGAGACTCCGGCTTCATCGTGCTCCCGTTGAAGTCAATGGAAAAAAAACTCCCACCGACTTCAAAGGATCGTTCCCTACATGCGGACACCGTGCCCCATGCACCTGGAGTAAATCTGAGGCGCAGGCTGGTTTTCTCCCCAGGCCAAAGCAGCAGACCACCTCACCTGGGGGAGTCGAGGGGGCCTAAGGAAGAGCATTCCTATAGCAACCCCATTCCCCACCGTTCAGCTTCTTCATTACCTTGCAGAGTGCGCTTTTCATTACCTAGGGGCTTCTAAATGCCGCTCAAGATCGGCATCCCCCAATCAACCCACCCACACCCACCACTGTATCACTACTGCCAAGGGACACGCCACCTCAGGGCTCCTGCCGCTTGGCCCTAAGTCATTGTGAGCGCCCCGAACTCTAGAAAAAAAGCCTACAGTGCAGAGAAGGCCCTGCCAGGAGCTCCTGATGAAGTTATAATTAACCCATGGATTTGGGGGAGAGAAACAGACCCAAGAAAACCTCTCCATCTCCATGCAGAACCTCTTCACGCACAACAGAGCCATTCCCTTCTGCTATGGCTCCACTCCCACTTCGGGCCACCGCTCCCTTTCCGATCCTCCCTCTCCCAGGCCAAAAACACTCTACCGATCCCCCCCCGCTTCAGGCTCTTCCCCCTCATCCAAGCAGCGCCATTACGCGTTCCTTTCAAAAACGGACACTTTCAAACGAGCGAGCCCTGTAAAACCCTCGCCGCGCTCCTTCAGCTCGTAAGCGGTTGGCTCTTGTTCGGCTTCGATCCGCAGCCCCGTAGGGATCGAAGCGTCTAGTCAAGTACTCGACTACCCAATGAGCCTAGGCTTATTGGGTCATCAAGTCGACTACTCGCTTCCCCCCATCCCCCAATTACTGCCTCTGTATCAGAGGCAGCGGGGGGCGCAGAAGCAGGAGCTGGTGCTGAGGGGAGCCGGCTTAAAACCTGGTTCCCCCCAGCACCATCTACGCAGTTCCACAGTGCACGGCGGGGGAGAAGGCTGCTCTATACTATTTGCCCTTAGCAGGATGCATCTCAGGACAGCCGGTGACCCTGCAAGCAGCCGCGTGTGGCTGAGATAAGTCTAGCGTTAGAGAGCAGAGCGCAGGAGGTAAGCGCATCTGTCCCACTAATCCGCTCTCCCGGGGCCGACCTCCCTGGCGTGGCATCTCACCTCAGCTATTTTGTTGGTGTCGTCTCTCCCCGGCCACTCCGGCTCATACACTTCCTGCAAGCATTCCGTCAGCTTCTTGGAGGCCTCGTGCATCGCTAGGAGAGACGAGAGGACAGGCTCAGACACCGAGGGGCGGCGCTCCGCCAAGGCGCCAGGAGCCCCTCCCTGGGGCTCGCAGGAACTCAACATGGACACCACACAAAGGGAAGAGAGGGGCTCCCGCAACCAGTCACCCAAGCCGCACGACGTTCATGGTTTCGCCTCACCTAGCAGGAGGGGCCGCCTACCAACCCACACCAAATCCACATGGCTGGCTGGCTGCTGGGAGGAGAAGACAGCCTCCCCAACCCAAGCTGTCTCACCCCACCACCCTAATATGGGAGCCAGCGCCAGCCGGAGGGAGGTGGGACTTGAACCCACCACCCTGTGCTCCCCAGGCAAATCCTCTAACCCAGTGGTTCTCAATCTTTTTGATACTGGGGACCAGTAAACCCATTCACAAGCTTTTGGAGGACCGGTAACATTTATTTGCATATTCATTAAGCAAATGATGAATATGCAAATAAATTGTGTCGCTGGCCCTACCTGTCCAGCGGGTTGTTCCACCCCAATCCCGGCCGCTTTATCGGTCGGCGCCAGCTCCCCCAGCTGCATCCGGCGCCGGGTGTTCTGTGTTGGTGCACATGGTGCCCAGCGGGTTGTTCCGTGCCCCCTTCCTGGCCCCAATCCCGGCCACTTTATTGGCCAGCGCCGGCTCCCCCGGCTGCGTCTGGCGCTGGGCGTTCTGCGTCAGCAAGCATGGTGCCTGGCCTTCTCCCTGGGTTCTAGCGACCGCCAGACCTAGCCCCACCTTCCTACCTTCAGCGGGTCCTTTATCCTGCCTTCCTAATGTGGGAGCCAGTAGTCAAAACACCTTATTGACTACAGGAGCCAGCCTGGGAAGCAAGAGGATGCGAAACTGGCCCTCCCTCACCGGGCCAGTCACTCCAGGAACCCCATTCCTGGGAATAGGAACGGGCAGGAAGAGCTATGGCCAAGAAAACCCAATTTGTGGTGCCTACAGCTGGAAAAGCGACAGGCCTCCAGTGGCACAGGTGTTACCTTTTACAGAAGTCAGGTAAGTTCGGAGATCCTTCTGCAACTTGCTGCCTTCTGTCTGCGAAGAGAAGGAAAAGCCAGCGGGTTATTGGTTGGTACCGAGGGAGATGGAGTCATGCAAGACGGGGCTATGAAAGAAAAAAACAACACACACCCGAACTGCCTATACAACCCGATGGCTGAGGAGCTGGCACAGGCTAAGAAACAGGCTATGTGGGACGGAGCAAAGTGAACCAAAGAATTGAGACGGATGAGGCTGCTTAGGCCAATGAGCCCCACTGCAAAGTTACAGGCCTCAGGGCAGCATCACCCCGGGACTGTCTCTGACCCCACTCCCTGAGTGCTTGTCGCCTGCCTTTGTTTGCGGCTGGAAAGGGCTGGAACCGGAGTGAGAACTCCGGGTTAGTGGGCAGTGTAGACAGACCGACAGAGGCTCTAGATTGCGGCAAGGAGCCCAATGTGCAGGTTTTGGGGGAGGTTAGAAGATCTAACCCAAGCAGGAATGTATTCTTGGGTTATTTTTTAAAACGACTGTGAACCGTTTCAGTTGTAACATTCCCCCGGGAGGTTGGAAACACAAATCACACCAGCACTGTGCCGGCGTAGGGGTTAGCAAGGGGACACTGAAACCGTCCCATTCGCTGTTCCAGCTGTGTGACACTGCAAGAAGCCAACAAACAGCATGAAAGGTGAAAACGCCAATCCAAGGTTTTAAACCGGCCGTACAGCAGTGACGGTTGGATTTCATTCGTTTGGAAGCTAATGGTTAAGAAATGCAGTCACTGGTTTGCTTTGGGGATTTCAGAGCTGGCCAGACACCATGGTGATGGACACAGTACAAGAAACAAGGTCAAAATACTGTCATCTCTCTCTCACACAAACCACACACGCCCTCCCCCACTGACCACACACACACACACACACCACCATACACACCTTCCTCCTCTGCCACACACACACACACCTGACTACACACACACACACACACACACACACACACACACACTCTCTCTCTCTCCCCCTCTGACCACATACACACACACCACTCTGGAAGCACTCAATACTGAATGATGCAAACATTGCTTTTTACTGAATGTTTAAAACAGGGGTGGGGAACCGGATGCGGCCCCCGGCTTGCCTGGATATGGCCCTCAATGCTCATCCCCTCCCCCAGCATTGGGGAGCCTGTGCTGGTGTTCCAGCCCCCATGCTGCCCCACCATGGGGCTGGAGCACATACAGTTTACTAGCCTGTGCCCCCCTGGGTTCTGGTGTGGGAGGGAAATGTGGGGAGTGTCTTTCTGCTTCTCAGTTGGGGGCCACGTCAGTGAGAGGTTTGGGGGGTTTTTTTGCTTTTTTCCTCTCATGTGCAGCCCCCAAATGATTTTTCTGTTAGGGCGCCCCCGACTCAAAAATGGTTCCCCGCCCCTGGTTTAAAATATACTGGGCCCGACTCACCATGGCCTTGCGAGTTGTCGTCACTTACAGGTGTGTAAAAGGAGGCATAACACACACATAACTACAGCAAGTCAGAAAAGGAGCCTTCAGCGCCCACGCTGTGCTGATGCAAACAACAAAACAGGGAAGGCAGGGGAGAGGCGGGCGCAAGAGAGCGGCGGCGTGGGGGCGGCCTTCTGTTTGCACTTGGATTTCGGTTTCCATCCTCCGGCGCTTTGCATTGGAGGGAGCGTTGGCTCAGATGGCCTCAGAAATCGAGGGAATCTTCTAGGTAAGGATGCGAACAATTAACTGGTTAGCATCACCCTTACCGGGGGGATTCTTACCCGTTTCAGTTAACCAGCGGGGGCTGTAACATCCCCCCCGACATGCGCGGAGGGCTACTCCAGCCCGGAGGGTCCTGCCGTGGACAGGGCAGGCGGGGGGGAGGGCACTTCAGCCACGCCCCTGTTGATGCAGATAACCAGTTAAACATTTTAACCAGTTAACCGGGATTTTATACCCCTACTTCTAGGGGACCCAAAGGTTGAAGGAGAGTCTGAAGGAGACAGACGTCCTGTGAGGGGGAAAATACAGATTTGGTTTCCCTGGACTGAACATTTCCTTTGGGGCTTAGCTAGCCCAGAAAACAGCTGTGAAACGCCACACGCAGGATGCTAGAGGGTGGCCGTTCCGCCCCCCACATTCGGTTACATTTCATTTCATTTCCCGGCTTCCTTCCCGGCTGGAATGTCCACACGGGCCCCCGCCACATGCACGTGGACAGGCTGAGGAGAGAGCTCGCTGGTGTCTCAGACGGCTTCATGCTTCGCACCGCTGTGGAAGCAGATGTTTCCTATCACCCTCCGCTCTTCGGGGGCCTGCCTCTCGCCCCCATCTTGCCTGCTGGAAAACAGAGCTCGTGCCGAGGTGCCTTGCGTTCCAAACGCTGGTGCGCGAGCTGAGTGGATTCCAGAACTGCCTCTTCTCATCCAGCTGCTAACATGGCAACGTTCCATGTCTCAGCGCAAAGTTCAGATGGCTTGGCGGGAGCGGGGGAATGAACAGTGACCGCGTGGGCTGCAAGAGTAGAACAGGGGGTGGACATCCAAGCCCAGCAAGCTATGCAGCAATGAAACAGCTGCCTCGCTCGAGTCGCAGAAGCCTGGGGTACCAGGCACAAGCCAGCTGTGGGTGTCTAGATGCTGGGAGGTGCAAATACAGCACATGCACACCGCCCTGGACTTGCTTTGATCTAGCTAGCTCACTAAAGCAACGAGGCATGGACCGTAGCTCAGACAAGCCACTCAAGTATGTCCCAGAGTCCAAGGCCAGGGGGAGAAGGGGGCAGCCCAGGCCCCTGCGAATTCTCATTCAAGCCAGCTTTGATCTGATGTGCAGCAATCACGCCTCTGGAGGGTGCCGATCGAGGGACAGCCTGGCCATGCCACGGGGATGTCAGCAGGGGGGCAAGGGAGATGGGCCATTAAAGGCGGTCCCACAAAAACAACCTCTAGGGCAGGGTTTGTCAAATGCTACCACCCTGACCATGTACGTGCACTGCCAGGGGCTTTGCTTGGGGTCACAGCTTCCACGACAGTGTCTGGGGCCGCTGCTTCTGCCCGACACCCCCACCCTCCATCCACAAACACTGGAGGAGCAGGCAGCCAGTCTGTTCCCCGCCTTGCAGGGGGTAGTGCGGCTCCGACGTTGAGGGTTCAGCCCTGGAGTAGCGGGTGGCAGGCTCGGTCATCAAGTTTCAGGCTCCAGGCTTGAACTCTGGCCATGAATGCCAGACCCCTCTCTCCTGCAGTGTCCCCGGCCCCCGCTGCCTCCCTGATTCCCCAAAACCATCCCCCTGTTGCCACTGACTCCCTGCTGATTCCCTACCCACCTCCAAGTCCAGGGCTTAATTTGTCCCACGGCTGAGTAAGTCTGCTGTGAAAAGTGATATCTGTGTGCTTGTTAATACCACTTTTCATAGCTTCCCAGTTAGCTAGGAAACCTGTGAATAGATATTAACACACACACACACACACACACACACCCTATTCCTTTTGGCAGCCACAGTCTTACTAGACAAGCTAAAGAAACAACCACCAAAACCCAAGAAAGTGCAAAGCACTTGATCTATGTTTCTATTCTATGTAGGTCCAGTAAAGAACAGAGACCACGGTACCTTATTTTTATTCTTGAGTCTGCAAAACAAAAGTTTACATAAATTTAAATGATTTGGACAAGTCTCTGCATATTTATTGGCTTTTCCTACAGTTAATTAAGTCTCTTAGGAAAAACTATCAGCACAGTCACCCGCAAAAGTTGGCGGCCACGCGCTGAGACTGTGAAAACTTTGGTAATGAGGATCCGTGCTCTAAGGGTTTCATTCTCTGGAATTCCAGACCTGAGGAAGGACTGCGGGAAAAGGAAGGAGGAATCCTCAATAACCACATTTTCCAAAGTAACCTCAAGTGTTGGGTGCCTCCGTTTTTGGGGTGCCCGACGTTGGGCTCACAAAACTAGGGAGCCTCCTCCAGATAACCTGTCTCCTCCCGTACGCTTGGCAAAAGTTGGTGACATAAAAATGGAGGGATCCAGAATGAGAAGCAGCTGCTGTATTAACTGAGATGGAACATATGGTCCCCAAGAATCCAAAGGTGTTCGCATGATGTTGGCACGATCCATCACCGATCCACTTAAAACAAAACTCAAGGTGTGCTGTCCCGAGACCTCACCCGGCGTGGTAGCATAGCAACCACACGGTTACAAATCTTCTTAGCCTTGCCTTATAAAGATTCCCAAAAGAAGAAAACAGGCGAAAGCGTTTGATGTGTAAAGTGTTAAGGAAGGGTTCCATTTTAACCCACGCCCCTTGTTCTTTCCCTGGAGCTGTAGCCAGCTTTTATAAAGACAAACACCCTGCCTGACAGTCTCTTGGCTGGAATTGAAGATGGGAATAGCGGTCCTTATGGAGATCCGAGAAGCAGTTCAGTGAAGATGGGCTGGCGCTATTGCTAAAATCTGACCCCACTTCCAAAACGGCCAAACGAGCCAAACGGAAAGGGAGAGAAAAGAACAGCAGAGACAGGAAATGCAGCTGCTGCATCCGCCACTCTGAGACCTGGCAAACTTTTCACTGCCTTTCGAGTCACAAGCTGCCAGCAGCCTTGGTCAGCTTAACTAGGCTCTTAGTAGACAGAAGAGCAAGAGAGAGGGACAGGAAAAAGAAGAAATATGGCGAGGAACAAAACGGACACATGGCAGGGAGGGGTGACAAAAGTCTCATATCCCAGGTAGAGATGTCGGCAGGGTCTCTTTCTCTGGTCTGCTCTGGTCAGGCCACCTCTCAGGATGAGAATGGCAAAGGCCCAGTGCTGGTAAATAGCTTCTGGGTCTGAAGAGATGGTGGTCATGATGGTACGCTCCCTGCAGCTGTTAGCAGCTTCTTTAAGTCGGCCATTGTTGCTTCCGCATCCCAATTTTCCTTCCCACGTCTTTTCTTTCTTTGGGAGATTTAGGTTGGACAGTAGGAAAAACTTCCTAACTGTTATGGTGGTTAAACACTGAAATAAGTTGCCTAGGGAGGTTGTGGAATCTCCATCACTGGAGATATTAAAGAGCAGGTTAGACAGACACCTGTCAGGGATGGTCTAGATGGTGCTTGGTTCTGCCATGAGGGCAGGGGACTGGACTTGATGACCTCTCAAGGTCCCATCCAGTCCTGGTGTCCTATGATTCTTTTAAGGACCCCAAAAAGACACAGACGGAGGACACAGCCTTTGCCCTCCTTATTTTGTTCGCCAGTTAGGCCCAATTTCCAAACACACTAATTTTAGTCCATTGGTGTCCGGTCCTGTAGCTCTTGTTTGGTTGGCATGATCTTAACGCAGACCTCAGATTGTATCAGGAGGCCTTTTGGGGTTGAACTGATCCCGTCTGTCTCCCTTTTCGTACCCTTCCCCATCAACACACGATAGGTCGTGCTGACCTGGTGTGAACGCTCCCCATTTTTGTTACCACGGAGCGCACGCCACAGGGAGATGTGCAGGCCTAGTTATTCCACCACAACTTGTGAAAATCAGGCCCAGGCCCTAGCATCACTCTGAAGGGCAGGGTGCATTTCCATCAGAAGCTGGTCTCACCAGCCGGACCCAAAATAGCAAACACGAACACACAGCTAGACAGGGACACGCCAGGCAGTTGTCTGGCAGCAAGTTTATACACAGATGAAAGGAGAGACTTCTAGAGGCAGAGCCTAGTAGATCAGCCATGGGAAATCATTCAGATACACGGTGTACATCCTGATGAGGGTGACCATGGGGCTATACACATTAGGGATGTAAGCAAGTAGTCGAGACGACTACTTGACTACTTGCTTCCCCACACACAGCCCCCCGCTGACCCCCCTACGGACTGGGGCTGATGGACCTGGTGTGAGCTAGGACCACGGAAGCCTGGTTCAGTCCCGGCTCACGCCGGTCTGGGACCGCTGCAGCTCTGCATGTTAAATGTAGTAAGAACCATAGTGGTCCCGGCTCTCTCCTGGCTTGTGCCTGTCCGGGACCTACCTCCCGCTGCAGCTCTACAGCTTAAATGTATGGAGCCGGGCTGCCTGCGCACCCAGCTTTTACTACATTTAAACTGCAGGGCCACAGCGGGGGTAGCTCCTGGACCGGTGTGAGCCAGAACAGAGCCCTTCCCTTATCGACTAATCATGTAGTCGATACAAATTGAATCAACTGCACGATTCGTCAATTACCCGCCTCTTAACACACTTAACAACCACACACACAAATGCTAGCACAAAAACACCACCATGCCCTTTCATTCTCCAGCCATTGCCAATGCCTGAGGTGTCAGAAGAAGGCAATCTCTCCTCATATAATGTATTTGGCCAGCTGTGTACAGAAATTGGCAGGAGAAGTCTCTTTCCTAGCTCATACGTTTGTGTTATCCCTCTGAGTAGACAGAGCTACATTATTATTTGTATTAGCATGGTTTTTAAGTTATCCAAATCCTTTAAAGAAGTCAAGCTATAGTCGCAGGATGATACCTTATACACCAGTGAGTTCCACAGGTTGAATATTTGTGTCCAGTTCCCTGAACATTCCTAAACTCCAGGATTGTTTGGATCTGGGCAGCCAATGCAGGCCGGGGCCTGCCATTTCCTTTATTTGTTCCATGTCAGCCATTCATTCCACGGAAAAACAGTTTTGCATTTAAGAGCCGCTCCCTTGTGTAACACCGATAGGCAGAACAGGAGACTAAGGAGGGGATATGGTAGCGGTCTATAAAATCATGACCGGTATGGAGAAAGTGAATAAAGAAAAGTTATTTATTTGTTCCCAGAAAAACTAGGGGTCACCAAATGAAATTAAGAGGTAGCAGATTTGAAACGAACAAAAGGAAGTATTTCTTCATGCAGCGCACAATCAACCTGTGGAACTCTTTGCCAGGGGATGGTGTGAAGGCCAGGACTTTAACAGGGTTCAAAAAAGAACTAGATAAGTTCATGGAGGACAGCTCCAGGATGGGTAGGGATGGTGTCCTTAGTCTCTGTGTGTCAGAGGTTGGGAATGGGTGAGAGGGGAGGGATCACTTGATTCTCTGTTCTGTCCATTCCCTCTGGGGGCTCCTGGCATCGGGCACTGTCGGAAGACACAGTCCTGAGCTGGATGGAGCTGTGATCTGACCCAGTATGGCCGTTCTTAACCAAACCTGGAACCTCTGCAGCTTAATGCATGAGCCTCTACAGCTCGGGTGAAAAGCCAGCGGGCTCTCAGCTAAAGCTGCAGAGCAAACTCAGTCTCTCTCTCTCTGGAGATGTTCTCCGTGGGACAGTGCCCCACCCCCAGCAGGTGTGAGGGTTACAGTAGCACAGATTTAAAAAAGCGGCGGGGTTTTATTTTTAGCACAAACACTTCCCCAAGAACGTTCAGCAACTGGGTGTTCTGCAAACAGCCACCCCCTGGTTTTGCAAACTGCTCCTAATGGCTCCACTGGCTGAGCCTTTAAGCCTGTAGAGCAGCATGTCTGAAAGTGTATGGCGGAAACACTCCCCATTGGCTCCATTTCGCTCTTTGCAGCCAAAGGGGAGCCGCGGGAAGTGGTGGCCCGGCCCACGCTACTTCCCACGGCTCCCCGTGGCTGCAGAGGACGAAACGGAGCCAAGAGGAGCTGCGAGGCTCCATGGCCGGGGCACCGGTACATGGTTGGCCAGTGAATGTGTTTCTGAGAATGTTTCCGCCGTACACTGCTGTAGAGCAGGCTGTTCGGTGTGGGCAATGCTCATACACGCACCGATTCCAGCAGAAAAAGAAGACCTGGGGATGACAGTGGATGAGAAGCTGGACATGAGTCAAGAGGGCGCCCTTATAGCCAAGAAAGCAAATGGCATATTGGGGTGCATTAGGAGGAGCATTGCCAGCAGATCTAGAGAAGTGATTATTCCCCTTTATTCGGCTCTGGTGAGGCCACATCTGGAGTATTGTGTCCAGTTCTGGGGCCCCCATTACAGAAGGGATGTGGATGCATTGGAGAGGGTCCAGCGGAGGGCAACGAAAATGATGAGGGGGCTGGAGCACATGACCTACGAGAAGAGGCTGAGGGATTTGGGCTTATTTAGTCTGCAGAAGAGAAGAGTGAGGGGGCATTTGATAGCAGCCTTCAACTTCCTGAAGGGGGGTTCCAAAGAATCCTAGAATACTAGAACTGGAAGGGACCTCGAGAGGTCATCAAGTCCAGTCCCCTGCCCTCATGGCAGGACCAAGCACCATCTAGATCATCCCTGATAGATGTCTGTCTAACCAGCTCTTAACTATCTCTAGTGATGGAGATTCCACAACCTCCCTAGGCAATTTATTCCAAAGTTTCACCACCCTGACAGGTAGGAACTTTTTCCTAATGTCCAACCTGAACCTCTCTTGCTGCAATTTAAGCCCATTGCTTCTTGTCCTGTCCTCAGAGGCCAAGGAGAACAATCTCCCCCCCTCCTCCCTGTGACACCCTTTTAGATACCTGAAAACAGCTATCATGTCCCCTCTCAGTCTTCTCTTTTCCCAACTAAACAAGCCCAATTCCTTCAGCCTTCCCTCATAGCTCATGTTCTCTAGACCTTTCCTCATTTCTGTTGCTCTTCTCTGGACCGTCTCCAATTTCTCCACATCTTTCTTGAAATGTGGTGCCCAGAACTGGACACAATACTCCAGACTGAAGCCTAATCAGCACCAAGTAGAGCAGAAGAATGACTTCACTGGAGAGATGGAGAGAGGCTGTTCTTAGTGGTGGCAGATGGCAGAAGAAGGAGCAATGGTCTCAAGTTGCAGTGGGGGAGGTCTAGGTTGGATGTTAGGACAAACTATTTCCCTAGGAGGGTGGGGAAGCACTGGGCTGGGTTCCCTAGGGAGGGGGTGGAATCTCCATCCCTAGAGGTGTTTAAGTCCTGGCTTGACAAAGCCCTGGCTGGGCTGATTGAGTTGGGGTTGGTCCTGCTTTGGGCAAGGTATTGGACTCGATGGCCTCCTGAGGTCTCTGCCAGCCCTAGGATTGTATGATTCCATGCCCAGACCTCACAGTGCACAAGCAGCTGACGTACCAGCTGGGCACTGCCAAGGACTCTACCTAGAAGAAGTAATGCTGCAGAGGTGGCCACTTACAACAAGCTTCAGGAAGTCCTGAGGGCAGAGTGGGTTTCCAACAGCCAAGCCATGGCAGAAGGAGAGACCCCCTACAACCCTGTAATGCAGGGCACAGCCCCTTTCCTGAGCATTCTTCTTTTGACTAAGGGCAGGAAAGCTGTACCTGTTTAGGCTGCTCAGAAAGGAAACTGATTGCCCAACAGCACAAATGCATAAAGGTCCAATCGACTGAAATCACAAAAATCCACAGACGCCAAGAAAAAACGGAGCTAATGTGGAAGATCAGGGCTAAGGCTTGGTCAGCGCCCACCCTGTTTTACAGCAGCGGGAGTAGCTAATATTCTGGTATCCGCAGCCAGTCTACCCTGAAAGTGTCAGGCATCAGTGGCAGGGGGTTTCCGGTGCCTGAGAAAACGGCAGGTGTAGGAGCTTCGCACACACAGAACAGCCTGGAGTGAAGGATGCTCCCTGAAAAACGTGCCCCTGTGAGTCACTGGATTGTGACCTTGTCACGTCTGAGTTTGGGAAGAGGTTACCAGCTCCCGTGTTTGGAAACATATGGGCAAGTCAATCCCCTACCTTTGCCCAGCCGTGCATTAACCATGGTGCTGAAGGGACCCCCCGTCAATTGGGGGGCCCTGGAAAAATGGGGACCCCCCCCATGACCTGCCTGGGGCACCAGTCAGGGCGGAGGAAGTCATCACACCCTGAATCTGCTCCCCTTCAGAAGTGTTGGGGGCGGACACCCCGGCCCCCAGCTGCAGCCCCTGGACTGGGGAAGTTCAAGTTCCCCGCCACAGCCTCAGGGCTGGGGCAGCTCTCACTTCCCTCCTCCCCCCACACACACAACCCCCCAACAGCCCTGGGATCCAGGAGGGTGGCAGGAAGGAGCGGCAGCCCATTAGGGGGGTGGAATGGGCAGGGCAGGGCAGGGCCGGGCATAGGAGAAGGGGCAGAATGCAGCTGCATGCCTGGGCGGGGTCCCAGGCAGAACTGGGCTAGGACAGCAGGTGGAAGAGGTGAGGAGAGGGCTCCCACTTGCTCTGGCCCAGGCCCCACAAAACCTGGACCCATCTCTGCCTCCACCCGCTCACCCCAAGAGCTAGGAACCAGCCCGGAGGTCGAAAGCAGGAGGAATGTTTTTCCCCAAACCCGGGGCATCCACTCCGCCTGGTGCGCACCAGCGAGGAGCGTGGGGAGGGATGCCGACCTCACCCCGAGGGAAGACGCCTAGAAAGACCCAGCCTCCACCAGCAACGGGTGCAGCTCCCGGCTCCCGCCAGAGAGACAGGGGCACGTACCACAACCCCCCCGCAGGACAACAGCCCAGACGTTCGCCAGGAGCGACCGAGAGCCGGGTCTCCGACCCCCGCAACTCCGCCAGCCACGTGGGGCCAACCCCTCGAGTCAAGGGTCCCCCCTTCACATTTCCCAGCATTCCCCCGGTCCCAGTTCGGGGTGCAGGATGGCTGGCCCCGGGAGCGGCAGGGAGGGGGCATTCCAAGGAGCAAGGCTGGAGGGTAACAGCCGAATATAGCCCGTCACGCGGAGAAGACGAATGGCCCAGTTGTGATGCCTCATCAAGCCCTCCGGGAGCGGGCGGGTGGGAACGGCCGTAGCTCTGATCAGCTCGTGTGTCATGTAGCCATGGCCACCTGTCTAAGCAGAGGGTGCCTACCATTCACAGACTGCAGGGAGACGCAGGCCTGGCTTTGAATGGACACAGGGAGGTTTATAGAGCAAGGCACCCCTGCGCCACTCGGGGAAACCACAGGGAGAAGGAGAGAGCTCACTTTCTCTCTGCCCTACATTCCCAAATAGCCTGTGCCCAGAAACACTCACTGAGACACCTCAACAGCGGGGGCCGGGGTGCCTCTGAGTTAGCAAACGAGCATCGGGGCCCATCTGCAATGCTTCCCTCCCCTCTTGCGTCAGTAACCCTCTGCATGCCCCCAAGTCAATTCCAGCCCAAAGAAATGCCACACTGGATACAAACCTCCAGCCGCTTGCGGCAAGAGATCAAGGCCCCGATCCCCAAAGGGATGTAGGTGCCCAACTCCCATTGGCTTTAAAGTCAATGGGGAGTTAGGCACCTACACACCTCTGCGAATCAGAGCCCAACTTTTCTCAAGACTTAAGTTTTTGATCTAAGGTGCCTTCTTTGGAACGGTCTACGTGGGGAAACCGTCCGCGCTGTGGGACAGATCCTCTGCACAGAGACTTGATTCTAGATCGATTAGTGCCGTCTGCGAGCACGCTAATCGTTCTGGATTAGAGGGTTCACACGGGGAGCTATTCCAGAGAGTTTATTCCACCACAGCTATTCTGGTCAATTTCCCTCCAGAGACAAGCCCTTTATAAGGAAGTCCACAGAAATCTCATCTATTTATAGAGTTCTTTTTCCAGCATATCTGAGACAACATCATAATAATTAGCCCCTGGCATTCTCAGCGCGCTGCTCAACCAAAGTAATTCAGATTTATGACACGCCCTGCACAACAGGCACTATCCCTTTTCGCCCCTTGGTGAAATTAAGAGGCCAAGAGAGGGCAAAGTGAGGGGTCAGAGGCTACACAGCAGTTAACGGCGTGACATAGCTCCCCCTTCTTGCCCTGTCGCCTCAGAAGAGAGCAGAGAGGGCAGTAGGAAATGGAACATCACACTGTTCGGGAGACAACAATGAAATGTCTCTTTACTCCTTCTGTTGATGCAAGGCGGAACTCACTGCTGCAGGAGGGGTGGCTAGATTTAACGGGGGAAAAGGAGGTGGATAGGCAGGGAGCAGTTTGTTTTCTTTTTAAAGGGCCATATGGTTCCATGGCCATGGATGGCTTGTCGAGCAACAAATATTAAGGGCAAACTGCGTTTCAGGATCACCTGGACAATCTAGTCGGTCGTTCTACTTCAAGGGTGGCCAAACCGCAGTGCGCAAGCCCCATGTGGCTCTTTTACAGTTCAAAGGTTGGCTCGAGGAGCCCCTCTTGTCCCCCTCCCTCTCTACCCATCAGATTGTGGGGGAGCTCAGGGATTCTGCCCTGTGGTGGGGCTAGAGCAGGGTTGGGCAAGATATGGCCCACAGGCCAGATCCAGCCTGCCAAGCCGTACGGCCCGCCCTGCCGCTCCCTGGCCAATCGCGACCTGGGAGCGGGGGAGTGTGCGAAGTCATTCGCTGCTCAAAGAGGCTGGCGTCTCCCTCCCCCGCCGGGGCGCACAACACCTAGAGGGAACCGCCAGCCTCTTTGAATGACTCCCCCACACCCAGGTCCTGACTGGCCTCGGGGCAGGGGATCATGTGAAGTCTCCCTCCCTCCCCACCAAGGACACACAGCAAGTAGGAGGGAACCACCCCTTCTGCCCAAAGCCACGCCCCTTCCGGAGACAGCCCGTAACAACGAACCAAAGTTCGTGACGTGCCTCCCCGCAAAAATTATTGCCCACTCCTAGAGGCTAGAGGCTTCTGCCCAGCAGGAAGGGGGCTGTAGGAGGCTTCAGCCCTTTGTGTATAAAATAAAATGGCCTAACATTCAAAAAAATCCCCTCCTGGCTAGCCCAGGCCACTACCTGGCTCCCACTTCCGGTCCCGCCATGGCTGTGGGGTCCTGCCGGCCCCTCCATGGATGGGGCTGTCCCAGCTGGTCACCGCCACAGATCACCAACAGGGGGCCAGTTAACGGTTTTAACATCCTCGTGTGGGAGGTGCCTGCCAGGGGGTCGGGGCCTCCGCAGGAGGGCTCTCAACACTTCTGGAGATTATTGAATGCCGTTTGGGGGCGGGTGAGGGGAGCAGAGTCAGTAAGTTTGGCCACCCGCATTCTAGGACTGACTTCCGCCGTTCTGGGATTTGAGCACAGGCTGCAGCAAGGCAGTGGACAGGGGCGGGCAGTGCGGGCACAGCCTGGGTTCTCTGGGGCAGGGGATGTACAGATGCAGTGGCAGGAGGGGGAAGATGTGTGTGAAAATGGGCTTGTGACTGACCCCCCTCTCCCCCCATGCTTTATGAAATGGGCTTACATACACGAACATACAGAACTCAAAGACACTTGGGGCAAATTGCTTCATGTCACCTATCAATCTTCACGTCTCAATCCGCTGGGTCTGTTTATCTTATGTTGGTGTGTGTATCATTCTTGGGTGTAACACTAGACATGTGGAGTGCTTTATGGGTTTTTAATGTGTGAATGAAAGCCAGCAGGGGTGTCACCCACAATGACCAACTGTTAACCAATTTCTTTTGTCCTTTAAGTCTTAGCAGTGGTTGGTCTGGGGGAGTCACATGCCCACCCCAACTGGCCAGGTGACTCCCCATGCAAGAAGGGAATCTTTAAGAACAATAGGAAAGTAGGAGTCTTTTCGCTGGCTGGTGTGGCGCACCCCAGGGAGGTAATCAGGGACCCCAGCGAAAAGGTGACTTCCCAGGCTTGGAAGGTTGGCCGGGAAAGAAACAGTTGTAGGGTGAATTTGTAACAAATTTGCACTGAGGTTTCAGTGTTAGAAGTAGCTCAGCGTTTTCTGTTATTCTGAGTTTGTAATCTACTTTGCTCTGCCTCTTCTCACTTATCACTTAAATCCTACGGCTTGTACTTAATAAAACCACTTTTATTTTCTATCAAACCCAGTGCAAATCATTGTTACCTGGCGGAGCAACCAGCGGGTGCATTCCCCCTTTCATTGTCAAAGGGGGCTTACCTGAATAATTCACTCGGGGGTTCTGAGCCCATTTGGGGAGTGGTATCCCAGGAAGCTGGGCCCAAAACTGCATTTTCCTTGGACCTGAAGAGTTTCAGTGTCTGCACTGCTCCTCCGGGAATGTGGAGGGGGGGTGAGTCTCAGCTCCGTGCCTTGGCTGGGGGAGACCAGGGAGCTGACCCAGTAAGACCGGGTGGAGAGAAGCCCCAGAGAGCAAAAAGGAGGGTAGCAGTAGCCTTGCCAGCACCCCCTAGGTGTCATCTGACTGCCCCCGCCCCCCCACACACACAGGGCTCTCCACATATATGGGAGATGGAGTCAGACGCGTGGGCAGGAAGTTCCATGGATGAAGGCAAGGAAGGGAGCCAGTTAGAAAGACTGATTGGTGGGAGGCGACCAGGAGGTTAGTCAGAAAAAGCAGACATATTAAATCCAGGGTCTAGCCCAGGGGTGCATAAAAGGGCCTCTGGGGGCCGGATCCAACCCGCCAAGTAGGCGGATCCAGTCCGCGGAGGCCCTGCTGCTCCCCCGCTCGCAGGCCAATTAGGGCCCGGGGGCAGGGGAGCATGCGACGCTGTCTCCCGACTTGCCAGCAGAACATAGCGCTTTGAAGGGCACCTTGGGGGAACGTGAGGTGGGGGCAAAGGCACTCCCTCACCCCCAGACCAATCAGAGTCTGGGAGGGGGTGGGGAACCTGGAAATATTGTGGCCCTACCCCTTCCTGTGCAGCCCGGGGCCACTTCACAAATTTCCGAGGCGGCCCCCCAGCAAAAAATTATTGCCCACCCCGGTCTAGCCTTTAATACCCACGACAGAGAGCTGCTGTTGCAGGTGCAACTCCCAGTTCGGGACTCGTCCCGTCCCAGCCCAACTGTCCAGCTCCGAATGCCCAGCCGCTCTCTAGAAACCCAGCGTTCAGGTTTGCTTTAGACTCTCTGCACCAGTGATCACCCTGTCCCGCATTCTTGTGTAGGGAAGTTAGGGGAATCACGCTCGGCTATTTCACCCTTTCCTCGTAAGACACTCCCTCCGGCCCCGGCCCCCATTAGCTTCTCTTCTCCAAAATCGCTCCAATTTTAGCTCTAATTTTCCCATCTATGTGTCAACGCGCTCCGGGCACAGACCAGGCGCTGACAGCTCTGGATAAAAAGCCTAAAACCTAGGGGGTTTCTTCCCAAACTGCCCCCACATGTTTATTTTTGCTCTGTGTTTGAACAGGGCGTGGCACAATGGATGCTAGGTACTGTGGCAATAGAAATATATTTTGTTGAAATACAAAAAGGGCAAAACATTTAATACTGCACATACGAAGGACTGGTTGGACTTAGAAAACATACAAAAAGGAAGCAATGCTTGGGCTCTCGCAGCCTTGGCAGTGTGTTTCCTTCCACCATTTTTGCAGTTTGTTTACTCTTTGGCACTTCATTCGGCTTAGAACAGTGAGTGGATAATGGTAGGTTTTGTTTCTAGTCAGTTTCATTTCCCGGTTCTTTGGCACTACCACAGCGTGACTGGTGAGCTGGATTTCCAGCCCTGCTGGAGGAAGGCAGGCAGCAAACCACGATGGTTCAACTGAGCTGATAAAAGATGGGAAAATATGGAAATCTTGCTACTCAGATCAGATTGTATTAAACCTTAATGTTGGCTCCAAACCCGCCCTTTGCCATACAATGTTATCTGCCATATGGCAAGGAAATTAAGGAAGAGATTAGTGTGATCTGCTGCATATGTACAGCCGAGGGCTTCCACGTGGGTGGGTAACTTCATTTGTACACGCCTTCACTGCACGTTCATTTCCACCAACCCCTGCAGGGCGAAGGCGCCGCGTGTAATTACATCTCTCCCACGCGCTTACCAGCTGTTTGTTGAAGTTCTGCACGCACTGCTCAAACTGCTCATCCTTTGTTTCGTCCGCTTTGCCGAGCTTCTGCAGGACCTGCAGGCGGGGAACACAAGAAGAGGCGTTAGCTCAGAGGCCCCCCCGGGCTGAGAAAACTGGAAGAGGCAGGCTGTCTAGCTTTGGCATCCCTCTCCTGGCTAGAACGCCCCGGCAACTCCTTCGCTCGAGGGACAGGAAGAGGGAAACTCCCAGCCCTGTGCTCAGCACGTCTGGGTGGACAGAAGGCGCAATGCTGAGTCAGGGCGAGCTCATGCCGTCTCAGCCCTGCTGGGGACGCTACGTCAGGATCAGGGCCCTGCCTCCCCCCTGCGCAGCAGCAGCAAGGGGGTGGGTGCGGCCTGGCTTTGTTTCTGAGGCCAGGGCAGGCGAGACCCCGCTGCCTCGCACCTTGTGCGCAATGGACACGGCCCACAAACCCCGGTGGGATCCCCGGTTTACGCAGGCGACTGCACGGGGGTGCCAAGTGGCGCAGAATCAGAACCAGCCAGGAGTTCATTGCTAGACTGTCCCCCCCACAAAAGGGAAGGGAATTGAGGGGCTGTAAGGAAAGGGAGACACACCAAAGGTACAGGAGAGGGAGAGGGAGAGGGGGAGAGAACACACCTCCCCGCACCCCACTTCACGCACACACTAGGTTTGGGGCGCCTGGTTGCTAAGCAGCCAAAGGGCCCTGATTGAACCGGGTTCGGTTCCCGCCGGGTCTAGAAGCAAACGCACCAGGAACCACCCATCACCCCACACCTGCCCCGAGCAGCTCGTCTCCCCACAGCCAGCGCTCTTTGCCCACTGCCGCTGGCCCCGGGCCAGGCAACTCCTTATCAGGCCACTTCCCCTCTCAAGAGCTCCCTTTCCACACACTCTCCACCGAGCACGCGGGCTGGGGAGCTTGGACGAGGCACTTCGTGGCCAGAGAAGCCCACTACAGCGCGGCAGCCTGGCGGGGCAACGGGAGGGATTCCGGCCCAACTCGCCCCGAGCAATTCCAGCCCTGGAGCCGCTGGAGAGGACGACCCCCGGGGAGAAGGACACTGGGTTCGGCCCGCTGTGAGGGGCCGAAAGGGCAGGGGGCATGAGGCACGGGCTGGTCATGAATACCACACCTATGTAGGCGCGCACACGGAGCGGGATATGGACACGCCGTGTTGTGCGCAGATGGCGCGAGGCGGCAATCACAGCCTTTCGCTCTGCACCCTGAAGCCTAGCCCGTCGGCAGCGTAACTCCGTAAGCATGAGCGTGAGGTGCACAGCCTGGCCTGGAGGCTGTAGTGAAGAATAGCAAGCTGGCCAGGTTAGGGATGTGAAAGGTTAACCGGTTAACTAGCTCGTCGGTGAGCACCACCCTACACGGGCCAAGCATAGCTCTCTGCCCGCCCTGGGGCAGGGGGCTGCTCCAGCCCCACGGGGCCCACCACAGGCAGGGGCTGCTCCGGTTGAGGTTCCAGAAACGGGGCGTTCTAGCCAGGAGAGGGACGCCAAAGCTAGACGGGCAGCCCAGGGTAGTGGTACCGACCCAGGCTTGCAAGAGCCATGTCCGCTAGCCGCCCTGTGGCTGGTTACTCTCCCCGTGACTCTCTGCTCACACACGGGGATGTAAAATCCCATTGAAATGGCCAACCAATCCATATTGTTAACCGGTTAAGGGGGGGGGGGGGGGCAATCCATATTGTTAACCGGTTAAGGGGGGGGGGGCAGCCCCAGCCCAGCTGCAGCAGACAGGGAGCCCCACCGGTTAACCTTAACCGGGTGAGGCTCACCAGTTAACCCGTTAAACCTTCACGTGCCGGCTTACAGGGGATACAGACGCTTGCTGCACCTTCCCGCCAGGCCCGCGGCTGCCTGCCTCCTAATAGTGGCACCCGACGGACAGACGGGGACTGCAAAGCCCCCCTCTCTCTGCATGGTGCACGCCCTGAAAAACATGCTTCAACTCTCAGCAGACGGGAGCTGCCTCCCTGGGCCATGAGATCCGGAACCTCTCCGAGGAGGCCCCTGGTACACGGAGGGGAGGGGCCACATAAGACGGTGGCTGTCGGAACAGCTGGGAGGAATTTCTCCCAGCTCGCTGCGTAGGGGGGCACCAAGTCAGACGGCAACAGCCACAGCCACCAGCAACTCCAGTCAAGCCAGTGCCGGAGAAGTGGAGTGACCACAACGTCAGCCCTTCGCGTGGCCTGGAAACCCACCGTGCTCCCCACATGCCACCCCTACCAGGAGGGAGTGTTTCCAGACTACGCGAGCAGGACGGAGAAGTCACCCCCTTTTCAGCACAGGGGTCAGCAAGAGACTCAGTGCCCCGGCCCGGAACACCCCCACGTGCCAGTCCATGCCGCTACAGGGGACACGAGCGGCGTGCGGACACAGCCCGTGCAAGAGCGCCCGACAGGTGCAGCGTGCGACAGCGTGCACCCTTTCCTCAAGGTCACGTGCACCACGGAGGCAGAGCCACGCCCCCAGAGCGGTGCATGCTCAACGTGTTGAGTCGTGCAGCGCCAGGGCAGATGTAGCGTCGAGTGACTGCGTTTCGCTCCTGCCTGCGCCCGGCAGGGGCCAACACCCGGGGTGCTGATATAACAGCAAGAGGAATAAAACGACACCTGCAATTGTGATGAGCACGGTCTTCCTTGGGACCAGGGACTGAACCTGGGACCGCCAGCGTTAGGACCTGCTACAACTTGAGCCCAAGGAGTAAATGCTAAGAAAGTCCCCCCCTCGCCTCCCATGTGGTGTGGATCAGACAGTGGGGTTAGGGACTCCAACTTTGAGTGCAGAAAAACCAAACACCCTGGCCCCACCCCCTAGCATGCCCCGCCCCATCATGCTCCAAAGATCCACCCCTGCTCCGCCCCTTCTCCACTTCCCCCTCCCTCCATCAGTTGCTCTCCCCCATCCCCACCCCCACCCCCACCCTCACTCATTTTCACCAGGTTGGGATGTGGGAGGGGATGAGGGCTCCAGCGGGGGAAGAGGGGTTCAGTGTGTGGGAGGGGCTCTGGGCTCAGGCAGGGTATGGAGGTGTGGGAAGGGAGTGCAGGCTGCAGGGTGGGATCAGAAATTAGGGGCATGGGGGGGGGGGGGCTCCAGGCTCGGAGAGGGGCTGCAGGGGGCAGGCTCTGAGAGAGAGTTTAGATACAGGAGGGAGGTCGGGTGCAGGAGCAGGCTGCGGGGGAAGGGAGGTCTGGCCGGGAGGTTGGGTGCAGGAGCAGGCGGGGGGAGGAATGGCCTGGGGAACAGGGAGGTCTGGCCGGGGTCGGGTGCAGGAGCAGGCTGGGGTGGGGTCTGGCTGGGAGGTTGGGTGCAGGAGCAGGCTGCGGGGAAGGAGGTCTGGCTGGGGTCGGGTGCAGGAGCAGGCGGGAGGGGCGGTTTGGCCGGGAGGTTGGGTGCAGGAGCAGGCGGGGGGAGGAATGGCCTGGGGAACAGGGAGGTCTGGCCAGGGGGTTGGGTGCAGGAGCAGGCTGGGGGTGGGGGTCCTGGCTGGGAGGTTGGGTGCAGGAGCAGGCCGGGTGGAGGGCGAAGAATCTGGCCAGAATTCCCCTGCCAATGGTAGTAGTAGGGAAAGCCTCCAGGTGAGCAGTTTCCTGCTGCCATTTCCCCAGCTGGGGGAAGGGGAAGCGGCAGCGCACAGAGCCATGGGGCGCCACCACCCCACCACCGGGAGCCAACCTCACGAGGGAGGGCGCAGGACTGGAGTGTCAGCAGCTCGGGCTTCCCACTGGGGGGAGGGGCGGGGGGGTCAGCCCTGAGCCCACTGCTGACCCACTGAGCGAGACCATCACGAACGACAGTTTCTTCCCTCTATGTTTCGTCTGCTCCAAGGACGGGGGACGTTTGAGGCCCAGATGCCCCGGACGAGGCTACGTATCTGGCCCAGGATAGGGTCGCTCCCGCGGGGGGGAAATCCTGGAAGGCAGGAAGTTCCAGCCACGTTGGCCCCAGAGCAGCGCCCTGGCGCGGGGACGTCCTTCACAGGCGCGAGGCAGTACCGCCGGGAAAGCTCTCCCTGAGCAGATGTTCAGATCAGCTCCCTGCGTCACCATGGGCCAGAGGGGGACTTCCTGCCAAAGCCCGTCCAAGGCAAGGCTGGACAACCCACACCACTGACACGCCGCGAGACCCGCCTGGCCCCGACCGGTTATTTCATTCCGCAGTTCCAAGCGGGGCCAAACATGCTAATAGGAAAACCAAGAGACCTGTCCGGCACAGAACGAGACACCCGTCCGGCGGCTAGCGCGGTGCTACAGGACGGGGTCATTTAACTCCGCGAGGAAAGCCGAGTACGTCGCCAGGGGTCATAGGTCGCAAAGGGATCCCCGGTGCTTGTATGTGCACACGGACATGATACTAGTCGCAGGAATGGCTGAGTGGACTCCCTCGTGTCCAGGCAGACAGGATGCCAGAGAACTGGCCGTGGGCTTCAAACGCACCATTCAACCTATGCACAAGCTGCTAATCAAACACGCAGTCCTCAGGGCCTGCCCCTTGCTCGTCCGGGTCTCCGTTCAGCTGGGATCTAGCACCCCCTCCCTTGGGTTAAGGGCTGCTAAGCAAGTGCTTAATGGGTAATGAACGAGGGGCTGGAACTCAAGACATTTTTTTACTTGACATGACAAGCCCAGAAGGGCCGGGGGCCACCAAAAGCTGCCAGGCCCAGAGGGGCCGGGGGCCACCAAAAGCTGCCAGGCCCAAGCACAAATTAAGCACTGCTGCTAAGCGCTCCCCATTCTGGAGAGCCCAGCTCCGTTCCCCAAGCTCTTACCCACACCGGCCCAGGAGCATCGTGGCCCAGGAAGGAGTAGCCTCCCAGGAACCGGCCTGGAGTCCTGCCCAGGGAGGGGGAGCAGCGGAGAGAGACAGGCAGGGGCAGGCAAAGCGGAGGACTCCACAGCCCACGCTATGCTGGGCAGCAGGCCTAGAGAAGGGTGTGTATTTAAAAGCCACTTTTAACGAGATTCAAGCCTGGAAAACGAGTGCGCGCAGAAGAGGGGTCCCCGGCCGACAGGCCCATGCCATTTGTTGTCAGAACTGCTTGGGTTCAGGGGTAAACTCGCCCACCCACCAATCTCCCCCGTGTCCACCGATCGAGGGGGAGAGGTCGGCCTTATCGCAGCCAGCAGCTCATGGCCACTCCAGCTGTTAATACACACTGAGCTCATAGGACAGCTCCGCTCTGCCAGGAGCACTGGCGCTATCCTCCCTCTCCTCCTCCCCCTCCCTCCACTGACAGCTTAATCCCTCGGATCATTGCAAAGCCAGATAAAGTTAGGATGGAAACTTCAGGCTCTTTATAGCTATTAATGGAGCAGCTTTGCCTGTGCAGAGAGGCAGTAAGTCAAGAGCCTGACACAGCCCCAGGACTCCGAGCGGGATAGCCAGGGAGGGATCAGACAGGAAAGAGAGTCAGTCAGCTGTTGGGCATGCCAGGAGCATTGATCTAGGCACATGCGCATGAACAACAGACCCCAGCCGGACGCCCTCCTCCGGGTCTCTAAAATCCTGGCACAGGATGGGCGGCAGGGAACGTTTGCACCAGAAGGAGCCATGCAAGCGGCATAGCATTGGCCCTGGGAAGCAGTTTGACCAAAGGCAGTCGCATGGTGGACATGAGAGGGGGTCTCTGCACGTGGCCCCTGCATGAAAGCGGCTTCTATTCCTGGATCCATCCTAGGCTGGCTGTGACAGCACCGGGAATTCACTTAGGGCAAACTGTTCGGAGTCCAGTGCTTCATAGAGGCACCCACCTCTAGTTTTAAGCACCGAAGGAAACAGCAAGGTTCTCACCACCACTGAAAAATCAAAGACGTCTGCTGAGACCTGCAGGAGCAGCAGGTGCTCAGCGTGCCTGGCAGAGGCAGGACATGGGTGCCGAACGTTAAACTCAGTCGGAAAGCAAAAACAAAGCCCACTTTGTGCCTCAGTTTCCCTTTGTGTCGACCCAGGTCACTAATTTCTACTGTCCTCTGGAGGGCTCGGATGAGATGTAGAAAGCCCGCCGAGACTTGGAGAGACACAGCACTGTAGAAAAGCTATATTTTTAAATACACGAATGAACGTGCAAACGAGCAGGAGGTTAACAAACAGGATTATTTGGAATCAGATCTGGTTTTACATACTCCCAATACTTCACGAAGGTCTACAGCAGACCAGGCAGGTGGGTTTCAGGTACGCCATCGAGCTACACAAAATGCGTCGCTGGATCCAGCTTCCCTTAAGCCGAGTCGCCACGGCGTCTACACTGCAGGAGGCCAATGGGAGCACACGCTCCTGTCGGCTTCCCTTACTCCTCGCAGAACGAGGTGTATCGGATGCCGGCGGGGGCAGCCCTCAGAGTTTGATTTGGGGGGGGTCTACACTAGACTCACTACATCGAACGCTAGAAAATCGACCTCCAGAGGGTCAAGCCTCTCCGTAGTGGAGACAAGCCCTAAGAGAGGAGCTAGACACCACTAGTCAAACTGCAGAGGGTGCATAAGCAAAGGCCGCTTCCCTTCTGCACAGAGCAATAGCTCAGACAGAACCTCACCAGAACCTGATCAGTCGAGAGGGAGCGAAGGCCAGGGGACAGGGCAAGTGTAGACGTAGCCTCAGGCATAAACTGATGTACAGGATCTTTTCCCTGGCGTGGGTGCGCACGCAGGAAAGAACCCAGCTTTACTTTCAGATTCCAGGTTGAGCTTACACTAGCAGGGCAAACTGAACACTTCTGATCTGGAGTCCCTGGCACACAATAAACCTGCAGCCCTGTGGTCCCATCAAACCCTCCTCGCTTGTCCTTGGCACAGCAGCACAAGTATTAACACTAGAACCCAGTAGCGGGAAGGGCAGCAGACTGCCTTCTACCCCACCTGGGCACCACGCCGGACCCCGCTTCGTCCCGACGACACGCACCCCACATCAGTGCAATCAAACCCCCAAAGTCGTGTATCGATCCTGAGCTGCGGCACAACTGTCCCACCCCCTCACCAGCCACGTGAAACGTGTCTTGCTCGGTGAAATAAACGGGCGCACGCTGCTCCATCGCACGGTTTGCGCTCTGACTCGGGGAGAGATTTTGAGCAGCCCAGGTGGGAAGCAGGTGGCGAACTCCCACTCCACGGTCAATGGGCGTGGGGCACCCTATGGCGCCCTTTGTACTTCTTGCCCCGTGCAGAGGGCAGCTCCATGGTTTGTGTCAGAGCACAGCAAAGTTAAGCCCTTTGCCGGAACAAAGGCAGGCGGAGATGGGGCAGGGGACGAGCATTCAAACGCCTCCCCGCTGTCTTTGGCATTGCGCAAGGATTCTTGGCTCAGGGCAATCCTGGAGACTCTGATCGCGGAGGAAGAAGGGGCACGGGAGGGCGGAGTCCAGCTTAGAACAGAGAACGTTTCCTACTAACAACCTGCTTGTTGACAGGGTCCATGCAGGGTCACTGATGGGGAGGAGGGGGCGTGTAAAGGAGGCAAAAAGACTCAGGACTAGGCCCTTTAAATGGCCACCGGAGCTCCGGGCAACATGCTCCGAGTAGCACTGAAGGGCTGGCGGCGGGCAGGGGGTGTGACATGGCGCAGCATGGTCCGGGCTCCGCCCCTTCCACCTGAGGCCCCGCCCCTTCCAGGAGCACAGAGCCCACCTTGCCAGGAGTGGGGTAATTCTGTCAGCTCCTCTAGGTCCACGTGAGTCCCCAGCAAAGCCCAGCAGAACCCAGGCAACCGTGCCAAGAGGAAGGATGAAACAGCGGTTCGTGTGGCAGCATAAGACCCGAGATTCAATTCCCTGCCATCCCACAGACTTTCCTTGACCTGGTGAAAGTGTCTTTCCCTCAGGCCCCCTCTGTAAAATGGGGCTAGCAGCACAGCCCTTCCTAACAGACGGGTTGGGAGGACTCACACCTTAAACGCTCCTCAGAAACTACGGAGATGGCAGCATACCTGTGCCTCTGACTGGAGCCGTCTCCCCACTGCAGACTCACCGACAGGGGGGGGAAAAAGGGGCAGCTGCCCCAGGGCCCGGCGATTCAAAGGAGCGCGGGGCTCCGGATGCCTCCACTGCTACAGGGTGGCCCTTTCAATCGCTGCTGGAGAGCAGCAATGCACATTCCAAGCAGTGCTAACGGCTGGGTGAGACACCCCCCACACACATACGGGCCTTGTCCAAGGCCCGCAGAGGCCGTGGGCACCCCTGCCCCTTTGTGTTGTTGGGGCCTGCACGTCTCGTTCGTAGCTGCGAAATTGTGCATCGGCTTCATACGGATCCCACAGAAACCCCCACTAGAAATGCTCATTCCCCACTCAGAACTGCTTCGTGAGCTCTGCCAGTTCTGACCCGTCTATGCTCCATTCATAGCGGATAGGGCTACTTTTTAGCCAGAAGGTTGTGCAATACTAGCGAACACCTGACAAAAACGCCACGTGCTCCAACTCCATCTAGGCACAGACCTTCGTCCACCAAAAATCCCAGAATGAAATCAGTTTGGTTTGGCAAGCCCTATTTTCCATAAAAGCCCACTGACTGGCATTAACTATAGGCCTGTCCCGTCACGTGTGATCAGCCGGACCTGGTATCCCCTTGTGTTACTCAGAATAGAGGTCAGGATAAGAAACCTTTGGTTTCCCTGGTCACAGAATCATAGAACACTAGAACTGGAAGGGACCTTGAGAAGTCATTGCAAAGCCAGACATGATCTTGGCAACTAATTGACCTTTCACTATCAGTGGTAAATAGGCCAATGGAGGGATGATAGGAGTTACTATAGAGAACTTTTCCTGGGTGTCTGGCTGGTAAGTCTTGCCCACTTGCTCAGGGTTCAGCTGGTCCCTTCTGACCTTAAAGTCTATGAGGTCATCATGTCCAGTCTCCTGCTCTCACGGCAGGACCAAGCACTGTCTAGACCATCCCCGATAGATGCTTCTCTAACCTGCTCTTCAATAGCTCCAGCGATGGAGATTCCACAACCCCCCTAGTCAATTTATTCCAGTGTTTCACCACCCTGACAGATAGGAAGTTTTTCCTAATGTCCAACCTCAACCTCCCTTGCTGCAGTTTATGCCCGTTGCTTCTTGTCCCATCCTCAGAGGCCACGGAGAACAATTTTCTCCTTTTCATTCCAGACAACGCTACTAGTCGTCCACCAAATCCAGAACACCGCCATCAAATCTAAGTAAGGGAATCTTCAGTCTAAGGGCTGCTTCCCTGTCAGGAGTAATTTCATTTGCACCATAAACCTGGGATTCGATAAAAGCCTTTTGTCAAGCTAGTGACCCGCCTCTGTGTCTCTAATTAGCTCAAGCCCTACAACCTTGGACATCCTAACAGGACACAAAGAGCAAGGGAGCCCTTCTTGCAGCGTGTCCTGCATTGGGTAGGTCCTTCTCTGTCCCAAAGCAGTAGCTTTGTCATCAGCCCCGGCTTCAGACATAAGATAACGAAGCTAGAGTTTAGGGCCTTGCAATAAAAGTTGAAATAGATTCAGTTTTGTATCAGAACCAGTTGATAAATAAAGGAGATACGGGGGAAAAAAAGATTCTCTCTAAATATAGACATTTTCGTTAAGATATGACGAAAATAAAACACCTCGGGCTACAGAATTAGCAAACCTTACCCTTACCCGTTACTAAATTGTTCATTATTGACAGGCAGGAGGGAGAAGAGAAAAAAAAAAAAAAAAAAAAAGATCATTACACTTGTAAAATTAGTATTCCTCTGGGGAAATCTGCTATTGGTCTCCTAAGGTAGCATTTTGTTGGCTAGCTGCTACTGGCAAAATTCTGACCATGCCTTCATAACTTAAATAAATAATTGCACTGCCAATACAAATTGGTAAAAATGAAGTTGGAGACTGAAGTGTAGTAAAGCAATCCCGCTAAGTTCATACGCGTATGCGACTTGCCCTAGGAGTCACGTTAAGCATCCCCCTGACTGGTCGCAGCTGGAAAGCCACCATCTTCTTTTCATGGTCCAGCACTCAGTCACCTCCCATTTTTCTTCATTTTCTGTGCTCTTTCTTCTTTTGATCCATACATAGATAGAATTGGGTATGTTCATGTGCACACAGCTTTCTGCTTCACGCACTAGCCGTGCTTCACATGACTGAGCTGGCAGGCGATCCTCTTATGGCCTTGGCTTGAGTGGATCTTGAAGAGGATAAATTTGTCTTGGTTTCCCTCCGCCAGTTTCAGGAAGCTTTGCTGTATTTTACTAGTACGGCCAAAAAAAAAAAAAAATCCCAACAATTCATTGCCCCATAGGGTTACATTTGTAGCTACATTTTACTTATGGGGAAATAAAGTTTACCCAGGCTAACTAAGTGAATCAAACTTTTTTCATTTACTCCTATGCAAAGGATTTTTTCCTTGTTCGTGGTGTAAGATTTATATAGCCTCTCCTTTTTCCTGTGAGATCATAAAGCTTTTGTGTTTGCACATTCAATTTCCTTTCTAGGAAAAGAATCCATTTTCTTAATGGTATGAGGCCTCTTACACTGGACGTAGCTTACGGCCTCAGAATATCGGAATCTGGTGCTCCAGGACAAGCAGGACAGGGCCGGGTGCCAAGCACGCAGCTTTTCGGTCTCCCCCTTGGATCGAATCACAGTTCTAAAACCGGACATTGACATTTGCCTGCACTAGCGTCACACCCACAGGGAAGCCTCAGTTACCGGGGTCCTTTGCGCCAGATCTAATCCTGGTGCTCACCGTGCGCGTGAATGGAAGCAAAGGTGGGGGAGACCAGGACAATGCTGGGACTTCTACCTGGCAGGGGCGCGTTTACGACACACAGCTCTGAGGAGCAGCGCCGTCTAGGAAGCCAGTCAAGACCAGGCACAAAACTCTGTAAATGAATCCCGATCGAGTGGAACATACTGGTTTCCTCCAAAGCCTGGACAGGTCATATTTATAGACACTAGGTTTGGAAAGGTCCTGCTAGCTTAGCTAGTCCACCCCTGGCATCTCCAGTGCCTTACCCATTCCGGTCCCTGGAGAGATTTGCTCCAGTTACCGGGAATGTTTCCACAGAGGTTTGCAGGAGACATTCCTCAAAAAAAAAGGAAGGCAACTTCTGCCCACCTCCCATTTCCTCCACACGCTGCCAGATGATGTTGTTTAAAGCCTAGTGATCACTAGCAATCACAAGCTGGGGAAGTTAATGGTTAACCAATAAGCTTCACCCTGAGCAGCCCTGTTGGCCCTGGCTTAATGTATAGGAGCAGGCTTTTTAACATCCCTAGTCTCAAGCAATCAAGCATTAAACGTGGTAGAAATTGACCTCCAAGGTACTCTTGCTTTCAGTGCTTCCTCCAAGGCAGGGGCGGAACCTAAGGCCCGGGGGCAGGATGCAGCCCCTGTCTTGCCGGATCTAGCCCCTGAGGCTTGGAGCTCCCTCCCTAACATTGGGGAGCCCATGAGGATGCTCCAGACCTTTCTCCCCTCCTTCCCCCCCCCCACAATTCTCCCTTGGGGCTGGAGCACACAAAATCTGCATGCTCTGCTTTTCAGTCAGGGGCCACACCAGTGAGGGGCTTGGGGTGGGGGGGTTGTTTGTTTCTCACTTGTGTGTGGCCCCCCCCCCCACTGATTTTTGGGTTGGGGGCTGCTGCCTGACAGAAAAAAGGTTCCCGAACCCTGCTCTAAAGGTTCTGGTGACCCCCTGTCCAATTCCTGATCAGGAATTTGGAGCAAAGGTACCACTGCTCCATCAAGGCTGAGTGCTTGAAGGCGCTCCCTGTTCGCTGGGACCCCCTGCCCACACCTCCACCAGCCTGGTCCCATTCAAACTGCAGCTTCCCGAAAACAAGAGGGCCCTCCCTCCATTCTGGCAGAGGTGTATGGGCCATCAGAGCCGTGAAACTGAACGCAGCGGGGTGGACCGCTGTTGATTTGCGCCAGCCTCTGCCTGGAACAAACTCGTTAGGAAAAAAGTGATCAAGATTCATTTTCTGAGTGGGAGCCAAGCCAAGGGGAGGAGTCCCTTTTGTGCAAGAGCCCGAGAACAGCAGCGTGCCAAGAAGCCAATACATCACATTGTCTTTGGGGAACGGGGCGAATTCGATGAACATCACAGTCCTTTGGAATGTGGTTTGTTTTCAAGAATCTGGAATGGTAGGCCCTTTCAAGGAAGACTTAAATGTATCTTTAAGCGAAGTAAGGAGCCAAAAAAATAAAAAAATAAAAATAAAAAACCACCACACATCCCCAGGAGAAGCTGAAGAAATGTTTCAGTTAACAAAAACACACCACCGACCAGCAATTTATATGCGAAAAAAAAAGGAAGAAAATCTTTTTAAAAAGCCACTGAATAAATCCCAAAGCAAAACTATTCCTGAAGCAATAGGATAGTCAGCAGTTTTACTATCTGCCCTGAATAATCTACAACTGCCATACTACATTGGTAACATTAAAGGTGACCCTACAATAAACACTCCCTACACCCACAAAGGTGTCTTTGGAAAAGACAACAGCTTCTCAGAGCGAGGTTACGGCACCCTGTCTACAGAATGGCGGCCGATCAGCCAATGAGCAGATGTTCTGATGATGCAATACGTTTACCTTGTGCTTCGTTATTAAGGTTTGCTCTTCTTTATCCTGCTGGAGAACTTTGGCAGAGGTATTTTTTTAAACCCATCTAAACTGGCTCTTTCAAGGGTTAGAGAACACCCCAGCTCTTCCCCTCTTCGTTAGCAAAGCTTCTTTCTCTAAATTCCAGCTCTGGACACCACATTTCAAGAAAGATGTGGAGAAATTGGAGAAGCTCCAGAAAAGAGGAACAAAAATGATGAAAGGTCTAGAAAATATGCGCTATAAGGGAAGACTGAAAGAAACGGGCTTGTTTAGTTTGGAAAGGAGAAGACAGAGGGGACATGATGGGGTTTTCAAGTATCTAAAAGGGTGTCACAAGGAGGAGGGAGAAAAATCATTCTCCTTGGCTTTTGGTGATAGAACAAGAAGCAATGGGCTTAAACTGCAGCAAGGGAGGTTTAGGTTGGACATTAGGAAAAACTTCCAACCTGTCAGGGTGGTTAAACACTGGAATAAGTTGCCTAGGGAGGTTGTGGAATCTCCATCGCTGGAGATATTTAAAGCAGGTTAGACAGACATCTAGCAGGGGATGAGCTAGTTCAGGGGTGGCCAACCCACAACTCGAAGCCACCCCTGCGCCCCTAAAATTGGCTCCCCGTGCGGCGAATCAAAATGGCATCACCAAGATGGTGGCGGCCAACAGGAGCCTGATGTGGCCAAAAAGCCTTGTCTTTTAAAAGGGGCAGCATCTTTTTTTTTTTTTTTTTTGGTACACCAACGGGGGGCTGGGGTGGAGCTTTTTTTTGCTCAACAAAAATTGCTCAAAAAAAAATTCTGGTGCGGCTCTTTGCATTTTTTCCCACTGCTGTTTCGGCTCTCTTCGTTTAATAGGTTGGCCACCCCCTGATCTAGTTGGTGCATGGTCCTACCGTGAGGGCAGGGGACTGCGCTCGATCACCTCTTGAGGTCCCTTCCAGTTCTAGTGTTCTAGGATTCGTCACTAGTTTAAAAAAAAAAAAAAAAAAAAAAGAATCCAGACACAAATTGGCTCTTCCCACATGCTCAGTGGTGGGCAGATGTCTGTCTGACCCAGCAGATGTCTGCTTAGCTCGGCAGGCAGCCTACAATGCTTGAAGACCTTCAGGTGGAAGCTGTGACAGAAATGTTATGTTATTATTATAACTAATCCAGGACTTCCGAGCTGTTAGGGCTGCACACCACAGACCATCACACAGAGCTGCATGGTGGCCCTGGGGGCCGGAGCTCAGAGATCCCCTTGTTCCCAAAGGGCAGGCCTTTGCTTCCAGAGCTCAAGGATGGGGTACAGTGGCAGTTCAGTGTAGCAATCTTTTGATCAGCCTGCTCGCTGCTGTGTGCCCCGAGACCAAGCGTCTCACAGGCCACAGAGGAAGTGAGAGTCTCCCATGTGCATGCTCACCATGCGAAACAGCTGCAAGGTCTAATTCCGATGCCTGCTCTCCTTGTCACGATCCTGCCTGAGCTGGGCAGGGCCCCTGAAGGATCTCAGCACACACAGATCTTGACACTCAGGGAGGTGGAACTCAAAGATGTCTCCTGCGTCAGGGCCACACTGACAGCTTGAGTGGAGTTTTAATTTGCACTGAGGGGACCAGACACACTGGAGGGTTGGGCCAAGAGAAATCTGATGAGGCTCCACAAGGACAAGTGCAGAGTCCTGCCCTTGGGACGGAAGAATCCCAAGCACTGTTACAAGCTGGAGACCAGCAGCAGTTTGGCAGAAAAGGCTCTGGGGATTACAGCAGATAAGAGGTTGGTTATGAGTCAGGGCACCCTTGTAGCCAAGAAGGCTAATGGCAGATTGGGGTGCATTAATAAGAGCACGGAGAGAAGATCTAGGGAAGTGATTATTCCCCTTTATTTGGCACTGGTGAGGCCCACATCCAATTCTGGGCCCCCATTACAGAAAGGAATGGACAAATTGGAGGGAGTCCAGTGGAGGGCAACAAAAGTGAGTAAGGTGTTGGGGCACATGACTTACAAAGAGAGGCTGAGGTAACAGGACTTATTTAGTCTGCAGAACAAAAGAGTGGGGAGGTTGACAGTAGGGATGTTAAATTTCGTTTAAAATCAACTAATCGACTATTCGATGGATCCTACCGGGAGCTACCCCCCTTCCCCGCGTCTCTGCCTTTTAAGTGTACTAAGAGCCTGTCAGCTCTTAATACATGTAAAAGTCTGGTGTGCAGCAGGGCGGGGGGCCTGGCACGACCCAGGAATCAACTGTCCCGACTCACGCTGGGTCCCTCCTGCTGCACTTTAGCCTTTTAAATGTATTAAGAGCCAGCAGACTCAGAATACATTTAAAAAGCAGACGCACAGCGTCTGGGACTGGGCGGGAGCCGGGAATCATTCCCAGCTCATACCCAGTCCCCGCTACCCCCTGTCTCCCCTGTCCCCCACGGAGATGGTGCTGGGGGAACCGGATTTTAAGCCGGCTTCCCCCCAGCACCAGCTCCTGCTCCCCCCCCTTGCTGCCTCTAATAGAAGTAGCAAGTGGGGTGGGATAGGGTGGGGAGCGACTACTCGCAGGACTAGTCGACTATCCGATAAGCATTTGCTTATCAGATAGTCGACTAGTCGCTTTACATCCCTAGTTGAGAGCAACCGTCAACTATCTGAAGGGAGGTTCCAAAGAGGATGGAGAGAGGCTGTTCTCAGTGGTGACAGAACGAGGAGCAATGGTCTCAAGTTGCAGTAGGGGAGGGCTAGGTTGGATATTAAGAAAAATTATTTCCCTAGGAGGGAGGGGAAGCACTGGGATGGGTTCCCTAGGGAGGGGGTGGAATCTCCATCCCTAGAGGTTTCTAAGTCCCGCTTGACAAAGCCCTGGCTGGGATGATTGAGTTGGGATTGGTCCTGCTTAGAGCGGGATTGGACTCGATGACCTCCTGCGGTCTCTTCCAACCCTAGGATTCTATGAGTCTATGCCCCCCAGTTAACATATGGAGCTCTATGGGGTCCCCACCTGTAAGATTTTGTCATGAGATTTCTATTCTCACCAAGCTGGACCATCACATGGCAAGGACTTGTCCACAGATCCATGTTCAAACAGGACGAGTGCATGGTCTGAACAAAGGAACGCTCAAGCTCTCATCCCAGTTCTGACAATAACATGCTGAATAAATCAGGGCAATTCACTTAAAAAAAAAAAAAAAAAAAACTTGTGCGCCTCAGTTTCCCCATCTATTAAATACATTCCTACCCCACAGGAGGGACAGTCAGGCTTCATTACATAACTAATCTTTGCAAAGTACTTGAGACCCACTGACAAACGGCAATAAAAATAGCCAAGTCCTGTAATGAAATGCTAGTGTGACCACACTGCCCCCCAGTGGATGGAATCAGGACTGCTCAGTTTTGGATCACATGCCCTATACTGCCAAAAACAAATGAAGATTTCACACGAGCTCAAGTCTTAGGGGCTTGTGCTTTTGGAGCAGGAGGATCAGAATTGTAGCCCCACTGTTAGCATGAAGTTCCAAGTGATCACAGGCTGCAAGACCATAACTACTGTTAAGCCCTAGGTGTCATGATACCATCTCTAATCCACAGGAGAGAGCCTCTGCCTTCAGAATGGCGTGGAAGTCCGGCCCTCCTCAAATGAGGAGCCTGCCATAAATCAGAGAGAGAAACGCGATCTGCTTTTCACGTGGGAAAGCTGGAATAGCAGAAGGGTGCTAGTGTTCGCTAAAACCTGAATCAAATTCACCACGTCCCTCTGGTACCAATGCATCAATGGAAAGGTATGTTAAGTGCGCACATGGGCGCATTCACAGTCTCTCTCTGCTGGGATTTAGGGATACTGCGGCTCTCTAGTGCTTTTTTAAAAAAAAGCAAAAAAGGAAACAGATTTTCCTGACCATGCCCCATTCCCATCCCAAACCAAGATTTTTAGTCTAATGTGTCATGTAAAGAACGGGCTGGCCGGTCACGTCTCCCTCCCACAACATGCCCAATTATCGACCGACTCGCTTCTGTCCTTCATAACGTTTCCAGTTCTCAGATGACCAGAGCCGATTCAAGCTCAGCAGGTTTTATTTTTGACAGCCCTCGCGGCTTCAGTTACCAAGCTTGGCTACGAAAAAGTGTTTGCTCAGTTCTGGGCCAGGCCAGTGGCGGCAGATGATGAACACGTTACATACAAGTGGACAAGAGCTGTCAGTGCCCCATGGCCCAGAGAGGCAGAAGGCCCCTGCAACTCCAGCTATTCTCCGTGTTGCTTTGATTCCGGCCACCCAATAGGCACGTTCATCAGGTTTAAAGCAGACCGGAAAATAATACAGCGGTGATTACTTGAAAGCGTGACACAGAAGGCAGCAAAGAAAAAGCCCAGGAGGCGTGCTGCTGCCTCAGATCGGCTGGGGAAATCTCTCTAAATCGGATCAGTAGTTAGAGAAATTTCCCCTTTCAGCCACCTCTGATTTCAAAGCCGGTGCCAACACGCCTCCTCTGCTGGATGTACAGACCCAACGGGAGGGGTGGCTGCAGTTTCCGGTGCCAGGCGATTATTAGCTAGTCGAGTAGGAGCAATCCTTGAGCAAAAAAGAAGAAGACGACAACCCCCATCACCACCCACACTTCCCCAGAAAGTCTCAAATCCAGGTCACAGGGACTAGAGGTCACCGGGCTCTCCAGCCTGCTCTGGCTGGTTGCACCACTTACGATAGCAACTGCATGAGGCACCAGAGCCTTGTTTGGAAAAAGGGGGACCTCCTCTTTTGGGGGGGGTACAGTTGCAATGGCTTCCCGATCCATGGATTGGAGCCACTAAGGCCCACACACTGCTACGGCAGGGAATAACTACCTCTAAGCATTTTAACAAGATCTCCAAGCAAACACAGACGCGAGAGACAATCCACTTCCCGTCTTTTGCCACCGTTAGGGTCCTCGTTTCATCTCTGTTTACAAAACTTTTCTTCTGCCTTTATATCATTCTCCAAACCCTCGCGCACGCATGAGCCATCTAAAATTAGGCTGGAGAAAGCAGCTCTGCTCCTAAATGTCACCAGATCTAAGCTACTGCTGAGAGGACGCTGGGTTTGTGTCGCTGTCAGTCAAATGTCAGGCAAAGTATCACCGTATCAAACACCATTGTCAGCTGTCTCCTTTAAAGCAAGCGAGGAATCTATTCTCAGGCCTGCCGGTCCCTGCCCTGGTCATTAATAGGACAGTCAGCAACCTTCAGCCTCCCCGCCCATGCATCAGCATCTCCAATTACCGCCTTGCCCAGAGAGCCTTAAAATCCGAAATGGACCAGCAGCACCCGTGCATGATGCAGGGAGATGGCAGAACGCCACGATGCGTCCAGGACCCCGCAGAGCAGAGCCTCCGTTACGCAAGAGTCTGGAGAACTCAGCATGGATTAAGCCTGCGCGTTTCATTTGCTCACAAATGAGTCCTGAAGCAGCGACATTCGTAACGCAGTAGGACAAAGATGCGGGGGGGAGTGGTGGAGCCGCTAGCTGTCACTCACGCAGAGCGTCCTGCTGGCTTCAAGGATGACAGACATTTTGTACAACTCACTGGGCTAGATCCTGTGTGGTCTCAGCTAATTAGGCGTCACTGCTACGGGAGTGCCCCCAATTTACACGGGTGTCGCCGAGATCCGAATCTGCCACATCCATTTTTAATGGAGTTTTACTTTGTGGCATGAGGACACCTAAAAAAACCCCATGTGTAAGGTTTCAGCTTCAGGTAACGTGGGAGCCAGAGGGGCATAAAGGGGCCTTGGCGTACCTAAGAATCAGATCTTAAACGCTTCCAGCATGTAGAAATGAGGTTGGGGAGCAAGAACAGAGCAGGAGTGCAGATTTAGGTCCTGATTTACTCCTGCTTAGGGACACAAACTGGCGTAGCAGCTGGAAAAGAAGAGGGTTGTGTCTCTTGCTGGATGTTTGCACTGCTGAGAGCCTAGGGTTGCCAACTTTGTAATATTTAAGAACCGTAACCTTCCTTTCTCCACCCCCTTCCCTGAGGACACGCCCCCTTCCCCTGAGGACCCGCCCCTTCTCCCCAGGACCCGCCCCTATACCGCCTCTTCCCCCTGAGGCCCTGTCTTCATTTGCTCCTCTTTCGCGCCCTGCCCCCCATCACTCACCGCTCTTCCCCTCTCTTCCCGGGTTGGGAGGGATTTGCCTGTGGAGCCAGGGCTAGGCGGTAACACTGACGCAGGTAGGGGGCGGCCCTGGCTGAGGAGGGGCTGGCAGGGGTTCAGGACCCCCCACCCCGACCTACTGTAACTGGACTTTGGGTGTCCGGTCATTAGCTCTGACTGTCAGGTTCCTTTTTTGACTGGACTCCCAGTACAGGGCACAGTGGTATCACAGACTGCGATGTCGCCAACCAATAGCTAGGGTACGGGACTGCCCCAGTCACAGACCCACCCCGCCCCCCCACCACCCTTCCCAATGATCTTACAGGTTACTCCAGCATTTGAGAACAACCTCAAAGATCTGCCCAGGCTCCCATACCCTGATACCCAGCCACTCCTGCCGCTTCCTTTCTAAACACAGGGGTGACTACATTAAATCTTGGCCCAGAAGCCCCTCCCTCTCTTATTACAGGCCAATCAAAACACCTGATAGCAGTTGTGACTGACCCCAAATTGGCCCCAGGCCCAAATGCCCTCTCCTGCCCCCCCGGGAGGAGCCCCTGCGAAAGGAAGAGCCTGTGAGGTTCCCCTAATGGAGTTTCATCCAACCAGGAGGCAGGATTTTCACCCCACAGAAGAAGCAAGGAAGGTTGGCCACCCAGCCCAACAGAGGACAAGGTCCATATGAATTTTGAGGGCCCCCTGGATGTGCAGAGATTCCAGGTCTCCAGACCAGCACTGGGCCCCTGACAATATCCAGAGCCTATTACTCCAACACCATGTCTACTGCCTCCTTACAGGGTTAACTCAGTTAATGGTCACCTCGACCGTGAGCTTCAGCACCCAACTCTTGACTGGGAATTTATGGTGCTCCAGCAATATACTCTCACACATGTGCCAACAGTTCTTTTTGGATCTTCAGAGACCAGAGTTTAGGATCCTAGGTTTCCATGACAACCACCAACATGCAAGTCATGGCCTCGGCGAAACAGGCCGAGGTGTTTGGGAGATCAATCCCTCGAACGGAAGGTATTACAAGAAAAAGGAGGCTTACCGATTTTGCCTGAAGTTATTGTGTGTGGACATAAAATTACAAAACCATTCTACTAATGAGTCAGGATCATCACTATTAACAACTGATTCAGCTCCCTTCCATCCCACCCTTAAACATTGTTCAGTGTGCCAGATGATCACGGTATTTACACCCGTTTTACTTGGTGTATATTAAGGTAACTAGCTTCCTATCAATCCAGAGAAAGCCACAGAACATTTTCAAGGTGATGGCTATTCTGAATGCACCAGGAATCTGATTTTATCCTGCTGCTGTCTTGAAAAGGGTCCTTGCCCAGCTGTGTCATTTAACAGGTCATTTGAAATGGGGGGAAAAAAAAAAAAATATATGAAAGGTGCTAGTCTGGTCTTTGAACTCAGCAGAGCCTTGTTAACTTGTGTTATATGGGACAGCATATGATCATATCAGCAGCGGCTGGGGCAGAGGAAAGGTTTGTGTTTCTTATGTGTGCTTTTCAGTATGTATTTTGCTTCTTATATAGTGCCACTTACAACCCAATGTAGTGAATTTGCAAATGCACATGATGTACTGGCCTATAACACCTGCCCCCTATAAATACACACAACATTAAAGGAGCAGGCAGGAGGGGTGACTCTAGATTCAAGGAAGAAACTAATTTGGCAATGCTCTGGTGTTCTATTCTGGCCATTGCCCCGCTGTGTCAAGAGTTTATAGTCCACCACCCTCTGGGGTATTCAAGCCAAGCTAGGGGGAAAAAGGATTTTTCCCCCCTCCCACAGAAAGTTTCAACAACAACAAAAGTTTAATCTTCTGCAGAATTGTTTCATTTTTCATCAGGAAACCATAGCATTTTCAGTTTGCAATTCTGACAAAGTCAAATGCTTGCCCAGAAAGCAGGCACTGTGGAAGTAGAAAACCCAAGTTCCTCGCACAAAAACAGTTGACATAAATTTTCTGACCAGCCCTCACGACCATCAAGTTCCAACCTTAAGCTAATGCACTCATGTATATTCTATTTCTGTGCATGTAGCATTCTTGTTTGTGACGCTCGAAACATGAAGTGTGGATCTGTTTATAAATCTAGAGGTGTTAATAAGGGCCATGAGTGATACTCCAGAAACATAATGGCTCAGTACTCAAACCTGCGAATAGTCTTGTTTTTCCTGTATCACTGGATTGTGATGGGTCCTGCCAGGATGTGGCCATGGCACCTGATGCTAGAGCCATTTTGGATCTTGTACTTTTCAAGGTGAGAAAAGTTTGAGCTGAACACAAAGAACTCCCACCTGGGGCAAAAGGGGATATAAAGGTGGGAACCAAACAACAGGAGCCGTTACCAAGACACCTCCCCACTTAACACCCAAGAGGCCAGCTAGAAACATCCAAGATTTGTTAGGGTAAGAATTTGCATGTAACAAGTTTCAGTGTATTAGGCTTAATTGGTGTATTTTGCTTAACTTTGGCTCAGTAACTCACTTTGACCTGTCTGGCTTCACTTGCAATTGCTTAAATCCCAACTTTTTATATGGATACTTTATGGTTCCCCTGCAGAATAAAATACATATTCTTGTTTATTATGAAGCCCCGTGTAAACAGTTACCTGGGGAAGGGAGTAGGGTTGCTAGGTGTCCGGTTTTGAACCGGACAGTCCAGTATTTGAGCTTTCTGTTCGGGAAATAATTGACAAAATATAAATGGCAGGTATTTTCTAAATAAGATGCAACATAGATTGTGATGTAATGTCAAGTGTGTCCCCTATTTTTGTTGAAACCATCTGGCAACCCTAGGAGGGAGGCAGCCACAGCTGTGCATACCTTTTTCCTTGATAAAGAGTGAAACTTACCAGCTTACTCTGTGTAAGACTTTTATACCGAGGAAGATGGATTTATTAGGGGTTTTGGGCCCTTCTGAGGGTTGGGTTCCTGGGTGCCGTTAAGGCCTTACACCCGAGCCTTTGCAGACCTGATATCAGCATCTGTGTTGCTCCGCTGGCGGGCTGTTACCGCAGCGCTGTGCCTTTGCTGGGGAGACCAGAGCTTCTGACCCAGCAGGACAGGGTGGTGGGGAGTTCCAGAGGGCAGGTAGGCTATGATCAGCTCACTGGGTGACAGCCCCAGGGGACTCCTGTGATCCAACCCATCACAGTGACTCTCTAGGTGTTAGTCACATGAATTAGACATAGGGCTGGGCTATCTTGATTTCTCCATTGCATGTCTGTAGGGCTACCAGCAGCCCAACACAACCCATCACCCTGCCACCTTCTGTATAAATACTGGCCATGAATGCCAGCAGAGGGGGCTCCACAGCGCACTAGGCACAAGACAGGACTGTCTGCTGGTGGCTAAATCGGAAGCAGCCTCCCCCTTCCCATCCACTGTTCAGGATTTTGTGAACATCTCTTGGACTGCATGGTCCGACGCAGAATGCCTTGAAGGAGTGACTCTGCAGAACAGCCACAGGCAGCCACATCAGCCAGTGTCTGTGTGGGCCCAAGTTACCTCTCTGCCACTCCCCAGCCCACCCTCTCAGCTTGCAGGAGTCGTCCAAAAAGTCCCCTACAATGCATTTTGTTCTTAGCCACAGCTACATGCAGCAATCCCCTGCAGGGATGGATCTCCCCAGCACGCCGGGCAAGAGAGCCACTGCACTAGCTAGCAGACTCTTATCTCTTATGCAGACTAGCCACGAGAGAGCAACGTGACACATGGCACTACCCCCCAAGCAGGGGCCACTCCGATGCCAAACATGGTAGGAATACCTAGCAAGGTTAGCCAAAACTTGTGCCTCACACGTCTGTTGGACTCTCACCCCTGTAACCGGCCCACTCAAGTCCCCTCTGCCAAGGCTACTGCTAACACTGCCAACTTTTGAGTAGCTTCCAAGGTGCATCTTGAACAAAAAGACCTAGGAAAAAAAACCAAGCCCCCGGAAATCAAACAGGTTTCTTTCTGTCACCTAAATGTGGAATTTTCCCTACACAAAGTCCACTATTGCGAGGACCAATATGAGATCCTGGACCAATACAAAGTTGACGTTCCAATGTCTTGTGGTCCATTATGACTGTCAATAGGGGTTGGGGTTTTTTGCTTTGGCTTTGCAATTACCCAAATTGAAGTCATAGTAAGTCTAAGTACTGTGCGGTCTTTGTTCTCCAACTGTGTGGCTACAACCTCAACTAACCTATCCGGCTGTTCCCACTATCCAGCCCCACTTTCTAAAAATCTCAATGAAAGCCACTTTGCTACAGCAGTGCCAGATGAATGAGGCTTGGAAGCGAAATGGAATTGCTGGTGGTTTACTCAAAATGCCAATAGCCAGACTGGCTTTCCAGCTCACACAGCTGTGCTAGAGCCTTACACTCTGCCTCGCACGCGTGCAAAGATGTGCGTGCACGTGAGAGAGCCCTCTAGTGTAAAGGGGTAGAAAAGCTTGTGTGTTCCTCTCTCAAAGCCAATTAAAAGATGTTTTGGAGGATCTAACAGGGTCCATTTAGTGGCATTTGACTGCAATACAGACAGGGTATGTCTAAACTACACCCCTCTGTCGGCAGAGGGGATGTAAATTAGACGCATCAAAAGTGCAAATGAAGCCGGGATTTAAATATCCTGCACTTCATTTGCATAATGGCGGCCGCTGCTTTTTTCTGAAATGGGGCTTTTCGAAAAAAACCCTGGCTGTTTAGATGGGGCATTTTCAACAGAAATGCCCCGTTTCGAAAGATCCTGTACTCCAAAAAGTGAGGAGTACAGGATCTTTCAAAATGGGGCATTTCTGTCAAAAATGCCCTGTCTAAACTGCCTTTTTTTTCCCGAAAAGCTCCGTTTAAAAAAAAAAAAGCGGCAGCTGCCATTATGCAAATGAAGCGTGGGCTATTTAAATCCCGGCTTCATTTGCACTTTTGATGCGTCTAATTTACATCCCTCTGCTGACCAAGGGGGGGTGTAGTTTAGATGTACCCACATTGTGCATGACAAAACCAGCCTTCCTTGAACAGGTGAACCTCGTCTGCAACATCCGTGGTCCGGCATGATTTTAGTGAGCCAGATGTCTACTTATGGGCATGGCCAAGCGTTCCGTAGTCCCATAAAGTTTGTTTACAGCCACCAGTCCTGGCTCTCAGCGTTCTGGGCTGTTTTTTGCTCTAATTTACCCCTCAATGTCTTCTCAGAGCCCAGCAAGCAGTGGCAATGTTGGTAACACTGCTAGATAATATTGACGTCCAGTGGTTTGGCAAATTCTCCGGTTCAGCACTAGTCGGGTCCCAAGAGTGCTGGACTAGAGAGGTTCAACCTCTACCTTACTGGCCCTGTTTCAGCATTAGCCGCCTGCAAATCTACCAGCCACAACTCGGGTTCAACTAGATGATCTTTAAAAGAAAGCTTCCCTCGGCAGTCTGGGGTGTTGTGGTTTAGAGAAAAAACATTCACGGTCGCTGCTGAACGACTTACAGACATTGCTTGCTGTCTCCCTCCAACAGTTAACAATGACAGTCTAAACTTGTCTTTTCAGGAGCCAGCTCATCTGATGCAGAACAGAGCAACCCTGCTGCCGGGGGAGGACTAGACAGTTACGGTCTCCTTTCTGGCTTTATTTCACAGCACAAGCAGCAACCCTTGTGGTCCCTGGTTCAGGCCCGTTCCCTGGTGTCAGAGAGGTTAGGGAAGGAGAGGCACCATCACAAGGAGGAGATTCCAGCTCTTAATGACCTACGAGGGAAAGAAACTGGACAGGAAGTTTTGTTTGGCTGTTGAGCAAGTGAAATCCCAGCTATGTGGGAAGAACCCAGAACCGGCAAGGGAGTGATTGAATAGGGGTTAGGACCTTAAAATGCACCAAGCAGCAACGAAGGAGTCGGTGTGGCCACCTCAGCAGCTGTTACAGGCAGGAGAAGAACAGCGACTGGGGAAGCAAGAACGAGAGGGGGAATCCAGCTGCCAAAACGTTGACAATACAAAGCAGGACGAGCACAGGCATTGGCAAAGCAAGCTGCTTGCCACGCTGCCGTGTCTGGCCTGTGCCACAAAGGGGCCACCCCCTTGGGGTATCTATTCATAGAGCTTGCCTGGGGGTGAGCGTCCTCACTGCAAAGTCCTCCCCGATCTCCTCTGTCCTCACGAGTGCTGGCCCCCTCCCCGTGTCGCTAGGATTTCTGGGCTCTCGGCGCGGCTACAAGCGGGCCGGCTCTGTTTTTCCCACCCAGCCGTGGGGGGACCTGTCCGTCCGTCAGAGCACACAAGCACTGCAGCGACTTTACTCTGCATCCTCACAGCAAAGAGGTCGGGCTAACAGCCCAGGTGCCATCTCCCCCCCGCCCAGCCAGAGCTGAAAGCACCAAAATCAGACAGGACAGTTGTGTGTGGGGATGGGAGGCGGGTTTGGGTTAACTCCGGAGGGAAGACACTGGAGGGAGCTTTGCCTCCCATTCCTTCCTTATTCTCTCGGCTCTGATGAGAGCACTTGTCCATCAGTAACCAGCCTGAGATCAATAGCTTGCTGCTCAAAAGAAAAGGCTGTGTTTCGGTCATGGTCGAGCTGGGCCAATGGTGAACTTCTGAGCTAGAGAGAGGACAAGTGAAAAAAAAAAATATCCCATTCACCAGTCCCTGTGGCCATGTCTTCACTAGCGGGAAGATCGACGCTGCCCCGATCAATCTTCCGGAGTTTGATTTTATGGGTCTAGTAAAGACCTGCTAAATCGAACTCAGAGGGTGCCACTGTCAGCAGACATTACTCCTGCAAGGAGTAAGGGAAGCTGATAGGAGCATTGGCCTCCTGCTGTGGGGATGGTGGGGAAACATGTATTAAAGTATGTCAACTCCAGTTACATAATTAACCTTCCCCTTTAGTGTAGGCCTGGCCTCATCCCGACAGTGGCCTTAGTCTGCAATTCTCAATACAACCTAAGAAGTCAAGACTCTTCTTCCATGCAGGGGCGGAGGGGGGAAAATATAACAATACTGAGTTTCTAAATATTAACATGCCAACAGAAATTTGGAGATAGAGGGGAACAAAAGAGAATATTACCCCGAGCCTCCCTCCCACATTTCATGTTAGACGGGCGGGCCACAGACATCTTCCAAAGAATTCCCATTTCTTCAGAGAGCTCTGGCACAACCTTCCATTGGGCGAGGAAACAGCAGACCCATCAAGGGAAAAAAAGTCATTCCATCCCCACCCCTAACTGGTTAGTCAGAGGCAAAATATCCTCCCAAGGAAGAAGCACACACCTCCAAACTATGGATCCAGCTCCGCCCATTACACAGTATTTGGGTCATGGGATGCACCTCCAGAACGAGCCAAAAGACGAATACATAGCCCAAACCAAGCAAAATGCTGCTTCCAACACACAGACTTCGGGAGACTTTGGAGCAGAGGCCAAACTTTAAACCTGGTCTCTCTGAACCCATGATTCTCAACCTGCAGCCCAATCAGCACATCCTCCAGCAGTATACATCTTGCGTGGATGAGGCCCACATCATAGAGAGAGCCGTGCATGCAGCCTACAATGGTAAGCTGGTGGAGAACTACTGCTTTGGACCAATAGACCACCACAGGTCACAGCAAGGAGAACTGTTAGTCAAAAAATTAAGGCCTTGTTTTCCTCCTTTAAGGAACGCTCTGCCTGAAACCATCACAGAGGCTTCCCACCTGAGAAGTAGCCAACAGCTTTCTGCTTAAAAGTTCCCCTCCGCAGGCCTGCTGATTGGGCGGCAGAAGAGGGCAATTGCTCAGGGACCCACGCGATTTATAGGGTCCCGGGGTTGCTGGCAGTAGCCAACAGGGTTACGGTAGGCTTCCTGCCCACCCCCACTCCTGGGAGTGGTCAGCACGGGCCCTGCAGCCCCTGGGGAAGGGGGGGGGGGGGGGAAGAGAAGTCTGCCTACTCTGTCCCTATCTCATGTGTGGGCTCCACAGCTCCCATTGACCCAGAACTGTGGCCAATGGGAGCTGCAGGGCTAGTGCCCGTGGGCAGTAGCATGCGAACACCCCCTGGCTCCGCTCGCCTAGTGGCCACTGCCAGAGGGGGTGTGCCGGTTGCTTTCAAGCTCCATACAAGCTAAACACTGAGCCTGTCCCCAGCCCACAGCCAGCACCCAAACTACCTCCCGTACATCCCGTCCCACTCCTGCCTCCAAGCTCTCTCCCAGACCCTGCCCCCCCACCACTACACATTCCAACCCTCTGCCCCAGCTGGAAAGTGAGTGAGAGCGAGTGATAGAAGGAGGGGGGGCTAGAGGAAAGCATGGCAGGGCACAGGTCTTTGGGTCTGCACGAGTAGACCGTTGGCATGCGGAAGTCCTGGTTGTGCCGGAGGAACGTGCGCAGCAGCACCGCCAGCAGCTCACTGGGCGCCAGCCAGCACAGGCACAACGTCAGGCAGACCGTGTCCGCGTGGGGGCCCACTGACTGTCCTGCCCTCGGGCCCAGAATTGCCATCTGCAGGCCTGTCCCTGTGCAGTACTTTGGGTCTTCTACACCTGGAGAGGTCCCTCCAGTCTCCCCATGGCCCTTTGCAACACTCTGCATGAGCTCAGCGGGGATAACCCTCACCCCGACCCCCTGAGCCAGAGGGGGCAAGAAGCAGTGAGCTAAACAAGAGCACCCCTTGAATCGGTGGTGGGGCTGGGAGAAGAGGAAAGGGGAGGGGCATCCAGCTAAGCCGGGCATCTGCCCTTCCAGTACCCATGCAGAACATCAAGTAACACTTCACTGTATGGGCTACAGAAACCACCCAAGGCCGCAGCACCCCATTGGCTAACACGGAGCATCGTATCTATCGCCACCTGGCGGGCACTCCGTTCCCGCCCCCCCCCTCCCTTCTGCTCCCACGTGACCCCTCTGCAACAAGCTGCCCTGGACCAGAAACAGCAGCTGCAGGAAGGGGGGTGGGGTCTGGTGAAGAGAAGGGAAAGTTCGCACACCCCAGCCCACCTCGGGAGACTTAAAAGTGCATTCCTGGAGAACGACAGGCAGGCTCAGGGCAGGGCAGGGTGACGAAAGGCAGACCCTGGCTGCTACCCGCAGTGAAGAGAAGGGCCCAGACTTTGAGTCTCTGGTGCGAAATTCCCCAGAGGGGGATTGCTGAAATATTTTCACTGGCTCGGAGAATCAGGGTGATGCTCCAGCGGACGACACAACGGTTTGTTAAAAACTCAAATCGTGATCGGGTGAATCACCAGCAGGAGGCCCCCCAACGGAGGAGGATTAAGAGGCAGATGAGAGATGATCTCACCGGATTCTCCATCTAGTCCCTCCCTAAGACAACAGGGTAGGGCTGTCCCCGGAGATCTATTCTCTAGCCTAGTTTTAACCATTCCCTTCAGAAAGGATTCCTGACTCTAAGAGACCAAGCGCTAGAAAGGGCAAAGGAGTCAGCCTGCATCAGACCCAGGGCCCCTCTCATCCAGCATCCCTGCTTCACTGGGGGCCAGCACGGCATCTTTCAGAGGAAAGTGCAAAATGCCTAGCAGGAGGTAGATGTTGGCTCGTCTGCCCCTATCCCGGCAAATCTGAAGATATCTGCGGGTGTCTGTGGATGCAGATTCATTTGGGGATACGGATGTGGATCCAAATTTTGTATTGAGAGCTCTGCAAGTTTGTGGATATCTGCTTTGTCCACGGATGTGGATACCTGTGGATGTCAGGGGGGATATCCGCTTTATAGCCACAGGTATCCGCCCTGACATCCGCGGATGTAGATACCTGTGAATATAATGCGGATATCCACATCCACAAATGTCAGGGTGGATATCTGCATTATAGCCACAGATGTCAGGGTGCATATCCACAGTTCATTTTTGCAGCTACAGAGGCGGGTACAAAATGTGTATCCACTCAGGGCTCTACCTACCCCACATACATACTAAGCTCTAGATCCTCAGGAGGTATTTTGGTGCCTAACTCCCTTTGGTTAAAAACAAAAACAAAAACAAAAAACAAAAAAAAACCAAAAACCCAAGCCAACGTCCCCTTCCTGTTTTGACCCCAAATATGAAAGTCTATTTAGGAGTTGGCAGCCCACAATGCCAGGGTGTCCCATCTTGCATTTCTGGGGGAGACACTGCCTGGCGGGGCGCAGCAGATCAGCCATTCACCTGCCCGTGCAATACTACGGGTGTGGACTGCACTACACCCTCGCACCCAGGCAAAGACGACAGTTCTGCCCCATGCTGGCGCTGCGGCTGCTAACCCACACAGCTGCCTTTTCCAAGAGCATCACTCAGCCTCCCCGACAGCTCCTATAAATACTCCTCCTGGCCCAGCCGGGTTTGGATACAAACGAGTCACGACAGTGACCAGCCACCGTTCCGCGGCCGCCTACGCCCGCACGAACCCAGGGAAGGAACGGCCCGGGCGCATGCGACCGTCGGCACCGCCGCTCAGGCAGGCTGAGGGCAGCAGAAGATACCCTTCCACTAATGGCTTCTTTCTAGTCTACACTGGGTAGGAAGGAGAGGCGGGGCCCAGCCACCAGGAGGAAAATGCGCTGAACACCACACCGGCCGCCTGTTCTGCAGCCACAGCGGGCCACGTTGGGAAGGGGTATTTGACACCTGGGCATCTTTTCGGAAAGGCCAGTTGTGATCGTTTAAGGCTCCCTTGGCAAGAATCACCGCTTCTGGCCCTGGCATTCAATCTCCCAGCTCCGATTTCACCTTCCCCCTCCTCGGCAGCCAGAGAAACAATCATGAGACCCGGCCACTCTGCAGAGGACAGAACGAGGACGGCACAGTCGCCGTGGTTACACCGGGGCCGGGTGCTGTTGCCCAATGGCGGTCGTGTTCCACCCAGCGATGGCGGCACTCCGGTGACAGCCGTGCATGGCATTCGACAGGAACCAAGATGAGGGAGTCCCGTGGGCATGCTGACTCAGTAAGGGAAACCGAGGCAGGATTTGGGGGATCTGGCTTTATACAAGGGAGGGCTGAAGAGCCAATGTACGGATAGGTGGGGATGAGGTCTGTTTGTTCTTGCAGAGCCTCGGGGGAGTAATTGGGTATCTAGGGGAGCCACACACGGACTTGGGGGTTTTTCCCCTTCCGTGCCACCCTCCTTGGTAGCATCATTTCTGAAACACGGCAAGGCCCAAAATGCCCCAAAACCTCGCCCCGCTCATTCCGAGAGGCACTGCCATCGCCAGCTGGTACCGTGGGGGACAGGGGAGTGTTTAGAAGCAAAACTCGAGAGGGGAGGACATGGGTGAGCCCAGCTGCAGCTGTCTACAAAGAAGCCTTTGTCCCGGGGAGGGTGGGGGGAGGCCTTTCAGCACAACTGAGCCAGTCTGGTAGGCACCGGATTCAGAGAAGCCAGGAAATGGGAGCGCAGTTCTGAGAGGCATGCAGCTCCCAGCTCACTAGCGAAAAAGCAGTTGCACGCTCACGTGAAAGGAAGGCCCAGACTCTGGACAAGAGATCGTATTCTAGAGGGCACCAGGCCCTGGGAAAGGCCTAGGGAGCCTAACACCTCTGGATTGCTGATTCACAAAGAACCTCACAGCCACTGCCCAGGGGCTTGTGGAGTGTGGGGGGAAGGGCAGCTCTGCACTCCCAGAAGGGGCGGGGTCCCAGGTGGAAAGGGCGGAGCCAAGGGGCAGCCCGGAGCACACCGCAATGGCGCCGACAGAGCATGGCGCCCCCCTCCCAGCTCTTAGTGCCGTGCCCCACACACTGGGCAGCTCTCTGGCGGAGATTTAAAGGGACCAGGTCTCTGGTCACCACCACTGCTGCAGTAGCGGCAGATGAGAGCTCCAGATCCCTTTGAAACACCAGGTCCTGGGGGCAACGGCGCCCTTCCCCCTGCCCGTCGGCAGGCCCGTGGCCTCGGTCCTGTCCCAGGTGGAGAGGTGGCACAAAACGATTTCGACAGAGGGATACCTAACACTGATGGAGGCTAAAATCCTACTCCCCAAAGCAGACCTTCTATATACAGGCCAAAACGCACCGACAGGGCAGTTTGTTTGTTTGTTTTGGGGGGGGGGGAAGGCAGATCCCTGCCCTTACTGCACTGGCTCGAAGAATAAACTAGGAGACTTCAACGCCAGACAGGCACATCTCATCAGCTCCAGAAGTCACTCTACTAGTTTGGAAGGAAGGCGGAATCACAGCAAATACGTTTATGCTCCGATAGCAGCGGAGGAACGTCTATTCTCCGGCCATGTCAATCCCCCACGGCCCTCAAACACAGATTTTGGTGCCACTTCAACGTAAATAGGTCTCATTTCTGGATCAAGGGCAAGTCGGTTTTTTCTTGATATGCAAAAGAAAGTCCGGTAGCCACTTCGCCTGCAGCCCCGGTGAGTCTGTGGCTATGCTAGCAGCGGTGTGAGGTTTCCAAGGGGGATTCCCCAGAGCTGAACAGTGTGCAACACCAAATTGACATTAAAAAGAGTTAAATCCAAGCAATAACCACTAGCCTCTTGCTCCCACTCTGACCCTGGCACTTCTCACGGTCCATGTTTGGACAACAAACAGAATCCCACACCACTAGTCTCACCCTGTGTTTATTTGTGAAACAGCAGCCTTTATACACACATGCACACACAGAGACACACCCCAGCAGGTCTCGTTCCGCTGGGGACTTGCTCCAACGTGTTCTTAGCCAAGGATTCCAGCCACGTGCTAGGCACAATGGCAGGGCTCCATCTTGGGTGCATCTACACGGAAAGGAGGAAATCGCAAGCACGTCGGTGGCTTGAAATGAGTCCTCGCCCTGCTTGTCATGTTAGCAGCGCTGGGCTACCCACACAGCAAACCCATCTAGGGCAGCCAAACCGTCTTGGTAGGTCAACGTGCCTTAAATCGGCGCTTGCACCATTGCATTCTGGGAAGCCCGAAGCACCTGTCTCGGCACGGTTGCTGGGTGCAGGAACTTCTGGGTCATTTCTAAATGCGAGGCTCTGCATTGTGGGATGGAAATAGGACAGACAGCCAAATAAGTGTAACCAAGATTTGCAGCTGCCTACCTAGAAGCTCTTCAGACTATGCCAGTGCAGTCAGACACAGGCCGGAGACCTGCTCTCCCATACACTCATAGGTCGCAACAATGAATATTTGTAGCAACTCCATGGACACAAGATGGTTTGGCATTGCCAACACCAAGTGTGTCATCTACTTTTTTCTCTCCCTGACCAGTGGGAGAGAGGGATCTGTACAGCATCTAATCCAATGGGAACACTTTCACTAGCACTCCCTGCACTAGGATACTACAAACAATCGTGATTTAGTGTGACAAGAGCTCTAAATAGCAAACGTCCGCCACAGCAGGCAACCTAGGACAAGACGTGACTACCTTGACCAGTTAAAACCACGCGAGGCAAGATTGGGTGACCATCCTCTACCCACCTAATGTTCCGGCCAAATTCCCAAGCGCTTGTGAAAAGAGGCGGTGCGTTCAGACGTCAGGATACTGGGTTTACCTCTCCTCCAATAGGGAGGACGGTTAGCAGCTGATGCAAACGGAGACGCTTGACATCACAAACGTTTTGAAACATGCAAACGTGAAACCACACAACTGTATGTTGGCGGGCACCGGGTTTGTTTTTTGGAGAGCTGTGACTGCAAATGCTGGCTCAGTTTATCCACAGCAGGTGCTGTAGGTAAACTGCTGAGAAGTGATGCAGCCTGTGTGTTTTAATTCAACCAATCAGAAGGCCAGATAAAAACAATATTCTGCACCAGACGAAATATTAATTAGGGGACAGTCCACCCTGGATAACTCCTAGCTATGGCAGACATGCACGGACATCAAGGGTAATTTTGCTCTAGGACACAGGAAAGCCAATGGGCCACACGTTTGTAAACTAGGGATGTAAAAATTCTGTTTAATTGGTTAACGGATTAAATGGGGGTGGGCAAGCTTCCAGAGCCTCCAGCCCCCACGTTTGGACAGGCAGGGATAGAGCAGTCCTCCACCCGCAGCAGGCCCTTAATGGGTGATGCTTACTGGTTAACTGTTAGCATCCCTATTGGAAACAGATGCTATCAAGGCTGGAATTAGGTTGTTCTCCTTCACCTGCATCTTACTGCAATTGACACTAGGCAGGGGGCTAGCACATTCTTACTGGGTCACCGAGGCAGCTGCGGCTTAGTCTCTGGCTCAAATGCAGCCCAGGGTTCATCGGGCCCGAATTTCTAACGCTCGGCTCCGACAACTAAAACCAGACGTTCAAAACTGCCGAGCGCCCAGCTGCTCCCGCGAAGACACGCAAGACTGGGTTAGAAAGGGCACCATGTGCCAGGCTCTGTGGCCTCGCCCCTGTGCTTCTCCTCTGTGGTCTCCATGGCGGGCCAACCAGAAGACCACTGCACGGACTTGAAGATACCTGCTGCCCCCAAAATAGCGAATCCAACTGCTGCCCTACCGCCCTGCAAGGACCTGGCTCAATGCTGCACACAGCAGCCCCACGGAAACACCTGGGGCTCCTAACAAGAACAGAAGGAACAGTAGGGAGGAGGAGAACTAGAAAGACGCAAGTTCAAGGATCCATTCAGCCCATATGAGAAGCGGAAGCAGCCTGGGTCTCACCACATCCAGCCTACCTACAATCACTCAACGCCTGTGTTCAGAGGCCTTGCTTTGTATGTCACCCTGATCTCTAATTAAACTTTAAGAGGCGAGCGGATCAGGGTTGCACGGGAGTGTTGTTTCCTTTGTGGTAATCAGACCCTAGTTATTAAATGGCAGCCCAGCACTGACAGAGCACTAAGGCATAGAGGCAGCGGCGCCTTTTGTACTGTGCTCCAGTTACGCTACCGCCACGGGCACCAGTTTAGAAAGGGGAGAAAGGGGGAGGAAAAGAGGGGAAGAGAGACAGCCGGGGGGGGCCGGAAGGGGGGGGCTGAGCCAGATGAACACAACGCAAGAGGGATGTGGAGAAGAGACGGTCAAACAGGAGGAGCAGCAGAGAGCGACGGGAAAGGCAGCCCAGAGGTGGGAACAGCAGCTAGCACAGGGACGAATGTTTGTATTTTGCTTGAGTCGGACCCAGGACAAACTGTGGTGGGAGGAAAAGGGAGGCACTAGGAGACAAAGCAGCTGTTCTCCTGGCGGGAAGATGCAATCAGCACTGGTCTCCTCTCCCCCAGGACAAGTGGGGCGGGGAGCATGGCAGAGAAAGGAGGCTGCTGGGGAGTCCCCTTCAGTAGTATCTGCCCATCCGGGCGGCCTCCTCAGTCTGTGCTCGGTTCTCCGCCAAACAAAGATGGCAGGAGATCATAGCAGAGGGGGCCTTAAGGGGGACAATGCCTGGGAGGAGGAAAATTAAACTGGCACCCTACACACAAGAAGCTGCAGCTCGTTGGAGAGGGTGGGTGTCTGCTAAACAGAGGGAGAGAGATCTTCGCAAGCGCAGGCCAGACTTTGGGGCCAAACACACGCCTCCAACTCCTGCATTCCAGGGAGAGGCAAGACGACTCCTGATGAAACGCCGAGGGAACTGGGGAAAGGGGATTCTGCCTCTATGGAGCAGACCGGTTACAGGGTTAGCCTGGGCTAATTTCTGTGAACTGCAGTACGTCGTTATGGTTTGTGTTACCAGAACATCTGCACCCCCCACTGCCCAAGCCAAAAAAAAAAAAAAAAAAAAAAACCACAATGCACTAGGGACGGCACACACCCATTGTGAGAGACCGTCCTGATCCAGATTTCCCCCCTTCAGAGAGGAAGGAAGATTATTTTTCCCGCTTTACAGAGGGCAAACTGAGGCACAGGCATGCACTGCACACGCAGGCAGAACCAAGGACTGCTCTCTCCTCCAGCACGCACTCACCACGCGGGTAAACATCCCTCTCCGGAGGAGGACCGGTGCGGAGCCAGGCGTGCCTGAACTAAAATCCTGCCTTTGCCATCGACTCGTGGCGAGTCAGGACACCTTTCTGCCTCAGTTTCCCCTTCTGTAAAGTGGGATTTAATGACTTTATTCCCCCCCTCCAGCTGCCAGGGGGCACCGTGGAAATACTTTGCTAACAGCTGCGGCAATGCTCTCTATTGTTATGGACTCACGTTATCGGTCTGCACCTGCCGGATAAGGTTCCAGAGGCAGAGGCAAACCCAGTTACTGACTGGGGAAACAGACCGGCATTGGCCACGTTCAAGGCTGCTGTTACCGGGTAATGCCGGATGGGAAAAGCTGTTGACTTTTCAGCCTTGAGTCAGCCACATGGAGGAGCAGGTCATGGTGGCCTGGTGCCTGCCTGCACCTCTGGAAAGCAGAGTGGTGGGCCCATCGGAAGCCACAGGGATGGCCAGGTGGGCGGTCCCAGCACCAGGAGCACAGTCTGTCAGACCCTGGGGAATCCGCAAGCTGGAATACGCGCAATGTGTAATTGCTTCCTCTAGCCAGGGCTGTTTTTTCACAGCCATCAGGCTGGAGTGGGGGGCAGCTTAATAAGCCCCAAATTCACCATCAACAGACCACTAAAAGACAGTGGAACAGATGCTCAATTCAGCAGGGGGTTTGATCACAGAATCCCAGGGCTGGACGAGCTCTCAGGAGGCCATCAAGTCCAACCCCCAGCCCAAAGCAGGACCAGCCCCAATTAAATCAACCCAGCCAGGGCTGTGTCAAGCCGGCACTTTAAACCTCTAGGGATGGAGATTCCACATCTCCCTAGGGAACCCATCCCAGTGCTTCCCCACCCTCCTAGGGAAATGTCCGACCTACACCTCCCCCAACTTGAGACCATTGCTCCTCGTGCTGCCATCTGTCACCCCAGAGAACAGCCTCTCTCCACTTCTAGAACCCCACTGGCTTCTTGTGTTCAGGGTGTCCACACTGGCCAGAGCCAGCCTCTATGCTAGGGTGGGGACCTTAAGGCCCGGGGGCTGTATGCAGCCCCTGCCTTGCCTGGATCCAGCTCCTGAAGTTAGGGTCTTCCCCACCCCCCGCTGCATTGGTGCTCAAGTCCCTTCCCGCCGCCCGCCATCCCACTGTGGGGCTGGAGCACCCAAAAATCTACCAGCCTGCCCCCCTCCCCAGGTTCTGGTGTGGGAGGGGAATATGGGGAGCATCTTTCTCCTTCGCAATCAGTGGCCATGTCAGTCAGGGTTGGCTTTTTTTGCTTCTGATGTGTGTGCGGCCCCACAACTGAGTTTTCTGTGGGTCAGCAGCCCCCGGGCCAAAACAGGCTCCCCACCCCTGCTCTCTGCCCTCGTCATCGTTGACAATCCAGCCTCATAAGGAAGAAAGGAAATCACTGAATGAGGCCTTGGAACACTTACATTAAAAAGGCAGCAAGCACACACACACACACACACACACACACACACACACACACACACACACACACACACACACACACACACACACACACACACAATAAATGAAGAGCCAGCTCGTTAAAGCAGTGCAAGGCATTGAATGTCTATTTCTTCCTCTTCAGGATTAAAACAAGTCCTCATAAAAAGGCACCTAAGCATGGGGCCTGTGTAATCACCACTTGTCATTGGCAGTGTTTATTTGGGCCAGGGTGACTTGTTAAAGGGTTATTATACGTCCCTATATGGCTATCACGAAAGATACCTTTGCCAATTGGGATTGCAGACTATGGCCAGGTTTATACTAGACCTGGCACTTTGACTGAAGGTGCACAACTCCGGCTACGTATTCTACCTAGTGGGAGTCTCTTACACTAAGTAGTGTTGCCAGGTGTCCGGTATTGGCCTGGACAGTCCGGTAATTGTGGCGTCTGTCCGGTAAAAAACCAGACAATACACAATCATCACAGGACTTAACCACATACACCACCACATCAGAGGCTCATCCAACTGCACATCCACGAATGGGACCTACACCATCAAGCAATGTCCCTCTGCCATGTCTGTTGGCCACACTGAACAGTCTCTACGACAGAGGAGGTTAAATTTCAAGTGACTAATCAAATATTTGATGCAGTTTGGGTTGTTGCTACGCTTCAAAGGCAAAAATGCTGCGGCCATAGGGCCAGCGTGAGATTCAAGCAGACCCCTGCAGGTCCCGTGCTCCCCGCAGCATTTCAAAGTGGCACCGTCGCTAGGGGTACGTCTACACTAGCTCGTTAGTTCGAGCTAGGTAGGGCAATTAGGGCAAGCGGAGTTACAAATGAAGCCCGGGATTTAAATATCCCGGGCTTCATTTGCACGTTCCCGAGCGCCGCCATTTTTAAATCCCCCTTTGTGCCGCATGTAGCCGCGGGCACGGAGTTCGGACTAAGGGGATTTAAAATGGCGCGAAAATGAAGCCCGGGATATTTAAATCCCGGGCTTCATTTGCAACTCCGCTTGCCCTAATTACCCTACCTAACTCGAACTAACGAGCTAGCGTAGACGTACCCATGGAGACTGGGGTCAGCGGGGGAACTCTACCACTGACCCCCAGCTCCACATGGCACTGCTGCTTTGACGTACCCTCTCCTCTTCCCCCCCCCTCCCCCCGCTGCCTTGCTGATAGAGGCAGCAAGGGGGGCGGGGGAGCAACTAGTCGACTAGCATATTGACTATCCGATAAGAACATGCTTATTGGATAGTTAACTAGTCGCTCACATCCCTAATTAATGGGCACAAATCGGATATTCGAAATGGTAACACACAGAAACCTATTGGGGAACATTTGAACTTCCCCGGGCCCTCACTAATGGATCTCAGAGTGACTATCCTTTTACCAAGTAATTTCAGGAGCTAGAGAGTCAGCCTGCGGAACTGGCCTTCGCATGCAAATTTGACACATTCACCCAAGGAATGAACAAAGACACGTCTTGGATGGGCCATTCTATTCAACACCCAGACGACATCAAAAGCTCAATATTGGGCACTTACAGCCCCCTCTATTAGCCTCATTTAGCACGGACACTTTCATGGACAGGTTTTTCCCCTCCCCTTCTCCCGCTTTATAGTTGTACCCCTGGACTCCTTGCTCCATAATTGTCATCTGAAGAAGTGGGTTGAGCCCACAAAAGCTCATGATACCATCTACATGTTTTAGTCAGTCTCTAAGGTGCTACAGGACCATCTGTCATTTTAAGTTTCTTTAGTTACAGACTAACTCGGCTACCCCGCTAAGACTCAAAAAAAAACCAATGCTTTGCCTCCCGGTGCTTCTCCCTAAGTCTCCTCTCCACCACCAGAAAGAGGATTCCCTCCCGAGACTACTTGTTCCCCAGCACACTAGGAGCTGCAAGTTGACCAAGCCCCTCTCACTTCTTCTTGACCTCCCGATTCCTTGTCCCCGGCCTCTCCTTGTCTGAAATCTCTGCCAGGCCTTTTAATATCACAGCGTGTCTCTAGCATTACTGGCCCAGGGCCAGTCCCACCGTTTGATAGAATGTCCTGCAGGGTGCATCTCCTTACATAGCCCTCAGCTGTTAGCTTGTCTCGGGGCTGCAAATTAGCTGAGGCTGGCAGGAGGTTGCAGCTGGCTCCTAAGCAGCACTGTCTTCAGTCCCACCACTTCCCACACCCGGTTACCGCCCAGTTTCTTACTTGGCCCCTTTTCATGGTAGCGAACTTGAACACACCAGGGAGAGGGACACAAATCTGTAAATTAACATGTAGGGCCAAGTTCTGCTGACAGCCAGGCAGTCTCAGTGTAACCTAAAGGAACATGGACAAGGATGTGAACCAGCAAATCCCAAAAATCTAATCCTAGGGCCTCATTTGCTGGGAACCGACATCTCCCACTGACTTCAACACCCACCAGCGTGTCTCTCTTAGGAAACAAAATCCAATCTTGATTAAAAAGTTTCCTCGGTGTTAAAAAAAAAAAATGGTGGTTTATTTCAAGTCTAAATCAGGCTATTTGTCAAAGGGAAGGTTATGGGCGACTTCCTCACACTCTGTATCTGAGGAGTAGCCATGTTAGTCTGGATCTGCAAAAACAACAAGGAGTCTGGAGGTACTCTGCAGGGCTTAACTCGAAATAAGCAACGCAAATTGAGCTACGTCAATTGCGTAGCTTATTTCAAAATAGGGAGCGTCTACGCAGCACTTATTTCGAAACAGAGCGCTCTTCCTCTGACTTCCCTTACTCCTCGGACAATGAGGGTTACAGGAGTCGGAGTAAGAAGTCCTCCAGCTTGACAGTATTTTGACACTATTTCGAAATAACTGCCTGCTGTGTAGACGTGGACTAAGTTATTTCAGAATAGCGCTAGTTATTGCGAAATAGTGTTGCAGTGTAGACGTACCCTAACCAATTTGGGCATAAGCTTTTGGGGGCAAAAGCCCCACTTCAGATGCATCTGTGAGTCTTTAAGGTGCCATAGGACTCCTTGTTGATCACACGGAGTGCCTACCCGACATGGCGAACTGAAAATTGGATAAGAGAAGGCTCTTCAACTTAGCAGAGAAAGGGCTAACAAGATCCCACATATGAAAGGGCTTGTCTCGATGGGGAAGATTACCAGCTGTCAGAGCAAGATATACTCACCCAGGAAAGAATACTCTTCTTCACGGATAGCAGTGTCTACACGGGGAGCTTTATCGGCAGAGCTACACCAGTAATTTTACCAATGTAGACAAGCCCTAAATCCAGTCCTTACTCTAGGGCTTAGTTTCCACCATCAGAAAAACTGGGATATTAGTATTTCCCTCCCTCATTGTGGTGTTGTGAGAATCAACTAGTTAATTAGTGTTTATACAAAGATGTAGCCAGCTCACTAAATATAGAAGTCCTGATTTTATAGGGAGAGTCCCAATATTTGGGACTTTTTCTTCCATAGGCGGCTATTACTCCCCTACCCCATCCTGATATTTTCATACTTGCTATCAGGTCATCCCACACCGACATCAGCTAGGGACGTGCGAGCAATTCAAGGGCAGAATTTGATCCGTACACACAAATGGTGAGGAAAGCCTTTGATGCATCCACAGATCTCTCCAGCGCATTCCTTTAGCGCCCCTGAAATCTCTCTCTGCTCTTCTTCAGCTGCTAACCCCAGTAACAATCTATGATGAGCATCTACTCCTGCACATGCTCAGCCAATGGTCAGCATTCACAGTGGAGAGAGGTAAACAGCAGGGTTCCCCCTCTCCAAGGATCTGTACTGGGACCAGGGGGGCCAACAGAACTGTAGGGCCCCGAGACAAGATAGGGGGTGGATCCATGCTCCCGGAAAGGCGGGGCCTCGGGAAGAAGGGCGGGGCCTTGGGAAGAAGGGGCGGGGCTTGAGCTAGCCTCCCCCAGCCAGCCCTTCAGCACCACTGAAAGTGAGCAGCACGGGGCTCCACTGGGTATATAAAAGGATCCGGGGCTCCGGCTGTTGCTGCTGCCCCTTTTGAATTGCAGGGCCGTGGAGTAGTTGTCCCCTTTGCTCTTCCCGCCCCATGGGAGGTCTGACGTGGCAGTGTTTGCAGGAGATACAAAATTACTCAAGACAATTAAGTCCAAAGCAGACTGCTAAGAGCTACAAAGGGATCTCACGAAACTGGGTGACAAGGCAACAAAAATGGCAGATGAAATTCAATGCTGAGTAACGCAAAGTGCTACACACTGGAAAACATAACCCCAACTATCCATACAAAATGATGGGGGTCTACATCAGGCGCTACCTCTCAAGAAAGAAATCTTGGCGTCAACCCGGGGAGTTCTCTGAAAACATCCGCTTTCGCTTGCGCACACAGTGAAGAGTGTTAGGGACCATTAGGAAAGGGACAGATAATGAGACCGTAAATCTCATAACGACTCTATATTAATCCAGGGCACACTCATATCTCAAGCAGAGCAGAACCTTCCCATTACGAACTGAGCCGTCAGCCCCCCGGCTCACTTGGAACCCGCAGTACGCAGTCAGGCAGCTACAGCCGAGACAAACAAACAAAAAAAAGCCAATACAGCGCTGCCCTGTGTTATGCAAACTGCTGACATAGAAGGGACAATGTTAAAAGATTTGACAAGGTGAGGAAACTATCTGGGCGTGTTTCTCTTACAGTAAGTGGTTAAAAGCAGCGTTCTTCTGCCACACAGGAAAGTTTCAAAGCTGTATCAAGTCAATGTTCAGTTGTAAGCTTTTGATAGACCCATCGTAACATTTTCTGCAGCATCAGAAACGTTGCAGAGTTCCAAACAACCTCCATTCCCAAGTAGAGATGTGAATGGTTAACCAGTTAAAATGCTGGTTATAGTTAACCAGTGAGGGCTGGAGCAGCACCCACCCTACCTGCCCCATTTAATTGGTTAACCAGTTAAACAAAGTTTTACCAGTTATCTGACTAAATGTGATTTTACATCCCGATTCCCAAGGTGTTTGTAACTCTGAGGTTCTACTGCACTGCTTGCAGTTCTGGCCACCCTAAATTAGAATTGGCAAAGATACCAAGAAGGGCCAAAAGGGTCCTGCATTGGCAAGGCAGGGTAAAGGATGTTCTGAAGTGGCCTAGGGGATAGGGCATTTGCCTGGTGAGAGGAGGGTTGCAGGTTTGAGTCCCTTCCTGTTCACCTAGGGAGCAGCCAGGTGGATGGAACAACTCTGGCATGAGAAGAGCTTAGAGGGCAGTGACCTTGCAGGTAATGGAAAACTACTTTCCAAAGCCTCCTAAATGTACTGAATAGTCCATTTATGGAACCCACTTCCTAAAATAGGCCACTCCAGGAGCAGAAAGAGCACTTCTGCTGAGAGATGATTTCATTGCTGCACATCTGGCTACACCCCTCATGCTGGCAATGGATTACAAGCCTCGCATTCCTGCTCTGGTCCTGCCACAAGGCCACTGAAACCTGAATTGAGGGAATATGTGGTACCCACACAGGAGTGGAGGAAGAGTGGGCCCCTCTCCCCTTTGGATCTTGGGCCACTAGCGCCTAACAAATACTGTTTGCCCTATTTTCCATTTTTCCTCTTCCCCTAGTAGTTGCTGTCAATGTCACGCCACAAACACTACATTGCAGGTGTCAAATTAAACCGATAGTTCTGGACCATCAATGAGAAAAACATCTCGACTAGGGATTCTCAACCTATGGGCCACTTCTGGCCCAATCAGCGCACACCCGCTGTCCATGTGACATCCTCAGGGCATTGCAAGCAGTCCATATATTGCACGGAAGAGGCTCACGTAACACAGACAGGTGCATATGCAATAGGTTGAGAACCACTGATTGGATTATTAATGATGCCTGGCAATATTCCAGATGCCTTAGATCAGCAGTGCCCAACCGCCGGTCCACGGCTGGGCCACGACCTCTGGCTGCCGGGCCACGGTGGCTCTCGGGGCCAGGGCTAGGGCACACCGCTCCCACTGGAGTGGTTGGGAGAGGCGTGTCCTGCTCCACCTCTCAGCCAACCAGCACCGAGCAGGGGCCTGGTCTCTTCCCGGACAAGGAAGAGCGCTTTGCTGCATGGCGGGAGGTCCATGCAGAGTGTGGCACAGCAGCACTCAGCTGTCAGCTGGAAGGCAGCTCAGGGCTAGAGGAGGGGGGCAGAGCAGGCACTGGAGGTTCCAGGGGTGGGGCTAATATTGGGGATTGGAGGCTGGCACTGGGGAGGGCTCTGCGGGGGTTGGGTGCAGTGGGGCTTTGGAAACAGGAGACTGTCACTAGGGGTTCTGGTGGGGGCTCTAAGGGATGGGGAGCTGGCACTGGGGGAGCAGGGTGCAAGGGACTCAGGTCAGTGGCTGGCACTGGGGGGGAGTGAAGGGGTGGGGAGCTCTAGGGGTTAGGGATGACACTGGGGGGGGCGCACGCTCTGGGGACCGGGGCTTTTGGTGGACTGGTAACATTGTATTTGCATATTCTTTATTTGCACAATGAATATGCAAACAATTTTACCAGTCCGCCAAAAGTTTGTGAATGGGTTTGCTGGTCCCCACTAGAATAAAAGGTTGGGGACCACTGCCTTAGATAATTATTTTAGTTTCCTTTTCCCAGGTTCACTTCATATCAAAAAAGGGCTCCCTTAGCCAAACCATGAGAGATGGGTTACAGCACAGGACCTCTGGTCTGACCCAGTATGGCCATTCTTGTTTTCACAACAGTGGCCAATGCCAGGTGCCCCAGAAGGAGTGAAAAGAACAGAGAATCAAGGGATCCAACCCCTTTTACCAATTCCCAGCCTCTGACAAACAGCAGCTATGGACACCATTACTGCCCATCCTGGCTAATAGCGACTGATGGCCCTGTCCTCCATGAATTTATCTAGCTTTTTTTGAACCCTGATATAGTCTTGGCCTTCTCAACATCCTCTGGCAAGGAGTTCCACAGATTCACTGTGCTGTGTGAAGAAAAATATGATTTTTTTAAACTACAATTTGGATTCTTTTATTTGCTTTTTGGATTCTGAGCCTTTAGGAACCACACTTTCAAGTTTTTCTCTGCAGCCACAAGGATCGAGAAAGGTGCTTTTTTTTTTCCCAGAGCAAAGGCTGTGATTCTCATGTAATCACTGACACCAGAAGCGGGGGCTCTAAGAACAAACCCGAGCAAATATTGTAAGATATTCTCTTCGGCAAAGGGCAAGGGAAAGCCATAGGCTAAGTTTAGCCTATCTGGTGTGTATACAACATACTAAGGGCCAATGGAACCAGCTCATCAGTGGGTCACAACCTGAAAATGAGTATTTCTCTCCTGTTTGCCAGCCAGAGCAGCACCATGCATTCAACCATTAGATTAGCAGTCAGAGAAAGGCAGAGATAAAAATAAGACCCATTCATCTGGAGTCTGAGATTGCGACTAGTGATGTGAGCAACTAATCGACTATCCGATAAGCAAATGCTTATCGGATAGTCCACATGCTAGTCGGACTAGTTGCTTCCCCCCAAACTTGCTGCCTCTATCAGAAAGAGGTGAGGGAGGAGGGAGAAGAAAGGGGGTGCTTCAAAGTGACAGCACCTGGGTTCCACGTGGTGTTTCAAAGTGGCAGTGCCACGTGGAGCCCAGGGTCTGCTGCTCTGAAATGCCACGTGCAGCCCAGGTCCAGCTGGGGACTCCTTAAGCTTAAAGGACTCCTGAGCTTAAAGGTATAGCTCGAGAATGCCGGGGGGTTATCAGGAAGGCGAAAGCGCAAATGGAATTGCGACTGGCTAAGGATGTGAAGGATAACAAGAAAGGTTTCTACAGGCATGTTAACAAGAAGAAGGTGATCAGAGAGGGTGTGCGGCCCCTACTGGATGAAGGAGGTAACCTAGTGACAGATGATTTGGGGAAAGCTGAAGTACTCAATGCTTTCTTTGCCTCTGTATTCACGGACAAGGCCGGCTCCTGGACTTCTGCGCCAAGTGACGCAAGATGGGATGAAGATGGACAGCCCGTGGTGGGTAAAGAACAGGTTAGGAACTATTTAGAAAAGCTAAACGTACATAAATCCATGGGTCAGGACTTAGTGCATCCGAGGGTACTGAGGGAGTTGGCAAATGTCATTGTGGAGCCTTTGGCCATTATCTTTGAAAAGTCGTGGAGATCGGGAGAAATCCCGGATGACTGGAAAAAGGCAAATGTAGTGCCCATCTTCAAAAAAAGGGAAGGAGGACGATCCAGGGAACTATAGGCCGGTCAGTCTTACCTCGGTTCCTGGAAAAATCATGGAAGGGGATCCTTAAGGAATCCATATTGAGGCACTTGGAAGAGAGGAAAGTGATTAGGAATAGTCAGCATGGATTCACAAAGGGCAAGTCGTGCCTGACCAATCTGATTAGCTTCTATGATGAGGTAACTGGCTCTGTGGACGTGGGGAAGTCAGTGGATGTGATATACCTTGACTTTAGCAAGGCTTTTGATACGGTCTCCCACAATATTCTTGCCAGCAAGTTAAGGGAGTGTGGATTGGATAAATGGACGGTAAGATGGATAGAAAGATGGCTAGAAGGCCGGGCCCAGTGGGTAGTGATCAGTGGCTCGATGTCAGGATGGCGGTCAGTTTCTAGCGGAGTGCCCCAAGGTTCGGTTCTAGGACCGGTTTTGTTCAATATCTTTATTAATGACCTGGATGAGGGGATGGATTGCACCCTCAGCAAGTTTGTGGATGACACTAAGCTGGGGGGAGAGGTAGATACGCTTAAGGGCAGAGATAGGGTACAGAATGACTTAGACAAATTGGAGAATTGGGCCACAAGAAATCTGATGAGGTTCAACAAGGACAAGTGTAGAGTCCTGCACTTGGGACGGAAGAATCCCAAGCATAGTTACAAGCTGGGGACCAACCGGTTAAGTAGTAGTTCTGCAGAAAAGGACCTGGGGTTACAGTGGATGAGAAGCTAGATATGAGTCAACAGTGTGCCCCTGTAGCCAAGAAGGCTAATGGCATATTAGGTTGCATTAAGAGGAGCATTGCCAGCAGTTCCAGAGATGTCATCATTCCCCTTTATTCAGCTTTGGTGAGGCTGCATCTGGAGTATTGTGTCCAGTTTTGGGCCCCCCCACTACAAAAAGGATGTGGACGCATTGGAGAGGGTCCAGTGGAGGGCAATCAAAATGATTAGGGGGCTCGAGCATATGACTTATGAGGAGAGGCTGAGGGAGTTGGGTCTGTTTAGTCTGCAGAAGCAAAAAGTGAGGGGGGATTTGATAGCAGCCTTCAACTTCCTGAAGGGAGGTTCCAAAGAGGATGGAGAGAGGCTGTTCTCAGTAGTGACAGATGGCAGAACAAGGAGCAATGGTCTCAAGTTGTGGTGGGAGAGGTCCAGGTTGGATATTAGGAAAAACTTTTTCCCTAGGAGGGTGGTGAAGCACTGGAATGGGTTACCTAGGGAAGTAGTGGAGTCTCCATCCCTAGAGGTGTTTAAGTCTCGGCTTGACAAAGCCCTGGCTGGGTTGATTTAGTTGGAATTGGTCCTGCCTAGAGCAGGGGGCTGGACTTGATGACCTTCTAAGGTCTCTTCCAGTTCTATGATTCTATGTGGTGCTGCCACTTTGAAACACCGCAGAGAGCACGGGGCCAGTGGGGGATTGCTCGAGTTCCCCACTGGCCCTGTGCCTCCCGCAACGCTTTTGCCTTTGAAGTGTAGGCGGAGGCTTATCGACTAATCAAATAGTTGCTGCAGTTTGCATCAACTATTAAGTTAGCCAGTTAATCTAAAGTTAACATCCCTAATTGCGACAGCTGATTTCATTCAAAGGTTGCACCATAAAGGATGCTGTCTAGGTCTGTCATGATTTGGATGGCTTCACTGTAAAGCATAGTACACGTTTTCTCAGTCACAGGAATTTTAATAGATGAAATGAAACTACCAAAGTCACTTTGATACAAAGGCACGAAGCCACAGGCTAAAAGTGAGAGGTGCATGAAGGATGTGGTTGCTCAAGTGATTATGGTAGAGAAACCCCACAAGATGCTTACGATTATGCACCAGTCATATGTGGACCATTTCTGGAACTGGTTCCGCAACAGGAACAGAGATCTAGAGCAATAAAACTAGGAGATCTGAGATCAGTAAGAACATAAGAGCAGCCAGACTGGGTCAGACCAATGGCCTACCTAGCCCAGTATCCTATCTGCCAACAGTGGCCAATGCCAGTTGCACCAGATGGAGGGAACAGAACAGGTAACCATCATGTGATCCCTCTCCTGTCATCCATCTCCAGACTGAGGCTAGGGACACCATTCCTACCCATCCTGGCTAATAGCCATTGATAGATTCATGGAGGTTAGGTCTATCTAGCTCTTTTTTGAACTCTGTTAAAGTCCTAGTCTTCACAACATCCTCTGGCAAGGAGTTCCACAGGTTGACTGTGCATTGAGTGAAGAAAAACTTCCTTTTGTTGGTTATGTTTGCTGTAACAGAGCAGAAAGGCCAAACCTGGAAACCAATGTCATTGCCAGCGGTATGACATCTGCAGTAAACTGACTGGAAGCAGGTGCTAGTTTTAGAATCCACACTTGCTCTAGCACTGAGAAATAAGCAATATTGCGTCCTAGCATTTTAAAAATCAACCTTTGGAAGACTGATGAATTTCCAATCAGCCAGCCAAACAAAACTGTTTATTTTCAGAGCCTAAAACCAGAAGGGATTGTTAGAACATCTAGTCTGACTTCCTGCATCATACAGGCCATTCAAATTCACCCCGATAACTAAAGCTACTGGGCTCAACAAAAAGGTAACCCAAAGCACGTCCGTCCTCAAGAGACGGAGCGGTTCGGCACAGACAGAATAGAGAAGACCAGATGCCACCAGCAACGGTAGGGCACTGATTAATTAGGAGAGAGATGCCTGGGTGATCCACGCCCTATGCTGCTGAGGAAACAGCATGCAAAGCTGTCCAAAGTCACTGCCAATCTGACCTGAGGAATAATTCCTTCCCAAGGCATGGTACTTTCCAGGAGCCGTCCTGCGCGAAGAACACACAGTATAGTCCACCTCCAGCATGCAAGAGTGAAAGGTTCAACACTATGTCACACACCAACCACTCAACAGCTGCTCTTGGTACCAATCTCTACCATCTCCTAATTTCCTGAGTGCGCTACAAGCAGGGACCAATTTTCACCGCCCTCTTGCAACATGCTAGCTTTCTGTTCCAGAGGATGGGGATAGTTACGCAGCGAGGTTCTGCGACGGGCCCAAAGCCACAGAGGGAAGCCAGAGACAACGCTGGGATTAGAGCTGGAGAGCCCGGATCTTCTAATCTCGTCACTGGGGCAGGCCTCTCCCACCTGCAGAGCACAGGAGACTGCCAGATGGTGCCAATTTATACCACCAGCCGAGGATCCAGGCCAACCAACTGAAGCAGCGGCCCTGCACAATAAAATACGCTGTAGGGAGCTAAAAGCAACGGATAATGTATATTTAAAAGGATTACTGACTAGATAGCACAATAGTAGGTGCAATTCAGACATCTGCCCTGATGAATGGACCCAGGTGCCCGTAGCACGGGGATGCTGGGTGTCTGTGCAATTCAGGGCGATTGTTTTGAAGATCCAGACTGGATGGTTCTTTTCTCCCCACAGTTCCTCCCTCCAGCGCCTGTGGTACGTGCGTTGCACTCTCTGGACTCTCTTTATTTCTTTCTAGAATTGCGGTCTAGGCTGGTCCCCATTCTAAGTGCAGAAGGTGGGGGCCCACAAGAGACGTGGACAATATCCTGCCACTAATGGCTTGTGTTCCAGCTCCCCACAGCCACAGAGTCCCTGGCTTGGGATGTGGGTCACAGCCACCCCCCAAATGCAAAGAACCCTTTGAGAACTCAGGAGAGCGCACTGGGGAATTCCTTCCTGCAGGGTACCCTCAAGCTCTTTACCCCTCCCTCTGGAGAGAACGTGAAAATCTGTCATTTCTCCTAGGAGTCCAACAAACCCAAAAAGAAAGAAAATAACCTGATCGCATCTGACTATTCCCTGTTCTACTCACATATCTGTTGTTCCAAGGTTTAGTCCTTCCCTAGGCATGGATGCCGCTGGATTCCCCATGCTTGGGTCTCTGGCTTAAATTCCTATCTCCCAGCTCTCCTCTGGTCACACTAACAGGCACAGGAAGGTCACGGCTTCCCATTCAAAAGCCCACATTCGGCTTCCAGTGGCTCTCCTGGCCTCCTGACAACCCACTTCCTACTTCCCAAGCATTCCTGAGGACTCTCTAGGACCCGCTGTCTATGGTTTTAGCCCATACAGGCAAGGCAGTTAGAGCTAGACCTTGAGAATGAACCCCTGGGAAAAGACTTGTTAACTGAATGGCAGGAATGTCTAGAAAAGGGTATTACCCCTTCCCCATTCATCACAATAGCCATGTCCAACACAGAACACAATATTCCAGGTGTAATCTCATCACCCCTGTGCAGACTGGGAGAACTGCTGCCCTACACAGAGGCATCCCGCCATGGTGCATGTACTTCGAGTCCAAAACAAAGTCACATTGCACTAGCGCATCTATTTTACTCTCCACTAACCGCAAGGCCTCTTCCAGCCCAGCTGATCCCAACATTCCAGAGAATTGCTTCTCCCTCCTGCTGCATTATCCCTGGGATAAATCTAATTGTGCTACGTCTCGGTCGATGTTTCTGTTGTCTTGGGCCCCTTCGCATGTTGCCTGCCCTCAGTGATACATCCTTGAGCAAAGCTTGAGCAAAGCTTACACCTTATTTCATGTCGGATGTCGCCTTTTGCTAGAGCAAAGCAAATAAGACACAAGCTATTCTTATTTGAATTTCTAGTGTAATGTATTTGCTTCTGTTCCTCTCTACAGAAAAACAGAAGACTGTCAATCAACTCTTCCTAAATACCAACTGAACACACTGTGTGTTTAACAGATTTTGCTGTGCAAATGCATGTTCCTGACTTGTTTTGAGTAAATAGATGGGAGGGTGGGATTAAGTTCTTGCTTTGGATGCCAAAAACTATTTGAAGTTGCTTTTCCTTACCTTTGAAAGATTTAACGGTTTACATGAAAAGAGGGGCTCGTTTAAATTAAGACAATGCCCCTGCAGTGCCTCTCACAGAGCAACATCCTACCAGTTCACGCAATCGTTTCAAAATCTGTAAGAGACCAGGAACTTTAAGAGCATAAATGAAAACTTTCCAAAATGTGAGAGCCTGAAGTTTTGGCAGTGAAATAATTGGCCTGATTTTCATAGGCCCCAAACTTCATCTGAAGTCAATGGTAGCTGGGATGTGAACAACTAGTTGACTAACTGAAAAGCGAATGCTTATCGGATAGTCGACAAACTAGTCAACTAGTCGTTCCCCACCCCTTGCTGCCTCTGTCAGAAAGAGTCAGCAAGGGGGCAGAGGAAGTGGAGGGGGTGCTTCAAAGTGGCAGTGCTACGTGGAGCCTGGGGCCAGCTGGGAATTGACCCTGGGCTCCATGCAACACTGCCGCTTTGAAACGCCGCAAGGAGCATGGAGCCCCACAAGGGGACTACGTGAGTCCCCCACCGGCCCCATGCTCCCTGCAGCGCTTTTGTCTTTGAAGTGTAGCAACAGCCCTGAGGCGGTTGCTACACTGCAACGGCAGAGTTGCCCTTATCGACTAATCAAATAGTCGATGCAAATTGCATCAACTACTCAAGAAGCCAATTAATCTAAATTTAACATCCCTAAATGGTAGCAGTAGGTACTTAGCACCTGGGAATATCAGGTCACGTATTTACACTCAGCCTTGATTTTTCAAATTAGGTGGGTACAAATGCGGATGTAATTTACACTGGTAAATCAACTGACACGCAAGGGATTGTTGGTGAACAGAATTAACACATTTGCTTGGGCAATAAAGGTCATTCAGCACACAAACTAGGCACACACTTACCTTTAGGGTTTGATTTTTTGTTTTGCACATTATTGCATGTGCCTAGTTTAGAAACTCACACCCAGAATCCCTGAAAAGCAGGAATTCTGGGGAGGAGGGGGTGAGAGGAGGCATACCCACACCCTTATCGTTAACAATGCTTTAGCCAACCATTAGTCCGCTTTGTGGCTAACATGAAATGATCTCTCGGAAGTTAGATACATTTCTGTGATCAATTCTGCTCATCTTGTCATAGGCGACAAAAAACCTGCAGACATGTATCCGTGAATCAGGATACGAACTGCATAATAACCACGTAGCCCCGAGTGCCAAAACAGCATCACTCCACTCGGTTTGCATCAATGTCACATTCCAGATGGTAGAACGCCACAACAAAGTTAAATCTGGTATTTGGAGAGGACTTAATGAAGCCCTACTAAATGCCTATCTATAGCTAGCTGTAACACTAGTCAGAAGGACAGATTGCACCAATTGTGCCATTTGTGCAAATCCCCGCCTCTCATCTCGTCTCTTTCTCCCCTCCTCCCGCCACAACATTCAGTTTAAAGGTGATGCAGCCGCAAAAAAACAAAAAAAAAAAAAACAAAAAAAATATATAGGTTTCTCCAAGGGGCAGGTGCCAATGCAAAATGCAGTGACCAATTCTGGGTGAAAATTAAAGAGGGGAAGGGGATCTGAAGTAGAGGGCAGAGGTGGGGAGCAGGAGCACGGGGAACTCTTGCGTTGCTGCAGCAGGGGTCCTACCTGGGGAGCTGGGGCTGAGAACTCCAGGGAAGGGGCTGCAGTCGTGCAAGGCGGCTCTGAGCCTGGGTGCTGTCAGGTGGCAGAGCAAGCCTGAGTCCTGGACAGGAGGCCAATGGAAGGAGTAAGGAGAGGAGAGGGAACAAGAGGGGAACCTCGGACAGGCTTCAGAGGGGAAGCCGTGTGAGCCTGTTTCAGCAAAAACGAGGAGTCCAGTGGCACTGCACAGACTAACACATTTATTAGGAGACACGCTCTCCTGAGATGGGACATCAGTGCCAATTAAATTCGAGAGGCTGTGGCTGGCCTCCAACTGCGATGAGAAGGTGAGCGTAACCAATTGGGAAATTACCTATTGTAAGGAGACGGTCATTCCCTGCTTGTTTAAACCTTGTTCGATGGGGTCAAAAATTGGCATCTGAATTCCAGCTCAGCAGTTTCTCATTGCCGTCTGTTTTGGGGAGGGTTTTAGCTGGAAAATGGCAACTTGCAAGTCCAAAACTGTGTGTCTGGGTAAGTTAAAAATGCTCCCCTGCAGGGTTTTGTATGTTGCCACTCTCGAGGACTGATTTGTGTCCACTGAGTCTGTTCACATGGAGACTGTCTGGTTTGTCCCATGGCAGAGGGGCGTGGCTGGCACACGATGGCCTATATCCGTGGTTCCCAACCTGTGGTCTGCGGACCCCTGGGGGTCCGTGACGGTACCGCAGGGGGTCCTCAGAAAGTTTAAAGGTAGGCTCGGGCTCACTTTTCTTTTTCTTTACTTTTTCTCTCCCGGGGGAGTGGGGGGATCTGTGAAATTTCAACAGATTGAAAAGGTTGGGAACCACTAGCCTGTATTACGTTAGCAGGTGCACGTGCGTGATGGTGTGGCAGAGGTGGCTAGGTGTCCACACGTCTACTCTGGTGACAACAGGCGGTCATGCAGCACTAACCTGGAAAAACGAGCTGCAGCACGGCCCTAACTCAGCTCTGTCTTTTCTTCTTATTCTTCCACCAGCAGGGAAGAGGGTCACAGGGCTAGGCTCTGCTTCCTCTGAATCTTGCCAAGGACACACATCTGCAGAAACAGTTTCTGCACTGACCACTACCAGGGACTGTCCCTCCTGTGGCAGACTTACATGTGGTCTTCCTGGCCACGTCAGCAGATGTTTTCATGCCTGATGTCTCGACTGGGCTAAAGAAGCTTCATGTCTCAGCTGAACAGGTTTTGCTGCTGAAAATAGCAGAGGTCGGTGAGGGGGAAATGAAGAGGTTCGAGAGGAGCATTTGATTCTGATGAGACATGAAGCTTCTTTAGCCACAGGTTGGGATAGGATTCAGGGTCAGCGGGGTCTGTCGGGTTGTTGAGGATGTGGGTGGTAAGAGGTCTCACGCTCTTCATGGACTTTGTTTTCACTACTTCTTGTTAGGCCACTTCTCTCTGAGCTTTTGCATATTCAGTACGTGAAGCTGTGTGTTGTCATCTCTGACGTGTATGCTGAGCTGGGCATAAACATCTGACTCGGAAAAGCTCGTTTCTGGAATATTTCAAAGGTTCGTGCAAAAGCAGCTACAAGTGAAAACTCTCCACCAGGCAGACTAAATGCTACATTTGTGAGCTTTTGCACGTACAATGGAGAAGCATTACATTAGGAATTCATGTGCATTTACAGATTGAACCTCTATAATCCAGCACCCTCAGAACCCGACGGGCGCTGAACCAGAGAATCTGCCAAACCATGGGAGGTCAATATTGTCTAGGAGATTACCAACACTTCCATTGCTTAATGGGCACAGGTATTTAGGGGTAAATTGGAGCCAAAAAACAGCACAGAACACAGAGCCAGGACTGGTGGCTGTAAACAAACTTTATGGGATGGTGGGAAACTTGGCCACATCCATGATAAGTGGACATCTGGCTCACTAAAATGCCAGACCATGGATGTCACCAGACCAGAGAGTGCCGGACTAGAGAGGTTCAACCTGTACAGGCAACAGGCATGATGTACTGCTAAGTCTCACACTGAAGGTTGTGGATCATCAGGTCAACAAATTTCAACTCAGAACTATAGAAAACCAACGATAATCACCTGAGAGATACTTTAACAAAGAACATGCAGTAAAACCATTCTGTGGTCATATACTAGGGATGTAAGAGACTAGTCAACTATCCGATAAGCAGATGTCTGTCGGAGAGTTGACTAGTGATGCGGCTAGTTGCTTCCTCCCCCCCCCACCTGCTGCCTCTATCAGAGAGAGGGGAAACAAGGGGGAGAGAACGACAAGAGCCAGTGGTAGGGGGAGCCAGTTTACAAGCCACTTCCCCCCAGCACTGTCTCCGAGGGGGTTGACATCACATGATGATTACCTGTTGTGTTCCCTCCCTCTGGGGCATCTGGCATTGCCGACAGTGGCCAGACAGGATACTGGCCTAGATGGACCTTTGGTCTGAACCAATATAGCTGTTCTTATGTTCCCCTGCAATATACCCCGTTGCCAACTCTGCCCACACATCTATACAGCAACATCACAGGCCCTGAACCACATACGCCACCACATACGGGGCTCATCCAGCTGCACATCCTCTTATGTGATCTATGCCAGTGTTTCTCAACCAGTGGTCCGAGTACTTAGGGGTACTTGAGAAAAGTCTGGGGCGGGGGGGGTACGTCACCACAACTGAATTTTTGTTTTAAGTTTTACAGCTTATTTTGTACTTGTGTGTCTGAAAACTGTAGGTACTGAGCGCACACAATTTTTTTTTTTAAAGGGGTACTTTATATTAAAAAAAAAAAAAAAAAAAACACAACAGGTTGAGAAACACTGATCTATGCCATCAAGTGCCAGCAATGCCCCTCTGCCATGGATATTGGCCATGTTGGACAGTCTGTGACAAAAGGATAAGTGGACACAAATCAGACATCAGGAATGGTAACAGACAGAAACCTGAGGAGGGACACTTTCAAATCCATTATTGAATGCCCAGGGAGGTTAAAGTAGCCATCCTTCTCCGGAAGAAATTTCAAAACCTGATTACAAAGGGTGACAGCTGAACTGGAATTCATTTGCAGTAAGGCTCTTAACACATTAAAGGCAATTTCCCCTCTCTTGATAGCCACATCAACTGCTGTGAATAAGCCGCTTTCACCCTGACTTGATTAGCCTCACTTATGCAAGTATCCTCTTTCGTTTGTTTTCCATATGTATAGGATAATGTTGCTTGTATAGATAGATATACACACACACACACACACACACACACACACGCATGCATACCCTCGCCTCTGTAAACTCCACTCCAATTCATCTGATGAAGTGGGATTTACTCACGCAAGCATGTGCCCTAATAAATCGGTTAGTCTAAGGGCATGTCTACACCAGGAAATTATTTCGAAATAACTCCTGAAATAACTATTCTGAAATAGTATTTCAAAATTAGCATTATTCCCCAGGGAAAGCAGGAGTACAAGTTTCAAAATAGCCAGCCTGTTATTTCAAAATAACGGGCTTGGTAACGTGGACACTCTAGATTATTATTTCGAAACAAGAGGGTGTTATTTTGACATAACTCCCTAGCGTAAACCAGGGCTTAAGTACCACAGGAATCCTCATGGCTTTTGCAGATTCAGACTCATACAGCTCCCCCTCTGAGACCTCTCATCTAACTAAGGAGCGTTTTCAAATGATATAGATGGTCACATTGTACTCCAAATATACATAGCCCTTTCTGGAGAATTGCCACACAAAAAAACCTACCAGCCAGATCCGCCCTCTTAATGCACACCTGCTGGAATGTTCAGGAGTGAGTTTACAATAAACTATTAAAATGGATCAAAAACTCAGACTAATCCCAGCCCAGTGGTTCTCTGCCAGGGGTACACGTACCCCTGGGGGTACACCATGTCATCAAAATATTTGCTTAGTTTTACAACAGGCTACTTAAAAAGGACCAGCAAACTCAAGTTTCATACACTGACTTATTTATTCTGCTCTATATACAATACACTGTAATGCAAGTACAATATTTATATTCCAATCAATTAATGTTATCACTATCGCATAAGTGCCAGATGGTAAAAGTAAGCCATTTCTCAGTCATACTGAGCGGCGACACTTTTGTATGTTTAGGTCGGATTCTGTAAGTCAGGAGCTTTTAAGAGTGGTGGAACGTGGGGGTACACAACCAGTACAAATCGGATTCCTGAAACAGGTGTGTAGTCTGGAAAGGTTGAAACAGATCCAGTGCGGCCTGTCTTCTGTAGGTCTGTCCCACAGACTAAGTGGTTCGGGACAGAGTCTTATTATTCTACAGCATGGAGCAGGCTGTTGGCACTAAACAAATCAATAACTGCAATGGCCATAAGCCATACCATGGGGTGATCGAGTGGGTGGCTGACGTGTTCCCGGGATGGCTGAAAGTGACTAATGCACAGCTAGGCATGGCCTATTGCTATGGCAACTGATATGCTCTGTCTGCATTTTTTTTTTTTTTAATTCAAAAGAGCTGGGGCTGATTTGCCCGTTGTATCCTTCCACTGTGAAGGTCGGTTCATCGTAGAAAGATCAATACAGGGCAGAGAGCTCAACTCTCCCATTTGGTTCTTTAAGGAGTCCCTGCACCAAGAACCACTGTACTATTTCCCTTCTTCTGGAGAGAATCCTTGTTTTCCTGGATGTTCTTCCCTCTCCTTGTTGTTCTTCTCTCCGAGAACATTTGTCAGCTCCAATGTAAATTCTAAATGCCCTCTCCGCCCACCACCCTCTCTCTTTTGTCTTGTATCAGGAAATCCCTTTGCCACAGCTGTGCTGCCTACAAACTGGAGGAGGGAGGATATAGGTACTTGCAAGCCCTTTACAATATGGTGCTCCTCCATGCGCCACGCTGCCAACCCCAAAGAGTTCAAAAAAAACCACCAGCCAGGAGCCGCAAACCTCACGAGACTGGCTCAAAAACCCGTGTGGTTTTATTTAAAATGCAATACATTTGGCGGCAGGGGGTTATTTGCCTTTGTTGCTTTGATCCTGCATGGGTCATGTTTTCGAGCTCTCTTAGCAGCCATGAGGGCTGGTCATTTAATGTAAGATGAGAGCCGAGATTGTGACTCAAGAAATCCAAGTGTTCAACAAAGATACCAAACTATCATGACACTTAGAATCAGAGCTGGAAGAGACCTCAGGAGGTCATCAGGTCCAGGCCCCTGCCCAAGGCAGGACCAACCCCAACTAAATCAACCCAGCCAGAGCTGCGTCAAGCCGAGACTTAAAAACCTCTAGGGATGGAGATTCCACCACCCATTCCAGTGCTTCACCACCCTCCTAGGGTGTGTCTAGACTACACCTCTCTGTAGACAGAGAGATGTAGATTAGGCACATCGAAATTGCTAATGAAGCAGGGATCCAGCTCCAGTCCATGCTTCAGTTCTCAGCTGTAAAGAGTGAATAATAATCCTTCCCTGCGGCCACCTTTTGTCAGTCCTGCCTCTCTCTCTAGGCTGTGAGGTCCCCGGGGCAGGTGTGTCCCACTGCCTGTCTCAGTGGGGTTGCACTCCCAGTTGGGCCCCCGGGTATAAAGAACAAGTTTGTTCTGTGACCAACTTGAAATCGATAGGTAGGTTTGCTGTACACGTCATGTGTTCTTGTGTCTGGTTCTTCATTGGATAATGCATTTGGCCAAGCACAAAGAAGAACATAAAAACAGCCAAACCAGGTCAGACCAAAGGTCCATCTAGCCCAGTATCCTGTCTGCCGACAGTGGCCAATACCGGGTGCCCCCGAGGGAATGAACAGAACAGGTGATCATCAAGCAATCCATTCCCAGCTTCTGACAGAGGCTAGGGACACCATCCCTACCCATCCTCGCTAATAGCCATTGATGGACCTGCCCGCCATGAATTTATCGAGCTCTTTTTGGAATCCTATTAAAGTCTTGAGCTTCACAATATCCTCTGGCAAGGAGTTCCACAGGTTGACTGTGCGTTGTGTGAAGAAAAACTTCCTTTGGGTGGTTTTAAACCTGCTGCCTATTAATTTTATTTAGTGACCCTTAATCACAATTTAACATCCTTAATAAGAACTCTGGCTAATTGTGTAGTCTATACAATTTGTATCAACTACCCGATTAGTCAATAAGAAGCCGCTCTGCAGAGCCGCAGTGAGGGTAGCTCCCTGAGCCAGCTGGAGCCAGGACCAAGCAAGCCTAGCTCACGCTAGCTCTGGGAGCCACCCACGCTACAGCTCTGCATTTTAAAAGTAGTAAGAGCCACCGGGTTTTGCAGCAGCCTCCCTATCCCACCCCCCCCCCCAACCCCTGCTGCCTCTGATAGATTTGCATTAACTAGAAAGTAGGAATAAGGGATCTTCCGGAAAAGGGTTTATTTTCCGCAAGATCCCTGTCTAGACTGGCGCTTTTCTCCGGCAAAAACCCTGAGCCGGAAAAAAGCGGCAGCCATGTAAATGCAAATGCCGTGGGGGATATTTAAATCCCCCGTGGATTTGCAATTCCGAAGTGTCTCATTAGCATCCCTTTTACGGAAAGGGGTGCCAATGTAGACACAGCCCTAGAGTTTTAGATTCTGTCAGGGCAGAAACCCTCTCTCAGTAGCAGACAGTGTGTTAAGAACCAAGAGGCTCAAATAGCTTACAGATGTAGCTGACATTCTGAGCGCTTACCTGACCCATTTGAAGTCCATACATCACCAAAACGTACCCACTGCAAATATCCCATGTCAGAGATCATCTGGTGTCCCTAATGCCCTAAAAATTAGGCTTTTCTGCAAAGGTCTCTGCTTATGTCTCCACCTGTTTATTTAAGTGTCACGTGACTTGCAGTGTCAAACCAATCGAAACTAAGCAAAATAAAATAAATAATATGGAGATATACCATTTCATAGAAATGGAAGGGAGAGGTCATTGAGTCCAGTCCCCTGCCCTCACGGGAGGACCAAGTACCATCCCTGACAGATTTGCCCCAGATCCCAAAATGGCCCCTTCAAGGATTGAACTCACAACCCTGGGTTTAGCAGGCCAATGCTCAAACCACTGAGCTATCCCTCCCCCCAAGCACGTGATTTCTTGAGAGCCCAACATTTATATAAAAAAAAAACCCCACACACACACACACACAACCACAAAGAGGAAGATTTCTGTTTCTCTCAGCTCAGTCACTGACAGATTACTGCACTTGCACTTCACTTTCTCTTGAAGAACACTTAGACTATTCGTTAGTGAACCCCAGCGAGGCGAATAAAGCAGCCACAGAGCAGAAGGTTAAAAGGCAGGCCAGCCATTCCAACGCCACCATCAATGCCCTCTACTTTGCTGACATCGCTGAGTCAGTGAGGAGCCCAAGCAATCTGTGTGGGCGGCTGCTGAAATCGCCCCGGCAGATAATTTAATGCTTGTTCTTGTGTTGCTTAAATAGAAGCGGCACATTGCACGAGGGCGGGTAATGCGGAGCCCACTGGCCAAATGCAGCTCGGAATAACACCGCTCCATCTTTAAAAAGACAGTGCTCAGAATACATGTCCCAGTATGATGGATCTAAATAGAGAGGAGCAGACGCTAAGAGCATCCCCCTGGAGAAGAGGGTGACGGATCTGTTCCGTTAATGCAAATCAAGCACAACCTTCAGGATCCTGGAAAGTTGCCAGTGCAACTGACTGGAGCAAGGTTTGATCCAGAGGGCACCGCCGGGGGAGAAAGGTCTGTGAAGCAGCCCACGTGGATGGAACTATGAGGTGTCCCACGACATGACCCCCCCCCCAAAAAAACCAGCTACCTGCCACATAAACCCCCAAATCTGCCCTTCAACCAACCTATTTTTTGAAGGTAGGAGCTTCAAGCAGCATTGCCAACCTCGGGAGGAAAAAAAAGCCAGGGATCAGATCCTGAAAAACCATGAGACTGGGCCCACAAACCATGGGCTTTAGAAAACAGGATCAAACAGGCTTTGCATTGGTCGTTTGACTTTATAATGCCCCTCTCCTGGCAACTTGTATTCGATTTCAGGAGGAAATGAGTTAAATTTTAGGGCAGACACACAGAGCTCTTCAGGTCTGGGAAAAATGCTTCCAGCATCATCGCAAACATGCAAGGGGGAGGAGGGGCGGGGATTAGCATATGTAGTTAGCACATATAAGGGACTATTCAAGATAGAGCGCCCCATTAATTCCTCTGTAGCCACAGGACACAAAACCGGGATGGTGGGTTACAGATTGTTAGGATAAGCCATAGCTCCAGCGTCTCTGTTCAGTCCATGATTTTTAGGGTCGAGAAGAGTGATGAATTTAAGCTCCCAGGCTAAGTGCTGTGTGGGTTCCCTTGGAGGATAAGGCCTGATACATGAGAGGCAAAGCAATTGCTTTGTGAAGAGTGTTCACCCAAGGCGGATAGGGTGTTGGTCTTAATTTCTTGTGCGAGTTTGTTGGAGAGCGCAGGGACTGTCTGGTTTCACCCACAGCTGCTGTTGGGATATTTAGTGCCCTGGGAGAAGTACACCGCTCACTGGGATAGGCATGCAGAGATGGCCCATCCATTGGAGGATTCGAGGCAACTGGCCCAGGTCTGGCGCCTTGGAGGTCCCAGGGGAGGATCAAGGGGACTAGCAGGGGACTTGCCACCCAGTCCCACCCCCGCACTCACCAGCAGCAATGGGAAGCAGAGTGACCCGGCCCCAACCCACTCCCCTGGCTCCCGGCCCGCCCCTCGCACCCAGCGCAGCGGAGTGGGCTGGGACTGCGTAGCCCCACTTCCCCTGCCACTAACGGTGAACGTGGGGCCAGGCCTGACCCCTGCTGCCGGCGCCAGACCCCCTGAGAGGCAGCATTCGGGGGGGCTTGGGAAAAGGGGTGGGATGTGAGCGTGGAGGGGGTGGGGACTTGGGGAAAGAGGTAGGAAAAGGCCAGGAGGCATACACGGGGGCAGAAGTGTCCCAGATTCCCCCCCCTTCCCAAGGGATGGCCCTGTAGGCATGTATAGGACCCATGAATCTGGAAAGGCAAGTCATGGGGCATCGGTCACTGCAGCAGTAGGAAATACGCCTGCACAGTTTGACTCGGTTGTTCTGGCAGGGCCTGGTCTGCAGGGAGCGTGGGCCTCATGATGAAGAGCTTGGAGAGGTTAAGGGTTACTTGTAGGGAGGTTAAATATCGGTTAATTGAAGAGTCGAGTAACCTTGTGAATTCTTATCAGTTAGTCAGCTATTCTATAGCCCCTGGGGGCCGGGCCAGCAGCCAGTGAGCTCCTGAGGAGTTCCCTGCCACCTCGCGCTGCTGCCTCTGTGGGGTGCCAGGCCAGAGCTGGTCCGTGAGGGGAGCCAGTTTAAAAACCAGCTCTCCTCACGGACCAGCTGCCTGTCGCCCCGTGCTGCTGCCTCTGATAAAGAGGCAGCAGCGCGTGGTGGGCGGGTCTGAGCTCCCAGACCCAGCATGAGCCGGAACGGAGCCGGGCTGCCTGCCCAGCTCCTAATACACTTTAATTGCAGAGCTGCAGCGGGGGTAGGTCCCGGACCAGTCATGAGCCAGGACTGAGCCAGACTGCTAAAATTTAACTGGCGGGGGGGGGAAAAGAGAGAGAAGAGAAGAGGGGGAAAGAGAGAAATGCATGTAATCTATAGCATTAACCTACATGCTTTTGCTTACTGATTAATCAACTATACTGTTACATCCCTAGTTGCTTGATGGCCATAAATGGGATGGTATCCCCATCAAGTATGGGCTGTAGCTGCTTGAGGATACCCCTCATGGTTCCAGGGCAGGATGGTAGGTTACAACTAAGGGGGTGTAGTGCAAGAGGGGTTTCTCTCTGTGTTGAAGTGGATTGTCCCTGGCTTTAAAGCTTACTACAACATAACCCACTAACCTCCTTTTTTTCCCCCCAGGACTATGGATGTGTTAATGGGCCACACTCTCCTTTGAATAGTCCCTTACAACACCAACTACTTATGCTAAACTATTTTAGCTGTGACACCAGGAGTACCTTTTCCCAGACCTGAAGAGCTCAGTGTCGTTGGATAGCTCACCACGCTCACCAACATTAGTTGGTCCAATAAAAGATATTACTTCATCCATCTTGTGTCTCTAATATCCAGGGACTACGCTGAGTGCAGCCTTGAATGCATTCCCGCCTCTCCCCAACAGCTGAAATGCAGATTTGGTGGAGGCTGACGGCACAAACATATTTAAGGAAAACTGGAAGGGAGAGAACACAAAATAGTTCAGACTTTGTTTAATCTGAGCTATTCCTAAGCAGCATGAGACTGATTTCAATAGAATTGCAATGCTTCCAACGGCATCTCATTTTTAGGAGGAGCGTCCCTTCAAAATGGAAGGAGGGGGTGGTGGGAAGGCAGCCACGTTGGCGGACAAAAGGGGGTGCTCTTGTCCAGTTCTTGCACGCATAAGTAATCAGTGGAGAGCTTCATCATGTGTAGGGTTGCCAGGTGTCCGGTTTTGAACCAGACAGTCCAGTATTTGAGCTTTCTGTTCGGGAAACAAATTGAGAAAATATAAGTGTCCGGTATTTTCCTAAATAAGATGTAATGTCGATTGTGATGTAATGTCAAGTGTGTCCGGTATTTTTGTTGAAACCATCAGGCAACCCCAATCGTGTGATAAGTTTAAAACAGAATGGGGAATGCCTAATTCATCCTTATTTAGAAATACACCACACCAGGCCTAGCAAGTGGAGCTGAAAAATGAACAACGAACACCCTAGAAACACAAGTAACTCTCAAAGTAGCAAGCCTTCCAGTTATTTTTTTCCAATCGTGATTTGGATGAGCTGAGAAGATCCTTACACGCAACAATATTTTTACAAAAGCAACCAGCTTTCAGAGCCTTCCATATCTATTACTGACCTTTATAATCCCTAAATAATAGGTTTAAATAATCAATTCGGTCATAAAGTATCTCAAAACAAGTGTAAAGTTTTTCTTCTCTATAGAATTTTGATCACCATGTGAGTTTATACCTTGCTCCGTAATTACAATAAAATGATTTTAGTTTTTAAAAAAACTCCTAGCTGTCCAAACAGCTAAAAATAGTTTATTTTAAATTATTCTTCCTTCCCACAGCCTCTCCCTGTCCCAGAACTCAGCAGGAACTCAGCCCTACAGCACCTCTGCTTCTCCTACGGTTCTTTAAACAGTCCCCATGCCTAGGAGGCTGCGGGAAGGTCCCATCTCTCCCCTTCTCAGCCCGTAGGATGGCAACTCCTGGAGCTCTTCTCCCACACCCGTACTCTGCCTCTCCCCGTTTTAGGGGAAGAGGAGGAAGGTGGCGGGAAGGAAAGGAAAACAAGTGTCCACATCACAGAGGTAGGTCAAGACAGGCCCACCAACCACCAACCGGGGGGGGAAGCAGGAGGGGGTGTAGAGGACAACTGCCCCAGGGCCTGGTGATTCAAAGGGGCCAGGGCTGCCAGCTGCCGCCATGGCTGCTGCAGAAGCAGCGGTGGCTGAAGATCCAGGCCCTTTAAATTGCCACCAGAGCCCTGCACGGCATGCTCCGAACGGCACTGAAAGGCAGCGCTGAGAGCCGGCCTCCCCGGCCCTGCCCCTTATGACCAAGGCCCCACCCCCTTTCAGGAGCCTGAAGCCACCTCTCTCCCCACCTAGCCCAAGGGTCCAGCGAGTCTATCGGCTCACCTGGGTCGAGGCAAGGCTGCTCACGTTGACCTAACTCCACAAGGGTAGGTCTACAACACCACAGGAAGTCGACGTAAGGTACGCAACTCCACCCACATGAATAACGTAACTGGATTCAACGTATCTTAGGCTGACTTACCAGGGGTTCTGTGGGAGACACTCCCCCATCAACTTACCTTACTCTTCTCCTTTTGGGATAGAATACTAGGGTCAATGGGAGAGTGATCTGCAGTCAATGTGGTAGGTCTTCACTAGACCAACTAAATCAACTGCCAGGGCATCAATCTCAGAGCCTCGATCCTGGCTGTAATGTAGATTTAACCTACATGTTTATGTAACTGCCACCGGGCAGATTTGAACCTGGGACCTCGGGAGCTGACTATAGGAGCCTCTACCCTCTGAGCTAAAAGCCAGCTGGCTCCCAGCCCATGCTGTAGAGGTCTCTTGATCTTAACTGTTGCTGTGGTCAAGGTGCCACTTGCATTTGCTCAGTAACCACACTAGGTGTGTGGGTTACTTTTACACCAGTTTCACTCCCACTGATGTAACTTGTCCATCGCACCAATTTAGTAACTCCACCTCCACAAGAGGCATAGAACCAATGCTGATGTAGCTAGGTTGACACTGCCAACTGACAGTTCACTCAAGGCAAGTGCTCCTGAGGAGGACGCATGCCCTGCCCAACACCAGGAGCAAAGTGTAGACATGAACAAGGGATTAGGGATGTTCGATAGCGTGTAACTGAATAGTCATGTAACTGCACAAAATATTATTGGTTACACAATCATTCAATAGTCCCCAGGGTGGGGTTAGCAGCCAAAAGCCTTGAAAGCCGGCTTCTCACATGTAGTGGCTCCTGCCTGCCCCCTCAACCTCCATACTGCTGCCGTTCCATCAGAGGCAACAGCGCTGGGAGCAGGCAGCTCTGCGGATCTAGTGCTCATGAAGAGCCAGCTTAAAAGCTGGCTTCTCACAGGCACTGGCTCCTACCTCGCCCCCCGCCCAGCTTCCTCTGATAGAGGCAGCAAGCGGGAGGGGGAGTGCGTGTACTTGATAGGATTAACCAATAAACCCAGGCTTATCAGTCAATCATGTACACGACTACACGCTGACATGCCTACAAGGGATGGAATTACTGGGGCAGCTTTATACCTACTTTTGGCATCTCAACTACAAAAAGAAGTTGAACTATGCCCTCAGGAGTCAATCCTGCAATGCGCTGAGCAGCTCAGATTGTAAAAGCTTCAGGGCAGCGATTTGTCCCATTTGTTGGTAAAGCGCCAGGCAAGTTTACTATGCTGTAACAATAATTAATTATTAAGTGACGCGGTTTTACGTTAGGGCAATGATTAGCAGGCTGAAGGCACAAAAGCTCTTCAATTGCATTCTTGGGAGGAGAATTTACAGGGGGCTGCTTTGAAGTCTTATCGATACATTCCTCTTCCAACTACCTCAAACAATGCAAACCCCTCGTCTCCCACGCACAATCTGAGAGGGCGTGCAGCAATCAAATTCAATCACAGGTGAAGAGAGGGGGAGAGAGCTGAATCAAACTATTTCAGAGTTTTGTGTTTCCTATAGGGAAATGGATTCTCTTTGGTGCCGTCAGTTTGCAGCTGTCCTTAATTATAGCTGTTCGAGTCAAGTTGGCACTCAAAGGATTAGATCTAGGAAAGGAGTGTGGAGAAAGTGCTTTATACAGGTTGAACCTCTCTAGTCTGGCACTCTCTGGTCCAGCAACCTCCGTGGTCCAGCATGGTCTTAGCCAGATATCCACTTTCCATGGGTGTGGCCAAATTTCCCATGGTCCCATACAGTTTTACTGCCACCAGTTCTGGCTCTCAAGGTTCTGTGCTGTTATTTAGCGCTAATTTACCCCTACATGTCTTCCACTGCTTCCCGGGCTGTGAGAAGTGTTGGTAATGCTGCTAGACAATACTGACCTCCCATGGTTCGGCAAATTCTCTGGTTCAGATCCCAAGGGTGCCGGACAAGAGAAGTTCAATTTGTAGCATGAACACAGAGAGACCACCCCCCACAAAGCAAAGCTTGTACAAGCTACTGGAGATTTCTCCAGCATCTTAGGGGGCTCGGCACGTGGACAGTACTTCTATTTCCTGCTGGCCTGCCACTTCTGCCCTCCACCAGCCTGACATGGCCAGGCTTTGAAAGGCCATGAGGAGCCTGAAGTACAGTGGAGCATGTTTCTTCAGATATTTCCTCCCTGCGAGCCCCCTGGAAGGACCACGGCAACACGCTGCACTAGCCCCTTTTCCATTCAAGTCAAAAGTTAAGAGATTCACGCCTCACTTCCAAAGTTCTCAGGGCCTGGCTGTCTCCAGAGCGCTGCCATCCATAGGGATCACTGGAGAAGGCTCTGCAGACCATGGCATGAAATCATTGGGCCAGCGAACATCGGCAGCCAAACTTCCATGGACTTCAACAGGGCCACGGGGGCTTAGTGGTTGGACTCCACTTCTGGACTTCTTCACAGAAAGGAGCCGACTGAGACCAAGTCAGCTTGCCTTTCTCTCCCACCTTCCTGCCCACAGACACCTTGCTCCTGGCTCCAGTTCAGTGGCAGGAGAAGGAAAGAGTGAGAGGAAGAAAGGAACGGCGAGTGGAGACAGCTCCCTTATTAACGGTGTGGTAGAACCACCATTCCTGTGGCAGGCACTTTAGGCAAGAACGAGATTGTGCTCTTCTTCCCAAACTGTTTTCACTTACCCCTTCCTTCCCAGCCAATTTCCACTGCCCGGCCTATCCTCTCTCACAGTTAACCATTTGCCTCGCATTGTAAATTCTTCCCAGCAGTGCTTGTCTTACTGGTACACGAAGTGTGAGGCACACCAAGAATGAACGGATAAGACTTTGCGCTGTCAGAATGCGCTCTCCTGAGGTCATCAGGACCCTTCGCTGAAATGTCTAGCGGTCGTCCTCCCCCCCAGAGTCCACATAGGGAAAGGGAAGCACAGAGAGCTTAAGAGAAATGCCCAGGATAACAGAGCAAGTCAGTGGCAGAGCAGGAGGAGTTAGCACCCGGGAGTCTTGACTCCCTTACCTAGGATCTAAAACCACACTAGAAGCCACAGCTTCACCTAGAAGGAGTCCCTCTTGCTCTTATGTTGCTTAGATTAGCAATGAAGAAAAGGAAGAGAAGATGGATTTCTCTGTTCGCATGTCACATTCGACAGAATGATTAAACCCCACCAATGTCATAACAGTAGGAGAATGTACCCCACCCCGAAAGGTCTGGAAGGTTGAACTAGATGCAGAGGTGTTTTAATGTAATTTTTGCTATGTCTCAATACAAAACAAAACCAAAACATGAAACACACACACCCCAACGCAGACGCACAATCCAAGCCTGGAGAGGTAGGAACAAATGATCTTATTATTTCACTTCATATTATTCTTACAGAAATCCCTTGCCCAAAACCTCATCTTCTTTATTCCTTGCATCTACCACACATTTCTCCCCTCCCCTGGCTGGCTTGCCTCCAGACACCTTACGTTCCTAGCCACCGTCACAGCTAATATCATCCCTCTTCCGCCCTCTCGCCAGCCAGCACGAGGATACCACAGGTAGAACCTATTAGTCCGGCACCCTCAGGACCTGACCAGTGCTGAACCAGAGAACTTGCCGGACCTGGGAGGTCAAGATTGTCTAGCAGCATTTCCAACACTTCCACTGCTTCCTAGGCTGTGAAGACATTTAGGGGTAAATTAGAGCTAAATCATAGCATAGAGCACTGAGAGCCAGGACTGGCAGCTGTAAACAAAGTCTATGGGATGGTGGGAAACTTGGCCACACCCATGATAAGTGGACATCCGTCTCACTAAAATCACGCCGGACCATGGATGTTCCCAGACCGGAGAGTGCCAGATTAGAGAGGTTCAACCTGTAATGAGTAAACAGGGGGTTCAGCTCTGACACAGCCCATTACAGCTGGCTGAGCAACAAATAGCCAGATCAGTCTGCAGCCTTAACAGCCTCCCCCTGGAATCTTGCAGAGGAATCTCCAGGACACCAAGATTCATTCCAATCCCCCGAACTCATTTTTATTTAGAATTCCGAGGGAGCATTTGGGCTCGTGTCGATAGACCGAAAGGCCTAGAAACAGCAAAACCTTGGAACGGAGCGAGGATGCCATAATTCAGCGGGTAAAGTTACTGTCAGCAAAGCACTGAGGAAAGTGACCGTGTGGAACAGGAAGCAGAGATATTTACAACCTAAATGCGCAACTAGATTTTTTTTTTTTTAAACTTCTAAATAAAGGAGAGAAAAAAAAAAAAACCATGGATTGTGGAACATGCCAGGAAAAGTGCAATATTTAAAGTTTCAGAAGCTGGCAATCCCCCAGATATCTCCAGGATAGACAATGGTACGGAGCCTATCCAACCAACCTGCCCCATGTGTGAGTAAGAATCAACTAGATGATTAGGGGGTCTACCCAGGAGCTAGTAGAAGTAGGATTTTGTGTGCGTATGCATGTGCGTGAGCGTGTGCGTACCTCTGCTCAAGCTAGTCCACTAAAAACAGAAGTGCTAGCACATAACATGCCCCATTCCCTATTTCATTACTCTCCCAGCCACTATGCAGACTTACTGCAAGGAGGTGACTCCTTGCCTAAGACCCGCTAATCACCAGCTTAGCTGTTAAGGCTGCAAAGAAAAGAGTGTGCAAATGCTGTGTGGATACCTTTCCGTCAGGACCCAGTCTGAGAACCCAAGATCATTCTTTACGTAGGTCACCGAATATCCATCAGAGGCTGGGCTGGCCCACAACATTTTGGCACCTGAGGCGGGGAGCTCAAATGACACCCCCATGTCCCCTCACTTGGGCCAAATCTTTGAAAGGTCTCAATTCTCTGGGTCCTACTGGTGCCCCTTCCCCCACACTCTGGCACCTGAGGCGGCTGCCTCAGTTTGCCTCATGGTAAGGCCAGCCCTGATCAGAGGGTAACAATTTTTACTCACTGCAACTGTCAGCTGAACATGAATCACCGAGTTAGAGGTGCAAGACGGGGTAACCCGTTCCCCCACCACGTAGCCAACCACTGCATATTTCTGCCTGATGTACAAAAGCATCTTCCAGAGATACACCAAGAGCTTGGGCATAAGGCGGACACAAATGTCGTGCCAGAAGGAAGGGCTTGCACCCTTCCCAGAACTGTTATCTCGGAAGGGGAAAGAGGATGTGTCTAGGGTTCCATTGTGAATTTGGCACTGAATAAGGCCATTCTTCACCCCACACAAGGCTCACATTCATCCAAAGGGAAATTACAGGGGCCGTACCCGCTCAGAGCGCAAGCTGGAAATCTGTGTAGGAGGCATTCTCGTTCCAAATATAAACCCTAAGCCGACATACAACAGGGACACTCAGCTACAATTTGCATCTGTCACGGTTCAAGGTAACTGCGCCTGCGTTCCCCTCATTGTGGTCCAGCAATGGCACCCACTTGCAGGCTTTTTGCACCACGCTTGGGTGCCTCTCTCCCTTCCGAGCAGGCTTTTTCCAGGCTGCACAGCTCCTAGCCTACACCACAAATTCCTCAGCAAGCCAAATGGACTAAACAGCTGGCATCTGCACACTGGTTTCTCACCAGAAGCTCTAAACAGTTTATCTGGTCACAGGAGTAAGTTACCATGCGGCCCTTTCTAAGCAAGCACATTTATTCTTAAGGGGAAAGCATTACATAAAATACATACAAACATTAACAACTATACAAGAAGCTACATGCCTGCTAATCATCTTAACAGAGTCCACTCCCTGCTCCAACAAGGCTTTTGGTACGTGATCATTCCATCAAACCCCTCCTGGCGTATTTTTCCATGGTCACAATTTTAGATCAGCTTTAACTCACAACAAACAATCCTGGATAGTTAATTCTTCCCTTGATACAACGTGGACCACTGATCTTGGCCTCAAGTAGCAGGTGAACAGCAGACAATGCTTCTCGGCTTAGGGCGTAACTTCAAAAGGTTGGCTCTTTGCAAAGATCTCTTCTCTGGCTGTGCACTCTCCTCCCCTCTACGAAACCAATTTTGCTTTGCTCCAGAAGTTTACTCTTGGCTGGCACTTTGTTTATAAGGGCACGTCTACACAGCAGGGCTGAAGCCAAAACAAGCTACACAACTTGAGCTAAGTCAATCACGTAGCTTAAGTAGAAATAGCTTATTTCAGCTTTTGGCGCTATTGACACATTAGGAAGTCCAAGTTAGAGCCCTCTTCCTCCGCCTTCCCTTACTCCTCGTACAATGAGGGTTACAGGAGTTGAAGACTTCCAGCTCAACATTGTCAAAATAATGCTGCTGTGTATACATAACCTAATAGTCCTCTGAAGCACTTACCACCTCCCAGAGTTTACATTGGTCACCTCCCGGCCTTAGAAAAAAATTACATACAATACCACAATGATTTTGCATTTTTAATAGCTTGGCTGAGAAAGCTTTGCAACTTATCTTTTAAAACCTGTATTGAGTTATTATAGGAAATTGATTTCTCTTTCAGAGCATCCTTTCAGGATAACCATTTAATACCTTTTAAAAACAATGCGTTTGGGAGCAGAACACCCAAGTTTCCTCCCACACTTTTGCTTAATGCATGGCTTTGAAAACATACACAACTTGTGTCAGACCATGAGTGACCCTCACTTGCTTTCCAGCTAGCATGGACTTATATTTCTCTGTTGTTTAAAGGAAACAAAGTCTGACACATGCCAGGGTGATGACACAACAGTCACTGCATTTGTCACTCTGCATTACCACAATGCATAGAATGGAGGATAATACTGGAACCCCTGCCTATCTCTCACTGTGATGGTTTCTAAATTAGTGGGCCTCTCTCCTCTACACCAGCCTTTCCCTAGGAGAAATCCTAGCTCCTCAGTTTTGGTGTAGGAGAGGGAGTTTTCATTGCTGCATCCTGCACGGTCACTGCTGTGCTGTTTTTTAAAGCAGTCAGACAACATTATGGGCCTGATTCCAGCTTCACTGCACGAGTGCAAATTGGTGAGAGCGGTCAGCGAGCACAGAGAGGTGCCCTCTGACCTTGGTTCACCATTAGATCCAGCAGCATTTTACACTGGCGTTGCTCTGTGTAACCAGGCCTTCCATCTATAGCGAATTGCTTACAGGGAACTCCCGCAGAAGGGAGACAGTCACGGTGGAATCATTCTCCCAAAACACACACCGCTCCTTACTGAGTCAATGTCAGCGCTCGGGAACAGCAAGCCCTGCAAGCCACGATGAGCATGCTTGAGATGCAAACAGCTGATCAGTGTCCCTGCATAAAATGTCCGATAATCCCTTCCCAGACGAGGCATCTGCCGTCCAGAGCTGGATCCCAGAGACACAAACACAAAAACGATCCACTGCAGAGTCCCCGAACCCTTTCCCAGACATTAGGGGAAAAGAGACCCAAATTCATCCCCCCAGTTGGTGTTAGCAGATGAAGACATACGTAGCACGGTGACGGGCTCTGGAAATCAAAGAGGGGAAGGCACAAGGAAACGCTGCCCTCGTTTTTAGAGGACAGAATGAGTCAGGAAGGTAGGTGGTGTCAGATTCCTTTAATCCCCCACCTTTGGGTGCTGTATTTAGCACCCTCCAGTGAGCAAAGCACAAAGATCTGCTAGGGTTGCTGTGCAGTGTTTCCTACAAACCAGGAGGGTTTTTCTGTTCCCTCTGCAGCCAGCAACAAGCTGCCAAAGGAACGGGCCCAATCCTTCCCCCCACGCCTCTCCCCGCCCAGGGCCCCTGCTGATCCCTGCTAAGAGCACACAATTGGGTGGTGAAATTTTGCAGAGGAATCGCACGTTCTCCTGAGACAGCAGCAGTCACCCCACATCCAGCAGCCCCCCAAAAACCAGCTTCATGTTTTTATTTCCTCCCCTGGGCGTCTCCTCCAGAGAGAAACCCAGGGGGCTAACCCAGGGCTGTGCAGCCAGGGGAAGAGCTGTCAGCTGTCAGATTGGGATGCCTGGCTGAGCAGGGAGAGCTGCTGTAGGGCAGGGTCTGGGAGAGGGGCTGGCACCAGGGCCCATATTACAAGCTGGGCCCTGCCCCATTTCCCATGCCATGTTGCTGCCCAGAGAATAACCCCAGCAGGTGGGGGGAGGTACTGCCACTGGGGGAAGGGAGGCATTCAACCCGTACTTTGATGGGGGGGGGGGAATTTTCAATCGCACTGGATTTAATCCACACTAGGGAGTCTCCCCTTATGTCACAGGTTCAGTAACTCCCTCCCTGGGCGCAGAGGGACCCCCCTTCCCCCACACAGACCCCGCCCGCAGCAATCCACGGGGGGACCCCTGGGGACCACCCCCCTGAGGTCCATGCCCGGGGGCCCTCACCCCCCATCTGGGGCAGGGACACCAGGGCAGAGCAGCGGGGAGGCTACCTGCAGCCAGTTCCCCCCCCAGGTCCATGCCCGTGGGCCCTCCGGGGCGGGGCGGGGGCGGCCATACAGGGCCAAGCCAGGGGGAAGGACGGGTCCGATCTGCACGGGAAAGCACGGCGCGTCTCCAGCCTGGGCGCCCCCCACCCGACCGTCAATCCACCCCCCCCGAATCCCCCCCATCAACTCCGGGGGGCTAGCGCAGGGCTGAGCCGCCAGCGCCTCGGGCAGGGGCGCGGGGAGCAGCCGGGGAGACCGCAGCGCCCCGCGCACCCGGGGCGCGTCCCCTCCAGGGGCACCGGCGCGCCCGGCTCCCGCCGCCGCCTGCGCCCCCGCGGCGCGCCCCGGGCGGGATCTACCTTCTCCTGGGCTCGGGTGAGCTTCTTCTGCATGTTGCTGGCGATCTTCCCCGCCGTGACGCCCTTGCCCAGCTCGGCCATCTCGCCCCGCGCGCGCCGGTGGCCCCGGGGATCAGCGCAGCAGCCGGAGAGCGGGGCCACCCGGGCGCCCAACAATGGCCATCGCCGTCTCCCGGCCCCGGCGCCAGCCCCAGCCTTTTAAAGACACAGCGCCCCGGCCGCTTCTTAAAGGCGCCGCTCGCTCGCCCTGCAGCCCACCGCTCCCCCCCAACACATACACACACACACACACACACACACACAGCCCTCTCGCAGCCTGCTCCCCGGGGGCGCACGGGGCCTGCGCCCCGACACGGAAAACCTTCGCTCGTCCCTCGGAGCGCTCCTTGGACTTCCCAAGCCGTTCCCAGGATCCCACGGTCCCTCTCTGAGCACGGGCCCATCAGCTGGTTTTAGTCCTGCCTGACATTGACTGGTGCAAACCCCAACACACCCCAAAACTTCACTGCTTCTCCATTCCACATGAGGATCATGCAGAACTTTAGAAGGCGACACCTGGGATTCGCCTGCCTCTAAAGCCCTGGTGTCTATCTAACACACTAGCCACACGTGGCTATTTGGCCTGTTGAGTGTGGCTAGTTGGCTTGAACAAGGTGGCTATTTGTCCGGGTGAGACACTACAGTGGCTACTGCTTCAGAACCGGTTGGACACGGTGGTTAAAACATTGCTCCTTACAATGGCCACCTGGTAGGCCCAGATTGTCAAAGATACTTAGGGATGCTCTGAGTTTCTAGAAGTGGAGGGCCCCTGAGACATATTTGAATGGTTCTGATCCCCTCTGGTTGATCTTCTCAAAAAAAGAGGTTTTAGAATTAGGAAAAGTACAGAGAAGGACAACAAAAACAATTGGGGAGGGGAGGAAGAGTTGCTATTATCAGGAGAGATTAAAAAAACAGATACAGTTCAGCTGGGGAAACAGACAACTGAGAAAGGGGGGTATATAGAGGTCTAGAAAATCGTGACTGGTAAAGAGAAATTGAAAAAGGAAGTGTTATTTACTCCTCATAAACACAAAAACTAGGGGTCACCGAAAGAAGTTAATAGGCAGCAGGTTTCAAACAAAGAAAGTATTTCATCGCACAACGCACAGTCAACCAGTGGAACTCCTTGCCAGAGGATGTTGTGAAGGCCAAGACTTTAACAGGGTTCAAAAAAGAGCTAGAAAGATTCATGGAGGTTAGGTCCATCAATGTCTATTAGCAAGGATGGGTATTGGCCACTGTCAGCAGATAGGATACTGGGCTGGATGGACCGTTGGTCTGACCCAGTATGGCAGTTCTTATGTAAGGCAGGGTTTGATCACAGCTGGATGTAAGGGAAGAATGAGAGGGAGCAGACACAGAGGATACCAAGGTTGTGTTCCTGGGCTTGCAGGAGGATGGGCGTGTTATCCACATCAATGAAGACAGCGTGGGGGGAAGTGGGAAGTAGTAAGATCAGAAACCTCCCCTTTCATCCCACTGTAAAAGTGACTCCGTTGAGGTCAATGGGGTTACCTGGATATAAGCAAGAGGAGAGGCAGGTTAAAGCCATGTTGGCCAACGCCAAACACAAAGTTTTGTCATTGTAAAATGAAATGTAATTTTGTCTGCTCAACATGGGTCCTGCATATTTCTACAACGCTGTATATGAAATAATACTGTAGGACTGCTGTCAGCTACGGGCCCGTATGACGAGATGTGCATCCATAACCTACACCCGGGAGCCAACATCTTAAAATAAATACATGAGAAATATTATTTACGGATGCCTGCTGACAGCTCCATTCACCTTAATTTCAGTTGGGGCGCGATTTATGGACAAAGGTTTTATGCTGAACACTACACCAACCAAACACTCATTCTTCGACATTGTCAAGGATACAGCTCTGCAGAACATTTCTCAACTGGCACAGCAGTTTGTCATTCTTATTAATTTTTCAAAGGCGTCTGCAACTAATTGCAATTAACTGCTATTGTTGATTTGTAATATTTACAAATACTTCATCCTGCTGTTTTTCAAATGGTTGCCTGACACCTACAATTAGAAAATAGCACCCCCTAGAAAACTGTATTTAGCTGAACCAAAAGTCAGATTTTGAAATGTGAACTGAAAGTTTTAAAATAAATTAGATGAGGGCGTATAAATACCTATTCTGGGTAAAAGTATACCAGGCGCTAAGGGGCTATTTGATCTAGTCAAGACAAAACATACCAATGGCTGGAAGTTAAATCAAGACAGATTCAAATGAAAAATATGGCTTTTTTTTTTTTACCAACCAGGGTGATTAATCATCAGAATAAACTATCAGGAGAAGTAGGGCATTTTCCCACTTTTGGAATCCTCAGGCCAAGATTGGATGCCTTCTGGAAGAGATGCATTAGTCACACACAAGTTTGGGGATCAACAGAGAAGCAACTGAATTAAATTCTCCGGCCTGTCCTATGCAGACCCTGCGTGGATACAAAATTTGCATCTGTATCCACAACCATATCCGCCGCAAAAATGAGCCACGAATAGCCATATTCATATCCACAGATGCAGATAGCTGTGGATATAAAGCAGATGTTTGCAAATTTGCAGGGTTCTAGATACAAAATGTGTATCGGGCATCTTTATCTTCAAATATGAGCCGCAGATATAAAATGGATATCCACAAATGTGTAGGGATCTACAGATCAAACTAGATAATCTCATGGTCCCTTAAAAATCTATGCAACTTAGTATAATATATCACAAACCTTTTATCATTTTCTTCTTTGGTTATTTTTTTCAGTATTTACTGTTAGTGAATTGGCTAACCCAAGCTACGGGTCTGGGGAACCAGCCTACTAGTCTGCAGTAACTGAAATGATGGTGACAACCAGAATCATAGACTCGTACGGCTGGAGGAGACCTCAAGAGGTCATCAAGTCCAGCCCCCTACCCAAGGCAGGACCAATCCCAACATAGAACACTAGAACTGGAAGGGACCTCGAGAGGTCATCAAATCCAGTCCCCTGTCCAAGCACCATCTAGATCGGGTGGGCAATAATTTTTAATGGGAGGCCACTCCAACATTTTGTAAGTAGTCAAGGACTGTATTTCTGTGGAGGGGGTGGGGTCTGGACAGGGTTGCCAACTGTCAGTAAATTTAAGGACAGTCTGTAAAAAATTAGCCGAAATTGGACATGTCCGTAAAGTCCGTAAAAAAATTTAGGTGTCCGTAAATTTCATAAAAGCGCAATAAAATTTCAAGAAACAGCAATGATTCTCTAGCAATTAAATTTCTTCTGTGCTGCTTCAGCCATTTTACTGCGGAGCAGTGGAAATTGGACGTTTTAGTTGTTTATTTAGCTCAAAGGTTGAGGTGACGTAACGTGAATCACGTGATCCATGTGATGTTACCATCTACATTATCCCGCCGAGTTAGCGTCAGCACATTGGCAATTTATGTCATTTAATATTGTTTTCCGTTAAAGTTTACAATGTCAAAATCAATGAGAAGAATGGATTGTGCCGAAGAGAATAACGAGTCCGACGACGCCGGTGAATTATCGCCTGATGAAGAGCCAGTTACTAAGACATCAAAAGGTAGAGCATGCGTGTTTTCGTCCAAATGGCTAGCAGACGGTGAGTTCAAAGCTTGGATTTGTGTAGACAGTGAAAGCAAGCACAGCACCAAATGCATTTGGTGTAAAAAGCTGTTCAGTATAGCTTCTGGTGGAGTGCGAGATGTTTGTAGCCATGCTGCAAGTGGTAAGCACCAAAGCATAATGTCTGCAAGGAGATCTAGCCCTGGAATTAGGAGTTTCATTGCTAATGTAAATCCAACAGTAACTAATCACCAGAAAATGGTCACAGAATGTGAACTAAAAGTAGCAACCTTCTTAGCCAGACAAAACCTACTGCTGAGTTTGATGGACGAAATCTCGGATAATGTTGCTGATTGGTTTCCTGGTTCCAAAACTGCAAAAGATTTCGCTTGCAGAAGAACTAAAGCATCCATGATGATTAAAAATGTTGTAGCAAAAAAGACCAAAGAGGAATTGTCTGGGACCGTGGGTGGGGTGTAGAAGGCAGCTTGGAATAGAGGATTGGCGTGCAGGAGGGAGCGTGGGGTCTGAGAGGGAGTTTGGGTGAAGGAGGGGGTTATGATCTGGGGCAGGGGCTTGGGGTGAAGGGTCCAAGAGGGATTATAGGTGCAAGAGAGGATTCTGGCTTGGGGAAGGGGTATAGGAGGGCATGCAGTGTCTAGGAGGAAGTTGTGACCTGGGGGAAGGAGGAAAAGGGGGTGCAGGGTTTGGGTGGTGATGTGGGGCAGGGGAATGGGGTGTAGGAGAGGATTCTGGCCTGGCAAAGGGGTGTAGAAGGGGGTACAAGGTTTGGGAGGGATTTGTGACCTGGAGGACGTGCGGGAGAGGGGATACAGAGGGTTTGGGTGGTGGCCTGGGGCAGGGAGCTAGGGTGTGGGAGGGCCGGGGTGCCAGAAGCAAGCTTTGGCTGGGAGGCACTTACCTTACCTAACACAGCACCAGTTTCACTGGGAATAGGGAAGGTGGAAATATTCTCTGTGATCTCAAAAAAAGGGCTGACCTTTAGCCTTGCTATTGATTATTATTGCTTCTTCTGTTATCAAAGAGAAAGTACAGCTACCTTTGTCTGGCGTTTCACCAAGATTAGAAAGACATGGCCCCTGCTCAGAATTCCTCCTCATGGCCCAAAAAATAACATGAGAACCAGCCCGGGAGGAGGGTAGTGAAAGTAGTGTTGTAAATCAGCTCCATCAGTTAATCAGCTCAGCAGCAAAACGTACAGTCCTAGCCTCCCACCCCTCCACGCTCTCCTCTTTTGTGTTGTCTCAAAATGTGCTTCTTCCAGGGCCTGTGTAAATCCTCGTGCTTACCTCAGACAATCGCAAAAAACAAAACCAAGCCATTAACAAGACATGCTAAACTCCTCCACTCAGTCTCTTGCTCTTGGTTGCATTCCACCTCTCACCCTTTGCCATGGGGCCTGTCTGAGACCCGGTCTTGAAAGCACTGTGGAGCGGGAACCAATGAGACTACTCACAGTAGTAAGCATTATGCTTAATAGTAAGAGTCTGCGGGATTGGATCTTTCCTTGTAAACGCCTTGCAAATATGTTCCCGCATTCGGCTGGAAAGTGACTCGCACACTATAGAAATACTGGTGCTATATAAATAATAATTAATAAAGCGTTTGATCCTCATAGAATCGTAGTTTAAACCCCGTCTGGTGAGTGCAGGAGAACTAACTATTGCTTAGGTGCCTGGGTGAGGTAATATCTTTTATTGCACCAACATCTGTTGGCAAGAGAGACCAGCTTCCAAGCTCACGGAGAGCTCTTCCACACATCTGAGAAGTGAACTCTGAGAATCACAGCTAAATACAAGGTGAAACAGGCTATTTAGCATAAGTAATTAACTCATTGGCCAGGTGAAGTGGCCTGTGAACAACTCTCCAGTCACCGGGGGAGGCTGTACTTTGGAGCACCTGGGTCTCAACTTCATTGTTAAAACAGTCCATGTTTGTACACAGGAGGCCCCCAACTTGCGACACGATTGGTTCCAGGGGAAGCATCACAAGTCAAGGGTGTCGTAACTCGAACCCACATTTACGATAGGCACCGTGTGCCGTCGTAAATGCGGGCCAAAGACGTAAGTCAGGGGTTTCCGGCCCCTTCCGCATTTACAAAAATGGTTGTAAGTGCGGGGGGTCTGAACTCAGGCAAGTCGGAGGCCTCCTGTATATAGATTTGAACATCTTACAACCAAAAAGGCCTATGAGACCATCTAGTTTGACCTTCTACACAAGACAGGCCAGACAAGGTTGGATTTAGACATGCTGAGGCCCCCAACTATGTCAAGGTTTAGAGGCCCTATAGCATTACCAAAAACGTGTATTATTCTAACAGAAAGGACAATGAAAATAGAAATAATAAAGGTTCATAGTTGCATATCTACCGGTACACAGGTGAGAATGCAACTAAATCTACAGGTTGAAACTCTAGTCCAGACTCTCTGGTCTGGCAATATCCGTGGTCCAGCATGAATTTAGTTAGCCGGATGTCCACTTAGCATGGTGTGGCTGAGTTTCCTGTGGTCCCATAAAGCTTGTTTGCAGCCACCTTGCTCACAGAGTTCTGTGCTGTTATTTAGCTTGAGTTTACCCCTAAATGTCTTCTATGAGCCCAGTAAGCAATGGAGGTGTTGGCAATGCTACTAGATAACACTGACTTCCCATGGTTTGGCAAATTCCCTGGTTTGGCACTGGTCAGGTCCTAAGGGCGCAAGACTAGAGAGGTTCAACCTGTAGTCATGTTTTTTATATTTAGAGGCCCCCTCATAATCGGAGGCCCTAAACTGTAGTTTACTTTGTTTGTTTTTAAATCCAGCACTGGCAAAGAATTTTCCCCAATTACTCCTATATTGAGCTGAATACCTTGTGTTGGACAAATCTTCCAGAAAGACAACCAGGTAGGTTTTTTTTTGGTTGGTTGGTTTTTTTTAAACACACAAGATGGAGAATCTACCACTTCCCTGGTAGTTTGTTCCTCAGGATTATATATTAGTTCCTTATTTCTAGTTTGAATGGGTTTGGCTTTGACTTCTTCTCATTGGCTCTTGTTTCACTTTTGTCTGCTAGATGAAAGAGCCATTTAGTACCCAGTATTGTCTTACTTATACGCAACAATAAATCACCTCTTGATCCTCTTTTTGAGACGCTACAGTGAAAGGTTCCAGCCTCTCACCCACCATACAACATTTTTTTCAGCCCTCAGACCATTTTTGAGGCTCTTCTTTGCATCATCTCCAAGTTTTTGACAGACTTTGGAGTTACTTTGATTTACCTTTTCTTAATTCATCCTGTTATGCTTCATTACATGTTCCTTGAGCCATTCTAAACAATTCCTCTCCTGCACTGGTATTTATACCCTTAAGAGGATGGTTTTCGTATCCCCTCTTAAGGCTTGAACTAGTAAACACTCAATATTATGCATCGATGACTGGGAGTCATCTCTAGGCAGGACCATGTTTTCTGGGCTTGAGCCAGTTCCCAATGGGTATGTCTACACAGTGGCTGCGAAAGGGCTGCCCAGTCCTGGTAAACTAGACCCGTGCTAGCTTAGCTTGAGCTAGCACACTAAAAACAGCAGTATGGACGTTGCAGCGCCAGCTGAACTTGGGCTACCTGAGCACAAAGACCAGGGAAGTGGGTTAGCTTGAGAGCCTGAGCTGCCTCCCAAGCCACCAGGTGGAGCAAGTAATATGGGCCCAGGGGTCCATGCTCCAGGAATGACCGGGGCCCAGCTCTGGTTTGGGGCTGGGTCTCTCTCCAAACCCTGCCTGCCAGAGGATCTTTCGAAAGTGAAAGTAGTCTGGACATTCACAAAAGCCACGTAAACCTCCTTTTTTTAAGGAAGAGTGGGGTTTTTTTTACAAAAAAGGGGTTTTTTTTCCAAAAAAAATGCGTCCAGAGTACTTTCACTTTTGAAAGATCCTCTTTCAAAAGTGAGATCGGAAGAAGATATGCAAATTCCCATGAAATTGCATATCCTCTTTTGAAAATTCTACGTAGTCTACACATAGCCATAGATTAGTAAGGCAGGATTTCCCTTTAGCGACACCACATTGACTTTCCCCCAACAAATTATGTTCATCTGTGTGTCCGACAATTTTATTCTTTACTATAGTTTCCCTAATCTCATGCTCCAGTCCAGAGCTAGCACCCAAACTCACTCCCGGAGACCACAACCCACGCCCTCTCCTTAAGAAGGTGGGGGGGAAGTGGAATTTGGACCCTTTCTGGCATCACCAAAAATTGTACAAACCTACCAGCAGGGCCATCCCGGCAGAGGTGCAGGGCCCAGGGCAACCCCCCAGTCCCAAGCCCTGCCCCAGCTCTTCCTGCCCCTGCTCTGCCCCCATTCCATTCCTTCCCCAAGCCATACTCCAGCTCCACCCCGACCCCTTTCCACTCCTGCAAATTCAATGCAATCAATTTAGGATTGAAAAAGAATCTTAACTGGTTAACACACCACAAAGGCAATTTCCCCTCCCTTGGTATCCACATCTCCAACTGCTGTGAATGAGCCACTTCCACCTTGACTTGATCAGCCTCATTTACACTATATATATATACGTGTTATATTGCATTGAATTTGCAAATTAACTCCAGTTCATATGTCTCCCTTTGTAACTGGGTTTTGAAATTCTTTTGTAGAAGCATGGCTGCTTTCAGATCCATGACTTAGTGTCCAGTAAGGTTAAAATGTTCCCCTACAGGTTTGTGTGTGTTACATTCTTGCTGCCTGATTTGTGTCCATTTTTCTCTTTTGGGGCAGAGACTGTCTGGTTTGGCCAAGATACATGGAAGAGGGGCATTGCCTGGTACTGATTCAGCAATGTACTTAGATGCTTAATTTTAAGCATGTGCTTTATTCCCATGTCATAATGCCTCATATATGTATATGAATTAAGCATGTGCTGAAGTGTTTCACTTAATAGGAAAATAAAAATAGACTACTGTATTCTGCACGGGCAGCAGATTGTGTGTGTGTGTGTGTGCATACACACATACATACACACACACACACACACACACACACACACACACACACACACACACACACACACTATACATATCCCTGCCTCTGTAACTTCCACTCCAATTCACCTGATGAAGTGGGTTTTACCTGTGAAAGCTTATACCCTAATCAGTCTGTTAGTCTCTAAAATGCCACAGGACTCCCCATTGTTTTTTGAAATGACACTCACTACAGCATTCTACAGTAATGCTCCAAAGGACTACAACTTACCAAAAAGACGTTGCAATGATTCCGGCTATCCGTGCAGAATACAATAGTCTATTTTTATAAAGCCACCGGATTATCTCAGGGTAGATAGAACACTCTTTAAAAAGTTGGTTCCTTTTACAGGGTTTCTTTTTTAAATAAAGAAAAAACCCTAAGAATTTAAAGGGACACCATCAATTTAAAATCATATTTCTCACTGAACGTGTTTTACCTACTATTACTCTAAGGAATGTCTAAAAATGATTAGAAAAGGGGAAAAAACCCTTTTTCTTTTTGCTTATATGACAACTTCTTGTGTATGGGGAGTGTCACAGTTACTTTATATGAGGGTCTGGAATTGCAAACACTCATGAGAGTAACTTTACTCACAAATAGTCCCATTGAAGTCATTGGGGGCTACTCAAGGGAGTAAGGCTTGATTGTTCAATATAGGAGCAAGGGGGGTAAATGGAGCTCATTTATTATCAGACCCTTAGCTTCTTTCCCCTGCTGTGTGTATGAATCATTCACACAAACCATAGGATGAAGAAAAATATTTCAAAAATAGGCAAATGTGATGGTAAAACCACAAATACTGGCAGAGGGCACTGGCTAAAACCTGTTTTTAGCTTACTAGATTTCAAGTGGATGAAATTTAGGTCCCAGTCCAGCAAAACATTTAAACATGTCCTTAATGTTAAGCACTTAAGTAGTCTCATTAAAGTCATTGGGAACACTCACGCCCGCCCCCCAATAGCAGCAAAACTTGTTGAGAAAAAAAAAAAAAAAGGAATTGACTGGGGCCAAAAAGCAAAAATAGCAGCACAACTTGTGGGGAAATTGATGGGGGGGCTGGGTTGCCTCGTGCCCCCCCCTGGAATTTCTTCACATTCCCCCAAGGGGGCACGCCCCCCAGTTTGGGAACCCATGATCTAGCATCATCTGTATTCTGCAATCCTCAAACAATTTCATTCCCTTCATTGCGCAAACTGTTGTTGCATTTCTCCTTTTGGTATGTGTGAGGTTTGTCCTGGGCACAGGCTATTGTTTTCTACTTTGAACTGCTTCAAAACATTTTATTTTTATATGGGGATCTCAGACCCACCCACCCCCCCTCAAGTGACACATATTTATCTTTTCTGGCTTAAAGCTTTACAGATCGCTATACTGTGAGCTCCAAACTGTGAGAACGAAAACAGCTTCTTTCCCCTCTGGTGGTGAAAGTCAATGTAAAACTCTCACATTAAAAAAACCAAAAACAAACCATGGTAGTGGTTGCTAACATTCACACACTTGGAATGGCAACATTCTCTCCTCTCGTTAAGATTAATACATAGTTGTGCCAAGATCTCTGTACTCTTTCACTAAACAACAAATTCCGTGTGTGTGTTTGTGTGTAAAATCTTTTCACAGTTACAGATTACCAAATACAGATGGTCATTAATATATAATGAATATTATTCTCAATGAATTTTTCACCCAGCTCTAAAAGTTAATCATGAAATTTAAAAACAGATCCAACAGTCTGAGCCGTCACAACTAGAGATGGGTTGAGGCCATAAGAACATAAGAAAGGCCTTATTGAGTCAGACCAAAGATCCATCTAGCCCAGTGTCTTGTCTTCCAACTGTGGCCAAAGCTAGGTACCCCCCAAGGGAACTAATAAAACAAAACAGGTTATCATAAAGTGAACCCACCCCGTCACCCATTCCCAGCCTCTGACAAAGAGAGGTTAGGGACACCATTCCTGCCCATCCTGGCTACCAGCCATTAGAGGACCTATCCTTCATGAATTTATCTAGTTCTTTTTTGAACCCTGTTAAAGTCCTGGTCTTCACCCCCATCCTCTGGCAAGGAGTTCCATGGGTTCACTGTGCTGTGTAAAGAAGTACTTCCTTTTGTTTGTTTTAAACATGCTACCTATTGTTTTCATTTGATAGCCCCTGCTTCTTAGGTTATGGCAACAAGAAAATAACTTTTCCTTATTTATTGTTTCCACACCAGTCATGATTTTATAGATCTCTGTCATATCCCCCCCTTAGACTCTTCTTTTCTAAGCTGAAAAGTCTCAGTCTTTTTAATCTCTCTTCATATGGGACCCGTTCCAAACCCCTCATCACTTTTGTTGCCCTTTTCTGAGCTTTTTCCAATGCTATGATGTCTTTTTTGAGATGAGATTGACACATCTGCACACAGCATTCTATGTGTGAGCGTGCCATGGATGTACATAGAGGCAATAAGTTATTCTCTGTCTTATTCTCGATCCCTTTTTTAATGATTCTCAGCATTCTGCCCCATATTTGGATTTGGCCTGTCTCTAAGATTCAGACTTCGGCAACGTTGTGGGGTGTTCAGATCAGGAGTTTTGGTTCAGGTCAGTCTCTATCCATAACTCTGAAAGAGAATGGGCGAAATTCATCTCTGGTGGAACTCCACTGTCTTATAGGAAATCAAGGATGAATCTAGCTTAATAAAACCAACATCTTGGAAACAGACAAACTTAGGGTCTATATCATATGTTAAATACCAGAAGCAACTTAGATTCTGATTACTAGTTGGTTTTAATAGCTTTTATGGGTTCCACCGGGTCAATAGTGCCCCTCCTCGGATAGTGCTCTTTTCTTGGACAATATCCAGTATGGATTGGCCCTGTGGAGTCTTACCTTCCTTTCAGGCAATCTGCTTCCCTCTCTGGTTTATTTTAACTGTTCCTTTCTAGTCTAGTTTGGCGGGGGAGGAGGTAGCATTTCACAATAGCTCACTGGTCCTTATCTTTCCAGAGAATACGCCTTGACTGGCAGCATTCCTGAGTAGACTCGTGTGTTCATCAAATGCCTCATTAGCCTCTCAAAGTTTTGGAAGGAATTGCCATTACATATCGGAGCCTGGCTAAAAAGCTCGTTCGCTTGCTCTTGGATGCGCGCGCGCACACACGCACGCACGCACGCACGCGCACACACACACACCTTTCACCTCTTAGAACCTAGATTAATTAACATCTCACCGAGGAACCTTTTTTGCTTCTTAATTAACTTCACAGCCATCAGGAAAGCACCGGCTACCCAACAGTGCCTGGCTCTCCCTCTTTAGCTCTAAAATTTTAAGTGAGAGACCTAGTTGTACCACTTGAAAAAGAGATAATGCCCTCATTTATCATATTCTTACTATATGTTTTAGACTCTTTGTGCATCTGTTTGTCTGTCTGTCCATCAGTCAATCTGCACCTTCTCTATCAGCTTCTTGTAACATGAACACTCTAATTCACTATTCCCCCCCGCACCCACCTCCCCCCATTCCTTATTTATTTTGGAACTGGACTTTTAATAACTCCATTTATCTGAAGAAGTGGGTTGTACCCACAAAAGCTCATGACACCATCTACATGTTTTGTTAGTTTTTAAGGTGCTGCTAGACCCTTCATTGTTTTATAAGTTTGTCCATCTGTCTGTGAGTCTGTTTGTTCAAGAACTCCTCTTAAGAGCTAGGACCACCACACTTGGTGTGCCGCTTCCTCTTACCATAACTTAAAGCAAAGTCAGGGTTTGGTTGTGCCAGGACAATGGGATGTGCCTGGAATGGGATTGTTTCCCACCAAACAGAAAGGGAGGGGTGTAATAGAAGGGACAGTTAAACCCCAGAATGGCAACATGGGGGGCAGCAAGCACCCCAGCTCTGGGGAGCGCAGCTACACTGTCCCTGCCACCCTGACCTGCCCTGCCCCGGGGAGCAGCTGCCAACTGGCATTGCATGCCCCACCTTGGGCCAGCCCTGGGGAAGAAACGCCAGCAGGTGGGCTGTGCAGCCTTCCCCTGCCCCTGGTCGACCCCAAGGAAAAGCTGCCTGAGCCTCCACCTGCTTGCCTGAACCCCACAGCCCCTCCGAAAACCCTTCCCTAACTCCCACTCCCCCATCTCCTGTCCTGAGCCTCTCCTCACCCCTCAACTCTGACTCCTGGACCTCCGCTAGCCCCATTCTCCTGCGCCGAGCCCCACCACATCCCCAAACCCCCCCCACACACACACACCTCAGCTCCCTGCCCTGAAGGACCCAAGCAACACTGGGTAAGTCTTCCAGTAAAAACTAACGGTGGAAAAGGTACATCAGTCCATTCCATGACCAATGCAGGATTCTTCCTTCTAGTTTTGTCCAGCAAGAGGTGATGGACTCACAATGGACAGTTTCTCTGGGAAGACCAGCAGTCACATGCTACACAACTCGAAGTCTCTGAATTGCTTCCATCTTCTGCCTTAGCAGTGGTGAATTACCGTCATCCATAGCCAGCGAGAGGAAGGCCAGAAGAACTGCTGGGTCATCTAGACCATCCCCTCTTGCTGGGGATGGCTTTAGTGTTATGGGCATCTTCATAGCAGATCCTCTGATGCCGCCCGACTGGTCTGATGCAGATGGTGAAGAGCAGGGGAGCACAGGATATATCCTTGTAGGTCTATGGAGGGGAGGCCCTTTCAGGAAACGTTGCCCAGTACCCCTCTGTGGTTGTAATGGAGCAAGAGGATTGGAGACAATGAAATGCCATGCTGTCTCCTCCAGCCATTTAATGTAGGCAGGACGTGCATACCCTGTAAGCCACGAGGTAGGACAAGCAGTGATATGGGCCCTGTGCTGACTGCCAGGAGGAGGTGATGGAGCAGTAGTACAAGGGCTCGCTCTGTGTTACTTCCCTCTCTGCAGTTTGTAGCAAAGCAGCCAGGAGGCCAGCAGTGATCATATCCCATCGGAGCTGAGTTTTAGCCACTTGCTAAATGATTAAGCATTTTGCTATTATTACTAACGAGAACATAAGAATGGCCACCCTGGGTCAGGCCAAAGGTCCATCCAGCCCAGTGTCCTGTCTGCCAACAGTGGCCAATGCCTGGTGCCCCAGAGGGAGTGAACAGAACAGGGAATCATCAAGTGATCCCTCTCCTGTCACCCATTCCCAGTGTAACCCACACACCTAGTGTGATTCACTGTCCCATGTAGTGGCACTTATGCCACTTACAGCAACAGATAAGAACAAGAGACCTCTACAGCCTGGGCGCGGAGCCAGCTGGCTTTTAGCTCAAGTGGTAGACGCTCCCATACTAAGCTCCAGAGGTCCCAGGTTCAAATCCACGCCGTGGCAGTTACATCAGCTTCTGCCAAACAGAGGTTAGGGACAACAGAGGCTAATAGCCACTGATGGAGCTATCCTCCATGAATTCAACTAGCTCTTTTGTTATTATTGTGCTGCACAGGAATGGAGCGCTGGAGATGGAAGGATAACTGGAGAGATTTTCCAACTCACGTGCTGGAAAGGGAAGCGGGCAGGTCCGCGTCTCCGAAGGAAGCACTGATAAACAGATGCTGTGCAGAGCGGTGTGCTTCCCCGCCTCCCCGGCTACATTGTTCTCCAAGCTGGGTCCCATTTTATTACATTGTGGCCATATTTCTAACCTCACTAGATCCTTTTGTACGAGGTCACCACCTTTGCCACCGTTCTTAACACCTCCTGATTTAGTAATGCCTGAAAATGTAACACACAGGCTGTGGAAGCACTCTTCCAGAGCTTTTAAAAAAATGCTGAATAAAACTGGGTCTACCGCAGAAAATGCTGATGAAAGCTCATTTTCAAACCCTTCTCCACTTCCTCTTTCACTTTGATTTACCCAGTCAAGCTGGCTCTCACCACAAAAAACCACGTAAACAGGTATTAGGACCCACTCACATACATCCACATGTTTCAAAATGAATGAATCGGAAAATTAGTGAGCCTTTTCAAGAAATCATTAAGTCATGATTGATTCCTAGGGTATGGGAAAAGGGAAAACATACTTCCACTGAGTCGTGCAAAATTCAACTCATTCCCTCATCCAGGGAAAGTAATTTTTTAGATAGGTGAATAAAGCATCGTTAGTTTTCTTTCATTAGCGTCAATCATCATGGCAAAGGGCAGGGTAGCTACTCTTGTGCTTGATCTATTACATTTTCAAGACAGTTTTGGGAGGCTGTTTCCATTATTTTTATATATTATTTATTATATTATTATTAATAATCAGGGCTCGACAAATCGCTGTTTCTACTCGCCCATGGCGAGTAGATTTCAGCCGGTCACCCCATTCACCGGCGGTGCGCGCATGCGCAATGCGGGTCTTGCGCATGTGCAGTGCGCAGCTGGCGAGTAGATTTCGCCGCCATTTGTCAAGCTCTGTTAATAATAATATAAAAAGGGGGACAAGTCAAGAGATAAACAATGAGATCTAATGGATTGTGCCCTGGAGTGGGATTTGGGAAAGCTAGGGGCTACACCCAGGTCTGTCAGAGGCCTGGTGGGTGACCTTACCTCAGTTTCCCCATCTGTAAAATGGGAATAATGATACTGACCCTCCTTGTACAATGCTTTGAGAGCTACTGATGAAAAATGCTCAGTATTATTATGGAGTGCAAAAGGGTTATAAATATCAGTTATGTGGTAAGCCATTATATATTTGATGGATCTATATTCATTGATTCTCGTGCATGCATTGCTGTAGTGTCTAAGCACCAAAAGAACAGTTAAGAAGAGTGTCAGATGTTTAGGAATGCACCATTTCTCTGATCTTCTCCATACATTTGTTTGGGGACAGGCCCACTTTGCTAGCTCTTCTGTAGAAGCTGTGTCTTGCAGTGTATTGCAGAAGAGATGAAATGCTAGTTCTTCCCATTCCTCGGTGGTGGAAGAACACTTGGAGAACGAGAAAGTTATCCTGGATTCTGGCAGGGGAGGTCATGGTTAAGACAAAGATCATTCAATGGGAATTTATCCACTGACTTCAAAGGGTATTGGTTGGAGGCTTAAAAAAAGCTGCTGGTGTTCTGTGTTCATATCCCTGGGGGAAGGGTGTAACTGCCCTGGAACCCAACAATTCCAAAAGGCCTGGGGCTCCTGGCTGTCACCACCACTACCGTGACAGGAGTGGAGGTTGGAGTGGATGGCTGACGGGGAAGGATGCAGTCCACGTGGCACTGAGGGCTGGCTGCCCTAGCCCCGCCTCTTCTGTCTAAGGCCCCGCCCCTTCTGGGAGCACATTGCTCCCCCTGCCCAGAAACCCAGCAATTCTGTCGGCCCCCTTGTAGATAATATAGAATATCTGGGATTCTCACTTCAGAATTTCTTTAGCGCAATTGACAAGGTTTCATATCAGAGATATGCAGCTCAGGTAAAGGAGTATGGATGTCCATAGCAGGCCCAGCTGGCATTCCTTCATAGGACACTCGTAGCTTCGTTTTACTTCCTTGGTGACAGACCGGAGCGACTCATTCCCAACAAATAATTTCTCTGATGTATTTCACCCCCTGTCCTCCCAGCCGAGGAGCACTTCCTGGCCTTACTCATTATTCAAAACTAGCTAATACATTGCTTCCTGTGCTTAATTTTGGGGGTCGTTTTTTATGGTGAACATTTCTTTGCAAGAGGCCCCTGTACACCATTTGCTATTTGAGAGGGACCGGCTCGCTGTGGTTGCTGAGATGAGTCAGAGGCTATTGTTTCTATTTCCTAAATGGAGAAGTGCACAAGCACTTTCAGTACAAATGCTTGCATGTGTATATTTAACATCTGGCTTCTGCATCTGGCTTCTGCATCAACCCGGACACGTGACTTCGAAACTCTCATTGTCTGAACAGGGTGTCGGCATCACCCAAGCGAATGAGCATTCATGGAGAGCAAACACATCAGAGGTGTAAGCAAATTCTCTAGGACTTCCTGTGAACATGCATTTAGATAGCATCTCACCTATAACTAGGGCTCTTAAGCAGTCCAGTAATACAAACATTACACAATTATAAGGCTTTTTGCAGTAGTTTGAGTATTTTCTAACTAGAAAACCTAATCTTTGATCTCAGACTGCATCGAACATTCCCCCCAACAGCATCAATCGCCCGGTATGCATAGACAAGGCCTAGATGTCAAGCTCATTTAGACCCGGCTTACACAAGAAAACACAATAAGTCATTCTTCTACTCTACTCTGAGCCAATTAGGCCCTAATTGGAGTATTGTGTCCAGTTCTGGGCACCACATTTCAGGAAAGATGTGGAGAAATTGGAGAAGGTCCAGAGAAAAGCAACAAACATGATTAAAGGTCTAGAGAACATGAGCTACGAGGGAAGGCTGAAGGAATTGGGCTTGTTTAGTTTGGAAAAGAGAAGACTGAGAGGGGACATGATTGTGGTTTTCAAGTATCTAAAAGGGTGTTACAAGAAGGAGAGAAAAAAATTCTTCTCCTTGGCCTCAGAGGACAGGACAAGAAGCAATGGGCTTGAATTGCAGCAAGGGAGGTTTAGTTTAGACATTACTAAAAACTTCCTACCTGTCAGGGTGATTAAACACTGGAATAAATTGCCCAGGGAGGTTGTGGAATCTCCATCACTGGAAATATTTAAGAGCAGGTTGGACAGACACCTGACAGGGATGGCCTTGGCCAGTGGTCTCCCACCTTTTTAACCACAAGATCACTTTGTCAATTTAAGTGCAACGTAAGATCTACCTCAAACCCAAATACCCTTGCCCCACTTCCTTCCTGCCCCTTCTCTGAGGCCCCGGCCCTCCTCCACCCCTTCTCCGAGGCCTCACCCTGCTCACTCCATCCCCCTTCTTCCCCCATCCACACTCACTTTCACCAGGCTGGGGTAGGGGGTTGGGGTGCAGGCTCTGGTCTTGGGCCAAGGAGTTTGCAGCATGGGAGGGGCTCCGGGCTTAGCCCAGGGTGGGAGATTGGGGTCCAGGAGAGGTTTCCGGGTGCAAGCTCTGGGAAGGAGTGTGGGTGCAGGGGGACTCACGTCTGGTGCAGGAGGTTGGGTGCAGGAGGAGATTCAGGGCCAAGACAGGGGTTCAGGAAGCAGGCTCTGGCTGGGCACAGTTTAACTGAGACGGCTTCCGGGTGGTGGAGCAGTCGGGTTAAGACAGCTGACTCCTACCCTGGCCCTGCACCACCCCTGAAAGCAGCTGGCATGTGCAGCAATGGCTCCCTGGCACCATGTGCTGCCCCTCATCCACTGAGCCCACAGCTTCTACAGGCCACAGTTCCCCATTACTGATCAATGGGAGCTGCAGGAGTGGTGTCTGCAGGCAAGGGCAGCATGCGGAGACCCCCTGCTCTGCCTCTCTCAGGGGCTGCAGGGACATGTCAGCCACTTCCAGGAGCAGCAATTACCACAGGGATAATGCCTCCAGCCACGCCAGGTTAGGCATTTTAGAACTCACTGCTCAAAGAATTACATTTAAGCACAAGGGACAAATGAAAATTATGAAATGCACAGACCAGTCAAAAACCAAAAATAACCCACTTTGCAAGCGGTAAAAGTACTAACAACCACCACTCACATATGTGTTGGGTCGGGAGGTGAGGCTGAAGGACAGTGCATGTTTGTGGGAATGACAGAGACACACACAGTGTGTGAGTGACAGAGTTGCATTGCCAACCTCCCTCCATCCCCTTCTCTCTGTGTGGAGATAGTGTACAAGAGTTGGGGGAGGAGGGACACCCTGACATCAGCACCCACCCCATCCCTCCCACATCCTACACAACAAGCAGGAGGCTCCCAGGGGGCAGCTCCAAGGCACAGGGTAGGAGCAGCATGAGAGCGGGTGGAGGGGCAGCTGAAGTGCCGGCACTTGATAGCTTCCTGGCCAAAGCAGTCAGGATCCCCTGTCAGAGGCTTCAAGATCCACTGGTAGATCCTGATCTACTAGTTGGCGACCACTGATCTAGGCAGTGCTTGGTCCTGCCACGTGGCTGCATCTAGACTGCTGCCGCATTCTTTCAAAATAACATGGCAGTTTTTTCAACCGCGGAAAACCTCGTTTTACGAGGAAGAACACCTTTTTTCAAAAGTGCTTTTTCAAAAAAAGGCGCTATGTAATGCAAACTGTGCTTTTTTGAAAGAGAGCATCCAGCCTGCCTGGGTGCTCTCTTTCTAAAAAGTGGCTTGCTTTTTCGAAAGTACTGGTTGTAGTCTAAACACTCTTTTTCGAAAGAGGCTTGCAGTCTAGACGTAGCCTCGATGACCTCTCGAGGTCCCTTCCAGTTCTAGGATTCTATGATTCTACACACATAATAGGGTTTTTTAACTTCTTTATCATATCTGCTTTGACTGGAAAGTATGTAAGTGCCTCCATCTTCACAAGCAGGGTTTATAAACTCTGATGGACTTCCAAAGTTCATCCTCTCCTCTGAAGCTATGTGTGAACCCCAAATCTCTCTCTCTCTCTCTCTCATATCTATATCTATCTTTCCTAAAACAAATGCACTAGTTCATACTTGGGGCAAATTAATAAAACTGATTTGGAGTCCCTAGATTAAGCCAATTTTTAAATAATCTTTAAATAAGGATGTCCCAAACATTTGTAAAGTAACTTCCAAAACAGAGAACACATTCGTTTTTCAGATTCTCAAATCTAACACATCCTGTCCAACGAGCCACTGGGCAGGAAACTGCACTGAGAAATGTGAGGTGAAAAGGCAGCATAGGGAGGAAGTTGGGGGTAGAGTTCAGAACTGTGAGCATAGGTGATAACTTCCCTTCTAGCCAAGGGGCGGGAGGCACCGGTAGGGAGGGGGAGGAGTTGGTCAGTGGAACCACTGGCAGGCAAGAGGGGCTGGGAGGGGAAGGGAGTTTGACTGCTGGATACATGGGTGCTCCAGACCCAAAGCATCCAGCGAGCTGGCGCCTATGACGGGGAGCTGTAATTTTAACCATGACGTCACTGCAGCAGCTCTATAATAGAAGGCAGGGATTTAGGGTGGCATGATAAAAGGCAGAAATTTGGGAACAGGATCAGCCACAGAAAGGCAGGCAAGTGTGGTAAGATGGCACTGGTCTGTTCTTAGAAAGCCTTATATTCTGTGTCCTGATATGACTCAGACCCTGGCAAAATTGTAGCCTCCTGAAACTACTCCTATAAATTTGCATATAAATGTTAAGTCTATTTCTGTTCAGTTTTACTAAAACTAGAAGCTTTCTCTCAAAATCAAATGTTTACTATCCAACTCCAGTATTGGTGTACTACACCGATGTACCAGGCTACACTGTAACTCTGTATGGATACCTAAACATTCCAAGTTACACACAGGAAAGCACTAAAATTGTCTACCACTGTATTAAATGCTTTAGATGTGTCCCTGCCAAGTCTAACAGATAATATTTACAAAGTCTTAGAAGTACTTCACTGTTTAATCCTTCATGGCCTCATGTACACAGACATCAGGGGCACCAGCGCACGGAGATGGATACATTTCTTCTAGACCGCACTGCACTCTATCACTGTGCTTCAGACTTACCTGAAGCAAAAGAATCCGTTTCAGAATAAACCAACAAAAGGTATTTTATCTCAGCGAAGCCTGTTCTTAACCAGTCCCTCTTACAGGCAAGAAGCAAGAGTCCGTTACTGTGCCTTCTTTCTAATCCAAGCGTCAAGGGTCAAATTCTCAGCATGGAGCACTCTCACAACTTGAATGTAAATCTTGCAGCAGCTGGTGTTTCTGTAAAGATCCGTTTTTAAGTCATGTGCATCTGTGAAAAACTTGGCTTTTTTTTTTTTTTCTTAAAGCCAGTGTGTAGCCATGAAGTTGTGGAGAACCCCTTAACAATGCAAACCCTAAAATCTCAAAAATGAGAAAGGAAAAAATCAGTATTATTAAAAAAAAACAAAAAAAACCCTTGGTGTTTAAACCAGTCTCATGGATTTTCAGGATCTGACTGGTGATTTTGCCAATGGCTGGGACTGGCCATACTGAAACTGATCTGCAAAAGAGAAGAAATGGGGGAGAAATCCTTTCCCCAGGCCAATGGGAGGAACTAAGTTCAGTGGCACAAGCAATGGGGAAGAACCCCAGAATCCTAGTCTGTGCTCCGCACATCTCAAGTACTGGCTTGCATACATCCATTCGGAGACAACCTAAGATTGCCGGCCCGTGCTGAGCAGGCTTTGCAAATTCCCTCTGTGTAGTCAGAGGCACAAACATTTGTTTCACTCCACTGGAAGCATCAACACCTAAATGCCTCGTGACCTTATTCCCTCACAGCTGGAATGCATGGGTTCCGGAGAGTCCTGATGACTCAAGGCCCGTCTACACTACCACGCTGTGCCAAGGAAACTAATGTCAACACACAGAAATCGACAACGGCGAAGTTGCCACTGTGTGTTCACACTTGCCCCCTCTGTCGACCGATCGTGCTCACATTGGAAACTCCCCTGTCCACGGCGAGAGCAAGGCATTGTGGGTATGTATCCCACAGTGCCTGGCGATACCATCTGTCACTAGGTGTTGTGGGACTGTGGAACAAAAGGGCATCTTGGAACCATGCAAAATGTCCCATCAGGCAACACTTTGTTCAGGGGCTTCCAGCATCCTTCCACATCTTTTTTCGTAGTGCATTCTGGAATCTGCAGCGAGAAAGCACTGATCCCATTCTTCTCTCACATGCTCTGTCAGCTACTGGGAAGACTTCACGCATGGCAGTGGAGATCATCTCGAAATTACTGACAGAGGAGGAAGACTCGGAGGACCCTGACAGAGAGCAAGATATGGACAGCGGCCACCTGTCATTGCATTTGGCAGCATTGAAGGGAGTAGATCTGCGCTTTTGGACTAGGGAAACCAGCTCCGAGGGGTGGGATCGCATCATCATGCAGGTGCGGGATGAAGACCAGTGGCTACAGAACTTCAGGATGCATAAAGCAACCTTCCTGGAGCTGTGTGCTGAGCTTCCTCTCCTTCTCGCCTCCCCCCGACCTGTGGTGCAAGGACACCAGGATGAGAGCTGCCTTCTCAGTGGAGAAGCGCGTTGCAATTGCTGTGCGGAAGGCGACGACTCCCAATTGCGACTGGACACTTGCAAATCAGTGTGGAGGGGGGAAGGCTACTGTGGGTGACTCTGGGAAAGGTACATCGCATAGTGGCTAGCTTTGCGGACATGGGATTTCCCAGCTGTGGAGGGGGCAACAGATGGCACACGTATTCCAATTTTAGTGCCAGCCCACCTAACCATGGAGAACATCAGCAGAGAGGGATACTTCTCAATGGTGCTGCAGGTGCTTGTGGATCACTGTGGGTGTTTCACAGGCATCAACGTGGGGTGGTCTGGAAAGGTGCAGGATGCACACATCTTCGGAAACACTGGTATGTGTTAGCGATGTTACATATCGGTTAACTGAATAGTCGAGTCACCTCACAAATTCTTATCGGTTAGTCGACTATTCTATAGTCCCTGAGGGCGCAGCTGGCAGCCAGTGCGCTCTGGCCCCACTCCGGAGGAGCCCCCTGCCACTCCGCACTGCTGCCCCTGTATCAGAGGCAGCAGCGTGGAGTGCCAGGCGGGAGCTGGTCCGCAAGACGAGCTAGTTTAAAAATCAGCTCCCCTCATGGGACCTGGCGCAAGCTGGAACGGAGCTGGGCTGCTAATACACTTTAAATGCAGAGACACAGCAGAGGTAGGTCCCAGGGGGCTGCTGGCCAGCCTGCTAAAAATTTACTGGCAAGGGGAGGGGAGGGAAATGCGTGTAGTCCATAGCATTAACCTATAAGCTTTTGCTTATCGGTTAATCGACTGTACTATTACATCCCTAGTATGTATAGAAACCAGCAGGTGGGGACTTGCTTTCCAGATCACAACATTATAAGGGAGGATGTAGAAATGCCCATCGTGATGCTAGGGGACCTGGCTTAGCTCTTCCAGCCCTGGCTCGTGAAACGGTACACAGGGCACCTGGACACCAGCAAGGAACCTTTTAACAAGAGGCTGAGCAGGTGCCACATGGTCAAACGCGCCTTTGGAAAGTTGAAAGCAGGATGGAGGTGTCGCTATGGCAGGCTGGACCTCCCAACATTCCCACGCCTATCCTCACGTGCTGCATGTTGAACAGTTTGTGCTTGCTCGGGGTGGAGCACTAAGGCACAATGCTTGGCTGCCGGACTTGGAGCAGCCCGACACTGGAGCTGTCAGAGGAGCTCAAATGGGAGACAAAGCGGCACTGCCATGGAACCTTCAGCTGAAAATTAACAAGGACCTCAAGAAAAATTTCGACAACCTCTCTCTGCAGGATTTCACTGAGATCCCCACAAGCATCCGTGTCCTGCTCATATTGATGAGCTACACAGGGCTCCGTGCAGCTCCCAGAAACACAAACAGCCTCCCACTTTTCCATGCCCTCAGCCCCACGTTCCACCTCCCCACAGCTTCTTACCCTGCATCTCTTCCCCTGGAAAATGATTTACTCACACTGGTCATGTCCCTCAGCAATGGCGAACCTTTCTTGGCTGCCAGACACACTTTGCAACCCCGGGGGCAGCTCCTCATCCTTCCTTATCCCAGCCTCTTCATCTACTATTTCATCCTCCGTGTTAGGTCCTTTGTGTGCTGCCTCCCAAGTATTCCCCTTACCTCTTGGCAGGGGAGGTGGGGTTGTCACCGTGGATAGCGTCCAGCTTCTTAAAGAAATGGCAGGTCTTCGGTGAAGCTCTGGAGCGTCGCTTCATGGGCCTTACGACAGGCTTGTGTGTGTTCTTTCGTTTTTGCTCGGCACTGCAGTGTGTCCCACTCATACCCCTTTTCACACAAGGATCATGAAATGTGCCCGTACCAGTCCCAGCTCCTAAGGGTCACTCACAGCGGGGACTTAACGGATTCCTCTCCTCATACACTGATCAGATCTGACAGCTCTACAGTGGTCCAAGCAGGGGAGCCTTTGGTGTCATGGCCAAGCAAGGGCACCTGGGAAGATGCCATGAGGCCACGGCACGCTGAGCCAACCCGCAGGTGAGGTACAAGACCTCAGTCTCCGTAGGGCACCACAATTTGTAAGATCAGGCCGGGGTGGTGTACCTCATCCATTGCATCAAATGCCTCAGCAACCATATGGATGAAACCAGACAATTGCTGTCCTCTCTAACGAACTCACACAGAAAAGCCAGCCAGTAGGAAAAGGGGTTACATTTTGCGGGGCTTGCAAGGGGGAAGGGCAGGTTGCTGGTCACCTGGCTGCAGGGCAGTGGAGTTCAAACTGCTGAGCAGAGTGGTTGATTGGGAATTGTGTGGCACTTCCTGGAGGCCAGAATTAGAGACAAAATACCTCAAGGGATTTACACACTGCATGTTTGTCAACCACAAAGGGAGGGGAAGAGAAAAAAGTCCCTCATGGAACTGGATGTTTTTATTGACAAAAATAGCCATTTTTCCTGACAAATGCTATGTTGCACTGTGACTGCTCACCCAGTTTGGTCGACAAAAGGCACCTTTCCTTGACAAAACTGGTCAGTGTAGACAAAGCATTACATCAGCTTCCTCAGCTAAAGAGGAGAGGATTAGAGCCATGCAGTTTGTTTTGATCCAAACTTTTTTTCAGAAAAAAAAAGCAGAGTTGGCAACACCAACCGTTTTTGGGGAATTCGTGTTGATTTTGCTGAATTGTGTATTTCAGAAAAAAAATATTGTTTCAGCTTTTGCAACACAAAACAGTGCAATTTTTCAGTTCAAGATGACGTTTTTGTTCTTTAATTTTTTTCTTTGTATTTATTTATTACTGTTTAAATTTGGAAAACAAAACATAAAATGCTTAAGATCAAAACAAAATGTTTTGTTCGGGTCAAATGAAATGTTTAATTTTTTTAAAAACTTTGGCTTGTTGAAAATTTCAGAAACAGTATTTTTTTTTTTTATCCAGGACAAGTGTCTGAAAAAAATGTCATTGTGGCTAAAGAAAGCAAAACCACAAACATGGAGTTCCTTGCATCCTCTCTGTAGGATTATCACAGTTCACACAGGCAGTCTGTTTGCTGAGGTCTCTTAGAACAAAGTACTATTTTGAGCTATGCAGAAATTCTAAATGACTCATTGGGAGAGCTCTAGATTTAACATCTTTCTTATTATATATTTTAGAAATATGTGTCTGTCTGTTTGTCCGTCCATCTGTGAGAACTCCTTCTAAACAGAAAGAGCTAGGAGCACCACATTTGGTATGCAGCTTCCCTTTATCATTAAAGCCAGGTCAGGGTTTGGTTGTGACAGGACAATGGAACATGCCTAGAAGTCAATTGTTTCTCATAAAATGGAAAGGGGGGTCTGGTAGGAGGGACAGTTATACTGTAGAATGACCATCGGGAGGTAGCAAGGGGTCAGAGATGGGGACTGGGACAACTATAACCCCATTGGGTCAGCAAGGCGCAGGGCTGGAGAAAGAGACAGCTATTCAACTATATATTTCAGAGAGCTATTCAACTATATATTTCACATCTGTTTGTGTGTCTGTCTGTCCACAACCAGGGGACAGGAACCCCTCCCATGGCTGTGCCCATGGCAGCTGCAGCAGCCATGCACAGGCACGTCTCACCTGGCCCCAAGTGAGAGGGCTGGAACAGTCCTCTTCCCCCCCAGAGCAGCCGACATACTGAACCCCTCATCCCCCATCCCCTTCCCAGAGCAATGAATTAAATGAAGACAAACAAAACTTATTTGCGTTAAGGACCTGAGCAACGCCAGGCAAATCTTCTAGAAAAATAAAATAAAACCAAACCTAGATGATCTTGTGTCTGATCTTCTGGAATTCCCCTAGATCCATTTTAGATATTCTGGCTTTTGAGATTTGTAAGGCAATGCTCCCCAAACTCTGGTCTGATCCTTCTGTCACTCAACTGGAAGGCCGCCCCCCACTGCACGGATTGGACCCTCTTCCAGTAACTTTAACACAACCGGTCATTCTACCCAGATCTGAATAATACAAAAAATAATAAACTACAGCCTGTCCATCCATTTCAGATTCTAGGTCACTGGTAACAAAATATAAAGACAAGCAGTGAGCATAACAAGACACAGAATTTCAGGGCCTAGGAAACACTCGTCAGCTCTCTGACAGGATGAGAAACTAAATTGCATGGATGGGATTGATCTTGCACAGAATTAACATCAGGACGTAGATACACTGCAGAATGCTGACAGGTCTTCTGAAACCATAAATATGTTGTCACCTCTGGGTATGCCAAGAAGATGCCTCTTTATCAGCTTTAAGTAGTCGATGTTTAGCAAGGGGAGTGACCCCATATTCCCTGTCTACTCTTTACCCACCCCACTGATTTTGATCCCCAAGCTTAAATGGTTCCAAAAAGCAATAAAATCACTCCCAGTCTTCCAAGGATATTACAGGCTCAGCGTACATCTGAAAGTGGATCCTCTGCCTAAGGTACTTTTAACTCTAGCAAGAGATACAGATATGTAGGAGTCAGTTGCAAACCCTACCAATATATAGACGCCTGCTATTCATAGCTCCATAGTGACGTGACAATTCTAGAGGTCATGAGGTTGATACCTACTGAAATTACATACACCTATTCTATATGGAAGCCTTTTTTGGGGCGCATGAGGGCTGACTTTGTCATTCAGGTGCTGCTTCCTCAGTGCTATTTGATTATCCCATCCATGTAAATACATGGCACACAAGCTTTCTTTCTCCTGTTCAATTCCACAGGCTTCTGAAGTATTTTCAAATATTTAAACGAATTGTTATCTATTCTTTGTATTTTCAAAATGCTCAGGAGCCACCTTCATGGACTATGAGCCCAGCGTGCTAGGTTTTGTACAAAGAGAAGAGGTAACTTGTTTGTGCGTCATGTATTATTACTGCCTTAGCTTTATCAGCTCACAACAGCTCCTACATATGTGTCCCACATAACACAAGAACCAGGGGTCACCCAATGAAATTAATAGGTAGCAGGTTTATAACAAACAATAGGGAGTATTTCTTCATGCATTGCAGAGTCAACCTGTGGAACTCGCTGCCAAGGGATTTGTGAAGGTCAATAGCATAACTGGGTTAAAAAAATAACTAGTTACATTCATGGCAGATAGGTCTATCAGTAGCTACTAGCCAAGAAGGGCAGAGATGATACCCCATGCTAGAAGTGTTCTTAAGTCTCTGATTGCAAGACGCATCAGACACTGGCCACTTTCAGTGATAGGCCACTGGGCTAGATGGACCATAGGTCTGACCCCATTTGGACATTTTTATGTTATATTTATCAGTTACAACCAAAACTCAGAAGTTGTATACACACACACACACACCCCAAAACTCAGAAGTTGTATACACACACACACAGACGGAGATCGCTGACTTCTAGATGAAATCGGAACGGCTGAAACATATCATGGCTTTATACTGCAGTGCTAATCACACATGTAACTTAGATGCTCACGAGGTAGGAGCTGGAAGGTGAGTTCTATCTTCACTGCTTCCTCATAGTTACATCTGTGCAGGGCTGTTGATACCATGAAGACGGCCAACTCTATGGATTTGGTACCAAGTTTTCAAGGTCAAGAACCAAAAAATAGTGATTGGAAGCACTGAACCGGGATGTGAACTAGGGGATACAGGACAGATGCCAAACAATGTGAGCAATAATATTTGGGTAAGTTAGCCTTAAAGCACCTGCTAACTGAGAGCAAAGTTTCATACATCTAGAGCTGGGATCCCAGATGGCTGTTGTAATCACATTTTAAAATACAATACAGAAGAGAGACGTGAAAAAGCATCTCATACCAATGCCCAGCTTATATCTCAAAATAATAGCTGACTAGTGAGTGGCTAATAATTCATTTGTTTCTTGCACAAATGCGGAATTACATATTGAGAGAGAAGATGCCCCCATTTGATACAGCTTCTCTGAAAACAATTATAGCAACAAAGCTGTCTAGTGTTACCATAACAATCATGAGTTCTTGGATTTCTGACACTATCATATGGGTAGCAGCTGTAGATAGGAGAGTGAAGAATGCTATAATAGCTTAGTTTCAGAGAAAAACCATTGAACTATGTTCTAAGTGGAGCAAAAGACAAAGATTTCCAAATAAACTTCCACATGGCTTGCGATCAGATTCTACATGAGCCTTTTTCTTCCATTATCTGTTGCCACTATCTCCTTTTCCATCTGGGCACAGCTCCTTTTTGTTGTGTTTAGGGATCTTGAGGCAAATTTGACTCACTACCTTCTTGCATAAGAGATGCAGAGAGGCCTTCAAAGGTTGCAGCTGCTGGCAGTAAAACTGATTTGCTGCAATGATAGTATTTTGAAACTGATTTTGTCTACACTTACAGCTAAACTCTGGTCAGCATTAAACTGATTGCTGACAACCAATTGAAAAAAGAATACTATTTGGTTGCACAGACATGTCTGAAGTCATTGTGCTTCTTAAGGTCTTGATTCATATTTTGAATGGATTCCTCGATTTCCTTCATTTCTAGTTTTCTCTTTGAACTGATGCAGCATGACTATCACACTCACGGTGTAGCCGCTCACTGCACAGCTATTTCGAAATAAGCTATTCTGGAATAAGTTATTCTGAAATAGCTTATTTCGAAATAGCACGTCCACACTGCAGGGAAGCCTCAAAATGAGTCTGAGGCAGGCTTCCCTAATGTAGATGTGCTATCTCAATGTAGAGCCCCAGGAGGCACTGGGGAGGAAAAGCTTAGAATGGCCCTGATGAGGGGCTATTTCAAAATAGCAGCAGTGGAGCGTCTTATTTCAAAATAGCTATTTCAGAATAAGTGTTATTCCTTGTAGAATGAGATTTACAGATGTTGGAATAAGCCGTCTGTTATTCTGAAATTATTTTGAAATAATGGAATGGCTGTGTAGACGCTCACATTGTTATTTCGAAATAACAGTGCAGTGTAGACACACCGACAGCCTGAATCAGCCTTTCATTCATTTCAACAAACAAAAAGGGAAAACCAAACCTTATAGAATCATAGGACTGCAAGGGATCTTGAGCGGTCATCTAGTCCAGTCCCCTGCACTCAAGGCAGCACCAAGTATTATCTAGACCAGTGATTCTCAAAGTGTGGTCTGACTGTCTTGCAGGTGGGCTGCAGGCTCGGGACATGGTCTCCAGTCCCCTCACGTACTCCCTCCCCCCATGAGGATGGAGCACCAGTGCCAGCTTCCCGCTGCTGGGTGGGGGGGGGAGCGGGGCAAAACTTGCAGGCTGGATCCACCTTGTGGGGTAAGGAAGCAGCTCAGCGCCCTGCCATTCCCCTTTCCCCCAGCTGGAGGAACCACAGCACAGGAAATTGTTCACCTGAAGGCTTTCCCTGCTGCTCCCATTGGATGGAATCAGGGCCAATGGGAACAGCGGAGGGGGTGGTATCTGGGAGCGGCGAGAGGCACAGAGCCAGGTAAGTGCCCCCCTCATGCACAGACACCACACCCCCATCAACCTCTTGCACTCCCCTCCAGCCAACACCCCACACCCTCAGCTTGCACCTGCACCCACTACTGGCCAGACCTATCTCCTGCACCCAGTCCCATCCTGCACCCATTTTGTCATCATGGGTGGTTGGCTGGTGGTCCATGGAAAAGTCTTCATTGAGCAGGGTGGGCCACAGGCCAAAAAGTTTGAGACCCACTGCTCTAGACCATTCCATGCCAGTCAGAGCAGCCTCTATCACCAATTGCGTAAGAAGCTTCTCTGTAACTGAGTCAATAACAATAAAGCTAGAACCAAGCAAACAAACAAAAACTTCCTTCCACATTATTCCTTTTTCTGGCCTTCCCAACGGCTCTTGTCTTTTGTGTCTTCCCTATTTATACTAATGTCTTCAAGGCAGGCACTGTCTGTACTTCACATTTTGTACAGCAGTAAGTGCATTGCCGGGACTTAATAATTAATGGAGTCTAATAACGATGAACTGGATGGATCAAAATGAATGAAAGGTTCTGAGGGCCTAATTTTCTATAAGCAGAGCCCCTCCTCCCGGTGCATCATGTTGGTTGTGGTCTCTCTCTCTCCTTTCATTTTATTTATTCTGATATTACAGGTGTTGGTGGGGCTTCCCCACTACTCAAGGCCCTGGAACAATTATCCTTCCCCCCACCCCCTTTTCAACTCTGCCCATACACAACTTTATGCATACAGTTGTGAGCTTTTTTGCACGCACCGTTGTGTATGTGCCCGTGACAATCCCCATTCTGAGCAAACACATGGGGAAGTGCACGAGCAAAGTAGGTACATGGGTGCACACACACGACAAGGCACGTGGGCCTGATGTATGAAAGTAAGTCCATGAAAGTCCTTGTCAGACAGCTACCACAGCAATCTTGTGTTTCGGAGAACTGACCTCCTCTGAAGTACAGAGGTTTAGATCTGGCTACTGAAAGCAAAATAGCATAAGCTACTTGTTTTGTTTATTTTACGTACAATTTTTCTTCGTAAAGCTATCCTACACCAATTGAGCTATGGAATACTGTGAGGACAGTGCCACCTAGTGGTACTATAAAACCATACCATGTTAACCCTCAAAGATTACTGAAAAATCATCTATGCTATACTTTCAGAGACGAAGTACGTTTTGGACAGTTGAAGTTCTCAGATGAAATCCGTTTGATAAAATACTCACACACGACACCTGTCTTTATTTCATCCTTTTTATCCAAAAAGAAGGAGTGGAACAGGGGCCCACTGGTTGGGGCACTGGCCTGGGAAACAGTCTGCCACAGACTATGTATGACCTTTAGTAAGTCACTTAGCCACTCCATGCCTCAGTTTCCCATTTATGAATGGTGATTATAATGCTTCCCTAACTCAGAGGTCCTGGAGAGGAGATGGGACTGCTGAGGAAAAAGCGCCATACATTGAAACATCATGAAATGAGTCCCCTGTGATTGAATTGGCCATAGGATGCATAGACAAAAACATCCAGAAAGAGCATAACTAATATATACCAAATGAATGAATCTATACTTACACACTCACATGCAAACATCTTGGGCTGCCTATCATTTTTGCTGGATTAATGAGAAAAGAGATAAGAGGAGGTTACAGTATCAGATTTGAGACCTATGAAAATCTCTTTTCCTGTGTATGGATATAAAATTACACTATTATAGTTATGGCTTCTACTAAATTTATTTATGGACTTTAGTGTTGTTGAAACTGGCGCATTTGAACCTAAATCTGTAGGCCAAGAGGATTCAAGTGTGTTCTATGTTGGACCAATCTCCTAAAATTTTTTCTCATGCAGTTTCCAGCACGTAATAAGGTTTTGTGTCATTATATTCAATCTATAGGACATAGAATTGATATTCAGAAATCAGACCATCAAGTCTAGTGTCTTGAATCTTTCATTAACCAATACCTAGGAAAAGCTGGACTGATTCTCCAGTCTTGCACTGATTTTACATCTGTTCAAAGAGACTAGAGAGTGGTACCATTCTAACTTTGCAGCATTTTACCTAGGAATAAACGACTAAGCAAGATGCAAGACAATTGAGAATAAAGTCCCTATTGCAAGCTTTCCTTGTGAGATGTGAGTCCTAATTGTCACTGAAAATCAAGCACAAGCTGTATCAAAAGCTGGGCATCCAAAATTTGAGGCACATTTAGTTAACACTAATGGCTGTATGGCAGTAAATTTACATAACATTTAATATCACTTGGTGGAAAAAATTATAAAAGGTACTTTACAACTACTTCTGTTTCACTCTTTGGGCATTCAAACATGCAGCTACATGATATTCGTACACATTAATGGTAAATGTAACTGTAAACAAGTTGCATAATTGCACACCTAAATTATTTGAAATTCTTGTCCTTGGGTTATTGTTAGTCATAAATGACAATAACCCACTGAAATGAATGCTGTTCAGAGCTGTTGTTTTACATTGTCCAAGCACTATGTTGGGTCCATCTTTCAAACATTTCCTTTAACCTTATAAGTGCTAAGAATGTACTTTAAAAAAAAAAAAAAAAGAAAGAAAGTTGATAATCTGCAAAATCTGATTCTGTTGTAGAATCAGATAAATGCGTCATTCTGATCAAATGAGCCCATGGACTGTACATAAAATAATTACATGTTGTACTTCCCCTGTCTGGCACCCTTGGGACCTATCTGGTCCCAAATCAGGGAATTTGCCAGACCAAGGGAGGTCAATGCTGGCAGCAGCAGAGGGGCTGGTATGGCCTGAGCAAGGACTGGGAGGGGGGATATGGGTGCTCAGGGGAAGAAGCAGTGTGGCTGAAGAGGCAGGGTGGCTGAGGAGCCCTGTGGCCAGGGACCAGGAGCGCAGCCTCTTAGGGTTCAGGGCTGTGGAGCCTAAATGGCCAGAGTAGGATGGAAGACTCCCATGCACTGCTACAAGCTGGGAACTGATTGGCTAAGTAGCAGTTCTGCAGAAAAAGACTCAGCAATTACAGTGGATGAGACGCTGGGTACGAGTCAATAGCATGTCCTTGTTGCCAAGAAGGCTAATGGCATATTGTGCTGCATTAGTAGGAACACTGCTAGGAGATCCAGGGAAGTGATTAATCCTCAGTATTCAGCACTGGTGAGGCCACATCTGGAGTACTGTGTCCAGTTTTGGGGCCCCCACCATAGAAAGGATGTGGACAAATTGGAGAAGGTCCAGTGGAGGGCAATGAAAATAATTAGTGGACTGGGACACTTGACTTAAAAGGAGAGGGAACTAGCCTTATTTAGTCTTCAGAAGAGAAGAGTGAGGAGGGATTTGATAGCAGCCTTCAACCACCTGAAGGGAGGTTCCAAAGAGGATGGAGCCAGGCTATTCTCACAGGAGGCAGATGACAGAACAAGAAGCAATGGTCTCAGGTTGTAGTATGGGAGGTCTAGGTTGGCTATTAGAAAAAAGGGGGATGAAGCACTGGAATTGGTTGCCTAGGGAAGGGGTGGAATCTCCATCCTAAGAGGTTTTCAAGGCCAGGATTGACAAGGCCCTGGCTGGGATGATTTAGTTGGGGTTGGTCCTGCTTTGAGCAGAGGGTTGGACTCGACGAGCTCCTGAGGTCTCTTCCAACCCTAAACTTCTATGATTTTATAGGGGTTGCCACACAAGGGATGTTGGGGTCAATGGCTGGGGTAAGAGCCAAGCCCTCCCTGCTCCACTGGATCCCAGCCAGGGGGCCTCGTCAGCAGTGTGTGTGGTCACTACCTTGTCAGCAGGGATTCTACCACAACACACTGACCTTCCTCGTGTTGGAGACACCACTCAGACCCCTCCCAACCACTTCCTTCCATGTCTCCTGAAGTTGGGGTCCGAACATCATTGGTGTGTACAAGCTCTTCAGTACAGATAGCTCCCTGGAATTCTGATTCTAGCTGGCCACCCATAGGTAACAGGTCTCTGGTCTGGTCCTTAGGATCTCTGGTTCCCACAGTCAAGTGCTAAAGCACCACTATGGGAGGAGCTTCCACTAAACGTTCTTCCTCCTTGGTGGACATCCTAGAATGATCTGGGCTGCTCCCTTTTATATTGAGGCAGCAGTTGGAGTATGCCCAGCACTGTCTGAGGAGCAGGACTTCCACCACTCATAATGTGGCATTAACTCTTTCTTGCCTTGTGAGAGATATGCACAACCCATCACACTGCCCTAGATTTCTAGTGTATATTTGCATGTCACTCATCTGATCGGCACCTCAGTTACCCATCTATAAAACGGAAATTCCCCATCTCACAGGGGTGTTGAGAGGATAAATACATTAAAGATTATAAGGCAAATGCATACTAGGGAGCTGGGAGACACATGAGTCCCTGCAGCACTGAATTCCATGGATTGGCTATGTAAAGAAATATTTTCCTTTATTACTTCTACGATTTTGTGTGATCTTTTTTAATATTCCGGAATAGCATAAAAAAGAAAGCAATTATCTTGTTCCCCTATATCCTTCAACACGTCAATACCCCACTTACGCCCTTTGACAAGGGGTACAGTTTCCAAGCTTGCTCTGCTGGCCAAGTATAATCCATGATTGCACCCTGTCTTCAAGCATCTCAGTAATTACTCCACCACTACCTTTTCAAACAGGAAAGCATCCCCTGTTGCAGGTTTATTTTTAATGGTCCAAATAACTCTGCCCACAGCCTTAAAACAAACCTTGGTGGCCCAAAGTCATTGGTCAAACATTTCTTCTCTTTGCCTGATTCTTCAGGTACTCTATTTCCTTTTCCTTGGCATGAGCTGCAAATTCCTTCATACATGAAGCAGTCGACCAAAACAATATCTTTTCAGCCTGGGGTAATTACAGTGTTTTCATATTCCGAACCTGCCCTCTCTGGGCCAACTTTCTTTCCAAGTGGTTTCAAGCAGCTTCCCAACTAGTCTCTTTTTGATTCCCATCCTGGTAATCAGCACAAGAGCCAACTTTCCTCCCACAGCTCTCTTAGGAGCCTTCCCCTAGTTTCCTCTTCCAGCCTGCTTCTGGGATGGCTGTTTTGTAGCTTCCTCCCTTTTTTAGGTACCTGGCTGTAGCTCTTATCTTGTAACTCAGGTGTTGCCTAGCCTTCATTAAGCCCCACCTACTCATCAGGATTGGTGGTCCAGCTTCACTTGAAGGTGCCAGCCACCCTGTGACAAGTCCTCTTTACCATTTATTTCAAGATAAACAACATTAAATTTCATGTTCTCATCTACACAGTGGCGCTATTTTGGGATAATCCATTATCCCGAAATAGCATTCTGCGCATCTTAATAGCACGTCTGTTATTTCAAAATAAATTCAAAATAACGGGCTTCTTACTCCGGCTTCCCATGAACCTTGTTGTGCAAGGATTAAGGAAGTCAGCGGAATAGAGATTTATTTTGAAATAAGTGCTGTGTAGACTTCAAATTACTTAGCTTATTTTGAGGTATGCACCAAACAATAATATTTTTTTATACAGAACACCTATGAACATTTTCTTCAAAAAAAAATTGTTGTCAGACAAAAAAAGACAAAAGCAAAGAAATGGTCTTAGGCACACCTGCAAGTTGTTCACGGAACACCAGTGTTCCGCGGAACGTAGTTTAAGAAACACTGGTGTAGACATACCCTGACTGTATAAATCCAGCAGACAATATATAAATAGAAGCAGTTTAACAAAAATCCTTCAACAATTTTAGAATGTGTGGTGGTGTGAATTTGAAAAGTAGTATACTCAAGTTTCTAAGAAAGCATTACGATCAAGAGGAAAAAATTACTTCAGTGTCCTTTAATTGGCCAATGCACCCTTAGTAACCAATTTTTGAATCATGATGCTTGCAAGTGACTCATTTTCAAACTCTTTGGCTGATGGCATCTACAGCAGCCTCATTATACTTTAAAATGCCAATTTCAATATTGATTAGTAAATTAACAACTCAACATTTATTTGTATTTGTTCCAGTAACTGTCCAACACATTAAGTTGACATTAATGTGAAAAATCTCTCTTCCACCTTCCTCCGATATGTTCAAAGCTTTAAGACATAAGAAAAAAGTGCCAATGTAAGCAACAATTTGAAATGAGAACGGGGACTCATATATTCATTATAAATATCTGACAAATTAGAGAGATTCTTTTAAAAAACAAATCAAGCTTTTTTAATTAAAAGAAATTATGAAAATGTTTTCATCAATATTTCTAGAATGCCTCTTCCCTCTTATACTGTGAAATATTAGCTTGGAATTGGTACCATGTAACAAAAATATTAGAATACACCAAAAATTGATCTAAACTGGTGTTTACACCACAGTGCAAAATGCAGACCCCATGAGGAATCTAAATTTGGATTCAAAGATTGGTCCCTTTATCCTCAGGTCAACAGACACTGGGAATGGAATGGAGGCAGTATGCTTAACTCAATGGGTGAAGAGATTTTGCACCTAGATTAACTCAGATAAATAAAGAGTCAGTGCAAATCTGGGGTCACTGGAGGTGATATTGGGAAAGAAAATGAAGTGTTAGAAAAATCCTTCCTAAACAAAAGAGAAAGTTACTCACCTGTGCAGTAACTGATGTTCTTCAAGATGGTTGTCCCAGTGGGTGCTCCACTTTAGGTGTCTGCATGCCCTGCACTCTAAGTCAGCAATCCACAAGACAGGAAAACCTTGCAAAAAGAATTCTATTGACTGCCTGAAGATCTTATGGAGATAAAAATGCCTAACACAGCTCAAACTTCTTCAAGAAAATTCATTGGGTCACTGTGCAAAACTTAAAATTCTGACAAGATCATATCAGTTTGTACAAAGTAGATCCATGGAAAGGATAAATATTACCAAATCCTCACAAATATATAACCAAAATACCCAGGCTCAAACAGTGTCTGTACCTACAAAGCTCAGAAGTATTATTCAGTGGACAATCAAAAGTAAGAACAACAAAACAATATAATTTTGGTTTTAGCTCATGTTAAGCTGTTTTCGATAGAACATAAGAACAGCCATACTCAGTCAGAAAAAAGGTCCATCTAGCCCAACATCTGGTCTTCCAACTGCGGCCAATACCAGGTGCCCCAAAGGGAATAAACAGAACAGGTAATCATCAAGTGATCCATCCCCTGTCACCCATTTCCAGCCCTGACAAACAGAGTTGGATGGCGAAGACCAAAAAATGAATTACAATTTGAAAATTAGCCTCACAACATGTTTCTTATATTTAATAACTATGTACATGTCAGAAGGTTTATGAACATCTCTGCACAATCTCACATTTTATCTGCAATGTCCTGACATTTTTATAGCTAACTATACATATTTTTACATAATTAATTTGACAACAGAATATGCAAGTTTGAGCGCTTTTGCAAAATGATTTAGCTCAAGGAATAAAATAGCTTCAGGGTAGAGGGTTCTCTCAAATAAGAATACTTTTATAAATGTAAAATTGGCGCTATAATGATCAGATGCCACATACAAGAGATACTTTCCACTAGCTATAAAAAATAATGTAACTTTAAAGTGTACACTTTTCAGACTGGCTACTAGAAAAACCAATTAATCTAGAACTGATAAATTTTGTAGCAGTCACATATTCATCCTACAGAGGGCAGGCAGTACTTTACAATGAGAGTTTTGAATTCTTACTTTTAAGAGGAGACTATCAGAATAAAAATTATGTGTGTTTGGTTTTATTATTTTTTTAAAGTCTGTTACTAGTAATATTTAGGTGACAGGAAATGGAAAAATGTAAGCTAATTTATTTCCATCATATATCTTGTTTATTTGCTATTTGCACTTTACTCAACTGGAACAGAGAAACTATCTAGTTTCACATTCTGCTTTTCACGTGTTAGCACAATAACAAGATTATTTGGCTTCCTAATCCTACAACATGGTTTTTAAATCTACTTTTAAAGGGTTTTTTTAATTAAAAAAAAAAAGCTTTTAATTTTACAGACACATTTACATTAGAACATACTAGGTCAGACCAACGGTCAATGTAGCTCAGTCTGTCTTCCAGCCAATATGAAATGCTTCAAAGGCAATGAACAGAACAGGGCAATTATTATTTCTATTCACTATATGTTTTATAAAAACATTTTTAAAAACATATCATAATTGCTGAGTCTAAACAAACTGGCAGCATCTTTCATGTATTTTTACAACATCTTTATGTTTCGAACTATTGCATGAAATTTTACTTTGATTCATAACATGTAAATGTGTTTTAAAACTAAAGAGGGAGAATTCCAAAAAAAGGCACTGAAGACAATACACAGAAACTGTCAATCAACATATATATGCAGGTTTGGAAACAGTACACATCACCATACAGACACACAGGAATGCCCATCTTTTATAACTAAGCAGTCTAACAAAAGTGCAAGACAATATGCCATGCCTGAACTTGATGCTGTTGTTTCAGTGCATCTTGCTACTATCATCCAAAATGACTCCAGAGAAAAAGTGACTCCCAGTGCAAAAAGGAAGTGTTTAAGTTTACATTTCCATACAATTCCACATTAACTTGTGGAATTATCTTCTATGAGGGGGATAACATCTCTTGGATATTGCTAGAAGTAGGTCAGTATCTAAGACTTGATTATTTTGCAGAATGCCCACAAGACAACAGACAAGAGAATGATCACCAAATTTCAATCAGATGAAAGTCAATTTCCAAGAAGAGTACACTAATATTTCCTAACCATTTGCATCTCATTTCCTGTCAGCAAATTTCACATTGATGGAGTCTCCAGGAGTCAAAAGTCCATGGGTTTTGGCCTTGACTGGTTTAGTTTTGGGAGAAATTCTGATCTCAAAATTTTGAAGCAGCTGGAAAGAGACATATGCTAAAATTAGAAAGCTTATAAATTGATTAAATACAAATGTATAATTCTATAAACAGAAAACCAGTAATACACCTTAGAGTTCATCACTACCACTAACTTTGCTGTCAGTTCCAGTGAAATGCTTAACATGATTTGTCTATAACAAGGGCGGGGAAACTTTTTTGGGTTGGGGACGACTGACCCACAGAAAAATCAGGGGCTGCACACAAGTGAGAAACAAAAAAACTCCACCCCTCACCAACATGGACTTCCCAATGCTGGGGAGAAGCCCCAAGCCTCAGGGGCTGGATCCAGGCAAGCCGAGGGCTATATCCAGCCCCCAGGCCTTAGGTTCCCCACTCTTGGTCTATACGGAAAATGAAACATGGCGCCAGGACAAAGGCCATGTTTGACAAACATGCTCTGCTGGCACAATGAAACTTTCTACAATAAGAAAAGCTTGTCAGTGCAAGAGACAAAGCTTTTTCGTAAGTTGGCCTAAAATTGTGGAATGAACTTCCAAAGGAACTAAGGACTATCCACCATCCTCTTTAAGTGAATGGCATACATGTCTGATCTTGCCTTCACTAACAAATATATAGCATGAAAAGTATTCCAAAACAAAATATTCCATTGCACACACTTTTTCCCCTTAGCAGAGGATGGAGCAACAGAACATGACAGATGTTAGTCACATTCCTTAATGTAACTGCTCATATAATAAAGTGATGAGCATGATTCAAAAACCTATACTGAACAGAACAGCAATAGCAGGGTGTCATTCCGTCACGGTGATTCTACGGATATTAGACCACTGCATTTACATCTCCACTAAAGCAGCACAAGAACCAGAACATGGGAGAAACAGCAATTTATTTAAAATGCTACAGCGTATAACATAAACGACTATGAAGTACATCTGAGTAGATCAATTGTGACTGTGAAATCATGGTTAAAAATAAGAGACATTGCAAACCCTTGTGTTTTAATTTCTCAATCTGATCCAAATCTTTTGGGGAATTCTTGGAGATGGAAACAAAGTAGGGGTTGATGGGAAAGCCTTATTTGCCTCAAGAAGAAATACAAAAATAATCTATATATAACAGTAAAAAGAATATATGCAGAAGCCTGAAAAAGCCTCTGCATGAGCAGAGAAAACATGAAGCCAATGGATGTTTGGTTTGAACGTTGGTTATAATAGTCTGCCTCAGTCTCATGATTACAAACCTACTTCACTTTCTGGTAAATGCTCCACTGTTCTCAATACATTTAACTCAAATCCTATAACTGAGTTAAAAAAAAAAACCTGTAATATGCCAAGGGAGTCTTTCACTTAAAGGTTCCAATTGATTTATGAAAATCCTTCTATACTAAAGTAATTGTTTCCTTAGTAATCTTATATTGGATGGATTTTGCTTGTATTTTAACTAGGATTTACAATGTTTATTTCTGAAATGTAGCTTTTTATTGACATGCTTAATTCTAAGCACGTGTACTCTTAATGAAAAAGAATGCAAGATCAAGCCTACTCAACATTCTTTAAACAAAGCTTTTCTTAATTAAAAAGATGCCCAAAGGCGGTTTGCATATTAAAGAGCTGATACTAATATTTTTCTCTTTTTATGACACTGTCACAGATTACTCACCTGAATCAGTGCAAGGTGAATTTCCAATTCTGCAATTCTTTTTCCTATACAACTGCGAATGCCATAACCAAATGGGATGGAACCGAAATTGTCCACCCTATCCATATTGTCTTTCCTCAGCCAGCGCTCAGGTCGGAATTCATTTGCCATTGGAAAATTCTCTTCCTCATATGATGTAGCATAATGACAGAGTGCTAACTGGGTCTGAGAAAACAGATAACATTTTATTTTTAATTAATTCTGATAAGTGTAATTATAATAATAAATAATAATAATAATAATAATATACTTACAATTTCTGTAATATGAAATATAATGAGAAAAAGATGTAGAAATTACATATCTGAATTTTCATTTGAGTTTTCATAAAGAGTAGGTATCTCAAAATTAGATTTCCTTCTCATTGGCTCAAATTATATGATCTTCAGAAAACTTTTAGGCTCAGTAAAAGATACCTCATGAGCACCCATAGGGACATACATCCAGAAGAACTTCAGTTACTGAATTTAATACCCCAAATTACACTAATTTATAAAAATAATAGACTGTGTGCTGTATTTGTGAACAGCCTTCTCTTTCTAGGGTACTGAACAATAAAACCAAAACAGAGAGACTCAAAGAGTGAGAACCAATCCATCTCATAAGGAAAACATATTTACATCAGGATTCAAGTAAAAAACAGTCAATTATAAACATTATTTTTCACTTAAATGAACACTATTATAAATTTCTCTTTCCTATGATGTCCTGCAAAGTCACACAAGTAGGCTACGTCTACACTGCAGGCTTTTTGCGCAAGAACAGCTGTTCTTGTGCAAAAACTTGTGGCATGTCTACACTGCACACACGTTCTTTCGCAAATAAATTTACAGTAAAGAGTCGGAAAATAAGGCTTCTTGCGCAAGAGTTATTCCTCTCCCCACGAGGAATAAGCCCTCTTGTGCAAGAGGGCAGTGTGGACGGGCAACAGGGGTTTCTTGCGCAAGAAACCCCTATGGCTAAAATGGCCACCAGAGCTTTTTTGCGCAAGAGACGGTCCACATTGCCATGAACACTCTTGCGCAAAAGCATATCTCTTGCGCAAAAGCACATGGCAGTGTGGACGTGCTCTTGCGCAAGAATTTTTGCACAAGAACTCTTGCGAAAAACAGTTCTTTTGCAAGAAGCCTGCAGTGTAGACATAGCCGTGTACTTTTATCTTAATGCAAGACTTTCTATACATAGAGCACACATCTATCAGGCTTGGTCTAGGGCAGTGTTTCCCAATTGGTGCTCCGGGGAACCCTGGGGTTCCGCGAAGCAAAATGAGGGGTTCCGCGAGGAGCCAGCACTCCCCCGGCCCCTCTGAAAGAGAGAGAGAGACGGCTAGCCAGCAGAGGCATGGGCGTCGAGTTGTATGGGCTTGTGGTGCCCATGCTCCACCAATATTTGGAGCTGGAGCAGGTCCCGGCCCCCCCGCACGTCCTCCCAACCCGGCCCTAGAGCATCTCTCCCCCATCCCCGTCCCCGTCCTGCCCCTGCCGTGCGCAACCTTCACTGAGCTCCATCTTGCCGGCTGCTGCTGCCCTGCATGGCGTGCTCAAACCGGTGGGCAGGGAGACACCCGTGCGTGACGTAACATCACGGCCCGGGATTTTAAAACTGCTGGGCGCTGCGTTGCACCACACGGCTGAGTTGTGGGTTCCAAGTCCGGGGACGGAGCGCAGACTCCAGCCCCACAAAGTGGAAGGCAGAAGGTAGGGGAAGGGGGAGGGCTGGAAGGGGCTTGTGTGGAGGGGAGGGGAGAGGGGAAGAGAGAGGGAAGGCACCAAAGGGGCAGGGTAAAGGAGAGACAAATGCCAGGGGCCAAGTGCAGACAATGAGAAAAAGGCAGGAGGGGAGGTGTGAATGGGAGGGGACAGGGTGATGCTGGGAGGGGAGAGGGTAAGGGCATTGGGGACTAGAGGGGAGGGAGGAGGAGGTGCTGGGAGAAGGCTTGAAAGAAGGGGTGGGCATGAGGAAGGCCGGGATGGAGCAAGTCATGTGAGGGCACAGGGGCATGAGGGTGGTGAGGGGGTGGGCATCAGGGAAAAAGAGGGCAAAGGAGGTAGGGGCAGTGAGGGAAGGGGGAGGCAACAGGAGGGTGCAGGAGTAAGAGAAGGGGCAAGTGCCAGGGGATTCTGGGGTGAAGCAGAAGGGCAGACACCTGCAGGGGAGGGACCACCACCCGAGGAGAGACGCAAGGCAGGTTTGTAGAGGGAGGTGTTAGAAGAGGGGATGAGGAGGGGTAGCTCACATGATCAGAGTGGGGCTACTAGAGGAGTGGGCACAGGGAGGAAAGAAGGGCTGGTGGAGGGGGGCAGGTTGCAGGAGGGCTGAGGGCAGTGAGAAGGGCAGGAGTCAGGACAGCAGAGGAGGGTGAGGAGCTGGGAGGCAGCAGGCACCAGGGGAGCTGATGGAACAAGGGGAGGAGACATGGCAGCAGAGAGAAAAGGTAAAGGTTTAAAAATATTTATTAATAACTTGGGTGCCACAGTGGCACATCCAAACAAGCCACATGAACTCAGTACTGGTGCACAACACAAAATTCATTTTGCTCATGCGAGGAAACCGTGTCTACACTGGCGGTTTCTTGCGCAAGAACATCTTGTGCAAGAGTTCTTGTGCAAGAACACGTCCACACTGCCATGTGCGAGCTGTGCTTTTGCACAAGAGAATCTATGGCAGTGTGGACGCTCTCTTGCCCAAGAAAGTGCCGATGGCCATTTTAGCCATAGGGCTTTCTTGCGCAAGAAATTCATGTTGCCTGTCCACACTGGCCTCTTGCGCAAGAACAGTTGCGCAAAAGGGCTTATTCCTGAGCGGGAGCATCATAGTTCTTGCGCAAGAAGCCCTGATTTCATACATGAGAACGTCCGTGTACTTGCGCAAGAACACACGGCCAGTGTAGACAGGAAGCAAGTTTTTGCGCAAGAGCGGCCACTTTGGCGCAAGATCGCGCCAGTGTAGACACAGCCAAGGGGAGGGAGGGAGGGAGGCAGGGGCAGGGAATCAGCGCTGGCTCAGCATGTCTGCATGGTTTGGGGGAAGGTGCAGGGAAATTGAGTTCAGCTGGGTTGCAGAGTGGGGAGGTCCAGGGAGCTGGGCTGGGCTGGGCTGTGGGGTGGGTGGGTGTGTGTGTGTGGAGCTCAGAGCTCAGTTTGGCTGCAGTAGGAGGGAGGTGCCGAGAACCGGGGCTAGACTCAAGGGGAGGGAGGGGCAGGGAATCAGCGCTTGGCTCAGCAATTTTGCGGGGCTTGGGGGAGGTGCAGGGAAACGGGGCTCAGCTGTGCTGTGGGGGAGGCATGCAGGGAACCAGTGCAGGGCTCAGCTGGGCTGAGGTGGATCGGGGAGGGCATACGGAACAGATGGGCAGCTCAGCTGGGCTGTGAGGGGCTGCAGGGAACTGGTGCTGCACTCCCTTGGATTGTGGGGGATGGTTTCGGGGGAGGTTCAGGGAACCAGCAGGGGTGGGCTGCTCAGTTGGGTTGCAGGGGATAGAGGTGCAAAGAAGCCTAGTGGGGAGGGGGAGGGGAGAACCAGGAGCCCTGAAATGACCTCCCCTGGTCCAAAAATTCCTCATCTGGGACCAGTCAGGTCCAGAGGGGGCCAGATCAGGGAAGTCCAACTCCTATCCAAGTCCCCTTCTTGCACCCTCCCTCGTAGCCAGACACCCTACCCCCAATCTGCTCCTGCTCCCTCCCCCTGGCCAGACACCCTACATCCAGCCTGCTTCTGTACCCTACCTACCACCCAGACCTTGCCCCCTTCCGCCCCCCACCTCCCTCCCAGATCCTGCACCCCATCTCTATCCCACTCCTTGGTAGCCCTGCCATCCACCCCAGCACCTAGCACCACCCTGGCCCTGGCCCCAGCCCCCTGCCTCACACCCCAGGACTCAGCACCACCCTGGCCCTGGCCCCAGCCCCCTGCCTCACACCCCAGGACTCAGCACCACCCTGGCCTTGGCCCCAGCACCCTGCCATCCACGCTAGCACCCAGCAGCACCCTGTTCCTTGTCCCAGCACCCTGCCACTCACCCTAGTGCCCAGCAGGGCCATGTCCCTGACCCCAGCACCCCGCCACCTGCCTGCCCCAGCACCTTGCCCCAGCACCCCGCCACCTGAGCCAGCATCCTTCCACCCTGCAGCACCCTCTCCCCAGCCCCAGCACCCACTTTCACTCTGTCCCCTACCCCCACCAGCACATTTGGGACCACATTAGTGAGGCTTGGGGGTTTTTGGAGGGTTGTTGTTGGTTTTTTTTGCATCTCACTTGTGTGGCCCCAACTGACTTTTCTGTGGGTCAGTGACCCTTGACTCAAAATAGGTTCCTCACCCCTCTCATAAATAAAGACAATGCTAAAACCTTTTGAGTTTGACATAATATTTTATTTAAAAATGAAGCCTGGCCAACAAGCCCCCAATTGGGGCCAAACCCCCATCTCACTGCAGCATCATAACACTCCTGCACCACCTGACCCCAAATCTGAGCCTATCATACACTGGAACCCCCTGTTCTGAGCCTCTTACATCCCCAAACTCCTGCATCCCCACATCCTCAGTCTTCTGCCACAACACTCCTGCACCATCCACACATCACAAATCTGTGTCCTGAGCCCATCATACTCACAACCTTCTTGCCCTGAGTCCTCACATATCCAGCCCAAACTCCTGCACCCTCACATCCACAAGCCCATGGCTTGCTCAGCACCCCAACCTTCCACCTGAGCCCAACACTCCCGAGCTTGGAGCCCCCTCCCTGAGCCAGCATCCCCTTCTCCTGCATCCAAATTCCCTCTCAGAGCTTGTACTTCTCACCCTTTCCCACACCCAGATCCCTCATTCACACCCTACACCTCTTGTCTCAACCTAGTGAGAGTGTATAAGGGCTGGGGATAGCAAGTGATGGAGAGGAGGGGAACAGAGCGGATGAGGCCTCAAGGAAGGGGGGTGGGGGGTCTTGGGGAAGGAATGTGATTTTCATGCATTGGTGGGGATTTTCATGAATTGGTGGGTCCCTCTCCCCCCCCCCTCCCCCTTTTTTTTTTTTTTTTTTTTTGCTTGACAAACCTAGGGATTCCTTGAAATTCTGAAAAGCTGAAAAGGGTTCCTCAGCCAAATAAAATTGGGAAACACTGGTCTAGGGGTATATTTATCCTGCTTCAGCATGGCAAAGATGAGAAAATGACCTTTTGAAGTCTTTTCCACCCCAACATTTCTATGATTCTATGAAGAAAATCTGTTCCACCCTCTCTGTAAGACCATTACACAACTCACCCCTTTAGGTATAAAGTATCCTCCAATAACCAAGTCTTCCTGAGTAACTCTGCCATTTCCTGGCAATACAGGGAATAACCTACAGACAAATGTTAATGTGGGATTCAGCATCTATAATTTTTTAAAATTTACAAAGTTTTACAAAGGAGTCAGTTTAGATATCACATTAACATACACTCAGAGTGAAATGACTGTAGCAAGTCTGGATTGTGTTGAGGACCAAAAGAGTGCGAGGGGAGGCAACTTGGTCTGTCTGGGTATAAGATTAGTTGCTAGTATCTCTGTAGTTCTACTTTTAGCACTGCCAGTGAAATAATCAGACACACGATTAGGGAGGTAATATCTTTTATTGGACTAAAGTATCTTTTTTGGACCCGAAGAAGAGTTTTGCATAAGCTCAAAAAACTTGTCTTTTTCACCAACAGAAGCCAGTCCAATAAAAGGTATCACCTCACTCACCTTGTCTTGCTAATATTCTGAGGCTCACACAGTAAAAATATTGCAAACTAAATTGAAATAATGGGTAGCCTTAAGCTGATCCGTTAATTTTTCTGCCTCAGTTTCTCCATCTTTGAAATAGGGATAATGATAATTAGGGCCAGACCACAACTGACCCCTATAAAAATAACTATGGGGCAGTATGAAAGAAACCCCTCACTCAGGAACCAGATATAGCTGCTGTCATTTTACTTCCATAAGCAGAGCTATCCACCTCTAAAAGGGAGAAATAGGATATGTATCCATGGCCTCAAGTATTGTAGTAGTAGCACACTCCCCCTGTATTCCCTGAGGCACAACTTCTCCAGAACTTCTGCTCAGGTAGTGTGGCTTCACAGCCCCTCACGGTGACCAGTGCGTTAACGACACAATCAAGCTCTTTAATTATCTACCTTACAGGAACATTGTGAGTGTTAATTAGTTAATATGTATACAGCACTTAGAAAACAAAGCATTATGTATGTGCTATGTATTGTATTAAATTTTTCAGAATGCACTGGGTATACTGGCAGTACAATGAATACAAGTAGTAGCAGCTACCACTTCCAATAGCAACAACTGAATACATATTTTAGCTAGGACACTATAACTAGAAAATAACTGGCAGACAACTGCAAGTTGATAATTAAAAGTTTCACTTACCTCAGGGTTTCTTTGAGCAGGGCTCTAATCATTGGCAATTTGGGGACATCATCTGCAGTAGGAACTTCATCTTTTCCCAAGTTATTGACTATCTCTTCATACACAGATTGCTGGACTTCAGGATGCTTTGCCAACAAGTATGCAGCCCAGGACAAAGTGAAAGAAGTCTAACAAAGAAATGGCCAACATCATCAGGAAAAAGGGGGAAAAATAATAAAAATTAGCTACAAATATTTAATTCGATGCCAGGAAAAACAAGCAATTTTTCAACTAAGGATTCACTATGTACACACACACACGCAGAGTTATAAAACAAAAGAACTATGAGTAACATCTGGGATTCCAGGTGTGGAATCCTTACATCATCCTCACTTTTCCACCTGGAAAAACACTCACCAGAATTACCGCTCCTCCATATTTCTACTAGTGAAAGATCAAAAAGGAAAATGAAAAGGAAACTAAAAAAATGCTATATGTAATATAAAAGCTATAAACATAAATGGATGAAATTAATAGCTAGTTCTCAGTCACTGCTGTGCCTTTCCTCCCAACAAAAATAATCTGTAGGAAGTAGAAAGATAGAATACTATTCAGACCATTTCCACCCACTGTAAAGACATTGTACCTTCCTCACAGAATCCTAGTAATAATAACACTGACAACCATTTCGAGGATTATGTCTCCTCATTTAATAATTGATGCTGTAACACAGTTTGCATTTTCCAGCACCTGGAAACTACTGTAGCACAAATATGACATAATTCTACTTCTTATGGAAAGTTTTCCTGTCAGTACTTAAGGGGAGTGTGTGTATAAATCAGTTGTTAAAACAACCTAAAAGAACTCACCATTTTACTCTCTTCATGAATAAGCTATTTCCATTAAAATGGCACATTCAAAGAAAACAAATCACACATTTATGAAACTAATGATCATGAAAGACTACAGAATTAGGCATTTAAAGGGACACAGATACATTACAAAATGCAAGTCCTGAATGTGGTTTTCCCTGCATTACCACACAAAGGTAGGGATAGGACACAAGAACAGGAGCCAAGGCCATGCCCTCTTCCACAGCTGCTAGATGACTGAAGCTGGTGCAGGTGTATGTGTGTGGGGGGAAGAGCATATGTTACAGCCAAAAAAAACAACACATCTGCTTTCCTCAGAACTTCTCTCCACAGACAGAATAGACCCACGGCTGACTGGTTCAGTATCCCTTGGCAAACATGGCAGGTTTTTTTTTTAACACCTTACATTACTAAAAGTGAATTTTCACTATTCATGTGGTTTGAGTTTGCATTTCTCTCATCTTATATAATGAAAACAAGACTATTCAATTTCACTTTTTCTATAGTTAGCTGGAATTTTTGGGTTGCAAACAATGTACAGGTAAAAAATTATGGAAATATTTTTGTTAATATAACTTTGCAAAGTTGGAATTAGAGAGCAAATTTGACATGACCATGACCTTTGTAGTGTGTATTTGCAAAAACAAGACAGTGCTGAAAATCTTGTCCCCAAATGTGTCTACTCTGCAATGTAAGATCAGGATTAATAGAACTTCAGTTAGAAGACCAGAGATTCAATTACCCAGGGCATGATCATCTACACTCATTTGTAACCCCAAGCTAGGAATTGTTGAAACCTGGGTCTTAAACTGGGGCTTTAGTGTCTACACTGTATTATGCAAACCCAAGTCCAGCCACACCATCCCTGACTTTCTTGTGCCCATCCAAAATGTGGATACTCTAGTCCTTTGTTCATGGTGCAGTGTGGGAAAACTTCATTGGCCACCAACAGACTGTTCACTGGTCAAAGAAAGTTGGCTGGTGGGGTTGTGCAATACTTTCTGTGGACTTCCTGCACATAAGTTCAGTGGGGTTGCATTTACTCTGCAAAGCAATAGGGCTTGAATCACAGGACCCAGCTTGACTCAAATTCAGACCCTCCAGTCCTGTGACTGACCCTGGGTCACAGCTTTGGGTTAGTATGATTTGCGTGTTGAGGGAAGAGAGGTTAGGCCTGAGCCAGAGTCCAAACCCTGAGTTTACATCGTAGGGTAGACATACCCCAAGAGTCTTCCTTTTAATCCTCCATCCCAATAACGCCCTTCACTAGTGCTCAGTTCTGGGCTGCGCCTCTCTGAAGAGGTTAACAGTTGTGCCAAACTACATACAAGAGTTATTGTGATATAAACAGTGTCTCCTCTCAGGTTCCCAGCTCCTTCACATCCTCTTCAAAACTGGCTCTGTACTATAACAGCCAAAATGCTTGGAAGCCAAATAACAGCTTTGCAAATTTATTCAAAGTCTTTAATAATCCGTATGAACTTTTCAGTTTTCATCATGTTCAGTTTCTAAAAGGGGGGAAGCCAAAAGCACAGGTTTCGCGTGTGAAATAATCGTTGCCAGTTGAGAAAGCTGTGTAAATGCAAACAGAGACTCTGTTGTCGTGAAGCAGTACACTGCCCTTTTGGTTTAAGGAAAACTCTCTCACTTTAAAAATGGAAAATTAGGGCTCTGAAAAAACTAAATGGGATGAATAAATTGTGGCTTTTTTAAAAAACAAAAACAAGCAGCTCACCATGCTCATAAGCCTCTGGAAAATTTAATTAATGGAGTAATTCTAAATACAGAAATAAGTCTTTATGCATGCTTTTTATTCTGGGGCCAATAAAGTTTCTTCTCCCCTCCCCCCATCCCAAATTCCTCCACACTGCTTTCACACCCAGATAAAGCTGAATCCAATTAGCAGCAAATGAGCTCTATTTTATTTCAAGCTTGCTGGCAAACAAGTTTGTATGTCTTCATTAAACCCTTATAGGCTTGATCCAAAAAGCTTGCTTAATTACAATCTCTAGCACATAGCTCATTTATATCTCTGTGGATGAACCGAATCCTAGGATTCAATTCTCAGCTGTGCTGAGCCTATGCCGTGGGGCAGGGAAGGGAAAGGAAAGGGGGGGATTCTAAAAGCATGTTTATGCTGCCCCAATCTTTAACCCATTGGGATGGTCTAACTTGAACTGCCTTGAAATGGCTCCTTAGGCATTATGTGCATCATACTCTAGCCTCACTGCCCCCATCCAGCCCCATCCTTGCCTTGGAATGCCCCCAACAGAAACCATCACACCATCTAAGCCAGAAGGGCTGGCCGAAAAATGGCACAGAGTTCAGGCTTCCTCCATGCTAGTGACTCCACATCATCCCCTTAATGCCTGCTCTAAGGTCCCCTTGATATCAGTCTAGTGGTGCAAAGGGACTTTAACACAGGCCACCTATCTTATCTAAATATAGCTATTCTTTTTTTTTTTTAATAAAGACCCTTAATACTGTTGCCTATTTCAGTTTTTCTGATGGGACAATAAATATTTATTCTATACCCAAACTAGAAAAAGGGAATTTAAGAAAAAGTAACAAATACATATATTTCTGTTAAGCTGTGAATTAGTTTCCCACAGGAAATGGTAGAAGCCCAGTTACAAGAAGTTAAAAATTAAATTGCACTAGAGAATGTGTTTTGGTTTCAGTGGATGGACTATGTAAACTAGGACACAGTAACGATGAAAAATTATGATTCCATGATTCATACTAGGGATGTGAATGTTTAACCCAGTGTTTCCCAATTTTATTTGGGCCACGGAACCCTTTAAAACTCGAAAGAATTTTGCGGAACCCCTAATAACAGGCTTATATATGGAGCTGAAAAAGTAGACCACAAATAAGTAAGGATAATAATAAACAAATGCTAAACAAGGTCATGATATGTAGAATAATCTATCATAGTCAATTTATATTTGTCACAGTTAAATTTTTAAATACAAGAAATCACTTGACTATACTGAACTAAAGTATTTGCGAGAGCACTGCCTGCGCACTCCCACACAAGCAACTGGTTTGACAGCTAAAGCTTCGACTTTGTCCGATGCGGCACTAGTATATTCGTATTCAGTCACCCACGTGATCCATGTTCCCTGAGAGTGAGTATGGGGATTTACGGTGGTATATAACAGGCGATCGCACCACTGATCGACTGCGCGTGCAGTGCTGAGTAGTGACATCATCGTCCCCACTCTCTGGCGAAGCTGGCATTACACAGGGACATTTATCATGGCAAACACAAATGAAAATTGTTTTCAATAACTTAATATTTAAGCATTTATGAATATTTTGTTTTAAATCATAAAATGGTATTGTAATGGAATTTTCTTATTTTCACTTCGCAGAACCCCAGGGTTCCGCGGAACACCATTTGGGAAACACTGCTTTAACCGGTTAAATGGTAAGCCTCACCCTTGATGGGGGATGATTATTGGCTCTGGTTAACTGGTGGAAGCTAGAGCAGCTCCCCACCTGCCGTGGGCAGGGCACCGCTCCAGCCCCGCGGGGCCTGCTGTGGGCAAGGGTACTACAGCCTGCCCAGAGCAGCCCCTATCTACGGCAGGATCAGCCCGGGCCTGCTACAGGGAGGGGCTTTCCAGCCTGGTCGCAGCACTACCCCCCCACCAGCTTCTCCTTTAATTGGTTAACCAGTTAAACATTATGTTTAACCGGGTAAACCAATGCAACAGGATTTTACATCTCTAAATCATACTTGTAATTTATGATGTACAAAAACCTTTACACAGCACTGGCGCTAGGTGGCAAATGGGCTGAATTTATTTAGCAATCAGATTTTCCAAACAGAAAATGATATAATAATGAGCTTACTGTGTCCACTCCTGCCAGAAGCATTTCAGTCATATTGGCATAGATCTCTTCCACTGTAAGCTCTTTACTCATTAGGAGATAAGTGAGTAGCCCACCTTTTACTTCTTCTCCTTGGTCCAATTGAGACTGAATATCCTTTATTTTGTTGTCAACGTGGATTTGACCTTTTAAAATTACACACACACACACACAAAAAAAAAATATATATATATATCTCCTTGAATCACTGTTCGGCCCTTCTTTTCCTCTCTCTCTTCTTTCTGATTTATATTCTGGTGATTACAAACATGGCACCTCCAATATGGTGGTAGGTGACACTAAAGAAGAAGTCGCACCACAATGCTTAAGCCACCCCACAGGCTGGTCAGATGCTGACCTCACTTTAAAAAGAACCCTCATTGGCATATTCTTGCATCAAGACTACACACAGGTGACATTGATAAAGCACATAATCTCTACCTGTGTTTTAATTCCTTTTTCACAGCAGGTGCTACCTCAGAAAAGAAACAATGTGACAAAGAAAAGTGAAAGAAGACTGTCCCCCAAGGGTCAGTCCTGGGACCAATCCTGTTCAACTTATTCATAAATGATCTGGAGAAAGGGGTAAGCAGTGAGGTGGTAAAGTTTGCGGATGATACCAAACTGTTTAGGATAGTCAAGATAGAAGCAGATTGTGAGGGACTCCAAAAAGATCTCACCAAGCTGAGTGATTGGGCAACAAAATGGCAAATGAAATTTAATGTGGATACGTGTAAAGTAATGCACATTGGGAAAAATAACCCCAACTATACAGTATGATGGGGGCTAATTTAACTATGACAAATCAGGAAAGAGATCTTGGAGTTATCGTGGACAGTTCTCTGAAAACTTCCACACAGTGTGCAGCGGCGGTCAAAAAGGCAAATAGGATGCTAGGAATTATTAAGAAAGGGATAGAAAATAAGACACAGAATATCTTACTGCCCCTGTATAAAACTATGGTACGCCCACATCTTGAATACTGTGTACAGATGTGGTCTCCTCACCTCAAAAAGATATTTTGGCCTTGGAAAGGGTTCAGAAAGGGCAACTAAAATGATTAGGGGTTTGGAACGGGTCCCATATGAAGAGAGGTTAAAACGACTGGGGCTTTTCAGTTTAGAAAAGAGGAGACTGAAGGAGGATATGATAGAGGTATATAAAATCATGAGTGGTGTGGAGAGGGAGAATAAAGAAAAGTTATTTATTAGTTCCCATAATAGAAGAACTAGAGGACACCAAATGAAGTTAATGGGTAGCAGGTTTAAAACTAATAAAAGAAAGGTCTTCTTCACACAGCGTGTAGTCAACCTGTGGAACTCCTTGCCAGAGGCGGCTGTGAAGGCTAGGACTATAACAGAGTTTAAAGAGAAGCTAGATAATTTCATGGAGGTTAGGTCCATAAAGGCTATTAGCCAGGGATAGAAATGGTGTCCCTGGCCTCTGTTTGTCAGAGGCTGGAGAGGGATGGCAGGAGACAAATCACTTGATCATTGTCTTCAGTCCACCCTCTCTGGGGCACCTGGTGCTGGCCACTGTCGGCAGACAGGCTACTGGGCTAGATGGACCTTTGGTCTGACCCAGTACGGCCGTTCTTATGTTCTTATGAAAACAAAAGAGATTGGATTCGGTTGTTGTTCAGTTGCTGTTAATATTAATCAGAGGTCTGCAGGGGAGAGGGTTAGTTGGTTGGTTGTTTTTGGAGGGAAGCATTTCACAAGGGGAAAATGATAGAAGCTCCACCGAGTGAATCCTTTAACGCAATTGAAAAATGCATTGTAGAGGGAATAATTTTATATAGGTAAGGGTATGGACTTGATTTCCTGATACATTTTGTACATCTGTAATACTATTCTTATTTTGGGGGAAATTCTGCAGGACTGTGTGCCCCCAGAAAAGATCAGGGAAGCAAAGAGAAGCTATATGGGTAGTGAGACAACCCATGGGCACAATTTGGGGGATGGATTCCCCCCCCCCAAGGTGAGGCATGGGGGATGCACACGGTTACCCTGGTATTGCCCCACCATTTCTTCATTTATACAAGCACAGAGCTTGCCCAGCTGAAGGAAGCTGCCTCTGGGCTTTGCTGACTCTGCAGCTGAACGCTGCTTCTTAAGTCCTAGTCACGCTCCCCTTCTGTGTGTGGGGAGCATTCCTCTTTTTGTGTGCAACAGTGAGTGCTGGAGATGGGGTTGGGGAAGGGGAAATGAGGAAAGAGGTAGTGAGGGGAAGAGGAACTGGGGAAGGAAGAGGGGTGGAATAGGGCAGGGGAAGGGAATTGTGGGAGTGAGGGGAGGGGAATGGGGCAATGAGGGAAGGAAATTTAATGGGGGAAAAAAGTGATAGAGGAATTGCAGGGGATAGGGTTGCCAGATGGTTTAGCCAAGAATACCGAACAGCCCCTCCCGCCCCCCCCAAAAAAACACTGGGGAAAAAATTCTGTTGAGGGAAAAAAAGGGGAGGGGGGAGACCAAACTTGTTGAGCCAATAAAAAAAAAAGACCCCAAAAGTTATTAAGCAAACAAACAAACAAACAAATAAAAATAAATAAATAAATAAATAAAACAAAACAGCATGAAAACAGCATGGCCCCTTTAAGTACGTGCAGAGTCAGAATAGGGATAGGAAGAGGAGTGGTTGAGCACGAAGACCCAGGGAAGGCATTGCTTCCCCTTGCTCAGGTCTTTAGGCTTTTTTGCCAGCAGCCATCTTGTTTTCTTGGTCAAGCCAGAAGGGAGCTTCCCTGTGGAACCAGGTAAGCAGGGGGTCCGGAGGCGGTGGGTCAGGTCAGGTCGGGTCGGGGGGGGGGGAGGGCTGGGCCCTGTTGCTGAGTGTGTCGTAGGGTTGCCAGGTGTCCGGTATTTTCGCCTCCTTGCAGGGGAAAAAACCCAGAAAATACCGGACGTTTTAGGTGTCCACTATTTTCTGAAATTTTTTTACCGGACAGGAGGCGAAAATACCGGACACCTGGCAACCCTAGCAGGGGAAGAGGGAACCTGGCACGGGACGTCCCCTTGGCCATAGCTGGGGCTTCCCCATTAAGCAGGCCCATTGAACCCTCACCTTGGTAAGCCCTAGCCGTAGCCCCCCTACACCTGGGCCGCTTCCTGACCCTCCACCCCACTGAGCCCCAACCAGCAGCACTTGGACCCCCACAGCACCTGGACCCCTCACTGAGTTTCCCACACCCAGGCCCCTCCCCCTTCTGGAACAATTTTTATAGTGGGGGGGGGGGGTGCAGAGTGCCACTGAACGACATGGTCAACCCTGTATATAACTGAAAGCACTTCAATTCAGGTAGTGCTACAGCATGCCCTGCATCCCTACTTCCAGCATCTATGCATAGGGGCATGGCCCCAGGGTGTTTCAGGGGCAAGCTTAGCCTTTGCACTGTGTCAAGGTTGCCTCATTGCCAACTCCCTGTAACTAGGGAGGTGGGGGATTCAGAGTGATTTCATACCTCAATGCAGCTAGGGGCCCGTGCTCCTCTTCTTCATCCCAGAGCTTCTTTTATTTATTGACAAATAAAATTTGCAGAATTTTAAAATATTGTGCACATAATCAGGGAGGGGGAACAGAATTCCCTTAGGAGTATTACTATAGGCCAATATAGCTCCGGCCATGAGAAAGATTTTTGGTTAATAATCTGAAAGAACCTCAGGTCTCTCAAAATGTATACATTTGGGGGAATGTAGCAAAAGAAGATTCTGATACAATATTAGTGAAATGGTGCATTCAGTTTCCCAGCACTACTTCAGCAGGATAAAAAGATTATAAAGTTTTTGATATCCCCAAATTTTAAATGAGAAATATTAAACACCCCACTTCCTCAAAGTGGTTATAGGCCACTGAGATGCTTGTAAATAGAATGTTTCAAACCCTTACTTTTCTTCCCTCTTTTTTTTCTAGTAGGTATGTTTGCATGAAATGTACTTAGTATTTCTTAAGAGTTCATCAACTGCTTCCTCATCTTGTTCAGTCAGTTGAAGACATTCTGGTTTTGTCAAGGGTTCCTGTTCCAAAACTTACAGAAGTCAATGGAAAAACTTCTGTTGAATTGAACAGGCTTTGGACAAGTGCTTATTAATAGAGGAATCAGATTTCAAGTGACGAGCAAGCAACAGAACAGATGAAAATAACAAACTGGTACTATAAAATATTGGCAAATTTGTTTCTAAATAGAATAAATTTTCCAGCTTTTATATAAGAACATATGAAAGCCATACTGAGTCAGACCAATGGTCCACCTAACCCAATATACTGTCTTCCAAAAGTGGCCAATGCCTGATGCTTCCAATGAACACAATGGGATCATCATCAAGGGATCCATCTGCTGCATTAAGTCCCAGCATCTGGTTGTCAGAGACTTAGGGACACTGACAGCATCGAGTTGCATTCCTGCCCAGGCTGGCCTTTGATGGAACTGTCCTCCATGAACATATTTAATTATTTTTTAACCCAGTTATACTTTTGGCCTTCAGAAAATCTCCTAGCAATCAATTCCACAGGTTGATTGTGCATTGTGTGAAGAAGTACTTTCTTTTGCTTGTTTTAAACCTGCTGCCTATTAATTTCATTGGGTGTTCCCTAATTCTTGTGTTATGTAAGGCAGTAAAGAACACTTTCTTAATTCACTTCCTCCAAAACACACACAATTATATAGACCTCTATCATATTGCCACTTAGTTTCTTTTCAAAACTGAAAAGTCTGTCTTTTAAATTTCTCCTCGTATGAAAGCTGTTCCATATGTTTAATCATTTTTGTTGCCTTTCTCGGTAGCTTTTCTATTTCTAATGCATCTGTCTTGAGATGGGCTAACCAGAACTGCAGAGTATTCAAGGTTTAGGTGTGCCATGGATTTATATATTGGCATTATGAAGTTTACTGTCTTATTATCTATCCCTTTTCCAATGGTTCCTAACACGGCTATCTCTTTTCACGGACAGTGCACATTCAGCAGACGTTTTCAAAGGACTATCCATTGGTAACTCTCGGATCTCATTCTTGAAGAGTGACAGCTAATTTAGACCCCATCGCTTTAAATGGATAATTGAGACTATTTTTTCCAACGTACGTTACTTTGTGTTTATCAACATTGCACTGCAAAATGCCAGATGAAATTCAGTCACCCAGTTTTGTGAGATCCCTTTGTAACTCTTTGCAGTCAGCTTTGAACTTAACTACTTTGAGTAATTTTGTATCATCTGTAAACTCTGCCACCTCACTATTTACCCGTTTTTCCAGATCACTTATGATTTTTTCTATAAAGTGTCAACATTATATTTGTATTACACTAGTACCTATGAACCCCCATCAAGTATAAGAGATCCACGGTGGTAGGCAATGTATACACAAATACAAAGATGACAGAGTGCTCATAATCTACCTGGGCAGGTAAGATGCAACAGGTGAATAAGACAAGGGTAGATGGATAAATAGAGTAACAAATCAAATAAATATAGCAAAAAGCAGATGTCAGTCTATCTTTAACTCCTACACAATAAGCATGATTTCACAGAAACATAGAAAATATAGATGCAAAAGATCTGTTGGGCTGCACAATCCATCACGTGGTCAATAAAAGATTGTTTCCTAGAGTATTTTCCTAATGTTCTGCTCAGTCTTGGCCCAATCAGTGAAGCTTCCACCAGTCCTCTAAAAGATTACCACACCACAGCCTAGTAAATCTCATTGCCAAGAAGTTCTTTCTGATATGTAGCCCAAACTTTCATCTAGTTTCTCTTGTACTATCCTAAATAATCCCTCAATATTTTACACTCTGGTGTATTCCATTTTTTTTTCCTCATCCCCAGTTTCTTACTATAACTTTAGGGTACAAATGCAATGAGCTCTATCCATATACAGTCAAGTCACCTACAGTGACAAAGTTGAACTTTTCTATTATTAAATCTTACTAAATTTGAAGAGTCCATCCCAGGATCTGCAGAACTCTCTCCAGGGTTTTGGAATAAATGGACGAAGCCATTTGGGAATCGCCCCAGCATACATAGTGGTCTTAAACATGCTAAACATCAACTCCAGAGCCTCAATGTATTCCACAGTCTTCTGTGGGATGTTGTTTTCCAAGCAGCCCAACCGGGATTCATACAGAATAGTTGCCACACCTGCACAGGAATAAAACCACAGAAATTACAGTCCTTTTTTCAAAGTTATTTATAGTGAAGGAACAGAACCAAGTCTGCAAAAACATGGTTAATTATGTCTGACAACACTTACTGGAGATGGTCTGGGGACAATAGAGTTCCTTATAAAATACAGGGTAGACCAGTGTTTCTTAAACTTTTTAAGACCGAGGAACACCAAACAATAATTTTTTTTTTAATGAGGAACACCAAGCATTTTTTGTTGAGGAAAAAAAAAGGGGGGGGGACAGGGGAAAGTTATTGAGCAAAAAAAAAAAAAAAGCCACGGAACACAGCTTAAGAAACACTGGGGTACACTAAATTAGTTCCTTATACATCCTTTCTATGATAAAAGAAATAAAGTTTAACATCTCTTTTATCTCCTTGTTAGTAGCTGGATCTCTTATCTGACTCATATATATATTTTCCTTACTTTTGTTAAACAAAAATGTAAATACCAAACACACGCACACACCACTTTTCTGTGCACTCATAACTAGAGCTTTCAAGAAACATTCAAAATTACTATAATAAGATTCATACTTCTTACTGAATAGATTGATCCACAATGTAAGTTTTCATTAAAAAAATGTTTCTGATCCTTATCATTGTGAAGAAAATTTGGAAGATCTGAACCAAATATAACCAAGGAAGTGCTGTTCTACTAAGTTTCCAGACAGCCTGAAACAACAGCTATGAAAACATGAATCACGCTCACCAAGACCCCTCTCTGGGGGTAGGCAACCTCGGCTTCCCCCTCCCTGGCTGCCAGTGAGAACCAGGCCGAAGTGTGGCAGCCCTGGCCTGCCCCAGCTCTCTCCCCCAGGCTGCCAGGCCCTCCCAAGGCCAGGCCAGCCTTGGCTCCCCACCAGCCGCCAGGGGGTTGGGCAGGGCTGAGGCTGGCCCAACTCTCTCCCTCCAGCTGCTGGGGGGTTGGCCTGGGCCAAGGCACCCCACCCCAGGAGGGGCCAAGGCCACTCCAGCCCCAGCTCTTCCCTCCCTGTCTCTGTCCCCAAGGCTGCTCCGGCTCTTTCCCCCCGCCCCTACCCTTGGCCCCCCCGGCCCTGGCTCTTCCCCCTTGCCCTCAGCCCTGAGGCCACCCCTGCTCTTGCCCGCCCCCGGCCTCCCGCCGTCTCATCCCAACCACTGGCCCTGGCTCTTCCCTCACACACACACCCCAGCTGCCAAGAATTCTTGGAGAGACCAACATTTCTCAGATTGGGAGTCCTGATCCAAAAGCCCCCTCCAGGGCTCTTGTCCATTTCAAAAGCAGGGAGCGTAGGGCCTGCAGGGGACTGCTTGAGTCCCCCACTGGCCCCGTGCTACCCACGTGCATTTGCTTTTGAAATGTAGCAAGAGCCATGCTCTTGCTACATTTCAAATGTAGCCATGCTCTTGCTACATTTCAAATGTAGCCATGCTCTTGCTACATTTCAAAGGTGGAAGCGCTGCCAGTTCCTCGCTGCGCCCCTGCCTCCCCCCTCACAAAGATGGTGCTGGGGGGAAACAGCTTTTAAGTGGCTTCTGCCAGCACCAGCTCCTGCTCCCCCCTTGCTGCCTCTCTCTGACAGAAGCAGCATGGGGGTGAGGGGGAGAGAAAGCGATGAGTCAAGTCACTAGTTGACTAGTCGCTTACATCCCTATATACATCCTACTTATGCGTATCGCAACATATGGTGTACTTCATCATGTGCACTCAGTGCTCCAACAGAAACTATGTGGGTGAAACTGGACAGTCATTACACTCTCTAATGAACTCACACAGGAAAGTGATAAAAGACAAAAAACACTCTAGCACCTATGGGTGAACTTTGTTCTCAAGGCGTTCACTCTATATCTGATCTATCAGTCTTCATCCTCAAAGGAAATCTGCTCAACATTTTCAAAGACTGGGAGCTTAAATTCATAACTTCGCTAGACAGAACTGAGACACTGGATTTATGGCTTATTACAACAATCTATAATCTGCTAACAATTCCTTTCTAGCTTCAGGGGGTAGCAGAGTTAGTCTGTACCGGATAAACTTAAAAACCAACAAATGGTCTGGTAGCACTTTATAGACTAACATAACATGTAGATGGTATCATGAGCTTTTGTGGGCACAGCCCACTTCTTCAGATAACTCCGGTCATCTGAAGAAGTGGACTGTGCCCACGAAAGCTCATGATACCATCTTGTTTTGTTAGTCTATAAAGTGCTACCAGACCATTTGTTGGTTTTTAAGTTAATTCCTTTCTAGGTGCTTCTCCCACCCATCACTTCTTAGGACTTGAAGAGGTGTTAAAAAGCCATTTCACCTTGAATGGTCACTGGAAATGTGTTAACTGCTTTAAGCTAAACAACCTGTTCCATCTTTTATTTAGCTGCAACACTCCAAGTTTCCCAGACCTGAAAAAGAGCTCAATGTAAGCTCATAAACTTGTCTCTCACCAACAAAAGTTGGCCCAGTAAAAGATATTCCCTCACCCCCTTGTTCCTCTAGTTCATGCAGTGTCAAACTTTAAAACAAAAAATAGTAATTAAGGCCTACCAAATTCATGAAAAACGTAACAGACAATGAAATCTGGTCTCCCCCATGAAATCTGGTCTTTTGTATACTTTTACCTGTACTATACAGATTCCACAGGGGAGATCAGTGTTTCTCAAACTGGAGTTCCTGACTCAATAGGAGATCGCTTGGGGGTTGCATGGTTATTGCAGTGGATTTGTAGTTTTGCCACCCTACGTCTGAGCTGCCTTCAGAGCTGGCCGGCCAGTGAGTGGCAGTTGACACCAGGGCATCCAGCACACTGCCAGCAGCAATACAGAGGTAACAGTGGCAATATCATACCAAGCTCTGCTTACTTCAGCTCTGCAGGCAGCACTGAATAATGGTCGGAGAGTAAAAGCTTATGCTGGCCTAAATAGTTTAACATGGTTTAGCATTCATTATCTTTCCATATATTATACGGTTCATGTCTCACCTTCCATGGAATACTTGAAGAAAAGATTGTTAACATTGGTCACTGTTTCCCCATCTTCCGCTTGACTCCTGAGAGTATGGATTCTCTTAATTAAATCTGTGATTACTTCATTGACTCCTCCAGAGAAAACAGCCACATCTTTGGGTTTCAGGACTTTCTGCCTTAGTACGCTCCTCATTTTTAGCCATTGTTCCCCCTCCCTAGAAGAAATAATATAAAATATCTATATGCAGTTCTTTCCGACAATCATTAGCTGAGCATGAAGTTCATGAATTAAATGAGGGTCCCTCATTATCAATGACTTTGTTTAATCACTTGCTAAAACTGAAACCACTACTGGGAAGGAGTATACTGGATACTGGCCCATGAAGTAACATTCTTATGTTTTTTATTCTGTATTTATTGCAGGTAAATTCCATTGTCTAATCCACCTCACTGTTACAGTATTCAATCAAGTTTGTAAGCTCATAATGCGTAGTGGTGAGAGATGTAGGACTTTTTCTCATAGATTCTGGAAGTGCTGTCAGGAGATTGTTCGATCACATTTGCTATATACACACAGTACCTGGCCAACAAAACATATCTAAGAGTCTGATTTGCAAAAGTATCACACATATTCTCATTAAAATGAAACAAATATATAATTTATCTTTGCTAATTTGTTTTCTTTTTATACAGTTTTGGTACTTTTCTCCCAAAAATATCCAGCATAACCAAATTTCATGGACCAATTGTCTGATTTAATATAGCAAATCCTGTTATTGGCATATCATGCTTGGTTATGCTTCTTTCAAATATAGGGGAAGTTACCTTTTGTCACAGAAAAGGTATCCTTTGCGAATCCTAACAGCATACGAGAAGTTTAAACAGACCGTTCACATATTAAAAATTACATAACTTAGAACAAAAGTTTCAGAGGGGTAGCTGAGTTAGTCTGTAACTGGAAAAACTTAAACACAACAAATAATCTAGCAGCACCTTAAAGACTAACAAAACATGTAGATAGTATCTTGAGCTTTTGTGGGTACAACCCACTTCTTCAGATGAATAAAGTATAAAAAGTCCAGTGGTTCTCAAATCAAAAAGTACAAAGAGGTCTTTCAAGGGATACATCAACTGATCTAGATATTTGCCTAGTTTTACAACAGGTTACATAAAAAATAGCAAAGTCAGTACAAATTAAAATTTCATACAGACAATGACTTGTTTATGTTACTCCATATGCTATACACTGAAATTTAAATAACATTTATATTCCAGTTGGTTTATTTTATAACTATAAAATTGCTATTTTATAACTATAAAAAACTATTACTGAAAAATTGCTTACTTTCTCATTTATACCATATAGGGCACATCTAGACTACATTTTTCTTTCGAAAGAAGATATGTGAATTTGGCGCTAATTTGTGTATCTTCTTCCGATCACTTTTTCGCAAGAGGTTTATTCTAAAAAGCAAGCAGTCTACACGCAGTTCCTTTGGAAAAAAAACCCCTTTTTCGAAAGAACCCTTCTTCATCAAAAAATGAGGTTTACAGCGTTCTTTCAAAAAGGGGTTTTTTCCCCCGAAAGAACCGCGTCTAGACTGCTTGCTTTTTCGAAAAAACCTCTTTCAAAAAAACAATCGGAAGGAGATATGCAAATTAACGCCAAATTTGCATATCGTCTTTCGAAAGAAAAATGTAGTCTAGACGTGCCCTATATGGTATAAATGAGAAAGTAAGCAATTTTTCAGTAATAGTGTGTTGTGAAATTTGTGAGGGTTTTTTGCCTGATTTTATAAGCAAATAGTTTTAAAATGAGGTGACATTTAAGGTACACAAGACAAATCAGACTCTTGAAAGGGGAATGGTAGTCTGGAATGGTTGAAAGCCACGGATTTAGAATATGTGAGCTGAACAGGTTCATGTTTTCTCATGTACTAGGATTAGGGCTCTGTGTTTGTTACAGAAATTGCAAAAGTCAGAGATTCCATGACTTCCTGCAACCTCAGTGACTTCTGCAGTGGCCAATGTAACTGACTGCAGGAAGCAGCCCCAGCGGTCACCTGAGCAACATCCCTGGGGGTGGCAGGAGCTGCTGCAGCTTAGTGGCTCCAGATCACCTGGAGCACCTGCTTGGGACTCTCCTGCTAGCAGTGGACCCCCAGTACTCCTTCTGCAGCTGGTACTGTAGGCTTCCTGCCCACCCAGGCAGCACTGTCCCCTTAAGATTCAATCAGGGGTATTCATGGACAGGTCATGAGTTGCAATTTTTTGTTTCTTGCCTGTGACCTTACACTAAAAATAGCCATGATTAAATCATAGCCTTAACTATGACGTTTCTTATGTATAACACTGAAGCAGGAGAAAAGATTGTGGAGGCATTTCTTAGAGTCAGTAGAGAGCCTCTTTTAGCTCAAATATGCAGAGGTCTGGGTTTATAAGGTCCTGAATTATATTTCCCTTGCCTCATATATGCAGTTAAGTTGGTGACAACAGAGTCTGTTCCTAGATGGTGATGGATGTGTTACAGTTCTTTCTTTCTTTGCAGTACTGTCGCAACCATTTTAGACTCAGAATATCGGAGAGACAAGGTGGATGAGATAAAGTAAATAATTAAAAATGTATAAAAGATTGTTGGCTCATCGGCTTAAATAACTGTAAGAGACAAGCTGGATGAAGTAATAGCTTTTATTGGATCAACTTCTGTTGGTGAAAGAGACAAGCTTTTGCATTTACACAGAGCTCTTCTTCAGGGATGGGAAAGGTAGTCAGTGTCAAAGATAAGTGTAAGGTGGCTCAGATGATAAGGAGTTAATTGTAATATTGTTTTTTCTGGCCCTTTTATATGCAATGTTGGCACCTTTATAAATCATTCAGAATACTGCAAAGATCATTTTCCAAGCCCTGTTACTTTGACTGTGTCATTCCTCTCTGTGAACCCCTTCACTGGCTCCCTCTTCTTTATCATATCAAACATTAGTTGTTTGTCATTTGAGGCCTTTCATGACCTATACTCATCCTATCTCTCATTCAGATGACTCCTACTTCCAATTGGCCATTAAGATCAGTCTGTCACCTACTTGTTAAATTTTAAACCTTTATGCTGTTTCCCATGTTACCCCTCATACCTGGGAGAACCTCCCTATAAATAATTACAAAATTAATTCATCATCTTCCTTTGAAACCCTCCTTAAAACTCTCCTTTTCTTGTAAGGCCGTGGTCACCAACCCGTCGATCGCGATCGACTGGTCGATCCTGGAGGCTTGACCAGTCAATCGCGAGGCTTTGGGGCCCCCCATCGCTGCCCCCCACTCCCAAGATGCAGGCCGCACTAATGCTACCTCCAGGGACCACGGAGGTAGCATGGGCTTCCTGCGGGGTCGGGGGGGCAGTTCTGCAGCTGTGCGCCAGGTCCCGGAAGTGCGCGGGCTGCTCTCCCTCCTGCCCCCAACAGCTGGCGCGGTACCTAAAACGCTGGTCCATCGCACGCTGGGGAGTTCGTTCCCCTGCTGCCTTCCTGCGTGCGGGGGAGCGGGAGGGGATGGGGATCCAAGACTGTGCCGGCTCCGGCTGCTCAGGTGGCACGTGCTGCTGTGGGGAGTGGAGGAGCAAGGCGCGCGCTGCCCGAGCGGTTGGGGCTGGCGCGGTACGGGACTCCCACTCTCCTCGGCGTGGGAAGGCAGCAGGGGAATAAAGTCCCCAGCGTGCCAGCTCCAGCTGCTCGGGCGGCACGTACTGCCGTGGGGAGCGGAGAAACAAGGCGCGCACTGTCCCAGCAGTTGGGGCTGGCGCAGTCCGGGACTCCCCCTCCCCCAGCACAGGAAGGCATTAGATGTGCGACAGACCAGCGTTTCAGGTACCGCACCACTGTTGGGGAAATGGGGGAGCAGCGCGCGCACTTCCTGGTCCTTGGCACGCAGCTGCAAGATCCCCAGGTATCGGTCCCTGTCCCCTCCCCCCCACCCAGACCCCCCACAAGTACTCTGCCCCAGCACCCACAAGCACACTGTCCCCTGCCCCAGCACTCATTGGCACCCTTCCCCAGAACCCTATCCCAGTACCCACAAGCACCCTGTCCCCTGCCCCAGCACCCACTGGCACCCTGTCTCCTGCCCCAGCACCCATTGGCATCCTGTCCCAGCACCCACAAGCACCCTGGCCCCTGTTCCAGCACCCATTGGCACCTTTCCCCAGAACCTTGTCCCAGCACCCACAAAAGTACAGTTGGGGCCACATTAGTGAGGTTTGAGGGGTTTGGAGGGGTTGTGTTTTTGCATCTCACTTGTGTGCCCCGACTGACTTTTCTGTGAGCCAGAGACCCCTGACTCAAAATAGGTTACCCGCCCTTCTCATAAACAAAGACGATGCTGAAATCTTTTGTGTTTGACATAATATTTTATTTAAAAATGAAGCCTGGCCAACAAGCCCCCAGTTGGGGCCAAGTTCTCATCTGGTCACTGTATCATAACGCTCCTGTACACCCCACCCCGACTCCAAATCTGAGCCTATCATACACTGGAACCCCCTGTCCTGAGCCTCTCACATCCCCAAACTCCTGCACCCCCACATCCTCAATCTTCTGCCACAACACTCTTGCACCATTCACACACTGCAAATCTGTGTCCTGAGCCCATCATACTCCCAACCTCTCTGCCCTGAGCCCCTCACACCCCCAACCCAAACGCCTGCACCCTCACATCCACAAGCCTGTGGCTTGCTTAGCACCCCAACCCTCCACTTGAGCCCAGCACTCCCCAGCCTGGAGCCCCCTCCCTGAGCCAGCATCCCCTTCTCCACATCCTCCTGCATCCAAATTCCCTACTAGAGCTTGCACCTCTCACTCTTTCCCACACCTAAATCCCTCATTCACACCCCAGAGCCCGCTCCTCCTGTCTCAACCCAGTGAGGATATGGCTAGACTGCAGGAGTTTTCCCGGCAAACATGCTCTTTTGGCAGCCCCTGTATTCCTCGTTCCACAAGGAATGAGGGGGCTTCCAAAAGAAGGGGGTTTTCCGACATTTAGCCCAGTCTAGCCAGGCCAAATGTTGGAAAAATGTCTTCTTTCTTTTTTTCACTGCTGAAAAAAAGCAGCAGTGTAGCCGTACCCTGAGAGTGTATAAGGGCCAGGGATAGCAAGTGATGGAGAGAAGGGGAACAGAGAGGGCAGGGCCTCAAGGAAGGGGTGGGGTTTTGGGGAAGGGATGGGGTAGATCTTGGCTTGTTCTGACATTTAAAAAGCGATCTTGGGTGTAAAAAGGTTGAAGACCACTGTTGTAAGGCCTACAAAAAACAACCACCACAGTTAAGCTGCTGATGTGCTGAGACCCCAGCTTATCATGCTGGCCATATGGTCTCATTGTTTCCTTGTATTCCCCTCTGTGACAGGCCATTGACGGCCCGCACGCCGGCCGGCCTGCCGGGGGGCACCGTGGACCATGCAGGGGGTGGTGAGCCTGCGAGCTGGGATGCTGCCGCCACACAGAGGCGCAGTGGGAACCCTTCGCCCAGTTGGGGTAGCGCCGACGCTGCAAGCCCTGCCCTCAGCTTAGTGCCGGGTTGAACAGAGGCGGCGAACAGCCAACCTGAAGTGACGCGGGGATGCCCTGCGTCACGGGATGGGCAGGGCTGCTGGTCGACGTCATGCCCGGCGGGCTGGTTCAAAAGGGCCTGCTGGCACTGGGGAAGAGGCATGGCTGGGTGTCTGTAGAAGGCGGGTGGTGAGGCCCGGACGAGGGACATCACTGGACAGGGAGGCCCCAGAAGAGATGCCGGAAGCTCGACAGAGGAGCCAGCACCAGGAACCGCGGTAGACACTGGGGAGCTAGAGGCAGCCGCCCAGGGACAAGAGGGGGGAAGGAAGCAGCCTGGGGCAGGGTCCTTGTGGCACCTGTGGGCTGACGCGTTTTGAGAGCACACCCCGTCAGCCATGCAGGGAGGTGTCGACCCTGCACTTAGGGCCCCAGGCTGGGACCCAGTGGAGAGGGAGGGCCCGGGTCCCCCTTCCTGCCCCCTCCATGAAGAGCCGATGAGGCGGAATCCAGGGGGAAGTACGAGAGTCCCGGGGTAATAGTGGTCCGGAACCACTGGCCTGTGACAAGCTCCACAAGCCAAATACATAGGGAAGCATTGGAATCTCACTTCATCCACAAATTCAATTCACATGCTAATGGACTCAATCATGATATGGGCTGGCTAGGACACTACCTACTTCATAACCACTGAAGGTGCTAACAGCTCTGAGAGTGGTATCCTTCCTGTCTTAGCATCTATCTATTTACTTTGATCTGCTTAGATTTAAGTACCCATTCTCCAGATACTTAATGATGCCCTGTCTCACACACCCCTTCCTTTTTCCTTTTTTTCTTTTTCTCCCCCCTCTCCTTTTTATTTTGAGTTTTCATATCCCCTACTCATAACTCCGGTCATCTGAAGAAATGGGCTATGCCCACGAAAGCTCATGATATCATCTACATGTTTTGTTAGTCTATAAAGTGCTACCAGACCATTTGTTGGTTTTTTTGTTCTGTGTCTGCACAGCTTTAGGCACAATGGTATCCTGGTGCTATGAGAATACAAATAATATTAAGTGGCACCTTCCAAATCTTCCATTATGGACCCATTATTCAGCAAAACAAAGAAAGAACATACAAATTGCCATACTGGTCCAGATCAGTGGCCCATCTAGTACAGTATTATTATGTCTTCTGACACAGGCAAGTGCTAGATGCTTAGAAGGGAATGAATGAAACAAGGCAGTTACTGAGTGATCCATCCAATCTCATCATCTGGCAGAGGTTAAGGGAAAAGTGGAGCATGGGGTTGTATCCCTGACCATCTTGGGTAATAGCTTTTGATGGATATACCTTTATGATTTTATCCATTTTTTTTAAACTCAGCTCTTTTCAAAGATGAATAGTCCCAGTCTTTTTAATCTTTCGTTATATGGAAGCCATTCTATACCCTAATCATATTTGTTGCTCTTCTCTGTACCTTTTCCAATTCTTATATATAAAACAAGGAGTCATTATTTTGTCTCAGATGTATTTTAACCATGTGATTTTGGTGAAATATGAGTGATAATTGCATTATCAGGCTTTCACTATACAAAGACTTTTTCTACTTTGCAATATTATATGAAAAAAGCAGGCTGATATATATGGTGCTTCAAAAGATTAACATGTTTTGATAATACAAATTAAAGGGAGAAAAGTGACTATACTTACGCAGAAATAAGTCCTGTAGCTCTCCCACGTAAATCTCTGTACTCCTGCCAAGATTCCATGTTAGCTCTTTGTGGAGTTCTACCTTCTGCTCGGAGAACCTGGGCAACCATGTCTCGATCTGCAATGGATACTACAAACTGGGGTCCAAAGTGAGATTTGAAGATCTTTCCATACTCCTGAGTGTGTTTTTGCTGCAATATCAACAAACCAGAGAAGAAAAACATTATGGCTGCGTCTAGACTGGCATGATTTTGCGCAAAACTTTTAACGGAAAAGTTTTTCCGTTAAAAGTATTTGCACAAGAGAGCGTCTATACTGGCATGTGCCTTTGCGCAAAAGATTTGCTTTTGCGCAAAAGCATCCATGCCAGTGTAGACGCTTCTCTTCACAAGCTCCGATGGCCATTTTAGCCATCGGGCTTTCTTCTTGCAAGAAATTAACGTGGCTGTCTACACTGGCCCTCTTGCGCAAGAATACTTGCGCAAGAGGGCTTATCCCTAATGAGCGTTGGAGTATTTGCACAAGAACCACTGATTTTGTACATTACAAAGTCAGTGTTCTTGCGCAAATACTCGCAGCCAGTGTAGACAGGCGGCAAGATTTTGCGCAAAAGCAGCCGCTTTTGCACAAAATCATGCCAGTCTAGACGCAGCCTATGAAAAAAAAATAAGGACAAAGAAGACTTGATATTTTTGTCATAGAACATATAGATCTTCACTGACATAAAATGCCACCTAATCTGATGAGGTCCAACAAGGACAAGTGCAGAGTCCTACACTTGGGACGGAAGAATCCCAAGCACTGTTACGGGCTGGGGACCAACTGTCTAAGTTGCAGTTCAGCAGAAAAGGACCTGGGGATTACAGTGGATGAGAAGTTGGATATGAGTCAACAGTGTGCCCTTATAGTCAAGAAGGCTAATGGCATATTAGGGTGCATTAGGAGGAGCACTGCCAGCAGATCTAAAGAAGTGGTTATTTCCCTTTATTTGGCATTGGTGAGGCCACATCTGGGCCCCCCACTATAGAAAGGATGTGGACACATTGGAGAAGGTCCAGAGGAGGGCAAACAAAATGATTAGGGGACTGAAGCACATGACCTACGAGGAGAGGCTGAGGGATTTGGACTTATTTAGTCTCCAGAAGAAAAGAATGAGGGGGGATTTGATAGCAGCCTTCAACTTCCTAAAGGGAGGTTCCAGAAAAGACAGAGAGAGGTTGTTCTCAGTGGTGACAGATTGCAGAACAAGGAGCAATGGTCTCAAGTTACAGTGGGGGAGATTGGATACAGGTAGTCCCCGACTTACAAACGCATCGACCAGCCGCACTTACAACCAACCTCCCATTAAGCACGGCCCTGACTTACGAATGGCGATCCGCGCTCATGAACACTGCGGTCCCATTGAAATGAATAGGGTCCGACTTACGAACACATCGAGTTACGACCAAGTGCTTGGTACATAACTCATTCGTAAGTCGGGGACTATCTGTATTAGGAAAAACTATTTCCCTAGGAGGGTGGTGAACTACTGGAATGGGTTACCTAGGGAGGTGGTGGAATCTGCATCCCTAGAGGTTTTTAAGTCCCAGCTTGACAAAGCCATGGCTGGGATGATTTAGTTAGGGTTGGTCTTCGGGCAGGGGGCTGGATTCAGTGACTCCCGAGGTCTTTTCCAGCCCAAGGATTCTATGATTCTATAATCTATGGAGTTGAGGGTTTGCAGTGATAGCACTTTAAAAACAGAATAAGTTATTCAGGAGCAAATCAGACTTCTGAATATGAGTTATCTTTAAAGCTAGTTCATTACTTCAAAAAAACTGCAGCTGAAGATCAGCCTGGTGAGGTAGTGTGCTCCTGCCGACAAAGCAGTATTCACATGTGCACTTGCCACAGCAAAACTTGTTGTTCACAGGCAGGGGTAGCGGTTAAGATCTCCAGAATGACAGAAGTGTTGTCAAGCAAGAGCAAGTGGAGACAAGGCCTTAGTCATGTTTGGATCCAGATCTAGGTCTCAAGCTCTTCAGTCAAGCAATAGCTGGAAGTGTCACTAGAAAGTATCTTCACATCAGCCTTGAAATACTCACTATGACCAGAAAATGAAATCACTGCTATGTAGGACCATGGATGATGGAAAGACCCCAGACCTCTACAAGATACAAAGGGCTTCCCACTCACCTTTGTTTGCTTCTCTCTGAACCTAGCTCAACTGAACATTTAAGAGGTGAAAGGACTTGTGGAGTAGGGAAATGTGCAGTTCATTGACAAAACTGATTCTTTCCCATATCAACCTTTATAAAAATATTTGATCTTATAGAAAAGATCATCCCGGAAAAGATCAAAACAAAATATGGAAGGAAAAGGAGATCAGAAGCATAATCATGGAGTAAATGTGTACTTTTTTGTTTTTTAAAAAAGCTCACTTGTACCTCTCCGATAAAAGACCCAATTAGTGTGTTCCTTATTCTTTACAAAGTCTGCTTCATTGACCTTGCCAGTAGGGCTGCCAGCACAGCAGCAGTGCATTGAAGTCTCCAAAATTTAGACTAGATTCATTATGACAAACATCTCAGAAAAGACATATGTTGTCAGATGAGGAGGGGGAAGAGATGAAGGATGTTCTACTTGTCTAGTAAGGCATCTTTGCTGAATGATCCATGAATATAAGATCCATGAGACAAAGACCAGGCAATTAAGAAAGAGGAATTGAGAAACATTCAAAAATTTTAAGAAAAGGGACACAGAAGATGGTCAATTATTTTACAGAATGATGCTTTATTTTTCCCAGCAAATAGAAAAAGATTAACACATTTAATTTTGGGCTGGTCTTGAAATGAAGTACCCATCTCCCAGGAATTCATTTTGAATATATTTGAAGAGAGATTAGGACTAAATGTAGGCCTGAAGAAAAGCAACAAAACCACTTTAGAAGATAGTAGGTATAGATAATAAAAACCCATTAGCAGAGGGTAGCGCAGAAGAACATTTACAATCAGAGAATTGGGACTGGAAAAAAAAATCTATCATTAGGAGAGCAGATTTAATTTTAGTAATACTCCTTAATCTTCCACTATTGTACAGAATAGATGAAATGTTTAATTGCCTATAATAACCTTGGACAGAATTCACCATTCTTTAACATACTACATTCTTTTCACATATATACATTCAGTTATAAATGTCATCATAAATGTTTTTAAAAAGTGTAAGCTAGCATTCAATGCTAAATTTTGAAGAGTACAATCTAATGAATTATGCACATTCTTTTCACAAATAATAGAAATAGAAGGTAAATCTTCCAGGCAGTAATCTTGCCTTCCTTTGTGTCTGTATAGCCTCTAACTCATCTTGGGACATAAACTTGGAAAAAATAATTATAAATAATAAGCAAAATGGCCTTCTGTGCTTCAAATCTGTATTGCAGATTTAGCTGGAAAGTCTTATTTGATATTCTGTCACAAACCCATTAATTCCATTTTTCTTTGTTGTTACAATTATTAAATATAAACCATATTGTCAACCTACTCCCTCACATGCCATGCTGTACTTCACACATAATTAAGTTGCAAGAGTCCAAACCCTTCCCCCTCACCTTCATTTTCCTTCTCTCTGAGCCTACAGATGGAACAGAACCGCTCCAGCTCCACTAAATTCATAACTCTTTCCCTTTGCCCAGAGTTGTTGCGGGCACTGCTGGTATGGCCTAGGCCAGCTAAATTTTGGAATCAGGTTACTGAGAACAGACCCTTCATTGTAAAAAAGGCTTAAAGCTCCCCCCCATAAACCCCCCTCCTTCTGCATATGGAACATTTCTGTGTCTCAAAGAACATAATTTAAGTAGCTGCTGTGGTTACCAAGAGGTTTCAGATTAATTCATTCCTGATGTTCACTCTGTTGTAAAATTTAACAGAGTGTTATTAATCCAATTACAGAATGATGGCTTGTTTGCATATTTGATGTGTAAAGTAAAATGTTTTTGGAGACTCAACATTGAATAAAAAATAAATAAGATATACTGCCCCATACCTTTTTTTGATGTTTTTTCCTTCACAAATGGTATTGGATTAAGGGGGAAATTCTGTATTGTTCAGTGATAGTGAAAAGTAGAGAAGCATATTGGCATGTATTACTTAGGATTTTTCCACCTCTAGTTTATTTTATTTATAATATCATTTTTATAGCACTAACATTTAGTTTTTAAAAATTAAAAAGCAATATTTTTCACGGTAGATCTATTCTGTTGTAATTTAATTATTGTACATGAGTCAGAGGTCTGTTTTGTATGCTCGCACACACAGATTACTTTTTGCTTTGTTTCTTTCAGGAGGAAGTCAATTATTTTTAATGCCTACCAACCTAGCTGGGTCAAAAAATTCAAAAATAGAAGAGCAAAGTTCTGCCATCACTGAAGATTTAGGAGTCTAATTTTAATCTATTTTTAAAAGTATTAACTGAAAGAAACACATAAGATTTGCTCTAAAATACAGAAACCTTTACTCTAAAATACAGAAATTCTTTCTGGGAATTTTTAATTCCTCTTCTCCCTCCTCATTTTTGTTTCCTTCCATCCTTCATGTCTCTATCCTAAGTTTTCTCAGCAGTTGCACTTTCTTTTTCCTCTCTTTTTTTTAATCTTTTCTGCTCCTTTTCTAAGCCAAAGATCATACCTCTGCTTGCTTCTTAGGCCTTTTAATTTATGGCACAATTTACGTTATCAAGGGGTGTGGGTTTTTTTAACCAACAGTTAAGCTCTAATATAGATGCAGGCATCTTCTTCATTTTACTATATATTTTAGAAATGTGCATCTGCCTGTCCATCTATGAGACCGCTTGTTCAAGAACTCCTAAACGGTAGGTGCTAGGACCACCAAATTTTATATGCAGCTTCCTCTTATTATAACTTAAAGCCAAATAAGGGCTTGGCTATGCCAGCATAATGGGATGTGCCTGGAATTCAATTGTTTCTCATAAAATGGAAAGGGAGGGGTCTGATAGGAGGGAGTTATATTGCAGATTGACCACCTGGGGCAGCAATGGAGTCCATTGGGCCAGCAGGGGGCAGGAGTGGAGAAAGGGACAGCTGTCTATCATATATTAGGGATGTCAACATGTAGACGACCACACGATTAACCGATAAGCCTAAGATTACTGGTTAATCCTGCCGACTACACGCATTCTCCCAACCACTTGCTGCCTCTGGATCAGCTGGTGCCCCCTTCCCCACACTCAAAAGGTGAGGGGGGCAGGAAGGAGCCAATATACTCGAGGAACTGCCAAAGCTGGCTCTCAGTGCGTGCTGGCTCCGCAGACTAGGGATGTTAACTTGCATTTAATCAGCTAATTGAGTAGTTGATGGAATTTCTATCGACTACTCAATTAGTTGATAAGGGGGGAACTGCAGAGTCGCAGCGGGGTTAGCTCCTGGCTCCAGGAGCATGCCCCACTGCGGCTCTGCTCTGCCCTTTAAACATTTAAAAGGCAGAGGCGCAGCAGGGGCAGGGTGTGAGCTGGGAATCAGCTGTCCCGGCTTGTGCCCAGTCCCAGATGCTGCGCCAAGAACTCTGCACTCTGTCCCCCACTGCGCCTCTGCCTCCCCGCCCCCCCTTCCCCTCCGTGGAGACAGTGCTGGGGGGAGTCAGCTTCTAAGCCGGCTCCCCCCAGCACTGGTTCCTGCTCCCCCTTGGGGGAAGCGACTAGTCAAGTAGTGACTCAACTAGTTGCTTACATCCCTACCACAGACCCACCTCCTACAGAGGCAGCAGAGAAGAGCAGACACGAGCTGGTGTTGGGGAGGAGGGAGGGGCAACTTAAAAAAGGGCTGCCCCCCATCCTGCTGCCTCTATCAAAGCAGCAGTGGGGAGAGTGGAAAGGGGGGAAGGTAGCAGGGGAGGCTGCTGGGAATCAGTTTCTGTCCTCAGTGGGTCCGGGCTTGCTGCAGACAGAGGCTGCTCTGCAGTAGCAGCCCCTGTCCGTGGGGGGGTCCAAGCTCCCCTTGAACAGGGGCTGCTGCCGCAGAACAGCCTCTGTCCACATGGAGCTCGCCCCCCTACCCCCACCCCGCAGACAGGGGCTGCAGCTGGTAGATCTTTTAGTTTATTATATGGTTTAGTGAGTTTGTGCATCTGTCTGTGTGTTTGTCCATCTGTTCAAGAACTACTAAGTGGAAAGAGCTGGGACCACCAAATTTGGTACTCAGCTTCCTCTTACCATAACTTAAAGCAAGGTCAGGGTTTGGTGGTGCCAGGACAATGAGATGTGTGTGGTTTACAATTGTTTTGCATCAAACGGAAAGGGGGTATGTGTGATTGGGAGTATAATTGTCTCCACTGATGACCACAGCAGCGCAGCAAGCACAGGGGACAGTTATACTCACAAACTACCACAGAGGGTCTAACGCGCTGTTGATCCATCCAATTATAATGCAAGGAATTTGGTCACAAAGAGTCCTCTCATCCTTACCCAGATGCAGTCTTCACATTTTTCTAGAGACGAGGGGGAAGCAGACCTGCTTAACCCTGAGCTATTAGTGAAAGCTGGTGATCAAATTTGATGGAAAATTATTCAAGTATACGCTTTTAACTCTTCAAGGGTGGTGTCTTCAGAGGGAAAACTAGGGATGTTAGATATCTGGAAATTGAATAGTCAAGTAACCTCATGAATTCTTATACGTTACTCAACTATTCTATAATCCCTGGGGGTGGAGCCAGTAGCCAGTGAGCTCTGATCCACTCTTGGGGAGCCTCCTGCCATGCCGCGCTGCTGTCTCTATACCAGAGGCAGCTGCGTGGGGTGCCAGGCAGGAGCTAGCACTCAAGGGACGCCCATTTAAAAACCCGTTCCCCAGGCAGACCGGCTACCTGCCGCCCCACACTGCTGCCTCTGATACAGAGACAGCACCACGGGATAGCAGCAGCCCCTGTATGTAGGTGGTCCAAGCTTCCCGCAAACAGAGGCTGCTGTGGGAGGTGGGGGGCAGGCAGGGGAGACTGCCACTGCGAAACAGCCTCTGTCCGCGGCAGCCTGGGTCCACCATGGACAGACACTGGTTCGGCAGTAGCCCCTGTCTGTGGGAGCTCAGGCTTGCCATGGACAGAGGCTGCTTCTCGGCAGCTTCCACGTGGTGCTGCTTCTGATAGGCTTATCTCCCTCTGCTTAGGCTTATCGGTTAATTGTATACTCAACTATATGTTGACATCCTTAGGGCAAACAATCCCTCCTTTGCTGCAGCGTCAGTTCCCTCTTTTTCCTCAGAAGGGGTAATATTGAACTGGGACACTTCATTCTGCCCCATCCCTTTCTGTTCCCCTTCCCTCAATGTCTAACAACTCTACAACTTTCCTCTGTCTCATGACTCACTGGATTTTGTCCCTTTCAGCTTTCCTGCTTCCCACTGTCTGTCTTGACTCACAAGGAAGAAAAGGACTCATACAACTGTTGCTTCCACCACTGCTTGATGCCGCACATCTTTTCTCCCTTCTCTAAATGGCTCCTCACCAGTTCCCACATTGCCTCTTTCCTCGTGTAGCAAGAGCACAGAGCAGGAGCGGATGGAAAAAAAGAGAGGGTGACAAGGGATCAACCAGCAAAAAAAGAGGAAGTTTCAATTGCTGGTTTCTCAAGTGGACATCAGTTGGGAGTGGTCAGGAGAGAAACAAAATTCTGAATGCTGACCTAGCAAAACTGGAGACACCATGGGAGAGTCCAGTACTGACATGGTAAGCCAGCACAAAAGCCAGCAGCAGGGATTCCTAAGATGGGTGTAACCACTGTGGGAAAATTCAAACTTATCTCCCTGGGGTGTATTGTAATGGGCCATCCTTATGTGATGCCTAAAGTCAAATGTTCTGTAACAAAAAGAAACATTTGATCAGGCAGGTGCTTTTTTTTTCTAACAATTATTCTAAAAGGGTCATACTCTTGCGATACAAATGTCTGATTTTCTACCAGGCATGAAAACTCATTAGGTATGATTCCTGAAAAGTAAACACAAGCTTGTATTTTTCATACAGTTCTTTATTTTCTTAAAATGCAGGTGACCATGCTCACCCTAAATCTACTCCTGGTAGGAAGAGAGGAGGGGAGTTCCCAGCATGGGAAAGGGTGGCTGCTTGAAAACAAACAGAGGAACTCCCTCCTTATAAAAACACATTCCAGAGGCTCTGTCAGCAGCATGCTCTATTTATCTGCTTCCCATGTCTCTTCTGCGGCTCCAGGGAATTGTGCAAAGTGGCATGTTGCAGGCTGGGGCCTATCAAACACAAAGGCACAGGGCAGGGAGAGGGCAGGTCTCAACCCACGAAGCCCTCCATTTTTGCTGTCATTTTCTCAGTTGCTCACAGGCCAGATTGTAGAACTTCCCTTTAGCCGCCCACTATGGACACTGGTCCTCTCCCACCCAAATTAAGTATGTGGTCAGCACGTGGTCATTGCCTGGCCCCTTCCCTGGTTTATCACATGCCTGGGCCTGGGGCTGTAGCATGCATGTGCTGGGCCACAGGAGTGAGCAATGAGCACATAGCCCAGCTGTGGCCAAGGGGCCCCAAGCCAGCAGTCCCCGACTTCCCCCCTCCCCTCCTTCTTGCCCACACAAGGAACCTCCCCCCACCACGTTGACTAGAAGGGCCAGTTCCACCCCAGCCCACAGGTGGGGTCCGTTCCACCGGCTGCCAGTAGGGGGCGCAGGAGGGAGAGCAGCCGCCTCGCGCCTTTTTTGGGGGGGCGGGGGGAGGGAGGAGCCGCGAAGCCGTTGGCTCCCTGCGCGAGCCCCTTTGGAACGTTGGGGAGGCACGACCGTTGGCTGGGGGAGCCACGACCGTTGGCTGGGGGAGCCCCCCCTCATTCCACCTCCAATTTTGGCGCGCGCTCGCCTCAGAAGGGGGGGGGGGTAGAGTTTCAAATCGCCCGCCTGCTGCTGAGGGGAGCGATGTCTGTCTGAGCAACTCAGCAGCGGCCCCCGCAGCCCGCCCCCACGCCTCTACACAGCCAGCCCAGCCCCCAGGCACACACGCCAGCCCCTCAGCGGCCCGACACGCGCGGTGGGAGGAGGAGGAGGGGGGGGGGAGAGAACTAGACAAAATGGTCTCTGTGCCTGCAAAGGACGCGCTCTGGGGAGATGTAGCTGGAAAAACCTGAGAGAACAACCGTCCCCCCGCCTCGCAATGTGTCGTACGGCCAAATCCTGCCCCCAGCGCGGGGCGCTGCTGCAAGCCTGAGGGGTTACCCTTCAAATGGCCATTACAAATCACAGCGATCCTGCCGTGGGGTGCTGACCCCTAGTGCTAGGAGATGGCTTGGCTGGTTTTAGCTAACAGGGAAAATCATTTCCCCTGTTCCTCAAATCTTTAAAAGTTTGCACCGTTTACAATTCATTACGGGCGGGCGTCTTGAATTTTTACGAAGTTTGGACAGCTGTGTAGTGTTAAACAAGTCAGGCGTGCCAACTAAAGCCCCAAATAGCGAAGGGTGAAAATACGGGTAAACATCACACACCAAAAAGGGAGAAGGAGAAGGAGGCAAAGGAAATCCCGCAAGATGCTGTGTTTACGGGTGCTCTAGAGCGCCCTAATGTTAGACAAGAGATTTGAAGAAAAAACAACACAAGAATCAGCCCGAAATTTCTTCTCCCAAAAGCGGAGTCTAATGCATTTTTGCAGACCTCTTTGTCTCTGGTTGAAAAGCACGGTTTTAATACTGTCCTCTGATGGAAAGAAAGAAGAAAACAAGGGCTTGAAGTCGCCAAACACTAAAACTAAAACACTCATTACATAAAGATTGAATGGAGAGAACAAGGATCCTGTAAACAAATTCTAACTCTAGCATATCTACTGCACCAACACGACGTTGTAATGACAGGCAGAATTAACTGATACCGCAACTCATTAATTAAGCAGCTGCTTCATTTTTTTAATTTGGAATAAATCAATCATCCTGGAATAAATCAATAATTATTATTTTAACTAAATTGTACCTGGATTTCATGAATGCGACCAAAGCCGTCCTTCCAGAAGAACTCAACTAAGTTGGAAAGGGTTTTGGGTCCAGGCATTTCCTGAAGGCTCTTCAAACTGCTATTGTGGTGTTGGGTGGGTTTCAAGAGTCCCTCTGGCCCCTCTGAAACTGCCATCATCTCCTCCTCTTTGTCCTCTGCTGCAGCAGCAGCTGCTGTTGTAGTATTATTTTGCACCTCCAAAGTCTGGCTGCTAGAATGCTTGGTCAGTTGGTGAAACCTGCTGACAAAAATCACACGAAAAAAGCAACTTCTTTTCTCAGACTCAAGCGCCTGTTTGCAACTGCTGTTCAAGACTTTGATTATGAGAGACATGTTTTTAAAAGTCAGAAAAAGTTCTATTTTGTTTCCGCGGCTGCTTTTTATTTGATTGCCGTTTCTCTTCTGCCCTAACTTGCGCAAGCAGCACTTCTCCAATCCCTTAATGCCTGAGCATCAGTTTACACAGACCATCATTAAAGGCTCCCTCCCCTAAGGCTGGAAAAGGGGGGGGGGGGGCGGAATGAGACTTGAATAAAATGAGCCTATTCTTTTGATTAATTCAATCAGATAAATTTACCAAGTAAGCCTGCTCTGAAGCAATCAAGATTTAGAGGATTTCACCATTCTCCCATTCTCATGACAAAAATCTCTCACGGATTACAGGGTACTTTTCATTCATTAAAAAATGGTGTTAAGATTAGTAAATGTTTTTCCCCCCAAAAAACTAGCATTTCCACATTTCAGCAAATACTAAGGTCTGAACCACTACTCAATGTGCAATAAAATATAAGAACATTTTATTCATAAATAAATAGCAGTGTTTTTCTACAGCAAGTATAAATTTGTCAACAATTCCTGTGATAATCAGGTTGCAAACATTCTTTTTTTTTTTTTAATTAATTGTACAAATCCCTCTCACTTCAATTTCCTGTACTTTCCTTCAGAAATAACTTCTGCATGTTTTGGTAGAACAGTTTCAACAGAACTTTAGCTTGTAATTGCATGTCATGTTCATCCACCCTTTGACTCTTACACCTATAATTAATTGTGATTAATACCCTGTGCAGAAAAAATAATGTTAGAACTAGATAGCAATATCTTTTGCACAATTTTAAAAAGAGTTGAACCAACAAAAGCCTGCTAAAATATTTTCCAACAAATTTTAGTTACTTCAGTCCTTTTTGTCATCTTCTCTGGCTACACTACTCTTTACCCTCTTCCATGGCAATTCTGTCCCACTGTTCCCACAGACTTAATTTCCTCTTGGCTTGCCCAGACAAAACCTTTTTTGTTGGCTATGTTATAACTGCTCCTTTTCCAGTTTCCACCTTGTCTTTGTTTCTCACATCTCTACTATACAACCTGTCACTGAAAAATAACAGTAGACTTCCTCACTCTACAACACCAATATTCAGTAGTAACAACACTTTTTTTCTGCAGTGGAAATACAGTGGAAATGGTGGGCTTCTCTGGCAATGCTAATATGTAGTTGTGGGGGCATAGTTACATACTTTTGAATGGTCAGAAAAATGGAATACCTTTTCTGGAATCTGAAACTTTATTTTCATAGTCATTTTTGTGGACCTCTCAGATATCTAAAATCTAAAAGGGTGTCACAAGGAGGAGGGAGAAAAATTGTTCTTCCTAGCCTCTGAGGATAGAACAAGAAGCAATGGGCTTAAACTGCAGCAAGAGAGGTTTAGGTTGGACATTAGGAACAAGTTCCTAACTATCAGGGTGGTTAAACACTGGAATACATTGCCTAGGGAGGTTGTGGAATCTTCATATCTGGAGATATTTAAGAGTAGGTTAGATGAATGTCTATCAGGAATGGTCTAGACAGTACTGGGTCCTGCCATGAGGTCAGGGGACTGGACTTGATGACCTCTCGAGGTCCCTTCCAGTCCTAGTATTTTATGATTCTATGATAGAGTATGCAGACTCCTAGAGGTATGTAGACTACAGGTTGAAAATCATTGCTCTATGCTGTTTGTACTATTTTGCACAAACCAATTTGTTCCTTTTTTATAGTGGATTATTGAGAAGGTTGTAACAGGCCAGCTCCTGTAACATTTAGATTCTGCAGATCTCTTGTCCCAGTAGTCTGGTTTGAAATCTTATTGAACTGATACTGCATTAATATTAGTGGCTGACTACTTTCTTTTTGCAATGGACAAAGGAAAGTTGTCATTGCTGATTCTATCAAATTGATCAGTGTTTAATACTGCTAACTTCAAGGTATGTTAGCATTCATAAAGTACTTTGAGATCCTTAGTTACAAAGTGCTATATAACTGCAAAGTATTATATTAAATATGTAAGATCTTGCAGAAATCGCCCTTTAAATCAGAAGCCACAGAGAATAAGTGATGAGCAGTTGCTTACCCACTCCCAAGGATCATTGCATGTTGGACCTGTACCTAGTGTTCCATCTTGTCTCACCTGTCTTATTCAGTGTTTATGTAAAACTTCTGTGGGAAGAGATGGTAAGATGTTCTGGGCCAAAATGCCATCACTATATTGATGATATATCAGTAACCTTTTCAAACCATACAGATTCTGCAGTTTCATGTGCAGACCCCCAGGTGCCAGACAGATGGGGGTCTGTGTAAAGTGAATTGACTATTGAGATTCAACCTGTTAGATCAAAGTGATGCTTGTTTGCAGGAGGAACTATTTAACAAACAGAATAGTTGATGCACAATATAGTGAGTACATGTATCTGTCTTTTTGCCAAAAACTGGTTTTAAATTCATTATTATTACTGGATTCTCAGCTAGTAGCTGGTAAGAAGGTTGCACACAGTCCTCTTTACTGCAGAACTCACAATGGCCATCCATTTCTTTGTCATTAAGATGTGCTGTCTTTGAAATCCACCCAGAATCTACACTTGATGCAGAAGACACCAACCAATCTATTGAATAAAATGGGCTACTATGAGCGTATAACACATGTGCTCAAACCTTTGTGTTGGCTTCCTGTTTATTTCTGGATGCAATAAAAGGTATTGGTGATCTTCTTTAAAGCCCTGATTTGTTTGGGGCATGATTATCTGAGAAACCAATTCTTACCCTCTACATTCCACTGCAATAGTTAAAATCTAATCAGAGGCTCTGACTCGCAGCTCCTCATGTAAAGCTTCAGGACAGCTTTTATGTGAAGGCTGTTCCTTTTGGAATCCGCTACCCCTGAAATCCATCAGAGCCAAATCCGGTGAGCTTCAATTTACAATGTATTCATTCTGTTCAGTTTGTTTTGTTTTGGTATGTTTATTTTCTAAGATTTATGTTCTCTAGGACTCTACTCCTGCAAAGACTTAATGCACATGCTTCTTTAAGTGGTCCAATCACTTACAGTAGTAAAGTTAAGCATATGCATAAGTTTTTGCAGGATTGGGGCCTAACTTTGTAGGTAAGGCAATAAACACTACAGGAATAAAACACACAAGATAAAATACTTTTTCTTTTAATATCTATAGAATACTCATTGATTTACATTATGACAATGACTTTAAGATGGGTCACTGATAATATTTAGTGTATTCACCATAGTGACAAAATAATTTAGCTTTAAATAATAAAAATGCTTTCCAATGAGCACTAATCATAAACAAAATAAATATTTTCAGGGAAATATTTAAAAACAGGTGATGATTTGGAGAGAATTTAATATTGGTAGGGTATCACAAGTGAAAGCACAAATCCCTACCTATGGTAAATGGACACTTGATGCTACTTCAGTACAAGATGACATTCCAAGTACTTTTTTCTCCCCAGAGTAATGCTTCAGGACTAAGTAAAACTTTGCCTAGATGGAGAAAGAGATGATCACTACAGTATTTGGTTTTGAAAGGTTTCACCAGTATATTTATGGTAAACAACTTGACCATACATAATACTTTAATAGTAGCCTTTGGATAAAATACTGCACAATATACAAATAATATTGTTTGAATTACAGAGGTAATAGTCAAAAACCTAAGACACATGCTGACACAAAAATCTTTTTTTACAACAGACACTAACCAGGGTTCATTCAACAGAAGATAAGGGCAGAATAGAACAGCATTTAGAAACAAAAGTGCAGATTTACTGGACTTGATATGGGAAACATGAAGAGACAGAACTACAAATCCTCTAAAATGTTGGTAGTTGAGGAATAGACGGAGGCAAAGCAAAAAGTCTTAGTACTGGTTCAGCATGACTAATCTGTTGGAGATGAGTTAATGATTGCTGAAAATGTAATTCTTTAGAGTAAAATTAGCAATTCCAATTAGCATGAAAAAGACTAGTTATGTTGTGTTTATCAAGAGATTGAGCATTGAATTGGCTACTGAACTGTCTGGAACGCAGTTGCTGCTATGGTATTGTAATGGTCAGTGCATCAACTGGATTAATTACAACTGCCTAAAGACCAATTACATCTTCAGCAAGACCTTGACTGACCTCTTTTACTTCAAAAGCAAACATTATTGAGTGGTATTACTTTGTATTCAAGATATTACTGGAAGGAAAATCTATTAGACAATATTGTTTAGAAGAAACAGTAAAGCGTAGTAACTTCCTTCACAGGATGTGGAATTTCTGAAAAATGTTTGGATAATCTACTTGTATAAAATTTGAAGTCTTTAAATCTGCAACATCAGCTCTGAAATATCTGAGATCAAATAGACTTAATAGAATTGACAATTAAAATTGTCAAAATATACTCAAGAAAACAATGGAGATTAATCAGAATTTTTTTTGGCTCTCTCTATATTTTAGAAATGTGCACCTGTCTGTCCGTCCATCTGTGAGTCTGTTTGTTCAAGAACTCCTCCTAAACGGTAAGAGCTAAGACCACTAAATTTGGTATGCAGCTTCCTCTTAGCCTAACTTAAAGCAAGGTCAGGGATTGGTTGTGCCAGGACAATTGGATGTGCCTGGAATTTGATTGTTTCGCATAAAATGGAAAGGGAGAGGTTTGACAGTAGATTTGAAATTGACAGGAGAAGTGCTGACCAGCACGCAGTGACTAAGGGGTTAACTCAGGTAGCTAGCAAAGGTTTTGGCCAGGAGGCCAGGAGAACCAATCAAGATAGAGTGTTGAAATTTGAATTGGATATAGGTTCTTTGCCTGATTTCTTTGGGAGAGAGAAACCAGGAGTTGAGAGATACAGAATGATTTAAACCCAGGCAGGACTACTATGTCCCCACGGAATTCAGGGCATGGGAGTGGACTGAACAAAGAGAAAATTAAAAGTAAGTAACAGGGAAATGTGAATCCAGTTGTGTCCAAGGTAATTTTTCTTTATTTTGTAATTTGGTTTGAACTGCTCTGTGTGATTCTATGCCCCCTCTCCTCCTTTACCATCTAAGCATTATGCCAGAGTTTTTTTCTCTGTTTTAATTTGTTTTCCTTAGTTGCTCTGTAACATGTAGCAATCAAATATGCTTGATCAAGTTTATCTTTTGTTTTGTAATAAAAATCACTTCGTTAAGGGGATGGCTTGATTCTTGTGTCCTGGAAGGTTTCTCTGTGTGTATCTGCATGTCTCTGACTGAGGAGTCAGCTATACCAGAGACTGCAGCTTGTTTTTCTCTTTTTCTTTTTGCAAGCTCTTCTGGAGCAAAAGAGCTTGGGGTACCCATGGGGGTGATTTCAAATGTTCATCCCCAGTTTTAGGGATAAAACGCACTTGATGGTGGCAGCAAATCCTCCAAAATCTGTGTATTGTGATTCTGGGGGGAAAGTTTTTGATAACCAGTGTCTGTAGAGGCAAGGTTTTGAGCTCTTTGTGGGCCCCCATCTTCTGCGCACTGAGTGCCAGAGTGGGGAACAGCCCTGATAAGGGTACTGTGGAATAACCACAGGGGGGCAGCAAGCACCCCAGTGGGAAACCACTGGCCAGCAGCAGCTGACATCCTGGCCTGCCCCAAGGAGTGCTGGCGGGTGGCCTCTGAAGCCCCCCCACTCCCATCCCCGGGCCGCTCCCAGGGCAAAGCCAGTGGCTAGAGTGCATGGCTCTTGCCCCCATCCCAGACTGGACCCAGGCAATGCCAGGTTAGTTTTCTAGTAGCTGCATACAGAAATACATCCTGAGAATGTATTCTAGTATCTCCTGCCTACTTACTCTAATAAACATGATGTCTGAAAACAAGATAAGTGATCATGATTGCAACATTTAAATCAAGCAACAGAGAAGCTGGCAAGAAAAAGTTGAAAGTTCATAAACAGAAGTTACTACATAAGGAAAACACCCATTCCCTTCTCTATGAATGCTTGTGACCAGGTGAAAGATGACAAGAATTGAAGTAGGAACATGCTCAATGCTAACCAAAGAAAATATTCCCAGAGAATACACCGTACAACTTTCTGATTTCTTGTGAATATACAGAAAGATGCTAATATACAAAAAACTTCATTTTGAAGTAATTATGGTTGCTACCCATGTGTCATTATCTGACTCAAGTTCCCTGAAACAAAGAAATGAAAAGTTAAGCCACCTTTATTGCTCCAGTACCATTACCACAACCACAGCTTAATTCAATATTAACGCTTATTCTCTTATGCCCTTCAGCACATGCTTGTTTATCATATTATTTTCCCCGTGGTAGTAGTAGTAGTTGCAGCTGTTTGGTGTACTGATTGCGTGGCGAGGGTAGTTTGGTGAGAAATTATGTGCTAGAGCAGAAGTCAGCAAAATCTGGCCATGGGCCAAAAAGTCTGCCCATGGGCCAAATCCAGTCTGCCTCCATCCTGTGGCCCAGCAGGAGTCTCGGGCAGGCTCCCTACCTGCAGTGCGCCCCTGCATGCCACTCAAAGCAGCCAGCTGAAGGGACCATGTGCATCTCAGTATGCCCCTGGAAGGGGGAGGAGCTGTTACACGAATTATTATGACAGATTCAGAGCAATCATTAAGAATGACTCTCCGGAACAACTTCTCCAAGTTGTCCTCATCCGCTTAGGGATGGTCTTTCAGGTTGGGACCCCTGCAGCTAGTATCTGATCACCTAGGTGTGTTGCGCCAGAGAAGAGGCTGGACGCATAAATTAAAACAAACACTCTGATATAGTTAAACCACAAGACTATATTGGTTTACATAAATTTAACAAGACATCATCTCGTATGAACATTGAGGGGCAGTCCCCCAATGTTCCCTTATACTAACTTACAGAGTTGTCGGCGCAAGGGCGATGGTAGTGTCGCTGGCGACCTCAAGCCTTCGGCTAGTTTAAAGCCTAGGGCGAGGAACAGCCAGGCGTCCCTCGGCGGATGATCCCGGTCCGATGCTTAGCGACCTCAAGCCTTTGCCTGATTGAGAGACTCAGGCGAGGAACAGCTAAGGCGATCCCTCGAAGGCAGGTTGGGTTCGAAGATGGCTGGTTCGCCTTCCACGAAGCTGTCACGTCTCCGGATCCTCTTCCCGCGCTTCCGGGCGGCCGTATCAGGCGATGGTAGACCCTGTACTAACTTAAACTAACTATTCTAAAATAAAACCCTATTCTTATCGCGACGCACCCGTCGAACACACTCGATGACGGCCGACATGCATCAACCGACGGAGCCTGCCGAACAGTCACGATGATGATAAGCTAACTATTCTAATAACTAAGCTAAACTAACTAAACCTATTCCTAATCTAAAATAGAGAAAGCATAACCTTCCGTCAGCTTTACCCTAAAAGACTTTACTGGAACCTAAATGGAGGAAGCATAACCTTCCGTTAGCTTCTCCTTAGAAATGCTTTACAGGACCTCTCTCATACAATTATGCTAAACCTAGGACAAGATAGACCTCACTCTCTCTCCTAACCTAAGTCTAAGCCCGACGGACCCGACGCAGCAGCCCTCAGGATAAGCCTAAGAACAGACAGAACTGCTGCAGGACAGAGACTTATATAAAGTTGACTAATGAATATTCATGAGTCCCATGATTCAAATTGATTGGCTAACAGCAATGCTCTTTCTGCATATCTTTGAATTGATAGGCTAGTAGGTGATAACACATGCATCTCATTATATTTGAATTACAACAGGTATGCATCTCATTATATTCAAATATTTAACAGACACACCTATGGTGTACGTGACATAAGCTGATTTGGTTATGGAAGTCAGAGACTAAGACTCGATCAAAATGGAGTCTTGGACGCCATTTTGAGAATCTAGCCTGATTGACATAGACAGTAGACATAGATGATTGACATATATTCAAAACACATCTCATTATAAGTACATACAGATTTTACAAGGTTTTTCACAGTTCTTCCTCAAACATTTTACAACAAGGTACAATGTAAACTCATCATCAAAAATGGTTACATTCACAACTATATGGGTTGTTACATTTCAGATGGATACATATATGTTATATTCTTGATACGTTGCATTTACTGCTACAGAGCCCTCCATGCGCTGCCTGCAAGATTGCATGCTGTCCTGGCTCCAGCACAAAGCCAACCCCAGGTGCATGCAGTGTGCAGAGATGTACATGGTCCCCACAGCTGGCTGCTTTGAGTGGCGTTCAGGGGAGCAACAGGCAAGGAGCCTGCTGGTGTGTGTGTGTGTGTGTACCACTGGGCTGCTGGCTGGGAGCCACGTAAAGGAAATGCTTCCTGGTCAGAGCCACCCCGACGCTCTCCTGCACCCTTGCCCCACGTCACAACCCAAACCCTCTGCACCCCAGCTCCTGCACCCTTACTCCCTCCCAGACCCTGCACGCCAATCACCTGCCACAGGTCACAACCCAACCCCCTGCACACCTCATACAACCCTGCCCCAGGTCACAACCCCCTCCCAAACTCTGCATCCTCTCCTACATCCCTTCTCCAGGTCAGAATCCTCTACTGCATCTATACTCTCTCCCAGACCATGCACTCCATCCTGCACGTCAATCAAGTACCCTGACTCTCTTCTGCATCCATCCTCCATCCCATACCCTGCACCTCCTCCATTAATATTATGGAAGAGTGCAGTCTGACCATTTATCAAATTCATGGCACGGCCCCCCCACATTAAAAATTATTGACCATCCCTGTGTTAGAGGGTGTGATGGACAGCTAGTCTCCAAAGATGGATTTTTGTGGGTTTATGTCAGATTTGGTGTATGTGTAGCAACTTTAGGCTTTACAGTTAAGTTTATGGAGTATTATTCTGGGCATTAACTTCCTAGATATTGTTAATCATAGAATCATAGAATACTAGGACTGGAAGGGACCTCGAGAGGTCATCGAGTCCAGTCCCCTGCCCTCATGGCAGGACCAAATACTGTCTATACCATCCCTGATAGACATTTATCTAACCTACTTTTAAATATCTCCACAGATGGAGATACCACAATCTCCCTGGGCAATTTATTCCAGTGTTTGACTACCCTGACAGTTAGGAACTTTTTCCTAATGTCCAACCTAAACCTCCCTTGCTGCAGTTTAAGCCCATTGCTTCTTGTTCTATCCTCAGAGGCCAAGATGAACAAGTTTTCTCCCTCCTCCTTATGACACCCTTTTAGATATCTGAAAACTGCTATCATGTCCCCCCTCAATCTTCTCTTTTCTAAACTAAACAAACCCAATTCCTTCAGCCTTCCCTCATAGGTCATGTTCTCTAGACCTCTAATCATTCTCGTTGCTCTTCTCTGGACTCTCTCCAATTTCTCCACATCTTTCTTGAAATGCGGTGCCCAAAACTGAACACAATACTCCAACTGAGGCCTAACCAGCGCAGAGTAGAGCGGAAGAATGACTTCTCGTGTCTTGCTCACAACACACCTGTTAATGCATCCCAGAATCATGTTTGCTTTCTTTGCAACAGCATCACACTGCTGACTCATATTCAACTTGTGGTCTACTATAACCCCTAGATACCTTTCTGCCATACTCCTTCCCAGACCGTTGCTTCCCATTCTGTATGTATGAAACTGATTGTTCCTTCCTAAGTGGAGCACTTTGCATTTGTCTTTATTAAACTTCATCCTATTTACCTCAGACCATTTCTCCAATTTGTCCAGGTCATTTTGAATTATGATCCTATCCTCCAGATTAGTCGCAACCCCACCCAGCTTGGTATCATCTGCAAACTTAATAAGCGTACTTTCTATACCAATATCTAAATCGTTGATGAAGATATTGAACAGAGCCGGTCCCAAAACAGACCCCTGCGGAACCCCACTTGTTATGCCTTTCCAGCAGGATTGTGAACCATTAATAACTACTCTCTGAGTACGGTTATCCAGCCAGTTATGCACCCACCTTATAGTAGCCCCATCTAAGTTGTATTTACCTAGTTTATTGATAAGAATATCATGCGAGACCGTATCAAACGCCTTACTAAAGTCTAGGTATACCACATCCACCGCTTCTCCCTTATCCACAAGTCTCGTTATCCTATTAAAGAAAGCTATCAGATTGGTTTGACATGATTTGTTCTTTACAAATCCATTCTGGCTGTTCCCTATCACCTTGCCACTTTCCAAGTGTTTACAGATGATTTCCTTAATTACTTGCTCCATTATCTTCCCTGGCACAGAAGTTAAACTAACTGGTCTGTAGTTTCCTGGGTTGTTCTTATTTCCCTTTTTATAGATGGGCACTATATTTTCCCTTTTCCAGTCCTCTGGAATCTCTCCTGTCTCCCATGATTTTCCAAAGATGATAGCTAGAGGCTCAGATACCTCCTCTATCAGCTCCTTGAGTATTCTAGGATGCATTTCATCAGGCCCTGGTGACTTGCAGGCATCTACCTTTTCTAGGTGATTTTTAACTTGTTCTTTTTTTATTTTACTTTCTAAAATTACCCCCTTCCCACTAGCATTCACTATGTTAGGCATTCCTACAGACTTCTCGGTGAAGACCGAAACAAAGAAGTCATTGAGCATCTCTGCCATTTCCAAGTTTCCTGTTACTGTTTCTCCCCCCTCACTGACCAGTGGGCCTACCCTCTCCTTGGTCTTCCTCTTGCTTCTAATGTATTTATAAAAAGTCTTCTTGTTTCCCTTTATTCCCGTAGCTAGTCTGAGCTCATTCTGTGCCTGTGCCTTTGCCTTTCTAATCTTGCCCCTGCATTCTTGTGCTGTTTGCCTATATTCATCCTTTGTAATTTGTCCTACTTTCCATTTTTTTATATGACTCGTTTTTTATTTTTAGATCATGCAAGATCTCGTGGTTAAGCCAAGGCGGTCTTTTGCCATATTTTCTATCTTTCCGACACATCAGAATAGCTTGCTTTTGGGCCCTTAACAATGTCCCTTTGAAAAACTGCCAACTCTCCTCAGTTGTTTTTTTCCTTCAGTCTTGATTCCCATGGGACCTTACCTATCAGCTCTCTGAGCTTACCAAAATCTGCCTTCCTGAAATCCATTGTCTCTATTTTGCTGTTCTCCTTCTACCCTTCCTTAGAATTGTGAACTCTATGATTTCATGATCACTTTCACCCAAGCTGCCTTCCACTTTCAAATTCTCAACCAGTTCCTCCCTATTTGTTAGGATCAAATCTAGAACAGCTTCCCCGGGTAGCTTTTTCAACCTTCTGAAATAAAAGTTGTCTCCAATGCAGTCCAAGAACTTATTGGATAGTCTGTGCCCAGTGTTTTTTCCCAACATATATCTGGATAGTTGAAGTCCCCCATCACCACCAAATCTTGGGCTTTGGATGATTTTGTTAGTTGTTTAAAAAAAGCCTCATCCACTTCTTCCACCTGGGTAGGTGGCCTGTAGTAGACTCCTAGCATGACATCACCTTTGTTTTTAAGCCCTTTTAGCCTAACCCAGAGACTCTCAACACTTCCGTCTCCTATGTCCATCTCCACCTCACTCCAAGTGTGTTCATTTTTAATGTATAAGGCAACACCTCCTCCCTTTTTTCCCTGTCTATTCTTCCTGAGCAAGCTGTACCCTTCTATATAAACATTCCAATCATGTGTATTATCCCACCAAGTTTCTGTGATGCCAACAATGTCATAATTGTACTTATTTATTAGCACTTCCAGTTCTTCCTGCTTATTTCCCATACTTCTCGCATTTGTATATAGGCATCAAGATCCTGATTTGACCTTGCCTCCCAGTTTTGCCCTGACCCTCCTTTCTCTCTGCCATTGTAGCCCATGCTCCCTCCCATTTCCGACCCATCTCCCAGGTCTCCATGTTCTCCACTTACCTGTGGGCTTTGCTCACCTGTCCCCGTCGAACCTAGTTTAAAGCCCTCCTCACTAGATTAGCCATTCTGTGTCCAAATAGGGTCTTCCCCCTCCTCGAAAGGTGGACACCAGCCCTGCTTAGCAGTCCTTCCTGGAATAGCACCCCATGGTCAAGGAAGCCAAAGCCTTCCTGGCGACACCATCTTCACAGCCAGGCATTCACCTCCAGGATGCACCTGTCTCTGCCTGGGCCCCTACCTTCGACAGGAAGGATCGAAGAGAATACCACCTGCGCTCCAAACTCCTTCACCCGTACTCCCAGAGCCCTGTAGTCACTCTTGATCTGCTCAGTGTCACACCTCACAGTATCATTAGTGCCCACATGGATGAGTAGCATGGGGTAGTAGTCAGAGGGCCGGATAATCCTCGACAATGCCTCCATAACATCTCAGATGCAGGCTCCCGGCAGACAGCATACCTCCCGAGATGAAATGTCAGGGCGACATATGGGCGCCTCTGTCCCCCTCAGCAGAGTCTCTGACCACCACTACCCTACGTTTCCTATTCGCAGTGGTGGCAGCAGACCTCCCCGCCTTGGGGGTACGGGGCTTCTCCTCCTCCGGTGTAGGGGGTGATTGCTTATCTCCTGTATAAAGAAGAGCATAACGGTTTCCTAGTACCACGGCGGGAGAGTTCGGAGCAGGGGTGGAGCAGTGCCTGCTGCCAGAAGTAACCAGCTGCCACTGTCCACCCTGAGCCGTCTCCTCCTCCACCAGTGGTGTGTCCCCAGTCCTGTGTACCGGGACAGCTACCTCAGCTGTCTCCTCATGAACACGGTCCAGGAATTTCTCATGGATGCGGGTGCTCCTCAACCTAGCCACCTCCTCCTGTAGCTCTGCCACCTGCTGCCTGAGAGATTCCACCAGCAGGCACCTTTCGCATTGGATGATCTCCCCAGCCTGGATATCAATAAGTGGGAATTGCAATCCACAGTCCCTGCAAAACCACACCAGGATCTGGGTAGAGGCATCCATGCTCAGGTGCTCTGTCTGGCTACAGGCGCCGGTGGAGGAGACAGAAGCAGTGCTGGCACAGGTGTTGCGGGTCTTCCTGACCATTGTAGGCCTCCCTCTGCCAAACTCCCTCTCAAACTCCCCTGTCTGCAGCTCCTGTCCGTTTCGCTCCCTGGTCGCTCTCTGCCTCTGGCTTTTAAAGCCTGCTTGCCCAGGCCAGGCCTGCCCCTTGTGAGTCACACACAGGGGAAGGCTGACCAGATGCAATCAAGAGAACAAAAGGTCAGGCACTCAGTCCCAACTGCCACAGCGGCTGAAACTGAAACTGCAGTCATTTGAAATCAGATTCAGAATTCAACAAACAAACAAAATTCAAACAGTTGAGCAAACTCACTCACACCAAAAGCGAGTACTCTCACCAAGTAGCCTGTTCAGCGGTGGGATCTCTTGCGGTCCCTTTCAAACTCCCCTGTCTGCAGCTCCTGTCTGCTCCGCTTCCCAGTGCTTAATGGGAAATATACATTTACAAGGTGTGTGAGAAAGGGGGTATATTGATAGAAGGTAGAAATTCAGTTGTTGATAGAGAATATTTTATCATCAACAACAGCAAATGAACTCTGATGTGTCAACAGCTACACATGAACCCCTCTAAAGTAGGATAAAATCTGAAAGAAAAGAAGGGGACCTTTGTCAAGGAAAGCAATGCCTCTGCAAAACACGTGGAAGTCATGGTGGATATTTGACTGAACATAAGCTCCCTTATGGCCACAGTGTGGCCAATATGGCTAATGCAATCTTTAGATGAATAAGAAGTTACTCACCCTGTGCAGTAATGACGGTTCTTCGAGATGTGTGTCCCTGTGGGTGCTGCACTCAGGTCTTGGTGCTTCCTTGCCCCAGCAATGGGAGATTTTTGCCTAGCTTTCCCTTCCCGCATTGCGCATGCGCAGTCAACATTTTGTGCTGTTTTCGTTTGTTAACTGCGCGTGCGGTGCGGGTCTCCTTCTGTTCCTTTTCTACCGGAAACCGTTTAACAGACTCCAAAACAGAGGGGAGGGAGGGTGGGTAGTGGAGCACCCACAGGGACACACATCTCGAAGAACCATTGTTACTGCACAGAGAGAATAACTTCTTCTTCTCCTTCGAGTGCTGCCCCTGTGGGTGCTGCACTTAGGTGACTAGCTAGAAGTAGCCGGTACTCGCGATGGTGGGTGTTGGAGTCAGTTGCGGGAGGAGGCAAGGACTACATCAGCTAAAGCGGTGATAGGTATAGGTCCATGCTGTAAAGCGTAGTGCTGTGCGAAGGTGTGATGGGAAGACCATGTTGCTGCTCTCCATATATCTGCGAGGGATATATCATGTAGGAAAGCAGTTGATGTGGCCACCACACGAGTGGAGTGAACTGTGATAACCTGCGGTGGTTATCTCCTACGAAGCTGGTAGGAAGTGTATATGAAATTAGCAATCCACTTGGAGATACGCTGTGCAGAGATGGCTGCTCCCTTGTGGGACTGGACAATGAGAGGAAAAGTCTGTCTGACCTCCTGACTTCCTTGGTCCTGTCTATGTAAAACGCAGGGGCTCATCTAGCTTCTGTAAGACTGACTCTCTCGGGGAGCTGTGAGGTTTTGGAAAATAGGTAGGCAGGTGGATGGGATCATTAAGGTAGAAGTCTAACAACTTTAGGAAGGAACTTGGGGTGAGGTCTGAGGATGATTTTATCCTTGGTGAAGGTAGTATATGGTGGATGAGGCATGAGGGCTGCTATTTCACCCACCCTTCTTGCAGAAGTTATTGCTAATATGAAGGGCACTTTCATATTTAGATGTTGCAGGAAACCAGAAGCTAGTGGCTCAAAGCTAGCGGTCTCATGAGTGTGTCGAGGACAAGGTTTAACTCCCAAGGTGGTACCAGTGGGCATACATTTGGACATGTCTTTTGCAAACATGCTAAGAAGCGCCTTGTATAGGATGTGCGAAGAGCGAAAGGTCGTCAGTTGGTTCCTGGAAGGCTGTGATAGCAGACAGATGGACATGAATAGTGCTGATAGAAAGGCCAGTGTCTGCGATATCCATCAGGTATTCCAGCATGGTAGCTATCGGAACAGTGACAGGTTGCCATTGACAATGGCGGCACCACTCTTGAAAATATTTCCATTTGTTTTGATAGGTATACCTTGTAGCGGAGTGCCTATTATTTAGGAGGACCTGCTTCACTCTCCCTAAACAAGTGAGTTCTTCACTTTGGAACCATGAAGAAGTCATGCTGTGAGTTTGAGGGCTCTGAGGTTTGGATAAAGAGTTTTGCCTTGGTGCTGGGTCAGTAGGTGGAGACAGAGGGGGAGGGAAGATTGGTGAGCAACTGACAGATAGTGCAGGTAAGGGAACCACGGCTGTCTTGGCCAGTAGGTGCTATTAGAATTACTGTGGCTTGGTCTGTGCAAATCTTGTTGATCACGCTGGACAGTAAGGGAGTCAGTGGAAAGGCATACAGTAGGGGAGAGGTCCAGTGTATGGTGAAGGCATCTTCCTCCAATCTCTTGCTCTGACCTGCTCGGGAGCAGAAGTGGTGGCATTTGGGGTTGGCTGGTGTTGCAAATAAATCTATGATTAGGAATCCCCATTGTTGGAAAACTGGGAGGATGATGTTGGAGGTGATCTCCCACTCATGCTGTTCTGAGAAGTGCCTGCTTAGTTTGCCTGCCGTGATGTTCTCTTGGCCTGGTATGTCCATTTCAGTTGGAGTTATGTCGTTCTTCAGGCACCAGTTCCAGAGTCTGATTGCTTCTGCACATAGCGAGCATGATTGGGCACCCCCCTGCTGGTTGATGTAAAACATAGAGGGCGTGTTGTCCATGAGGACACATATAGTTCTGCCCCGGATAAGAGGAAGGAAGCACACATATGCTTTGCGGATGGCCCTGAGTTCCAGGATATTGATGTGAAACTGCATCTCGGCTTGCGACCACCTGCCCTGAACTGTGTGTCGCAATGGGCGCCCCAACCCAGTAGTGACACATCGGTTGTGATCATAACTGATGGATTTGGGTGACGGAAAGGTATGCCCATGAGAAAATTGCATGGAGAGGTCCATCATTGGAGAGATTGGAGGACTAGCAGTGGAAGTGTAAGATGTCTCGCAAGGCTGTATCATTTGGGAATGTAAACGGTTGCAAACCAAGTCTGCAGGCAGCGCATATGTAGTCTGGCGAGGGAGACAACAAAGGTAGTAGCTGCCATGTGCCTGAGAATCTGAAGACATATGCGTGCGGTCATGAAGGGAGTATGTATGACCCCTTTGCTGAGGTTGCATGTCTGGAACTGCTGTACCAGAAGGTAGGCTCTGGCAGTCACGACATCCAGGAATGCCCCAATAAACTTTTATCTGCTGAGTTGGCTCTAGGGAAGATTTCTGGATGTTTATGAGTAGACCCAGGTGAGAGAAGCAGTTCTTGGTGTATTTGTCATAATTAGTGTTTGTTGACATGAGGGGCCCTTGATCAAGTAGTTGTTGAGGTAGGGAAATATAATGATACCCTGCCTCCTGAGGAAAGCTGTGACCATGGCCAGAGTTTTGGAAAATACCTGAGAGGCAGAGCCAGCCCAAGGTACGTGCCAGCCGGGCTACCGCCTGGGGTTCCCCATTATAAGGGGCGCTGCGCGGGGCTGCCGGGCCAGGTGGCGGCGGCACCGCACATGCGCCGGGCGCCGGGGGCAGCACCGTGCTCCCGGGACGCGCGAATGGCTCAGGCCGGCCCTGATGAGAGGTTGTGGAAAGTCCAAAGGGGGGGACTTAATATTGGTAGTGGGCTTCGCCCAAAACAAATCTGAGAAACCTCCTGTGTGCAGGGTATATCATTACATGAAAATGTGTCCTGAAGTTCAAGGGCTGAGACCTAGTACCCCTCATCCAGTGCAGGTATAATAGTTGCAAGAGTCACCATTCTGAACTTGTTGCGTACAAACTTGTTGAACTTCCTGAAATCTAAAATGGGTCTCCAGCCACCTGTTTTCTTAGTGATAGATACTTCCAAAAAGATTTCAAAATAATGGGTGCATCCCGGTAACCCTGGTTCCACATGGTTAAGAGATGTCTTGAAATAGCACATTATGTTGAAATTTGGCACTGTGTAGATGCACCAAATTTCAAAATAAGTTATTTTGAAATAGATTTGAAATAAGATACAGAATTTGTGCTTTGCAAATTGCGTATCTTATTTCAAGATTAGGGCGCTGTGTACACACACCTAAGTGGTTATTGGAACCTATCAGAGCTAGCATGTAGGCTCAGCTATTGAAGCATGCCTCCAAGATTCAGTGTAAGGCATGCTACTGGTACCTTGGGAGTTTGGGATATCTCAATAACTACAAGCTTTTGTTTACCAGGAAATACATGACATCTTCCAGTTAACTTTGGTCTACAGTACTGTAATCCTACTGCTCTCTCACTATAAAAAGAGGGACTGAATACTTGTACTGTCACCCTCACTGGTTTCTTATCCGCCTCAATATCCAATTCTAAACTGCCTTTTGTCCAAATCTGCATGGGACTTAATTCCTACCTGTTTCCAATCCTCTTAACACCACATCTGTCTGTATCTCCACAGTGACTCTCCACAGTCAGTGGTCACCTTATCCTCTAAATTTCCCCATCTACTAGGAATTCCATCTTCTGTTAAGTTATTGTCACTTCTGAGCTACTGAGACACTCCTTGCTTTAAAACCTGGTTTGAATTTAGCGTAGGACTGTTGGCCTGTCTCACTAGCCCACATAGGGCTAATGCCACACCCAAAATCTTTCCGTGCCTTTCCTTGGGATATAGTGTGTCCTTTGTACACAATAAAACAATTCAATAAGTTCCACATATAAATCCAGGTTTGTTGTCTCTCTCCTTTAACCTGGAGCCTTCAACAGGAACTCAGAATCCTTTTTCCCCGAGTCTCTCCCCTCTGTTCCAGAACCTACTCCTGTCCACACTCTTGCATGTAGCTCCCCTGTCCATCTGAATCACTAGCTAGCTTTTGTCATTAATCAGTGTAGTTGAAAACATCTCCTAAATTAGATGCAATGGCTTTCAGTCTATCCAATCTGACCAAGTTGGCAACCCAACAGCTGGGAGGTAGCGGATCCAGTCACAGATGAGTCTGGACCCCCAGATGAAGGGTCAGCCACTGTGTGACATCCAGTGAGAAAGATATAAACAGATGTGGTAAACTCTGCATTTAGAGACCTTCATCCTAGACATTAGTTAGGATGGTGGTTCTCAACTAGGAGTACATGAACCACTGCAGGTACACAGACGTCTTCCAGGAGTACATCAACTCATTTAGATATTTGCCTAGTTTTACTACAAAGTACTGAAAAAGCACTAGCAAAGTCAGTATAAATTAAAATGTCATACAATGACTTGTTTGTATTGCTCTATATACTGTACACTGAAATGCAAGTGCAGTATTTGTTTATTTTATATTTATACTAGAAGACTTACCTGGGGTTGCTTCAGAACAGAGGGCTAGCAATGAGCAGGGGTGCAGGAGTGAGGGTTGAGAGGGATGCAGGAGGGGGCTTAGGGCAGGGCACAGAGGATGTGGGGAGTGCAGAAGTTGGGGGTGAGAAGGGGCTCAGGGCAGAGGCAGGGATGCAGGAGCTAGGGAAGGGGGTTGGGAAGAGGGGAGCTAGAGGAGGGGTTGGGGGGGGGCTCTGGGGAGATGGTGAGGGCCATGCACCCTGCCCACTGGCTTTTCCCCAGAGTTGGGGGGACCCCACCGCCCAGCTTCTCACTGAGGCCAGCCTGGGGTAGGGAGGGTGGCCGGGGTGGGGGAAGGCACACCCTGCTCACTGGCTTCTACCCAGGGCTAGCTTAGGACAGGGCAGGAGAGCACAACTGCAGGCTGGCTTCTTCCTGGGGCTGGCCTGGGGCCTTTCAGGCTGGCTCTGCCAGTGCTCTCCAGTCCTGGACCTTACTTTAAGTTAGAGGAGGAAGCTGCATACCAAATTTGGTAGTCCTAGCTCTTACCATTTAGGAGGCATTCTTGAACAAATGGACTCATGGACAGACAGACTCAGACAGACAGATATATAAACTCTAAAATATATACATAAATGGTAAAAATAAGAAAGCAAGCTATTTTTCAGTAATATTATTGTATGACAATTGTAGTATTTCTGATTTTGTAAGAAAATACTTTAAATGAGGTAAAACTTGGGGGTACACAAGACAAATCAGACTCTTAAAAGGAATACTGTAGTCTGGAAAGCCATTAGCCATTGATGTGTGAGTTAAGGGTATTCTACGTCTTACAGGACTGGCCTAGACCTAAAGCAATTCTGTTGTGTTCCATTCCATTCTTCTCAAATGAAGTGAGCATTTCGGTGCATGCCAGAGAAAACAGGAAAACATTATTCAGATTATCTTCAACTGTTGAGGAGACATAATTTTTCACTCCTTCCAATGAGCTGTTCATCTTGCACATGTTTAGGTGACATGCATCAATAACCTAAGTACAGTACAGTCAAACCAGCCTTCAATAACTATCTTATGGACCAGAAAAAGTTGGCTATACAATAAAAGCTGTCTTTAAAGGATGAAGGAAACCACACTAGAATCTGCATGGAGATACTTTGAAGTGTTCACTTTAAAAGGTGGCTGAGTCACTTGAAAGTGATGCTTTAGTGAAAGTTTTACTATGTGTCAGTAAGGGTATGTCTACACTGTATGGCTCCGTCGATGGAGCCATGTAGATGAGCTTTGTAGACATAGCAAAATGAAGCGGCGATTTAAATAATCTCCGCTTCATTTACATCAAAATGGCTGCCGCGCTGTGCCGATCAGCTGTTTGTTGGCTCAGCGCGGTAGTCTGGACACTTGGTGGTCGACATCAAAAGCCTTTGTCGACCGCCCCAGTAAACCTCATTCCACGAGGCATAACGGGGTGGTCGACAAATGCATTTGATGTCGACCGCCGAGCGCCTAGACTACCGCGCTGAGCCGACAAACAGCTGATCGGCACAGCGCGGCAGCCATTTTGATGTAAATGAAGCGGCAATTATTTAAATCGCCGCTTCATTTTGCTATGTCTACAAAGCTCATCTACATAGCTCCGTCGACGGAGCCATGTAGTGTAGACATACCCTCAGTGACCTACAAATAGGCTTTCTTCAGACTGTTAACAAGAATTTTGAAAACTTGAAATCTCTGAGTAATCAGATTTATGGAACATTAGCAAGCTATGATCCAGATACAGCTATGCACAACTTTAAACAAGGGAACCAATTGTTTATTTTAAAATGTAGTAATGTTCTGTCTAAGCATAAGCAGAATACACACTAGCTGTTCACTTCTGAAGACCTAGATTCTACTCTTGAAATGAATGGCAGTGGTTTGCTTAATTCTTACCACCCATGCATTTGTGTACACTATTTATTTTCTGGGCTGAGAACAGTCTTAACACAGAGGTCTAAATGTATAGTGTCATCGCAGAAAAGCTAGGGGTCAGGACCAACGCTCATTGTCAAAGCTGCAGAGCACATCTTTGGCTCTAGCCTGTGCTATAAATGCATCATGAGGATTAATTTAACGAGTAAATGACAGCCATCTCCATATTTGGCATATTAAATCTGTTTCAAAGTTTGTAACAACATAAAATGGTTGTAAAGTAAGCATTAAAATCTGGCAGACATAAATTCCCCATTAAGAACACTGACTAACTTGTCTGTTTAACGATCACATCATTCTACTTCCTCATTCTATTCTGCTAAACAAACAATTCAGACTACTTTATGAAAGGCCCAAGACAAAAGAGAACAGATATGAGGAATAAACACATGTTCCAGTGCTGTGCCCGTGCTTCTTGTCGGAAGAATTCAAAGGGGAATGTAATAAGCACCAAGATACTACACATATTATTCCTACATAGATCTCTTAAATAGAAGCCACCCAAGTATCACTTTGGTTCCAGGCTTGCCACACGGAAGGAAGATACAGCACAATGGAGGAAGAATGGAGAATTGAAAGATGAGGTTCAGGAGACTACCAATGAAACAATCTGAATTGAATCTGTTGGGTTCAATTCTCACATCGGTCAGGATTTGGCAGAGTTACACAGAATCTGGAAATGTTTGTGAAACATTAAAAACATTTGTGCGAACAAGAACAGTTTGCATTCCAACCATATGACGCAATAATGGAAACACCAGCATAAACTAGGCTTTAGTGTTCATTTTCCATAAGGAAATAAGTCCATCTTCTGATTATTTTTTCCTCCTGAAACAAGTCCTCTGCTTGGTAACTTATCTGAAGGCTTAGCCTTACTATGCTGGATAGGATCTATACTAGGGGCTAATTCTAACCTAAGGTCTGTGAAATGGTGGATCAAAGGAAGCATTGCATTATAGATTGTTCACAGAAATCCTACTCACAGAAAGGAGCTTAATAAATGCAACATCAAAAGTTTAGGTCTGATAATCATTAGTGGATTGTTTGGTGAGTTTGTGTTTAAAACAAATCTCAGCAGTTTCATGATTACATTTATTTTGTCAGGAATGTTTATTATGGTAAAAGCAAATCCATAATTGAACCAAATTAACTCACTTCAGAAGATCTCTTTGTCAATATTGCCAAGTACCAAAAATATGTTTTTAAAAAGCACTCGCTCCATCTCAGCCCAGCTTCCAACTCATCCTGCAGCAAGCCAAAATGACATCTTTTTATCCAAAACTAATTTCCATGGTAACATGAGTGTGTTAAACAGAGTATTATTTATGATTGCAGTGCATGATTTGTACAACAGAAAATAAATTGTAGTAAGAACCCAAAAATACAGAATAAATGGATTGCTCATTAACTTTTTAAATTATTTCCCCAGGTTTACTCCAGTGACAAAGTCTCTCTCCAGGTTTTTTTCTCTTAAAGCTTCATTACATTTTGAGCCTAGTTTGTTACAAATTTACAGTAGGTTATATTAGGAGTACAAATTACAGTACTCAAGTCTCCATATGTAAAAAATAAACATGTGCATGACTGAATTTTATTCAAGTTTTTTTTATTTAAGCTTTTCCTTCAAGCATTTTAGATTTTGTGGTGGTTTTTTTCCAACTAGAATATTTATGAGATAAATAACATTTTAAACATTGGTACAAACTTGATATACAAAAAACTTCCACCTTTGCAGCCTTTGCTTAAAAAGTGGTCTTTAAATTCACTTGATAAAAATAAAGGTTACTTATCTTAGAAACACCACACAGGTATAACCAGGGTTCAGTTCTCCTAGAACATCTTTCATTCTCACCTATTAGCACAGATATATTGCTAACTGTATAACTGTATATGCACCTATACAGCTACACATTAAAGAGTCCTTTAAGGGCTATAAGATATTTAGGATCCATCTTCTCCTGTATGGAAGGATAAATAGGTCCACAATTTGACAAAATGCATCCATATTACATCATTTCCTGAAACGTTTGAAAAGTGGATGGACATGTTTATTTGAAGATGCCTTGCTTCTTGAGGTGAGATATTCCATATAAACTGTATCATCTGCCCCAGACATAGAGCTCATTGTGCCAAAACGACGGGACACCTAGAGTAAGAAAAATCACAAGTGTTCAATTTAATTATATACAGAATCTCCTTAGCCTACTGATGCCAGAGTAGCTAGATACAATACTAAAATGCTGTACACTTAGTGGAGGTTCAAGAATTTTGTATATGGAAGTGTGTAGGTTAATACTACCCTATTTTTGCACCAGGCATACTCCTCAATCAAGTGCCTCACAACATACTGCAAGAGTAATATGCCTGACCAGTTAAAGTAGGTATAACAAAAGCAATTTCCTTAAATTGCTTTTAATTTAAAAGCAATTCAAGGAAAGGATACCTCAATGGATTCAGAATTTAAAAAGTATTCCAGCCCAATTCCACCACAGTTAATGCACAAACCGGAAATCTGAGCTGCACTACAGGCTGGACCTCACTGGTCTGGCACTCTCGGGACTTGACTGGTCATGAACGAGGTAATTTGCCAGACCAGGGGAGGACCCCCACTACCGGCCCCCCAGCCTGCCTCCCCTACCCGTTGCCAGTCCTAGCTGCCTGGACTGCTATGATCCCGGCCCCGTTACCGGGGCTGCCGCATCCCCAGCCCTGCCTGCGCTACTGGGGCTGCCATGCCTGCTGCATCCCCATCCCTGCTACTGGGGCTACCACAGCCCCGGCTGTGCTCCTGCTCCGGTCCCTGCCCCAGTGCCACAGGGCTCCAAGCTGCCAGCCTTCTTTGCCACTGGGGCTCCCAGCCAGAACTACCTGGTCCAGGAACATCCGTGGTCCGGTTGCCGGATGAAGGAGTCCTGGTTTTTGGAGGTCCAACCTGTACTATGATGTCCCTTTAACACTTAATGTATTAGCAAGCCTTAGGCTGATCTACACAGGAATGCTCAGGAAAATTAATCCAAATTAATATTTAAAGTGCTTTAGTTAAACCATATTAAATGCCTGCAGGAACACCATCATTCTGACTAAAGTGGCCTTAATTCAGTTTAGCTTAATTCACTTTAGAAGTGGATTACACTAACCCAAATAAAGGTCACTTGAACACTGAGTGAGAGTTTGCATACAGGAATTGAATGCGGTTTAACTAATCCGCTACAAATTCACCCCTTTGGTTAATTCATACTAACTAGTAGGAAAACACTGAGTCAAAATAAAACAGCATATACAAAAAATCAATCTTAGTGAAGATCCAGAATAGTCTATTTGAAGTACTATGTTCTAGGGATGAAGTCTTGGAGCATGAAACCTTTCTATCCGTGTAACACTGCAAATAAATTTAAGTGCACTAGGATATTTTAATGTGCATTTTATAAAACTGACCTCTATAAAAGTAGAAATTCTTATCTGCCATTTGTCACCAATGTCCTAAAATGTAAAAGGATGCTCTAGAGCTCACAGCTGCTCAAGTGTCTCATTTCTTCCTAATACCTCAGCTAGCATTTACTCTTATCACTAACCAGGTGTTATAAAACTGAAAATAAAGAATTCCATTTTCCAGTGCTCTGCGTATTTCAGATGATATCACTATTATGCAGTAGACAGATCAGGAAGCAAGGATCCAGTTCTATGGCATTTGTAGTCCACAATTACAAGAAGCTAAACATTCTTCAGTTACCTGAGTTGACTTTGAGCCATACTCTCCTGCTACCACCTCTTCCTCAGCATCGAGGTCAGACGCTTGCAGGACCTTCTGAAGAAGCTGCTGCTGCTCTTCTTTGGATGAAAATGAAAGTTGTTCTTCTTCCATTCCTGCAAGCTTTGTGATCACCTAGGAAGCAAGAATGTAGTGGAGGAGGAATTTTCTCAGTGTTTAGGGTTTTTTTAAATTGGTGTCTTCCCCGCTCCCAAGAAAATCAACTATATCCCCCAGTGGACCTTACTGCATTTATAGTGCATTAGGAATCCAACGGCTTTGCTTCACAGCTAAAACAATTATATGTAGGCTTGGAAAGATTACATTTTTAAATTGGTAAATGTTGATAAAGCTAGATTTCACAGCACACACAAACTGACAGAAATATTTCCATCAATGACAGTCAAAATTTACAAATAGGCAAAGAAAGAAAAATGCCTTTAGAACTTATTTAAGAATTTTATGTTGAGTATTTTGACATGTGATTGTGACAGTTTATGTTTTAACAGTTATGAAGCTTCTAATTTGACTCTCAACATCTGTCATTAATTTAGATGGACCTTTGGTCTGATACAGTATGGCCATTCTTATGTTCATACTGATTTATCATCTGGTTTTTCCCATTTCAATCTAGATATCTGCTGAACACTCGAGTTCTCTAACTTCTACAGTTAAGGGGTTAATGCTTTATACCATTAGGAAGCTAGGACACCAAACTGTGATCATATTTTACAAAGCTTTGGTTTATATAGCTGTTTAGAACATACAATTAATGCCAGTCATCATGGTTTATGGAAAACTTATCTTGTCAAACAATATTATATATACACATATTTATGAAATTACAAAGGTATAATGTTCATGTAATATATTTAGACTTCTATAAAGCATTTGAATAAGAAAAAAAGGTATATCATCATCATGGAACAAAAGTGGATTAAAGACTGGCTAGCAAACATGTCTCAGTGTAAATAGAAATGGGAAATATTTATCAATGGCATATCTACTTAGGTTCCACAGGGACTGGTTCTTGGCACAGTCAACAAATACTTACAAGCAGAACAAAATTTTGATAACTGTCTCTTTAATCTAGCAGACAAGGGTATAACAAGGTGCAACAGCTAGAAGTCGAAGCTAAATAAATTCAGATTAGAAATAAGGTGCAAATTTTTAACAGTGACCCTCACTGTTAAAAATTTGCACCTTATTTCTAATCTGTTTAACTACTGCAAAACCTATCAATAGCTCACCAATTTAACAACTACCTCACTGGAGATTTTTTAAATCAAGATTGCACAAGTGTATCTTTTAGAAAAACATCTAAACAAAAATTAATTCAGGGAAGTCCGATGGCCTCCGTTACGTAGGCCTAACTAGATCACAATTGTCCTTTCTGGCTTGATATTTTTCATGGATTCACAGATTATAATCTGCTAAAATCATGTCCAGCTTCTAACAGGAAAAAGTATAGAAAGAATAAAAATTTTAAAGTGTATGAATCTGTCTCTTACTATGGTTTAAAAAATGATGTGTACAACTAGAGAGAATCTTTGCGTTTCAATAATACATAATTGTTTCAAGCTGGCCTAGCTCAAGAAGTGTCAAACTTAAAAGTTATCACTGATTCTTTAGTTTAGCAGGTTTCTTCTGCAATTGGCCTAAGATTTTAACTTAAGTCTTATATTTGTGGAGCAAGAATTTTCAAAGGGAATATACTTTAATCTATATCTAGATCTATCTATCTATCTTAGAGTATGTCTAGACTGCATCCCTCTGTCGGCAGAGAGATGCAGATTAGGCAGGTCGACATTGCAAATGAGGCAGGGATTTAAATATCCTGCGCCTAATTTGCATAAAAATGGCCACCACGTTTTGCCGACTCAGATCCCTTATGCCTCCTCCAAGGAGGTTTATAGGATCTGTCGAAAAAGGCTTTCTTTCTCTACAGATCCCCCTCTAGACTGCTGCTTTTTGCCGACAAAGTGCTGAGTCGGCAAAACGTGGTGGCCATTTTTATGCAAATTAGGCACAGGATATTTAAATCCCTGCCTCATTTGCAATGTCAACCTGCGTAATCTGCATCCCTCTGCCGACAGAGGGATGCAGTCTAGACATACCCTTAGAGAGCTTGTGCGTCTGTCTGTGAGTCTGTCCTTCTGCGAGTCAGTTTGTTCAAGAACTCATCCTAAATTATAAGAACTTGGACCACCACATTTGGCACACAGCTTCCTCTTATCCTAACTTAAAGCAAGGTCACAGTTTGGTTGTGCCAAGGAAATGGAAAGGGCTTGGAATGGGACTGTTTTCCCTAACACAGAAGAAGGGGTTGATTGGAAGAACAGCTACACTGCAGAGTGACCACAGGAGACAGCCGCAAGACAATGGCCAGTTGGGGTAGGGATTTTCACATTGCCAGTCACTGGATGAGGGAAGTGCCCCCCTTGCTCCAAACAGTGCCAGATGTGGGGGGAGCTCCCCCCACACAATCCATTGCCCTGAGCTCCCACTTCCCACTGACTCCAGCACCTCCCACACACTGCCCTGAGCCCCCCCCACCCCCACACCTCCAAACCCCTGCCCTGAGCCCCCCAACCCTTCCAAACCCTTGCCCTGCCTCCTCCACGCCTTGCCCTGAGTCCTCCACACCTCACCCTCTGCTCTGAGCACCCCACACCTTCCACCCTCTGCTCTGACTACTGCACTCCCTGTCCTGAGCCCCCATCCCCTGCTCTGATCCCTGCACTCCCATTTGTGCCCCATCATTTAAATAAGGCATGCATATTTTTCTTTTACATTTTTTTTAAAACTACCACAGTTAAGGACCCAAGCAACGCCGGGTACATTTGCAGTGAGATACAACATCAGCCAAACTCAGTTAACTCACTGGGTTCTGAGCAAGGAATCATGACAGGAGGGTTCTATTTAAAAAGCAAATGCATAACAAAAAATAGCAAAAAGATATGAAAATGGTGGCTTTTTTCCATACATACAGATATAACACAAGCAACTACTTAATAAATGGTACATAAAGCTGTCCATACAAAGCAAGTGTTTAAAAAAACCTAATCTTTATTTCTCATGGTATCAGCCTCAAGTTTGGCAACAGCCATCTGGCATTCACGCTGTCCTTGTTTCAATGCCAATTTAAGACTCCTAAAACTAAGGATTACTTGCAAAAGGAAATCTCTCTACTGTGGCCTAATTAGTTCCATAATCCAAAATATTTAAATACAAGTAATGCGATTTCTTTGAGGTTTTTTTGGCTATAACCATGTAGGCCTGTTCACTATTTAGATCAACCCTAATCTGTAACTATTTGAGCAAACTTGATATGCAACAAAAAAGGCTTTCATACAGGAAGACTGCTGTATGAAGTTCTCAGTTGTGAGATGTGTTCTGACGTTGTCCTCTTAACTGGCCACAGATGTGGGAAAAATGGTTCTTCTAGATGTTTTATCCATGAAGACCCCACTCCAGGTTACCTCTTTTGAGAGAGTCTCAGCGTTTTTCTAGGTGGGTGCTCAGAAGGTCGTTGCTGACAGTAGAGGGGTGTCTGTCTAGTTTGCCTTTTGTATCTAAAGAGCTTGCAGTTTGGGGCTGAATGTCCAGTGACCATGTTGTGACTCTGAAGTCTTTTCTGACATGTAAAGTAGCAGCATCAGTATGTCTGTTCAATCTGTACCCAAAACTGAAGAATCTATTGAATTCTGTGTCTCCCTAGGAAGTCCAGAGGCATGGTGCTCTTTACATAGTAACTACAGTGGCCCTATGTCTAGAGTAGACATTGTGTCTGATGCATCCATGCCTGCCTGTATCATATTTGCCATTAGTTTTCTTCTGTCAATGATTTTTAACTCCACTCTAGAGTTTGGGCAGAAAGAAAGATTGTATGTTCTAAGTCACATAATCCAACTTACTGAACGAACAGTTTTGTTTGCAATTTGTAGCTCAAGTGATGTTGATGGATAAGCCTTTCTCCAAAAGAGATTAATTTCTTTAGGTCTTTGTCCTTTGGTGTACTCTTAGACTTTCATTTTTTCATGAACTGCAAAGTCCACTAAAGAATCCAACATCTGGGAGGGGACATAATCACTCAAAACCCTTTTAGCTACTAGTTACCTTTTTTTCCTTCTCTTTTAGGAGTCCAAGGTAATACTACTTGGATTCACCATATAATTTTTTGCAGTTCTAAAATGCTCTTGTTACTGGGCAATTACAGCAGAACCGAAAGAATATATAATGTCAAATGTCCTTAGTCAATGACGTTTCTGTTTCATCAACAATCCTCTTAAGTCATTAGGAGGTAGTACAAGTGCAAACAAGACTGCCTTGTTGGGAGAACATGATGAGCCTTGGGAAGTGGATGAAGAATGTTGGCCAGGTGACTCAAGATCTATCTGCTAACTGGTGGGGAGAAGGTTCTCTGCTGGAAGATGGAGCAGACTTCTTATAATGGTGCTGCTAATACCAACCTGTTATGGCTGGGATAGTTATTGATAACTATGTCAGCCCTACTGATGCCACTAGTCCAATGATTAAGGAATTAGAACTCATATATAAATTTTGAGAGCTATCTCTGATATTAAAAATTCAGAGATACTATCCTAAGTTGGATCCTGAAAACAAACTCCAAAAGAAAAAATACCAATCGTTGAGCTGTTCATTTGGGCAATATGGTTTCAGGAATAAAGAGTGTTCAAACTGCAATTCAATTATGAAGCCTTTCATGATAACATCAAGAAGAACTGAGACACACAAAAAGTAGCATTCTTAAGATATAACCAGAGGAAGTAAAATATACCAAGATATTCCCTGGACTCCGATGTAGACTATACACATTATAACCTACAGACATGTGAACTGAGACCAACTGGGGACTCAGAGTTAGTTTACTTAATCTCTATTCTCCACACACTCAAATTGGAGGGCTTTCAAAATTTTCAAGCACAGGTTAAGACAGGGGTGGGCAATTATTTTTGATGGGGGGGCACTTCAAGAATTTGGAAAGATCTGGCCTGCGGAGGGTGTTATGCCCAGGCCTGGGTTAAGGCTATCCCGTTTTTGTGGAATCAGCCAATTTTTTCTGTGCAAGTGTTCTTCCGTTGGCCCCACTCCCCAGTTATGTATAGTAATGTTACAGCAACAACAGTTGCCTGTAAGCACCAACTGATTAACTATTTGCACCCTTCATTATCTTCAGGAAGCATATTAGATACATTAAGGCTCCAATGAAACTGACATTGTAAGTGCAACTCATCAGTGTTCCACATTAAAAGGGACAAAATTACCTTGAAGCTGTAACCTTGATCTACCAAAAACCTTTGCCGTTTGGTTGAATATGCCATTTCCTGAGTATCTTGTGATACAAGGGAATAAAAGAAGGCATTGTATTCCTCTGCAATTGTACCTAGGAAACAAGAGATATTGGACAATTAGCCTATAAGTGAGTACACCATGGAATTGAAGGATAAAAAGAAAACATCCAGAGCAGGAGTGTAAAGTTATTTTTATAGAACTCCTTTTCTGAACATACTTTAAAGATTAACTACACACATGCACTGAGGTAATTAGATCAATCAGCAAGTGATCACGTATATAACGTGGAAATTCTTGCCGAGAATTATTGATAACTTGAAAAGATTATGGGAAGAGGCAATGGGAGGTAACTGAGACCCAACTCTTGGAGGAAAACATTGCTGGTTGTATTGTGTATTCCAAACTAGGTAAACTTACTTAAATTGTGCTTCTGATACAAGTCAGGAAACAGTACAGCAGCAAGATACCAGAAAATAAGTTTTATAAATGTAAATGTAGAGATTTGCACTAACATGGCATAAAGCCAGATGAGACAATAAGATATTTAGCTAGGAATTAGTAAGGCTATTTCAAATTCAGAATAGCGTAGGCTATATAGTTATATATGGATAATAGATTTTATGGTTCACACAGCACAAAGCAACTATTCAAGAATCCAAGTCCTCCTTCCCCCCACCCTTAGATACAATAATGCAAATGTTACATCTATTTGAGACACTTTTTCAAATCCAGGCTGTTCCCTTGTGAAATCTAAGCAACAAGGAACTAAATTCTGCACGTGTGTGAAGGGTTGCACTGTCTAATTTAAAACAAACAGTTCGCCATATAACTGCTGTCTAAATTCGAAGCACTTTGGGTACATTTTGCAAAAACACCCAAAGCCTGAGGAACCCAAATTTTGTTTTCAAAAGCAACCCAGGCATTTTGTCAATGAGACTTAGATGGTTTAAAAAATTAAATATGTGCATTTAGAGTAATATTACAATAATTTATCTGATATAATTTTTTACTAGGTTTATGGGTCAGGAAAGCATTGATGAATGAAAAACTAAAGGAAGGTGAATTGTAGATAAAAATATGTATTACAGGTTGAACCTCTCTAGTCTGGCACTCTCTGTCTGGCAATATCCATGGTCCAGAATGATTTTAGTTAGCCAAATGTCCACTTATCATGGGTGTGGCCAAGTTTCCTGCAGTCCCATAAAGTTTGTTTACAGCCACCAGTCCTGGCTCTGTGTCCTGAGCTGTTATTTAGCTCTAATTTACCCCTAAATGTCTTCTCAGAGCCTAGTAAGCAGTGGAAATATTGGTAATATTACTAGATAATATTGACATTCTGTGGTCCAGCAAATTCTCTGATTTGTCACTAGTCAGGTTCCAAGGGTGCTGGACTAGAGAGGTTCAACCTGTACCTGGAGACCACTAGTTTATAAAAAAATACACACTCATTCTATGCCTTGGATGTCTAGATCAGGGCTGGGCAAGGAGTGGCCCAGGGACTGGATCCGGCCTGCCTATCACTCTGATCTGGCCCGCAGACTGCATCTGGCCACTTTCTATTTATATCCTGCTGCCTGTGCCACTGAATTTCCAGGTAGTGGCTCAGGTAGCAGGACCCTATTTAAATGTTTCACGGCTCTCAGTGACAGCACTATCCCAGCAGGAGATGTGAGCCCTTTAAATAGCTGTAGCAACCCCAGGCGGTTGCTAGGCAACATGGCAGTGGCAGGGCCGTGCACCATGAGCCCTTTGCTGTTTTTTTTATTCAAAGCCTCTAGCCCCAGACAATTCGGGGGGGGAGGCTAGTTCCCAGTCCCACCCCTTCCAGGATGGAGCCATCCCATGACCACATAACAAAATTCATTAAGTGCCCCCCCCCTGCAAAAATTATTGCCCATCCTAAGGATATTAAATTTAGATGAACTAATCAAATAGTCGATGGGATTTCCATTGACTATTCGATTAGTCTATAAGGGAGCCTCCGCCTTTGAACTGCAGGAAGAGCCCTGCTGGTCCCATGCTCCCAGTGGGGCTTCTGCTTTTGAAATGTACAAGAGCCCCAGCAGAGGCGCCCTTATAGACTAATTGAAGAGTCAATGGAAATCTCATCGACTATTCGATTAGTTAATTAATCTAAATTTAATATCCTTAGGATGGGGCTCTCGTACATTTCAAAAGCAGAATCTCAACAGAAGCGGCATGAACGGAGACTGCTTCAGTACCCCTGGCTCCCCCAGCACCGGCTCCTGCTCCCTCCCTTGCTTCCTCTCTCTGATAGAGGCAGCAAGAGAGGGAAGTAACTAGTCACATGACTAGTCGACTATCCGATAAACTTATGCTTATTGGATAGTCAACTAGTTGCTTAAATCCCTAGCCCACCCTGGCCTAGACCATGAACTAAAAGACACCAAATTTGCCCATTTATCCTCAGTAGTGCGACAGGAGGGGGCCTTTAGAGCATCCTAGAAAGATTAAGAAACCGGACTCTGAAGATCAATGTTTGGGAGCAAGAGCTCTAATCACTGACCTTCACAGAGGGTATGTCTAGACTACACGGCTCTGTCACCAGAGCCATGTAGATTAGTTTACTAGACATACCCAAATGAAGCTGCGATTTAAATAATCGCCTCTTCATTTAAATTAAAATGGCTGCCGCGCTGTGCCGCTCAGCTGTTTGTCGGCTCAGCGCTGTAGTCTGGACACTCCGCAGGTGACATCAAAGGCATTTGTCGACCTCCCCGGTATGCCTCATCCCACGAGGCGACAGTGCCATGTAGTCTAGACATACCCGGAGAATGCCCTGCTAGCATCTCCAGTTCAAATACCATCAGTGACTTACCTGGAGTGGACAAGCAAGGGGAAAAGGGGATCTCAAGTCTCAAATTATTTAGGGCTTTACAAGATACAACTAGTTCTGTGAATTCCATCTGAAAGCTTACTGCAAGTCTTGCAGATCCCAGGGCACTGATCTGACATGGCTCCAATGTGCAATTCCATTCACCAGGAAGGACTCAACATTCTGCACTAGCTTCAGCCTCTGAGGAGTCTCAAGATATAGACCCATGCCATGTGCATGACCACAATCCTATTTCCAGGTGATAAAGTCATGGATAATTGAGGTGAGGGCTGCACTGAGGACAAGGTCACACTGCTCACGTGGAGAGGACAGGAAAAGAAGCACTGTGTGCCAATGTCACTATCCAGGCATCCAAAAGCAGTCCCAGATGTGGCAACCATGGTGCACATCTATCTTTGCTACAAATGGTTACATTCTCTCACTGAGGGCTGCCAGGAAGTTCTACTAAAATAGTTCTGGCTGCCTCCTCCCAGCCAACCAACATTCTCTCTCGCTCTCCCCCAAGGATTATATTACAATTGGCCCCAAACTCATCTAGTGGTGCCCTCCAAGAAAAAAACCTTAGAGTAGAGGAAGCGTTGCCTCCAGCTACCTTCTACGTTCTCTCAGAACAACAACAGAGCCATTCAAGAGCAGCTCAACACTTTCTGTGAGGGTGACAAGTGACTTGAAATCTTATGCTCAAAACCATCAAAATTTAGCTTATAGATTTAAGAGAATAAGCACAATGTCTTCATCCATTGATAGGAAATAATCAGTTTTGGCACCAGACTTGTAACCCAACTGACTCGAGGCCAAGGAAATCTGAACTATCAAGAAACTGAGAACTGCTTCACTACCCACCTTCTCAATAACCTTCCCCAGATGAACGATGGATAACTAGTCACAGTTAGCCAGAATGTCAGTATCTAGAATTGGTTTCTTGAACTTTGGCCTCAGTAGATTAAAAACCATTGGCATCTATTCCACCACTTAGGGAAACATCAACAAACACAACCAAGAACAGATGCAGTATGCTCCAGCTGGCCTTCACTCGCAAGCTGTAGCACGAAAACACACCAGCATGTCGGTAACCTGAATTACCAGCTGTAATTCAAGCAAAGGATGACGGCATTTTTTCCCTGCTGGACATAATTGTCCAGCAGACAGCTCATCCTGCATCAGAGCAAGTTTGTCTGCAAAATAACATGACATTTTTCACATATGTAAAGCTCAACTTGGATATTTACAGGCTTTATACCAACCACTTCAAACAGTTCTGTTGTGATGGAGGGAGAAGAAACCTGTCTTCACTTCCTGAAAAGCCACAACATACCGTCTTAAAATCTGCACATCATTGTCAGATTCACTGGTCAGATTCACATGAGACTTCCACTATCAATGCTCTAGTAGTTGTCTCTTCTTTTATTCCATTTGTTATGGATCATCAGAATCTCAGCAAGCTGTGAGAACAGAGTTAGTGGAATGGATACTTAGGGACCACAGAGCCAACAATGGCAAACTGACAATCTAGGCCAAGAAGTAGATTCTTCTTCCTTATGGAAGACATCATTCCAGAACTGTAGCCAAAACATAGCATGTTTTTAAATTTACATTTATTTGAAAAGGGAAGCCATTCAGGACCGAAAAAAATGTTAATACTGATTTTCACCAGATTAGGTTTGAAGTGGAGAGTGATTATAAGTGTTAAGCACTGAGCTGCTTTGAGATTTGTCCCTCAAGACTCTCTCAGCTCAAAACCCACAGCTCAGAGAATGGCAGTTTCAAGTACTAAGATTATGCAACTACAAAGACTACCTGAACATATACTCTCCTTGTCCTGCAAACATGTTTATCTAGTTTTTAAATGCGAAAATTATGCTGGTGGAAGGTACCAGTCAGTTGTCCATCTCCTGGCTGAAGAAGAAAGGAGATCTGAAGCACCAAGATTTGGTTTATGAGTTCAGAGGGGGGCTTGAAAGTTGTGTTCCATTAACGTGCCATGGAAAGGGAGCAGCAGCTGAGCGTGCAGGTCCTTGTGCAATACTGGCTGCTGACTTTACAGGGAGCTAATCTGTACCCAGTGCTACAGTAGATTCAAGACCCCAAAGCATTCTCCCATCAAGTACAGGTAAAAAGGACCCTTACCCAAGAGGGAGAAGAATGGTAGCGGGGAGGGAGAATAGTATGCTACACCTCATGCCACTCTGGAAAGGGGGCAGAAGAATGTATCAAAGGGAAAATACAGGATTTGTTTTGTTAACCATTTTCTCAAGTGCTGGTGATTCCGTGTCCATCCACTCCTACCCTCTACAAAATACAAACAGCACCAAGCAGCTCGAGCACAAGCTTTCCCACACCACCTTGCAGGGTCCAACCTTTGCTTTTTTCAAGACAGCATTTTGCTGTTGCTCAGAATATGCGCTTTGCATTTCCTGAAGAGCACAGATCTTAATACATTCTTAAATGAAAGAAAACAAAACAAAGAAACAAGAAAAGAGAGCCAAGCAGTAACACGGGGTGATAAAACATTCCAACAGGCAAACATGAAAGGATAAAAGGTAAGATCAAAAAAATTAAAAGAAGAAAGATAAATACACAGCTAAGAGAAGGGGGAAAGTCAGGATAAGAAGGAGAGACCATGACAGAAGCAGAAAAGAGGGTTCCTTAGTACAGCATAGTATAACTGCTTATTCTTCCATTTTTATTTTAGATGTATCGTGGGTCAACTATGGCCACCACCAACTATGGCAATCTGCCTGCTTGGTTATATGGATACTTTGTGTTACACCAACACTTGACTGTTCAATCTAAATGATTAAGAATTCCTAGTCTTGTAGCAGAATCCAAGACACAAAGCCCAAGAACAACATCATTTACCTTTTTTGGCTCTCAGCACTCGTCCCAATCTTTGAGCCTCTTGTCTTCGAGACCCACCATGGGACGAAATCTGAATCAGAACGTTGGCTTCTGGCAGATCAAAGGACGTGTCACCTACCTACAATACAGAAGCAGTCTCTGAGTAAAACTATTTTCCCACATCAAGAAATGAAGACTTAATGAAATATACAACTTTGGTGATGCAATAAGAAGTATGTCAAAAATAAGTTGGTACATGCAGCTTACTGCATTTTTTAAATATATTTGCGTCCTTCAACCTGATGCAGTATCATAGTGGATGCCTTCACTTACTTTGGAAATAAAGATAGTATTGATTTTTGGATTGTGCTTGAAGTTCTGTAGGATCTGCATTCTCTCTCCTTGTGCAGTAGGACCATATATGTAAGGTCTAAAATGACAGAACAAACATTGAAAGTAATCAGTGCTAAAGACTTCTCAGAACTATTTATCCTTAGGATGCCATGGAGGGGAGTGCAATATGACCATTTACAGTTTCAGTATATAAACAGGAAAATTTGGGGTTCTGTTTAAAAACGAAGTTCTGCTGCTCATCTTTAATCCTTTGGCTCTTTATTGTAACCCCGCCCAATGTTCTGAATCACCACCTGGGGAAAACCCAAGCTGCCAGAGGCAGACACCTTTTCACTGTCAGCAGGAATAAATCCTGACAGTGGTACATGGGTTTGATTTGATGTGCTGTGACTGAACTGCAGATCAGTGGACTGAAAACATTTGCTAATCCTACATGAAAGGTTGAATGCAGCTGTTAAAATAAAAGGGTGGTTGGCTGATTTTTTTCCTTCAAATCCACTGAGCTAGTATATAGACAGCTGTGACCCTCTCACTTCTTCCCACTTGAGTCCTTAAAAGGGAAGCTTGGATTCTTAATTAAACGTTTGATGTCTCAAACTGGCTGCTAGGTATTTTATCTGGAAATTATGTTTTGAAGTCAACACCTTTCTCTGCTTCTCCAGTAACCCCTGGACATACAGTTTGCAACCAGGATACAATGTCCACTGGAAAAGAACATCACAACCTGGAGACTGGGAGACTCGTTAGCGCACTTTGCAAGCCAACACTCAAAGGTTAAGATAGATGTGAGAAGTTCATACTTCTGTCTGCAACCTCAAGAGGACAGCAGTGCAATTCAGAGTGTATAGGTTACCTCCTTACAAAGTCTGAAGAGAAAGTGATGATGCAGAAAGAGTTTGTGGGGATACTGTACATAGCCTGATTTTGTACCTGTAGAGCTGGATTGTCCCTGGACCTCCAACTACCTTACATTAGCAGCAGTTTTCCATAATATCTCATATAACTTGATCCTTTATCAGCTCCCTCCCACTTTAATGTTTGCTGTGCATCTGCAGCGTTTTCTGCAGACTCTAGTCTAGGGCCTGACTGCAAATGCAAGAGAAACCTGCAGGAATGTGTAGCTGGTGCTTTTCCATCTCTTCCCCGTTCTCTGGGGAAGCTTGTTAACAAGTACTTTCAAACACCAAGATGAGCAAGTTTCATAATTCACGTTAAGAAGTTTTTTCCCCTATTTAAAAAAGGAGCATCAAAAAGTTTAGCTTAAAATTTCCGTACAGCACACATCACTGTTATCTGAGTACAAGAACCCAACTCAGACTCTGCCAAGCCTTCCACATCCCCTGGGTATTTGCTGCTAATGCCCTCCTTTACTGAACAAGTTCATTCTAGTTTTTGTGCTGCCAAATCTCCGCTAATCCAATTCTTGCACTTGGTACATTTTATTAACAGTCTTTTCCTAGCCAAAGCTGAAGTGGCTAATAGGAATGACACACAAATTGTTTTAAACAATACTGTTATTGTACAGCTAGTGACACCCTGTGATGCTGCGATAGTTAACAGTCCGCCAATGCTTCTATTTTAACCTTCATTTATCATTTCATTTTAGAATAGGATGGGGATATCCACTCCCAATAAAGTTTCACACACAAAATATCCTGCTGACTGAACTAAAATTAAAAAACTTATGAGAAGTCCACACATCCATCAGGTGCTGCTTCCCAAGGCTATACACAAAGAACCTTTCAAGCCTATATTGTTGTAGTTAAGCCAAGAAAATGGGATGACCTGAAATCATTTGGGCTATGTCTACACTCACGGCTTCTTGCGCGAGTAATATGCAAATGAGGCTAAGCGTGGAATATTGCCGAGCCTCATTTGCATACCTAATGAGTCACCATTTTTTTCAGAAGAGGCTCTTGCGCAAGAAGGAGCATCTACACTGCCCCTTCTTGCGCAATGCCGTTCTTCCTGAAAAGTAATAGGTGTAACGGCATTGCGCAAGAGGGTTTTCCTTGCGGAAGAAGGGGCAGTGTAGACGCTCCTTCTTACGCAAGAGCCTCTTCTGAAAAAAATGGTGACTCATTAGGTATGCAAATGAGGCTCGGCAATATTCCACGCTTAGCCTCATTTGCATATTACTCGTGCAAGAAGCCGCGAGTGTAGACATAGCCTTGGTGTTTAGTGTCCCCTTCACATCCATCAGTTAGGTTTATAGTGACGAACAAGTTATAATACTTCTCCTACCCAGAACAAACACAAAACATCTAACAACAACTTGCAAAACAATCCTTCCCCCAACCAATGGGAAGACACCAAGCCTCAAGGATCAATACCTGTGTTGTCAATTTATCAAACCCAGAAAGATTGGACGTGGCTCCTATAAAGCAGTGATTTAGATGTACTGATAAGCACCATGGCTGTACGAAAAGAATGGCTCTCAGAAAAGCTATAGGAGCTTTTGCTCTGGATGACGCACGGAATGATGGTCAAGATGCCAGGAGGAGCTCAAAAAGAGTACTGATTTCAGCACTTAATGAGTTTTAAGAAACTCTGCCTTTTCTGCCCCATGCCAATCCTCGATGACTGCCAAACATTGCAATCCTTCCCTCCCTGTGGTACTGACAGTTGTGTAACGTTGGGCTCCACTCCAGATCTGAGGAGAGCAACATGGAGGATGGAGATTTCATTAAAAATATAATCCACACAACTACCCCAACCTCCTGCAACTTAATAGCTCTGCCAGAAACCTTCTGTAGTTTTACTTGCAATGCTTCTCAAACGTCTTCACCAGTCACTAAACTACAGGGCTGCCCCTTTCCATCCATTGCTCTTTTATTCTTTAACTCAGACTCATTTTATTCATTATCTTACATGGAACACTGAACGCAGCTGTTAACATTTCAGAAGCATCATTCTAGCTAATCTCTGTCCAGACAGGTTTAAGAATTAGGATGAAAGAGACCACGAGTTCTGAACCTGGAAGTCATCCAGCACTGTTAGCCTGGCTTATTGTTTCAAGTCACTGTGAGCTGGTGTACAACAGCTATTCCACTGCTCTTCAAAACTCATCTCAATTTTTGGAAAGAGCATTGGATTTTTTTTGTAAGATATATTGTTGAAACTACTGGACAGCTGAAAAAGTTAAACAGGGCTAAATGTTCTTCACCATTTCTGCCAAGAAAAGCCATGATTTCCACTCATAACTAAAAGGGTAAGGTTGGCTTCTCTAGCCACTCCACGAGTATCAGGCTGGAAGTATCAATCTCCTTTAGTATTCCCTCATCAATCCTGCAAGTACTTTGATGCTAACCCTTTGTCAAAATTAAAATTTACTTGCCCTCTGCTTATGCAATTGAACCCCATCCCAAAGAACAATTCAAAGGCAGCCAAGGAGCCAGAGGAGCTCCTACGGAAGCTGCGCTATTTATTAATTGTATATTATAGTAGTGTATGGAGGCACAATGTTTTTGCTCCAAAGCACTTAAAATCTTCGTTTAAGACAAAACTGCTTCAGGCCTGGAAGGGGACAAAAAGCAGGAAAGGCCCATGTGAAACACTGGTTTTCCAGTAAGGAGAAGGGGGCAGTGCTCTCCTTATTCACCAATACTTACTTCCCCAGTCTGATTGCATACTCCTTCAGCGCAAACACATTGTCAGCAAATACAATGATCTTGTCATTCCTTCGTTCATGAAATTTAATCAGGAACTGGCATGCTCTGAATTTATTTGGGTTCATAGTGTAGAGCAATATTCGCTTCTTTGTTTTGATAGCCACATATTCTCTGTAAAACTCTGGAGACATTGGGCACCAAACCTAGAATTTTTGAAAAAAAAAAATTATACACAATAATCCATAATCAGATTGCATCTATAGAAGAAAACAGATATTCATAGATTTTAAGGCCAGAAGGTACAATCATCATAGAAAACCAGTAACTAGAAGGGACCTTGAGAGGTCATCAAGTCCAGTCCCCTGCCCTCATGGCAGGACCAAACACTGTCTAAACCATCCCTGATAGATGTCTATTTAACCTGCTCTTAATCTCCAGAGATGGAAATTCCACAGCCTCCCTAGGCAATTTATTCCAGTGTTCAACCACTCTGACGGGAAGTTTTTCCTAATGTCCAACTAAACCTCCCTTGCTGCAGCTTAAGCCCATTGCTTCTTCTCCTATCATCAGCGGCCAATAAGAACAATTTTTCTCTCTCCTCCTTGTGACACCCTTTTAGATATCTGAAAACTGCTATCATGTCCCCTCTCAGTCTTCTCCTTCCCTCATAGCTCATGTTCTCTAGACCTTTAATCATTCTTGTTGCTCTTCTCTGAACCTTCTCCAATTTCTTCACATCTTTCTTGAAATGTGGTGCCCAGAACTGGACACAATGCTCCAATTAAGGCCTAATCAGCGCAGAGTAGAGCAGAAGAATGATTTCTCGTATCCTGCTCACAAGACTCCTGTTAATGCATCCCAGAATCATGTTTGCTTTTTTTGCAACAGTGTCACACTGTTGACTCATATTTAGCTTGTAGTACACTATGATCCCTAGATCCTTTTCTATAGTACTCCTTCCTAGATAGTCTCGTCCCATCCTGTATGTGTGAAACCGATTGTTTCTTCCTAAGTGGAGCACTTTGCATTTGTCCTTATTAAACTTCATCCTATTTACCTCAGACCATTTCTCCAGTTTGTCAAGATCATTTTGAATTATGACTATCCTCCAAAGCAGTTGCAACCCCTCCCAGCTTGGTATCATTTGCAAACTTAATAAGCAGACTCTCTATACCAATATCTAAATCGTTGATGAAGATATTGAACAGAACTGGTCCCAAAAATGGACCCCTGCGGTCATCATCATATAGTCCAATTTCCTGCATAACCTGGGCCACAGAATTTCACCCAATAATTCCTGCCACAAGTCCATAACTTGTGGTTGGACTAGAGGGTATTATAGACAACCATTCTTGGTATAAAGATAGTCTTCTTTTGGACTTCCCATCACTGGTAGAAATCATCTCTTAAAATCACTGTCAACTGAAAGAAACATTTAGTCTTCAATAGTGTGTAAGTGTAGCAACCCACCAATCTGCTTTTAACAGGTCAATGCAAAGTTCCATTTAATGTTAAATACTGTTTTCCAGTGAATTTTTTTCAAGAGTCCATAACTTCACTGGTGCACAGGTAGACTCTGCAGCTCCTGAAATGCTAGCTTCAACTAATACCACTAGCTCACACTGGGAGAGGGTCTGGATGCTTTCCCCATTTATAGGTCTTCCTTTCCTTACAATACATTGTTCTAGCATTACATGATTTTATATTTAGTGAAAGACCTTTATTTACTTCCATATTGTTATACTTAATTAACTGAATTGTAAGAACATGCCACAAATCATAGGACCGGAAGCAGCCTCAAGAAGTCATCAAGTCCAGTCCCCTGCACTTATGGCGAGACCAAGCACCATCCACACCATCCCTGACAAGTGTGTCAGTCTAACCTGCTCTTAAAACTCTCCAATGAAAGAGATTCCACAACCTTTCTAAGCAATTTATTACAGTGCTTAACTACCCTGACAGGAAGTTTCTCCTACTGTCCAACCTAAGCCTGCCTTGCTACAATTTAAGCCCATTGCTTCTTGTCCTACCATCAGAGGTTAGGGAGAAATTTTTTTCTCCTTCCTCCTTGTAACACTTGAAAACAGCTACACCCCCTTTCAGTCTTCTCTTTTCTAGACTAAACAAGACCAATTCTTTAAATATTCTCTCTCTAGACCTTTAATCATTTTGTTGCTCTTCTCTGGACTTTTTTTTCCCAATTTGCTCACTTTTTCCTGAACTAGACACGCTACTCCAGTTCAGTTCTAATCAGCATGGAGCAGAGCAGAATTACTTCTCTTGTCCTGCTTACAACTCTTCTGTTAATACATCCCAGAATGATGTTTCCTTTTTCTCCCCCAACAGTGGTATTAAATGAAGTGGTATTATCCATATACCACAGTTTAAAGTAGGTCATCTTTTTTTTTCCTATTCTATATACCACACTCATTACCATAGATTCAAAGCACCCAAGAACACAACACCAGCAAATAAAAACTAAGAATATATAAACAACTACACTTGTAAATGAAACTTTAGTTTATGATTATTTAATAAGGCAAGTTTAAGAACAGATATGCCAGTAATTTAAACAAACATTTGCACCATGGTATGGAAACAATATAGAAGACACTACTGAATAATTACTTGCTTTCTTAGTGGCAATTATTATTATTTAACTCAAATCCTATCACAAATTAAATAAGTGGACTATATAATGGTTTTAGAGGAAGATTCCTTTCGCACCGAGATGGAGTGTAACAATGGAACTAATCTGGATTAGGCTTCATAGATCCAACATATCTTCTACATCAGGGGTGAAGAACTCTTTTTGGGTCAGGGGCTGCTGACCCACAGAAAAAAAATCAGTCGGGGCCGCACACAAGTGAGAAGCAAAGTGAGAAGCCCCTGTTGAGAAGGAGAAAGACACTCCCCACATTCCCCAGGCTCTGGTGTGCAAAAGAGGGCCCAAGCTGGTAGATTTTGTGCGCTCCAGCCCTGCAGGTGAGTGGCCGGGGAGCTGGAGCACCAGCGAGGGTTCCCCAATGCTGAGCCTCGAGGGCCTGATCCAGGTAAGCAGGGGGACGCCTCTGGCCCTGAGGTTCCCCATCCCACATGAAAAGAATAAGATCTTTCCCATGCAGCAATTTATGCATTCTTTCAAGAATAAAACTAGTAAATACGCATTTCTATCCCCACTGATAGTTTTAATTTTAAAATTCTGCTAGATGTACACGCCCACGTACAGCATCTGTGGGAAAGTTTATTGAAAATCAAAACCCTCTGGAAACAAAGTAAATAGAGATTTTAAAAATAATATGAGATGAGAGCAGCATTTATTTTTAACACGCTGCAGCGACTGCAGATATAATTTTACATTCTGTAACTCTCATACTGAAGCAGTGAATGAGCAAGTGATCTGTGCAGTGAATAAGATCTGCTGCATCACTGGGTAGCACTGCCCTCTACTGCCACTTGGAAGATCTGGATTCAAGAGCAACCATGGTGCTCTCTCAGGCCAAAATAGAAAGGCAAGCTTTGAACTGACACACTACATGAACACGAGTAAAATTCATACCTATCACAAATGTTAGTTACTTCCCAGCAACCACTTCCCAGTACTTTTTTGGTTGGTTGCTGAAATCACGTATATTCTAAATTAAATACCCAAAAAACCCTACCATTCACTTAAAGAACATGAACTCCCACAAAGCTGTAAGTCACTAAGAAAAGTTCATACCAGTGAAATTCTTTGTGCTTTGTATGCCACGGTTGATGCCCATGAGGTCAGACTAGATGATCATGACGGCCCAGTCTGACCTTAAAAGTCAGAGTTACCAGCCAGCATGTGCAATACAAGGAAACTGTGCAATTCCATTTCAGGAGTATAAAGCATCTAATCATTAGGGCCCTGCATGGATACAAAATTTATATCTGCAACTGTATCTACAAAAGTGAGCCGTGGATATCCACAAATTTGCAGGGTTCTAGATACAAAATTTGTATCCGCAAAAGTGAGCTGCGGATAGCCGCATCCATATCTGCGGATGCAGATACCTGCAGATATCCACCGATTCGCAGGGCTCTGCTAATACTGGTTTTGTCAGCCTGATTTTTTTTGTTTTATGTTTTAGCTTGATCAATTTGCAGACATTCCAGTCCCCAGCAGAACAGCATTCACATAAAATGGCCTTAAATATACATAATTTTTATGAGACTTGAGGTTTATAAGATTCTTCTTAGCAAGGAAAAGTGACTCATTCTTCGGGGAAAGGCAGCTGGAGAAATGTTGGCAAAGGTAAGTAAAACAAAACAATGTTTTGGTAAGCTTGGGTGCTACATGTAATTAAACGGATACAAAGGCAGGATGAAATTTTCAAACTGTTGTGCCAATAATACTGCACGTCCAGTGCTACAGTGTACGATACCATGACAGCAGTCCCCCCAATAGCTCCATTGAGGGACAAGATCAGTGGAAGCTCCACAGGACCAGGGGTGGGTGCACTATTACAGCGGAGAAGTCAAAAGCTCAGTCTGCTTGCGGACTGATGTATTTGGTTTTAAGGAAAACCACATTTGTCCATAAGGAGACTGAGCTCACTCTCGCGGGCAGCTACCAAACAAAAAGCCATGACAATTAGTCCACCCTGGGGATGTAAAAGTGTAACCATTTTAACGGTTAACCAATAATAAGCAGCAGCTTATCGCTGTCTGTTATGGTTACACGCAGGTTTCCATGGAGCCGGCTTCACTGCGGGCTCTGCATTAGAATGCCTACGGGAAGAAGGAGAACCCCAGCAGACTTCCATCTCACAGCCATCACTTACACTGAATTCTACTCCTGTCTGGTGAATTGCTTTTCTTTATTTCAATTATATCCTCAAAAGCTTGAGGGCTTAAGATATGAGAGACAGATCTTCCCTTCTCAAGCACCATAATTCACACTAATTCTCCATCATCACTTAACCGTCTTTACATCAAGACCCTTTCTAAAATAAAGGCTGTAATTCCACCACACGTTACTGGGCTTGATACTAGGTTGCATTCCATGACATATTATGCAAGAGAACAAAGAAGGTGGTCAGAACAGTCGCTTCTAACCCTAAAATCAATTATCAAAGCACTACATTGGTACTGAAGCCTCCGCGTGCATGTCTGAGGACAGGGCTACGGAGAGCCAATCAAGTACCACAGTAGTCAGTTATTAGTGTCTCAACAGATGCAAGTCTAGACACAATTATATTAGCATGCAAAGACAGGACTACAATACGCGATTTACTATGGATTTATGCTATCAATAGTCTTGCCTGAATGATAAAGCATCTCAATATTGCAGCAGATTTATAAGGAAGATTGCTTGCCATAATTAAACATAAGAGAATATAGCCTGTAGCACAGTGATCAATACGTGTGGTAGGAAAAAGAAGAGCATCACCTCAGCACACTGAACTTTAGCAATGTAGCCACTGTTCTGCAGCTCCATCCAGTTGGCCTCATAGAGTTTTGGTCCAATCAGGAAATTCAAGTCGACAATTTTGTCATCTTCTCTGACAAGAGTAGCAGTCAGTCCCAGTTTGCAGTGAGCTTGTACAATGGTGAGCACACGTCTAAACATTTTGGCTAAGAAACAGAAGGTGAAATTTCCTTGTGATTTCATAAATGGATTAAAGAGACACACGTTGTATTTTTGAAAAATCCACAATGCACAGCTGTATGTAGAGATGAGCACAGTACATAAGAACGGCCACACTGGGTCAGACCATAGGTCCATCTAGCCCAGTGTCCTGTCTTCCAACAGTGGCCAATACCAGATGCCCCAGAGGGAGTGAACAGAACAGGTAATCATTACGTGAACCCTCCCATCATCTATTTCCAGACGGACAGAGGCTAGGGACACCATTCCTACCCATCCTGGCTAACAGCATTGATGGACCTAACCTCCATGAATTTATCTAGCTCTTTTTGAACCCTGTTAAAGTTCTAGTCTTCACATCATCCTCTGGCAAGGAGTTCCACAAGATGATTGTGCACTGAGTGAAGAAAAACTTCCTTTTGTTTTAAACCTACTGCCTATTAATTTCATTTGGTGACCCCCTAGTTGTTATGTTATGGGAACAAGTTTTCCTTATTCACTCTTTCCACGCCAGTCATGATTTTCTAGACTTCTATCATATCCCCTCAGTCTCCTCTTTCCTAAACTGAAAAGTCCCGGTCTTTTTAATCTTTCTTCACATGGAACCCATTCCAAACCCGTAATCATTTTTATTGCCCTTTTCTGAACCCTTTCCAATGCCAATATATCTTTTTTGAGATGAGGCAACCACATCTGTATGCAGTATTCAAGATGTGGTCGTACCATGGTTTTATATAGAGGCAATAAGATATTCTCTTATTCTCTATCCCCTTTTTTAATGATTCCTAACATTGTTTGCTTTTTTTACTGCCGCTGCACACTGAGGCTACGTCTAGACTTACAGGCTTTTTTCGGAAGAAGCTTTTTTCGGAAGAGATCTTCCGAAAAAACTTCTTCTGAAAGAGCGCGTCCACACTGCAAAAGTGCATCGAAAAAGCAATCTGCTTCTTTGAAAGAGAGCGTCCAGACTGAATGGACGCTCTCTCGCATGTAAGCTGTGATTGCTATGGACGGAATGGCTATCAGGGCACCTAGGCTTTTTCCTCTTTCCTCTTCTTCTGGAAGAACTCCCTCTTCCCCGTCCACATACACCTTTTTGAGAAATGCCAGAAAATCCCCTCTGTTCTCTCGATCTTCTTGCGGAAGAATGCAATTGCAGTGTGGATCTTCCTCAAGTTTTGTCGGAAAAACGGCTGTTTTTCCGACAAAACTCTGTAGTGTAGACATACCCTGAATGGATGTTTTCAGAGAACTATCCACAATGACTCCAAGATCTCCCTCTTGAGTAGTTGTAGCTAAATTAGTCCCTATCATATTGTATGTATAGTTGGGATTATTGTTCCAAAGTCCATTACTTTGCATTTATCAGCACTAATTTAATTTGCCATTTTGTTGCCCAATCACTTAATTTGGTGAGATCTTTTTCAAGTTCTTCACAGTCTGCTTTGGTTTTAACTTTCTGAGCAGTACAAAATGGTTAAGTAAATACAGGACTTTCATCTAATGTTACTCTACATTAAAACCAAACTGTAGATTGATTGCAGCTTTTGACTTCTACTTAAGCCCTTTTACTGCACTGTACATTCACTGTACAAACCTTAACTAGTCCTTAGGCCCCAGTATTATCTCCGGGTCAAGTGTCTGGAGAGGCTCACAAATGTGGGTGCCAACTTCAGGGCAGACTGTTACAAACCAGGATGCTAAGACGGGTTGGACCTCTCTGGTCCAGCACCCTTGGCAACTAACTGGTCCAGAACGAGGGAATTTGCCAGACCAGAGGAGGTCCCCTGCTACCAGCTCCCCAGACCACCTTCTCTCCCCACTGCCAGCCCCAGAATCGCACCCCCACCAGCTGCTGTGCTTCTGAGGCCCCCACTGCTCTGGCCCCGCTATCGCGGCTGCCGCATCTCCAGCCCTGGCCCTGCTATCGCAGCTGCCACAGCCCCTGCTATGCTATCGGTGCTATGGCACAAGCCCCAGCCCCACTGGGCTCCCAGCCAGGACTCCCTTAGTCCAGGAGTACCTGTGGTCCTACAGGATGAGGGAGACCTGGTTTTGGGAGGTCCAACCTGCATTAAACTGGTGTGTGTTCTATAATTACATTTCACCAACCCGGTATCAAATGTGAACTCCTCAAGCACCAGAACAGCCTTAACATGGAGTCGCAAACAATCCCCTTGGGTACCCTACTCTACTATCCTGCCACCCAAACTTGCCCTTGTGATAGATGGACCTTTACACTAACCACTCACTCACAACAATGTAAAGGTCAGGACCAGTCATTTACAACAGGTCAATTGTTACCTTGTCTCTCTCACCAAAGACAATGTTAATCGCCAATCCTACATTAAACTATAACAGTTCATTCATTAGGAAAAAGACTTTAGAGTTTATTTGTAACATTAAAGCAGGTCGACATACACATACATGCATTACAATCTTAGGTTCCAAGAAGTAATAGCTACTAGACTATGGAAGCGCTCTGTGTCCTGTAGGGCTAACCCAAGATAAGCATCCTAGGGATCCTGCTTACGCTTAAAATTCCAAGCAGCACAGTGAGACTGTTTCTCGTGGTCAGGGAATTTTATTCCTTTCCCTTAGATACCAAACTGTGATGGGACGCAGATCTGTGCATAGCCCCTCTTCATGGGTGTGGGAAGAGCAATCAGCAAAGTATTTTATTCACTCATGTTCCATAGTAGTTCACGTGGTGCCTAACATCTCTTGTGGTAAAACTAGTATTTCACACTTGGTCGTTTTGCTTCTCACAGGGGAAGGAGTTTTGAGTTTCCTAGGCAATGCTTTTATAGTTAAATATGACTTTATAATATAAGACATGGCTACAATAAGTGAGATTAATGCAGGCAACAACTCACAGGCATTTGATAAAGCCTAAGCACTAATCAGATCTCTATAAATCTAATTCCTATTTTAACAATACTACCACACAGGTGAGCCAGACTGCTTTTCAGCTATGCATTTGTCAGTGTTCAATGAGGCCTAAGGATCTTGCCATGAGCTGGCATCTGGATTGCAGAATTACAATTCCCATTGATCAGATCCAAAAAAGAGTGATATAGGTGTTAAATGATTTCATTTAGGCCACAAAGCATTTCAAACCCTATTAGAATACAGGGGTTCTACTATTCCTAGATTCAAGTCCTCTGGAGTAAGATAACAATCTTTTCAGGTACTTCTAGTGTTCCCAAGACCATCATCTTTCTAATAGTACTAAGCAGGCCTTCTGCCTTATTTTTTATGATCAAGTCTAAGAAATGATGATGGTTTTGAAGCAACAGCTTATATCTTCATTAAAGTGCCTGTTAGTAAGCAATGGCTATTTCCATAGTTTACCATTTCTCCCATTTCAGCTAATACTTAAAAATTACATGCAAACCATTTCAGAAAGCGTATAGCAGTCAGAGACTTAGACCAGTTTGGTGGGGCATTTCTAACCAGCACAGTATCTTATAAACTGTAATGCTCCTTTCTTTCCTTCCAACGCCATATATCCCTATCTGGAAATCAACATAACTCTCAACTATCACAATAATTTCAGGAACAAATTAGCATAGATATATTTCTACCCCATAAAATACATACACAGGCAATGAAATCCCAAACTTATTCATAGGGACCGGACTTCAAGAGACTGAGAAGGAATGTGTCAGGATACACTTGAAAGAATGCACAACTTCTCTTCCACTTGTATTGATGTAACATGCACATGGCTACTTTAGCAACTGTTACGTGAAAAGTAAATGGGCAGTAAGCGTATTTTAGAAATATTGTAGAGATATTTAAGCCACTGTGGAAGAAAACCTGCATCATTCTCTGGACCACAGTTCTGGAGGTGACAATTCTTACTACTGTAATTAGGAAAAAAGCACTATTATACTAAAATGATTTCCCACTGGTATTAAGAATGATCACATGGATACCCTAATGAGTTAAAAGGTCTCTAGAAAGCAGTAATGCAAAAACTTGTACCAGAGCCTATGATTGTTTACACATATTAAGCCTTAAATACTAAGCTATGAATTTATTCTAGAACTACAGAACAGCATTGTGAGAAAGCCAGCAAAACAATGGGGAGAGGGGACTATTAAAAGAAATTGTATACTCCTTCCTTACCAGGTATAGTGTGCACCTCGTCAAGTATCATAAGGCCCCACTCTTGACTTTTAAGCCATTCCATTACTCTCTCTGCTTCCCAAGACCTCTTAGTCGTGTGTCCCAACATAGAGTAGGTGCTAATTGCAACAGAGCAGCCGATCGGCTTGTCCTTGGCATCTGAAGTGAATCGACAGATTTGGCTGTCATCTATGGTGGACCACATTTTGAATTGGGCTTTCCACTGCTCCACTGAGACAGAAGAGTTGCCAAGAACCAGGCAGCGCTTGCGGACTGTACACGCAGCTGTAACTCCAACTAAAGATTTGCCGGCACCTGCAGGAAGGAAGGAAAAATAAGAGCAACCGTTATCATGTATGAGCCTGACAGACAGTCTCCATCATTCCTTGGACAAAAAGGAGAAGGGGAGAAAAACACTGTGGAATGGTTAGCTAGGAAATGTCCAAGAGGAGGGAAAATTTCTCAGTATCTAGTAGGAATTTAAAATCCTGTTTAAAATGTTAACTGATTAAACTATCCATTTTAACCAGTTAACTGGCCTGCTGCATCACGCCTTCGGTTCAGCTGGGTTGGAGCAGCCCTCTGCCCGCATCATGCTGGTTAACCGGTTACCAGACAAGCATGCCAGCAAGGCAATGTTTATCGGGTAACCCTTTACATCTCTAGTAGCCACAGCTTCAAGACAATGATAAAAGAAGCAGCAGCTGCCTTTACATAGTAGCATAAGAAACCATACATCTGTGTCTGCTGTTTGTCACACACTTAGGAAAAAATCTCTGCAATTAATGTTCTCCTTGTACCAAAACGAGCTGCTTCTAATAGTTTCCTTCATTCCAAAACTTAGTCCTGGTCTCCACTGCAATTTTACACTGGCATAACTAGATCACCAAGGGGTATGAAAAATCCACAGCCCTGAGTAATGCAGTTACACAGACAGCTCTATGTTGATGAGACAGCTTCTCCTACGGACAGAGCTCCCACCTCTCATGGAGAAAGATTAACTACACCAACAGGAACAGCTCCCCCGTCAGTGTAATACCGTTTTCACTATAGCGGCAGAGCTACAGCACTGTACATGCGGAGAAATCTCTAGACTAGGCCAGACGGCTTCAGCAAGCTGTTAGTTACCTAGAGGGTTTTTGTAGTTTCCGTATGCTGGATCACTCACTGGTTAAAAGACAGCAAACCAAGAGCTGGAGTAAACTACAGCCGCTCCCCGAATTGCGAACGGTCGAGTTACGACCATTCGCACTTATGACCAAAGCTCCCATGGAGCAGTTGTAAACGCAGTCCCCGAGTTACGAACGCGACCCACGCTTACAAACAGCGCGGTCGCGTGTAACTCAATGGGGTCCGAGTTACGAACGGATCAAGTTACGGCCAAGTGTTTGGTCCGTAACTCATTCAGAACTCGGAGAGAGGCTGTATCAGTTTTCAGAATGGAGCAAGGTAAATAGTGGTGTCCCCCAGAAGCCTGTACTGAGATTGATACTGTTCAAAATGGGCATAAATGACCTGGACACAGGGGGCAAAATAGGGGGGTGGCAACATGTGCGGATGACAACACAAAATTACTGAAGGTAGTTAAGCCCAAAGCAAAGGGTACAAAAGTATCTCACTAGACAGCAGGACAGGGTAACAAAATGGCAGATGAAATTCAAATGCAAAGTAATGAACGCTGGAAAACATATTCCCAACTGTAAATACAAAAGGATGGAGTCTAAATTAGCTGTTACTACTCAAGAAAGATCTGGAGTCATCATGGATAGTTCTCTGAAAACATCTGCTCAGTGTCCAGCAGCAATAGCCAGAATGTTAGGAACCATTAGGAAAGGGATCAATAATAAAACAGAAAATATCAAAAGGTCACTATTTGGAAGATAACTCTCTCAGGGTGTCAATATTTTAAAACATGTCCAGAACATTCCCTGAAATTCTCTGGAATCCATCAGCTGTGGCAGTCAAAAATTGCGTTACCAACAGATAAATGCCATCAGGTTGCATGTAAAGCCTTGCTTCAACTCAGCCAAAATCCAAATACTTACCACATGGCAGAACAATAACGCCAGATCTAGCACGCCCATTCCCAAACATCTTCCTTAGGCTTTTTTCCTGATACGGTCTGAGAACAGCTGTGGGCTTCAGGTCTATATTAATATCAGGATTCACGGAATCATTTCTGAAGTCATACTCTGCCAGCAAAGGGTACTCCAAATGGATGCAACGCTTTTGAAGCTCTTCAATCATTTCCTAGAAAGAAAACAAAGTTTCTAAATGCGCATTCTAAATTTTTGAAACCTGCTGGTAATTTTTTTAAATAGCCAGACAAGTATGCAGACAAGTTTACTGTTCTTTTACATCCTTGCTCAGTCTGTAACATCAGGATTTAAAACCTATTCACAGAACGTGGCTGGTGATCAGAGCAGCAAACAATCATTTAAATATTACTGTACATTAGAAACAAAGGGGGGAAATTGTTGACAAATGGAAAAATTCAAATCTCTGAGAGGGTGTTATTCTGTAGGAAAAGTCCTTGATAACATCCTTTATAGGGCTATTGACAAATCAGCATTTTGAAGTAGCAAATCCCTTCTTCAAATACAAAAAATTCAAAATACAGCATATCTGGTCATTATCAATAAGAATCCACAAAAGCTACTCATCGGTAACGGAGAAATCTGCATTCCCCCATAGCAGATATTCTATAACACAAGCATGTTGCTTTTAATTGCTAAGACACTGGAAAAATGTGACCTAAATAGCTTGCCAATTTTCTTTATGTTTCCAATAAGGCAACAAAAGACTTGCCAAGTCTAGGATAAAAAGCGCCTTGTAACTAAGTCTGATCTAATACAGTCAATGGCACCTGCTATCTGTTAAGCACCAATATGCTCCATCCTGTACATGATAGAAATATAAAATGCATCTCTTTCCAATGATTTTATAAGTCCAGAGAGTTAGACAAAACACTGCAAGAAACTTCAGCAAAACCTGATTCAAACCACTCCATGATCTCACATCTCGCAGCTTACACACTGATGGGATGGAGAAGGCACTTGACAAACACACAGAAAATATTCCACACACAAATCGGAACAGTGAATCTCTTTATATAGGCCAGGTTTGCATAAGGAGTAAGAATGGTATTGTAACTAAGGCACTGAAGTTGAACTTATGAACTTTGTCCTTGGGCAAGTCACTTAAGTTCCTAGTACCTCAGGTCCCCACCCGCATGAGGGACTAACAATTATATCTATTTTACACAATATTGGCTTTTTAAGGATTCTGGCTGGGATTTTCAAATGTGCCCAAGGGAGTTAACCATGCAACTCCCTTTTAACATCAATGGGCTCCTTTGAAAATCATAGCCACATTTTCTAGTACTTGTGATAGGCTGAGACATTACAACGAGCACCAAAGAAAAGTTCCCAAGACCTAATCAAGCTCCTCAAGCACAAAGGATATGGATGCAAGCCACATTAACGTACACCGTTCGGAAATAGTTACCAACCAACAAGATCCAGCAGACAAGGTACACTTAAAGACAGTCTGCAGAAGCTGCTGGGGCTGGAAGGAGACATCAAGTCACACAAAGCACACAGGTGATTTAGAGTCTACCTTCAGACTATATGAATATCTCAAGTAATTATCTCACTTAAGGCTTAGTCAGCATGACCCAGTCCACAGGAGGCATCTAACACAGAGGTAGCCCATTCAATCCTGCAGAAAAGGAGCCCCATATTGCCTAGCAACTGCTCTGTAGCCTGTTCATGATGCTCACATCAGCCAGAGAAGGGGCAGCCTCTCCTCTCTCCCACCAGGCTGGAAAGGAAGATTCTGTGATGTGGAACTTTCAGAGACGAGGGAAGAAATCTCGATGGCTCCAACAGCCGCCAATAGAAAAAGCCTTAGAATATGGTATTCTACAAACCCCACTTCCAATTGCTTGCAGTGCGATTTGCTATGACCATGGATGCCCAGGAGTCAACAGATACTTACCTGCTTAACTTCAAAAGATACAGTCTGTGTTTCTTCCTCCTCCTCCTCATCTTTGTCCATTTGCTCATAAAACTCAAATAAATCGGCCGGGACATCTGATTTATTCTGAGTGTCTGTCCCTTGGGATGTTGAAGGGCCTCCTTCACTAGATTTGGAAATCTGAAACAGGAATTTAACAGACTCAGAGATTTTCGCTGAGCAACAATTCATTCATGAAACAGAGCATGCATGCAATGATCACTACTGCAGATATTCAATGTTATGTACAGCCTCACAAAGTGGAATCCAGTGTTTTAGAAGGTGACCCGTGAACCCAACGTACTGCTGATTTACTCGTGAATGTCTCCATGATGAGCTCTGTTTCTTCTCCCTCAGCGTTTCTCAGCCGACAGTCTTTGATGACATGGTCCTGAAGAAGCTGCTGGATGACCTCAGGGTGGGTGCTTTCTACAAAATACCTAGAAGGAAAGAACAAACAAGAACTATAGAAGTAGCTCCCAACAAGTTTAAAGCACATTATGCCAATCAACAGAGAAGCTGTCTGAGCACCTACTGGAATACTAGCACTGATGTTTCAATCTACCTGACAGGGTATGTCTATACATCAAAGTTATTTTGAAATAACTTTCCTAGCGTCTACACAAGCCAACTGCAATTTCGAAATTAAACCGAAATAGCGGAGGGCTTATTTTGAAATTGGTAAACCTCATTCCACAAGGAATAACGCCAATTTCGAAACTGCTATTTTGAAATAAGTGCTGTGTAGACACTTCTTTCGAAATAGGGGGCCTCCAGCCCTTCCCAGGGTGCCCTGGTGGCCACTCTGGCCTCAACCAAGAACACTCCTCTCCCTCCCACCCCTCCCCGGAGCCCTTAAAGGGGTAGACTCTGGCCACAGTGCCTGTGCCAGCTCCAAGCTTGCCAGCCCAGAGCCAGCAGTCACTGCCCCGACCCAGTGGCCCCAAAACATGAGCCAACAAGCCACTGGCAGCCAGCCCTCCACTGTTCCCCAGGAGCAGTCTGCCAGCTCCCAGGAGCCGTCTGCCAGCTCCCAGGAGCCTGACAGGGCCGGGAGAAGGCGGGTGCCTTCCTGGTCCAGGGAGGAGACCATGGACCTTATTCAGGTTTGGGGGGATGCCCCCAATGTCCATGATCCCCACACTAGACGGGGGAATGCGGCCATTTATGTCAAGATAGATGCCAGCCTGGCCACCAAAGGCCACATGCGAACCCAGGAGCAGGTTCACATGAAAATCAAGTTGGTCTGGCAAGACCCCCAGCCCTGAGCTTCCCCTCCCCCTTCTTCCCCTTGCTTCCCCCTTCCAACTCCCTCCACCCAGGTTTCCCCCTTCCCTCTCCCGCCTCCTTTCCCCAGTCTCACCAGAATTTCATCCCCCAACCCGTTTTGTTAAATAAAGAGAGTGTGTGTTCATGAAAATACATGTATTTTATTTTACATCAGGAATGGGGGTAAAGGAGGGGTAAGTGGAAGGATGTGAGGGAGGAATGGGACACAAGCCCCCAGTGGGGCACACCAGGGGAAGCTCTTAGTGCTCCTCAGGGTGGAAGCTCTCCCACAAGGCCTCGTGGATACTGACAGGGGCAACTCCGGCTCCATGTTGCAGAGTGCTGTGGTGTCCCGAGTGAGGGCAACTATAGCACGCAAAGACAAAATGCTTTGCTGTCCCTCATCGAGGCAGGCAAGCAAGCAGGGAAACCTGAGAACCGGCTGTCTGGGGGTGGGGGGGGGGGGGGTGTCCCTTTAAGCACAGGCCTCAGAGAGCAGCCACACAAAGTAACTCCTGAGCCGATGCCCCGCCAGACCTGGTTCCGGCCGGCCTTAAATGCGATTCAGTGTCCACTCAGTGTGGACGCGCGCTATTTCAAAATAGCCAAATGCTATTTTGAAATGCATTTTGTGTGTAGACGCGTTATTTCAAAATATCTTATTTCAAAATAACTATTTCAAAATTAGATATTTCGAAATAATGCTGTAGTATAGACGTATCCACAGTGATTACAGAGGCAGTCACTCAAGCTCTAGCATCTTTGCCACTGCTTGTTCGTGTTAAGGGGAAAACAATTGTTGCTACTTCAGAGAACTTTTCACAGACCTCCTCACAGCAAATCAACCACGTAATTTAGCTGTTAAAGTTCCTTCGCCTGAATAATCCGTTTAGAAACTTCGACTAAAAAGACTCCAAAAGGACCCTTTAGCTAACTGAAAATCTCCCCACTTTACAGTCCATCATCTCTAAAAGGAGGCAATTCTTCTGAAGTCTAATTGGAATGGGTGCAGGAAAGGAATCTCAGGACACAGTGTGAGTCAACAGACCCCTTCGAATAAGGAAGAAGCTATGAAAACCTCACTTGGTAGACCTGGACGTGTTTCCTTCCTTTGAAGCTTGTCAATGAAGGGACTTGTTGGAGAGTCTGGTTAAAATGTGAATCTATAGAAACTGAAAAGAGTTTGAACTGGAGAAGCGGAACGTGGTTCAGGGAGGCGCCCTGAAGCTGCTATATAGAGTTTGCTAGTAGTGAACATAAGAACAGCCATACAGGGTCAGACCCAAGGTCCATCCAGCCCAGTATCCTGTCTAACAGTGACCAATGCCAGGTGCTCCACAGAGGATAAACAGAACAGGGAATCATCAAGTGACCCCTCTCCTATTAGGGATGTTAAGTTTAGATTCATGGAAATTCCATCAACTAGTTAATTAGTTGATAAGGGCGCCTCTGCCTTTGTAGCTCTTGCTACAGTTCAAGAGCGGAAGCCCAGAAGGGAGCACAAGGCCAGATGGGATTGGCCATATGCTCCCTGCGGCGCCCGAGCCTTTGAAACGTACAAGAGCCCTCCTTTTCCTTTCATTACAAAAGGAAGTCCTGCAGGGAGCACGGGGCCAGCGGGAAGCCCTGCCAGGGCACTTGTACATTTCAAAAGCAGAATCGCAGCTTCAGTCCCCGCTTGCACCATTTCCTGCTGTGCCTCTACCTCCTCTGCCCCCTGCAGAGATGGTGCTGGGAGGGATATCGGCTTTTAAGCCGGATCCCTCCAACAGCAGCTTCTGCTCCCTCCCACCCCCCCCAACTACCTCTCTCTGATAGAGGCAGTAAGGGGGAGGAGGGAAGCGACTAGTTGCATCATTAGTCAACTATCCAATAAGCTTATGTTTATCAGAAAGTCGACTAGTTGATTACATCCCCATTCCCAGCTTCTGACAAAAAGAGGCCAGGGACACTATTTCTATACATCCTGGCTAATAGATTCATGGAGATTAGGTCCATCAATGGCTATCTAGTTCTTTTTTTATAGTCATGGCCTTCACAACACCTCTGGACAGGGAGTTCCACAGCCTGGAGGATCTCTGTTTTACCCAAAGAGACAGGTCAATAGGGAGGCAATATAGACAAGTCACTGGGAGTCAGGAGTCCTGGGTCCTATTTCTGGCTTTAGCTACCAGGCATGTCACTTCCCCTTGGAACTCTGGTTTCCCAATATGTAAAATAGGGAACCGACTATTCGCTTCCCCTCCCTCAGGCTGAAAGGGGGAGAGCAAGAGCTTCTGCTGGGGGGAGCTGGCTTAAAAGTTGCCTAGGGAGGTTGTGGAATCACCATCTCTGGAGATATTTAAGAGCAGTTTGGACAGACATCTATCAGGGATGGTTAGACAGTGCTGGGTCCTGCCATGAGGGCAGGGGACTGGACTCGATGACCTCCCATGGTCCCTTCCAGTTCTAGTGTTCTATTATTCTACTCGATAAGCCTAGGCTTATCGGGTAGTCAACTACTCAACTAGTCACTTACATCCCTAAAGCGGGGTAGATAAACATCAATTTTTTCCAATTTTGTTCTTTAAATTACAGTAAGCTTTTCTTTTTAAAAATAAACCTGTTTAAAATTAAATCTGAATACACATTATGTTAAGACCTAAATTTACTATAACCTCTTAAACCATTTAAATAAAATAAAAAATTATGGTGAATCCATGAGGCTTTATCAAAAATGATGTTAAAAACTGCTTTTCAATATAAAGAAAGAATTGGTGAAAAAAAAATCTAACTTTTAAGGTCAAGCTTTATAAATATGGCACAATAGGTTGTCCTAAGCAACTTAGGAGACTAATTTTCAAGAGATTTAGGTGAGCTGGAATTTAAACTCCAGTCACTTTCACTTCACCATATTTGAAAATTTTCCCGTGCTGACCTGAAATAATCAATTTAATTCAGTGACTGCAGTCAATCCCTCAGTTAATAATTCATTTAGTTGTAAACATGAAACATCTTTTGATAAGAGAAGTTTGTATTCCAAACATCTAAGGTTGTTTTAGGCAATAAAAATAAATTTTATATGTTGCTTTGTGTGTTTAGTTAAATTCCAGTAACCATCCTAATATAGCTTGATACACACCATGAGCCAAAAGTTCATTCTCTATTAAATAAACAATAAATCAGTCACCATTTTCAAACATATTAAAATGTACAATTAGTAGGAATCTGCATATAATTGCTTCGATACATGTAAAGTGATACTATGTTAGTCAGTGCACATTACATTCCATCGGGAACTGTAAAACAAACATCCTCAGATCAAAAAAACAAGGAGTCCTGTGGCAACTTAGAGAATAACAGATTTATTAGGGCATTAGCTTTCTTTTCTCACACTTCATCAGATGACTTGGAGTGGAAATTAAAGAGGCAGGGGAATTGACAGAAGAAAAGAAGGGAGTTACTTATCAAATATAGGACCAGTATTAATGAGGTCAATTCAGTCAGGGTGGATGTGGCTTACTCACAGCAGCTGAAGAGGAGGTGTGAATACAAGAGAGGGGAAATTGCCTTTGTAATGAGTTAACCAATCTAAATCCTTATTCAGTCCTAATTTGATTGTATTTGCAAATGCATTCCAGTTCTGCTGTTTCCCTTTGTAATCTGGTTTTGAAGTTTTTTTGTAGAAGGATGGCAACTTTTAAATCCATTACAGCAGCGGTTCTCAAACTTTTTGGGCTCCGGAGCCCTTTACATGCGTAAAAATTTATGCAGAGCCTCAGCGGTCCACTGATAGTATGTGTTGTACCTATCGATGTTTCCAGTTTGTCAACCTTGCGGAGCCCCTGGAGGTGTCTTGGGGAGCCCTGGGGCTCCGTGGAGCACAGTTTGAGAAACACTGCATTACAGAATGTCCAGGGAGGTTAAGATAGGTTTGCGTATGTTACCATTACTGATGTCAGATTTGTGTCCACATGTCCTTTGGTGCAGATACTGACCAGTTTGTCCAATATATGGCAGAGGTGCACTGCTGGCAATTGATGGCATATGTGATTGAGATATATATCTCAGTCTCAACACACACACTCATGTGCCAGCAATGCCCCTCTGCCATGTATACTGGCCAAACTGGACAGTCCAATTCATCGGATGAAGAGGGTTTTACCCTTGAAACCTTATGCCCTAGTAAATCTGTTAGTCTCTAAGGTGTCACAGGACTTTTTTTTTTTTTTTTTTTTTTTTTTTTTTTTTTAAGATAGACCTACACAGCTACCCTTCTGAGAATTCTCAGCTCAGCTGTCTGAGACCAGAGATGGACCAGTCAGTTAACATAAATCAGTGCTTTCGTTTCGGGAGACTCTTTCTAAAAAGCAAAGTATACCCATGCTAAACAATTTCCACCACTACAGTCAACACAGAACCATCACACTTAAAGCAAATGACTATAATTGTAGCATCACAAGCATGATGAATAAAAAAACTGACTCCCTTCCTGCCCCAAAAGAAAAGCTGCTTACCTGTTGTGTTTCAGGACTAGTTTTACCTTTCCATAGCTGACAGTGCACAGCTACAAAGAGACAAGAACATCCATTACGAGAACAAGCAATTTCTGAGTATGCAGAAATATTTACACATACCCCTGGCTGTGTAACCAGAATGGCTCACCAAGACTAGTACAGGTTGAAGCTCTCTCGTCTGGCACCCTTGGGACCCAACTGGTGCCGAACCAGAGAATTTGCCAACCATAGGTGGTCAATATTGTCTAGCAGCATTACCAACACTTCCACTGCTTACTGGGCTCTTAGAGGTACATTTAGAGGTACATTAGAGCTAAACAACAGTATAGAATGCTCAGAACCAGGACTGGTGGCTGCAAACAAACTTTATGGAACTGCAGGAAACTTGGCCACACCCATAACTGGACATCCAGCTAACTAAAATCATGCCAGATTACGAAAGTTGCCAGACCAGAGTGTGCCGGACTAAAGAGTATTGATCCTGTGCAGGTTGAACCAAGTCAGAATAAATGTGAAGTATAAGGGAGAACTGAAATCAAACATTATACACACAGGATTGCAGAGCACTGCTGCAAAACGGATAGGTGTCAAAGATGAGAGATAGTCAAAAGGATTCCACAGCCAATTATGTTAAAAAAAACTATTAAGAACTGGATGCTTTGAAAAACCTGAGCAATTCCTCCCCTCGATACAGAACTCATCTATCCCACAATGTAGTGGCAGAGGCTCCCGCATGAAAGTCCCATTTCAAGTTTGGAACCTTTGGTAATATCTGTCCAAATAGCAGTTTGTTCACATGCCATCAGCTCTTTCACAAGCATCTGCACTCTCACAAGCCACATTCAGAAAGAGCTGGAGGATACAGACAGGCTATGGCTATTTGCTGGTAACAAGACCGGTTATAGCAGGCGTCTGGCAACGCCTGCAACAGTGTGTACAGGTTGGACTTCCCTGGTCTGGCACACTCAAGACCTTAGCTGTCCCAAACCAGGGAGTTTACTGGACCAGGGGAGGTCAGCACTCCCCTGCTGGCTGCCCGCTCCCGGGTTCCTTGCCCTGCCCTGGCCCTTCTAATGCTGGCCCGGCAGGGGCCCCTCACACTGCTGCCCGTAGGCTGTCTCAATGTCACCCAGGGCTCCTAGCCGGGACCATCTAGCCACGGCCCCGCAGCAGCAGGGTGTTCCATGGGGTTCCCGGAAGGGGCCGCCCGACTACCCCACCCCTCTGCTAGGGCCGGCCTGCTGTGGCTGGCATTTCCCTGGGGTTCCCTGGCAGAGTTGCCTGCCTCCGCCAGCCCCACTTCAGCCAGAGTGTTCTCAGCCAGCACTGCCCAGTCACCCCAGCCCTGCTGCCACTGGAGAGTTCTGGAAGGGGCCGCCTGGCTGCTGCCAGCCCTGCTGCTGCCGGAGGTTCCCTGCCCAGGTCTCCCACCCCAGCAGCCCCTGAGGCCAGGACTCCCCAGCTGCCTGGCCCAGCTAATGCTGAGTATTCTCCTGCTGGAGCAGGGGATCCCCAGCCACGCCTGGCCCTACTGACATCAAGGGTTCCCTGGCCAGGTGAGGGGCTCCCCAGCTGCTATCTGGTGAGCTGCTGCTGATCCAGACTGAGGTCCCCAGCTCCCATGTGGTCTCCCACTGCCACTTCCGATGCTCTTTGGTCAAGCAACATCCATGGCCCTGCCAGACCACAGATATCGCCGGCCCAGAAAGTCCCAGATTTGGGAAGTTCAACCTGTATTTGTATTATCACAGCACCTAGGAGAACAGTTCAAGGACAAGAACTTGTGCTAGGTGGTAACCAAAAAAAGAACAAAAAGATAGTCCCAGCTACTAAGAGTGAAAGTCGAAAGGCACAGTCCTCCCTAAGGAACATGTGCTTTTCTTAGCTTAAAAGAAAATTACACAGTTACCTTTTCCAGAGAACAGCCTCCTGCCACCCAATGTATATTATTATTGCATAATAATGGAAATTAACTATAACATGTTTCATTAATGCAAAGCGATGATTGCTCAGTTATTCAGTAATCCTAATAATAATCATCCTAATTCAGCATGTATTTTCTACACTGCTTTTATGGTTAAATGTGTAGATTACTTATTTCTGTTAATATAAAAGTATATTCCAAAAAAAAATCTACAGGCCGTGCAACACAGATGTGTTAATACAACTATTGGAACCTGGACTTTAGCATTTCTAACTTTGATTTTAATAGAGCAATCCCAACTCTGCATTAACTTAATATTAAATTAAATGCAAAAACACAACTCTGATACAGTTCAATAATTTGTACATTTTGTGAAGTTTTAAGCCATATTGCAAGGGTGATTCCAGACTTAGGGCCAGATGCTGCAGCACTTACGTATGCCAATTAATATATTTACATGAACAATGTGTGGAAACCATTTAATATTTAGCTAGAAGCCATTCTGTATAACAGAATCCATTTCAGTTTCTTGCTTTTGCACGTACGCCAGTGAGTGAACTGACCTTCACCAATGTGAGAAAAAGCCAGAAAGAGGAGCTGTTGGAATGTGTTAATGAACCATTTTGAGTCGAAACTCTCACTCCCTAAAACCTGTTTCTTTCTTTGCTGATAACAATTTCTCTTTGAAGTTTGCTTTGATGGAATGCCCTGGCATCAAACTTGTTTGGTTAAGGGTATAAAAGACTAGGATTGATTGTGTTGAACAGCCTTACTGGGCCCGGCTCTGCTGGGGTCACGTTTGGCTCACTTTGTGCCTTATTGATCAATAAAGCTGCTTGTTAGCCGCCCAACCACATAGAAGTCTTGTTTGCTTCAACAAATGGTTATAGGGTCAGCTTGTTATGTGAAATTTTCTGTCTGTGGGTCAAACCTATTTAAAAGGTATTTTTAGTATTTTGGAAACGTATGTGTGTGACAGGGAGAAATCAATCGGAAACATGCTATTTTTATGTTTCCAGTTTCAAGCTGTCACAATTTGAAAGCTATGTTTCTGATGCTACCCTAAAGATAAAGGAAGAAAACAGGATGAAGAACAGGCTTCTCTGAAACAGAGCAAAAAGAAGAGAACAGGAGTATTAGACACATGAAAAGACCACAGTGAATGACTCTCCACGGAAATGGTCTTACCTCGATAAACTGAATTATTCCATCTGGGACACCAGTCTTGCTCAGCTTTTGCAAATATTCAGTGATGTCACTTGTTTGTAAACCAACACTGACAGCAGCATAAAGCGAGTAAGCAGTGAGTTTGTATTCGTGTACATGGGTTGGCCTGCACACAGGTTCAGCAATAGCAACCAGAAAATCCTGGGCATATTTGTAAACAGGAGAAAAGGCTTCCAGGAAAACATGGCCATCAGGAGCCTGTAAAACAGAAAAGGAAAAAGACGTCAAAGCAATAATGATGTTGTATGAGAAAAGCAGAAAGACCTCTCTACTGCTAGGATTAAGAGACCAATATTATTTAACTGGCAGCACATAATGGGGCATACAAAAGGTGCTGCCATCTCAGTGTGGGAACCACATACAGAAGAAAACTCATCTTACATTCAAGATGCAAATAAATAAATAAATAAATAAATAAATAATCATCAATTAATTTGAAGCCACCTTGAGGTCCATCTAATTAGTTTCACTATTACCAATTTCATCATCATAGAGCACCATGTGAGAGAAAAACGCTTTTTAAAAAGATTATACGTGGCTATAACTGGATGAATAAAATTGATTTAAAAATGTTTAAGTCAGATTTTTAAAAATTAAATAGTTTTATTTTAAAAAAAACTTATTTAAAATGAAATTTGAAAGTCACAATTTATCTTAAGGCCTAAACTTATCATAATCTGTTAAAATTATTTAAATTAAATAGAAAAAAATTGCATGTTTGCTACCAACTTTTTAAGAAAATCCAGCCACTGAATTTATGGAAGTTACTAGCTAAGCATCTGGAACCATCATTTTCTGAAGTGTTAAACCGGTTTTTGACAACAGTAGCTCCTTCCTCGGGAACAGAGCAAATATTTTCTTAATTTCAATGTATTTAACTAGCTCAGTTCAATGACTAGTTCTTTCAAAATTAAGAAATCAATGCAAACTGAAAAAGCAAGGAAGCTTGTTATCCTCTTCCAGTCTATGAATATAAATTGGGATGAGATCTACTAGTTCTAAAAGTTTGCAGGACATGTTGACCAGAAACAATCAGTTCAATTAGATAAAGACAGATCATACTTCCTTTGCTTAATAAATCAGTTGTAAATATAAAATCTATTTTGGTAACATTTTTCTTATTTATCCAGCACATTTAAAGTAGTTTAATTAAAACGCCATTTTGATTGTTTTTAATTGAATTTCCACCCAAATATAGAAGTGGTGGGTAACCTGCAGCCCACATGCAGCTCATTGGGGTTCTGTGTGTGGCCCACAAGACATTTTGTTTACTGTTGCCAATGTGCAGGGTTGCCAGATTCTGCTGGTTTCTCATTTTTTTGACTGTTATTAGCGCATGTGAACTGAGGTGCCTGCTGATTGCAGGCAACATTGACTGAGAGCTGTGCACTCCCCCTCTGCATCCAATCAGAGCGCTATTACAGTTCAATATGCACACCCTGCAAATTCTAGGAACGCAGGTGGAGTCAGCAAAACTAGCCTACCCCGGGGAAACTGCCTTGGTTATAACAATCTTGCAGCCCACTGAGAAGAGGGAAGGCCACCCACTAGCCTAGGTTGCCCATCCCTGAAATAAAGCATGACACAAATCACAAATAAAATTGTCAACTAAATAAGAAATGCATCATTTCAATTAAAATTGAGAATGCAACTAAGTTAAGCTGTATAGCTGCTTAAATAAATGTATACAGATCTAGTGTTTCCTGGTGAGCAACAAGTAGTACCAAGTGTCATACAAAGACTATATTGGTTGCAAATCAATATGATTACCAACCAATAAAAAGAAACCTTTCTATAGCAAAATAACTAAAATACACAAATGCAAAACTCAATTAAAATAGATTATTTAAATCAAGGTTTCTTGCTGGTTGATTTAAATCTTGTTGATTTACATCAATCCACTCTGGGCTGTAAAACCACAAAAACTGACAGGGGACTCAGAGCTAGGTATCTTACCAGAAGGTAATTTTAACTTATTTTCTGCAATTGGCCAGATCTTAATTTGTCAAATGTAAACACCATTAGAATGTATTTGGGTGTTTTCAGTCTGATATATTAATTTTCTGGTAAGACCATATACAGAGTGTTAAGGAGGAGTCATTACATTAATCAAAGCCCTGATCACAACAGCAATACACACTGACTCATATGATAAGAAGGAAGATCCTCTCATGGATCGATAACTAGTTGAAAGTTAGGAAACAATACTAGGACTAAATCATGAGTTTTCACAGTAGACTGAAGTAAACAGCAAGCAGTCCTCAAAGGATCTGTACTTGGACCAATGCTGTTCAACATATAGAATGATCTGGAAAAAGGGTTCAACGGTGAAAGGGTAAACAGTGAAGGGGTAAATGAGCACGTTATTTACCCCTTCACATAATACAAGAACTAGGCATCACACAATGAAATTAATTGGCAGCAGGTTTGAAACAAACACAAGGAAATACTTCTTCCTGTAACACACACTTATCCTGTGCCAGGAGACACTGTAAAGTCCAAAACCATAAGTTGATTAAACAGCTAGTGGTCCTGTAGCACCTTAGAGACTAACAAAAATATAGACGGTATGAATTTTCATGGGCACAACCCACTTCTTCAAACCTTGTTTCATTCATCTGAAGAAGTGGGTTTTGTCCTCGAAAGCTCATGATATGATCTATGTTTTTGTTGTTAGTCTCTAAGCTGCTACGGGACCACTAGTTGTTTAATTAACCCCTCTGGATTCAAAAAATAATTAAATAAGTTCATGGACAACAGGGTCCTCAATGACTATTAGTCAAGATGGTCACAGAGGCTACCCTGTGCTCAGGGTATTCTAAAACTTCTGATTGCCAGAGGCTTGGACTGCATGACAAGTCCATTGGATAGACTGTCCCTGTTTAGGGATATGAAAGGTTAACGGATAAGCATCACCCTTAACAGCTGATGCGTACCAGTTCTGATTAACCGGTGGGTGCTGGACGCTGTTCCCTATAAGCTGAGTGCTTGTGTTGGTGACCAGGAGAGATTCAAATGCAGCCCAGCTGATTAGCAGAGCACCCAGAGTGCCCAGAGCCAGCAGCATGTGTTTCTACTGGTGGTGCACATCTGCACATGCTCTGGTGTACGTAAAATTTATTCTGCACATGGATGGAAAGGGTTGGAGGGAACATTGGTGCTGGAGCAGCGCCCTTCCCGCTGTTGTGCAGAGGGCTTCTCCAGCCCCACAGGACCCTCCTGGCTGCTCCAGCTGTCAAGAGTAGCCCCTATCCGTGGTGGGCCCAAGCACATCACAGGCAGCGGCTACTCCAGCCACTTGGAGCATCCCCTGCCCGTGGCAGGGGGGAGTAGGTGTATCAGGCAGGGGCTGCTCTGGCCACGCTGAGCTAGAATGGCCCCTTCTTTAATCAATTAACTGGTTAAACATCATGTTTAATCAGTTAACCAATTAAGCAGGATTTTATAGCTCTACCCCCATGCTGCTCATTCTCTCTGAAGCATGTGGCACTGGCAACTGTCAGAAGACAGGAAAGTGGGATAATGGACCATCTGTCTAATCCAGTATGGCTGTTCTTATGTTCTTATTGAGGAAAGCAAATGTTGTGTTTCAGGGCATAAACAGATGGCCTGCAAGGGTTGGTTGGGTGGTTCTCCCACAAAATTCCCCTGCACAACTGGCCCAATTTTGGTCACATTTCTTTGCGTTCCCCTTCACACAGAAGAAACAAGCTGCTGCCAGAGGCAGGGTATTACAGTCTATACTATGCTAACTGCTTTATTCCAATATAGGAAATCAAATTACTGCACCAAGTCACATTCTGTTTGCTTCTATTATCCTAACAATTTGTTTCTTCTGTCGTTTAGACTGAAATGCAGATTCTGCCAGCATGCTGCCCTACTTCACCCCAACTTTTTCTGAAAATACCATTATCAACCCCCTTAACTTCTGAAGCAGGTAGAATTTTCTATAGGATTAACTCTGCGGATCACTGAAATGACATCCTCTTGTGCACATATCCTCCCATGCTATTCTAAACTAGGACTGTAACGTTTGCTCAGAATGCTTTTAACTGGCAAACTCACACCACAATTTCTATTTACCTGCAACAATTTAATCTTTTCCCCCTAGTATGCCTCTACTAGATTGCAGTATGTGAAGCATATTTTGAAATAGCTAAGAATTCTACATACGAATGACCATACTAGGTCAGACCAAAGGTGAATCTAGCCTAGTATCCTGCTGCCCAGAAATGGCAAATGTCAGGTGCCCCAGAATTGCAGCAATCACAACTCTGGTTTTTCCGTAGTTGGCACGATACAAACCTGAGCAGAGACACTCCCCCACCCAACAATGAATTTCTAATGCTCCTGTACGCCCATCTTTTCTGTGGGGAAAAGTACTGAAGGAGACTCCCAGTTTTAACCTTTTTCACCTCAAACCTCATTTGTACCCTGTTACAGAGAAAGGTATCGGTCTAGACAACAGGAATCGCTCTTTTAGATCTGCAGTTCATCACGTCCCACACCAGTTGTTAGCAATCTAGGGCAGAGATTGTCTCACTGTTTATGTTCTGCTCACCATTTACCTGTATTTTTGGCTTTTAAGCAAAAGCTTCTTCTTCACTATGTCCCTTTCTAAATTGACACTGGTACTTTGTAGCTCTGTAACCGTCTGGCTCAGAGTTTGAAAAAACATACACACAACCTGCCGAGTGCAGCAAGTTACAGTGTGAACCAGGTAAGGATGTTAAAATGCAATTATCTGGCTAATCGTATAATCGATAGTTTGTACCGTCTATACGATTAGTCAATAAGCACTGCTCTGCAGAATCGCAGTGGGGGTAGCTCCAGGAGCCGAGTCAAGCTGGGACTGTGCAGTCCTGGCTCGTGATGGCTCCGCAGTTTAAATGTAGTAAGAGCTGCTGGACTATTACTACATTTAAAAGTCAGAGGCGCAATGATCAGGGGGAACAGGGTGGTGCCGGAGCAGCTTCTGTTTGCGGCGGCAAGACTGCTCCGGCACCAGCCCCTGTCTGCGGCAGCCAGGGCTAGCCACAGACAGGGACTGCTGCCTGAGCAGCCTCTGCCCAGCCCTGGCCACCGTGAACAGCAGCGTCCCCTAGCCCCGCCATCTGCCGTTGACAGAGGCAGTGGTGCGGGTGGCGGGGTGACACCCTGGAGACAGTGCTGGGGGGAACCAGCTTTTAAGTCGGCTCCCCCTAGCATCGGCTCCTATCCCACTGTTGTTGCCTCTCATCGAGGCGGGGAGAGGAGAGAGAGCAGAGAGCACAGGGCAAGCCGGGACTGCTTGAGTCGCTGCTCACCCCATGCTCCCTATGGTACTTTTGCTTTTGAAATGTACAAGAACTCTGCAGGGCTCTTGTACATTTCAAAAGCAGAACACCCGCAGTGGGAACCAGCGTGAGCAGGGACTGAAGCAGTCCCAGCTCACTGTTTCCCGCTGTGCCTCTGCCTCTCCGTCCCCTGTGGAGACAGTTCCTCTCAGCACAGGCTCCTGGTCCCCGCCCTTGCGGGAAGCAACTAGTCGAGTCACTAGTTGCAGGTAAGCATTTTCTTATCGGCTAGTCGACTAGTTGCTTACATTCCTAGAACCAGGCTACAGCTACTCTACATGGCCAGCACTTCCAGTGCTGCCACAGGTGCACTTCAAACTTTTAAGTGTAGACAAAGCCTTAGTCTACCTATTTCAAAATCACACCTAAGCCACTGCACACTATTACCCGTCATTCTCCTTTGTAATTTTCTACAAGCACAAGAAGTCTTTTACAAAGCTGTTTGATGGGACTTACCACCCAGAGCGGACGTGAGCAATGATCGCCCTTTAGAAGCATCTGGTGTCTATAATCTTTTGCCCCATATTCATCCACTTTGATCCCAGACTCTTCCACTTGCTTCCCTGCAGCAGATGGAACTGCTTCCTGAGACTCTTTACCAGGAGTTTCATCCTCATCATCATCGTCATCATCGTAATGACGTTTCTTAGATTTCTTCTTGTCTGAAAACCAAGTCACATTTCTATTTTAACTTTTTGTATCTACATGTTGAACAGTTAAGGTCTATCAAGAAGAAACACACAGCTTTTATAAAGGGATATCATGCCTCCCAAACTACTACAATTCTTTGAGGGGGCTAAATGGACATGTGGACAAGATTGATCCACTGGGTATAGTGTACTTGGACTTTCAGAATGCCTTTCACAAGATCCTTCACCAAACAACGTAATGAGGCAGAAGACAGGATACTGGACTAGATGGACCATTAATCTAACCGAATATGGTCATTCTTATGAGCTTAGCTCCTGGCTAACTGACAAAGAGGGACCAGCATGAAAGGCCTCTTTGGCAGGAAGGCCTGAGATAGAAATTTAGAGGTGGAAGAAAGGAAAAAGGATGATGGAGTGTAGGCACTTACTAAAGTCACAAAAGGGTTTTTTTCCATCGATATAATAAATTCACCTCCCCCAGAAGCAGTAGGTAGGTTGGGGGAGAATTCTTCTATTAACCTAGTAGTGTCTACCCCAGGGCTTACATCACTTTAATAACATCGCTTTTCACGTGTCTGAGTGATATAACTAGGTGGACCTATGTTTTAGGTGTACATCAGGTCTTAGCTTTCACAACTTCCCCAACTGCTCTTAGCCCTCTGCATATCAATCACACCCATTATCAGTTACAGAGGCACCACATAAAACAATATTTAATGGGTACAATAGAGTAGTGTAAATGCTCACACCAGCAATAGGTCTCCCTCACACTGGCTGGTGTGTGGATGCACACGTGCGATACACGGAGCGTCATGTGCCATGCACCTGCCACAGGTATGCACATACTCACCTGCTACAGGCACAGACACACACGACCTGCCACATGCTCGGACATGCACCTACCTGTCACCTACCACACATGCAGACAGATGCAAACTGCCTTGCACTCGCTGGTTACTTGTGCACACAGCTGCCACACGCACACAGACGTCCGCCTACCGCATGCTCACCTGCACACATCTGCCATGCTCGCTGGCCACACACACACCCCGTATGCAGACAGGTGCTCACATCTGCCACATACACAAAGACACAGATAGAATCATAGAATACTAGGACTGGAAGGAACCTCGAGAGGTCGAGTCCAGTCCCCTGCCCTCATGGCAGGACCAAATACTGTCTAGACCATCCCTGATAGACATTTATCTAACCTACTCTTAAATATCTCCAGAGATGGGGATTCCACAACCTCCCTGGGCAATTTATTCCAGTGTTTGACTACCCTGACAGTTAGAAACTTTTTCCTAACGTCCAAACTAAACCTCCCTTGCTGCAGTTTAAGCCCATTGCTTCTTGTTCTATCCTCAGAGGCCAAGATGAACAAGTTTTCTCCCTTCTCCTTAGGACACCCTTTTATATAGCTGAAAACTGCTATCATGTCCCCCCTCAGTCTTCTCTTTTCTAACCTAAACAAACCCAATTCTTTCAGCCTTCCTTCATAGGTCACGTTCTCTAGACCTTTAATCATTCTTGTTGCTCTTCTCTGGACCCTCTCCAATTTCTCCACATCTTTCTCGAAATGCGGTGCCCAGAACTGGACACAATACTCCAACTGAGGCCTAACCAGTGCAGAGTAGAGCGGAAGAATGACTTCTCGTGTCTTGCTCACAACACACCTGTTAATGCATCCCAGAATCATGTTTGCTTTCTTTGCAACAGCATCACACTGCTGACTCATATTCAGACTGTGGTCCACTATAACCCTTAGATCCCTTTCTGCCGTACTCCTTCCTAGTCAGTCGCTTCCCATTCTGTATGTGTGAAACTGATTGTTCCTTCCTAACTGGAGCACTTTGCATTTGTCCTTATTAAACTTCATCCTGTTTACCTCAGACCATTTCTCTAGTTTGTCCAGATCATTTTGAATTATGACCCTGTCCTCCAAAGCAGTTGCAACCCCCGCCCCCGCCCCGCCCCGCCCCGCAACTTGGTATCATCTGCAAACTTAATAAGCGTACTTTCTACACCAATATCTAAATCGTTGATGAAGATATTGAACAGAGCCGGTCCCAAAACAGACCCCTGCGGAACCCCACTCGTTATGCCCTTCCAGCAGGATTGTGAACCGTTAATAACTACTCTCTGAGTACGGCTATCCAGCCAGTTATGCACCCACCTTATAGTAGCCCCATCTACGTTGTATTTACCTAGTGTATTGATAAGAATATCATGCGAGACCGTATCAAACGCCTTACTAAAGTCTAGGTATACCACGTCCACCGCTTCTCCCTTATCCACAAGGCTCGTTATCCTATTAAAGAAAGCTACAGGCACACAGAGACACGCGCAAACACAAAGGCGCGCACACACACACACAGACACATACACACGCGCGCGCGGGCGCACACAAAGCCACACACGGACACACACGCGCGGGCGCACACACAGCCACACACGGACACACACACACACACGCGCGCGCACACACAGCCACACACACACACACACACAAGCCACACACACACACACACACGCACACACACACACACACACACGGACACACACACACACACACACGCGCGCACACAAAGCCACACACGGACACACACACGCAGCGCGAGCAGAGCTCCAGGCTCAGGTTTGGGGACGCGACCGGAGGCCCGGACCGCTGGGGGGTGGGTGAGGGGAGCCCCAGCGGGGACGGGGACGGGGACGGGGAGTGTTCTCACCTCGCTCGCGCTTGCCCATCGTCCCGGCCCCGTCACTGCCCAGCCGCGCGACCACCGCTGGGCCCGCCGACCCGGCGCCTGATCTGCGCGTCACTTCCGGCCCAGGCCCTGTCACCTAGCAACGCCCATCCCATATAGCCCCGCCCCCCCTCCGTCACCCGCCCAATCGCAGCGGCGGTACCGGCCTGACAGCCCACCCGTCCCCAGCCGCGGCGCAGGGCAGCGACCCACTTCTCACCCCGCGGCAAGGAGCGGGGCCCCGCCCGCTGGTCGGCCCAACGGACACCGCGAGGGGGAAGGGGCAGCTCCAGCGCCGCGGCGGGCGGGCTCAGGCGCGCGCTACCCCCCGTTCCCGCGCTGTAACGGCCAGCGCGCGACCGGCGTCCTTGGCTCCCCCGCCCCTCCCGGCTCGGCCGCGCCAGGGCCCCGTCATAGACACCTGGGGAGGTGGGTCCCGGCCCCCTCCGCACGTCATAGACGCCTGGGCGAGGGCTGGGCCCGGGCCCCGCCCCCTCCCCACGTCATAGACACCGGGGGAGTGGGTCCCGCCCCCCTCCGCACGTCATAGACACCTGGGCGAGGGCTGGGCCCCGCCCCCTTCCCACGTCATAGACACCGGGGGAGTGGGTCCCGCCCCCCTCCGCACGTCAGACACTTGGGCGAGGGCTGGGCCCCGCCCCCCTCCCCTCCGCGTTTTCGCAAGAACGGGGGGTCCAACCGAACAGGTCCAATGCGGGCAGCAGGTGCTACTCCTGCGCGCTGTAGTGCACAGGCAGGCTGCTGCAGCCCCGCTGAGCCCTGCCGATTGCAGCGGGGCTTCATACACACCTAGTAGTCTGACTGTGCATAGACAACTGCCGAATCAGGGCCTTGGTTCTTCAATTTAAGTCATAAAAACATATTTTTAAAACACTTTGGCTGTGTACACAGTGGTAGGTTCTTGCACAAGAACACATCTAGCCTACCAGGTGCTTTTTGTGCAAGAGCATCCATGGCAGTGTGGACAAGCTCTTGTGCAAGAAAGCTCTGAGGGCTATTTTAGCTGTAGGGCTAAATCCCTGCCATGTGTCCACACTGCCGTCTTGCACAAGAGGGCTTACACTTGTTAGAAAAAAAGCATAGCTCTTGCGCAAGAAGCCCTGTCCTCTGAAGCCCTACTGTAAATCTTCTTACTCAAGAGCAGGTGGGCAGTGTGGATTTTTGTGTAACAAAAATCAGAGACATTTGCTTTACAGCATGAGGGCAGTCTTTTTTTTTTTTTTTTTTTTTTTGCATTTATAAAAGAGGACTGTTGTAGATTTAAACTTTCTAGCTTGGATGTTGACAAATGCTTTTGGTACCATTACTTGCATGTTAGATTTTGCTTTACTTGGAAGATACCTCTTACTTGTCTACTATTGCAAGCAAATGTCGTATGTGAATACATATATTTGCTGTCTTGGAGACAAATCAAGGGAAATACAAACTGGAAATAAATATTTTGTTTTATTAACACTCAAAGTGCCATTATCTATAGTTGTTCCATAGTTCATAAGGTTACATCCAGTAAACCTCTGCACCATAACCTTTCAAAAATGAATAAAAATTTGGAAGAAAAAGCAATCTTTCATTGTGCTAATTCTTGCAGGTCCTCATGCATGATCAACCTAAACAAAGATGTGTACCAGTAATATACAAATTTCATATAAACAAAGTCATTGGTCAAACACAAAATATAAACATGGCTTCTTTTAACATCAGATACAAAAAACCCCCCAAACAAAATAAAAGCCATTTACCAGCAAGAAAAAAAAACAGGTAAATACATACAAAAGTAAAAAAAAAAAAAAAAAAAAAATCAAAAAAGTTTATACATTTTTTACAAGCACAATTTTGAGAATGTAAAAGTCAAAATGTGCATGAAAAGTGGAAGAAACCACACGTACCAGGCAATTAGTAGGTCCTGTGTCTAACAGAGTATACTGGCTCTTTTCCTAAACTATGGACTTAGAGACATTCAGCAGTGCACTGTGTACCTAGCATGAGAATTTTTACTTGGTATCACTTTAAACATCATACAGGATTTTTATTTTTTAAGCCACAAAAATGTTAAACAAATTGGAAGTCAAAAGTTTGACTGGTATTCTTGAAAGGAGTAAGCTGCATTTTTAAAGCATGTTCTGAACTTATGTGCCAATCAATCAGCGATATAGTAACATGCTTATCTTTTCCAATACCAGAAAACTGGAAAGGGAAAAGGGTAAAGAAAGAGAAGCATTAACATTACATGCAACAGAAAGGACAAGAGATGGAAAAAAATCTGACTTTTCCAAGGTTAATTTTGTTTTCACACATTTTTTCAAGTAGCTTTGAGAAGTCAAAGATTGCTTTCCCCTTTTCACAACAGTTATTTTCTCTGTATCACTGACACTAAGCATTTTGGGGTTGTTTTTTTTTAACAAAATTCTTATAAGAGAAATCACACTGTTGTCCCTCCAGAGTGCTTTAATATACTTCTAAGTACAATTCATGTCCAATTTTGGAAATACAAATACATTTTGAATGATTAAAAACAAAATTAAAAAAATATTTTCTGAACATCAGCCAGCTGAAAATATATTTATCTAGTAAATTATCTCTCAAAGCTTTTATATATTTAATTATTCTAACTAAACATAGTACCCTTAAAAACAAGTTCATAAAAATGTAGAAATTAAACTGTGGAATAAGACTGCTGGAACATATTTATGTGTACGCACACACACATTCAGTTCATACGCAGAATTACAAGTACACTTTAAAGTTAGGAAAGTTGCTAGATACATTATGGAACTAGTAAGCAATGCTCAACTCCTGAGTTCCTCAACCAAGATATAACCATAGGCTAATACACTTTTACATAAGATATTCCATTTAAAGCAGCAACAGCAGCAGTGCAGTTACTGATAGCAACATCTCAAAAGGAATAAAAAACATACATCCAGACAGTAGTACATTGCACACATACGTGATTCTCATACACCCATCAATTGGTCAGAGTATTAAATCAGTGTACAAATTAAACTTTTTCAAAAAATGTGCAAAAAAGTCAACATTGATAGAAAAAAACACCTTTGTGTACATACATTACAAACTGTGCCCAGCATTCAACTGAGAGTAAAAACATTTACAGAGAGAAACTGATAGATTAAATATAGAGAATTTAACAGCTACATAAAAAATGTACATTAGATTAAAAGGGCAAATTTACACATTTATTCATAGCATTGTGAAAATTAAAAAGCCTACTTTCAAATTTATCTAAGTCTCCAACATTTATTTACAATGATATTCCATTAAATGAACTGTGTGACATCTGAGATGGCAGACATTAAGTTTTAATAAACCATTTACATTTTAAAATGAATGACAGATTTTGACCAGTAGTAAGCTAACTATTGTAAAACTGACAGGAAAAAATTTAATGCTTGTTTTTATATCCACGTTTATATTCTCAGGGGATGGAGGAAGAGAAGATCTATTACAGGGAAAAAAAGATGCCAAACTTTCTGAAATATTCCCTATGTTACATTCAGTATAAACCCACATTTTTTTCTTCTCTCCTCCACACAAGGAGTCTGGTCTTGCAATCCTTACTAGCAGGAGTTCCACCAACATGACTGAGTGATCAGGTCAAAAATTCACTAATTTTTATCCAGTTTTTTCTCTCCTTTTAAAAAAAATGGATAAAAACAAGAGCTAGTCAAAATGAGCTCACTGAATTCTGTCCTTTCAGTACATGAGAGCTCAACTGAACTACACCTTTTGTTGCTACCAGTTTTCCCAAGGTACTGCTAATGGTAGAACATAAAGTATGATCCAAAAAAGATACTGAAGTAATGTCAGAGAAAATTTAAAACAAACCAAACAGAGTACTCTTTGTTCCTGATCCAGAGTTTGACTTAGAAATCTTATCTTGGGTGGGGAAATTCTGCTCCCTCCAGTGTACATTCATGGCTCTCCCCTTAGGGCAGTGGAAGTCCCATGTTTCTAGGGGGTGAAATTTGGTTCTTAAATTAAAAGGACTACTTCCCCCAACAACCTCTAAGAAGTTATTTGCTATGGCACTACAAGCAGTTCAGATTACAAATCTACTTTACTTCATGGCTTTCCTTAAATTCCCCCAAACTCAAACTTGGTTATAAGGAGTAAATCATAGGAAAGAAATTTAGTCACCAAATTTTGCATTATGTTAGTGATGTCAATAAGACTGTAGAATTCAAAGCTTTTCATTTTAATGCTGGAATGAATTTTACATCTCAAAGCAACAACAATAAGCATCCAAATCTATCTTAAAAATGGGCATTGCTGGATCTCACTTTTACTAGTACCTGGTTTAGTCTATTTAGCAATAGCTTTCTGGTAGATAAGGGTGAGTAACAGTACTAATCTATGAAACATCACTTTTGGCTTTTGGAGAGGGGATAGAAAAGCTTTGGTTTTTTACATGATTTGACACTGCATACTTGTCATGAATACAAGATAGGAAGTTCCCAGCGGTAAGAAATGGTATTGGCAGTAACACCTTTGCTAATCCAAAAAACACCATATGGACTTGCATTCAACCACACAATATATACTTTTTTATATTCATGATAATAGTTTAAAGAACTAGAAGATTAAAAAGCTAACAAACTTAGTTCTACACAACTGTAGATCTGACCAATTTGTTTAAGTCTCTGAAGCTGTAGTTTGACATTGCTCAATGTTGTCTGAAGGAATGGCTTACTACACTGCACTGTGTACCTTCTGTTTCTCCCAGGAAAGCTTTCATTCAAGACAATGGCAGGATTAGGATTATTTAAAAGTAGAAAACAATATAATTGGAAACAAAGGTAGCTCAGTTGAACTATTTTCTCATTTGTTAAGATAAGGTACAGTAGTATTTTCTAAGCAAAACAACTTCCTTTTTATTATAGTTCTTGGGCAAGATATCTATCCTGTCTCAGTTTTCCAATCTGTAAAATGGGGATAACATTAACCTCTTTGCTGAAATGTTTGTAGAGTACTCTGAACAGAGAGAGCACTGTAGGTGCTAAGTATTTTTATCATTTTAACACTGTAGTAAATTCTCAGCCTCAAAGCCTGCTACAGTTAAAGTAAAACTGTTGATGCAATTAGTGAGTTCTGTTTTGGAGCCTCATATATATTTGTAAAGACTATTTTGGTGGCACTAAATGATTAGACAGCCATATGATTTAAATATGGTGTCTCTACCTAAACAAAATTAAGGCATAGAGATAAAAAGGCACTACCAAAAGAGACAGGACAACAAAAGGACAGTTTAACTCAATTAGAAATGTACCCTGAACTATTATACAATTTTTTCCCAAACAAAATGGAAGGAATTATGTATGCAAAAAGGAAAAGTTTATGGTTTAGATTTAACCACACTGCTACTGTATATGTGCTGCAATTCTAGTCACAATTCTTCTTTTTAAAATGATCAAGGACCAATTTCCCCTCAGACAGGGCTGAACTGGAACCAAAACTCACTGTTTGTTTTTATGCTGAATGAAGTATGTGCCAGTCAGCTGTTATTCATATTTTTCTCTATTTCTACCAGACAGAAACCAGCTCTATAAAAAATACACAGAAATCTGTGGTTTAATTAGTAAGCTTGTTTCTGTCTGAACTACAAACCAATGTAAGCCAATAAGAATGCAGCATGTCAAAATTATGCAGAGATTAAGTCCCTATTAAAACCAATTTAGCAACAAGTGGTTAAATATTTATTACTAAACAGGAATAACAGAAATAATGTCAGTGTAATAAAAAAATTCTACTTTCTCAATTAACCTTGACATGCATTTTCTGTAAGTCTAGTTCTGCTTTGGTATTCACACAGGAGACCATAGCCCCGTGACAATATTCTGTTCCACTAAAATTTTTTTCATTATTGGACGTAGCATTCATAAATTACTTATTCTAAAGTACTCTAATGTTAGTTGGTAGGTTATTCAAAGTGGTGCAGAGAAGTCGTGCTTCATGACCATCTTCAATGGGATTTTAATCATGCAGCTCCATGCACCTTTGGAATTACAGACAGATTTTATTACAGTGCCAGTAATGTACCAGATGCTTTATAGATATGTAGGATCTACTGTATCATCATTAAAAGCAGATAATGCAAAACTCATTTTACCTCAACATGAGCATACCAGATTTCCAAAAAAGCAGCATGCAAGGGAATGAATGCACAGCCTGTTTCTCTAAAGGCAGAATGTGACCAGCTTCAATAATTAATATTATTAACTCAAAATATGTATTTTTATTCTATACAGTAATTGTTTAAAGGGTTGTACGTAAGTACTTTGGTCAATTGGGAAGTTCTCCCAAGGTTAAAAATAATAGTTCAACCCTCCTTGTTTATGATTCAAATGAATCACAAACAAAGCAGCTGGTGAAATTAGTCATAATTAAAGCAGTACTATTTTACCTCAGTGACTTGGATATGTCCAATAATTTACAATCTAAATGCAATTGTATTTTAAAGGGGAAAGCTATGTCTAAATGTTTTCAAACCATTGTATTATTCTGCAAATTCCCTCTTTTCCCAATCTCAAATAAGTTTACCATTGTCAAGACAGAAAGCAAACTTCTTAAAAGGCACAAAAGCAGCAGTCTTATTTTGTTTTCAGACAGTTAGGAAATGACACTGCAGTATAAAGAAGCCAACTTTGCCTTGCAAACAGGGTATATTTTTAGAAAACTAGATTCTGAAAATGCTCAAGCTTCAGAGAAGAGTTTCTTTTATCAATCCAAGAATATTGTTTAAATTTCTGAGTACTGCAGTTAAACCTGATTACATTTTCCCTTAAAAGTTCATTTTCTTTATTTTTGGTAATATTAATTAACTTTTTTACATTTTCAGATACCACTGTCCACCACTTACTGTTTTTGTACATTTTCTGCTTAGTTTTTGGTACCTTTTTAATTCTTTTGAAATCAATTTCAGATATCATGGTTTGTACATTATGTAAACTATTTGTCTACAGTAGAACCTTAGAGTTACAAACATCTCAGGAATTGATGTTCGTAACTCTGAACAAAATGTTCTGGTAGTTATTTCAAAAGTTTACAACTAAACATTGACTTAATACAGCTTTGAAACTACTGTGAAGAAGAAAAATGCTGCTTTAACCATCTTAAACGAAACAAGCAGTTTCCTTACATGTCAAATTTTTTTTTAAAAAGTTCCGTTTACTTTTTTTAGTAATTAACATTTGTCAGTGCTGTGCCGTACAGTATTTGCTTTCCCCTCCCTCCATCTCTGCTGCCTGATTGCGTAAAATGAGATGTGTGGTTGACCAATGAGTTTGTAAATCTGGTGTTTATAACTCTGAGGTTCTACCTTACTTTACATAATTCTGCTACTGTCTCCAATGATACTAAGTTTTGCTTATGAAGCAAAGGTCCTTTACGGCACAAAGGTTCATGCAGATTCTCTCCAAAGGTTGCTTCCATAGCTTCAAGTGACAAAGAAGCCAAAGAAAGTGAACACAAGTTTACTTTAATTTTGGCCTGTGAGTTTTCCCCAATTGAACTCTCCTTCTCATGCACATGTACCCTTGCACTTCTGCTTACCACGGCCAACAAAATAATCAACCAGATAAGAGACACAACAATCACAGAAAACTGGAATAGGCCACCTGCCCAAAATACTATGATCGCGGCCCCAGAAGAAGAATAACTGTTTAGCTACTACAGGTAAATGGATTAGGATAGATCCATACTCCTAGTTATGCTGTTGATACAGAACTTGGCAACTAAATTAGCAAAATAATAAATTCAGAAACCTCAAAAGTCCCTGTCAAATGAGCCAACACTGTAATTTCTCATTGTAGCCCCAATACATTCATTTTTAATTTTCATGCTCCTCAAACTTTTGATAGAACTAAATAAGGAAATAAAGCAGAGTGGACTTGGGACCATTATACAAAGCCTTGCCAAAACATCAACACATTGTCTTTCCATAACTGGAAGGAAAAGAGGCAACCAGTGAATCAACCACACTATGATGCATCAAACTTCAGTTATATAGGTCAAAACATGTTTCCAAACTCTCTCAAATTCTATTTATTGTATTCTTTTATAAAGATGGGAGAGTTTGCCTACTCTCTCTAACATCAAGTCAGTTATTAAATGCATCTCACCAGTATTTTCCAATGGAGTTGCCCTGTTGTAAGAAAAGCTGAACAAACATTTTATGACTGACAGATGTGTGGGTTGATCATTCTGGATTGTGAAAGTGTAGACTCGTACTATTTAGTTGCTTTGTTCCTTTTACATCTTTGGTCATTTTTAATGAAAACTCAGCGTGACATTACGCTGCTGCTCTTTGTTTAGACTTCATTTTCAAAATTCAGTGCTCATGTAATATTGCTGTGTCACACATGCAGCATTAAAAATGTTCCACTTTTCCTGTGTGACCTGTCCCTGATGTTTCTATGTTGATGGTTTTTAAGGATTTTCTTGGGAAGGAGGCATTTTATTTTATCATCACTGTGCTTGAAAAATAAGACTAAAGAGGTCTTTCTCTTAAGTGTTGTCATTTAACACTAATGGAATTAGACAAGGAATTAGAATTAATTTTATTTCAGGGTTTTTTTCAAGCATTCTAATAACTGGATTACTAAAACAATTGTGTTAAACAATCTGAGAACGATTATTATAGTCATGTGCATGACCTTAGAAATACATTCCTTCTCAGTCTCTGGCAGTTGTCCTGAATCGCTTATTCCTTGTAGTTCCTACTGATAGATGATATTTACAGTAGGTCAGGATTAGTTTTTGCTTAACTGTCCATTGGATAATAAAAGACTGTTTTACCATAATCTAAGGGCAGAGACCTCCCACAGATTATATGGTAGGTGAATCTCTGACAGCTGCAGGGGGTAAGGATTCTCCAGACTTATTTCTATTCAACAGTTGATCTTTTGGGTATTTTTTTTAATTTCTTCCATTATGGAGACTCCCCCCAGAGCTTTGCAGTCTCTAGGAGTTTGGATCTATAATAATTGATTTACCAGTAATTCTTGTTCTATGAAGGTAACATCACAACCCTATACCAATTCCCACTAACTACTGATTAAGGGTTATGTTCCTGCCTTATTTTCTTTTGGTCACAAAGGAAGCATGAAAAAGATTCTTTATTGTGCAGAACGCTCTCTACTGAGGGCTCTAAGTTCTTTCAGTTGTCTAATGTTCAGAACTGTGGGTTCATGCTTCAAATGTGGTATATATTCAGAAACTGAGTAACAAGCTAAAACACATCTTAAAACCCTCAGCAGCAACTACCTACAGTCCAAAGAACAAATCACAGGTAACGATTTTCCTCTCCCTGCATGCTAGCTGCTTATGTATTTTTCACTGCATCCTGAGACAGTTGGTGATGTTAGCAAAAGTTACACAGTGCTTGGCAGTCCAAGTCATATGACTGTTTCCCCCTTAGTTAAGGAATGAATATGTACTAAAGTGCTTTATCTTTGTGAACCACATCAGTACATTACCGAAACAAAAGGTTCTAGGTCCTGGTAGGGGAAAAAGAGACCCTAATTCTAAATACAAAAATTTAGATTCTTGCTTACAATCTAAGTGAAACAAAGAATCAAGAGAAATATGTTTTCTCTCTTGTCTTTTTTCTTTTTCTGTAAAAAATAAAAATAAAAGTGCAGTCAAATAGAAAATAAATGCAGTAGATGCAAGCTGAGTTGAGGCAGGCTGTTAGTGATAATGTGCAAATGTGTGTCTTAGCAGTTCATCTGCAGATGGTCACAACTTGGCCTCGATAAAAATTCGCTTGAGGAAATCCCGACTATGTTCCGAGACATGAGGTGGCAGCTGTGGATTGGTTGGCTGGGTGGCAATTTTAAAGATGGCAGCCATTGCTTCATACTCTGCCCAAGGGGGTTTCTCAGTGAGCATTTCTACCACTGTGCAGCCTACGCTCCTGAAACAGAAATGGAAGTAAAACATCAGATTACAAATAGAATCATGTTCTCCCTCTGTTGAAAACAAAAACTACAGCATGGTGGCATTTCAATATGCTACAAGTGGAAGACTGATGCCCATGCAACATTCCAACTCAATTTCAATTGAAAAAAAACATCCCAGACTGATCACATAGATAATTACAACATTTATTTGAAGCTCATACTAGCAACTGCAAATCACAACTTATGTCCTGCTCCATGTGTCAGCTAACCTGAATGCAGTTACTCCAGTAGAAGATAGTTATGGGATTTGCTCATGTGACCCTGGAATCCATCCTTGTGCCTATAATTTGCCAAAAACTCTGAGAACTTTGTTAGGGATAACAACATTCCATCCACATGTTTCCAGGGTCCTTTATACCCTCTCCCATCTCCATTTTGTCTCATTTCCTACTAGGGATGTTAAATATCAGTTAATTGAATAGTAGAGTAACCTCATGAATTCTTATCAGTTACTCGATTATACTATAGTCCCCAGGAGTGGGGCCAGCAGCCAGTGCGCTCCAGCCCCACTTTCAAGGAGCCCCCTGCCACTCTGCGCTGCAGCCTCTGTATCAGAGGCAGCAGCGTGGGATGTCAGACGGGAGCTGGTCTGCAAGGGAAGCCAGTTTAAAAACCAGCTCCCCTTGCGGACCAGCTGCCTGTCGCCCCGTGCTGCTGCTTCTGATACAGAGGCAGCAGAGCGGGGTGGCAACAGCCCCTGTCAGGGGAGGAGGTTTTCTGAGCTCCTGGACCCAGCGCAAGCTGGAACTGAACCAGGCTGCCTGCCTAGCTCCTAATACACTTTAATTGCAGAGGCACAGCAGGGGTAGGTTGTAGGTCCTGGACTGAGCCGGGCTGCTGGCCAGCGTGCTAAAAAATTTACTGGGGGAGGGGGCAGGAAAATGTGTGTAGTTTCTAGCATTAACCTATAAGCTTTTGATTATCGGTTAATTGACTAAACTATTACATCCCTATTTCCTACTTCATTTTTCTAGACTGAATTTCTAACAAGGATGCTTTAAACAAAGACTCAGATATCCAAACAGTTTTGAGGGTTAACAGGAAGACTTTTGAAAACTAACAGTTTATTCCAGCACTGCTTTCAACCTGAAAGAAGAATTTATGCACATCATCACTGCAATGATTTCCTCAACCATTTTAACTCACTACTTCTTTTCTTTTAAAATTAAACCAACAGGCTCTTTAAATGTTAGCAACTAAAGGATTGGCAACAACATGATTATTGGGTAAGATCAAAGGGCTACTCAACTTGTGTCCCGCGGGCCGCATGTGGCCCATGGCCTGTTGGTTTGCGGCCCGCGGGTGGGAGCTGAAACAAAAAAGTAATCAATATAATGGTCTTCTGTTGAGATGTGTTTTCGTAGTTAAATTCCTGGACTGTCATTGCTCATTAAAAGTGCTGTCATATGGGTGGAAATCGGGTAAATGTTGCATTTTATTAATATCAACAGAACTGGCTTAAATGCAGATAGCTGCAGCGGCACAGGAGCTAGCAAACAGAGCTATAAACAGGGGAGTTTGAGTGGGAGTTCTGTTGGAGGAGAAGTTTATATTTGGTTTTGTATTTGTATTGTTTGTATGTGTAGAGGCTTGTAGGGGTAGTGTGCTGGGAGAGAAGCTGAGCCCTGATTAGGGGGCGTGGCTTCACTGATTAGGGGTCCTATAAAGGTAGTCTTCTAGTCAGGCAGCGGCATAGATAGCTGCAGCGGCACAGGAGCCAGCAAACAGAGCTGTAAACAGGGGCGTTTGAGTGGGAGCTTGTAAAGGGAGTTTGGATATTGGGACTTGTTTGGGGTTTGTTTTTGCTGTGGAGGGGGTGTTTTGGTTTGTTTTTGTGTTCACTGGACTAATAGGATTTTGGTGAGAGAGTAGATAAAACATAGAGGCAGTAGTGGCCATGGCCCAAGTAGTAGAGAACACAAGGAGGATGATTGGATGTGGTAGCTGCTGTATGTACATGATTCTGGTGGGGTTATCTGAAAGAAATTTTGTTTGCATGAAGTGCCGCCTGATAGAGCTGATGGAAGAAAAGATCCGAGGACTGGAGATGCAGGTGGAAACTCTGGTCGAGTTTAGAAGGGGGTTTGAGCAGATGATGGAGCAAAGGCATGACGTGGCTGAAGGGGAAAGTTTAGATATGCAGATGGAAGCAGGATCAAGGGCCTCAGAGGGGGGACTGCTGGGCGAAGAAAATGGACAGTGGAAGCACGTGACTAAGAGAACCAGGCAGAGGAAAAGTTGGGTCAGTGAAGGAAAAATAGAGCTCAAGAACAGGTATGTGGAGTTGGAGAATGAAGAAGGGGTACAGCAGGTAGATAATGAAGATGGAAGGGTAAGGAAGAAGAGAAGAGCGGCTAGTCCCATAGATAAAGGGAAGAGTTAATGGAGACAATACCAATAATGAGCATCAGGAGGATACAGGATGGGTTAAAGAGGATTACAAGGGAAAACAGGAATGGCAAGGACTTGCAGCCAGAGGAAGCAAGAGATAGACCAGAGAATCGCACTGTCACTAGGAAAAGGCAGGTCTACGTGATTGGGGACTCCTTATTGAGAAGAATAGATAGGCCTGTAACCAGAGCTGATCCAGAGAATAGAAGGGTGTGCTGTCTGCCAGGTGCTAAGATACAGGATGTGGAACTGAGGTTGAGGATTATTAAGGAGCAGGAAGGAATCCATTGATCATCCTTCATGTAGGAACAAATGATACGGCTAGATTCTCGCTGGAACGAATTAAGGGAGACTATGCTAGGCTGGGAGGACGCTCCAGGAAATTGAGGCTCAGGTGATCTTTAGTGGCATTCTGCCTGTTCCTAGAGAAGGGCAACTAAGATGTGACAGGATTATGATGATCAATAGATGGCTTAGGCAGTGGTGCTATAAGGAGGGCTTTGGGATGTATGGTCACTGGGAGGCATTTATGGACAGAGGACTGTTCTCTCGGGATGGACTTCACGTAAGTAGGGAGGAAATAGACTTCTAGGATGGAGGCTGGCTCAACTGATTAAGAGAGCTTTAAACTAGGAATTTGGGAGACGGTTGGGAGATGTCCAGGTAATCTCTCGCCAGATTTTAACACTGAAAGGGAGGAAAGCAAGTAAGAAAGGATATAGCTGGGGGTAGAAGAATGGACATAAGGAGGAAGGGTAGGAGGATACTAGTCTAATAGGTCATATTGGAGGTACAACGTCCGTGCCAAATTGGGTAAAGAATGTGAGTGAGGCCAAACAGCAAAAACTAAGATGTTTGTACACCAATGCGAGGAGCCTAGGTAACAAAATGGAGGAACTTGAGCTATTGGTCCAGGAAGTGAAACCAGATATTATAGGAATAACAGAAACATGGTGGAATACTAGGCATGACTGGAGTACAGGTATTGAAGGGTATGTGCTGTTTAGGAAAGACAGAAATAAGGGTAAAGGTGGTGGAGTCGCATTGTATATCAAAGATGAGGTAGATTGTAAAGAAATAAAAAGTGATGGAATGGAGAAACAGAGTCTGTTTGGGCAAAAATCACATTGGGGAAGAAAACTATCAGATCCTCCTGGGATAGTGCTTGGGGTGTGTTATAGACCACCAGGATCCAATTTGGATATGGATAGAGACCTCTTTAATGTTTTTAATGAAGTAAATACTCATGGAAACTGCGTAATCATGGGAGATTTCAACTTTCCAGATATAGACTGGAGAACAAGTGCTAGTAATAATAATAGGGCTCAGATTTTCCTAGATGTGATAGCTGATGAATTCCTTCATCAAGTAGTTGCTGAACCAACAAGGGGGGATGCTATTTTAGATTTGGTTTTGGTGAGTAGCGAGGACCTCATAGATGAAATGGTTGTAGGGGACAATCTTGGCTCGAGTAATCATGAGCTAATACAGTTCAAATTAAATGGAAGGATAAACAAAAATAAATCTGAGACTAGGGTTTTGATTTCAAAGGGCTAACTTTAATAAATTAAGGAAATTAGTTAGGAAGTTGATTGGACTAAAGAAATTATGGATCTTGAGGTGGAGGAGGCCTGGGATTATTTTAAGTTAAAGTTGCAGAAGCTGTCAGAAGCCTGTATCCCAAGAAAAGGGAAAAAATTATAGGCAGGTGTGTTAGACCAAGCTGGATGAGCAAGCATCTCAGAGAGGTGATTAAGAAAAAGCAGAAAGCATATAAGGAGTGGAAGACGGAGGGATCAGTAAAGAAAGCTACCTTACTGAGGTTAGAGCATGTAGGGACAAAGTGAGAGAGGCTAAAAGTCAGGTAGAATTGGACCTTGCAAGGGAATTAAAACCAATAGTAAAAGGTTTTATAGCCATATAAATAGGAAAAAAAAAACAAAAAAAGAAGAAGTAGGACCGCTAATTACTAAGGATGGAGTGGAGGTTAAGGATAATCTAGGAATGGCCCAATATCTAAACAAATACTTTGCTTCAGTCTTTAATGAGGCTAAGGAAGAGCTTAGGGATAATGATAACATAACAAATGAGACTAAGGATATGGAGAATTGCTAATATATTCCTATTTTTAAGAAAGGGAAAAAAAGCGACCCGGGTAACTATAAGCCTGTTAGTTTGACATCTGTAGTATGCAAGATCTTGGAAAAAATTTTGAAGGAGAAAGTAGTTAGACACATTGAGGCTAATGGCAATTGGGACAAATTACAACATGGTTTTACAAAAGGTAGATCATGCCAAACCAACCTGATCTCCTTTTTGAGAAAGTAACAGATTTTTAGATAAAGGAAATGCAGTGGATCTAATCTACCTCGACTTTAGTAAGGCATTTGATACAGTACCACATGAATTATTGGTTAAATTGGAAAAAATAGGGATTAATATGAAAGTTGAGCGGATAAGCAACTGGTTAAAGGAGACTACAGCGGGTCATACTGAAAGGTGAACTGGCAGGTTGGAGGAAGGTTACTAGCGGAGTTCCTCAGGGATCAGTTTTGGGGCCAATTTTATTTAATCTTTTTATTGCTGACCTTGGCACCAAAAGTGGAAGTGTCCTGATAAAATCTGCGGATGACACAAAGTTGGGAGGTATTACCAATTCAGAAAAGGATCGGGATATCATACAGGAAGATCTGGATGACCTTGTAAATTGGAGTGATAGCAATAGGATGAAATTTAATAGTGAGAAGTATAAGGTTACGCATTTAGGGATTAATAACAAGAATTTTAGTTATAAGCTGGGGACATATCAGTTGGAAGTAACGGAGGAGGGAAGGACCTCGGAGTCCTGGTTGATTATAAGATGACTATGAGCCGCCATTGTGACATGGCCGTGAAAAAGGCTAATATGGTCTTGGGATGTATTAGGCGAGGTATTTCCAGTAGGGATAAGGAGGTGTTAGTGCCATTATACAAGGCATTGGTGAGACCCCATTTGGAATACTGTGTGCAGTTCTGGTCTCCCATGTTTAAGAAGGATGAATTCAAACTGGAACAGGTACAAAGAAGGGCCACTAGGATGATCCGAGGAATGGAAAACCTGTCTTATGAAAGGAGACTCAAGGAGCTTGGCTTGTTTACTTTAACCAAAAGAAGGCTGAGGGGGGACATGATTGCACTCTTTAAATGGAAAAGGAGACTCAAGGAGCTTGGCTTGTTTACCTTAACCAAAAGAAGGCTGAGGGGGGACATGATTGCGCTCTTTAAATATATTAGAGGATAAATACCAGGAGGAGAGGAATTATTTAAGCTTAATACCAATGTGGACACAAGAACAAATGGATATAAGATGGCTAGTAGGAAGTTTAGACTTGAGATTAGACGAAGGTTTCTAACCATTAGAGGAGTGAAGTTCTGGAACAGCCTTCCACGGGAAGTAGTGGGGGCAAAAGATCTATCTGGCTTCAAGATTAAACTAGATGGGTTTATGAAGGGGATGGTTTGATGAGATAACATGATCTTGGTAACTAATTGACCATTCACTATCAGTGGTGAATAGGTCAATGGAGGGATGATAGGAGTTACTATAGAGAACTTTCTGGGTGTCTGGCTGGTGAGTCTTGCCCACATGCTCAGGGTTTAGCTGATCGCCATATTTGGGGTCGGGAAGGAATTTTCCTCCAGGGTAGATTGGCAGAGGCCCTGGAGGTTTTTCGCCTTCCTCTGTAGCATGGGGTACAGGTCACAGCTGGAGGATTCTCTGCATCTTGGGGTCTTCAAACTATTTGAAGGCTTCAATATCTGAGATATAGGTGAAAGGATTATTCTAGGAGAGGGTGGGTGAGATTCTGTGGTCTGCATTGTGCAGGGGGTCAGACTAGATGATCATAATGGTCCCTTCTGACCTTAAAGTCTATGAGTCTAAATGGGACCTGCATGTTATATAGTCTTGCCTTAATCTTTGTATTTGTGCCTGTCAGAGTGAAAGAAGCTATTTGCATTATATGCAACCACACTTAAGTTGCGGCCCTCGGCATGGGCTGTGAGTATCATTGTGGCCCCTGGGGCTTGCAAAGTTGAGTAGCCCCGATCTAAGTTATATACTGATCTGGTGATGTGGCTGATCTTATGAGATCAGAAAAATCCATAGTTTGATGAAAATGGTTTTCAGGAACCCATACCATATAGTCTAGTGTCCAGGCAGTAAAGTAATACTGTAAGACCCAAAGAGACTGCATCTCTGTCTTCTTGCTAACCAGTGTGGCAAGACAGACATTTACTTTTGTTATTGGCTTGATATACATTTTAAAAATGCTTAAGATGACAACGCTCATTGCAATCTATTAAGGAGCACTTAACTACTGAAAATTATAATACTGAAAACCATGCTGCAATAGACAGTCTCTCTCTCTCTCTCTCTCTCCTCCCCCGCCTCCCTCTCCCCCCACTTGGCTTAGGGCAAACAATTTCAATTTCTGCTGAACTGACAGGCACAATAGGACACCTGCTCACTGGCTTGAACAATCCTAGCTGCTTATAGTGTGGCGGCACGCTTTATAATGCCCTTAAATGATGGTGCCATTAGCAACATGCTCATTCATATCTATACACTTGGTTCTCTGTGCTCCCATCCGCATGTGTTTAAGGAATTCCCTCCTGTCTGAAATCACCTGCCAATTTTGCTTTGCTAGACTAGACTATGATTTGGAACAAGCTCACCCTTTAAATCAATCATTTTATCTATGCCCATTTCTGAAAGTCATGTAATGCTCCCCCTTTGTGCCCCTCTTCCTGTAAAAAAAAAAAAAAAAGTGTTTTACAATAATTGGCCCTGTATTTAGCCTCATTCTTGTAAGAGAGTGATATCTCATTACATGTTCTGTGTCCCACGCATTTTGATGAGGAACAGGACACTATTTAAATAAAATTATTATGAAAACTTTTGAGCATCAACCACCCAGAGTACAATACACTTGCAAATAGCTCAGTGTCATCTCACTTAAGAAGGTCTTCAAATCACCATTTGTTCCTTTAGATGTACTGCTCTGAATGCTGCAGTTTTTCTTCTTTTATTACATAAAGTTTAAGTATGAAATATATTGGCTATATGCTTATATTTTGTTTGATAGCGGAGTAAACTCAAAAGGTAATCCACCCTGTTAACATACAATGGATACTTTCTAGTATACGAGAGTTTCAGAGGGGTAGCCATGTTAGTCTGTAACAGAAAAAAACTTGAAAAATAACGAATAGTCTTGCAGCACTTTAAAGACTAACTTTCATCTGAAGAAGTGGGTTGTGCCCACGAAAGCTGCTGTTTAAGTGTATCCTGTACAGACTAACTCGGCTACCCCCTGAATCTTTTGAATTACTAGTGACATTTTTGTATGCCAGTGCCTTCTCCAGTGTTTACAAGTATGCCAGATGGGCTTAATTTCATGTGAACTTGGTCCAGAGTATTCTCTTGTGGTGCTCAGTCAGTCAGCACTGTGTTAAACAGATTCTCTCCCACCCCCTCCCACACAGAATATATTCTTTGTGCCTAAACAGCTTGTTTTCATCTTGGGCAACCAGAAACACATCACGAGAGTGCTCATGCATAAAATCATGAAAATTTAAATTTTGCTGTGAAATCATCTCCCCTGAGGTAGCGTGTAGCTGTCTTTCATTAGAATAGCTCTTTGACATACCAGATATCTGCTTTTCTCCCATACCCTTCTCCACTGATAACTTCAGGACTCATCCAGTATGGAGTCCCTGTGACGGACTTCATTCCTGTGCCAGAGAGGCAGATAGTCTGAAGTCGCTTGCTGGCACCAAAATCACCTAGCTTCACATTGCCTGCTGAATCCCGTAGAATATTTGCTCCTGGAAGAAAATGAAAAATCTCTACTTTATATTCAATAAAAGACCATCAACTATATGAGAATGAATGGCATCAGCACATACTTGGTTTAACTGGTGCATCATAATAATGGCTCTGTATATGCCATTGCATAGACTTTGCCCCTTGCCTCAGAACTGTTCTCTAGATTCTCAACTTTCATTTAAAAATATTTCTAGCCCTTACAATTGCAGAAAGAAAGCCTCAGAAATGTGAACCAAGTGTAACTGATGCATTGTCATCTAACTGCATCTACAGTATCTAAAAATTATACTCTTGAGGCGTAACCTGCCCTATTTGTCTCAGACAAGTCTCAGAGGATGCCACAATTCCACAGCTGCATAATTTGGCCTATTTCCAAAATGCCACAGTATTCATCCATCATTTTGCTGTAGCCTAGTCACCAAACATTTTTTCTGTCTCCCCAAGCTGCCTGCACACCCTCTTGCTCTGCAGCTTTGCTCATAAGGGTAGTTAATTGAATTACAGTTCATGCTCCCTGCAGTGTTCCCTGGAACCAGGCAACAGGGAGTTGGGAGAGCCAGAGCTAGAATCTAGCTTGCATCTAAATATCAGATGGAAGTGTAATTTGGTAAACTAGGAAGCAAGAGGCCAGGCCAGGCCAGGCCAGCTAGGGAGACAAAGTGCTAAAGCTAGCTACACTTCCATCTTCCCTGACTCTTATGAGGAGAAGAAAGATTCACGCTGAGTCCAGTGGGAAACATGCTGGGAGCTGAGGACGAGGCAGTGGAACTGGGTCACCTGGGAACAAAATCTGTGAGATTCTGTGGCCTGCATTGTGCAGGGGGTCAGACTAGATGATCATAATGGTCCCTTCTGACCTTAAAGTCTATGAGTCTATAAAATCCTACCACTGACACTAACACTCATGAACACGTTTTACATTAATGACTATTTTCCTCTCTGAGCTACAGCTGTGTGTGGATTGGGGGTGAGGGTGGGAATGGGGACAGGAGAATTTAAGAGTTCTTGCTGCACAGTACATGGAGCCTGGCTAATCTTAGATGAAGTTGCATTTGAATTAATTTAATATACAAAAATACAGTTAACATTTGGAAGGCAGTATACTAGAGGCACTTCTCATCTAAGAGTTTGCCGACTGTCTCTATATCCTTCAAAAACTGACCAATTTGAAAAACAAATTACTGGATTAACTCAGTGCTTCCCAACCTCTTCCATAATCAGAGTGCTCTGCGGTCTCCACTTCTTTAGCCAGGATTGTCTATTTCGCACTTTTAGCAATATAAAATGACTGAGTGGCCACAGCTCCCTGACACTTATTTGCAAACCCCTAGGAATTACAGAAGTCCTTCCTATGAACTCTCTTAGAAAGTTATTGACTTGCCAAATCTTATATTAAGAATGAATAAAAGAGAATATGGTGGGTAAGAAATAAGTGAAGTAAGGAAGGAAAAAAGTGTCTTGAACATTCAGAAAATCTGCATCTTCTTGTGCTCAAACTGAATGACGTACTTTTATATTTACAAGTTTATTTAACTTGGTACAAGCATGGTAGACAATCTGTCACCTTGACATTTACAAACATTTCTATGGACATATAAGCAACAAGAAATAAATGTAGCAATTTTAACAGCTGCGATGCGTTTACCTCTATCAGATTTAGTCACACTCACTATAGGTTTCAACATTGTGTTCTCTGGATTACTATTCATAAACAAATGGTTTGAAAAGCTCCGATATTAAAGCAGTCATATAAACCCCTATTAATTTCCTATTACTCACTAAAACAGATACCCCCCCCCCCTCAGTTTGCAACATTGGCAATTATCAGATTTGAAAAACATTACAAAGACTGGACTACTGAAGGGAAATTCTGATGGACCTAACTCGGAAGTTAAACCAATATTCTGGCATCACAAACTTAGGGACCCTTTAATTTTATTGCAATCATTTCCTTTTGGTTGATGTAACTTTAAATGTTTCAACGTCATGTTGCTTATTTAGAGAAAAGAACGGTTACTTACCTCGTAACTGTGATTCTTTGAGATGTGTTGCTCATGTGCATTCCAATATAGGTGTGCGCGCGCAGCGTGCATGCGCCATCGGAGACTTTTCCCTCAGCAGTACCCTTAGGGCCAGCAGGGAGCCCCCTGGAGTGGCACCGATATATCGGCCCATATATACCCCTGCTGACCCCTTCACCCACTCTGTTCCTTTTTACCGGCATATTCCGGATAAAGGGCGGTGATTTGGAATGGACATGAGCAACACATCTCGAAGAATCAGTTACGAGGCAAGTAACCGTTCTTTCTTCTTCGAGTGATTGCTCATGTGCATTCCAATATAGGTAACTCCAAAGCAGAACCTAACTAGGTGGAGGGCCGGATGTCGAAACCACGGAGGAGTTAAGGACTGCCCTACCCAGGGCAGCATCCTCTCTGGCCTGATGGGACAGCCCATAATGGTTGGCAAACATGTGGACTGAGGACCATGTGGCAGCCCTACAGATGTCCAGGAAGGGAACCTGCACTGCAAAAGCAGTGGAAGCTGCCACAGCTCTTGTGGAGTATGCTCTAAGTATCAAGGCTGACATGCCCACTAGAGAGTAGCACTCCCTGATACAGGCGGTTATCCATGAGGAGATCCGCTGAGTGGATACAGATTGGCCTCTCATGCATTCCCTGATGGCTACGAAAAGTTGTGGTGATTTTTGGAACTGTTTGGTCCTGTCTAAATAAAAGGCTAGTGCCCTACGGACGTCTAATGTGTGTAAAGCTTGCTTTTACCCCGATGCATGCGGTTTAGGGTAAAAGACTGGTAGAAAAATATCCTGGGAGGTGCAGAATGCAGAAAGTACCTTCAGCAAAAAGGCTGGGTGAGGGCAGAGCTGGACCTCATCTTTAAAAAACACTGTGTGGGGGGGGGGGGAGGGGAGGGGTCTGACGTCAACGCCCTAAGCTCAGACACCCGCCTCGCGGATGTGATTGCCATTAGGAGGGACACCTTATATGATAGGGGGATGAGGGAGCACGTGACTAGTGGTTCGAACGGGGGCCCCATAAGTTTGGATAGTACCAGGTTTAGGTCCCACTGGGGAATGGGTTGCTGTACATGCGGATAGTCTCTGTCCATTCCTTTTAGGAACCTGTTGATCACAGGGTTGGCAAATAGCGTTTTCCCCCCTTCCCCTAGGTGGAAGGCCGAAATGGCCACTAGGTGGACCTTAATAGAAGAGGAAAAGAGATGCTGGAACCTAAGGTCCAACAGGTAATCCAGGATCAAGGGGACTGGTGCTCACCTCGGGTGTACCCCCTTCTGAGAAGCCCAACAGCAAAACCGCATCCACTTAGCGAGGTACGTAGTTCTAGTGGAAAGTTTTCTGCTACCCAGAAGGATTTCTTGGACTCATTGAGAGCACTGGAGCTCCTCTGTTGTTAACCACAGAGCTTCCATGCTGTCAAGTGAAGGGACTATAGGTCTGGGTGGTGAAGCCTGCCCAAGTCCTGGGACATCAGGTGCGGGACTAGTGGGAGGGTTACGAGCCTCTTGCATGAGAGGTTGAGGAGGGTCGAAAACTAATGCTGTCTGGGCCACGCTGGGGCGATTAAAATTAATGATGCCCTGAACTCCCGCACTTTCAACAGGACCCTGTGAACTAGTGGGAAGGGCGGGAAGGCGTACAGCAGGACTTGCGGCCAGTGCAGGAGGAGAGCGTCTCCTAAGGACCCCCGTCCCTGTCCCATGAGGGAGCAGTAGTGGGGAAACTTTGTGTTCTGCCCTGTGGCGAACAGATCCAGATGGGGAAACCCCCACACACGTAAGATGGAACGGGCAACATCCCAACACAGGGACCACTCGTGGCTCGCAAACAATCTGCTCAATCTGTCCACTAGGACGTTCTGTGAGCCCGGGAGATACGAGGCCATTGGGTGGATATCCATCCCGATGCAGAGTTCCCATAGGCTGATTGCCTCTGAGCACAGGTGAGGTGAATGAGCCCTGCCCTGCTTGTTTATATAGACCACCGCTGTCATGTTGTTTGACACGATGAGGACAGTCTTGCCCCTCAGGTGGGGAAGGAAAACCATACAAGCCAGCCGGACCGCCCTGAGTTCCCTGATATGCAGGGAGGTTTTGCGGTGGGACCATGTACCTTGAGTGTGCAGCTCTCCCAGATGGGCTCCCCAACCCGTGTCTGACGCGTCTGTGACCAGTCCGATGGACGGGACTGGACGGGAGAATGGGACCCCTGCGCAGACTTCTGCTCGATGGGTCCACCACTCCAGCACAAGGAAGACAGGGGCAGGGACGGTTAACGCTCTGTCCCAGGAGTGGACGGCCGGGTTGTGGACTCATGATAGCCATATCTGAGGAGGGCGCATGCGCAGTCTGGCGTATTGCACTACATAAGTGCAGGAGGCCATGAGGCCCAATAGATGCATGTAAGCCCAGGCGGTGGTCACTGGAAAGTTCTGGAGCGACCTGACCGCCAACCGTAGCATGAGAAAGCAGGTTCTCTGAGACCGGGAATCCAGGGTCGCATCCAAGAATTCTTTTGCCTGGGTAGGAATTAAGGTGGATTTGTCCAGGTTTAAAGGAAGACCTAGTTCTTGAAGTTCGCGGACTATGGCGATGTGGTCTCTCACCTGGGTTTCTGACTCTCCTTGGAGGAGTCAATTGTCCAAATAAGGGAACGCTTGGACTCCTCTTTTCCTGAGCTTGGAGGCCACCACTGCCATACATTTGGTGAAGACCTGGGGGGCTATAGAAATACCAAAGGGGAGGGCTGTGAATTGGTAGTGATCCTGGCCCACAGCGAATGGCAGGAAACTTCAGTGGAAGGGGGCGATTGAAACATGAAAATAAGCGTCTTTTAAGTCGAGGGCAGTGTACCAGTCTCCAGGGGTTACGGAAGGAATGATGGATGCCAGAGTCACCATTTTGAGCTTTGTCTTGACGATGAAGAGGTTTAGAGCTCTGAGGTCCAGGATTGGGCAGAGGCCCCTTTTGCTTTTGGAACCAGAAAATAGCAGGAATAAAATCCTCTGTTTAGAAAATCGAGGGGAACTCATTCTACCGCCCCCAAGGTGAGAAGGTGGCGAGCCTCCTCCTGAAACAGAGGCTCGTGAGAGGGGTCCCTGAAAAGGGACGGGGTAGAGGGTTGGGAAGGAGGGGACAAGTGGAAAGGGATTACATAATCCATTTCCGCTATCTCCAGAACCCACTGGTCCGAAGTAACAGACCGCCAGTCCTGGAGGAAATGGGATAAACAATCCCGGAAGGGTAACAGGGAGACTGGTAAGAAGCCCTCGGGGGTCCCGTCAAAAGCTCTGTCGGGGCCCGGGGGATTTATTGGGGTGGCCCTGGTTAGAATCCGGGGCTGGGTGAGGGCAGCGCCTTTTGTTCCTGCCATTATTACCCCTGCCCCTACAAGGTAAAATCGGGGCGTGGGCCCTGTGGAGGCATTCTAGGGGCGTTCCTATTAGTATATGAACGCCTCTGGGTGGCAGGTCCTTGAAGGCCCAAGGACTTTAATGTGGCTCTCGTGTCCTTCAGACTACGGAGCCGCTGGTCAGTTTGATCGAAGAAGAGCAACGTGCCTTCGAAAGGGAGGTCCTGCAAGGTGTTTTGGACTTCTGGCAGCACTTCGGAGCCCTGGAGCCACGAACTGCAATGCAGGACCACTCCAGTGGCCATGACTCGAGAATCCGCATCAGCCACATCGAGTGCTGCTTGTAGCGCTGTCCGGGAAATTACTCTCCCCCTCCTCCTGAAGGGCCTTATACTCCGCATGGGAGTCTCTGGGGAGCAAGTCTGTAAACTTGTCCATTGACACCCAGGTGTTGTAGGCATATCTGGACAGAAAGACTTGTTGGTTGGCAATTCGGTATTGGATGCCCCCGGATGCGTAGACTTTTCGACCCAGTAAGTCGGTCTTTTTAGCCTCCCTGTTCTTAGGAGTGGCCGCGGGTTGTCCCTGCTTCTCCCTCTGGTTGACTGCCTGGACTACTAAAGAACCCAGGGGAGGGCGGGAGAAGAGGTGCTCATTACCCTCCTGGGGGACAAAATACCTCTGTTCCACACGCTTATCGGTGGGCGGGATGGACGCTGGGGTTTGCCACAAAGCTGCCGAGATCTTGGCTACCGTCTTGTTGATCGGCAACGCCACCCTGGAGGGAGTGTCTGCATGCAAGATGTCGACAGTTGGGTCCGAGTCCTCAGAGACCTTGTCCGCCTGGACTCCCAGACTTTGGGCCAGGCGGCAGAGGAGGGTCTTGGTAGGCCCTGGGATCCATGGAGGGCATGGAGGGTGCAGAGTTGGCCAGAGCCTCATCAGGGCAGAAGGATGACGACCCCTTTGCCATATCGCACATTGGGGCATCTGTACAGCCTGGATCGTCCGAAGCGGCCACTGAGGGAAGGGGAGAGGTTGGCTCACCGGAACAGTGCTCTCCCTTGGGCCTGGGTACGACTGGCCCACAGGTAGCAAGCAGGCTGACGTGGGGGACCGGACCAAAGGAGTGGCTCATGAACTCGTGGACCTGATGTGACAGAAGCCAGTCTAGGAGGGTTCACACCCTGGTCCTGATGGTAGGCCCAGGGGGTCCAAAAAGGCCACTGTCCGGGTGGCTGGGGCGGCCACGTCTGCTGAACCATCGGTACGGGGATCAGCTGAGCCCACTATTGCTGGTACCGATGTGGGGAAGTACGGTGCCAGAAGCGGGAGTGGTGTTGTGAACGGGACCAAGAGCCCCGTGAAGACCATGCAGACTCCATATCGGAATCGGAGGAATACTCCGAGGCGGACCATGGCGGTGCTGATGCCAATGTTGATTATCCTGCAGCATGCCGAGACATGGCTTCTGGCTTGCCACGGTGCTGAGGCGGAGGAGGCGGCATGGCCGAGAAGGGATCCCTGACGGTAGGTGCCGTGGTACCAGGGACCGGTAGCAGTGCCAGGCGGGTAATCTGCGTCACGTCCAGTGCTGGATCCATTGCCGGTGCCACCGGTGTGACAGTAGCCGATGCTGGGGAAGGTGCCGCATGTGCCTCATGGCTCTGCTGCACCTCGTGCACCGTTTCACCAGGCACCCTAGGAGGGGAGCAGTACCGGGCATCCCTATGCTGTCTTGAGGGTGCCAGAGTTGGCGGAGGGGAGGGAGAAGAGTCTATAAGGACTCTTGCTGCCTCCAAAGCTTCTGGGGTGGACAGGTCCGGGAGGTCCTCTAAAGGACTCACATCCCTCCGGTGGGAAGGGTAGTCAACTGACCTAGAAGGCCTGGGCTCTGGACTGGCTGGTGCCACGTGCCCCACTGTAGAGCGCATGGAGGGCATGTGCCTGGGCAGGGACCAACCCCTATTAGGTCTCCTCTTCCGGAGCGGTACCGGCAACTGGGAGCAACGTCTGGCCCTGTGCGGTACCGGGGAGGTACAGTGTGCGGAGCTGTCACGCACCGAGGCCGGTGCGCTGTTGGAGCTCAGTGTCAAGTCTGGTGCCAGAGCCGGCCGGAGTGCCGCCTCCATCAGAAGCACCTTGAGCCGCAACTCACACTCATTTGGTTCTGGGCTTAAATGCCTTACAAATCTTGCATGCGTCTGTAATGTGCGATTCTCCAAGGCACTTCAAACACGATGAGTGTGGGTCACCACACGGCATAGACTTGTTGCACTTCTTGCGGGCTTAAAGCCTTGCGGGCCGGGCATGCCCTGCCGCGGGGTGCACGGCGCACCGCGGCCGGGTAAAAAGAAAACTACAAATGAAAGTCTAACTAAATTAACAGGTACTTAACAGATGATTGCTGACAAGGAGAAGAACAGTGAAAGGAACGACTCGAAGACGAGCTGAGGGTTGTTCCAACGACCGTCATGGCAGTAAAAAGGAACTGAGTGGGTGAGGGGGCCAGCAGGGGTATATATGGGCCAATATATTGGCACCACTCCAAGGGGCTCCCTGCTGGCCCTAAGGGTACTGCTGAGGGAAAAGTCTCCGACGGTGCGTGCACGCTGTGCACATACACCTATATTGGAATGCACATGAGCAATCACTCAAAGAAGTAGAACTTACTCCTCTTCTGAAGAAGTGGGTTGCGCCCACTACATGTGGTGTTAGTCTTTAAGGTGCTACTAGTCTATTTGTTGGTTTTTAAGTTTTTCCTGTTATAGACTCACTCGGCTACCTCTTTGATCCTCTTCTTTAGTTACCTTTAATATCTCTATGTACAATCATATTACTGTGCAAATAGTAAACTCCCTCCAAAATCTGCCGTGTGTATTTTCGGGTCACATTCTCTGTGAGTGCTCCATATGCTTTTAACTGGTCCTTAATGGAACCCTGCGAGCAAAAGAAAAAGTATTAATTACAGTACATTTAAGAATACTACAATAATTTCTTTCAACCACTATTAAAAAAAATAACTATGAATTCTATGAAGTTTGTACCAGAAATTTAGAAGTGAAAAGTTCTTCTGTGGATCAGCTTTACCCGGAGCTAAACTAAATGATTGAGGAGCGTTTAACAGGAGCATAATGTTACCAGACAATGAACTTTAAAAATATCAAGTAGTTTAAATGCTGCTGAACTGCTGTCCAGGTAATACAGTAGAGTATTTTCATTCTAAGCATGATTTACTAGTTACATGATATTTGTTACATGATATTTGGCACAATACTAGTTACATGATACTAGTTACATGATATTTGGCACAATACATGACACTGCCACTGACAGTACACAATCCATGTTAGAGAGAAATGCACTGGAAAGCCCAGAGCATGACATTTTAAAAACATTATTTGGCAAGTTTTTGGTCTCAATAAAACAAAACGCAGATAATTGGTATTAAAAGAAATCTCTGTCTACAAGTGATGTTTTTCTACATATCTTAATACAATTTGGATTGGCCATTTTAAATTATGCAAATGTAAGGGCTTAAAAAGAAACAGTATCAAGACAAACCACAAAGCTATATAGATCTTTTAAAATTGCACACTTTGATACTCTGTCCTCAAGATCTTAGAACATTTTACAAGTCTCTAAAATGAGATCTTTATCTCATCTGAAATCAATGTTTTTTTCTGTGCAGTCTTGCAAACTAGAATGCAGCGATTATTTATGAACACTTCAGAATAAATGAAACTACTGCATCTCTCACTGTTCTCAATTTTGTTTGTTCTATTTTGTGAATATGTGAAAATCTGCACTTTTCAGAAAACAAAACATTTCCATAAAGGAGACAGGAGAAACAGTACAACACACCTCTGTGCCAATAAAAGGACAGCTGCAAGATCTAGTTTTCAACTTATCCTCGGCTATTGTTAATTAATTTTTGCCTTCTCGTCTTTGATTGGCTGCCACAATGAACGAGTAATAGTTCCTAATGCGCTAAGTGAAAGACCTACACCTTAGAACTCAAGCTTGATCTGTTTTTTCCCCATGTCAACAGGAATCCTACATATTGCGATAGCAAACTTATGAAGGGGTTATCTGGCTCAAGGGGGAATGTTAAATTTGAGATACATGTTTAAAAGTTGTTTTAAAAGATCACAACATTTTAAGACATTTGTTGCAAGAAGCAATCAGCCAGAAGTTCTCAATTATTGTACTCTCTAAATTATTCTAATTAGGAATTAATAAGCAAATAATATGGTGGGCAGTCAAATCTTATTATATATTTTAGAAATGTGCATCTGTCTGTCTGTGAGCCTGTTTATTCAATAACTTTTCCTAAATGGTAAGAGTTATGACCACCACATTTGGTTTGCTTCCTCTTATAACAAAGCCAAGTCAGGGTTTGGTTGTGCCAGGATAATGGAAAATGTGGAATTCAAATGTTTCTCATAAAATGGAAAGGGGGGAGTCTGTAGGAGGGAGTTATGCTGCAGAGTAACCACAGGGGAGTAGCAAGGGGCCAGAAATGGGGACCAAGACATTTATCACCACCTCATTGGGCCAGCAGGGGGCAAGGGTGCAGAGAGGGACACCTATCTACTATATATTTCAGAGAGCTTGTCCATTTGTGGAGTTGCAGCAGCCATAAACAGGTACTTCTCACCTGGTCCCAAACTGCTGCAGTGAGAGAGGGCTGGGGTTGTCCTCTCTCCTCAGAGCAGCCTACATACTGATTTAAATGAAGAAAAAACTTATCTGAGTTAAGGACGCAAGCAAGGTCAGGTTAAATCTAATCATGTTATAATGCACTTGTCTGTCTTTGGTCAACCATTCATCAGGCATTTCCTTAATCATGTGTGCTCCTGAAATCCATTTATGCTTGGCACGCATTCTATAGACATGATTGCCAGCAACGATCTCGGTTGCTTACCCCGGGCATGTATTCCATGAATATAGAGAGTGTCCTTTCTGGGGGATCCTTCAAGCAGCCATAATACTGAACAATTCTTTCATGCAGCAGATTTTTCAACAGCTGAATCTCACACTCAAGTGCATTTACCTCCTGAAAAGAAAATATACAAAGCTTACTAAAGTTGAGAGATAAATCATTTAACACAATTTCAGATTTCTGTTAATAAGACTGACTTTGAAAAGTTTTTGATAAATGTGGATTGAGCCCAGGGTTTATTCTGCAGTTTTTGTAAAGTTAACACATTTTCTTGTTAGAAAATATCAGTGTTAGAATGAGGGAGAGCAAATCTACAGCATAATCTGAGAAATGTTTGACTTCTATAAATTCTTTAGGGATATTTTCCAGTTATTTCAGTTTCTTTTGATTTCAAGACTCATTCTCTCTCTCATACTCAGAAACTAGAACCTGTCAAGGATTATTTTAAAATGTCAATGAATTCAAAGAAGCTGTACTGTAATATGTTGCAAGTTTTCAGAGGGATGAAAAATTGTCAAATTCATTCTTTCTTTAGGTATCACTTGAATTAGTTTTTAAAAGCTTATTTCAAAGTTTTGCCAATAAGCAGCATATTCATAAATCTAAACTGTATTTCACAATTAATTTCCTATTTTAGTTTTGTTTTTTCCTCCCAGCTACATTTTATTTTATTATTTATTTTATAGCATGGAAGTGCCATTTATTCCCTGCAATAAGTTTCCCTGTAATAAGTTATTAAAAAGTAGCTGTGATTTAGAGTTTTAAAGCATTTCAGAGACTCCAGGTGGAAGCCCTTCATCAAAAGTTGGTATCTATCCATCACAGACCACTTGTAGTGCTCCAGAATTTGAAGGAGATAATTGTCTTGATATTGCCATGGGGGTGTTACAAGAAGTAAAGACAAGTGTGCTATCTTATGAAAAGTAATTTCTTCAAAAATGGCATCATGTGGTATCTATGTTTTCCAGAGCAAATTGGATATTTTTACAATAATTCGTTTTTAAAGCTTCAGCACTTAAAAAAAAACAGCTGCAAGTTGTTGGTATATGTAAAATGAATAAGGGTCTGGGATGGTGGTAAGGAGTTCAGCCACAGCAGGCATTACCCTTGAACATGCTCTTTCCCTTCGTTTTTGCAGCCTAGAAAAATAGATAAGCATGCAGCTTCTCTACTTTTTTGTGTCTTGTGCTTATCCTCATGGCACTGTATAAAATATCTTCAGGGTTAAATTTCTTGTAATCTCTGTAACCTGCTGATTTAGAAAGTTTGTAGTGTTGAAAGTGTTGATTCAATTAGAAATTCTGTAAACAGTAATTGGGGCAGGTGTAATTGTATTAATTATTTGCTGATTAATATTCATTTTATGGGAGTTAACATTACTAAATAAGGTTTTAGAAAAAGTAGAGACAGATGTGTGAATTAACATACTAAAATAGATAAAAGGGTGTAATTGTTGCCAATCTGTTGCCACTCGGATGTTGTGTTGAATGTCTGAGGTAAATGTGCGTGGGCAATAAAGCAGTTCCGTTTACCCCATCTGCTCCTGGGTCACCTGTTTCTTCTCTAACACAAGTCAATCTTTATTACTTCTGATAGTGTAGGAGCTAGAGATAACTGAGTGGACAGATGGAAGTTAGCCAGCTAATTCTGCAGATGAATGGAGTCCAGTCTCTCCCTACAATCGTACTGACTATAATGTCAATTTGTACGTAACTGCAGTCTTATCCATTTAACTGTGTTCTTTATCATAACATTCTCTATTGGCTTCATTATAAAACAAAGCTAATGTAGCCTAGTCCCCATATTTTCTGTTTACTACTTATATTTCTGAAGATGTACTTTCCATGTTAGAGTATTGTTTAGCTTTATAGCCTCAGGTGGTGCTGAATTTGATAGTACATATTACTTTCATAGAGATAGCTCTGAAGTTGAAATTCATGTGCAATGTAACACTAAACATTCAACTGAATTATTTTCATAAAGATTTTAATGAAACAAGATTATTTTTATCGTGTAGACTCACAGAAGTATATGTCCTCAAACATTCATAAAATTAAGAGAAGCAAAAAGCAACATCAATTTAGACATTCAGAAAACCACTCTTACAGCAATCCCTTCAAAAATATTTATCTCGGGGGCTCTTACCTTGCTGGTCTCTGGACTGTCAGGGTCAAATTGAACTTGTTTAACAGCCAATTCTCTTCCGGTGTCAGCATCATAACATAGATATACTCTGCCAAAAGCACCCTGACCCAGCAGCTTCCCAAGTCTCCAGTTAGTCGGAGCTCGTGGTGCTGAAAATATAAGTGTGTTTTATTTTCACAATAGCTTCTTAGTCAGTTGTTCCAGAAAAATTGGAAAACAGAAATAAAGTTTTTTGGAAAAAAGTCTGAGTTTTAATTAAAAAGCATGAATTTACAAAATTTCCACTTAAAAAAAAAAAAAGTGTTCCTGTCAACTACCTAATAATCTATATTTTACCCATAAAAATACATTCAGACTAAGAGCTAATCTGACAAGAAGACTAAAATATATTTTACCACTCTGATATTTTACGAGTGCCCTATAAAAAACACAAGTTGTGATCTACAGCAACTACAAAGTATACGTACCTGGTATTAACATATACACCCAAACACCATGCTAATTTGGTCTCCCATTTACTACCACCCCCAAAAAATTGACCCATAGCAGCAAGAATAAATAAAGAGAATACTTGAATGGTAAACATCTTAACTTTAGGTCCAGATGTACAACAACATTATTAAATGTTAAGAAAATCTGAAGTGATTAGTTATAATTATAATGTAAATCTATAATATCAACATATTAATGTAATAATAATGTAACATGTATTTTAGTAATTTTGCAAGTTCTGATCTACTAAATATTTAACATGTTATTTTTTATTTTCCTTTGAAGACCGTAATGAGCCTTTTTAACTCACAGCGGCTAGGAGGGCTGATGTCCATTACTGACAGGGTAGGATTTTCTATGTCACTTCCTCTTCTTCTCATTCGGTTATCTTCATACTCTGGAGTAAAGGTGCTACTCCCACTGCTTGTACTCAGTGAGTGATCGGTGGGACTGAAACTGACTGGAGATCGGAAGCTGTTCCCCTGGGTCCTTCTGGCCCTCGGAAAGGTTTTACGACCTGCAATGATGCACAAAGACTACCTATAATACCATGAAGAATATGTACTAAATAATACATGTGTATATGTACACTACATGAAGTGTGCATTGAAAACATAATACAATTCAAATCTTTCATATACTATAATTGAATGATAATGAAAGTTACTGGTTTAGCGTGCTGAGAGGGAATGTGTGCAGAATGTCTATACAACTTATGACCAAAGATACACGACAGTTCTAATGGCAGGCATCCTCAAACAGAGAGTGTTCAAGTTCAAATGAAGTTAAAGGCAGTTTGTAATGGAAACTTTGTGAATTGCTTGCCTGTGGAAGTTTCTTCCTACTTCTCATTGATTAGTGGTTGACATACCCTAAAGAATGAGGATTCTGTCTCCTCTTTTTTCTCTAATGTAACTCATTATTTGAAATACAATACCTTCCAGCAATTAGTTCCACAGGTTAATTATGCACCGAGTAAACAAGTATTATTTATGAGTTTTAAATGTATTGCTTTTCAATTTCATGATGTATCCTTCTCCTCTTTTATTATGAGAATCAGTTAACAAGAGCAACAATTTAGGCACTCTATGCCATTCCAGACTAAGAGTGAAGTCTATTCTGAGTAATCAAGAATGAAAGTGACTCAGACTACTGCAAGTGCTTAAATGAACGTTTGTGATTAACATTTAAGCGTGGTTTACCTTTATTTCAGAGAAAGAACACCTGTTTGCCTTTCTTTTCGACATTTTCTGATTATATTGCACAACTCTTTCAACTTAATTAAAAAAAAGATAAATATTGAAACTGTTACAGTGTCCCATACTCACCATCATTGTAATCTTGGTGATGATATGAAATATGATACCTTCGGGGATAAGTCCCACCTTTTCCAAATTTCTCAAATATTGGGATATCATAGTCTATGGGGAACAAAAAGAAAATATTACCACAAGCTGCAAAATTAAGCACGAGGAAAAATTAATAAAACAAACCAAATTTTAATCAGTCTTACACAAGTTTTAAAAAAAGCAACCCTACACATAATGATTAAGTGGACTGTTTTATAAAGACACTTCTAAACTAGAAGGCTGTGCATATTGTGGCAAATGGCCAACACTATCATGGTGGGTCCTGCGCTTCTTCATGTGATGAGTTAGGGTGCCACCTCTTCCCTTCTTAGGGGTCAACAACCCCACTAGTGTCCTGGTGGGGGAGGGAAGGAGAGCAGGAAAGGGATCCAGGCCCATTCTCTACTCCAGGTTCCAGCCCAAAGGCCCTATGGACAGTAGCTAAGCACTTGAAGCTGTAATTCTTTCCTTCTAGGCTAGCTCCCACTCTTCCCCTTCAGCTTCTCAGGCTTCTTGCCCTGACCCCCCCTTGGGCAGAGTTTCTCTTGGTCCTCTAATCAACTGGGAGTAACCTCTCCTCAGTCCACAAGGAATAAGGCTCTGATAATCCTGGGACTTGTAGATCTCTCATCTATCACTCTCCTGCTGCTCTCTGACCCTGCTGTATTACATTCTAAAGATCAGTGATTTAACATTCAGCCTACTAATCAGATTGTGGTAGTCCCTATAAATGATAAAACAGTAAAACATCCACTCAAACACACAGATTATCTGTTTCTAAGCAGGGACAAAATCACAATACCAGTACAAAAGAAAATTATTTCTCTTAATAGATTTTTCCTTCAATCAGCAAGTAACCTTTTTATATGAGAACCTTAGTAAATAATGCTATGTGGGAATTTTCTACATGAAATGTCAAAAGCAATCTCCTGCTTATGTTGAATGGAAAAAAGATTCATGGCTCTTTCCGTAAAAGTATCTCTAAGGTATCTACAGACTTCATGTATATGGAAACACTGTGCATCTCTGATTGCTTAAGGGTTTATCCCAGTGTCCATGACTAAAATTTCCTGTTTGCCACTGGTCTATCCAGCTGTCTGCCTTCTACTGCCCTACAGGTCACTATCATAAGCATGGTCCCCATCATAAGCAGGGCTGGTTGCACCACCTATTATTAAGGCTGTCCAACACTTCCAATTATAAGATCCTGGTTTTCAGTTTCTTACACCCTGCCAAACTAACACTTGGGCTGATATTTCCTATGCTAGGTGTCCGCCTCAGGCTCAGTTTGTCTGGAAAATTTCTGCCAAAAATGGTTTACATGTTTCTGAGAATGAAGCTGGGGAAATAATTTTTTAACTATGTTAAGAAATTCTGGTGACTTTCTTTGAAGTGCTCTAAAACAGTAGTCACCAACCAGTCGATCGGGATCTACTGGTAGATCTTGGAGCCTCTGACAGGTGATCCTGACTGGTTTGGCTAAGAGGCTATTATCAAATGCCAGCACTTCAGCTGTCCCTCCCCCTACTGCTGTGCACCTTCTGTCCTTTGTCTTGGAGCTGCCCCTCCTCCTGGGGAGCCTCCTGCTTTCTGTGCAGGACAGGGAGAAGAGGGTTGCTGATGTCAAGGTGCCCCCTCTCACTCTGTATCCTATCTCTACAGATATCAGAGGGGTAGCCATGTTAGTCTGGATCTGCAAAAGTGACAAGGAGTCCTGTGGCACCTAATAGATTAACAGATGTATTGGAGCATAAGCTTTCGTGGGCAAAGACCCACTTTGTCAGATGAATGTATGGAAATTTCCAGAGGCAGGTATAAATATGCAGGCCAGAATAAGGCTAGAAATAACGAGGTTAATTCAGTCAGGGAGGGTGAGGCCCAGTTCTAGCAGCTGATCTGGAGGTGTGAACACCAAGAAAGGAAAAACTGTTTTTGTAGTTGACTAGCCATTCACAGTCTTTCTTTAATCCTAAACTGATGGTGTCAAATTTGCAGATGAACTGTAGCTCAGCGGTTTCTCTTTGAAGTCCTGTCTTGAAGTTTTTTTGCTGCAGGATGGCTCTCTTTAAATCTGCTATTGTGTGTCCAGGGAGATTTAAGCGTTCTCCTACAGGTTTTTGTACATTGCCATTCCTAATATCTGATTTGTGTCTGTTTATTCTTTTACGTAGGGACTGTCCAGTTTGGCCGATGTATACAGCAGAGAGGCATTGGTGGCACATGATGGCATATATTACGTTGGTAGATGTGCAGGTGAATGAACCAGTGATGGCATGTCTGATCTGGAGACAGACTGGGAATTGGGAGCTAGAATTGAGTGTTAGTAAGAGACCACGGGAGAGGGGTGGAAGGAGGAGCTGGAAGCCGATTAGGGAACACAGACTGGATGAGGATCTGGGGAGAATGGGACATGGGATGAAGGAGGAAGTGGGGGTAGGGATGGAAGGCTGACATTGAATAAGGAGCCCAGGGAAGGAGACTGGGAGCCAGTGGTGGGGCAGGAGAAAAAAAATACAGATTAGCTGAGCAGCCAGGGAAGGACAATTATGGGGGCTGTCTGTGCTAAAAGACTGGAGACAAGGAGCTGAGACAGGAAGGGAGGAACTGGAGTTGACTGAGCAAGGTGACTGGGATGGGAAAGAGTCAGCATTAGGACAGGTTGCAGGGAATGGGGCAGAAGAGGCCAAGATTAGAGGGAGTGGGTCCAATAGAGGACACCCTTGCGAGAGCCTAGAGCCCAAGATTCCAGTCTTACCATTTTTGCTGTCAGCAATTACCTGTGAACCCCACTGGCACAGTTTGTGTCTTATCTCCCTTTAGTGCTGGTCCATACAGAGGATGACAACCCAATACTGTTATCATTTACTCTGTTAGCCCAAGGGGCAGAGATGTGATGGATCTAAAGGTTCTATATGATGCCACTTAATGGAATCAGAGAGACAGGCAGAAAGAGAAGAGTGAGTGTGAGTGTAAACATAAGAGATTTTTTTTTAACCTATGAAAATTCAGGTTGCAGAGTCAAGCACACAAAAATTAGAAAGTCAGAATTAAGGCTGCCTGTGCCACCTTATGTGTTCGCAATATCAAAGTCTTTAATCAATGATCATATACTGTTTCCCCCCCCCAAGGACTCCTGCTTTCTTCAGTACACGAACCTGCACTGGGTTTCAATTAGGGATGTGTAACGAAGCAGGCTGTAGGACTATTGCCTCTTTTGTTGAAGAAGCTGGAAGGCCTGTATAGTGACTGAGACAGGAAATTGCAGGAAGAGAAAGGAAGATCCCGTGGTTAAGATAGATGAATGCTGCCCCAGAAAATTGGATTCTATCATTGTTTTTGTCACAGAGTGTGTCCGATGCCAAGCAAATCATTTAAATCAAGCTTTTCACAGGTGGCCACTGATGATGTGCACCTCATTTTCCAGGTGTCTGACTTGAGACTGCAGGGCCTGATTTGAAGAAGTTCTGAGCGCTCACTACTGCAACTGAAGTCAACTGGAGTTGTGCTTCAATATAAAATCTAATGCATAATACTAACTACTCTGAAAAAATCAGGTCTAGGCATCTCAAGTTAGGCACCCACAATTAGTGAACACTTTTGAGCTTAATCTGTGCTTCAGTTCCCCATATGTAAAATGGGGAAAATACTATCTTGTCATTTCACGGTCATTTTGTAAAGATGTTTGTGAAGCAGGTGGACACCTCTGTGATGACTGTCAATGAAAAGTCCATGACAAAATTAATAATCTGTCTTCACAGAAGGGTTTGAACAGTGTGCATGAAGTAAGGTCTAGGACCATACGCTGAACAAGGGGGTTCAAACAAAATAGTAATATTAATTAATTGAACATCTATTCCATACATTGAATGATGCATGGGACATGAGGTAAAAATACAGAAATAAGGGCTCAGAGAGGTTAAATAAATCATTCAGGTTACACAAATGTTCTATGAACTGTGGTCCAGCTCCGACTCCTAGCCTCTGTGCACGGGACAAAGGTGCATCTCTTGCTTTTGATTGAGAGGCAAAAATTATGTCGTTATCCTGTGACCATGGAATCCCTTGGTGCCAATGGCAGATGGTTGTGGAGGGTTTTACAGAGATCCCTTGAGTATGCACAGAATAGCTCACCAGAGCAGTATGTAAGATCTCTATGGAGAGCCAGTAGATACTGGTAATTATAACAACTGTAAAATGTCTGTACCAGTTGGATAATACTTAAGGAGTTATGTAGCTATACTGAAAATTATGTTTTTAAGGTTTTGGAATTAAGGCAGGTCACCAGGTGACACACCTAGGAAATGTTCCTTTCAGGCTAAGGACGTTAAAACAGACGACTGGTGAAATGAGAGTGCTTAATCAGTTAATAACCATTTTGACAGAGGTCCTAACACCCAGACCCATTGCAGCTCTGGGGTTCCAGCGTGGGATCCTGCTCTGGCCTGGCCCAGCACAAGTGGCCATTGCCAGAGTTCACTGGAAAGGGCCAGTTAACCGGAAAGCATAGGCTTACCCATTAACCTTTTAACAAGGTAGCAGGTAACAGACATTGTCTCCCCATTTGGCTTTTTGTATATTTTATGTCTGAGATGTATGCCCATTCATATACTGAGCCAAGTGCCAGTTAAGAGATGGAAAAATCTACAAGAGAAGAAATCAACAGGCAGGAACAAACAGCCAAGGGGCGGTCTGGTCTGGTTATGAATAAAGACAAAGGATTGGTCCAGTCTACCTTGGGAGTCCAAAGGGACACAGTGAATACTTTAACTAGGAAACAAACTAAACAGCATGCTTCTTTCCTGAAATGAGGACCATAGCCAGCCTAGTGGTAAAGCATTTCAAAGACTCTGGGTGCTTCAAGACATGAGTATCTTCATTAAATCTAGGCTCTACAGCAGCAGTGGTCTCCAATCTTTTTACACCCAAGATCACTTTTTAAATGTCAGAGCAAGCCAAGAACTATCCCATACCTTCCCCTAGATCCCACCCCTTACTTGAGGCTCTACCCTCTCCATCATTTGCTGTCCCCAGCCCTTACTCACTCTCACTGGGTTGAGACAGGAGGTGCAGGCTCTGGGGTGGGAGTGAGGGATTTGGATGTGGGAAGGGGTGAAAGGTGCAAGCTCTGGGAGAGAATTGGGTGCAGGAGGAGGTAGAGAAGAGGATGCTGGCTCAAGGAGGGGGCTCCAGGCTGGAGAGTGTTGGGGTCAAGTGGAGGGCTGGGGTGCTGAGCAAACCACAGGCTTGTGGAGGTGTGGGTGCAGGAGTTTGGGTTGGGTGTATGAGGAGCGCATGGCGGGGGGGGTAGATGTATGATGGGCTCAGGTCAGAGTTTTGCAGTGAGTGGATGGTGCAGGACTGTTGGGGCAGAAGACTGGGGATGTGGGGGTGCAGGTTTTTGGGGATGTGAAGGGGTCAGGGCAGGGGGTTCAGGTGTATGATAGGCTTAGGTTTGGGGTCTGTGGGGGGGTGCATAGGAGTGTTATGATGCTGCAGCCAGATGTGGGCTTGGCCCCAATTGGGGGCTTGTTGACCAGGCTTCATTTTTAAATAAAATATTCTGTCCAATACCAAATGTTAAAGCATTGTCTTTATTTATGGGAGGGGCGGGGAACCTGTTCTGGGTCCGGGGCCACTGACCCATAGAAAAATCAATCGGGGACCACACAAGTGAGATGCAAAAAAGCAACGCCTCAAATCCCCCCAAGCCTCACTGCTGTGGCCCCAACTGAAACACCGCACTTCCCTGGCACTGCAGCCCCATGGGGGGGGGGGGAGGTAGGACTGAGGTTTAAGGCCTCAGGCCAGATTAACTTTTCTGGGGTTCCAAGGTTAGTGGATTTTGTGGGCCCCTCTACACTCTGAGGTGGGGGCATAAAAGAGGGATCCAGTGTGTGGGACAGGGATGGGGGGTGCAGAATCGGGATGGAAGGTAGGGTACAAGAACAAGCTGGGGGTAAGTGTCTGGCCAGGAGGGAGCAGGAGCAGAGTGCTGGTGGGAGGTCTGGCCAGGCAGCAGGTGCAGGGTGCTGATGGAGGTCTGGCCAGGGAGCAGAAGCAGGGTGCTGATGGGGGATCTGGCCAGGGGCAGCTCGGCCAGTACCTGGAGGTCTCCAGGGACGAGGATCTCTGGGACAGGATCTGTGGGCAGTGCTGGAAGAAGCACATGTGCGATTCCTTTTAAAAATAAAAACTGCCGCTCTGGATCCTGCACCACCATCTTAAACATCCCCCGGCCCCACCACCTTCCTGGAGCACGGGGAAGGAAGGGAAGCCAAGAAAGCGCACGTGCTGTTGTGGGAAGGAGAGTAGTGCGCACTTTCTTGTCTTCCCTTGCTTCCTTCCCCATGCTACCTACCTTCCTTCCTTTCTTCCTGCAGCGTGCCGGGGGGGGAGTCTTGAGACTCCACACCCGATCTGACGCAGAACTGTGGGACCCCCCCCCACGCCGCAGGAAGCCGGAGCTAGCTCTATTTTTGAGGGAGGCAGGAGGTTGTAGCACCAGCGTGGGCTCCTTGTTGGGGGTGGGGGGGAGCAAGGGGAGGCTGGGAACACTACCTCACGATCAACTGGCAGTGTCGATTGCGATCTATTGGTTGGTGACCATGGCTCTACAGTGTGTGCTATGATTTTATTTTATATGTAATCATTTGTTTTCTATACTTCCCCTTGCTCATAGTAAATTTTCTGCTTTGTTGAATAAACTTATACTTGCTTTCACTATAAAGAAGTCTAGGAACTGTAAGTTAAGCAAAGCAATGATCTGAGATGAAACCTATAAGTTGAGGCGTTTTGAATCTTTGGATGCAGCAATGTTGTGTCTATCAAGTGTCCAACAGAGCAGGGGATGGATGCTGAAGACGCACACTCGAAGGGCTGCAGTGTGCAAACCACTAAACTGAAGGATCTGTGAGGACTAGAGGTGAATGCTTGTGTGGCCCATGGCTGGTAGATTATGAGACATGTTACTTAGAGCTGGAAGTATCTAATAAGACTAAATGGGTCCACTAGTTTTACTTACCTGAAAACTCCTGGTGGTTATCAGGATAGCTCTGTGCTCTTGGCATCCGAGATTTGGGGTAGCTGTCTCTACAAGTGTAAATGGACATTTTAGATACTCTGTTATTGGAGAGTCAGAATGGTCAGGCAAGCAGTTAAGAAGTCTTCCTGTTTTATAACTGTTAAATGACACCACAAAGTATGTACTACCCCAGTCTGCTGCACTTGTAGGCATGTATGGGACTCAAGTTTGAAATATCAAAGCTTGTAGATATTAATTACAGTGGATGGATCTTGCTTGGGACAGGGAGTAACGAAATGACGCTGCTCGTTAGTACAGTCTATTTGGAGACATGTAAAGCAGTGGCAGTGAAGCCATTTAGGAACTCATGCCTTGCACCTCCATGGTGAAACAAAATAAAAACATCAGCGAGATATTAATTTATCAAGAATTTTTGTAGCCTGTTTAAATATTTTTGCCAAAACAAATCTGTCTTGTAAATGTCAGATTTCCGTTTTCCTTCTGTGAAGCTCAAGTGATTAATAAAAAACTTTAAACTAGAAATTTGTCTTTATGTACAACTCCCAACCACTAAACAGGAATGGATGGGATTCCAGTCAGACAGAACTACCAATTGCAGTAGAGCACAACCTTAACCATACCACCCCAGCACCTTCCTTTTCCAGACAGAAGCAGAAAGGGAGACACAAGCCTAAACCCCTGTTAGGAGTCCTCAAACAAAGTAACGGAGGCAAACTAAATAAAGATAGCAAGACTGTCTCTGGATTGGTTGAGGCAAGTCAAAAAAAATTCTAAGCAAGAAATGTTTTCATAGGATACACTTTCAATCCACCAATCAAGATTACATTGGTTTTCTTAGAAAAATAATAAAAAATGAGGCAATCATTAAAAAAAGATAAAACCCCTAAATACCTAAAACTGAATGCATAACATTTTACACATCAGCTACAAAGTGGCTATGTCAAACATTGATGCCATCTCTCTGTATCATACAAAAGTTTTCTTATCTGTAAAATGGGAATAACAGTTACTTAACTCAAAAGCTATTTATCAGATTAAATTAATTAATATTTGCAAAAGCACTTAGCTGAAAAGTTGCTATAGAAGTATAGAATATTCCGCAGTAGAAAGTTATTTTCTTCCAAGGAAAAGGAATACACTTGAATCAGAAAACAAAATCTTATGAAGGTATACTTTTGCGGAATGGAGATTTAAGTTTTCCTGGGAAGCCTGAAGATTCTTGAAACAACTTCTTAAACAACCAAGAACAACTAATCTTTCCTTCCACTAATTTCTCTCTCTAAGGGTATGTCTAGACTACATTGGGTTTTTTGAAAAACTGCCCTTTTTTCGAAAAACTTCACCTGCGTCTACACTGAAATTGCGTTCTTTCTAAATTAAATTGAAAGAACGCAGGGGTTTTTTCGAGATTGGTAAACCTCAAATCATGAGGAAGAATGTCTTTTTCAAAAGAGCTCTTTCGAAAAAAGGGGCGTGTGGACGCAGAACAGGAACATTTTTCGAAAGAGGCGGCAATCGAAAAAAGCATAGGTACCCTGTAAATAGCAATCAGGGCTTTCTTTCGAAAGAGCATCCATGCAATCTGGAAGCTCTCTTTCGAAAAGCAGATCGCTTTTTCAATCCGGTTTTAAGGTGTGGATGCTCTCTTTTGAAAGAAGCTTTTTCGAAAGAGCTCTTACGAAAGAAGCTTGCAGTCTAGATGTACCCTAATTGAATTAGCATAGCTAAGAATTCATCCAGTAAGCAATCTTTTGCTCCAAGTTTCTGGAAAGTTCAAATCTCAAAAGTTTCCAAAAAAATGTATTATGATACTTTGATGACAATTAGATTACAATTTCATGTTTTTTCACAAAAAAATTGACATGAAGAGATAAATGCTTTAACTCTGAGGCTATAACTATTACATAGCTTGTAGAATCCAACTGCTTAAAAAAGTTTGCAGTTGAAGGGAAGATCAGATACAACTTAAATTCCAAGATGACCATATTCAGTATGCCACTGATGTCAAGCTAGATTTCAGAGTGATTGACATACCTGTTGCCGTGCCAAAATTTTGCTCATGGGACTCCAGTCTAGTTCTGACTAGCTAGCATGGATTTCCTTTGAAAAGAATTTTTCCCCTGGCGGTATAAACACCTGAGAAGTTGTGCTGGACTAGAAACCCCTGTTATTGCCACTCTCAGTCATTTGTTCCATAAGCACAAAACAAGGTGGGAACTGATTACTTTCCCCTAACTTTTTGCACTTTTTCAACACAGAAGTGTTGCTACTATTTTGACAGTAAGAACAAATGAGAGGAGGAAGTTCCTAAGGTGCTTTGGACATGGGAGTTTAGCCTTTTGCAACTTCTGGCTTCTGAGAGTGTGGAACAAAAAGTGAGCAAGATTTTTGAATGGATATTTATAACTCCATGAGGTTTCCAATCATCAACAGTTAATTACTGGCATGAGCACAAAATTTTATAGCAATCAAATTACATTACAAGACACCACAAAGTGAAAGCATGAATAGGTTTAATTTCTAAGGATAACGCAGGAATTTTGCACCATGTGCAGGGTTGACATTTTTTTATTTGACTTATCTGATATCTACCCACAATTTTAACCATCAACTAACATTTAAATGTGACGTGTTTTAAAATGTATCATTAAAGTTTTGAGTCAAACTTCTAATTTCCAACAGATCAATGTATACTTTCCCACAAAAGAAAATGCCTTCTGCCCAACCATACCGTGAGACCCTACCAGATCATCTTTCAGTTTCAGCCCCTCTACATATGCATCTCCAACCACTTTAAATGCCAGAAAAGATGGATTTTGCAGCACAAATGGAAGATAAATCCATCCACAATGATGTCCCCCTCAAATCAGGAAAGGACACACACGAATTCACCTAACTATGACTGACTGTTCTGCCAGTCTGACTGGTTCAACATGGGAACCACCATCCATTTCAGGTTGGTGGATTTGTGTTTCATAAATGTGTACTAATAATTTTAATTAAGCATTTATTACCCCCTAACCTTCCAGTTCCTTGAGTGGCACAAAATGACAAAACCTAAGCAAATATAAAACTAAACCATTACAACGATCAACTGTTTCTCTCACTAACTCTCAATTCTTAACCCTAACCCTAACCCAGGCCAATCAGGTCTTGAGGGCGGGAGAGCGCACAAAGTCTCCTCTCGCCCTGCCAAGAACGCACAGCACTTCTAAGCACCGCGCGCGCTCCTTGCAGGGCAGGGACAGGGCAGAGGAAACTTCATGCACTTCCCCCCACCCCCAGGTCCTGATTGGTCTGGGGGCGGGGGAGCACGCAAAGTCTCCTCCCACCCTGCCAGGAGCATATGGTGCTCGCTCCTTGCAGGGTGGAGGAAATTTGGTTCACTTCCCCCTGCTCCCTGGCCCGTAACTGGATCCAGCCTATGGAGGCCCTTTTGCCCACTCCTGTCCCATACAATGATTTCTCTCCGAACAGAAAATATTCATTTTTAAAAAAATCAGGAAATGAAAACATCAGTTAATCTGGGAAATATTCAAATTTTGTTTTATTTACAATATTTAGGCATGTAAGTGAACCTAAAATACTCAGTAAGATATGTACCAACAACGTAATCTTATATCTTGAAGGATCTTTCTCTGCAATGACACTATACAACTATCACTCACCTTTCCATGTATGTTTGACTGTTTGTTCTGATTTATAACAGTGGTTTTAAGCATAGTACTGGGTAGCCCATTAGTAGAATGGAATTTTCTTGCAGATTATGCCAATATCTAATATATATGTGTAATGGAACTGCTCATAGCTGTAGAACACACTCAATTTACAAAGACAAAGGCCAGACTTACAGTAAATCTCTGTGTGCAACAGAAAAAGCCACAACAGAAACTGATGCATCTTCAAAACAGAAATGTTATGCCTCTTCAAAAATAACAGACTGATATGGTTCTCTTCTGTGCATCAGTAAGCAATTAAATCCCCTTAAGTAATACTGGGCGCGCGCGCGTGTGTGCGTGCACATGCGCATGAATATGTCTGAAAAAAGCACACCTAGAAATTGTTTCTGACGGTTGGGTTACTATATTTTATGGATGGTACTTTCAAGCAATCTAGTAGAAAGAAGTGCTGAATTTAAGTTGCTCTTACCCATCTAAAGGACTGTCAAGTGAGGGACAGCTTCCTGAGCCAGAGTTTTCAGGACTGCTCAAGGACAACGGATCCAGCATCTAGTAAGTAACAAGAGTGGGACCAAAAAAAAATAAATCTTTTTTATGATTGATAGCTCACATTTTATAGCACAAATTCCCAACATATTAATCATAAAAACCAGTAGCCATAACTGATCCAGCTGAAGCCCTACTGCATGAAGTCCTGCTTGTTGAAAAATATTCTGGCTTCTTCTCCCACCTAATATGAACATATCGTTTGTATTTATTTATTTACTTGACGCAACATAGAACAGGGGTAGGCAATCATTTTTGACCGGGGGTTACTTCAGAAATCTTTGAAGTGGCCCCAGGCCACCCCAGAAGGAGTAGGGCCTCAGGTGGAAAGGGCGGGGCCAGGACACTTTCATGCTTCCCCACCCCCAAACCCTGATTTGTCAGGGGGTGGGAGAGCACACAAAGTCTTTGCCCCCGTCTTTGTTCTGAACAGCTGGCAGTCCCCTCTAGATGTCTATGCCCCTGGCAGTGGGAGGAGACTTCGCATGCTCCCCTCTGCTGTCCCCAGGTCAATCAGGGCCTGGGGAGAGGGAGCATGTGAAGGAGCTGAGCAGTTGCTGGCGGTTGATTTTAACTGCTGAGCTCCTTGCAGGGCAGGAGGAGACTTCACGCGCTCCTCTGCCCCCAAGCCCTGATTGACCTGGGGGTGAGGGGAGTGCATGAAGTCTCCTCCCACCCTGCCCCTGTCCTGCAAGGCGCATGAGATGCTTAGAAGCACCATGCCCCTCACAGGGAGGAAGGAGACTTCGCGCGCTCTGCCCCACCCCAGGCCAATCAGGGATTGGAGACAGAAGGAGCATGCAAAGTCTCCTCCCTCCCTGCCAGGAGCGTGTGTTGCTTCTAAAGGCTGGGGCAGGGCGGGAAGAGACTTTGCATGCTTCCCCCCGGCCCCAGACCTTGACTGGCAGGGCCTCCACGGGCCAGATCAACTTGCTTGGTGGGCCGGATCTGGCCCGTGAAGGCCCTTTTGCCCACCCCAGTGTAGAAAATAGTACAGTACAGAAATTATGTTAAAGGAAATGTACATAGTACGCACACAAAAAGGAGTAATTGCAGCACCTACATTAGATTAACAGAACTGCTTGATCTCTCTCAGGCTGAAATTTTTTTCAAAATATGAGCAAAAATAATTTGGCTATTAAAGGTTAGCTAGCTATGGCAATGTTTTAAAAAAATCCTTTTGTTTTTTTAAAGAAACAGCTTTGAAAAGAGAACTTAAAATCGTGGAAGGAGATGGACATGGGGTCAGAAATGTTTCTTATTGTGTCTTTGACAATCCAGGTTACTTGCCCTTCTGAGTGGCTGGTCCAGAGAGGATAACAATGTACTACTGCAAAATAGTGATAGAGATGCAGCAAATTATTCCTATAGAATCAATACTATGGACATATGCAGGGCCGGCTTTAGGCCGATTCCCCCCGAATCGGTCCCCGCGCTGGCTGCTCCCCTCCCACAGCTCTGAGGTGTGTCAGGCGCGCTGCAGGAGGGGGCGGTGGCCTCGGAGGAGGAGTGCAGCAGCTTCCCTGGATTTAAAGGGGCTGGATTTGGGGGGAGGGAGGGGGGGGGGTTTTGCTCAACAACAAAAATCTTGGCTGCTGGGGCCCCGTCGAAACTTTGTGTGTGGTGGTTTTTTTGGGGGGTTTTTTTTGGGCTCAACAAAAAATCCTGGCTGCCGGGGCCCCGTCAAAACTGTTCGAATTGGGCCCCACACTTCCTAAAGCCAGCCCTGGACATATGCTATTTAGCTGAAGGTCCTAGGTTTAAAATACTACTGATGACTCATACATGCTATACATTTTTTACATTTTTTCAGATATCTAGAAGGGTGTCATAAGGAGGAGGGAGAAAACTTGTTCATCTTGGCCTCTGAGGATAGAACAAGAACCAATGGGCTTAAACTGCAGCAAGGGAGGTTTAGGTTGGACGTTAGGAAAAAGTTCCTAACTGTCAGGGTAGTCAGACACTGGAATAAATTGCCCAGGGAGGTTGTGGAATCTCCATCTCTGGAGATATTTAAGAGTAGGTTAGATAAATGTCAATCAGGAATGGTCTAGACAGTATTTGGTCCTGCCATGAGGGTAGGGGACTGGACTCGATGACCTCTCGAGGTTCCTTCCAGTCCTAGTATTCTATTCTATACTTCTAAACATTCTGGAGTCTACATACATGCAATCTTTGGCCTCGCTGCCAACAAGAGGAATAATGAATTTTTATTATCTACAGAACAGGGCTGGATCTGATCAGAAGAATAGTAGGCAGTGCTGTCCAGTGGATGATAAGGAGACATAACTTCTATTCTCAGTTGAGACACTGACTTGCTATGCAACCGACAAGCCACTAACACTATGCCTCTGTTTTCTCTTCCACTCTCTCTCATCTACTTAGATTTCAAATTCTTTATGGTAAATATTGAGTCTTACTAATTGCGAATACAGAGCTTCTCTCGCCAGGCCCTGATCTCAAAAGGGGCAATGAGGCACCACTGTAATATGGATAAATAATGACCCAGATGCGAAAAGCACTACATATCCCATTTTCAATCCTCTGAGCTACCCAGACAGGATACTGATATTCAGAGACCAGGAATTCTTGTAGATTCTAATACTGAGCTAATCCACCAGAATGAAGCAAATAGATCAGAGGGACAGAATGCCACGCCCCCATGTACCAGCCAGAAGAAGGTGGTAATACTTACTAGATTTACAGTACTCTACTTTGTTCATAGACTCATAGACTTTAAGGTCAGAAGGGACCATTATGATCATCTAGTCTGACCCCCTGCACAATGCAGGCCACAGAATCTCACCCACCCTCTCCTAGAATAATCCTCTCACCTATATCTCAGATATTGAAGCCTTCAAATAGTTTGAAGACCCCAAGATGCAGAGAATCCTTCAGCTGTGACCTGTACCCCATGCTACAGAGGAAGGCGAAAAACCTCCAGGGCCTCTGCCAATCTACCCTGGAGGAAAATTCCTTCCCGACCCCAAATATGGCGATCAGCTAAACCCTGAGCATGTGGGCAAGACTCACCAGCCAGACACCCAGAAAGTTCTCTATAGTAACTCCTATCATCCCTCCATTGACCTATTTACCACTGATAAAGAATGGTCAATTAGTTACCAAGATCATGTTATCTCATCAAACCATCCCCTTCATAAACCCATCTAGTTTAATCTTGAAGCCAGATAGATCTTTTGCCCCCACTACTTCCCTTGGAAGGCCGTTCCAGAACCTCACTCCTCTAATGGTTAGAAACCTTCGTCTAATCTCAAGTCTAAACTTCCTACTAGCCAGCTTATATCCATTTGTTCTTGTGTCCACATTGGTATTAAGCTTAAATAATTCCTCTCCCTCCTGGTATTTATCCCTCTAATATATTTAAAGAGCGCAATCATGTCCCCCTCAGCCTTCTTTTGGTTAAGGTAAACAAGCCAAGCTCCTTGAGTCTCCTTTCATAAGACAGGTTTTCCATTCCTCGGATCATCCTAGTGGCCCTTCTTTGTACCTGTTCAGTTTGAATTCATCCTTCTTAAACATGGGAGACCAGAACTGCACACAGTATTCCAAATGGGGTCTCACCAATGCCTTGTATAACGGCACTAACACCTCCTTATCCCTACTGGAAATACCTCGCCTAATACATCCCAAGACCGTATTAGCCTTTTCACGGCCATGTCACAATGGCGGCTCATAGTCATCCTATAATCAACCAGGACTCCGAGGTCCTTCTCCTCCTCCGTTACTTCCAACTGATGTGTCCCCAGCTTATAACTAAAATTCTTGTTATTAATCCCTAAATGCATAACCTTACACTTCTCTCTATTAAATTTCATCCTATTGCTATCACTCCAATTTACAAGGTCATCCAGATCTTCCTGTATGATATCCGATCCTTTTCTGAATTGGCAATACCTCCCAACTTTGTGTCATCTGCAAATTTTATCAGGACACTTCCACTTTTGGTGCCAAGGTCAGCAATAAAAGATTAAATAAAATTGGCCCCAAAACTGATCCCTGAGGAACTCTGCTAGTAACCTTCCTCCAACCTGACAGTTCACCTTTCAATATGACCCGCTGTAGTCTCCTTTAACCAGTTGCTTATCCACCTCTCAACTTTCATATTAATCCCTATTTTTCCAATTTAACCAATAATTCCCCATGTGGTACTGTATCAAATGCCTTACTAAAGTCGAGGTAGATTAGATCGACTGCATTTCCTTTATCTAAAAATCTGTTACTTTCTCAAAAAGGAGATCAGGTTGGTTTGGCACGATCTACCTTTTGTAAAACCATGTTGTAATTTGTCCCAATTGCCATTAGCCTCAATGTCTCTAACTACTTTCTCCTTCAAAATGTTTTCCAAGATCTTGCATACTACAGATGTCAAACTAACAGGCCTGTAGTTACCCGGGTCGCTTTTTTTCCCTTTCTTAAAAATAGGAACTATATTAGCAATTCTCCAGTCAAATAGTACAACCCGAGTTTAGAGATTTATTAAACATTTTTGCTAATGGACTTGCAATTTCATGTGCCAGTTCCTTTAATATTCTTGGATGAAGATTATCTGGGCCCCCCGATTTACTCCCATTAAGCTGTTCAAGTTTGGCTTTTACCTCGGATATGGTAATATCTACCTCCATATCCTTAGTCCCATTTGTTATGTTATCATTATCCCTAAGCTCTTCATTAGCCTCATTAAAGACTGAAGCCAAGTATCTGTTTAGATATTGGGCCATTCCTAGATTATCCTTAACCTCCACTCCATCCTTCGTAATTAGCGGTCCTACTACTTCTTTTTTTGGTTTTTTCCTATTTATATGGCTATAAAACCTTTTACTATTGGTTTTAATTCCCTTTGCAAGGTCCAACTCTACCTGACTTTTAGCCTCTCTCACTTTGTCCCTACATGCTCTAACCTCAATAAGGTAGCTTTCTTTACTGATCCCTCCCGTCTTCCACTCCTTATATGCTTTCTGCTTTTTCTTAATCACCTCTCTGAGATGCTTGCTCATCCAGCTTGGTCTAACACACCTGCCTATAATTTTTTCCCTTTTCTTGGGATACAGGCTTCTGACAGCTTCTGCAACTTTAGCTTAAAATAATCCCAGGCCTCCTCCACCTCAAGATCCATAATTTCTTTAGTCCAATCAACTTCCTAACTAATTTCCTTAATTTATTAAAGTTAGCCCTTTGAAATCAAAACCCTAGTCTCAGATTTATTTTTGTTTATCTTTCCATTTAATTTGAACTGTATTAGCTCATGATCACTCGAGCCAAGATTGTCCCCTACAACCATTTTATCTATGAGGTCCTCGCTACTCACCAAAACCAAATCTAAAATAGCATCCCCCCTTGTTGGTTCAGCAACTACTTGATGAAGGAATTCATCAGCTATCACATCTAGGAAAATCTGAGCCCTATTATTATTACTAGCACTTGTTCTCCAGTCTATATCTGGAAAGTTGAAATCTCCCATGATTACGCAGTTTCCATGAGTATTTACTTCATTAAAAACATTAAAGAGGTCTCTATCCATATCCAAATTGGATCCTGGTGGTCTATAACACACCCCAAGCACTATCCCAGGGGTTGTTAAACCATTATACACACATTAAATGACAAGGTGGTAAATTGGTAGATCAGTCAGCCACCATGTTCATAGTGGCATTTAATCAAGTGGAAACAAGAAAAAATATTTACTTGATCCATGCTTTCTGGAATGAACTCGCCTTCACTATTGATACTAGTGAATGATCCATTTCGTACCACCTGGTGCAGCTCATCTGGAATGTATCCTGGGGGAGGTGAACTTCTATCACGAGTATTAGAACCTTTAAAAAAAAAAAAAAAAGCAGTTTGTTGTTTTTGACACTAAACATTTAGGCAAATTAAAAAAATATATTTACTTTTATTTAATGTTTCTTTTATTTTTACAACTAAACTTCATTATCACCTAACTCACTAGCATGAATAAATCTCAGTAAAAGTAACAGGGCATCAACACATCAATCAGGATTAACAGAGATTTTCTCTCATATGAGTGCAGACAATTTAAAAGGAAAGCTCATACACTTAAAGGCACAGGAATATTAATTGCTTTACCTATTACAGACAGCCTGTTTTTCCTCTCTGCCACTCCAAACACTGTATTATCCAAATCATCTAGTGATGGCAGGGGTTCCATGTTACTAAGAGCAGGAGCCTAAAAATGGAAAAAAAAATTAAAACTATTAATTCTGTAGTTCTGAAAGGAAAGCAATAAATAAAAATACACTACAGATTTCCAAAAGCTCTTTATGTTAAAAGAAATGTTTCTATGCTATATATCCATTTTGCTTCAAAGTCCATATAGTCTATATCATTTCACCAGTTTATTCAAACATTTCTACAACCAGGTTTTCAATTATATTGAAATAGTAAATTATGTTTTTTGTTATAATTAGAATTTTTTCAAACTTGCAATTTTCAATTTGTGAAAAAAATACATTATTTTTTAGCTCATGTTTGGATTTCAACTCGAAAGAGTCACTATATGAAATTATTATTTATAATGTAACAACTTAAATGACCAAATCCTATTGTGTTTGCAGTGAGATGACAAAAGCATACTATACTTGAACCTCTTTAATCTGGCAACCTTGGGAAATAGGGTAGGCCAGATTAGGGAATTTGCCAGACCCTGGGTGTTCACCATAATGAAAGGCGTGGGGGATCAAAGCACGGGGTCGGGAAGGAAAGGAGGGTATAGGAGTGTCTTGTGGGTGAGGGGATGGGGCCTGGGTGGTCCTCCAGAGCAGCACTTTGCTACACAGCCATTCTCCCAGCTAGGGGAAATGGGGAGCAGCAGCTGTGCAGAGCCACTTCTTGCTCCCCTGCCAGGGTCTGAACCACAGATATCCCCGGATCATGGAAAAATAGATTATGGAAGTTCAATGTATTTTCATTGTTAACACTTGTTGTGACAGATGCATTTGAACATTTATTTTTATTTAAAGAAACAACTTGAAATTGTTAATCTAAAAATAGGTACAATAGCAGTTTCAAGATCTGCACCAGCCCCTGAAATTACATGCCAATGTTGGAAATATTACATCATATTTTACTATTTTAATAAATGCATCTTTTGCTGTTGTATAAACCCACACACACACACACACACAGAGGGTAAGTAGAACAATTTAACTCTCCAGGGGAACAGAGTGAAGTTGACCAAATGTAAAATAATGTTACATGCATAAAGTAAATAAACTGAACAAACAGAAAAACATTCTAATCTGAATAACCTTAGGCGTTACAATAACGGTTATATTTCAGATGGAAGTGCAATTTAATTAAGCAGTATCCTTTTAAACTCTTTAATCTAGCCATTAATATACTAATACCTGTGTATTTCCATGTATTACAAGCAATATCTTGAGGCTCTTCATGTGAACACTACGATCTAGCAGTTCAACAGCTTTGTCCAAATCATCCTGTGTGGTTAATGGAATCACCAACTACAGGAAGATAGGAAAAGTCAACTTAACAAGGAACACAAATAGAGTAGGGTTGGTAGTAACATATAGCATCAGGGTTTATAACAATTTTCAAATAGCAATGTTGATTATATACATTCCCAATGACTTATCTACTAAGTAAATTACAGTATTCAAGGAATAGTTCCAGACATGAACATGCCTAGATGGGATAAATACAAGCTGCACTAGAAAAACATGAACTAAATTAATTTGCCTAGGCCAGAATCACAAATTGCCAACTAAAATCCACTAAAATAATAAACTGACATTTTAAAGCCATAACTAGATTTTAATCAAATTGGAACGAAAATATCTTATATTTATATAAAGAAACTGTTCTACATCAATAGATTTACCCTGTGCACAAGTACCTATTCTAATGAAATGGGAGGAATAAAACATTTTGCAATTTGGCTACCTGTCACTCAAAGAAAGTACAGGGGAGAAGGGGGGAGTAGAAGGGTACGTTTTAGAACAAAACCAAATACTAAGCTATTAAATAGTATCTGTATCATGTTAGTATCAGAAACCCATCATCAGGAATTGGGACGACTTCATAATGGTCACTGTAGAGCAGGGGCAAATGAAATATGGTCCATGGCTGGATTTGGCCCACCAAACTAGGGTCAGGCATGCCACAATACTCTGGCCGCCAACAACAATACTCTGGCCGCCAATACTCAGGCTCCCCGCCTGCCACAGCCCCACACACTACTCAGGGGGGCCAGCTGCTGGTACTATGTGCATCTCTGTACTAGGGGTGTTAAATTTAGATTAACTGGCTAATCGAATCAGTCGACAAGGGCGCCTCCACCTTTGAAGTGTAGCAACAGCCCCAGGGCTGTTGCTACACTTTAAAGGCGACAGCGCTGCAGGGAGCACGGGGCCAGCGGGGGACTCAGGCAGTCCCCGCTGATGCCTGTGGCGTTTCAAAGCAGCAGCGCTGCATGGAGCCTAGGGTCAGCTGGGGACACTGAGTCCCCAGCTGACCGCGGGCTCCACACGGCGCTGCCACTTTGAAACACCGCATGGAGCCTAACACCAGATGACCTTCAGTCATTATGAAAATACATTCGATTTCAATCTTAAAAATGGTCAGCTGTCAAAATCACTAATTCATTTAAAATATGAGAAACTGAAGATTTAGGAAGGCAGAATATTACCTCATTATTGCTGTAATGCAAGTCCATAGGCTGTCCAAAAGCCACTTTAGCTTTAGAAGCAAGATCTTCTAGTTTGAGAGGCCTGGGAAATTGTAGAATCCTGCAACACAAAAATTAATTTTTAGAGAACTTTTTCGCTAGTTTGAAAGGATTACTGCTTATTAATGAATTACCTATGAGTAATCTTATTACAGAAAAAGAAAAAAGGTTTACAAAACTTCTGCTGCCTTTTAGAACATTAATATGCAGAATAAATTTTAAAAAGCATATTCTGCAGTAAAAATTAAAGGAACTCCCAGTTAATAAGCATAAAATTAGGCCCTGTTATCTGTGCTTTAGTAACATGCATATTGCTCCACTCTGGTGAGCGCACACACAGCCTTAAATATTTCAAAATTCTGCTTAAAGTATTCCACAGTGGAGGTTTCTTGTAAATTTCAATAACTTCTGTTTAACAGAACTAAACCGAACAGAAGAGGCAGTCATTATTGAAGATTGATCTGCACTACATAATTATTTCAGTATCACTGCATCACTCAGGGGCATGAAAAATCCACACCCTCAGTGAAATAGTTACACCAACTGTAACCCCTCCAGCTACTGGGTAGACGGTGCTATGATGGCAGGAAAGCTTCTCCCTTGCATAGGTGGAAGTAAGCCAATGAGAGAGCTCTAGCCTGTTGGCTTAGAGCAGGGGTGGGGAACTTGCAGCCCCCAGCTTGCCTGGATCTGGCCCCCCGAGGCTCAGGGCTCCAACCCCAACATTGGGGAGCCTGCGCTGGTACTCCAGCCCCTCACTTTCTCCTGCAGGGCTGGACACACAAAATCTACTAGCCTAGGCCCCCCTAGGCTCCGGTGTGTGAGGAGAATATGGGGAGTGTCTTTCTCCTTCTCAGTCGGGTGCGACATCAGTGAGGGGTTTGGTTTTTTGTTTGCTTCTTGTTTGTGTGCAGCCCCCGACTGATTTTTCTGTGCGTCAACAGCCCTTGAACCAAAAGAGCTTCCCCACCTCTGGCTTAGAGCGTCTTCACCAGATATGCTGCAGCTGCACCAATGTAAATTTGTAGTGTAGACCTGCCCTAAGAAAAATAGGATGTAGACTAGTAATGGGCTGATGAGCATACTCTCTACTTCAGCATTCTCTGGTACAGCAACATCTGTGGTCAGGCATTATCTAGCTGGATGTCTACTTATCATGGGTATGACCAAGTTTCCTGCAGTCCCATAGTTTGTTTACAGCTACTATCCCTAGCTCTCCGTGGTCTGTGCTGTTATTTAACTCTAATTTACCCCCAAATATCTTCTCAGAGCCAGTAAGCAGTGGAAATGCTGGTAACGTTAATAGACAATATTGACTTCCCAGGGTTTGGCAAATTCTCTGTTTCGGCACCAATCAGGACCAGAGGGTGCTAGTCTAGAGAGGTTGAAGCTGCACCTCCATTTTAGACAACTAACATTTTCTAAAATCAGGAGCGCAGCTTGAAAATGTCACCTGCCCACCCTCTTTTTGGAAGGTATGAGACCATCAACATTAATGTTTTTCTTTAGGTAAAAATCCCTTAACATTTTCTAAAATGTGGGTTATAAACTCACATTAAAGATTTCCCATTATCTGAATGCCACCAAAATTAAAAGATCCTAAATGTGTGTCACTCTCAGAGCTTCCATTACATACAAGAATCTCTCATATACAGGCAATTAAATTATTTCAACAGAAAGGCCATCTAACAGACTTTTGCTTCATCTCTATTCTAAGTTATTGAGGCAAATATAAACCATAAATCCTGATAATAATAAAATTCAAGTGGAATTTCTTCTTATACTGGAAAATTATCAATGGTTAATGGCCCCTTTTATCTGTGTGTTCAGATTATTATATATTATTAAATATGATATACCAGTAAGAACATTGTTTTCTTGGGGGAAAGGAGGACAGAAAGCTAGATTAAGGAAAGTCACTCTTTCCTTTATCACCTTAATTGTGCATTCAGTAAGCTTGGAACTTTGCACACTAGAAGGCTTTGGCTATCTGTTTAGAATACTATCTTCATTATCTTAGGAACTCATGAATAGCTTATGACTCCTCCTTTCAACCTCCTATTTTACAACAATGTGGAAGCATAACCTTATGTCCACTGTGCTACACTATCCATGTAATTTGGAGGTGCATGTTCTCAAAGAACATCAGAATTCAACCTGCATATTGGATTTGGTCTATCCAGTATCACCTGTTTGCAGGCAAGCTTTCACCAATAGAAGTGGGTCCAATATAAAAAAAACAAAGTTACCTCACCCACCTTCTCTCTCCAGCTGGGCATTCAGCACCAAATTACTTCTAGCTGGTATAAACAGTCCTATATTTTAAAGGTGGCTATACAGATGTCTTTTGCATTACATAAAACACTCTTCCATTAATGATGTGCTGATTCATTTCCATTGCAATTTCAGACATCAGACAGTGAAGTCTGTTAAAGGCCACTAAAAGTAGGGATGTCAGCAAGTAGTCGACTAAATGATTAACCAATAAGCTGAAGCTTATAGGTTAATCTTGTTGACTACTCGCATTCCCTCCTCTGGGGAGGGAAGCAGGAGCCGGTGCTGGGGAGATCTGAGCTCCCCACTGAGCAGTCTGTGCTGCCACCCTGCACTGCTACCTCTATCAGAGGCAGCAGCACGGGGGCAGCAGGCAGCCGGTCCGCAAGGTGAGCTGGTTTTTAAACTGGCTCCCCTTGCAGGCCGGCTCCCCCTAAGAGTACTTCTATTTTTCCAACCATTTTAAAAGGTGGCCACACTAGCATTCTGATTAGAAAGGAAGAACTTGCACTGATAAGATTTTACAGGCCAGTAATGTCTGGTGATCAGTAGCACAGGCTTCAATGTAACTTTTTTTTTTTTTTTTTTTTTTTTAAAGAGAACTGTCACATTTGTTATTGTTAAAAAAGGAGTCCTCTTTATTATCATCACTAGCTGAGCCCTGCCTCACGGCTGCAGTGCAGCAGGCTGAAGGACAGCAGAGACAGGAGGATGCGGCAGCAAGGTGGGGAGGACGAGCGGGCAGCATGGGGGGCAAGTGCGGGAGAGGGCCTGGGGGCACCGGCTCAGGGAGCCGAGGGAGGGACATGTGGAGCACAGCGGGCAGGGACTTAGCACCAGCCCCACCGCTCACAGCATCTCCTGCTTCTTTGTCCCTGGGCCCAATGTGCCGCTTGCAGAAGTCATCATGCCAGGGCAGCAGCAGGTCGATGGACCACAAGGCACTTCCCCTCCCCACCGCGTTCTGCTGCCCCCGCTGTCCCCACCTGTTGGACGGGGTGCCCCCGGGGCACCTCCCCAACAAGGGGCCAGAAGGTGCAGCAGGGAGCTAGTGACAGCACTGGTATCATGCAGACCTGTGCCTGCTGGGGTGGGCGGCTCATGGGCCAGGGTCCCACGCTGCTCCTGCACACCGGGGCGGTCTGTCTGGCAGGTGGCAGCAGTGGGACAACAGAGAGTGTGGCGGGGGACCATACCTTGTGGTCCATTGAGCAGCTACTGCTGCGGCACGATGACTTTTCCGAGTGGCATATTGGGCCCGGCAACAGAGTAGCGGGAGATGCTGCAAGTATTGGGGCTGGTGGTAAGCCCTGCCTACCACGCTCCACCCATCCCTCCCTCGGCCCCCTGAGCTGGGTCTTCCCACAGGTCCCCCCTTTCCCCTGGGCCTGCCCCCTGTGCTGCCGCATCCTCATGTCCCGATTTGGTGGAGGCGGTGGGGAAGAAACAGCAGCCATCACCGCAGCCTACAATATCCTACCTTTCCTGAGTATTCTCAAATGTTGTGTGACAGACGGTGTGACGGACACCTCTCCTTTTATAATAGTATAGGTTATTGGTTACTGATAGTACTGTGTATCCTTGGTGCTGCATGCCCATGAATATGAAGATTAAGGCCCTTACTCTAAAGAGTTCACTATTTACACAACAAACGTGACCATAATTTGAGGGTTTTTCCCTTTAGGCCATGTTCAACAGTTTAACGTGTGCCCACCTCTCTCTAGGCAGGTCTAAGGTTAATGGAAGGAAGCATATTGGCAGGAAATACCTGGAGAAGAGAAATAAGGCATGGCACGCCATTTCAGGAACAGAGTTCCAAGAAAAGGAGATGCATGAAGGAGGCACGGAAGTGAAGGAGAGTGGGAAACCTCCACAAAGGGGAGACAATCATACATCTTCACTTGAATTATGCTTTTTTAAGCTTTTGAATATCTCACTCTGCCTCCAATATGAAGTTGCATTTGAACTGAAATTTCAGTAGAAACCAAGCAGAATTGCCCAGTTAAAAATCCCAAAAGACTTTTCTATAGCAGAACTGCTCATTAGGATTTTCCCACAAAACCACAGTCAGTACAGAAAGAGCAATCAAAGTGTTTCCTTGTCATGCTAATGTAGGGCTTGATCCTGCAAACACTTATTTATGTTGGCATACGTACCACTGATTTCACTCATCTGAATAAAGTTGTTCATATGACAGCATTTAAATAATCAGGTCCATTCTTTGGAACTTGCATATAAGAATCACATTTGACGATTCCTTGGCTAATGGAAAGGGTATAAAGTTAATTATGCAATGAAAAAAAATTCTAAATCCCATTTTTCACACTGACAATTATATGACCTTAAATTTGGGGCTGGAAGAAGCCTCCAGATTAGTCTGGCCACCTGCAGAAATCCAGAGAAATGAGCAATTCATGTAAGTTATATTTAGAGTTTGCCTACACATTTCTAGCAACGGTGGCACAACTATTCTGGGTCAGTTATTCCTCTGACTTCAAGACCAATTTTTTTTTCTTAACATTTAAATCAGTCCAGTCTCCTTTTATATATCATTGCTACTAATGACTTCCATACACAGCATCAAACCGCAGCACAGTTGGAAAGTAAATCTTGTAGCCTCAGTAATTACCAGGGCTCGCCGAACCGTGGCGAGCCCCGCTCGCCAACCGCGCTGTCCAGCGATCTGCGCATGCACAGATCGCCTGAACCCGGCTCTTCCGGGTTACAATCTACTTGTCACGGGCGAGTAGATTGTATAATTTGTCGAGCCCTGGTAATTACTATACATTCTTTGTACAGATAAATTAGCTCTGGTGGCCCAGTTCAGATTTTGCATTCTTATTTCACTTACTATGAATATATTAATTCAATAATTCCTGACCACGTATGCAAATTTCATTTGGCAAGTCATTTGCTAATTAGTTTTAAGTAGAGTTTGGGGGTCTATATTTAACAGCTTTCAATTACTTCTTTAAATGATGCAATTCTCTTTATTTTGCCTATTTGTGCTGAATAGTCTGCTTCTCTTAAGACACATACAATTTCTATAAAATGGTTACCTACCTTTCATAACGGTTGTTCGAGATGTGTTGCTCATGCCCATTCCAACTGGGGGGTGTGCACGCGCGCCCCACATGCACAGTTGTTAGAAGGTTTGCCCTCTAGCAGTACCTGCTTGGCCAGCTGTGGAGCCCCCTGGAGTGGTGCTGGGATAGTGCTGTATATAGACCACCCCGCTCATTTCTTTCTTGCCAGAAAACTCAGAGGGAAGACAGCTGGGTCTTGGAATGGACATGAGCCACCCCTCTCGAAGTTACAAAAGGTAGATAACCATTTTTTCTTTGAGTGATTGTTCACGTCCATTCCAAACAGGTGACTCCCGAGCAGTTATCTGGTGGAGCGGTTGGAGATTACTGAGTTGCCAACAGAAGCACTGGTCTTCCGAAAACAGCATCATCTCTGGCATGCAACTGAATAATGTAGTGCAGTGGTTTTCAAAGTGTGGTCCCTGGACCACTAATGGTCCAAGGCCACCTCCCAGGTGGCCTGCAGCTCAAGCTAATCTCTCCCCGCTCTCGCCCATTCCCCTGCAGCAGGGAGCGTGCTGGCATTCTAGCCTCATGTCCACCAAGCCCCGACCCTGCCACACCGGCTCAAAAGAGACAAACAAAAGACAGGACTATGCAGCACTTTAAAGACTAACAAAATGGTTTATTAGGTGATGAGCTTTCGTGGGCCAGACCCACTTCCTCAGATCAATTTGTGGAAGAAAATTGGCACGACCATATATACCAAAGGATACAATAAAAAAAAAAAGTGAACACATAAAATTGACAAATCAGATTTTAGAACAGAGGGGGCGTGAGGGGGGAAGGTTAGTGTCTGTGAGGTAATGACATTAGGGGTGATGATTGGGGAAGCTATCTTTGTAATGGGTGAGATAATTAGCATCTTTGTTAAGGCCCATACGTAAAGTGTCAAATTTAAGCACGCATGACAGTTCTGAGGCTTCTCTTTGAAGTCTGGAGTTAAAATCTCTTTGAAGATGACCTAACCATGCCAGTTACAAGATCAAGAACACATATTCCTGTTCATCCAGAAATACAATTTATGCCATCATGTGCCTAAAGTGTCCGTCCGCTATGTATATTGGACAAACTTCTCAGACACTTCGCCAAAGAATCAATACACATAAAACAGACATCAGGCTCTTTCACAGAGAGAAAACTGTTGCTTGTCATTTTAACCAGACTGACCATTCTCTCAATGACCTTAAAACATACATATTGCTTCAAAGAGATTTTAACTCCAGACTTCAAAGAGAAGCCTCAGAACGGTCATTCATGCTTAAATTTGACACTTTACGTATGGGCCTTAAAGATGCTAATTATCTCACCCATTACAAAGATAGCTTCCCCAATTATCACCCCAATGTCATTACCTCACAGACACTAACCTTCCCCCCTCACGCCCCCTCTGTTCTAAAATCTGATTTGTCAATTTTATGTGTGTTCACTTTTTTTTGATTGTATCACTTTGGTATATATGGTCCTGCCAATTTTCTTCCACAAATTGATCTGAGGAAGTGGGTCTGGCCCACGAAAGCTCATCACCTAATAAAACATCTTGTTAGTCTTTGAAGTGCTGCATAGTCCTGTCTTTTGTTTCAGCTAGACCAGACGAACACAGCTGCATCTCTATCACTATTCTACATGCAAAAGAGAGAGAGAGCAGAGCCATGCTGCATTTCTTACCTCCCTCCTGCCCAGCTCAGCTGAGGGAACTGCAGGTAGTCAAGGGCTTCCCCTGCATGGAGGGAGGGGGGCAGGGAGTGTGAAGAAAGCTCAGATGGACAGCAGCATAATTAAGGGCTTTCCCCACAGGTGGGGGGAGTGTGAAGAGAGAGTGTTTCTACGCTGCGTTTCTCACCTCCCTCCTACCTAGATCACTGGGGGAACACCAGCATGACAGGCTTTCCCTGCCACTCTCATTGGCTGGAGCTGCAGTCAATGGGATCAGCAGGAAACCATACTGGAACCCATGAGGACGCGAAGCCAGGTAAGCAGCTCCCTCCATGCCCAGATCCTGCACCCCAATTCCCCCTCACTTCCTCCCACCCCGCGAAGATCCCACACCCCCAGCTTGTTTCTACAGCAGGGCTGGGCAAAAGATAATCTGCGGGCCGATCCAGCCTGCAAGAGCCTCAGCCGGCCCCCGGCTAAGGAACCTGCTGGGCTGCTGGCTGGGAGCCAGGTAAGGTCTCCCAGCCAGAGTATGCCCCCCTACCTCATGCAATCCAAACCTTCTGCACCTCTGCTCCAGATCCCATAGACCTTCCCAGACACTGCATCTCCTTGTATGCCCCACTTCACGTCCGAACACCCTGCCAGGCTTTGCACCCAATCCACTCTCCCTGGTTACAGCCCAAATTCCTGAACCCCCTTCTGCACCCCTGCCCCAGGTTACAACCTCCTCCCAGATCCTGCACCCTATACTTCACTCCTACAGCAGGTTCTAATCCCCTCCCAGGCCCTGTACTCCCTCCTCCTACACCCCTCTCCTGGGGCCAGAATCATCTCCTGCATCCATACTCTTCCCAGACTCTGCACCCCACTTGCCTGTCCCAAGTCACAACCCAAACCCCTGCACCCCTACCCCAGGTCACTCTCCTCTCCCAGTCCCCGGACTTCCTCCTGATCCCATTCTGTTGCCGCAGGGCACGATACGCTCATTCACCCAACCTCCATCCCAGACCCCCACACCTCCTCCATTAATAATGGAAGAGTGCAGCTCTCCATCACTTAGCAAGTGTCCCCGTGGGTGCTCCACTGTTGGTGTCGGGCTCATCCCGGCGCCGCAGGTCGGAGATTTTTCTTAGCCGTAGTCAACCGGACCGTACATGCGCAGTAAGCGCCACGCGCCGGTCGCGCCCTTTTGTCTCACCACTCATCGATCTGAAATGAGAATAGAAAAGGCTCCAGAGCAGGGAGGTGGGCGGGACGTGGAGCACCCACGGGGACACATCTCGAAGAAACATGGTTACTGCACGAAGGTGAGTAACTTCTTCTTCTTCGAGTGGTCCCCGTGGGTGCTCCACTGTTGGTGACTACACAGCAATACTCGTCTGCGCTACGGAGCCAGATTTACTGTTACAGGTGAGGACTGCTGAGACCACTGCTGAGTCCCCTGCTAGCTGACGTGCAATTGCGTAATGTTGTGTAAATGTAGTGTCAGATGACCACGCTGCGGCTCTACAGATGTCCATCAACGGGACTCCTTTGACGAATGCTGCTGAAGTGGCAGTTGCTCTTGTAGAGTGTACCCTAGGGCGAGACTGGAGTGGTCTTTTTCGGATATTGTGGCACATGGTAATTCACTGAACTATAAGGTTCGAAATACGTTGGCTGGAAAGAGGACAGCCCTTGGAACGGCCAGAGTAAGATACTATGAGGCGGTCCGTCTTACGCCACTCCCGAGTTCTGTGGATGTAGAAAGGTAAGGCTTGACGTACGTCAAGGGTATGTAGCAAAGCTTCCCGAGAGGATGGGTGAGGCTTCGGATAGAAGGAGGACAACACAATAGGCTCATTAATATGGAACTCTGAACAAACTTTAGGAAGAAAGGCAGGGTGTAGTCTTAAGACAACTGAGTTTTGGGTAAAAATTGTAAATGGTGGGTTAGCCATAAGCGCAGCCAGCTCACTGACTCTCCGTGCTGATGTGACTGCTAGGAGAAAGAGGACCTTCACTGTCATTATTTGAAGGGAGATTGAGGCGAGGGGTTCGAACGGATGGTGCATGAGAGTGTCCAATATTAGGTCAAGATTCCAAGAAGGAGGTGGTGGCCTTCGAGGAGGGTTAAGATTAGTTAAACCCTTGAAGAATCTTTTCATGATAGGGTTAGCAAATACTGAAGTACCGTCCACAGAGTGGTGAAAGGCACTAATTACAGATAAATGTACTTTCAGACAGGACAGTGCAAGACCCGACTGATGTAGATGTAACAAGTAGTGAAGAATGAAATGTAGTCGTGACTTCTCGGGAGTGATGTCGCGCTGGGAGCACCATAGAGAAAATCAATGCCACTTTGACAGGTAGGTCATGCGCGTGGATTGTCTCCTGCTATGCATCAGTACGTGCTTGACTTGATGTGAGCAAAGGTGTTCCGATTCCATGAACCAGACAAAAGCCAAGCCGTCAGGTGCAAAGTGTCCAGTTTGGGGTGAAGTAGGCGACCGTGGTTCTGGTAAAGGAGGTCTGGAAGGGGGAGAAGGAGGAAGGGAGGCTTCACCGACATTAGATGTAGGAAGGGAAACCAAGGCTGTCTCGCCCATGCTGGTGCAACGAGGATCACTAGTGCCCGGTCTGCCCTGATCTTCTCCAACACTGAGGTATAAGCGGGGTTGGAGGAAATGCGTACATCAACTGAGCCTTCCAACTGGTTAGGAATGCGTCTCCCAGTGATTTCCTCCCCATGCCTGCCCTGGAACAAAAGAGGCGACATTTGGCATTGTTCTTTGTGGCGAACAAATCTACTCGGGGAGTCCCCAACCGATGGAAGATTTGGTGAAGAACATCTAACCGCAATTCCCACTCGTGATCGTGGGGAAATGTTCTGCTGAGACTGTTCGCTATGGTATTGTTGATGCCTGGTAAGTATGACGTGATTAGGTTGATGTTGTTTGTTAAGCACCAATTCCACAATTGTATCGCTTCGGCACAAAGGGATCGTGATCTCGCTCCCCCTTGCCTGTTTATATAAAACATCGTAGCTACATTGTCTGTAAGAATTCTGACAGATGCACCTGATATGAAGTGTTTGAAGTGGTTGCAAGCGAGACGCACGGCCCTGAGTGCTAGTAAATTTATATGGAGTACTCTTTCCGGAGTGGACCATATGCCCTGAGTTGTCATGCCGTTCATGTGAGCCCCCCACCCTAGGAGGGATGCATCCGTCGTTATCTGGAAAGAAGGTTGAGGACAACGGAATGGAATGCCTGCCATTAAGTTCTGTGATTTGGTCCACTACAGCAGGGAAAAACGGACCTGAGGTGGAGGAGTAACCAGTTTGTGGATGTCGTGTTTTGCTAGAATGTAAACTGACGCTATCCAATGTTGTAGGCATCGGAAATGAAGACGGGCGTGCATGACCACGAATGTGATCGCAGCCATATGACCCATAAGCCGAAGACAAGTGTAAATCGGTACGATGGGAGCTTGTTGGAGAATTGCAATCAGGTCTTGTATAGCATGGAACCGCTCAATTGGCAAGTACGCTCTCGCAGTGATAGAATCTAGTCTGGCTCCTATGAAGTTTATGACCTGAGTGGGCTCTGCCGTGGACTTCTGCTCGTTGACAATGAGTCCGAGGGAGTTGAAAGTGCGCCTGACCATTGAGACCATGTGAAATGCCTCGTTTTAGTTCTCGCCTTTATCAGACAATCATCTAGGTACGGGAAGATAATAATGGCTTTGCGGCGTAAATGGGCAGCCACCACAGATAACGTCTTGGAGAAGACTCTTGGGGACGAAGCCAAGCCGAACGGGAGAACGCGGTATTGAAAATGAGTGTCGCCAGCCACAAAGCGGAGGAACTGACGGTGAACCGGGTGAATGGTGATATGGAAATAAGCATCCTGCAAGTCGAGGGCTGCAAACCAGTCTGCATTGTCGAGTGCTGGGATTATGGACGTGAGAGTAGTCATTTTGAAGTGTTGTTTCCGAAGGTATTGGTTCAGTCTTCACAGATCCAAAATGGGCCTCCATCCTCCTGTTTTCTTCTGCGTCAAAAAGTAACGGGAATAAAACCCTTTTCCCCTGAACTGTAACGGTACCATCTCTCCAGCTCCTATTTCGAGTAAACGGTGTACTTCTTGTTTCAGAAGATCTTCGTGAGATGGGTCCCTGAAGTGGACGGGTTGGTGGAGAGGGAGGAGGAATGGAAGTAAACGGGATCGCGAAACCGGACCTGACGACCTCTAAGACCCATTGATCCGTAGTTATTTCAGCCCATCAGTGGTAAAAGGGCCGTAATCTGTGATGAAATAGAGGATGGTCCTGGGTGGTTGGTTTGACAATGGCAAGTGGTTCACAGACTTCGACGGAGGAGTCAAATTTGCTGCTTCTGGCCTGGTTGAGCGGTCATGCGTGACGGTTGGGCACGTTTGCGCTGCACTCTTTGTTTCTGTCTAGGCTGGTCAAAGGGACATCGTTGCTGCCTATGGTATTGGAAATCGTACCGCCTTTGATACGGGTAATATCTCTTCCTCCTGTACGGAGGGGTATACATGCCCAGAGTGCGTAGTGTAGTTCGGGAGTCTTTACCCGAATGGAGGACTTGGTCTGTCTTTTCAGCAAATAGCTTACGCTTCTCGAAGGGAAGGTCCTCCACTTAGTTCTGAAGTCCCCTTGGAACTGCCGCTGCAGCAAGCCATGACGATCGTCGCAAGGCAACAGCCATTGCCATAGCTCGTGCTGATGTGTCGGCTACGTCCATAGCGATCTGCAGACCGGCTCTCGCTGCATTGTAGCCCTCTTGAACGATGGCTTTAAATGTGGTCTTTTTGGAGTCAGGGAGGTACTGGAGTAAGTCTGTCAATTTTGAACAGTTATCAAAACTATGATTTGATAGCAGCGCAGAGTAATTTGCTATATGAAGGAGTAGCGTAGCAGGCGAATACACTTTCCTTCCAAAAATGTCAAGCTTCTTAGTGTCCCTGTCACCAGCCGTATTTCTATATTGGGGCATTTTAGACCTGTGCTGAGCAGCATCAACCATCAAAGAATTTGGCTGTGGGTGGTTAAACAAGAATTCTAATCCCTTCGAGGGAACAAAGTACCGCTTGTCTGCTCGCTTGTTTGTTGGCAGGATCAAGGTTGGTGTCTGCCAGATCTCCTCCGCAGATTCCATAATCGCTTCATCGATGAGTATTGCCATTTTCACCCTTTGTTGCGGTTGTAGGTTTTTGAGCAGCTTATACTGTTTGGTTTGTATCTCTGCCAATTGTACTTGCTGGGACTCTGCAACACATTTGAATAACTCCTGAAAGTGTTTCAGGTCGTCAGGGGGGCGACATAGCGCCTGGGAATACTGCTTCGTCCGGTGATGAAGACAATTGGTCGGTTGGCGATGTTTGTGGCTCCGGCTCCTCTGGGTCAGACAGTTGCCCTTCCTCAGGTTCCGAGACTTGAGCTTGTGCGTCCCTGGTCGGTTCAGATGGCGGTGGAGGCTGATCCACTGGGTGGGATGCAACCTGGGGAGTTACGCTTTGAGGTGAACGACAAGCGCAAGATGAGCGCGAATACACATGATGCAAGAGTGCCTCGAGTAGTAATGAGGTCTGTGATGATAGCCGCAATCATGTCGGATCTAGCAGGCGAGGAATGGCACGAAGACGTCCTGCTACCATGGCGATGGTGACAAGGTGAGTACAGGGATCTATTTGGTGAGTAAGGCCCATAATAAGATCTCTTTGATGGAGACCGGGATCATCTGTCCCAATATCCCGAACAGTGTCACCTTGCGTCTGTAGCCGGAGAGATTGTGCATCTCAGAGGGCTGTAATATCGACGACTAACCAGCAATAGACAGCTGGGTGGAGACGGTGCTGGGGAGAAGATAGGTGAAGGCGAGACCGATATGTGCCGTGCCATAGATTTCTGGGCTGCCTTCGTGGGCACTGAGGAGACATGCAGTGCCAACGATCATTGTCTGGAAGCTTCTCCCTCGGACGGTGCCGAGGTGCGCTGCACGGTGGCGGTTCCGGAACATGCAGTGCCTTGCCAGGGTCAGAGGTGCGCGGAGCCCTGGTAGGTGCTGGAGTGTGTGGAACCGTGTAAGGCGCCATGATGCGCTTCGCTATGGTGGTTGGTGCGGAAGCAGACTTTGAAGAGCGTAGACTGACTGTCCGTGGTGCTGAATCAAGCGGAGTGAGAACCGAAGCCGAGGGACTTGGTGAACGTCCGGGCATCAGAGGAGGTGATGCTATTGATGGTGCTGGAGATTGCAGTGACGGAGAGAGGTCCTTAGTGCCCTTGTGCACTGGTGACAGCGACGGTGCCGGCGATCTCGGGGCCAGGAGCTTCAGTGCCAGAGCAGCGGCCTTCACCAGCTTCTGAAGAGCACCAGAGGCCCCGGGCTTATTTCCCTTGCTGATTCGAGTCTCAGAAACAGCAGGGAGAGATCGCGCAGGGGACAGCCCGACCTTCTTGGCGGCTGTAGACGGCGGGGGAGAAGCTGCCCGCTTATGCGTCCTAGAAGGTTCAGAAGAGGGTCGTGGAGAGGGAGTTGTTGGTTGAAGCGCCTTATCAAGGGACATCATTTTTAGGCACATCTCCCTATCTCTTCGGGCCCTGGCCGTTAATTTTGTGCAGTGAACGCACTTTTGCGGAACATGCGTTTCGCCGAGGCAGCAGATGCATGCGGCATGCCCGTTGGATGCGGGCATGGTCTCTCGACATTCCGAGCATTTTTTAAAACCTGGGGAGCCAGGCATTGTGAATCTAACTCTGTAAACTAACGAACAAAGTTCTAACTAAATAACAGAGAGAAATTTTTTTTTTTTAAAAAAAACAACAAGAACGTTCTAACAGCTACACTAAATACTAACACTAAACTACGACTAATCTAACTATTTTGTACAGTAATAGATCGCTTCTCTGGAGAGACGTTGCACTCTGCCTTCTACCGAAGACAGTTGAGAGGAACTGGCGGGAGCCGGACCTCGCGAGACAAAAGGGCACGAACGGCGCGTGGCGCTTACCGAGCATGTGTGGTCCAGCCAACTACGGCTAAGAAAAATCTCCAACCTGCGGCGCCGGGACAAGCCCGACACCAACAGTGGAGCACCCACGGGGACCACTAGAAGAAGAAGTGTGTGGAATGACGATGGCTCCTCCTGGAAATATAGGAGTCCCGATCCGAGTCCAAGACTGAGCCCGACCTTGATGACCAAGGGGGAGCTGGTCCCAAATGGCACAGGGGAATGGTACTGAGGGGAACGGTCCTGGGAAGAGCAGCAGTCCCAAAGAGAAGGATGCTGAGGCGATGTGGACTGTTGCCAACCATGGCAGGTTTGCTCTGGAATGGCACTGCTGTGCCGGTCGAGGCAGGTCTACCGGTCACTCTTGGAGATGGGGAGTGCTGGGCCATCATTTCTAAGAGGTCCCATGCCACTTCAAAAGTCTCAGTGGTGGATGGCATGTCCAAACACCCTTTTTGACTACCACATGTTGAGGGAATCCAGAGGCACCAGATTCGACAGCTCCTCTGGTGGTGTTGGAATCAAGGGTGCCGGCTGGTCCATAGGCACCGCAGAGTGTCCTGGGATAGGATGCACTCCTTTGGCCTGGGTGAGTGACCTCCCTTGTGCTGGCTGCTTCTTATGATGCAGCACCAGAGAATGTGAACAGTGCTGCAAAGACGTCCCTGCAGATCTTGATCCCGGAGAGTACTGGCGGGGAAGGGTCTTGGAAGACCATTCCTTTTTGTGCCGTGACATCCCGCACTGAAGAAGGAGCGCTGCGCATCAAAGAAGGTGATTTCAGTGCCGGTGCCAGCTGCACAGGCTGTGGATGTAGGGTTGACTCCACCAGGAAGAGTTTGAGTCTGAAGTCCCTTTCTTTTTTGTTTCTGAAACCAAAACCCCTACAAAACTTGCACTTTTCTGTTTGATGTCCTTCTTCCAAACACTTAAGGCAAGAGGAGTCCCGGAGGCATAGGCTTCTGACAAGAAACACACAGTTTGAAACCCTGGGATAGGGATGTAAAAGTTTAACCAGATAACCAATAAGCTGATGCTTATCCGTTCCTGTTAACAGTTCAACCCCTGCAGCACTGGCAATCTGAGGCGCCAGCGGCACCAGAAGCCTAGTTAACAGCGTAACCAATAGAATTGTAATCAGTTACATGGTTAGTACTTTTTAACCCTTTTTACATCTCTACCCTGAGACCAAGGCACGCCCTGGCCCCAAGAGCGTAGAGGACCGGATTACTCCCCTCTAGCTAAAGATAACACTAACTAGAACGAATACTACAGTTCTATTTACAATGATTTACACTAGAAAAGCTAAGTGACAGGAAAAACACCCCAAGCAAGAGAAGTTGAAAGCTCCAACCATAGTCACTGGTGGTAAGAAGGAACTGAGCGGGAAGAGAGTTGGCAATGTTCTATAAACATGCCATAATGGGGTGCCACTCCAGGAGGATCCACAGCCAACCAACTGATACTGCTAGGGGACAAACCTTCCGGCGACTGTGCATGCACACACCTGGAATGGACAGGAGCAATCACTCAAAGAACAGCAAGTACTTTTAATGGTTTCTTTGGGACACTAAGAGAAATAGCAATAAAACCCAAACACTAACAACAGAAATGCATTAAAAATAGTTTATCTTTTCCTGCCTTACCTTTTTTCACCTCTGTGTTCAAATTTGACTCTGATATCATTCTGTAATGAAAAAAATTAATTATATATATATAAAAAAGTCATACTAGAAACCATTATAAATTATTAGCTGGTGCTGGTGACAAATCCTTACTCAGAAAACCATAAAAATGTATTTAACATTCTCAGACATTTTGTTTAATCTTCAGAGGGCCCATAAGGTTTCTAGGTTACTGAACATTCTAGCAGAAAAACAACACATGCAAGTGGAAGACTATTTCTTCTGCTAGGGAATCATATGACATGTCCAGAAATCCATGAGGATCCAAAGGATGATTTTGAAGTAAACTAAACTTGTGAGAGAAAAAACATACTAAATACAGACAGTGTCATATAATGCTTTAGTGATATCCAATTAAATATGAAATTGATAAACAGCAAAAAAAGTTTTCTTGACTTAATGTCTGGAATCCAACTCAAGTAGCCCATGAGATTACATAGTTTAGTGTTTTAAAATATGTTATTCTCCTCTTCTGGAGCACTGTACATTCAGACTCATAACTGAAGTACTTAGTGTTACAGATGGAAGGATACAAAAAATAGTCTCCCTAAACTTCTGGTTGCATAAGCATTTCCTTTATTGCACTAACTCACTATCCACAGCTTTCACCTTCAGGAGGTGAATAATTTAGAAGCTCTTTGAACCTCCTAAAGGCACACAGAAGCTCTTATTCTCCTGTCTAAACAGTGAGAAATTTCTTTATTCCCCAGTCGCAGTGCTTGTGCACCTTATAAAGTGCTCAAGGAGTAAAGGAGGGGGTTGGTCATTTTCCAAATTGTGCAGAAAAGAAGCTCTTTCTTGCAGCTCCCTACTGCAAACAGTCTAACATACATGAGACTGAACATTCTGATGATGTCCAGCCAATAATTCATTTTTATGACATTTACTAGCCCTACTACCAATTTTTGAGGACAAGTATGCTCAAGTCAGTATTTTCCCACATATGCAGAAAGTACTGTTTCGGACAAAGTCCAGAGCAGACAGAGCTCTTCATCACTGTTGTTTGTAAAAATGGGAACATGTACATTGTCACAAAGCAGGGTCTTGGTGCTCTGTTTTTCTGCTATTTTTTATTCTACTTTTTATATTTGTTTTATTATACTATATGAAAAAATAATATTATTGCCTACAATGGTAATGCAAAATTCCACGCTTTAGAATATCACCATTTTATCACTCAAACGGAACACATGAAGGCTATAAAATGTCAAACCCTTATGAATATTTATAGATTCCAAGGGCAGAAAGGACCCATGTATACCACAGGTCAGACAACTTGCAAAACAATTTCCAAAACCAAACAATTGATTTAAAAATTGCCAGTGGAGGAGAATCACAACCCTTGGTAAATTGTTCCAATGGTTAATTACTCTTAACATCACAAATTTATACCCCGTTTTCAGTCTTACTCTAGCTTCAACTTCCAGTTGTTGGATCACTTTATATCTTTCGCTGCTAAACTGAAGAACCCATTATGAAATATTTGTTTCCCATGAAGAGATACAGACTAATCAAGTCACTCCCTAACCTTCCCTTTGCTAAGCTAAAGAGAGTGAGCTCTCTGAGTATCACTACAAGCCGTCTTTTCTAATCCTCTAATCATTCTCTTTGCTCTTCTGAATGCTCTCCAGTTTTTCAGCATCCTTCTTGTACTGTGGGTAGCAGAACTCGAAAAACAATTCCAGTAGGGTCACATCAACTGATACCTTTTTAAATAAGATAACTCGTTTAACAGGACCTATTTTCCCTAAATGCATGTGATTTGCATTAATTATATTAATCTTCAATAACTGTTTATTGAGTCCCATACTAGCCACTCCATTATCTTGCCGAGGATCAAGGTCAGTCTGTCAGGCCTATAATTTTCCTGGGTCATCCCATTTACCCTTTTTAAAAACTGGCACAAAACTAGCGCTCTTTTACTTTTCTGGGACTTCTTAAGCACTTCAAGTCTTATAAATGGTCAGTTTTCAGAATAGAGAGAGGTAACAAGTGGTGTCCCACAAGGGTCCGTACTGGGACCAATCCTATTTATAAATGATCTGGAGAAAGGTATAAACAGTGAAGTGGCAAAATTTGCAGATGATACTAAACTGCTCAAGATAACTAAGACCAAAGCAGACTGTGAAGAGCTTCAAAAGGATCTCACAAAACTAGCTGACTGGGCAACAAAATGGCCAATGAATTTTAATGTTGATACATACAAAGTAATGCACATTGGAAAAAATAATCCCACCTACACATATAAAATGATGGGGACTAATTCAGCTATAATCACTCAAGAGAGATCTTGGAGTCATGGTAGATCGTTCTCTGAAAACATCCACTCAGTGTGCAGCAGTAGTCAAAAAAGCAAACTATATTGGGAATCATTAAAAAGGGGATAGAGAATAAGACAAAAAACATCTTATTACCCCTATATAAATCCATGGCATGCCCACATCTTGAATAGTGCTTACAGATGTGGTCGCCTCATCTCAAAAAGATATATTGGCATCGGAAAAGATTCAGAAAAGGCAACAAAAATGATAAGGGGTTTGGAACGGGTCCCATATGGAGATTAAAAAGTCTGGGACTTTTCAGCTTAGAAAAGAGGAGACTAAGGCAGGATATGATCGAGGTCTATAAAATCATGATGGGTATGGAGAAAGTGAACAAGGAAAAGTTATTTACTTGTTCTCATAACATAAGAACTAGAGGTCACCAAATGAAATTAATAGGTAGCATATTTTAAAACAAACAAAAACGTTTTTCTCAACGCAACACACAATCAACCTATGGAACTCCTTGCCAGAGGATGTTGTGTAGAGTAGGACTTTACCAGGGTTCAAAAAGAACTAGATAAATTCATGGAAGTTCAGTCCATTAATACTTATTAGCCAGAATGGGTAGGAATGGTGTCCCTAGCCTCTGTTTGTCCGGGGCTAGAAATGGATGACAAGAGATGGATCACTTGATTATCTGTTTCTTTTCACTCCCTATGGGGCATCTGGCATTGGCCACTGTCAGAAGACAGGATACTAGGCTCGATGGATCTTTGGTCTGACCCAGTATGGCCATTTTTATGTTCCTGAAAATCACCATTAATGGTCCTATGAGCTCCTGAGACAGCTCTTTTAAAATTATTGAATGCCAGTTATTTGGGTATGCAGATTTGAAAATGGCCAACTTTAACAGCCTCCAGAGATATTAGTGGAATGGAAAGACTTATTACCACATGATGAGACCAAAGCATATGTTTTTCCCCAAACACGGAACAGAAATATTTATTGAAAACATCTGATTTTTCTGCATTATTATTGATAGTTTTACCATTTCCATCAACTAATGGACCAATACTACTGTCAAGATTCTTTCTACTCCTATTGTAAAAACTTTTCATCTTTAATACAACACACACACTTTACAGCTGTTTTCAATTCCCTTCCAAACCAGGCCACGTTTTTAATCAGTACAGCCTTCTTCCTTCGTTATGTCTCTCAAGGCAGGTGTTAAGTGATTCCCAATCATCATTCACATTTTTTCTGATTACATTCTTTCTCCTAGGTAATTTGGCTCATAATTGTTTTCAGCTTAGTCAAATTGGCCCTGTTAAAGCATCAAGTACACATCTGGACTTTATTCTGCTTGCATATTATATACCAAGTCATGAAATCAAGTCATGATCACTTGTACCTAAGCTACCGATTAATTTTTAATTCTGTAATCAGTTCCTCTTCATCTGTTAGAACAAGGTATAATAAAGAATTACCCCCATGTTGGCTGAAACACTTTGAGGTAGGAAATTGTCATTTATAATGTTTAGGAATTTCAGGGCTGTTTTAATACTGGCAGCATGAGAACTCCAGCACATGTCACTCAGAAGTTTCCCACAATCACACAGCTCTTTTCCCTACACATTTTAAGTAGGTACATGAGGAGGTTGTCATCCTGTTCCCTAGTGTGATTGAGAGGTCTGTAGCAAAAACCAGCTAGCATCCAATCTTGTGCTTCATCTGTTAGGACATTGATCCATAAGCATTCAAGGTCATTTTCTACCAAGTTATCAATGACTCAGAAACAGATCATGCCATTTATGACAGAGTAAAACTCCTCCTCCCCTTTTGCCCATTCAATCCTTCCTAAATTAGTATAAACATTGATTTTAACATTCTAATTGCATGAATCAATGCATCAGATTTCAGTGATACCAGCTATATTACATTTATGCTCATAAATAGAGAATTCCAACCGCAATTCCTCATTTGTTACAAGTGAAATATCTAGGCTTTCAAATCCCTCTTCTTCCAAATACTGAAGATAAAACAGATTAATACACAGACAAATGCAAAAATTCAAATGTCTTGACAGACCACCAGTTCAGGGCCTAATCCAATAAACACCATTTAATTCTATGGGATTATTATCCTGGGCAATAGTATTCACTTGCCCTAATACATGTGCAGAGAAAGTGACCTGCTGTACAAAGGTGAAGAATCTTTTGCTTTTTTACGAAGCTCGCAGAAGACCTGATTTTTTTCAAAATAAATATAAAATTAGAATATTCTGACTAAAATCCTTCCCCTCATCCAATTGTTCAGCTTTATCAATTTTCTTTTGAAAAAAAAAAATCACAATCTCCATTACCTCTCCAGGTGCCCAGAGTGTCTCTGGACAAAACAGAGTTCATAAGACCCGGTATTTCTAAAGTAAAACAGAAGGAACAAAATTTCATATCTTCCCTATATATTTCTCCCACTGTAGTCGTCCTTTAAAATTACAGTCTCAATAACTGGATAGTGCAATTCAGATGTAGGAGAATAAATATGGTCTGGGGAAACAATTCAAAGAAAGGATGGTAGCAAACCTTACTTTTGAAATACAAATCCTAAAAAAAGTAAGGAAAAAAAAAGACTGAGATCCAAACAAAGTGTGATTGTGACAATTACTATAATGGTCGGTCTTCAAAAATTCAATTGGGGGTCAAAAGGTAATGCTTTAACTTTACCAGACACAGTGTTCATGTGTTCAGAATGTGTCCTAAAACATTCATTTTTGCAACTAATTCCAAAAATATGCAGCAGCCACAGGGGATTAGAATAGGGCTGCCAGGTATCCAGTTTTCGCCCAGACAGTCCGGTAATTGCATCTTCTGTCCGGTATAAAACCCAGAAAAATACCTGACATGTAAAATGTCCGTTATTTTCTGTTTTTCTTGGACGGAAGGCCAGTGGGGACATTCTTCCCCTGCCATGTCTGGCGGGGGAGCATGGGAATTTAAAGGTGCAGCGATTTTTTTTTTCTTTTTTGCTCAACAAGTTTGGTCTCCCTTTCTTTTGTTTGTTTTGCTCAACCAATTTCCCTCTCTCCCCCTCCCTCCCCATGTTCAGGATTTTTTGTGAAAGTATTTGGCAACCCTAGATTAGAATCACTCATTTAACACTGCCTTTGCTCTTGCAAGTGAAAATATTATAGAAATCACAGTACAATATACATGGTTCACTGCATTTACACAAGAATGCTGAAAAAACTTACCTGTTTTTTTGGTGATGATGATTTTGGTTTTCCTGTTTCTTGCACTGGCAATGCAGGACGACTAGCCTTATGAAGAACAGCCAAATCCTGCATGATTGAATTCAAAGCTTGCTGCTCATCTGTTTGGGATTGGGGTGGGGGGAGAGACACACCAAAAAAGGACATTTAGAAGTTAAAATCATTATTTAACTTGAAAGTTGCATTTAAAAACTGACTAGAAAAGTAAATGTTTGCTAATCTCTTAAAAAAAGGATACACATATACACCACAATTAACTTAATAAAAAATAAATGATCCAGCAGCTAGCATTTTGCAATTACAGAAACATTCTTCATTTAATTTGTTTCCAGGAAGTAACATCATAAGCAGGACTTAAGGAAATGAACAACTTTTATTGTTAAAAGTTCCTAACTTTAAATTTTTGAGAAAAAATTAAAAGCAGCTTCCTAACAAATTAGGACTGACAATTCAATTCACCTTGACCCAATTGCAGACTGTATAACTAGGCAAAAGGTTTTAGAGGCTGTTTCATGTGAAACTCTTTGAAAAATGTGTGAGAAAAAAATGAGACCCTCAATTTGAAAAGATGCACTCTTAGGGTAGTATTTGTTTGAAGCACAGAAAGGCCAAAGTTAAGACTTTACTCTGGGTATCATTCTTACCCAACCTAAACCAGAAGAACTCCAGCATACCAAACAAGCAACACACTGGAACTCTAATTAGAAGAGACCTTTGCTACTGAACACTTGCTGATTGCACTTGAAGTAGCTTTTTATATTACATTCTCTCTTTGAGCACTGCATCATTCTTAGGCAAAGGGGGGCAAATGAGAGTTCAAAGACAAAAGGGGTAACCTTACTATGTTTGAGCGAAGGGACAGATAGAAGCTAGTCTGGCTGGCAATGGGGCAACCACATGACTTTGGCTTACTCGAGCAGTGTGCAAGGATAAATGTACACTTGGAAGTGTAAAAAAAAATATCCCACTACTCACGCAAAAAAATATTAAAACAGTGAGATAATGAAGAATTCCACTCTGGATTTTCTCCATGTTGAACTAATTAGCTAACTTCAGGACAAATTCTACAGAAAAATTCATTTAAATAGGTGGTGAGGAGCTCCCACGAGAATCTGGAGAACTGCTTCAATGGACTATGTATGTAAATGACTTTATATTCCATATGACTAAAGCCATTTGGACAGCAAGGAAAGCCCAGGAGATTGCTAGAAGGGAGAGAACAGTTGCATATATTAAAACTTGGTTATTCTTGGAAATTCATGTTTTATATGTGAATAACCCTTCTTTGAGGACAATACAAAGTCAAACAACTGTATTAATGACCCCATCAGTCCTTCAGAACAAGAATCAGCTGAGTTTCCAATGTTTTAATATAATATCATTCACTGTAGTCAGCCCTGTAGAAGAACTCTATTAGGTTATCAGAGTTAAATATTAATAGATGCATTGGTTCTATGCATAAATGAATGCCAGGTTCAAAGATTCAGTTTTATGACCCTTAGCAAGCATTCTTGTGAAATGCAATTTTGTTATAGTGTTAATTTTGCAGAAGGAGGAAGCAAGTTAGAATAACATGTTCTCACTTGAAGAGGTTTCAGAGCTAAGTCAAATGTCACCCACAAACATGAACAGTAAATCCACAACTACAGGATTTGCAACGGATACTGTTCATTTATGCCATCACCACACAACACAAGGAAAGGAATAGCTATGGATAACAGTGCATCTATGTTGACATAGCTAACATCTTTTTGAAAATAACTTGTACTGAGATTTACAGCAGCTTAACATTTCACTGTCACAGCCTTTCTAGGGAAGCTGTGGCTCATGTTGAACGCTAAAAAAGGTTGAAAAGAATTAAATACAAACTTGCATAATGTATAAACAACCGTTTAATATAAATTGGAAAATAATGCAGCTCTTTTTTAATTATCCAAAGACCTTTAGCCATGAATGCCTAAAACTTAGTTAGACAAGGTAGATATGGCAATATCTGGTACTAGATCAATTTCTGTTGATGGAAGGGACACCTTTTTGAGAGTCACAGAGGTCTAGGTAAATCATCTTTATTATTACTCATGATCAAACTGAACTCAAAAATAGAAATCAAGTTATGGGAAATTCAAATATAGTATTTATTTAAAGGTAACCTACAGGGCTGCGCCCACTGCTCGCTAACCTCCCTCCCGCCTCCCCAGAGCACTGGGGAAGGGGGAGACTGCACAGTTCCTGCCCCCCTGGAGGACCGGGGATGGGGGGGAAGGCCGTGTGGCTCTGTCCCCTCGGAGCACCTGAGAGGGGTAGGCCACGTGGCTCCAGGCTCCCTTCCTGGAGCATCAGGGAGGAAGGAAGCTATGTGGCTCCTGCTCCCCCCGCCCCTCCCCCCCAGAGCACGGAGGAGGGGGAGGTCACAGGGCTCACACACACACCCCGAGCACCAGGGAGGGGGAAGGACGCGCCGCTCTGGCACCCCCTTCTTGAGCACTAGGGAGGGGGGAGGCTGTGCAGCTCCCACCCACACCTCCAAGCACAGGGGAGGGGAGGAAGGCCACGTGGCTCCTGTCCCCCCACCCCCCGCACTAGGACAGGGGAGGCCATGCAGCTTGGCCCAGAGCACCGGGAAGAGAGGGAGGGAAGGACACCGAGCAGCTAAGGGGGAAGGGGCTGCGGCACACAGAGTGACGTACTAATGTCACTGTCATTTATTTATTTTTTATACATATATCTATCAGCGGTTCCCAACCTTTTCCAGATGGGGACCCATTGTGACAATTCAGGAAGACTTGGTGACCCAGGGCAATTCAAAAAATGTGTGAATGATTCTTAAGAGCCACCTAGGGAGACACCTGGCGACCCTTTTGAAGTGTAATGGCGACTCATATTTGGGTCCCAACCCATAGGTTGGGAAACCCTGATTGATAGATAGATAAAATTATATACAGACAGACAGAGACGGGGAGGATGGGGAGGACACTGGCAAATTCCAAAAATACCATAGCCTGTCTTTTATACTGCAAGGCTTGCCATATAGTATTGTATCAAAGTCCCATATTATTGCAGTAACACTACAATTGTAAATGTTGGCAGACTCAGCACACAACTAAAGATGTTAAAAATGTACCTATCATTAGCCAATAGCAGTAATGAGCTATCCATGAGTTTGTGTGGGATGAGGGTGTTCATTTGATATATTTGAACTAGATATAAAACATCTACAGTCTTTACACTAAAAAAAGCTACATGTAGATGAGCTTTGCACTCCTAGAATTAGGAGCATTCGAAATTTTATTTAAAATGAAAAAAATTAATTCACTCTCACTTTTCAAAGAAGCTCCTCCACCTCATTTTGTTAGTAATGAGCAATGGAAAACACTTTTACACTAATAATATTTTTGTATTTGCATCACTCCAGTTTAACAAAAACACCCCTAGACATTATCACTCCAAACAATTCAACTACCAGGCTTCCCAAAATGTATCTCTTTATAAAGAAAGGAATCGAGGGAGGCTCCACAGGACGAAGGTGGAGACCAAGCAATCTCTCCGGAACACTCCATTTGTTACAAAAGACCAACGTATTATAGAGGAAAACATCGAGAGTTATTTTAATTCTGTATTTCTATACGCCCATTTCCATAGTTCTCCCTGGATACAACCATTGAAGGGACACTGTCAAAATAAGCAGGTCAAAAGTTGTACTTGGAGCTAACAGTGAAAATCTGCATTTGTAACAATGGTATAATGCCAATAAAAATTTTCTACCAAGGGAAAAATTAAGAGCAGATCAGCATCTTACTGCAATACTGTCAAGCAAGCCAACTGATGCACTTTTGGTCTTCACTATGATTTATGATGGAGTTTATGATGAAAAACATGGACCTGGATCAAGAGATTTGACGCGCATCAGTGATGTGTTTAGTCAGCTCCCAAACTACTGTATGTCATCTACCATGGAAGATGATGGAGGCATTACAGCTTCACCGGGATGACAATACAATTGTGTGAGAAGTCACCTCCTTGTCAGCCTTCATTCCGTGCTCCTTAAAGGTCTCTGCCAGTGGTTCTAGTTGAGACAGTGGAAGTAGAGGACAAATCTGCCTGCCTATGTACCCTATGACGACGACTCAGGGCCCTTATGAAATACTGGGGAGAATGGACTCAGGGGTCCCAACAAGGCTACTGTGTGAATACAGAGAAGACAGGAGGAGGCATCCACCATTGATCACATCAGATGCACATGGGTCAACATTTTCTGTGCTCGATCATCTGAGAGTGGGTAGGAAAATGACGTCTCGGAGAATAAACAGGAGAATGTGCTACTGAAATCTGAGTATCATTCTCAACATAATCAAGGGTTGGTGGTAACAGTTCATGCTGAATGGCTGGAGTCAGTAAACAAGGTGGTCTCAACTAAAAAAACTGGAGTAAGCAATCAAGAGAATCTCTGTGTGGAGAGCTGTCCAGTACCAGCAAGTAACAAGGATTCTAACTCACAAGAGAACACAGAGGGAACAGCAGGACAGATACATAGGAGCCAGTTTAATAAGATCTGATGGAGGATGGCTTTAATAGCAAGACAGGAACTCATGTTGAGTGTCTGCACGCTGTGCATGTCAAATACTTGATAGGAGGTCATCCAGGGATAGACTCGGGCAGTATCAATGAAGAGGTATGAATTGATGGTATAGGTACCAGGGATACAGATGGGTCTAATGGTGCAGACCTCTGACAAAATTTCTACATTGGGTATGGCCAAATATAGTTGAAGAAGTCCTCAGTACAGAGTCCCATTCCATAGTACGTCTCAAAGGATATTTTAGATGTCGTCAGGGTACTAGAGCCACTCAGTGCTTTCATGAATTCCACCTGGGACCTCAGATCTCCAGAGCCTTCTTCTCAGTGACGATCAAGACATCTAGTATATCTACTTTTCTTACACAGATTTAGATGCTCTCTGTACTGCAGACATCAATATAGGTGCTGCCTCCCCTGAACCTTTCTGTCTCCAAGAGGATGAGTGGACAGAGTAGCAGTGCTTGGAGCCTTCAAAGCTCTTGCTGACCAGGATCCTGAAGTGAATAAGGCATGAAGAGTACTCATGTGTGCCTGTGTGCCTAGGGGTTCTCAAAGCCTTGGTCAGAAGCTAGTCCTAGGACTTACTCCCTCATCAATAATTTGAATTTCATCTCCCTGTTTTTCCAAGATCTGCTTTTGACGGAGGAACATATTTTACACTTGCAGAGGTGGGGGGATTCTCCCAAATATATCACAGGAACCAAGAATGGCAGACACTGAATGGGACAGCTTGCTGGTTGAAGAGACTCTGCTTACAGCTTGGGGGGATCATGTCATCTACTCCAAAGCAGAAGCTCAGAATCAACCCTCAACCAGGGAAAATGAACAGAAGGGGAACAACAAACTATTAAACTAAAACTATATTAGACATGGTTTGAGTAAAGTCAGCATGGTCAACGTTCTGCCCACACTGAAGGGAGTCAAGAAGGAATGGAGGGCAGTTTACCTGTGCAGCCCTATGTGTCCTTAGTAAGGAGCACAAAGATGACTAAGGTGCTAGCGCAAGCCAAACAGATACTGTTCTTGAAAAATCTCCCATGATCCTAAAGCGGAGCACCCATGGGGACACTACTCAAAGAAGTATAGCCACACAAAGCCTAAAAGGGTAAATTAGACAATTTAACTTTAGGCTGCACCCGGAGCAAACATAAGGAGTTTTAGGGCCTAACTGCAGATGAAGTCCAACTTGGGGGGAGTGAAAGAAGAGAGCTGCGCAGGTCTACACAGAAAGGACATTGGTAGGTGACCAAAGGGGAAAACTTCACATGTACTCCCTGATACAAAGGGGAAGAGCAAGAAGCTTCAATGGGCAGAGTACAAAGCAGTCTAGGGAAGGAGCAGTAAGGGTTGGGAGAGTAAAACCGCAGAGCTGCTGGGTTGAGGATCCCTGGACTGGAAAACAAGTGTACGGAGTGACCCAGGTTCCCTACAAGCCACTGGAGGATTGGCACACACTGGGCAGTTTAACCTAAAAGGCTTGCAAAATACCCCAGAAGTGGGTAGAATTATAATGTGACTGGATTGGAGGACTACTCTACTGCAGTTCCTGGGGCATGAGAGATTAGCTATGAAGGCTTCCAGTAGCATGGAGGAGATCAGACTCTCCCCTCCACCTTTGGAAATCCCCCCAGCTGCAGAAAACTTTCTGGCTGCAACCTTCAGATCTGGACTCTGAAAGTTGTGCATCCTTGGCACACTCTGCAGCTGGGGGCAGGAGGGGAGTGAAGGTTAGTCTGATCTGTCCCTCTGCATGGCCACTTTCAGAAAAAAGTAGTCCCATCCCTCCCCAGCCTGACAGACTAACAGCTGGAGCCAGGTGAATGGCAGGGGCACTACCACAGCGGATATCATACAAACTTCCACCTCCAGCATTCTCCCCCAGCTGCAGGAAACTCTGTGGCTGTTGCCTTCAGAGCCCAGCTCTTCAGGAAATGTAGAACCGAGGGTGGCAATCCTGCAAACACACTAACATCAGTTTTGCGACTCCCACGTCCTCCATCACCCGTTTAGGTCAGGAAGCTCATGGTTACAATACAGTGAAATTTCCAGATGTAAAATATCTGAAAACATTAAATTGAACAATTTTAAACTCCTTTGGCCATGAAACTGATCAAAATGGACTGTGAATTTGATAAGGGCCCTACTAAAAATGAAGACACATGTTATATGATAAAAATAAGAAATCTAAATTTTAGCTTGAGAACACTTAACTCCATTAAACATCAGATACGTGATTTGACAAAATTCCTGTACTTACAAATTTCAGTGTGTGCAGAAACAGGAGAAGAACTATATTCTTAAACAATCCTAGTACATTAATATTTTTAAAGAATCAAATTAGGACAAAAACTTGCACAAAAATAACTTCTTATAATTCCCAGATAAGTAATACGAGAGAGTTACGATTGAGAGTATGCATCAGTATTTTATGTTAAAATGGAGATGGTGTAATCATTTGAAAAGCTAAGCAACATAAACCCTAAAAATGAAAGTTAAATATAACAAAAAAAATCCAAATGCAGTTCAGAAATGCATAGTTTTCGCATCCACTGTCTTCACGTCACATTGTAATGAAAATAGCGAACAAATCTGCTTATGATTAAAGAATTTGAGTGTCTGTAGTCCCGGATTAGATTTAAATGATTTTTAAAGAAGGATTCCCCTCCCCTATGATTTCATTGCAGAGTGAATGCTATGTAATCTAACAGCACATTTCCATACATTTAAATTTAAAGAAATTGAAACTTTTCTATATCCAAAGAGGTAGGTGCTGTAATTTTGGGGGAAATTGCAATTTTTTTTTCATATACAAACTGTCTGAATACCTGCTTTAAGTGAAAACCTCAATTCAAATTTAACTATCAAAACCATGACATGCACTTTCATAACAATAAAGTGTAATTACATAAGTGGCCTTATTCTTTTCACTCGGAATTAAGCCAAAGTAACAGTTTAATTGGATTCCAGTTATAGGTAACTTACCCATCATGGCAGCCAGCCTGAAAACCTGAACTTCAGGGAAATGGCATTCCCATTAGCATTCTTTTATTTTCTGAAGAGAAAAACAATTAACACACAATTAGTGAAAAGATTAAGAGTAAAGGTTTAAAAATGTAAAGAAATCTACATGTGCAGTATAACTATTTTTACTAACGCCTAGATTTCTTGAGGGTTTTAAATCACGTCTGAAACTATGGAATTAAGTTTTAATCTAATGTAACCTCAACAACTACAATTTAAGGACCGAATTATTAATCTTCATTTCAGTTGCTACTAGCACATCAACATATGGATGTGAAAGCTGAAAATCTACTAGAGCAGTGGTCCCCAAACTTTTCATGTTGTACCCCCATTACTCCTGTCCACAATCCCAGCTGGGAGCAGGACCATGACTTGGGGCGGGTTGGGAGCGACAAACAGTAAGGGGGCTGAGGCTAGGGCCACAGCTGGGTATGGGAGCAAGCCAAATGCTAGGAGAGAAGTTGCACTCAGGGGTCAAGGCAGGAAGTTGAGACACAGCTGGGAGCTAAGCATGGAAGCAGAGCAGAACTGGGTGGCACTCCCTTCCCCACCCCTAGGGGGGACTGGCCCAGGCTCTGCCATACACCCGTGAATGTTACTTCATGCCCCCAAAGAGGGTCATGCCCCGCATTTTGAGGACCACTGCTCTAGAGGTATAGACAGCTATATAAATGTCAATGACAGCAAATGCCTTACGAAAATACTAGGCATTAAATAGAGTGAATTTATAACAAATGCCACAATTTGGCAGAAGGTTCAACAACCTATCTCCTCAAAGATCCTCCAAAACAGAATTATTCTGCTGGAAGAATTTGAAAAATATTTCACACACAGAAGCTCAACTTTGATCTTCCTGGATCTCCTCCCATAAAAGGTATGTGCTCCTCCACACAGTATTATAATCAAGACTTGAGACACAAAAAAAGTCAGAAAATTCATATTTATAGTTCACTTTAATTTGGACTCCAATGCACAAATACAATATTTTCAGAACAAATTTCTTAGCATGTACAATGTACTAATTTGCACAGCTATCAGGGGACTATTCAGACACATGTTTAAAGTCTCAGTTATAATAAAATATATTTTATTTCTCCAGTTTCTTTTAAAGATTATAAAGACTCACAATTTATAAGGAAAAATGAAAATAATCACTTAATATAAACATGTCTAGTCCGAAGCACTCAGACAAATGAAGCATGATAGCACTAGAACTCAGAGCCAAACTGTAATCCTTGTTATATGTGAAGAGGAAATCCTAAAAACATATAGGACTACCTTGACTTTCAAGAGTTGAAAAAGTTCCATATCAACTGTTGACAGAGAGAGAGAGAGAGAGAGAGAGAGTGTGTTCAGAATACCTCAGTTACTTTTCAGTCCAAAAGAAAAGTCAGAGTAAACCAAGATAGGCTAAAAATAATGTAAACAATCCATAAAAAGTTCAGGCAAAGTATGTAGCTTCAGTTTAAAGGTATAATTATGACTCTCTTAAACCACCCTAAGATCATGAGAAAAATCAGAACAGTACACCTTTCTCACTGCTTTGCAAAAGTGAGTACCATTTCACGCAATATAGGCAAGGACTACCTTTTTGATCTCTGTTTGTATATCACAAAGCACAACAGGATCCCATTCTTAGGTGCTACAGCAGGGGACAGCAAGTCCCAGCAGGAGTGCCACAAAGCAGCACCTGAGCTGGTTGAGTGGCACACGCAGCCTAACCTGCTGCCAGCACCCTCCCCTTTCCCTGGTAGCAAGGTTAGGCTGTGAGCACAGTGGCTGTGCGTTCGGAGGCTTCCCCAAACCGGCTGCGGTACACACTGCTGCCAGCGAGTCCCTGCTACCCCCTGCTCCGCCACCACACGCTGCATGGCCTTTCCCTCCCCCTGCAGGACTGCCTCTGTTGCACAGGGCCCCCGGTCCAGCCATGCCGCCGCTGTGAAGGGGGACCTCTGCACCTTGGAACTGCCAGCGAGCAGAATGGGTGGCAAAGCCGAATGGCTCACAGCTGGCTGAGCTGCCACAGCCTAAGCAGGGCCTCTGTCTGCGCTGGGGGGGGCACACTGGCCAGTGCTGTCCTTGGAGGCCCACAGCACTATCGCCTGGCTGGCCCGCCTGAAGCCAGAGCAGCTGTGGGAGCTGGCTAAGAGCCTGGAGCTTAAGGTGTTCTACAAAACCCACTAACCCTGAAACCCCAGAAAAGTAAATCTGGCCTATGGGAAGCCCTGAACCTAAGTCCTCCCTGTCCCTTCCCCATGTCCTGTGGGGCTGGAGCACCAGAGGAGTGAGGTGTCTCAGTTGGGGGCCACATCAGTGAGCATGGGAGTGGGGGGGAGGTTTGAGGTTTTTTCACTTCTCACTTGTGTAGTCCCCAACTGATTTTTCTGTGGATCAGTGGCTCCCAAACAAAAGTAGTTCCTTACTCCTGCCATAAATAAAGACAATTCTGAAACCTTTTGTGTTGGACAAATTAATATTTTACTTTATTTAAAATGAAGTTTGATAAAGTAACATAAGAAAGTTAAAAAGCTTAGTCTGTTTAATATTTTAAATTAAACCGTTCTCCCTAGCTGCAGCACTAGCAAAATGGCTCAGGGGTAATTATGTAATTAATGGGGAGTTTCCATGAGCAACTGGTGGTCCACTGAAAAGTTTGCACTGGGCCAGGTGGTCTATGGGGTGCATGTTGGAGAGAGCCCCTTCCCCACTCCCAGGAGAGCAGCACGGCCTAGGGCAGGATGGTTAAATCTTGGCATGCCACTTTGGAAAGGTTGCTGACCCCTGTGCTACAGTAATACAAATAAAGTAACAACAGACTTCAATAATGCAATACAACTGGCAAGCATATACACATTCTTCAACAAATAAAAACAGCCATACTAGGTCATACCGAAGATCCACCTCGCCCAGTAGCCTGTCTTCAGACAGTGGCTAATGTCAGGTGCCCCAGACAGAATGAACAGAACAGATCAAGTGATCCCTAACATCAATTCCCAGCTTCTGACAGAGACTAGGTCAGGAGCGAGCAATAACATGGCGGCAGTTCACCAGGGTTAGCCCCAGGCAGACCGCAGCCATGCAGGGTAATATTGCAAATCACTGTTCCTGGCCAATGGGAGCAGCAGGAAGTGGTGTGGACGAGGACACCACTTCCTGCAGCTCCCATTGGACAGGAACGGCGACCCACAGTAGGGATATTAATGGTTAACTGGTTAACACCACCCTTACTGGTTACGGTTAACTGGTGGGGGCTGTAGCAGTCACCTGCCAGATGCAGGCAGGGGGCATTCCAGCCCAGCCAAAGCAGCCCCCACCCAGGGCAGGCCTGGCCGCTTCAGCTCGCCTGCCCCTATTATAATTATAATAATTAAAAATAACATTTAACTGCTTAATTGATTAACGGGATTTTACATCCCTAATCTGCAGCCAACAAGAACTGTGATTGCTTATACCTGCAGCTGTGCAGGAAAATACAGCAGCAGGGACCCACCGGGAGCCAACCCTGGCGAACTGGATCTGGTCCATGGGCCAGTATTTGCCCACACCTGGACTAGGTACATCATGTGGCCTCTCCCACTTCAATGATATGCCATGCACATGTGCAATGGCTTACATTACAGAATCAAGCACATAAAAAGACAGCCACTCATTTTTCATTTTAATTTACTAAAGCTTGAAGAAAATAAAAAGTTATTTAAATAGGACATTTCTATACTAACTGAAAATAGCAAGCTTTCATACAGCTACCTACTTTTAAATCACTCAGAGTAATGGGATCAGAGTTCAGATACCAAGAAGAGACTGAAACACAGAAGAACTGTGGACTTTAGCCAAAGCAGAAAGGAATCACTCTCTAGGGTGCTATTCTCCTTTGTAACAAATTACTATGGTCACTGCAAAGTGTGGTGTTAATGAGTTCTGAAAGGAATAGCCCCTTGATCCTTTCTGCTAGTGCTAGTATCACAAGAGCATAGGCTCTAGAAGAATGGGGAGTGCAAATGAGGGTCTTTATGAACTACAGGAATCCTTTCAGTAAAGGATGTGGGAACAAAAGACTAGTATCTTGTAACTACTGCCATTAAACCTTGCCCTCCTAATTTAGATTAAAACATGCAGCTCAGTAAAATCTGATATGAATCATTGAAATAATGATAAGTATGTTTGTATCTTCTTTGAACACTTGTCCATAATAATTATACTTTTGGTACATATGCATTGTATGCACTTGAGATCAGAATCATTTGGCCAGCAGCATCCATTGGTGTTCATCCTCTCCAAAAGCATAAAGGGAATAGAGAAGGGAACCAACTCCACAGTTTCTTCACCAATACAGAATCCAGATGATGTAAGACTGTAGAAGTGGGCATAGAGGATACATTGTAATATATATGGAAAACATCTTAAAGAACCAGAGTTACTGTAAAGTAACTTTTCTTCTTTGAATGTTCGTCCATGCCTATATCACTTTATGACATGCAAGCAGTAAGCCTGTAAAACAGCTTTGCAAAGAAGACATTTAGTCTAGATATATTCCAATCTATATCTTAGCCAATGGGGTTTTGAGAAAACACGAATTGATCCTCAAGTAGTTTCTATATATATTTCTGAGATAGGAACAATTCTGAAAAAACTGCCTGAGCTCAAGTGAAATACGCCCTTATTTGACCTGGCCAAATTAGATAACATAACCTGAGACCTACTTACACAGCCTTTGAGAGTATATAGCTTGGCATTTGTTGCCTTTATGGCAAGAACAAACAATATAGATGAAACACTGAATGACTTAATTCTACCAAGGTAAAGAGAGAGGCCCTTGTGTATATCTTAACAGTGGTGTCTAGATTGCCGTTGGTTGGCTTGGGGAATAACACAGGTAAATGAATCGATTGAAGTGAAAGTCAAAAACTGCCTTGGGTAGAAATTTGGAATACAGCCTAAGTATAACCTTGTTTTTGTACGTACAGGGAGGCTGCTACGAGTGCCCCAATCCTAGTGGCTGGTGACTACAACTAAGAAGTCCGAAAGATAATGCAAGGAACATTACGCCAACACGAGTGGCCATGCCTTCAGATGCTTAGGTAAACAAATAGTCTGGCAGCCCACCAGCAATTGACCCTGACAAGCAACGTTCCCTCTAATTTTTTCTATCCATATACAGAATACATTTTGTTATGTGCACCAAAGCATCTACAAAAGTGCATCACCAATAGAAACACATGCTGCCAACTGTGGGAGGCTGGGGGTGCTCTGCTGATCAGCTGGGCACCACTGGAATTTCTCCTGGGCGGCCACCCAAGTGCTCAGCAGGGAACACCGCTGCGGAGCCACATCAAGCCTGTGGGCTGAAGGTTCCCCACCCCTGCACTACAGGATGGGATACTGAACAGGAGGATGGTGTGCTGCCAGAGCTGCCAGGTGCACCTTATAGAACTGATAAAGAGCTCTGATCTTTGTAACAACTTTAAGTAGTCCAGATAGTTAGGAATGTTTGCTGCTAGTGGAGAAATATGATGTTCTAACAACATGGAGAGGTTTTCCACTTTACAGCATACATGAACTTTGTAACTGTGATGACGCGTCGGGGTCCCCTAACTCCTGCACCCCTGTAATGGCACGAACAGACTCCACCAGCCAGTAGAATAGAGGGAGTTTATTGCTTCTCCAGGATACAGCACAGCACAGATGTCATCTGGTTACAGGAACTGCAGCTAAGAGGCCTCAGTGCCCCCCTTTGCGATGGGGGGTGGCTGGGCCCTACAATCCCAGCCCACTCCCCAGCTCCTTCCCTAGGCTGTCTCCTCCATGCTCCCAGACAGACTAACTCACTCACTTCCAGCCCTGCCCCCATCCAGGGTTCCACTCCCCTGCTTCCCATTGTTCAGCTCCATGGGAGATACCTGTCTGACGAGTTTCCAAGCCCCCTTGCATAATGACTCATCCACTGCCCTGCCGGGCTGTGCTGCAGACAGCAGACAGTGGAGGTCACTCACAACCCACTATGTCACAGTAACATTTCTAATTTGTGTGAAAATGCTTTGGATACTTCTAGCACAAGCTCTTTCTATGATTGACAACATCCAGAGTGTGAGAAGTAGAGAGGCCAAGTTTGGGTGCTAGATGTTCCCATTGTTCAAGACAACAACATCTGGATTCACTGGCAATGCTATTGGAGGCTAAATTGAATGTCTCATGAAGGCAGGGTACCAGAATTTCCTGGGCCAACTTCATGTAATCAACATCATTACAACAGAGTCTTGTTTGAATTTCCAGGAATAGAATATATTTATATGAACATTACTTTATGGCAAATAACCATTTTTACATGTAACAACTGCACTCAAAATTGATCAGTTTGTTTGTATTAAGATCCTCAGCAATTACAGCAGATAGTGTTAAACAGTCTCTGAATGCAAGTGTAGTAGCATTTGTGGATGCTGCAACAGCAGAGCATGCTCACAGTCATTTTAAAAAGTTATGCTAAAGAAGGGGGAAATATTTAAAGTTTAATCTGAACTACTAAACTACAGACTCAGATGAGTCTTTGAACACAATTTTGTATTTTATCACACTCCCACCCATTATGAAGATACAAGAAATTAAATCAAAGAGGGGACAAATATACATTTGTGTCTGGACAGTTACCATTCTCCCATCCTCCCAAGGAGGCCTATGATTACTGTAGCAAGATTAGTGAAAACCCCTTTACTTTCAGTTTAATTGTCCATTTGTTGGTTCTTTGTTTCACTATTTCCCCTGTGGAATTAGTTTCCCTTGTTTATGTGGCTGGATTTTTCTATACCAAAATTGGAAAAATACATTTTTATAAACAAGAAGTTGTTAGAGTAAAACTACAAAAGTTGGCATGTTAACTTGGGAGTGCATGGAATATTTTAACAAAAATTTCAAGTGGTTTCTAATTGCCAGTGAGCTTTTAACAAGAGGGTATCAAATTGAAGCAATGAATAGTTCTATTCTGTTCAGGTTTAGACAGCAGGCCCAATACCAGGACAAAATTAAGACACAACCATCATAAGGCCACACCTAGAACTAGCGTTATCAAAACCTCAGCTTTTTTTTTTTTTTTTTTTTTTTTTTTTTTTTTAAGTTTATAGTTTTTAAAGTTTTATGGTAGTGAAAAAAAGCTTGAACACACAATGTCCTACATCTACTAACAGCCTAGAACCATGTTGACCTTCCCCCCAACAAATTATGTCATTTATGTCTGACAATTTTATTCTTTACTATAGTTTCAACTAATTTTCCCAGTACTGACCTTAGACTTATCGGTCTGTAATTGCCAGGATCACCTCTAGAGCCCTTTTTAAATATTGGCGTCACGTTAGCCATCTTCCAGTCATTAGGTACAGAAGCCGATTTAAAGGATAGGTTACAAACCACAGTTAATAGTTCAGCAATTTCACATTTGAGTTCTTTCAGAACTCTTGGGTGAATGCCATCTGGTCCTGGTGATTTGTTACTGTTAAGTTTATCAATTTGTTTCAAAACCTCCTCTAATGACATCTCAATCTGGGACAATTCCTCAGATTTGTCACCTAAAAAGAATGGCTCAGGTTTAGGAATCTCCCCAATATCCTCAGCCATGAAGTCTAAAGCAAAGAATTCATTTAGGTTCTCCGCAATGACTTTATCATCTTTGAGTGCTCCTTTAGCAAGGAGTAAGGGAAGCCAATGGGAGCATTTGTTCCCCTCAGACTTCCGCAGTCTGCGCCTGACTGAAGTCAAAGGCCTTGCTAAGCACAGTGCTGATATAACGCTAAGATACTCCAGACTGTGTTATATGAAAAGCCTTCTGCTTAAACAGAACTCCTTCCTCTGTAGAACCACCATTAGGCTATGCCTTCGCTGCAGCATTAACTTTAGTTGTATACTTTCAAGATAGTTTTGCTCAAGTGAAAGCAGCCACACTACAAAATAACACTTGAGCTATGTCCACACTTGCTTGTGCGTTTCTTTGAACTGAACCCCACTGTATGAATTCTTTTCCAATGAACCATGGGAAAAATCTCTCTTTCCTTTCTGGGCACTCTGGGAAGATGGTGGGAGGGCAGTTGAAGACTAGAGCTACTCAAGCAGAGTAAGGTTGTGTCCACACTGTAAAATGCTTGTTGTAGCTGCTGGTGAGTTTTACTAACTCAAGCTTTAGCCTATACCATTCAACAGGCCTGTGCCAGCCAAGTCAAATTAAACGTACTACCACACAGAAATGTAAAAAGTGTGTGAGAGTTGAAAGGACTTACGTTAGGGACAACACTGACGTTAATCTTGTAGTGAAAATACATTCTCACAAATGAGAATACCTATACATAATTTCCTTGAGTTTCTTTTTTTCACTCTCTCCTTTTAAGGGTGCTAGAGTGCCTGTATAGTTTATATGAGAACTCTCTCAATTTCAGTTGCTGGAGGTACTCAATTGTGTGTTCATTTTCTTCATTCATCACTGATAATAAACTGAATGACACTAACACACACCAGGCCAGCTTCTTTTCCTAGAATATAATGTAGCCAACACAACAGTAGTTGGATAGACTGACACATTCCAAGGTCACAAGGGGCCATTGCGATCAGCTAGGTTGACTGGTATAACAGATCATAGAACATCCCTGAAATAATTCCTAGAGTATTTCTACTAATACTCAACCTTAATTTTAAAATGGTCAATGATGGAGAATCCATCACAATACTTTGTAAGCTGTTCTAATGGTTAATTACTCTCCCTGTTAAAAATGTAGGCTTTATTTCCAGTCTGAATTTGTCTGGTTTCAACTTAAAGCCATTGGATCATGTTATACTTTTCTCTGCCAGATTTAAAGTCCTGTTGTTTAATATTTGTTGCCAATTACATACTGCAATCAAGGGGACTGGATCTGACAACCTCTCAAGGTTCCTCCCAGTTCAATGATTCTAGGAAGTGATCCCTTAACCTCCTCTTTGTTAAGAAAATAGAGTTCCTTGAGTCTATCATTCTAGGGCATGTTTTCTAATTCTTTAATCGTTGTCATGGCTCTTCTGAGCCCTCTCCAGTTTATCCACATCTGTCTTGAATTAACAACAACAGAGCAGGACACAGTATTCCAGCAGCAGTCAAAGCAGTGACACATCTAGAGGTAAAATAACCTCTCTACTCCTACTGAAGACTCCCCTGTGTATGCATCCAAAGATCACATTAACTCTTTTGCTATCACCAGCACCACACTGGGAACTCATGTTCAGTTGCTCACTCCTTATGATGCCCAACTTTTTTTTTTTCAGGATGACTCATTCCCAGAATAGTCACTTATTAAGTTTGGCCTACATTTATTGCTTCTACATCTATACAGAGTTGCATTTGACAATATTAAAATGCATATTCCTTGCCTGCAACCAGCCTACCAGATCACACTGCATCTGTAACTGTCCTCTTAATTATTTACCACTTCCCTAATTTGTGTGTTCTACAAACTTTATCAATTATTATTTTATGTTCTCTTCCAGGTCAGTAATACAAATATTAAACAGCATAAGGCCAAAACTGATCCAGGTGGGACCCCACTGGAAATACCCGTTTGATGATTTTCCCATTTACAGTTAGGTTTTTAGGCCCATCTATAAACCAGCTTTTAATCCATTTAATGTGCATCATGTCATGTTAATTGTATATCATACTAGGTTTTTTTTTAAATCAAAGCTATTCAATACCAACTCAAATGTCTTCTAGTACACTAACACTATTATCTTCATCAATCACACTACAGTTGAAATTCTTTAGGTCAGCACACTCCGATCTGGCAAGATCCATGGTCCAGCATGATTTTAGTTAGCAGGAAGTCTACTTATCATGGGTGTGGCCAAGTTTCCTGCAGTCCCATAAACTGTGTTTACAGCCACCAATCCTGGTTCTCAATGTTCTGTGCCTTATTTAGCTTGATTTTACTCCTAAATGTTTTCTAACAGACCTGTAAGCAGTGGAAGTGTTGGTAATAATGCTGGACAATACTGACCTCCTGTGGTTTGGCAAATTCTCTCGTTTGGCACCGGTCAGATCCCCAGCATGCCGGACTAGAGAAGTTCAACCGGTGTCTTATTTCTGGTGACATTACAAGTTAGACAGGATCTATTTTCCAAAAGTCTACGTTGATATGCATAAATTGTATTACTTTCCCTTAATTCTTTATTAAGTCCCATACCCTGCCCATTCTCTTGACTGGGATCGGTCAAATAACATTAGCCTTCTGACAGTCTACTGGAGCTTTACTTAACAGTTGTCTGATTCCTAGGTTCTTAATTATATTCATTACTATCTACTTCCTCTTCTCTTATACTCAGATATATCTATATCTGCCCTCATTTCCCCTCTAAACCTTTTTTTTTTTTAACAAACAGTTTTCTCTCTTGACTGGCTTTTTGAGAGTCTAGTACTGTATTCTTAAACAGTCACAGCTTTCTGATTAAGCACTCTCTCTCAGCTCATCTGGCTAATGACAGCAGTTCTCAGCTTTGTGAAATTGGCCCTTTTAACACACCAAGTTCATATATCACTGGTTTGGAGTTATTTTGTTTCCACATTATAAACGTGATCAAGTATTACAACATTTAAACTAACATTTGTGGCAGAGGTGAAAATGTTTTCATATACTCTTTACATTATTTGTACTTGATAAAATTACAAATTCACTCTAGCTCCAACATTGCTCTTGGCCAGGTTTACAGGCAAGGTCACTATATTTCTGATTAAATACCATCAGTTTTCAGAACACTCTACAGAAAGGAATTCTTATTGCACATCTAAGTATGGGATGATTTACCTGCCTGTGTCCACCACTGTCTACAAAACAGACATGTTTACTATTTTCTGCAGACGCGAAACATACTTGATTTTCTTAGTTTGGATTACTGCTTTCTTAATTTCTGCTGCATTTGAACAACAGTCAGCGACATGCTGATCTCATATTACAGGGCCTTCAAAAAAACAGGCAGCAGATTTAAAACCAAGGAAGTATTTTTTCATACAACGCAGTCAGCCTGTGGAACTCCTTGCCAGAGGATGTTGTGAAAGCCAAGACTATAACAAGGTTTAAAAAAGAACTAGGTAAGTTCATGGAGGGTAGGTCCATCAATGGCTAACAGCCAGGATGGTGTCTCTAGCCTTTCTTTGCCAGAGGCAGGCAACAGGAGATCGATCACTTGATGATGACCTGCTCTGTTAATTCTTTCTGGAGCACCTGGAATTGGCTACTGACGGAAGACAAGATACTGGGCTAGATGGACCTATGGTCTGCCCCTATATGGCTGTTCTTATAAATATTTAATGTGTTTATCTATTTTCACTAAAATCTTGCTTGATTACTATAATTAAGATTCATGCTCATCTATTAAAAGGGTGTTTTGGTTTGTTTGTCCTTTATTGTTATTCTGCTTTGTTTGTTTTCTGGCATTGCTACTCTGTTTTTGTTGTTAAAAGACAATCTAAATTTAGCTACCATTAACGTCTCATGATTTTGGGAGATCTGCTGCTGAAACTTTCACTGGGTGGCACTATTGCTAATTCTAATTCAAACTCACGGCTGAAAAGTCATCCTTTTTCTGTGGCTTGATAAACATAATACAATGAAAGCTCCGTATTTGTATTACGGAAGCGTCAATGTATTAATTTTATTTCTTCAAGAAGCCATAGCTAATGCCTTCTTAAAAACAAGCATCCTAACAGTTTATAATAAGCCATACTCCCTGAAGTGCATGTAAAAGGGAGTTACTCATTTTGTGCAGTAACGACTGTTCTTCGTGTGTCCCCATGGGTGCTCCACTGTAGGTGACGGGACGCCCAGAACCTCAGATTGGAGCCTTGCAACGCAGTTTCCCCTGTTGGGCTGTGCATGTGCAGAAGACATCTTGCAACACTCCCACCCGAGTGTGCTACTTGCACAGCCTGACCCCTCCCTTTCAGTTCCTCGTCTACGCCCAAGTAAGACTTCGAGCAGAGGGAAGGAAGGGAGGGTGGTGGAGCATCCACGGAGACACACATCTCAAAGAACAGTCATTACTGCACAAAGTGAGTAACTCCCTTTTCTTCTTCAAGTGATGTCCCCGTGGGTGCTCCACTGTTGGTAAGTACAGAGCGGTAGTCGACCTGGATGGAAGGAGTCAGAGTCATTTTTTGGCAGCGGTAGACAAAACTGCAGTAGCCACCACTGAATCAGATGCATGTTGTGGTAATATGGCATAATGTTTAACGAAAGTGTGGTCTGATGATCATGTGGCCGCTCTATAAAGGTCTCGTTCAAGAAGGACGTGGAGGCCACTGTAGCCCAAGTAGAATGTGCTCATGGTAGATGTTGAAAGGGCCTGTTGGCCAGAGTATGACACCTAACTATGCATGTCAATATTCACTTTGAGATCCGTTGGGAAGAAATAGGTGCACCTCTTGAGTGCTCAGTAATGGAAATAAAAAGTCATTGAGTTTACCAAAAGTCTCGTGTTCTATCCAAGAAGGCCAATGCTCACCAGATATCGAGTGTAGACTCGTGTCCCATGGTGAGGCGTGGGGCTTTAGAAAAAGGTAGGTAGCACAATGGGCTCATTCACATGGAATGCTTTACAGTCTTACAGTAGGAATGCCAGATGAGGTCTCAGTGTGACTCTGTCCTTCATAAAAGCAGCGTAGGGGGGCTCCGCCTTAAGGGCCCCAAGTTCACCAACTCTCTTCACTGAGGTAACGGCTAGTAGAAAACAGACCCTCAAAGAGGAAAGGAAGTGCAATAGTGGCCAAAGGTTTGAAGAGGGGGCCTGGTCAAACAATCCAAAACAAGGTTCAAGTCCCATAAGGGGGGTAGGAGTCCTATGAGGCAGGTATATGTTGTGGAGGCACTTAAGGAATGTTTTTGTGACAGGATGAACAAATATGGAGAAACCATCCACAGGGGTGTGGAAAGCTGTTATTGCAGAAAGGTGGACTCTTAAAGAAGAGAGTGAAAGTCCTGATGTCTTAAGTTCCAGTATGTAGTGCAGGGTGACATTTAGTGGGGGACATCCAAGGGTCTCTCTCAGACCTCTGACAGCACTAAGAGAAACGTGCCCATTTTTGCAGGTAAGTATTTTGTGTGGAAGGTCTCCTGCTGTGGAGGAGAACGTTCTTCACTTGTTGAGAACACTGGGCCTCTAGTTCCGTGAACCAGAGAGAAATCACGCTTGGAGATGAAGAATATGTGGCTGGGTATGCAGCATTATCCTGCAGTTCTGGGAGAGAAGGTTGTGTCAGTGTGGCAATGGGTAGGGAGGCTGAACCAATAGTTTGTGCAGGTATGAGTGCCAGGTCTGACACAACCACGACGGAGCTATCAGGATGATGCAAGCCCCGTCTGTGCAGATCTTGTGTAGAACTCTGGCAATAAGAAATATAGGGAGAAAGGCATAATGCAGAGGGGCCATTCATTGGATCAGAAATGCATCCCACAAGGAGTGGATCCCAAGTCCCGCTCGGGAGCAGAATTGGGGGGATTTGGTATTCTGGGGAGAAGGGAAGAGGTCTATGGAGTTTGTGACTTCCCAATGTAGCTCCCATTCATGGTCTGCGGAAAAGTTGCGGCTCAAGTAGTTCGCAGTGGTGTTGCTGGCCCCAGGTAGGTTTGATGATGTGAGTAACCTGCTATGATGCTATGAATAACCTGGTTGCGGATGCACCAATTCCATAAGTGGATAGCCTCTGCACATAGGGAGTGGGAGCAGGCGCCACCTTGTCGGTTTATGTAAAACACTGCGGAGATGTTGTCCGTGAGGAGCCTAACTGCGCAACTGGCAATTCTGGGTGCAAAATGTGCGCATGCTTTTCTTACTACCCTCAGCTCCAGCAGACTGATGTGCAATGATGTCTTGCGTGAGGACCATTTGCCTTGGATCACTTGGTCGTGCAAATGGGCACCCCAGCCCAGGAGAGATACCTCCGTTGTAACTTGCACTGTGGGCTCAGTTTGATGGAATGGAACCCTTGCCAGAAGACTGTCCGCTGACGTCCACCGGAGTAGAGATACGAGAACGTCTGCAAGTATAGTAACTCTCTTGTGTCGAGAGCAGTGGATTGAGATGTATATGGATGCTATCCAGAGTTGAAATCAGCGGAAATGCAAATGGGCACGATGGACCACGTAAGTAGTTACAGCCACGTGGCCCGTCAACCAGAGCCAGGTGAGTATCGTGGTGGAAGAGGTCCTGGATATCATGCTTATGAGATCTTGTATAACTATGAATCACTGTTGAGGTAAATATGCGTGGGCTGAGACTGAGTCGAGGTAGGCACCAATAAACTCTATGTCCTGAATGGCTGCACTGTCGATTTTTGTTGGTTGATAAGAACGCCAAGATGATCGAGGAGGGCTCCAGTCTTGTTTATCATGGAGGTAGTTTCCTCCCATGACCCCCCTTTTATCAGACAGTCGTCGAGGTATGGAAAAATGATGATGTGTTGTTGTCGGAGGTACACAGTAACTACTGCTAACACCTTCGAAAAATACTTGGGGGAGGTAATGAAAGGCCGAAAGATAGGACCTTGTACTGATAGTGCTCTGGTCCCAGAGTGAAGCACAGGTAATGCCTGTGTGCTGGATGAACGGCGACATGAAAGCAGGCATCTCGTAGGTCGAGGGCTGAAAACTAGTCCCCTTGATCCAATTCTAGAATGATTGTGGTTAGCGTGACCATCTTGAATCAGTGCTTTCTGAGAAATGTGTTCAGGCTGCGGAGGTCGAAGATCAGCCTCCAACCCCTCGTTTTTTTCTCTGTCAAGAAATAATTTGACTAGAACCCTGTTCTGTGAACTTCCTCGGGTACCCTTTCTATGGCCCTGATCACCAGGAGGCAATCGATTTCCTGTTTCAGTGGGGCCTCATGAGAAGGGTCCCTGAAGAGGGATGAGGGGGATAGAGGTAAAGGGGGTAGCGTATCCTGCACAAATTATTTCCAGCATCCAGCGGTCTGATGTTATGGACTCCCATTGTGTTAAGAAGGGACGCAAATGGTGGGTAAAAAGATGGCAGTGCTGCATTGGCATTGAATCGTGAGGGAGGTTATGCAGACTCTCAACCACACCCTCAAATCTGCTGCTTTGGGGCTTGTTTGGTAGAGGGGTGACATCTGTGCATACTGTCTCGGTTGGGTATCTTCATAAGGTCTCTGGTGGCCAATTATATTCTCCATAATCACTGTGGTTTTACGGGGTATATCGCTTACCCCAGTAAGGTGGGGTATACATGCCCAGAGTACAGAGCGTGGTTCTTGAATCTTTGCTACTGTGCAGCACCTCATCTGTCTTAGCTGTAAATAATTTGTTTGTCAAATGGAAGGTCTTCCACTTCGGACTGAAATTCACGGGGAACACCTGAGGCCTGTAAGCAGGATGTCCTGAGCATTACCACTGCTGTGGCTGTTGCCCTAGCTGCAGTATCAGTAACATCCAATGTTGTTTGTAGGGTGGTTCGGGCACTTGTGTGGCCCTCATGGACTATCGCCTGAGGATAGGTTATTTCAACTCAGGGAGGTGTTCAATGAGATCCCCCATTTCTGAATAGTTATCAAAATCATGGTTTGCCAAAAGAGCAGAGTAATTTGCAATTCTCAGTTGCAGTGTGGAAGAAGTGTAGATATTTCTGCTGAAGAGAAGTAACTTCTTGTGGTCTTTGTCTTGACTACCTGTCCTTTACTGTAGCAGTCTAGATCTCTGCTGGGTCAATTCTACAACCAAGGAATTCAGTTGGGGGTGTATGAACAAAAATTCCATGTCTTTTGGGCGAATAAAGTTATTTCCTGTCCACCGTTTTGCTGATGGGCTGGATAGATGCAGGTGTTTTCCATAGTTCATCTGATGTCTCCATAATTGCCTTATCTATGGGCAAGGCAATTTCCCCTGCTACGTGGGGTGTAAATTCTTTAACAAGCGGTGCTCTTTTTCCTGCACTTCTTGGAGTGGGACCTGTTGGCTTGCTGACACACTCTTTGAAATAGCTATCGAAATTGTTTAAGATGGCCCACTGGGCATGAGTCAGATGGTATGACCGCATCATCCAGCGGTGACAAAGAATTATCTGTTGGAAACATGCCAAATGCATGAGAATCTGGGTCTCTGTCAGCTATTTGTCCCTCCTCCTCCTCAGAATCTTCTGTTGGAGGAAGGGACCAGGTTGGAGGCAAGTATCTTTTTGCTGGTGTAAAGTGGGTTGAGGACTGGTTTCTGTATGGGTCCCAAAGTTCCCAAGACGCCCACTGTGGTGGGTAAGGGAGGGGGGATAAGCCCAGTGTGGGTACCAGGGGTTTTGATGAGGTCGTACTCTGTAATAGTGTGAGTGTGACCCTATCGGTGATACATGCTGTGATGAGAATGCATTCATCTGGTCGTCATCAGGTAAAAGACTGCACTGAGAAAGTACTGGAGATTTAATTAAGTGAGGAGAGCTACGGGCTGAAGACTTTGTAGGTGACAGACCTGTAGAGGCAGGGCATGAGTGCTAGGGGCCGGGAGACCGGGAGCTAGTTCAGATATTATTGCCAGTGCCAATCTAATAGCTCTCAGTATTAAGGTCAGTACTGGAGATATAGTGACTTCTGCTAATATTAAAACAGCTGGAATCATCCAGAACTGATACTTACAAGAGTTTACTGGTCCAAAAGTATCTGCACTACCACTAGTAGTAGAAGATAGAAAAATTGATTTCATGACTGTCACCTGCAGTACATGTCTCTGGTATTTTTATTCTTTCACATTATATGCAGAAATTCAACAGATTCGATTACAAAAAAATTGAGAAAATTATCTTCTCTCCCTTGTAGTTTGCACTCTCAATAAAATACATAGCTCACATTTCATGCACCTAACAGGGTAGTTGTGGCTTCCTTTGAATGTGGAAATAGGAAGTGCTTAGGGCACTAGCAACAAACATAGGACAAAATGCTTCTTAGTTTCTGCATGGAAAGAAGCACCAAAAATTTATACACAAACTCTCCTTTAACTTTTACAAGGTGAACAATGTTCTGCTTCATAAACATTCAACACCAAAAACATTTTAAAAACTAATTTAGAGAGACTGTCAACTTGAAATGTTTATATTTTAAAGTAATTTTAAGTGCCCCCTCTCTGCAAGCTGTCCTACCCTTTTATCATTTTACAAATAGGTTTTCCTTCCCTTTTTTTTGGTTTTTTAAAACAAAACACCTTTGTCTCTCTATTGCTAGTTATAACACAGGCCATAGCTGTGAATAAAGCAGGCTTAACTCTGAGGTGAGGGGAATTTTCATACAGGAGATATGGTAGTCCACAGAATTAAAACTGGAACTTTTCAAGAAACTATCAACAAGGACGCCAAATAAGGAAATGGTTTCTGAAGTGGACATCAGCCCAAGAGGATGTGGGCCAAAACCACTAATTCATTATGTGGAGGCCAGCAAACATCCACAACTACCACACAACAAACTAGACTAGATTTTAACCAGGAACAAAGCTAAAAACATTCTATACCCAATTATCAATCACTTGAGTATTCAATACTGCTTTTTAAAAAATGTAGTATTTATGCATTAGCAAATAAAATACACTCAGAGATAGTATCAGAGGGGTAGCCGTGTTAGTCTGAATCTGCAAAAGCGGCGAGGAGTCCTGTGGCACCTTATAGACTAACCGAAGTGTTGGAGCATAAGCTTTCGTGGGCAAAGACCCACTTCGTCAGATGCATGCATTATGCTCCAACACTTCGGTTAGTCTATAAGGTGCCACAGGACTCAGAGATAGTACATCCAACCTCTTAAAAACATTAATACAAGTTATGGGGAAAGACTTGTGCAATTCTTTCCACCTTCATGTTGCCTACAAAACCAGCACCAACACTCCAATGCTCCATAAGGCTTTCCAACACATACCTGAAAGCAATATATACCAACTTTAAACTTAAATTACTATGCAAAATCTTGAGTACCCATATTTGCTTTTATAATCAGTTAGAATCATAGAATCATAGGGCTGGAAGAGACCTCAGGAAGTCAGAGTCCCACCCCCTGCCCAAAGCAGGACCAACCCCAGCCAAATCATCCTAGCCAGGACTTTGTCAAGCCAGGATTTAAAAATCTCTAGGGATGGAGATTCTACCACCGCCCTAGGTAACCCATTCCAGCACTTCACCACCCTCCTAGTGAAATCTTTTTTCTTTTTTTTTTTAAACAAAAAAAGCACTGGGAAAAACTGGGTGCCAGTACTCCAGGGGAAAAGTTGTTGAGCTCTGACTGGAGGTGCCAGTACTGCGTACCAGGCAGTACCATCACATAAAAAGCACTGTTTTTTCCTAATATCCAGCCTAGACTTCCCCCACTGTAACTTGAGACCATTGCTCCTTGTTCTTGCTAGCTGTCACTACTGAAAATATCCTGTCTCCATCCACTTTGGAACCTCCCTTCAGGAAGTTGAAGGCTGCTATCAAATCCCCCCTCACTCGTCTCTTGTCTAAACCAGCCTAAATCCCTCAGCCTCTTCTCATAGGTCATGTGCTCCAGCCCCTAATCATCTTCGTAGCCCTCTGCTAGACCCTCTCCAATGTGTCCACATCCTATCTGTAATGGGGGGCCAAGAATTGGATGCAATACTCCAGCTGTGGCCTCACCAGTGCCAAATAAAGGGGAATAATCACTTCTCAAGATCTGCAGGCAATGCTGCTCCTAATGCACCCTAATATACCATTAGCCTTCTTGGCTACAAGGGCACACTGTTGACTCGTATCCAGCTTCTCATCCACTGTCATCCCAAGGTCCTTTTCTGCTGAACTGCTGCTTCGCCAGTTGGTCTCCAGCCTGTAACAGTGCTTGAGATTCTTCCATCCCAAGTGCAGGACTCTGCACTTGTCCTTGTTGAACGTCATCAGATTTCTTTTGACCCAATCCTCCAATTTCCCTAGGTCACTCTGGACCCTATTCCTACCCTCCAACCTATCTACCTCTCCCCCTAGCTTAGTGTCATCCACAAACTTGCTGAGGATGCAATCCATCCCTTCATCCAGGTCATCAATAAAGATGTTGAACAAAACCGGTCCTAGAACCAACCCTTGGGGCACTTCGCTTGAAATCACTGCCAACCATACATCAAGCCGTTGATTAATACCTGTTGAGCCCAATAATCTAGCCAACTTTCTAGCTACCCTACAGTCCATTTATCCAATCCACACTTCCTTAACTTGCTGGCAAGAATACCATGGGAGACTGTATCGAAAGTTTTGCTAACATCAAGGTATATATCCACCGACTTCCCCATGTCCACAGAGCCAGTTACCTCATCATAGAAGGCAATCAGGTTGGTCAGGCACGACTGGCCCTTGGTGAATCCATGCTGATTACTCCTGATCACTTTCCTTTCTTCCAAGTGCTTCAAAATGGATTCCTTGAGGATCCCCTCCATGATTTTTCCTAGGAGGCTGACCTGTCTGTAGTTCCCTGGATTGTCCTTCTTCCCTATTTTTAAGCTGAGCACTACATTTACCTTTTTCCAATCATCTGGGACCTCCCGCAATCTCCACGAGTTTTCAAAGATAACGGCCAATGGCTCAGCAATGACATCTGCCAACTCAGCTCCCTCGGATGCATTAAATCCAGCCCCATGGATTTGTGTACGTCTAGCTTTTCTAAATAGTTCTTAATCTGTTCTTTCTCCATCGAGGGCTGCCCACCTCCTTCCCATACCATGTTACCTAGTGCAGTAGTCTGCAAGCTGACCTTGTCTGTGAAGACAGAGGCCAAAAAAGCATTGAGTACTTCAGCTTTTCCCACATCATGTCATTAGGTTACCTCCCTCATCCAGTAAGGATCCCACACCTTCCTGGATCACCCTCTTACTGATAACATGCCTGTAGAAGCCTTTCTTGTTTCCCTTCACATGCCTTGCTAGCTGCAATTCCAATTGCGCTTTGGCCTTCCTGATTACACCTCCGCATGTGTGAGCAATATATTTATACTCCTCCCTAGTCATCTGTCCAAGTTACCACTTCTTGAAAGCTTCCTTTTTGTGTTTAAGCTCACCAAGGATTTCACTTTAAGCCAAGCTGGTCGCCTACCATATTTGCTTTTCTTACTGCGCATCAGGATGGTTTGTTCCTGTGCCTTCTAGGGATGTGAAGGACTAGTTGACTAGTCGCTCTCCCCTCCCCCGCCCTTGCTGACTATCAGACAGAGGCAGCGGGGGGGGGAGGGGGGGAGAAGGAGGGGTACTTCAAAGCAGCAGCGTCACACAGAGCCCAGGGTCAGCTCCCATGCTCTATGCGGCAGTGACACTTTGAAATGCCACATAGAGCCTGGGATCAGCTGGGGATTCCACCTGACACTGGGCTCCGTGCACTGTGAAATGACGCAGGGAGCCCGGCGTTGGGAGTCCCCAGCTGATCCTGGGCTCCAAGCGCCATTGCCGCTTTGAAATGCCACAAGGAGCCCAACACTGGGCTTCCCGCAGCATTGACACATGAAGCCCAGGAACACCTGGGCACTTCCCAGCTGACCCTGGGCTCAGGGCAGCGCTGCTGCTTTGAAATGCCACCGTAGTGTTTCAAAGCAGCAGCACCACACGAAGCCCAGGGCCAGAGGGGAAGTCCCCAGCTGACCCCGGGCTTCAGCACTTTCACCTTTGAAGTGTAGCAGGGCTGTTGCTACACCTCAAAGGCGGAGGTGCCCTATCGACAAATCGAATAGACGATGCAAAAATGCATCAGCTATTCGATTAGTCAATTACCTGATACTTAACATCCTTAGTGCCTTCAATAAGGCTTCTTTAAAATAGTGCCAGCTCTCCTGGACTCCTTTCCCCTTCACGTTAGCATCCCAGGAGATCTGCCCATCAGTTCCCTGAGGGAGTCCAAGTCTGCTTTTCTCAAGTCCAGGTGTTTATTTTGCTGCTCTCCTTTCTTCCTTTCCTCAGGATCCTGAAATTGACCATCTCATGATTACTGCTTCCCAGGTTGCCACCCACATCTACTTTCCCCACTAACTCCTCCCTGTTTGTGTGCAGCAGGTCAAGCTCTATCAACAAATCAACATATATGATTGTCACACTTTCTATGTATTTGGAAGTCTTTTGTTTTAACATTCCTAAAAGTAGCGTGCTGTTCTGACTAAAAATTTATAAAATACATCATTGGCATATACTTGCAACACAAAAGGTGATTCTAGGAGTCAGTACGAGGAATAACATGACCAAAGGACAGGGTCCCAGAGTATTTTAGGTTTCTTGTAGAAATAGTACAAAAAAAAGTAGCCACTCCAGTGGGGGAAAACATGCGTAAAAGGATGATTTTTAAATTCTTATTCTCCCTGTGACAATTCATTTTTCATCAAACCACCAGGAACTTTTGTTCATGTTCTATGTTTTGATTTTTCCCATTTCAATTAGATTTTTTTAAAAAAATAAAGTATTAACACTCCTGATAAAACTCAATTCTAATACAATTGTAAGTATGATGCTAGCTTCTCCATAACTGTGACACTGACATTAATCTGTCAAATTGCACAATAAAGAATGATTTAAAAAAAAAAATCAACCACATTCAAGGAATCAGAACTTGCTTTTCAAAAATGTGTAGGGTAGAATTTCCCCAATACTCTTTAATAAAATACATCTGTTGCCTTCTTTAGATCCCTGAAGGAGTTTCAGGAGGGATTTCAACATTTTAATTTCCTTTGTTACTGTGGTTGTCAGCAGAGTCAGATGTTCTAATTTTATATTCATTATCAAGTGTTCGCCAGTCTCCAGCTGCTTTGCTGTAATGTAAAATCTCCACTCCATGGTGAAATTCTGGCTCTCATTTTCATGCCTCCATAATACTGAAAACTGTCAGCATTTAGATCTGGGGGTCTCAAACTCAGTTTACCCTAGGGTCACTGTCAGTCCTCAAATTCTCTTAGTGGGCCAGCAGGCAACCCTCTCTAGCAGGGCTTTAGGGCGAGGTGCGGTCTCTGTGCCACTCCCCCCCTCACCCCCACGTGCACTCCCCTACGTGTATTTCCTCTGCCTCGCCTGCCACCCCCAGACAATTTAAATCCCACACATGGGGGCCCCCAGCAGCACAGTGGGGCTATAGCAGCTTCCAGCTGCTAGCTCTGCACCACTACCAGCCCAATCTTGTGGTCCACAGGAGGCGTGTGCAGAGTCCTCCCATCCACATGCCAGCAGCGATTCAAGGGCCAGATTATGGAACTGCTCAGGTTGCAGAACTGCTCCAGGCTGCGAGTTTGAGGCACCAGATTGATATGGTTTTCTCATGTAAACATTTCTTAAATTCTTTCTACACCAGCAGCCTGTTCAATAGTTTTGGTTTAATCACCATCTCCATTGAGTTAACTCATTTATATCAATCGTGGGCAATCTGCAGCTCATCGGGTTTCTAAGCACTGCCCACAAGACCAGTACCCACGTACAGGGTTGCCAGATTCCACTGATTTCTGTCCACATTGTTTTTTCCCCTACCAGTATTACTAAAGTGACATACATGTAAAGCAAGGGCACATGAAGTTTGGTGTGTGCTGACTGCACATAACATTGACTGCTAGAGCCATGCGTGCCCTCTGCATCCAAACGCTGCTACAATTCAGTTGGCACACCCTGCAAATTCTAGGTACGCAAGTGCAGTTAACAAAACTACCCTATCTCAGGAGACCATTTTGATGACAATCTTGTGGCCAACTGAAATGAAGGACAGACGGCCATGCATACTCAGTAACCTAACTTGCCCACCGCTGATTTGTATGTAAAGATGTCAACTCCTGCTCCCCATGCTTTTCTTAATGACCACTGTTGATATTAGTTTTGTTTTTTAATACCATTTTCTACCAGTACTGCCCTTAATCTGCCCTATCAGGACAACGGTCTGACTTCTTATCCTTTCCACTAAGGCCAGGTCTATACAGAAACTTTTGTTGGTATAATGTCAATTAGGAGTATGGTTTTTATAATGGCAAAAGCCCTATTTTAGGCACAACTATAGCCAAACAAGTGTTTTGCCAGTATACCTTGTTTGGGGGACTGTTATAAGCTATACCAGCAAAAGCACGTTCCCTTTCCCCCACCCCCCCAAGAAAACTTGCATAAATATTAGGAGGGTTTGTCAGTACAGCTATACCAGCAAACCTTTTCTAGTGTAGACCAGACTTAAGCTGAGAAGTCCCCAGAATAGGATGTGCTTGTAAAGAGCTGTAAAATAGTAAGAACTGTGTTTTCCCACATCATCATAAATTTGTTAACTCATCCAAGTGAGGGAATCCAACTCCTATTGTACCTGTGCTCCTACAAAGTAGTGTTCCGTTCATAAGCACCAGTAATTCGAAACAGGTTTGAATGTCATTATTCAAACCATTGCTGCTGTCTAACTATTTTACAGTGCTTAGCAGGGGAGCATTTCCTTTGTGTTCTTTGCTGCTGTGCATACTCCACAGAGATGCAAACTAAGAAGAGGATGCTGGGAAAGAAACAAGTGACAAGACAGACAAAAAACCCAAGAACAGCAAAAAATGTCTGCCAGAGGCAAGGCAGTGGCAAGGACAGAAACAGATCCCTATGTAACTGGACATTAGCATACATAAAATGATTTCACACACACCTCACATCAGGAACTAAACAACTTACTCTCTTGGCAAGTACACCTATTTTAGTACACAATATTTGACGAAGTGAACATGCAATAAGAGACTTCTAAAACATGTGCAGGAGATGAGCTAAGGGTGTGCACACCCTTAGCTCATTTTCTGACTCCAGAGCTTAACTCATGTGTGTTTTGCATTTTTTTACTTGTACTGCTGTTTGAAGATAATTGCAAAATGGTTTTCAAAATCCAGAATCTTCTGGCTAGATGCCTCCTCCTGAACCCACTCACTCAAGGCACATACCCTAATATAGGACCTGAAAAAAGAGATTAGGACGACCAGAGATTAGAATATTACACCTGCCTTGTAATCACTGAACTACTTGACACTAGTTAAATTAATGATAAATATTGTCCTAGTTGGCTTAAAGCTAAAAGGGTGCTGCAGAAGATAAGAGAATTACTTAAAGCACCAAACTCAGGAGAGAAAGTTGCGTGTGTAGACAGGATGGAGGTTAGAAGCGACACTCTATTAAGAGCCCAAGTTAACTGCACAGTGAAAACATACTATTGCAAGCCAAAGATCTAGATTCTGTTCCAGGCTCCAAGCCATTTAAACCACTATCTTTCAGTTTCCCTACTGGCTCCCACCTGTCTCCTCTCCTCTCCTCCCCTCCCCCCCGCCCCATTGCTGCCTCTGATAGGGGGGGCAGTTGGCTCAGCAGGAACGGGTATGTGCAGGGAGTCGGCTTGAAGACTGGCTCCCTGTATGTACTGGTTCCTGCCTGCTCCCCATCCCCCATGCTGCTGCCTCTGTATCACACTCCCCAAGTGCTGGATCCTGCCTCCAGAGGCAGTGGGGGGCCCCCCCTGCATATCACTGTGAGGGTTAATGGATGAGCTCAGGCTCATCGGTTAACCATGTACTCGGATACACATTCACATCCCTACCAGACACAGCTTACAAACTGGAAGCAGACTTCAAAAATCAAGATGCACAAGGAGATCCAGGGGAGGGTTCTTGGGCAATAACAAGTAAATATTCCAATATCTTTTTATTTTAGGGATGGCATGAGACCTCACAAAAGCAAGTTCACAATAAGCAAAAAGTATTAAATATTAGTTGGAAAAGTGAGAACACAATTCAAGTCTTCTGGGCTCACAAGCCTTCATTCGGTCCTGTAAGGCCAGTGTTTCTCAACAACTGGTCCATGGACCAGCACCAGTCCCTAGATCTCCCTTACACAGTTTAGGAAGGCAGCAAGCTAATTCCAGATACCAAAAAAGTTGAGATACTGTGCCCGAGGCTAGGTGTCGGCAACCTTTTCAAACCAAAGAGCCAAACTTCATCAAAATTCAGAACAAGTGGTCAACAGAGAGCCATATAAGAATGCCCATTTGCATGACTGAAAATATACAAGTTAATATTATTGATAATTGACATAATGATTAATAATACCATAAATTAAACATTGTACTCACAGACTTTATTTAATGGGACTTCTGCTGCTGCATCTTTTTGCACATTTCTTTGAAGTTTACATCATAACTGGTCAAATCCAGCTGCATGCTCACATTCAGGCAGTCTTCTGTCAATCTTATGGCAGGGGACTTGGGATATGGGGGTGCAGGAGTCTGGGCTGGGGTGTATGAGGGGGTCAGGGCTGGAGATCTGGGTGTATAATGACTCAGGGCACAAGGTTGGGATGTGGGGTTGCAGATGTATTATGACAGGGGACTGGGGATGTGGGGGTGCAGGAAGTCTGGGGATGTGAGGGTAAGATGCGCTCAGGACAGGGGGTTGGGGTGGGAGATGCAGGTGTGTTGTGGCAAGGGACTGGGGATGTGAGGGTGCAGAAGTCTGGGGATGTGAGTGTATGAGTGGCACAAGGCAGAGGTTCAGGTGTATGATGGACATCTCAAGGTTGGTGGGAGGGTACAGGCGTGTTATGAGACTGTGGCCAGGTGGGGGCTTGTTGGCCAGGCTTCATTTTTAAATAAAGTAAAATATTATGTCCAACACAAAAGGTTTCAGCATTTTCTTTATTTATGGCAAGAGTGGGGAACCTTTTTTGGGTTGGGGGCCACTGATCCACAGAAAAAATAGTCTGGAAACCACACAAGTGAGAAGAAAAAAAAATCCCTCTAAAAACCCCTAACACTCACTGATGTGGCCCCCAACTGAAACACCTCACTCCCCTGGTACTCCAGCTCCATGGTAGGGGAGGGGCAGGAGGACTGAGGTTCAAGACTTCAGGTCAGATTTACTCTGAGGTTCTAGGGTTAGTAGATTTTGTGGGCCCCCCTAGGCTCTGGGGTGGGGCTAAATATGAGGGAGTAAGTGTGCGGGACAGGGCTGCCAGTGAATGGGATAGGGATGGAGGCGGGGGTGGTGAGGGTGCAAGGTTGGGTGGCAGTAGGGGACAGGAGCAGGCCTGTTTGGCTGGGGGGAAGGGGCAGAAGCAGGCTGGGGGGCAGGCTGTCTGGCCAGGGGGCAGGAGAGGGCATGAAAGTTGGAGGGGGGGGGCACTTGCTTTTCGCACCACATGAAACATGGCCTCCTATCGCTCCCATTCACCAGGAAGGATTCACAGGGGAAGCCTGCAGGAAGTGTGTCCCGGGGAAAGAAAATGGCAGCTCGCATTGAGCCATCTTTGGTTCCTGGTTCCCCGCACATATTGGGAGAGAAGGGCAGCGCACAGAGCCACTTTGTTCCCTGCACACCGGATCCAGTGGGGAGGCTTGGGGCTTTCTCCCCCAACCCCCACAGGAAGCCAGCACTGGTGGTGTAGTTTTGCAGGCAAGCATAAGGCTGTAGCATCAGTGCAGGCTCTTTGCTGAAGGGGGTGGGAGTGGGGGCTGAGTTGGGGCTCCAGAAGAGCCATATCTAGCTCCCTAGTGAGTCATATTTGGCTCTTGCGAGCCATAGGTTGCCACCCCTGCCCTAGGTTATGGGGGTCATTTTAGTGAGAACAGCAATAGACAATTGACCAAGTAACGGAATTTTCCAAAGCACTCACTGTTGTCATGATTCATGCCCTGAAGCCAATGGAAGTTTTACTGCTGATTTCAAAGACAGCAGAATTAGGCCTACACTGAATGCTTTTGAAAATTCCACCACAGACTCCTGAAACATCTGCAACGTGGTCCCTATTCATAAGCTGAATTTAGAATCAGAAATATAAGGCTGGAAAGAAACTCAAGAAGTCACCTCATAAAGCTATGACTACACTACAACTTATGTTGGCATACCTGATGCTACTCATCACTGTGAATAAATCACCGCCGTGTGACATAAATTACACTGATATAAGCACCAGCATCAATAGTGCTACTTCTACTTGTGGGGGTTGGAGTAGTTAAGCCAGCAGGAAAGCATTCATCCATTGGTTTAGTACAGCTACACCACCGTAAACTTTCTAATGGAGCCTGCCCCTAGTCCAGCCCCGTGAACTGGGGCAGGTCCAAACAGACTATTCCTGACAAGCATTTGTCTAGCCTGTTCTTGAAATCTTCAAATGATGGGGATTCTACAACCTCCCTTAGTAACCTTTTCTAGATCTTACCTTTTCTAGAGTTATAAAGTTATTTCTAATACCTAACCTAAATCTCTCTTGCTGCAGATTAATTCAACTGCTTCTTGTCCTATCTTCAGCTGACATGACCAACTGATCATCGTCCTCTTTATAACAACCTGTAAGACTTATCGGGTCCACTGTCTCTCCTTTCCTCAAGACAACACACACAATTTTTTTAAACCTCTCGTCACATCATTTTTGTTGCTTTCCTCTGGACTCTCTCCAATATGTCCAGATCTTTAACTTACAGAAGTTCAGAGAATTAGGAATTTCAGTGAGTACTTAACTGCACATACAAAGTACTGTGCTGCATGCTTAACAAGTTAAAATAAATATAAATGGTCATAGCTATCAAGTCTAAACCAATTTTCTTTTCAATGGCAAGTTTTAACAGTCTAAACATCATGATTTTTACTTTATTCAGAAAAATAAAGTTACAAGGGTTTTTCTTTCCTCTCATTTTATCTTCATAATTAAAAAAAAAAAAGTTCACCTTGGGGCAGGGATGAAGCATGGAAAAATTAAGCCTGAAAGGTGAAAACAATGACTATTTGAGGACAGATTTACAACTAGAACTACAGTAGTCATTCACCCATTGCTATAATAAAATTCAACTACTTTTGCCCAGTGTTTCCAAATTTAAGATCTCTAGTACGGAGTGATATATATCTTCCATTTAACACACATGCAGTAAATATACAATTTTATTTTCCTCCATTAAAATCTTTCGCTTTTTATTGTTGTTGGATTGAGGTTTTTTGGGTGGGAGAAGTTAGAAAAAAATTACTCTGTACACACCATTTCCCGGGCAGTGGCTTCCCAGGGCTGGCCGCATCCGGGACCACACTTCCCTGGGGGCAGATGGGAAGCTTATCTCCACCCCTGCCCCAATGGGGTTATAGCTGTCCTGATCCCCATCTCTGGCCCTTTGTTCCCCCCTCCCCCGGTCATTACACAGTATAACTACACCTACTAGCAGACCCCTCCCTTTCCATTTTATGAAAAGCAAACAATCCTGCATTCCAGGCATATCCCCTTATCTTAACACACCAAACCCGTACCTTGCTTTAAGTTATGATAAGAGACCAAATTTGATGGTCCTACCTCTTACCGTTTAGGAGGAGTTCTTGAACAGACAGACTCTCTCACTTGCTCACATACAAACAAACTCTCTCAAAATATATAGTAGATTTAGCAGCATTATACTTTCAATTTAAGCAAATAAGAATGGCCCTATTGGATTAGATCAAAGGTCCATCTAGCTCAATCTTTACAAACAAGAATCTTCATGATACTGCACTGAAATGTGATATCACAAATATTACCATTTTGAATGCAGCAGATATTCAATAGCTCGCAGACACAGTATGTCAAAACAAGCCCCAGCAAAATACACTGTTACATTTAATTTGTAAACATAATCCTATAATTTTAAAAAGTCTGCCTACAGTCAAATTTATATAAGACAATATAACACAGAAAATGATGATTAATACCACTTCAACGACCAAATACATGGAATCTTCCTCAAGAGGATTTCTCTGGACATACATATCATACTACATTTGATCTGAGCCAATTATTTATGAACACAGTAGCCAAGGAAAAGTTGACAGAAGGAAAACTCAAGAATAGCAATGGCAACATGAGTGAAGGAAGTTTACAGCGATTGATTTTCTAGCCCACTAAAGCACAAACTTTATGTTTACAATAAAACAATGCATGCTTCTGTATCTACCTAGAACCATTTTCAAAGATTCAAAGCTCTGGACTCTGAATTACTTTCTTAGAGACCACATGAAAGAAGCTGAGATATAATTCTAAGTCAATTTTTAAATGTATTTGCCGTGAATTTTACTTTAATAACTACTCATACTTATATATTTGTACAAATATATTAAATTGTGTATATATAAATTCAGTATGTGTTTAAGTTAACTTTTTTAATTCCACAAGAGCATTAATGTATCTTAAAGGAAACTAGCATTTTTGCTATATTATACAGTTCACTCAAACCGCAGTTGTTGCCGAAATGTGCACTTTTACACATATGCAGTGTTGTTGTAGCCAAGTCAGTCCCAGAATATTAAGAGAAGAAAGATGGGTGAGATACAGCAGATACTCTCAGAGTTACGAGCACTAGAATTATGAATCGAATGGTCAGCCACACACCTCATTTGGAACCAGAAGTACACAATCAAGCAGCAGCAAAGACCAAAAAAAGCAAATATAATACAAACACTTTGTCAAATGTAAACTAAAAAATTAACAGAAAGTTTATAAAATAGAGATTTGACAAGGTCATGAATTTGTTTCAGTGCTTGTTTCATTTAAATTACCGATGGTTAAAAGTAGCATTCTTCTATACAGTAAAATCTGAAAGCTGTCAATGGTCACTTGTAAATTTTTTAAACAACCACCTCAGCATTTTGTTAAGAGTTTATTCCTAAGGTATTCGTAACTCTGAGGTTCTATCATAGTATCTTTGTTGGAACAACTTCAGTTGGCGAGAGAAACAAGCTTTTGAGCTTACACAGAGCACTTCTCCAGTTCTTGGAAACTAAGTCAGATAAGTCTACAAAGGAAAAAAAAAACCTATGGCTGAAGCTCCCAACCCTAGCCAGAGTCAGCTGGCACAGACAAGCTATGGATTCTCTCTGCTGTGTAGACAGTGACTCAGAGTGTCACTGCTAAATGCCAAGTGGCACAGACTGTTTAGCATAAGTAGTTAACATATTTCAAGGGACCATTCAAGGTGAAGTTGCCCATTAGCCTCATAGGGAGGAAAGGAATTATTTGGGGAAAGCAGCTGGGCAGCAGTTGTTAGTGGGTTATATATTGCTAAGTCTGTGGAAGTGTGAAGTGCTTCAAGACCGCTTATGTTCTAATACCCTAATAAATTTGTTAATCTTTAAAGTGCCACTCACAGCCCTGTCCAAAGCCAGACTGGCAGCTAGAAGCCAGAGCTGGGTAGAGCAGAGCAGCTGGTATATTGGCTGATGCCATGGTGTGGGTGGCCACACAGTACTCCCCCATTTCCTTCTCCTGCTGCATCTGCTGGTATGCAAGGCTGAGGCTGCTCCTTAGCTCTGTACCACCGTTCAACTGCTTGCAGTCAGTAAAGCCACCCAGGCAGGGGGATGCTGGCTAAGCTGTTGGGGACTAGGAATGTGATTAGTCAACTAGTGACTCGACTAGTCGCTTCTTCCCTCCCAACCCTGCTGCCTCTATCAGAGAGAGCGGGGGGCAGGAGCCAGTGCTGAGGGGAGCTGGCTTAAAAGCCAGTTCCTCTGAGCAACATCTCCATGGGGGACCAGGCTCTTAATACATTTAAAAGCACAAGCGCAGCGGGGGGGATGGATGACCGGATGCAAGCCAGCACAGCTGATTCCCGGTCCACCATGCTGTGCTTCAGCCTTTTAAATATTAAAAACCTGGTGGCTCTTAATACATTAAAAAGCAGATCTGCAGAAGGGTTAGCTCCCGGAGGCAGGAGCTAACCCCACTGCCGCTCTGTAGTTTTCCCCCCTTATTAACTAATCGACTAGTCGATGAAAACTGCATCAACTAATCGATTAGCTGATTAAAGCCATTTAACATCCCTACTGGGGAGTAGACACAACAGCATGCAAGGGTCCAGCAGCCCAGGCCAAATTAAGACAGTCCGGGCAGCTGTGGGAAGTCCTTCACAGGAACACGAGCTGGAGACTGCTCTCGGGCAGCTGGGCCTTCCTCCACCCCTCAGCTGCCAAAGTAATAGGACTTCTGACTGGGAGCAGCATAGGGCTTGACCACAGGGATAGGAATAGCCGAGGCACCGTGCCTAGCTCTCCCATTATTTTCTCATGACCTTCTGATTAAGGATGTGAAAGTGTAACCATGTACACGGTTAATGGATGAGGCTGGGCTCATCGGTTAACATGCAGAGTTACACATACCCCTGCACTCTGTGCTACTGCCGCTAATACAGGCAGGAGCCGGAGTTGCAGAGTTGCCTGTCCCCCTGCACTGTATCAGAGGCAGCGGGGTGACAGGTGGAAGCTGATGCTCACAAGAAGCCCTCCCAACCCCTGCATGTAAACGCCGAAATTGTCAGCAGTTCCACGTTTACTTGAATACATTTGTCTGGAAATGGGTGATAGGAAAGGGATCACGTGAGGATTACCTGTTGTGTTCCCTTCCTCTAGGGCATCTGGTATTGGCCACTGTCGGCAGACAGGATACTGGGCTAGATGGACCTGTGGTCTGTCCCAGTACGGCCGTTCTTTTGATCTTATGTAATACATGCATTTTAACATCCCTACTTCTGAGTACTCAATTTTAATCTAAGTGGCCACTGATTTGGAGTGTCCCAGTTTTTTTGATGTCCACAAACATGAATTTTCAGGGATATTGATCTTTTAGATCAATTGCTACTTTTAGAAGCTGCTGGTGTTCAGTGCAGTACTTCTGGAAATCAGGCATAAAGTGATCCTAGTCAGGCATTCAAAAATCACTGACCACTCATTCAAGTTTTGTTCTGAAATTCTGCCTCTGTTATTCCATCTGTAAAAGGGGAATAATGCTTGAAACTTCTGTCAAGGCTGATGACATCTAATGAAAAGTCCTATTTAAGTACAAGTAATAGCATTAGTATTGGGATATGTACACCAAGTGGTTCGTTTCTTAATCACCTTCCAAAGCTCCAGGGAAAAAATAATTTGCCTAGTACAGGTGGTAGTAGGTAACAGTTAAAATTTTTTCAAACATATCCATATTTTAGACTTTCTTGAGAGACCCTCCCACAAACACTTGCCGTCCTACAGTCTCTTTTTGGATCGCTCACCTCCCATTCCCTGCAGCCCAGTTACATGAAGTAATATAAAGGCATTATAAAAGATGCAGGATTAAAATAAATTTGCTTTAATTCAATAGGTGAGAGTATGCATGGTTTCTTCCTGTCTGCTGTTTAATTTTAAAATGTTTCTAGCTTTTATAGTTGGGAAGAGTGTTCTAAATATAGATATGATGTAGTGGTGCCATGCTGGGTTTACAAAAAGCTCCATTGCTTCAGCTGCTGCTCATAACTTTCCCAAGCACAATGAAATTTGGGAGATTCTGACTACTGTTGCCGATGCTGTATAGAACTCTGTGGGTAGCAGCGAAAATTGAGCTGCAAGGGAACACTATTTGAAACGCTAGTTTCATACTTGTTAGTACCAATTCTTCCCCATATACCATTCTAATCTCTCCATGTCATTTTTTGGTCTTGAACCTGTCTGCTTGTTTGTTAGAGAACATACACCCCACTTGGAAAACTGTTCATAAGGATATCCATTTGAGAAAAGTATGCTCCCAGAACACCTATAAAAAGAGCAGCTATAGAGGGGTCATCAGTGCTTGTTAATCTGTTAAAAACTGAGTAACTGTGTCAAGAACAATAATTCAGTCAAATGGATCCATGCTCCTTGAACACCTGCCCCACTTCTTAAATCTCCAGTTTAAGGATGTTAAGAGACAGGTACTTGACTAATCGTGTAGTTGATAAGGTTCTGCAGTTTAAATGTAGTAGGAGCTGGGCGTGCAGGCAGCCCGGCTCCTACTACATTTACATTGCAAAGACGCAGAGGGGGTAGGTCCTACAGAGCCAGGAGCGCTGCGGCTCTGCATTTTAAATATAGTAAGAGCTGGCAGCCTGGAGGGAGAAGCATGAAAAAGCACAAGGTCATAACCAGAGTAGGATTAGCATGGTAACTACCCAGGGCATAAAACTATAGAACACAAAAAATGGCAGAGTGCACAAATATGCCTTGTGTGCTGAAATGCCTTGTTATGGCTCAGATGCTGTCCATAAATTTTTGCGTCCAGCAAAGTTATGAATTATCTGTACTCCAAGGGACTGAACTTCTGCCCCGCCACAGAACCTAATACCATGCTAACGTGTGGAGAACTAAGAATTTTCCCGCTACGTACACCTCAAAAAATTATTTCAACAATGATGACGCTCTACTCAGTTCATGACCCCACAGACAATCATAACACAAAAGAGTCATCGGACAGGACACCACAGATGTAACCACACTCTTGATCATTACACTGATTGACTGAAATCCTTAAACATCACAGCCACCACAATCTCTCCACCTTCAAGAGGACAGCTACACAGTCCCTGAAAGCTTACCGCCAGAGAATGATCTAGCCAGCAGACAAAAGCAGATGCCACCAATGTCCACAATTATGATGACTAGAACAATTAAGTCAATTGACAACTCTCCAACACCACCCACTACAAAGAATTAAAGGTGACTTCATACCATAATTTACCCAGGAAATTAAGGATATTATCAAATTCTTTTCCAAACAAAGTCTACAAGCTCATCTACCACAAACCAGCTCCAGAGATCTTTTACAAGATTCCTACAAGGTTCATGCATCTGACGAAGTGGGTCTTTGCTCATGAAAGCTTATGCTCCCACACTTCAGTTAGTCTATAAGGTGCCACAGGACTCCTCGCCACTTTTGAAGATTCCTAAGGTACACAAACTAAGGAACCCAGGCAGACCCATCATATCTGACCATGGCACACACTGAAGGAATATCAGGACTTTTAGGCTATGTCTACACAGGCTATTGAGTGACAAAACATTTGTCGTTCAGAGGTCTAAACCTTCTCCACACACACCCCCACATTCCCTCCTCCAAGAAAAAAAACCAGAGAGAAAAGTTTTGCCGCAAAAAGTGCTGGTGCAAACAGAGGTCTATCCTGCTGACAAAGCAAATGCCACTCATGGGGGTAGAAGTCTTTTGTCATCAAAACGGCTAACGAACAGTGACTACACTGCCCAACTTTTAGCAATGGGACCATATCAACATAGCCTTGTTGGTAAAAGCTGCATAGCTTAGACAGCCTTAGAAACCGCCCTCAAATCGCTCATCAGAGAAAGGTCCAGCATCCACCAAGACACAAATGACTTAATCCACAAACTCCATAACTAATAATAGGAACGTAAAAGAGTAGTCAATTAGTCGCTTACCTGATAAGCCTAGTTGAGTCAACTACTGCATTCCCCCCGCCTCTGTTGCCTCTTATCAAGAGGCAATGGGGGGTGGGGGTGGGGGGTGGAGAGGTAGGGAAGCAGGAGCTGGTGCTAGGAGGAGCCAGCTTAGAAGCTGATTCCTCCCAGCACTGTCTCCATGATGCAAGGGGGGAGGGGCAGGGGAGGCAGAGGTGCCACAGCGCTGCAGCACCTCTGCCTTTTAAATGTAGTAAGAGCAGCCTGGCTCTTTCTACATTTAAAAGGCAGAGTCGCAGTGGTCCAGTCCCAGTTTGCACCGGGTCCCGGATCTACCCCCTCTGCGGCTCTGCAGTTTAAACGTAGTAGGAGCCAGGCTGCCTGCACGCCCGGCTCCAGCTACATTTAAACTGCAGAGCTGCAACGGACCCTTATCGATTAATCGTGTACTCGATAGGAATTATACTGAGTATACGATTAGTCATTTACTCACTACTTAACATCCTTAACTAACTCCCTCAGAACATCATCCTTGCCCCTATGGATGTCACCTCGCTAGATACGATGCACTGTTCAAAATTTCTAGGTATTAACACTCTAGTTATCCATAAAACAAGTTTTCTTTCACACTTCCATTTAGAAATCCCTCAAACAAGCCAAGATTAACCCTATTTTTTTTTAAATAATAGCCCTCAATTAATGTAAATCAATGACACAAAGATTTTCACAAGGCTAACAGGATATGTATATTTTCTCCAAATGTAAGTCAATTTGTAAAACACTAGCTTGTCATTCTGCTTTAAGAAAACATAGATTGCCCTTTTACTCTAATATTTAGCGACACTAACAATTAACATGAATGTGTGTGTGAATGCAGAATGGGGGAGAGAAAGGAAAAAAGAACTGAACTCCTATAAGAAATAGTGTACATCAAAGCAAATACTAATTTCCCATTTGTCTTAGTATGTTGCAGTTAATGAAGGAGATATTTTAGTCTCATGAAGAAAAATTCTATAAATTTCAACATTGCAACATAGTGTCCAGAGTCTTTCCTAATACTTCTTCATTTTCTCTGCCCTCCACTAATAAAATCTTAATATGTATTTTAGAAATGTGCAGCTGTCCATCCATCTGAGTCTGTCTATTCAAGAACTCTTCCTAAACAGTAACAACTAGGACCACCACATTTGGTATGCAGCTTTCTCTTATCATAACTTACAGCAATAGGATGTGCCTGGAATTCGATTGTATCTCATAAAATGGAAAGAGGGGGATCCAGTAGGAGGGACACTTATACTGTGAAATGACCACAGGGGGTCAGCAAGAGGACAGAGATGGGGATGGGGACAGCTATACCCCACTGGGCCAGCAAAAATGGAGAAAGGGACAGCTATCTTGTACTACAGGTATATATTTCAGAGAGGTTGTCTGTCTGTATCTGTCTTGCCCCCCAGGTGGAGGACATGTAATCCTTCTCTGGCTGTGCTCCCTGCAGCAGCCTTGAACAGGTGCTTCTCACCTGGCCCCAAGCTGCTGCAATGAGAGGGGGCTGGGGTTCCCCTCTCTCCCCATGGCACCCTGCATCCTGAACCCCTCATCCCCAACCCCTCCCCCAGAACAATGATTTAAATGAAGAAAAACAAAACTCATCTGAGTTAAGGACCTGAGCAATGCTGGATAAATCATCTAGTAAATAAATGAACCCCAGAATTTTCTGCTCCCTCCCCCCAACAAATGCTGCTTGATAAGATAATCAAAGCTGTTGTGCAAGACAAGCATGTAGACATTCATCTTGCAAATACTAAAACTTTGCCACATAAGAAGCAGCAAATTTCTGAAGACCTCTTATACTCAGCAAAATACTGCATTGTTTTAAAAAGAATTTCACAATTTAGGGCTATTTGTGTATACCATAAGCTCCCCCTTCTTTCAAAGATGCAAGACAGACGTCTCTTATTCCCTTCAGCATGTGCCACCAAAAACAAAAAAAGCTTTGACAATACAATACCCATAATTGCTTAGCATCTTTCATGCTTTGATCTCTAAAACCATCAGTTTTATGGCAAACCTTTAAAAATTTGTTTGCCAAGAAAAAGCAGAAATCCTGGAAATACCTTACATGTACTGCAATGCATTTCACAACTGAGAGGGGAAAAAAAACCTCATGTTCTCTTTTCTGACAAAAATACCTGGTGATATCCAACCTACATAACCATCTCACAGTACTGCCACCATCATAGAACACTTTACAGGAAGAAGACTGCAAGTGTCCCAATGAAGGGAATACTATCAAAAGCCTAAGTGACATTACACTTTTTTAAATATATAGAACATCTATGTCATCAAGGCTGTACAGTTAGAAATGTTTATGTTACATTATCTTTAGTTAACATCCACAAAAGCCACAAACAACTACTATCTTGTGCAAGTTCATTTAAACAGCTTTATTACTTGGCCTTAGGTATTCCTGTTTACTCTTTGTGTATAGCAACCCACAAGATTCTGGTCACTTTCAGCGCATTCAGGGAAAGAGTGCTTTGCTGTAAAGAGCTCAGCTCATGAAGACACCCCCTCCAATCGCCTGACACTAACACGCCACCCCCCCCCACCTGAGGTCTCCAGACTCTAGTCCTCATCGTCTTCCCCACCTACCTGGACTTCTCAGTGCTGTGCCCCCACAAGCCCACCACTGCAACTCAGCAGCTTCCCCCCCCCCCACACACACACACGGCAGCTCATGGCCCTTCCCTGTCTCACACCTCGGTAGTTCAGGCTCTCCCACACACACTCAGGGTCCTTCCGTCCCCCCTCTCCCCAGGCAAGTGGCTCCCCTGGGTCCCGCCCCCCCTCACATCTCAGCAGTTCAGGCTCTGCCCCACCCCAACAGCTCAGACTCCCCTTCCCCGCCCATTCAGTGTCCCCTCCCCACCCCAGCAGCTCGGGCTCCCCTCCCCACCCATTCAGTGTCCCCCTCCCCACATTCAATATCCTCCCCACCCCAACAGCTCAGGCGCCCCTCCCCACATTCAATATCCTCCCCACCCCAACAGCTCAGGCTCCCTCCCCCCACATTCTATATCCCTCCCCACCCCAACAGCTCAGGCTCCTCCCCCACATTCAATATCCTCCCCACCCCAGCAGCTCGGGCTCCCCTTCCCCGCTCACACAGACTGAGGGAAGCCCTCCCGACCTCTGCGCCCCCTCTGCGCCCCCTCACACCTACCTGGGTCCCAGCCGAGCCCCGAGCGCGGAGGAGGAGGAAGCCGCCGGTGTCCGAGCCCCGTGAGCGCCCCCCACAGCTCGCTGCCCCGGTGCGGGGCCGGGGGATGCGGGCGGGGAGCCGGCTCGGGGGGCGCAGCCAGGTTTCCGGGCACAGGGGAGGACCCTGCCGCCTGCCCCCGGCCCCGGCGCTGCGGGCCTGTCGGCGGGGGTGACAGGCGACGAGGCCTGAGGAGAAGGGGGCGGGGCACGCGCCGGAACGGGGAGGGGGCGCCGAAGGGGAGCGAGCTGCCGAGGGGGAGGGGTCGCCCGCCACCCTCACGCGGATCGAGGGCAAAAAGGGGGGGGGGGAAGCAACCGCCGTCGCCGTCCCTGCTGAAAGCTCCGCCTCCTCCACGCAGAAACTCGTGACGTACGCCGGGGCGGGGCGGGGCGAGCTGGAGGGAAACGTCATCACGCCAGAACCCCAGACGGCACGCGAGCACGCACAGAACGCCGGCCCAACCGACGCTGGAAGGGAGGCAAAGCCGCCCCGCGCTGGCGCATGCGTACTTGGAAAAGGTCACCCGTTGATCCGGCGCATGCGCCTGAAGAGCGGCGCGGCGGGCCGCTTACATCGCTTCCGTGGGCAGGCTAGCCACCAGAAGCTGCCCGCGCACCATGTCGCTGTGCGCATGCGCAGTTAGTCTGTCTCTGACCTGCCTGGGACCCTCGAGGGCGTTGCTGCAGGCGGGGAAGGGAGCTGTGATAGAAGGGCTGACGGGGGGGCTGGGTTCCCCCTAGCTCCCCCTGGGCCACCATTGGCCTCAGCTCCTTGCTGCCAAGCCACATGCCTCTGCCCCCGAGCCATAGCCCATAGGGGAATCTCCGCTAGCTGTATAGGGGCTCTGACACACAGCAAGGCAGGGGTGCTGCCAGGAAAGTTGACATCTGGTGGGGGGGGGGGGGGGGGGCAGAGGTGTTCCCTCAAATTACAGAGCCACTGCACCGCCCTGTGGGGCAGATTAGGAGGATCAGATAGGAGCAAGAGTTTGGGCCCCTCTTGTTTCTCCATCTGTGTAGTCACTGTTTGCTGGCTAGGCACTGTGCTACCTGCTCCCTTCTGTGCCACTGGCTGAAGGGTGTGTTATAATTGTGCATTGAAGGGGTGGATTTTTATCAGTACACATCAAAAGGAGGGGGGGCGGGATTTAGGCTTTCAAATAAGACTTGTTCCAAATTGACTGGCAAATTACAAGTAAAGACATATATGCCTGTTTACAATATATATTTTGAAATGAAGTTAACTATTTGTGTTTTAACAGTTTACAATGCTTTAATTTTTTGATGCTCAATGACTGTGATCATTAAATTATCTGACACCTCCCATCCCCTGCTGTGAAAATCTAACGCTATACAAGTTAGAAAATGTGCAAAGTCCATAATTTGATACAATATGAAAATTTATATACATAAAAATGAAAAAGAAATGCTTAAAATAAACATTGATATGTCAAACTTTAATATAAAAAGTAAATTTTGCCAGGCCTAATGTAGCAAAGAAGTTTACAGAAGGGGACTTGTAAAGGGAGAAATTTTTCACCATAAAGTCGTGAGACTGTTGCTCATCACACATTGGCCAGTACTGTCTCATTGTTTCCTTGTACTCCTGCCCTGTTTGTATGCATCTGATGACTTACAGTGTAAGTGCTTTGCAACAGGGACAGTCTAGCACAATAGGACCCTGATCCATGCCTGGACCTCCCAGGTATTACAGTAGTACAAACAATAAAAATTAGTAAGTGCAGATGTCCCCCAATGCAAGACAGAACACTCAGATTTTTCCACACTGACAGCCTGCCAACATTTTCTATGTAGCTCACAAAAACATCATTACCACTGTCACCGTTCTATCAGCTAGTACAGTAGAAAAAAAGGAAGGTGATTCAGGCTTGAAGCTGTGTATTTGTGTAGTAATGCCAGCACTTGTCAGTCTATTACACACACCTCAGCCTCTTCTCTCAAACCACAGAAAAAAAAGTATTTTGTCCAGGAGTAGCGTTCAGTGAGTTAAGAGGTCAACCATTCACCTACTGTGATGACCAAGAGGCAAATTCAGTTTCAGGCAATCTAAGGTCAATAACAATCAATTCATGTAACTGGGAGCTGTTTCTGGACTCTTTGTGTCATCAAATGGTGCTGTCTCAAGAGAGAGGATTGTGACAACTGCATGGGAAATAAATAGGGGAAGTTTTCAATGACCTCTTAGCCCTGAGTTCCTCAAAAAGTGTTGTTGAGATTACAGGGCTTGAGATGATTATTGCATCATTATTTGGGTGTTTGTGTACAATATCCCCATATCCTTCTCACTTCACTATTGATTTTTGAAAAGGAGATTAATTTGTCAGACCATGGCAGAAGGCATAGGAGAACCTATGGCTAGGGGTGGCAAACCACCAGCCCCGCCCCTTCTGCCAGAGGCCATGCCCCTTCTGCCTTAGGCCCTCCCATGTGTACCAAGCTCCCCACTTTAGGGGCAGGCACTCAGCCCCTTACCCCCAGCAGGGCCATACACAGGGAGGGCAGGCCACATGCTACCCCAGCTTTCCAGGCCCCGGAGCAGGGAAAGAGCAGGCAGCCCTCAACCTCCCTGACCCTGGAGCATGTGCTGAAGCAGGAGAGTGGGTCAGCTGGGGGCAGAGTATTGCCCTTAGGAATGTATTTCCTTCCTCTGTCTCTGATGCCCCCCGCCCATGACAAAAGGGAAGTTTTAGAGTAATACTGAACTTAACCTTCTGCAGAGATCTGGAGCCAGACAATTATTGTCATTAGCCGGATGATTCTGCAGTTAGGCTCAAAAAGGAAGCCAAATTAGGCCAAGATCCTTGAAGGTAGAAAAGCACAGAGATGCTGATTTGTCTTGTGTATCCCTCCCCCAAGTTTTACTTCACTTAAAAACTTGCAAAATTAGACATACAAATACAAGAGAGTCATAGCACACTATTACTGAAAAATTGCTTACTTTGTCATTTTGACCAAATAATTATAAAATAAATCAACTGGAATATAAATATTGGACTTACATTTCAGGGTATAGTATACAGAACAGTATAAACAAATCATTATCTATGACATGTTAGTTTGTACTAACTTCGCTAGTGCTTTTTATTAGCCTATTCTAAAACTAGATATCTAGATGCATTGATATACCCACTGGAAGACCGTGGGGTATACCCCAGGGCACATGTCCCCCTGGTTGAGAACCACTGCCTTAGACCGTGAACCACAAAGATAGCAAACTACCCAGGGAGTTGCTTAAGCTAGCCAAGATGAGACATTGACCACATGCTTAACCCTGCCCTTTTCTCAGAATTAGGGGCCAAAGTCCAGCAGTGGAGACACGCTTAGCACTGCCAGTGATCCAGAAGAAAGACATTTGGCCACATCAATTGTGTTCCGGGCCTGAAACAAAATGATGGGGAAGGAAAGGGAAGAGTAGGACCTCCCTTATAACCTTTAGCCTAGTGGATAGGAAACTCAGTCTGGATGTGGGAGACCCCTTCTTTAGTCCCCCCCTCCTAGGAAAGGAAGAAGGGATTTGAACAGGGATATTCCATCTGTCAGTCTAACAACTAGGCGTTGGACTATTCCAATGTGGGTCTCCCTCAGTCCTTCCAATTGAAGTTGATCCACTCTAATTAAGAACGATTGTCTGGCCTAGTGGGTAGGGCCAGCTCTCCCTGTAAGCTGTGCACTTCTACAGCTGCTCAGAAGAGATTCAGATGCTGCCCAGCTGATAAGCAGAGTGCCCATAGCTAGGCACTACTTTTGTTTCTACAGGTAGCGCACATCTGCACATGCCTCAGTGCTCAGAAAATTTATTCCACACATGGACGGAAATGCGTACATGAATGGATAACATTAGAGCAGGGGCTTTCTAACTCCGGGTCATGACTTGTAAGGGCAAACTGCTAACTGGCCGTGAGACACTTTGTTTACCTGCATCTCCGCAGGTACGGGCGATCACAGATACTGCTGGCCGCAGATCACTGTTCCCGGCCAACAGGAACTGAGGGAAACAATGCAGGGAAACAATGAGGGAAACATCACTTCCCACAGCTCCTATTGGCCAGGAACAGTGATCCACGGCCAATGGGAGCTGCGATCACCTGTACATGTGGAGAAACAGGTAAACAAAGCATCTCATGGCCAGCTAGCTGGATTAGAGGAAACATTTGTTAGGGCACTCAGATGCAAGTTCAAATCTCTTTTTCATCCTGGCCATTTTGTGTCCAAAATGATGTGGACTAAACTAGCTATTACCACTCAACAGAGAGATCTTGGAATCATTATGGATAGTTCTCTGTAAATGTCCACTCAACGTGCAGCAGCAGTCAAAAATGCAAACAAAACTTTGGGAATCATTTAAAAAGGGATAGAGAGTAAGACAGAGAATATCTTATTGCCGCAGTATAAATCCATGGTACACTCACATCTTGAATACTGCATATAGATGTGGTCGCCTCATCTCAAAAAAAAGATAGCATTGGAAAAAGTTCAGAAAAGGGCAACAAAAAAGATTAGGGGTTTGGGATGGTTGCCATATGAAGAGAGATTAAAAAGACAGACTTTTCAGCTCAGAAAAGAGGAGACTAAGGAGGGATATGATAGAGGGTTATAAAATCATGACTGGTGTGGAGAAAGTGAATAAGGAAAAGTTATTGACTTGTTACTATAAGAATTAGGGGTCACCAAATGAAATTAATAGGTAGCATTGGCCATGGTTTCAGCCAATGGGAGCAGCGGGGAAATCCTCCAGGCGAGCGGTTTCCTGCATTGCTGTTCCCCCAGCTGGGAGGAAGGGGAGTGGCAGCATACAGAGCTGCCTCCTCCTCCCCCCATGAGCCAGATCTGACTTGTGAGGCTCAGTCTCCCCATAGCAGGAAGCTAGCACTGGTGCTCCAATAGGGTTGCCAGATGTTACCGGACACACTTGACATTACTCATAGACTCATAGACTTTAAGGTCAGAAGGGACCATTATGATCATCTAGTCTGACCCCCTGCACAATGCAGGCCACAGAATCTCACCCACCCCCTGCTAGAATAATCCTCTCACCTATATCTCAGATATTGAAGCCCTCACATATTTTGAAGACCCCAAGATGCAGAGAATCCTCCAGCTGTGACCTGTACCCCATGCTACAGAGGAAGGCGAAAAACCTCCAGGGCCTCTGCCAATCTACCCTGGAGGAAAATTCCTTCCGACCCCAAATATGGCGATCAGCTAAACCCTGAGCATGTGGGCAAGACTCACCAGCCAGACACCCAGAAAGTTCTCTATAGTAACTCCTATCATCCCTCCATTGACCTATTCACCACTGATAGTGAAAGGTCAATTAGTTACCAAGATCATGTTATCTCATCAAACCATCCCCTTCATAAACCCATCTAGTTTAATCTTGAAGCCAGATAGATCTTTTACCCCACTACTTCCCGTGGAAGGCTGTTCCAGAACTTTACTCCTCTAATGGTTAGAAACCTTCGTCTAATCTCAAGTCTAAACTTCCTACTAGCCAGCTTATATCCATTTGTTCTTGTGTCCAAATTGGTATTAAGCTTAAATAATTCATCTCCCTCCTGGTATTTATCCCTCTAATATATTTAAAGCGCAATCATGTCCCCCTCAGCCTTCTTTTGGTTAAGGTAAACAAGCCAAGCTCCTTGAGTCTCCTTTCATAAGACAGGTTTTCCATTCCTCGGATCATCCTAGTGGCCCTTCTTTGTACCTGTTCCAATTTGAATTCATCCTTCTTAAACATGGGAGACCAGAACTGCACACAGTATTCCAAATGGGGTCTCACCAATGCCTTGTATAACGGCACTAACACCTCCTTATCCCTACTGGAAATACCTTGCCTAATACATCCCAAGACCGTATTAGCCTTTTTCACGACCATGTCACAATGGCGGCTCATAGTCATCCTATAATCAACCAGGACTCGAGGTCCTTCTCCTCCTCCGTTACTTCCAACTGATGTGTCCCCAGCTTATAACTAAAATTCTTGTTATTAATCCCTAAATGCGTAACCTTACACTTCTCACTATTAAATTTCATCCTATTGCTATCACTCCAATTTACAAGGTCATCCAGATCTTCCTGTATGATATCCCGATCCTTTTCTGAATTGGCAATACCTCCCAACTTTGTGTCATCTGCAAATTTTATCAGGACACTTCCACTTTTGGTGCCAAGATCAGCAATAAAAGATTAAATAAAATTGGCAAAACTGATCCCTGAGGAACTCCGCTAGTAACCTTCCTCCAACCTGACAGTTCACCTTTCAGTATGACCGCTGTAGTCTCCCCTTTAACCAGTTGCTTATCCACCTCTCAACTTTCATATTAATCCCTATCTTTTCCAATTTAACCAATAATTCCCCATGTGGTACTGTATCAAATGCCTTACTAAAGTCGAGGTAGATTAGATCGACTGCATTTCCTTTATCTAAAAAATCTGTTACTTTCTCAAAAAAGGAGATCAGGTTGGTTTGGCATGATCTACCTTTTGTAAAACCATGTTGTAATTTGTCCCAATTGCCATTAGCCTCAATGTCTCTAACTACTTTCTCCTTCAAAATGTTTTCCAAGATCTTGCATACTACAGATGTCAAACTAACAGGCCTATAGTTACCGGGTCGCTTTTTCCCTTTCTTAAAAATAGGAACTATATTTGCAATTCTCCAATCAAATGGTACAACCCCTGAGTTTAGAGATTTATTAAAAATTTTGCTAATGGACTTGCAATTTCATGTGCCAGTTCCTTTAATATTCTTGGATGAAGATTATCTGGGCCCCGATTTACTCCCATTAAGCTGTTCAAGTTTGGCTTTTACCTCGGATATGGTAATATCTACCTCCATATCCTTAGTCCCTTTTGTTATGTTACCATTATCCCTAAGCTCTTCATTAGCCTCATTAAAGACTGAAGCAAAGTATTTGTTTAGATATTGGGCCATTCCTAGATTATCCTTAACCTCCACTCCATCCTTAGTAATTAGCGGTCCTACTTCTTCTTTTTTTGTGTTTTTCCTATTTATATGGCTATAAAACCTTTTACTATTGGTTTTAATTCCCTTTGCAAGGTCCAACTCTACCTGACATTTAGCCTCTCTCACTTTGTCCCTACATGCTCTAACCTCAATAAGGTAGCTTTCTTTACTGATCCCTCCCATCTTCCACTCCTTGTATGCTTTCTGCTTTTTCTTAATCACCTCTCTGAGATGCTTGCTCATCCAGCTTGGTCTAACACATCTGCCTATACATTTTTTCCCTTTTCTTGGGATACAGGCTTCTGACAGCTTCTGCAACTTTAGCTTAAAATAATCCCAGGCCTCCTCCACCTCAAGATCCATAATTTCTTTAGTCCAATCAACTTCCTAACTAATTTCCTTACTTTATTAAAGTTAGCCCTTTTGAAATCAAAACCCTAGTCTCAGATTTATTTTTGTTTATCCTTCCATTTAATTTGAACTGAATTAGCTCATGATCACTTGAGCCAAGGTTGTCCCCTACAACCATTTCATCTATGAGGTCCTCGCTACTCACCAAAACCAAATCTAAAATAGCATCCCCCCTTGTTGGCTCAGCAACTACTTGATGAAGGAATTCATCAGCTATCATGTCTAGGAAAATCTGAGCCCTATTATTATTACTAGCACTTGTTCTCCAGTCTATATCTGGAAAGTTGAAATCTCCCATGATTACGCAGTTTCCATGAGTATTTACTTCATTAAAAACATTAAAGAGGTCTCTATCCATATCAAAATTGGATCCTGGTGGTCTATAATACACCCCAAGCACTATCCCAGGGGGGGATCTGATAGTTTTCTTCCCCAATGTGATTTTTGCCCAAACAGACTCTGTCTTCTCCATTCCATCACTTTTTATTTCTTTACAATCTACCTCATCTTTGATATACAATGCGACTCCACCACCTTTACCCTTATTTCTGTCTTTCCTAAACAGCACATACCCTTCAATACCTGTACTCCAGTCATGCCTAGTATTCCACCATGTTTCTGTTATTCCTATAATATCTGGTTTCACTTCCTGGACCAATAGCTCAAGTTCCTCCATTTTGTTACCTAAGCTCCTTGCATTGGTGTACAAACATCTTAATTTTGCTGTTTGGCCTCACTCACATTCTTTACCCAATTTGCACGGACGTTGTACCTCCAATATGACCTATTAGACTAGTATCCACCCTACCCTTCCTCATGTACATTCTCCTACCCCAGCTATATCCTTTTCTTCGTTTTCCTCCCTCTCAGTGTTAAAATCCGGCGTAGAGATTACCTGGACATCTCCCAACCATCTCCCCCAAATTCCTAGTTTAAAGCTCTCTTAATCAGTTGAGCCAGCCTCCATCCTAGAAGTCTATTTCCCTCCCTACTTAGGTGAAGTCCATCCCGAGAGAACAGTCCTCTGTCCATAAATGCCTCCCAGTGACCATACATCCCAAAGCCCTCCTTATAGCACCACTGCCTAAGCCATCTATTGATCATCATAATCCTGTCACATCTTAGTTGCCCTTCTCTAGGAACAGGCAGAATCCCACTAAAGATCACCTGAGCCTCAATTTCCAGCGTCCTCCCCAGCCTAGCATAGTCTCCTTAATTCGTTCCAGCGAGAATCTAGCCGTATCATTTGTTCCTACATGAAGGATGATCAATGGATTCCTTCCTGCTCCTTAATAATCCTCTTCAACCTCAGTTCCACATCCCGTATCTTAGCACCTGGCAGACAGCACACCCTTCTATTCTCTGGATCAGCTCTGGTTACAGGCCTATCTATTCTTCTCAATAAGGAGTCCCCAATCACGTAGACCTGCCTTTTCCTAGTGACAGTGTGATTCTCTGGTCTATCTCTTGCTTCCTCTGGCTGCAAGTCCTTGCCATTCCTGTTTTCCCTTGTAATCCTCTTTAACCCATCCTGTATCCTCCTAAGGCTCATTATTGGTGTTGTCTCCATTAACTCTTCCCCTTTATCTATGGGACTAGCCGCTCTTCTCTTCTTCCTTACCCTTCCATCTTCATTATCTGCCTGCTGTACCCCTTCTTCATTCTCCAACTCCACATACCTGTTCTTGAGCTCTATTTTTCCTTCACTGACCCATCTTTTCCTCTGCCTGGTTCTTTTAGTCACATGCTTCCACTGTCCATTTTCTTCGCCCAGCAGTCCCCCCTCTGAGGCCCTTGATCCTGCTTTCATCTGCATATCTAAACTTTCCCCTTACATCACAATCTACATTACATCTTATTTAGAAAATACCAGACACTTACATTTTCTCATTTATATTTTCTCAATTTGTTTCCCGAACAGAAAGCTCAAATACTGGACTGTCCGGTTCAAAACTGGACACCTGGCAACCCTATGCTCCAACCTCATGGCAGGGGGGGGCAAGCCCATGGCCCACCTGCAAGTCAGTAGCAGACCACTGGTGGTCCACCAACCACACTATGAGAACCACTGTTCTAAAGGACCATAGGTCAAAAGAGGGTTAATGGGTTACAATTTGTTGCAATAAGCCACATAGGCAGTGCAGTGCATCTGTTCAGTCCACAATTTTTAGGGTCTTGCAAAGTAATGAATGTAACTTCCCAGGCTTGTCTTTTGAAAGTATTACGTAGTTTTTCTGTGAGGGTGAGGAGTGGGACTGATAGGTCAGATACGGAGATGAAAAGGGTGAACCAGTAAACATGAGCCTTACCAGCATATTTACCAGGTAACTGGTTAACTTGAGGCTTGGCCCAGCCAGAGCAGCCCACACCTGTGGCAGTGTGGCAGGGAGCAGCCCCCACCCATGGCGTGGTGCGGTGGGCTCCGCCCGGCTGGCAAAGCCCCCCACCCACAGCATGACAGGGTGGCCCCAGCTGGGCTAGAGTAGCCCCCAACTCTGTCATGGTGCAGCGGACCCTGCCCAGCGGGGCTGGAGCAGCCTCCTGCCTGCAGCATGATGGGGGCTGCTCCAGGGTTAACCACTTCAACATAGCATTTATCCAGTTAACTTCTTAAATAGTAATTAACATCCCCAGTCAGATACAGTCAGAGTGATCACTTTGTAAAGAGCATCCATAGGAGATAGGTGAAACAAAAAACAGGGCGATGTAGCACTTTAAGACTAACAAGATGGTTTATTACGTGATGAGCTTTCATGGCCCACAGCTCATCACCTAATAAACCATCTTGTTAGTCTTTAAAGTGCTACATCGTCCTGTTTTTTGTTTCAGCTAGTCTAGACTAACACGGCTACATCTCTATTATTATTCTACATAGGAGAGAGGGTGTTTGGCCTTATCAATTTCCTGTGTGAGTTCAGACAAGAGTGTAGAAATTGTCTGGTTTCACCAACACAGTTGCTATTGGACCATTTAGTGCACTGGGTGAGGTTTGCCACATGTTAGGAGGCATGTGTAGAAACCATGGATATTGAAAGATGCATTGTGGGAAGGGGACATCTATCAATAGTGCAGGTATGTCTGCAGGTTTTGCATCTGTTCTTCTGGCAGGATCTGGTGTTGCTTTGAGTTGGTGTATTATGGTCTGTATGGTGCTTGCTTCTGATGATGAGCTTGGAGAAGTTGGAGAGGGAGACGTTGTTTGGCAGCCAGAAATCAGTTATTAGATTGACTGATATGACAAGTTAAGAACACAAACATTCCTAACAAAGTTACAGGTTTGAATGAACAAAATGTTGTGGGTTTTTTATTATTATTTTTATGCCATTAAGTCTTTTTGGAAGAAACACATATACCAAATTAAAAAATATTCAGAAACTGTAGCATCTTCTGCCAATGTATATAAGTGAAATTAGCATAATTGCTGTTAAACTCCTACAAATATTACTGTTCACACATGATATACATAGCCTGCTGGTAGAAATTAGTTCACATAGCTTAACTCTATGCTATTTTAAATTTTACATTTTGATCACTTGTTTATATTGTGATCTTTAGTCTCATTTGGTACTGTAGATTTTTTACTGTGCGGGGTGTCTTGTTGGATTTTATTGGGAAGAATATAACTAAAGGTCTAGTTTGTGGTAAATATATTTCCAACATTTGCCTTCAATCAATCTGTACATGAAATTTAATTTTAATGGCACTTAATATATTATGGATAAACCAGATGTGCCCCTATTTAAACTAAGCTGCTACCAAAAGTTTCCAAAATCTAGGGGAATATCTTAATGCCTCTATATAAAACCATGGTATGCCCACATCTTGAATATTGCGTACAGATGTAGTCACCTCATCTTAAAAAAGCCTCACTTCCCCTCCACACTTCTGCCATTAAGTTCGCATTGCTACCAATATGTGGTGTTGTGTGTTAAAATAAGCTCATCTCAAGCCCCGAGGAGGCTACATGTCAGGAGCAGCTGATCTTGTTTACCTGCCAAGGGTGTTGGAAGTCAAAGGATCATCTTCATGGGGAAATTTACCAGTATAATTGCTCATGTAAGTACTCTTATTCCAAAAGAAGACTCAGAGGATAGCCATGTTAGTCTGTATCTGCAAAAACAAAGCGTCTATGGCACCTTTGAGACTAACAAATTTATTAGGGCATAATTGATTAGAGTTTCAAAACAATCTCACCAAACTAAGTGATTGAGCAACAAAATGGCAAATGAAATGTAATATTGATAAATATAAAGTAATGCACGTTGGAAAAAATAATCCCAGCTATATGTACAATATGATGGAGACTAATTTAGCTATAACTATCAGAGAGAGATCTTGGAGTTCTTGTGGATAGTTCTCTGAAAACATCCACTCACTGTGCAGCGGCAGTCAAAAAAGCAAATAGAATGTTAGGAGTGATTAAAAAGGGATAGAGAATAAGACAGAAAATATCTTAATGCCTCTATATAAAACCATGATACGCCCACATCTTGAATACTGCATATAGATGTGGTCGCCTCATCTTAAAAAAGATATATTGGCATTGGAAAAGGTTCAGAAAAGGGCAACACAAATAATGAGGGGTTTGGAACGGGTCCCAAGAAAGATTAAAAAGACTCATCTTAGAAAGAGGAGACTAAGGGGATATGATAGAAGTCTATAAAATAATGACTGGTGTGGAAAAAGTGAATAAGGAAACATTATTTACTTATTCCCACAATATAAGAACTAGGGTCACCAAATGAAATTAATAGGCGGTAGGTTTAAAACAAAGCGGAAGGAAGTTTTCTTCACTCAGTGCACAGTCAACCTGTGGAACTCCTTGCCAGAGGATGTGGTGAAGGCTAGGACTTTCACAGGGTTCAAAAAAGAGCTAGATAGATTCATAGAGGTTAGGTCCATCAATGGCTATTAGCCAGGATGGGTAGGAATGGTGACCCTAGCCTCTGTTTCTCTGGAGGTGGGTGACAGGGGAGGGATCATGTGTGGATTATCTGTTGTGTCCCCTCCCTCTGGTATTGGCCACTGTCGGATACTGTTTGGGCTGGATGGACTGTCAGTCTGACCCAGTATGGCCGTTCTAATAAGATTTCATAGATAAAACCACTTCATCTGATGAAGTGGGTTTTACCCATGAAAGCTTATGCCCTAATTAATCTGTTAGGGTATGTCTACACTAGCCCCCTAGTTCAAACTAGGGCGGCTAATGAGGGCGACCGAAATTGCTAATGAAGCGCGGGATTTAAACATTCCGCGCTTGATTCATATTCGGCCGTCGCCATTTTGAAACTGACTAGCCGAAGTAACTGCCCGCGTCTATCGTGGCAGAGAAGCGGATTCGAGATAAACCCCTTAGTTCGAATTAACTGTTAAACCTAATTCCACGAGGAGTAACAGTTAATTTGAACTAAGGGGTTTATCTCGAATCCGCTTCTCTGCCGCGTACGCGGCAGTTACTTCGAGCTAGTCAGTTTCCAAAATGGCGACCGACGAAATATGTTAATCAAGTGCGGAATATTTAAATCCCGCGCTTCATTAGCAATTTCGGTCGCCCTCATTAGCCTCCCTAGTTCAAACTAGGGGGCTAGTGTAGACGTACCCTTAGTCTCAAAGGTGCCACAAGACTCCTTGTTGTTTTTCCAAAATAAGAGTGTTCTTGGGAAAGTTATACCTGTATAACAATAACAGTATCATTAGGTTGCTGGTAAATTTTCCCATATAGACAAGCTCCTTTATAAGGGCAAAACCCTTCAAATCCTTACACCTGGCAAATAGTCTTTCAGGGGGGTTTCTCACATACGGGGAACTTGCATGTCTAAGGATAAGAAGCAGCCTGTTTTTATGTGCTTTGAGATCGCTCAAATACAAATGATGTAGTGAAATTAAATTAGTTAATACAAATGTCTGTTGGGGAGGAAGGAAATGCCAAAGAAGCTCACAACTGATTAGCATCCAAATGAGCATCATGAGGCTGTGAATCACACTGACGAACAACAGCCCAATTTAACACTATTTTATCAGGACTCTGAGAAACTACAGAGCCAACAATGCAAAGGATGCACAAGAGTCCTGCACCAGCTGGCAATGTGTCAGGCATGTTCCTAGCATGCTGAGATGATGACTTTCATTGATCAAATCTCCCTCCAGCACTCTTAACTAGTCAGTAAGCAAGGTGACCTTTTGCACTAAGTGACAGGAGAAGAGCCAAGAGAAATGCTGACTTGGTGTGATGCTTCTGCGCAGTCTAGCACAGTGTTTCTCGGCCGCTAGCAGATCAATGAGCCACAGCTTCCTGCAGTACTTTGAAAACACATCCAACATCCTCCTTTTATTCCTCTTCCAGCCCACGACCATTTGTCAGTTTTAAAGTCTTTAGAAAGCAATTTCAGTGAAGGGGAAAGAATAGCTGCAAGGTGGGATAGTGAGGGATGCTGGGATACTTTTACCATATTATAGGAACTCCAGCAAGATGGGAGAGAGCTCACACCTCTCCTCCCTTACATCTGGCCCAATCACAGGCACCAAGTTCCTGCCTTATGGGGGGTGGGGCAGAGAAGGGGAGCAAGACTCCACCCATGCCTCAGCAAAACTGGCTCTATGCCAGAATCCCTGGATTAGGTGGGACTGTTATTATTAAACAACTTCTTAGCACCTAGAAGATAATATAGCAAATAGAAGTAGCCAACATGATTTTGTCAAGAACAAATGTTGCTAAACCCACCTACTTTCCTTCTCTGACAGGGTTACTGGCTTGTGGAATGCGAGGAGGGGGGCGGCTGTAGAGAGGATGGATTTTGGTTTTAGTAAGGCTACTGACTAGGGGTGCCAGATAGTTTCACAAAAAATACCAAACATGGTGGGGAAAAAATTGGTTGAGCAAAAATAAAAACCACACACACACAGACACACAAAAGAGTGATGGCATCTTTAAATCCCCACACTCCTCCTGCCCCCACCAGATGCAGCAGGGGAAGAATGTCCCAAGCAGCCTTCCGTCTGAGAAAAACGAAAAATACTGGACATTTTACATGTCCGGTATTTTCTGGTGGTTTTTTTTTTAAACCGGACAGAAGCCACGTGACTGTCCGGGCCAATACCGGACAGCTGGCAACCCTACTACTGACATAGTCCCATATGACACTCATTAAGGAGGGAAATGTAGTCTCTAGAGAAAATTAATTTAAAGTGGTTGAAAAACAGATTGAAAGGCCCAGGGCCACACAAAGTTTCAAAGCAGCAGCGCCATGTGGAACCCAGGGTTTGGCCCTATGCTCCATGCGACGCTGCCACTTTGAAGCACCCTTTCCCACTTGCTGCCTCTTTCTGATAGTTCAGAGGAGAGCAACAAAAATAATAAAAGGTTTAGGCAATCTGACCTATGAGGAAGGGCTAAAAAAATGGGGCATGTTTAATCTTGAGAAAAGAAAACTGAGGGGAGCACCTAAGAGTAATCTTCAGATACATTAAGGACTGTTATAAAGAGTGCTGTAATCAGTTGTTCTCCATATACCCTGAAGGTAGGACAAGACGTCTTCCTCAGCATTTACACAATGTGCCTCTCCTGGCATGTGACAAGGATTCATCACTGAATTTGATCCATTGGTTGGATCTTTAGCTCCCCTGACCCAGGGTAGGTACTGACAGGCGTTGCAATATGAACACATGCACGAAGTAATGGGCTTAATCTGCAACAAGGGAAATTTAGGTTAGACATTAGGAAAAAAAATTCTAACAATGGTATTTAATCACTGGAATCGGCATCCAAGGATGGTTGGGGAATTCTCATCACTAGAGATTTTAACTACCAGGTTAGGCAAACACCAGTCAGGGATGGTCTACTTATAACTGGCCCTGCCTCACAACAGGGGGCTAAATAACATGACCTCTTAAGGTCTCTTCCAGGCCTATATTTCTATGCTGATGTGACAGCTTAATACAAGTAAGCCGCTGAATATCTGAAATAGTTTAAGATGAACAATGGATAATACAATAGGCGCAAGAAACTCAAACACCTACAGAGGCATAGAAAGCATTCAGCTAGGGCAGTGGTTCTCAACCAGAAGTCTAGAGCCCCCTAGGGGGCCATGAGCAGGTTTCAGGGGGCCGCCCAGCCAGGCCAGCATCAAATTTACTGAGGCCCTGGGGAAAAAGCCAAAGCTCCACGGCATACGGTTAAAGCCTGGGGCTTGAGGCCCAGATTTGTGGAGGCCCCCGTGGCATGAGGCCTTGGGCAATTGCCCAGTTTGCACCCCCTAATGCCAGCCCCTGGCTTTTATATGTAGAAAAACAGTTATGGCAGGTGGGCTGTGGAGTTTGTATAGCACTTGGGGGGGAGGTAGCTCAAAGAGAAAGGTTGAGAACCCCTGGTTAGGAGACTACAAGATAAGCATATTAGCTGTTTCTATAAAAGTAACTGGCAGTTAAATAGTCAACAGTTTGGCAGAAACAGAGGTGGCAGAAGCTGGGGGAGCACAGCACCCAACACTGGAGCAACTGCCCGTGTAAACTCATGCACACATTGGGGATGGAGCTGGAGGCAAGAGCAGGACCCGGTGGTGCCTAATTAGTGCTATAAAGCCCAGGATTAGACCTAGGAAGAGGTAGGAACTGCTAGGATCCCCCTTCCCAACTTGGAGCTAGCTTCCCATCCATCCACCACCAGCTCCCCTTTCCTCCTCCTCTTCCAGGCCTGCTTCACAGTATTTGCTCACACCAGTTAGTTTCCACTCATGGGAGTGAATCTACGCTGAGAACGTAAGTATGTGATGCAGTTCTAGCCGGCACTTCTTTCTGATTCCAGTGGAAACAAGCTGCTGATTGGCGATTTCTTTGGTATGTTTCTTGGTACTGAAATCCATGAGGGACCACCCCTATGCTTTATGTCATGGACATGGACATGCATAACTCAAGCTACTGGGGACAAATCGCCTCATGTAACCTCTCAATCTTAATGTCTTCATGCGCTGGGTCTTATTTTGGAGTATGTATCGTTCTTGGGTGTAAAATTAGAGCTATGGAGGATGGAATGGTTTATGGTTTTTAAATGTGCAAATGAAAGCCATCAAGGGTGTTTCCAATGCTGGGAGGCTTCAGCGTCTGGGCAATCCTATGTAAACAGCCCTTTTTGTCCTTTAAGTCTTGGCAGTGGTTGGTCCTTGGAAGTCATGTGACCTCCCTAACTGGTAGGGACTGGCCAGGTAACTTCCCATGTGAAAGTGAGAAACTATTAAACAATGGGAAGCTTAGCAGGGTCTTCGTCTGGCGTAACACACCCAAGGGAAGGAACCAAAGACCCCAAGGAGAGGGAATTTCCCTGGTTTTGGAGGCTTAGCTAGAATAAGAACAATTTTAGGGTGAATTTGTAACATGTTTGTACTGAGGTTTCAGTGTCACAATTAGCTCAGCGTTTTCTGTTAAGTTTGTAATCTACTTTGCTCTGCATGTTCTCACTTATAACCATTTAAATCCTACTTCGTGTACTTAATAAAATCACTTCTATTTACTATCAAGCCCAGTGTAAATAATTACTACCTGGGTGAGCAACCAGTGTGTACATTCCCTGTTAGATTTGTCAAAGGGGCGTACCTAAATAATTCGTTTGGGGTTCTCATCCCATTTGGGGAGTGGTATCCTGGAAGCTGGCCCCAAACTGCATTTTCATTGAACCTGAAGAGTTTCAGTGTCTGTACTGCTCCTCAAGGGACAGTGATCTCAGCTTGGGGCCTTGGCAGGGAGACTAGGAGCTGACCCAGTAGGACAGGGTGATGAAAAGCCACAGAGAGCAGGAAGGCAAGTGGCAGTGGCCTTGTCAGCACACCGGGAAGCACCCCCAAGGGGTCTTCTATGACCTTACCCTTTGGTAGGCACAAAGTTTTGCTCTGGGAGAGCTCCAGTGCTCCCAGGGATATGTTAGCACTGAGATTACATGTGAATGGAAAATTCAATTTTCTAATGCTATCCACACTCAAGCCTGCTGCACAGAGAGCACTAAGGCTTTTCCATACCATGTGCCATGTAGCTTGTGTTTGGGACAAAGGAAGTACAGGCCACATGGCAAACGATATAAAAGGCAGCTGCATCTTCTCCATTGTGTCTTCAATCCTACATCTCACCTCTGAAACAACAGCTCTACAAAGCTCCAAAGGACTGAATGACCCATCCAGTTACCGGCTGTAGTCTCATCAGTCACCTGCTGCCCTTTCCACTAGCACAGTGATTCTCACACTTTTTGGCCCCACTCAACATAGACCTTTCCGTGAACAACTAGCCAATCACCCATGATGACAGAATAGGGCAGGAGCAGGCTGAGGGTGGGGGTCTGGGAGAGAAGGAGATGGCAGGGGTCTTGGCGTGAAGGAAGTACATGAGGCAGATGGGGGCGCTTACCTGCCTCCATGCCTCCCGCCTCTCCCAGGCCCTGCCCCCCGCTGTTCCCACGAGCCACGATTCCGTCCAATGGGAGCAGCAGGGAAAGCCTCCAGGTAAGCAGTTTCCTGTGCTGCTGTTCACCCAGCTGAGAGTGGCAGCATACGGCGCTGCTTACTCCTCCCCCGCCATGAGCCAGATCTGACCTGTGAGACACACACACACACACACACCCCCTCCAGCGGGAAGCCAGCACTGGCACTCCCACTTCACAGGGGGGGCCAGAAGGCTGTAGCGCCAGCGCAGGCTCCCCACTGCAAGAGAGGAGCAAGCCCCATGCCCACGGCTCACTTGCACGTTAGTCATGTCTGACCAGTGGGCCACAGACCACACTTTAAGAATCACTGCACTAGCAATAGCAGCCTGCCTGTTTAGCTCATCCTCCCATTACTGCCTCTCTGCTTTCGTCCGCACCACAATGCCTTCCTTGCACTAGTCTTAAAGGCACCACTACCATGACACCTACAAGAAACTGACCAGCAAATAATGGCTGGAGTGGAAGGCAGCTGCACAGGTTTGTTTTAATCCTCCCCAAAAAACCCTCACAAGCCATGGCCCTATCATCTTCCTGACCATTGTGTTTGTTAAGTTACATCCTCTTCCCCCTCCCTTCATTCCCCTTTTATCTTCTTAGATCGTAACCTAGTTCATACGTGGCTCATCCCTCTGGGTTCTTCTATGCCCTGGTATCAGAGGGTGCTCCTGAGGCACAAAGAGGTGAAAGGTCACCGAGGAAGACTGTCATACCTGTCTTTTGAGGATGAGTCTGGTGCTTGAACCACAAGAACATCCTTCCACCTCATGCCTCTAAGTTTATACCAACAGCAGAGAACCTACATCCTCACTGGAGTCTTTGGACACTATCAAATCATAGATTAATAATGAGGACCTCTGAGTTTCTTATTGGTCTAAAATGCTCCCCTGGTTATCTCCCTTATTGACATTTCCCCCACATTCTTTTCCCCTTTCCTGCTAAGGCTTAACAACAGGGATGAGCAATACTTTTTGATGGGGGGGGGGATGCACTGAGATTTTGGAAAGTGGTTGAGGGCCACACTCTTCCATGGTATTAATGGAGGAGGTGCGGGGTCTGGGATGGAGGTTGGGTGCAGAAGAGAGCTTGGGGTAAGGGACTGGGGTGCAGGAGGGGAGATGGGGTCTGGGAGGGAGGTTGGGTGAAGGAAGCGGTTGTGACCTAGGGCACGGACCTGGAGTGCAGGATTTTGGGATGTGACTTAAGGTAGGAGGGGATTGTGATCTCAAGCAGGAGATTGGGGTGCCAGATCTGGGAGAGGGGATAAGTGCATGTGGAGTAGCATGGCAGGAATGGAGGGCAGAGGGTTGGGGAAGGGAGGGCTGGGGTACCAGAGACAGGTTCTGGCCAGGAGACTTACTAGCCAGGAGCCAAACCAGCCTGCCTGCAGAGTTAAAGGCTTGCAGAGCTTAAAATGTTTCTGCCTGCTCAGCCATGTGTTTGAGTGAGTAACTGAGCAGGAGGGCTGTGCTTCGTGGTTGCCTATAATTCAGTCAGGCAGCTCCCACTGGCCAGTTTCTGTCCAGAAACTAACCAATGGGATTGTGCATCTGAATCTTCCCTCACTTCTGGACTCATAAAAAGAAAGCATCCTGCAGCCACGCTTCTGAGCAGCATGGGTGGCTGCGGGGCAAGCAGGGGAGCCTGTGTGGGGCTTCCCACTGCCTCTTCAGGCTGGATCCAGCCTGCAGGTCGTATTTTGCCCAGGCCTACTTAATAAAGTGAATAGGCACGTGTTTAATCAAAAAAATTAAGTTTCTCACGTGAACTACGTGGGGACTAGGGGGAAAAATATTGAGATCCTTACATTGCAATGGGAGGGATGAGAGATTTACATTAGAAAATTAGGAGCATGATTGTTCCTTAAAAAAATAAATTGGACCAACAATTTCAGCAAGTGACTAGTGATTTTGGCCATCCAAATTGAGACACCTTAAAGGGGCCTCAACTTCCAAAAGTGCGTAACACCCATCCTGTGAAAGGCAGGCCACTTTAAAGGTGTCTCCAGTTGGGAAGCATGCAAAAATAATGCAAAATATTTTTGCAAGTGTTGAGCCATTCATCTTACACCAAACCCAAGAAAGGAGGGAGATGAGATGGAGATAAGTATAGCAAGTGTAAAGTAATGCACATCGGGAAAAATAACCCCAACTATACGTACAGTATGATGGGGGCTAATTTGGCTACGACAAATCAGGAAAGAGATCTTGGAGTTATCGTGGACAGTTCTCTGAAAACTTCCACACAGTGTGCAGCGGCGGTCAAAAGGCAAATAGGATGCTAGGTATTATTAAGAAAGGGATAGAAAATAAGACCGGAATATCTTACTGCCCCTGTATAAAACTATGAGTACGCCCACATCTTGAATACTGTGTACAGATGTGGTCTCCTCACCTCAAAAAGATATTTTGGCCTTGGAAAGGGTTCAGAAAGGGCAACTAAAATGATTAGGGGTTTGGACGGGTCCCATATGAGGAGAGGTTAAAGCGACTGGGACTTTTCAGTTTAGAAAAGAGGAGACTGAGGGGATATGATAGAGGTGTATAAAATCATGAGTGGTGTGGAGAGGGCCGATAAAGAAAAGTTATTTATTAGTTCCTAAATAGAAGAACTAGAGGACACCAAATGAAATTAATGGGTAGCAGGTTTAAAACTAATAAAAGAAAGTTCTTCTTCACACAGCGTGTAGTCAGCATGTGGAACTCCTTGCCAGAGGAGGCTGTGAAGGCTAGGACTATAACAGAGTTTAAGAGAAGCTAGATAATTTCATGGAGGTTAGGTCCATAAAAGGCTATTAGCCAGGGGATAAAATGGTGTCCTTGGCCTCTGTTTGTCAGAGGCTGGAGAGGGATGGCAGGAGACAAATCGCTTGATCATTGCCTTCGGTCCACCCCCTCTGGGGCACCTGGTGCTGGCCACTGTCGGCAGACAGGATACTGGGCTAGATGGACCTTTGGTCTGACCCGGTACCGCCGTTCTTATGTTCTTATGTAATGAAAGAACAAGAGATTCCCCCCTTCCCCTTTTTTGAGAGAGAGAGAGAGAGAGATCAAAGCTTCAAGGCAGCAAAGAAGGATACAAGTTATGTGGCACTTGCTATTTATTAATGAGGTAATCATTACCACTTGTATGCATTGAAGATCATGCAATACGGGGGCTCTGGGAACTGTATTTTTAATTGTCAAAACAGAACCAGAAGCACTCAAGACCGTTGACAGTTAGTGAACCTGTTTCAATAGTCTAGCCATGAAAAAAAGAAACTGCACCTCTAATTGCAACAGGCCACATGCACAAGACCTTGGAGGCACAGAACAAGAGACCCTACAGTATATACGACTTAAGCAGAGGAGTAGAGCAAAAAGCCGGGGGGGAGGGGAGAGGAGGGAACCCTGCTGGTTTAGACTGTAATACTTGGGAAGGAAATACAGTGATGGGAAATAACACTCATGAGGGGACCTTGAAAGGGACTTCTAGAGCTAGGTCTATGGAAAAATAACATTGTAAATCAGATCAGAGAGAGGCATCCCAATCGACAGGTTTGTCTGCTCAAGCCCCATAATGTAAGTTTACGAGGCAGCTCATCTATCTTCAGCCAGAGACCCAGTCATGCTCAGCAATCCGGAACACTAGCAACGCTGATTTTTTAACAAGATTATTTTCCTTAATGTCTGCCTGCAGCAAGCTGGCCCCACTACCTGAGACAGTGCAAGAGCGGGTGCTCGTTCAACATGGATGAAATTATTCCATTATGGCACATGCTATGCTCTGCTTCCTTTGAGATTACACAGGATGTCCTACCCATCCATTCAAACACTAAACACAGCTATAAAAGTTGGTCACTGGCAGCTATTGCCACATAATACTCATTAAAAATTACATATACTGAGGCAGACACTTAACCTTACTGCTGACTTGCATTGAAAACCAGAGCACTCTCCCTGCAGCAACCACAATGATAATCATTAACCTTAAAAGAATGACGATTTTACAACTTTTTCTTCCTTCTTGTCTAAAGGAGTCTGCAAAATATTGATAATTCAGGCTGGTGGAAAAGGTAACTGCGTCTACAATGTAAGTGGAGTATGACTGAAGATAGCCATTCATGGAACCACATTAGTTTGGGATTGGGTAAAGCACTCCTGCATATTCTTGCACAATGAGAAGAAATACCAGGAAAGAAGCAGTTTTAGATTTGTGAAAGGTAACTAACCAAATAAATGGATGTTTTACTCGTGTCAGGAGGTGGAATAGAGTTTAATAGTAAAGAAATGGGAGATCATTTTTACAGCAGAATGCCAGAGGTAATGTTTATTCTGATGGCATTGCTATTTACTCATTAAAATTCTGTGGCGCAAGCAACATTCCTAAGCAGCTGCTGATGTGTGGCCATTTAAACCTCAGTGAAAATCCCCCTCTACCCTTTTCTGTGGCTGCCTTCACCTTCCTTGTTGGGAAATGATTCAGTAGCTCAAGAAGAGCTAAGCAAGCTGCACACAGGACAGATTTTCCCTCACGGTGCCCTTTGACCAAGAGCGACTGTCACCAGAATGGCATAGCAGCAGATCTGCAGTCATTTTTACCTCCGTTTCTACAACAACAGCAGGCAATACAGCCAGCTAGCTGCTTCAGCATCCCACTTCTGCGTTTCAAGACCCTCAAATAAAATTACATTCTTCTAGCCAGTTGGGAAAGGGAGAGAAATGGCCAAAACACTCAGGGGTTAAGAGTTTTCCTCCCCAGGGGAAGAGGCTCCAACCCAAATACAGTTGGGCCACTTGGCTAAACACTACAGGAAAAGAAGTTTCAGTACTGATAGGTGAAGCATGCATGTGCGTGCGTACTGATAACGTTACAAGCTTCAGCATATACCAGGTATAAGACCTAGCACTATTTTTCAAGTACAAAATTGCAGGGGGAATCAATAACATTGATTAATAACATTGATCAATAACATCCTCTCTATTTGAGGATGCATTTTAAGTGATGTTAATGTTGCATTTCACCATAATCACATATAATAACCCTCTCCTCTATATGTAGATTCGTACTATGGTACAGTACAAAAAATAAGTCGGCAGATACTTATGAGTAAAGAGGATAATTTAGATCGTACAAATTAAGTTACTTTTTTTTTTTTTTTAGTTTATGCTTGACTCTCTCTGTAGAGTGCTCTATACCGTACACTATAGGCAAGTGTTTCAGGTTCCTAAAACAAGCTTCAGTTCATTACCAGTCAGCATCTTTTGCGGATCCTAAAAGTTTAAAAGGCAGACATATTTGGAGAAGTTACATGAACTCTCCACAGGGATCCCGTGTTTAGTTTCTTACAAAGGAACAAGTGAACCATGTAGAAATATGGTTATCTTGGCAAACTAAGTATTTGCACTTAAGCAAATGCAACTGATCACATCACTGGGTTTTAGTCAGCCAATGACCGGATCTTCTTCCAGGAATGTTCTCCTGTTGTTTATCTTATCCAATACTTACTGTAGGTAGAACATGCCCACACTGGCAGGTTTGAAGGAGCTGATTTCATCTCTTTACAGGTCCTTCCTTAATGCTAGATGAGTGAGTGATGACTTAATTCAGAAAAACAGATATCAGTACAAGATTAAATCTAATACAAAAGATTCTTGGCTTTATATACTCAAACCCATCCTCCTACTCAGATCCGATATTAACGTTTTTATTACATTAAAGGAACTCAGTAAGTTGTTATATTTTATCACCAGAACCAAAAATCAAGCACTGTGGAGACAGGTAACCAAGTCTTACACTGAATCCAAGATTAAACATTAATGAAGATCTTTTTGCTTCCATTTCGCACTACCTGCTTGCCTCCAATTGCAGATTTCTGCTGTCAAACCAAACAGGAAAGTCCATCACTTGTTTTAGTTTTGGCCATTATGCTTAATGGTAACAGAGGTCTATCTGAGGACATTTGTTTTAAACAGTGTCATCAGCACATACATACCACGTCAGTGCAGTAGATATGTACTAAAAATCATGACATTTTAGATGAAAGTTATCCACTTTACTAATCACACAAAAACATGCATTTTTGTGGCATTATAAACCAAACGAGTTTATCACAGCTGAGTTAGACACCTCTGGAATTATGAAAATGCAGAAAGTGACATTTTAAGGCCTTTCAGTTGATCTTTAATGAGCTAAGAGAGTGAGTCAAGCATCAGAGTTTCCTCCTGCCACACCTGAAGACACCCCAAGCACTTACGTGACAGAACAGTTTCTTATATGCTTGAAGTTACATGTTCTTGCAGGTGAAGACAGTCCTGAGCTCTGGTCACTGCCAGTAAGAACAGGAAACAATGAGTTTATAAAATAGCTTTAAATATAATTACATACTGCATTGCATGCCCCAAATTTACCACAAGATTAAGGATTAAAGCAAAAAGAGAGGAGCTTCAGTTTTAGAGGTGCAATTCTCTTTAACCAACCCTGTAGTACACATTGGTTAGTGCACCCAGTCTCTGTATGCCAAGCCACTGTGCCTAGAGAAGTTTTCTACTATTAGGTTTCAAAGCTTGGGGAAAGTTTATAATTAAATTATTCTATGTCAAGTTCCATTAGAACTGGACAATACAGAAATCATTCATATTCCGCAACAGTCTTCAATGGCACTTTAAACTTCTAAGGAGAGCGTGACAAAAAGGCTCATGGGTGCCAACTGGCAAAGGACTTACTGTTCTTGAAGTGGGTTTTACCCACAAAAGCTCACGATCTTATATATTATATTTTTGTTAGTCTCTAAAATGCCACAGGACTACTCATTGTTTTTAAAGTTACAGACTAACACGGCTGCCCCTCTGAGATGTTGTTCTGCAACAGCAAGTCCTTGCTAGCCTGACAAGCTCACTGCACCTAACACATAAAGGCTATGTCTACACTGCAGGCTTTTGCAAGCAGAGAGTATGCTAATGAAGCGCTCATTAGCATTTGTTGTGCTGTCATTTGCATATCTCTGCCGATGCTTTTTGCGCAAGAGGTTTTTGCACAAAAACAAGCAGTGTAGATGGGTCCGTTTTGTGCAAAAAAACCCTTCTGCGCAAGATCCCTTATGCCTCAAAAAAGGTCTACAGGATCTTGCACAAAAGGGTTTTTTTGTGCAAAATGGACCCATGTACACTGCTTGTTTTTGCGCAAAAACCTCTTGCGCAAAAAGCATCGGCAGAGATATGCAAATGACAGTGCAACAAATGCTAATAAGTGCTTCATTAGCATACTCTCTGCCAGCAAAAGCCTGCAGTGTAGACATAGCCAAAGAATATAACGGGAGGTGTAATGGGGTTGGCACCAGCCTCTCACAAATGCCCCTTCCCTGGCTGATAGTGCCTGCAACCCCAGTTCTTTTGAGCAGGTCTTCAGCAACTCCGCCCTCTGGCTCAGCCACATTCACTGGCCCCATTTCTGGGGTAGACAGTCTTGGATTCTTTTCCCAGTGCTGTTATGGGGCTGTAGCTCTAATGCTTCTTCCCAGGACCCTGCCTTCTTCAGCAACCCCACCAGGGCCCACCTCAATACCCACAGCTGGTGGCCTTTCAGTAGTCCTTCCTGAGCTCAATCTGCAACCAGATCAGCTGGGCCCATCTCAATGTCCTCACCTAGTCAGGCCTCATTCTGAACTCCTTTCCCTCCCCCTATGCCCCGCCGCCACCATGCCCGCATGGCCTCAGTCTGCCTGCACTGACCCGCTCACAAGCCTGCTGTTCGTTGAGGCACATGGTTCTCCCTCTTCAAGCTTCAGGCAGGAACTGAGCTCTCTGCTCTGCTGCCTGCCTTTTATATGGCCCTTCTTGCCATTGACTGGTCACTCCATCGATCCCTCCAACTGGTTGCTTTTATGCAGCCACTCTAGGCCGGTTGGAGGACTTCTCGGCTACTCTATTCTGGGGCAGGGTGTTGCAGGGCTGTGATACCTCCAGCAGGGGTCCTCCAAATCCAGTGCAGGCCATCAAGAAGGTCTCTAAATAAAGCTTATGTCATACAATAAAACGGTTACCTACCTCTCGTAACTGTGGTTCTTTGAGACATTTTTCTCCCCAGGTTGGGGTGTTGTAGGCAGCCATGATCCTGGGTGATGAGATCCGGGACTGGGGGTAGGGCCAGATACCTGTCCACCGATAGGTGAACCAGTGCTGCCTGGGCCACGCAGGAGCTACTAGGATGAGGGATGCCTTGTTCTGCTGGACTTTTAGAAGGACCCTGTGTATGAGAGGGGAGGACAGAAGGTGTAGAGGAGGTGGCTTGACCAGGAGAAATCAAATGCATCTGCTATGGACACCTGGCTGTCATTTTGGAAGGAGCAAAACAGGTGGCATTTCCTGTTGCTCCTTGTTATGAAGAGGCCTATGTGAGGATGACCCCACCTGTGGAAGATGGGCAGGGTGATATCCACTCTCAGTGACTATTCATGGGTGCTGAACAAGCACATGACAGTCCACTAAGCTGTTCTGCACCCTCAGTAGGTATGCTGCCTGCAAGTGGATGTGATGAGATATGCAGAAGTCCCATAGAGAAGGGCTTCTTGGCACAGGGAGAGAAATGAGCATTACCCTGTCTAAATATAAAACATTGCTGTGGTGTCCATTAGAACCGAGATTTACTGACCCTAGAGCTAGATATGAAATGTCTGATGAGCAAGGCAAGATGTTCATAGCTCCCCAGTGCTGACATTCAGATTGGGACCACAGGCTTTGACTCCTGAGGGTGTCTAGATGCACTCTCCATTCCATTTCCAATGCATCAGTGATGAGGGAAACCGTGGGTTGAGACTTGTGAAAAGGCATTTCTGCCTGGACCACCTCGGGCCGTAAGTTACTTGTAACCACCAGTGCAGGGATTGAGGAGAGTGGTTAGAAGGGTGATCAGCCTGTCTATGGAGTCTCATCTGGGTCCATAAACCCCTGCCAGCCAGGATGGCAGGGGGCATAGGCATAGCTTGGCATTTTGCTACGTATGTGCAGACCGCTATATGCCCCAGGAGCCACATAGTGGTCCATGCGCTGGTTGTTGGGAACCGCAGGAGAGCGCGGATGAGGTCCAACAAGGCCTGGAAGTGGCTCTCGGCAGGCAGGCTGTTGTCATTGTGGAGTCCAGTAGGGTCCCTATAAACTATCTTCTGTGTTTGGACCTGGGTGGACTTGGGCTCGTTCAGTAGGCCTACGTTGCTGAAAATGGCTTTTACCCTAGCAATGTGAGCCAGAACCTGCTCTTAGGAAACATCCTTGATGAGCCAGGTGTTCAGGTACAAAAAAACCTGAACCCGGCACTTCTGGAGGAAGGCTGCCACGACCACCATACATTCTGTGAACACCTGGGGAACCACTGAGAGTCTGAATGGGAGCACAGCTAACTGATAATGGAGGCTTGACCACAAAACAAAGAAACCGCCAGTGACCTGGGATAATGGATACGTGGAAGCAGTGCTTTTTTTGTGATGGTACGCACCGGTACAGTGTACCATCACCTTTTTTTGGCACAGCCCCCAGCTGGCCCTGGGAGCACTCATACCGCACTGCTTTCCCCCCGGCACAGCCCCCTGCTGGTATTTTCCAATTAAGAAGCATAAGTTTTTCTGCTTTGCCCGGCTTGGCGCCCAACTGAAGCCTGCTCGGGACATGCGGCACTTAAAGGGGCTGCGACCGCATTTTGGCCCGACCTCCTGACTCTCTTCCCCCAGGTCTCCCTGGTGCTTCCCCCCCCCTCCCCCAACAAACCATCTGGCAACTCTAGTTCCAGCACCTTTATAAAAAAAAATTTTAAAAAAAGAGAACACTGCATGGAAGTTTGCATCCTTGAAGTCGAGGGCAGTGACCAATCCTGGTGGCTAGCAAGACCACCTCAAACTTGAATTTTTTGATCAAGGCACTGAGGTTCCGCGCAGGTTTAGAATGGGACTGAGCCCACCCATGGTTTGCGGGACAAGGAAGTTCTGAGAATACCCCATGACCCTTTTCATAACAAGGAGCAACAGGAAATGCCCTACCCCATAACTCCTAAGGGATCTTCTCTGTAGCCCCTAGTGCGAGGAGCAGCCGCACCTCCTCCTTTAGAAGGGTTTGCACATGAGAAGGATCCCTGAAGAGGGATGGGGAAAGCGAGTGGTTGAGTGGGAGGGAGTGGAATTGGGCAGAGTATTCTGCCCCTACTGTGCTCAAAACCGAGCCATCTGAGGTGATGTGGGCCAGATACGGTAGAAGGGGGACAATCGGTTACTAAAGGGGATGGAACCTGGGTGGGTATAGATGCTCGGTCCCCGGGCACACTTTCAAAAGTTGGACTTCAATCCGAGGGGTTGTTTAGAGGCCCCCCTGGCCTTGGGCCTGGCCCAAGGAGGAAGGCTGGTAACCTCCTGTTATTTCTGTCCCTCCACCTAGAGGAATGATGTCTGGGCTGCCTGGAGTAAAATCAGATAGGGGCTTTGGGATTTAAAGGGCTTCCGTGTGTGTGGGGGGGGTGGATTCCTAGAATCCTTCAGACTGCATAAATGGGAGTATGTATTCTCCACAAACAGTTCTGACCAGTCAAAAAGCAGGTCCTGAATTATGGTCTGGACCTCCAGGGGAATGCCTGAGACCTACAACCATGAGCTGCACCTCATATTAATAGCGGTTGCCATTGTGCGGGCCACCGAGTCCACAGAATCGGGGGCCGCCTTAAGGGGCGTCCTGGAGACAAGTTTGCCCTCCTCAACCAGGGCTGAAAAATTCTTGGCGGGAGTCGTCAGGAAGGAACTCCTGGAACTTGGCAAGGGCCCACCAGGAGTAAAGAGAAGCGGCTCAATACTGCCTGCTGATTGGCCACATACAATTGTAGGCCACCAGTGGAGTATACCTTACAGCTGAACAGGTGTAGCTTCTTGGTGTCCCGTGATATGGGCACAGGCCCTGGCTTACCCTGCCTCTTGTTTTGGTTCACCAAGTCAGCCACAAGTGTGCCCCACTGGAAGTGTGTAAAAAGGTGCTCATACCTCGTGTGGCACAAAATATCTCCTCGAAGCTCTTGGCCACGGGCGGTATGGACACTGGGGTTTGCCATAGCACTTATATAGTGTTCTGAATGGCCTTTATCAGCAGTAAAGCCATTCTTGAGGGACACACTGGGTTGTAGACCCCACCCTCACCCTTGACAATTTCCTCCGCATACAGATGAAGGGTGTGCCACACACCTGAGGTGGTCCTGATGACCCTTCCTGTCCACAGAAGGGAGTGGTATAGTAGAGGTGACAGCTACTGCCTTATCTGGGATGAGGAGGAGGAGGTTCTTGGGAGAGAGTCCTCTTGACCTTCTGACTCTCCGAAGGAGGACTTAAATGCTGCCAGAGGTCCCAAGATAGCTTTGGGTGCTGGTGTTGCATTTGGTGCCACAAAGTGGGGGGGTTGGTGCTGTACTTGGTGCCAGGTGCATGAGAGGGTTCACCTGCTCCCTCAGAGACCAGTGCCGGTCTGCAGTGGCAGAAGGCGAGGCACAGGGCCGGGAGGTCACAGATATCATATACAATATGAGGGGACTAATTTAGCTACAACTACTCAAGAAAGAGATCTTGGAGTCATTGTGCATAGTTCTCTGAAAACATCCACTCAGTGTGCAGCAGCAGGCAAAAAAGCAAACAGAATGTTAGGAATCATTAAAAAAGGGATAGAGGAATAAGACAGAAAATATCTTAATGCTGCTATATAAAACCATGGTATGCCCACATCTTGAATACTGCGTACAGATGTGGTCGGCTCATCTCAAAAAAGATATATTGGCATTGGAAAAAGTTCAGAAAAGGGCAAGAAAAATGATGAGGGGTTTGGAGCAGGTGCCATATGAAGAGAGATTAAAAAGACTGGGACTTTTCAGCTTAGAAAAGAGAAGACTAAGGGGGGATAGGATAGAGGTCTATAAAATCATGACTGGTGGAAAATGAGTAAGGAAAAGTTATTTACTTATTCCCACAATATAAGAACTAGGGGTTACCCAATGAAATGAATAGGCAGCAGGTTTAAAGCAAACAAATGGAAGTTTTTCTTCACTCAGTGCACAGTCAACCTGTGGAACTCCTTGCCAGAGGATGTGGTGTAGACGAGGACTTTCACAGGGTTCAAAAAAGAGCTAGATAGATTCATGGAGGTTGGTCCATCAATGGCTATTTGCAGGATGGGTAGGAATGGTGTCCCTAGCCTCTGTTTGTCTGGAAATGGATAACACGGGAGGGATCACATGAGGATTCCCTGTTGTGTTCCCTCCCTCTGGGGCGTCTGGTATTGGCCACTGTCGGCAGACAGGATACTGGGCTGAATGGACCATTGGTCTGACTCAGTACGACCAATCTTATGTTCCCCTGAGCTCAGTGATAGGCCCACGGGATCCGAAAGGACCACTGAATAGGTGCCTATCACTGCTGTGGCCATGGCAGTATCAGTACCAACACATCCTGTGAACTACAGCACCAATAGCGGTGCATGGACTGAGAGTGATACCGACCGCACCGAGAAGCCGATGACTCCTCACCCGGATCTGATGGAGCACGACCAAGGGGGTGCTGAGGGTGACAGTGAGGCCTGCCAGGGATCAGAACTGTATCAGCAGCAGCTTGCCCCACTGCTCGATTGCCTGCATTGCTGCCAGGGCCAAGGTGGCTGCTGGGGATAGTGTTGCTAGGGATGCCAAGGTCTGTGCCTGCGGCTGTTGGTGTCAGCACTTGTTGCATCAGGGAACTAGCTGTCATGACAATAAGGTCTCTGGCAGCCTCAGAGGTGTCATATGTGAAGATGAGGTCCAACTCCTCTTCCAGGTCCTCCCTGCTTAGGGACATCAACACCAGACTCAATGAGCCCCATGATCAGGCAGGAGTTGACAGTGCTGCCCTGTCTTCAGGCACTCTGACTTAGGTCGTTCAATGAATGCGTGGTGGGGGATAGATCTCGATCAATTTTCTTTTTCCTATGCTGCACTGGGCAGTGAGAGCAGCTCCGCATGCTCGAACCTGCCTGGTGTGGCAGGGAGCGGTGCTGGTGTTCCTTGTGGTCTCTTTCCTTGGCACCGAGGGATCCTGCACTGAGGGTGGTGCTCTGCTGACCGCTCCAACGGCAGTTGGGGGCAAAAGTCTACTTTCATTAGCAGGAGCTTCCAGCAATGATCATGTTCTTACTTTCTCCTAGGCCTGAAGCTCTTGCAAATAGGGCACTTATCAGTTTGATGACCTGCTCCAAGGCACTTGAGGCATGAAGAGTGCAGATCGCTCTTGGAAATAGGCTTCCCACAGCTCTCACAGGATTTAAACCCAGAGAGAAGAGGAAGTTGTGGAATCTCCATCACTAGAGATATTTAACAGCAGACTAGATAGACATCTACCAGGGATGGTCCTGCTGTGGGGGAAGGTGACTGGACTTGATGACCTCTTGGGGTCCCTACTTGTTCTGGGATCCTATGAGACAGCGGTCAGAAGAACTGTAAATGGGAGCGGGGGAATCCGTGAACTAACTCAGTCTAACTACTACAACTATAAACTGAACTATGTACAACTAACAAATAGATACCAAAGCAGGAGCACAAGTAAACTCCAGTGACCGTCACTGGCAGTATGAAGGAACTGAGAGGGCGGCAGTGTCCTATATTCTGTGCCATAAAGGTGCCATGCCAGCGGGCTTGACAGTGCACCTGATGGGTGCTACTAGGGAGCAAAATTTTCTGATTTTGGAATGTGTGTGAGCAATCACTTGAAGAGGACCCTCATAACCATTGCATGATGTATGTACAGAGAGTTGTATCTATATACTAAAAGTATGTTTTTACATTTGTCACCAAAGAGAAAACCGTTTTCCTCCAGAGAGAAGTTTGGATGTCTGTGTCAGTTCATACATAAATGTAAGCATTGTAAACAAACACAATAGGGACTCAATTTACACATGAAGTCAGAGAAACTTTGGAGCAAAACCTACTTTATTATATAGGAGAGGTAACCACTGATAGTGTAGAGCCAGGTTTGCATTTTAGGATTGTTTTCTATGTAACCATTTCCATTTTCGTTATCCTTATTCACTAGCTCTTAAATCTTCATCTTTGACTGTAATTTTTAATTAAAATATCTCAGTTCTATAGGAGTTGATCCTCAGTCGACTCAAATAAGGTAGTACAGACACTGTCCACTTGTAATTTCTGTGAGTGTCCACTGACAGAGGTTGGATACTACAGGACATGCTTGCAGAGGGGCTCGGCAAAGTAAGGACTGGCAGAGCCCAGAAAAGGTTTTTTTGGGTAACTAACAGACTGGTGGTATAGGGAACTGGCACCCACCGGAACTGGAGGAAGAGGGATAACAAGGTGTCTTGCAGTCCAGGCATGCCAAGAAAGTATCACAGATAGGACTTACAAATGAAGCTGTGAAGCATAAATCAAGAGTATTAACCAGTGCTGCTCTGCGATGCGGTTTTGTTGAATTAGATATGCAACCAACACACTCAATGTCTCAACTTTGTATGTTTTATTGATTTTGAAAGATACAGAAGTATTGATTGTATTATCATGCTGTGATTGTCCCAGATAGAACTGCCTCATTCCAACACTGCAGTTCAGCTGCGTGTGCACTTCAATTAGCCGTTAGAATTATTCTTGGGCAGCTCAAGCTATGAGCTGAGTTGCGGAAGTGCTATATACCCAGAAGATGACTTAAAGGTTACTGACACAGCCCAGAATGCTATTTCTGTGCAGAAACTAACATTCCCCATAGATTCAAACTCCCTTCTTTCCAAACACATCCAGAAAAAGGACTTCAGCTGACATTTGCTACTCATTAGAAGCTACGGATATTTCTCTTTCAATCACTTTGACACTGCCCAGACTAATGTCCTGCCTAAAATGGAGAGTGTCTGCCTCTCCTGGCTTTTTATTCACTTGATTTAGAGCAAGATTTTGACCACATTTCCATTGGGGATGAGGTGGAGACTTATTTCTTCATAGCTTTGATGCAGTCTTGCCAGAAATAATTTTTCTGAGTGCCTTGGTATTGTCTCCTTCAGGTGCTGAAGGCCACCTGTTATGATCTGGGAGAAGTGATATCAAAAACCAAAAACAATTAGTTCAACTGCAAAACAAGCCCTGTATTCTTACATCCTCCCTCACCCATCACCACCCTTCCCAAGTTGTGTCACTGGGTGACACTGTCCCATCAACCCATTTTTACCTGGTATTTCCCAACTGCAGGAATATAAGCTTTGACCTGCATCCACCTTCACAGTTTCCCCAGTTATAAAGGACGCAGCAGGAGACAGCAAGAAACATACTATAGGGGAGACCTAACAATGAAGAAAAATGCAATTTACTCATTCAAACTCCTGAGGCATACTGGTTTCGCACAGATGCATGGAGACATGGATCATCAACAACTTTAAGTTCCCAACCACAGCCATGGCTGCCACTTAAGTAATGTAGCTTAATACAACAAATCTTTTAAGTTGAGCAGCAGACCGTAACTCTCTATTCTGCATACCAAGACCAGAAAAAGATGTAAAGAGGCTTTATTATTTTGTCAAAGGAAAGAGTGTTCTTACTGATCAGACATTTGACTAGAAGATGGCTTAATCCCTTAGGCTTTTGCTTTCTGACATTACCATTCAATCCTTCAATTCTTTTCTCATTTAGTCAGCTTCCTTTGTAACTAAGTTGAGAACTTATTTTACCAGAAACAAGTGCTTATATTTTTAAATTCCCAGGGTATCTTTGGAGAAGGGGGGTGGTTCTTTTTCGGTCTTCAAGCAATTTTTTGCACACTATTGTAACTTCCTCCAAGTTGTCAATTTTCTAAAATGCACTTCAATATTAACCATTTATTGTCGTCCATATACTATAATGGTGTCAGGGTAGAGGGTACAAGAGTTAGAATCAGTGAACATGTTCTGAAATGCATTACCTCCTCAGGAACTGCTAGTCTCTTAGCAGGAATTTTTTTAATGAAGCCTTTAAACATCTCTTCACCAATACCTTTATAGTGTGCAACAGCAGTTTCTGAAAATATTACTCCCTGTATTGAGAAAAAAAAAAAGCACAGCAAAATTAAAGTACTGCTGCATAAGTTGGAATTCTGAAAACTTTATTTCCTCAGTCGCAGTTCAACATCTCCAAACACCAAATATAAAATCTCAGACCAAAAGATTTTTTTTTTTTAATTACAAATATTAATATTTGCTTTCACTGGAGGAAAGCAAAATAACCCAAATAGAATGGCCAAAGGTTTCTTCTCTTACAGACCACTAGACTGGCTGTGCTATGTGTATCATGGTACCCTCCAGCATCCCATCCAGATCCTGGGCCCTGTGTGTTAGGTTCTGTACAGAAAGAGACCCGTCCCTATTCTGAGGACTTTCCACTCTAGAGGAAGAAGGCCGTAGCAGATAGAAGGGATGGGGGAGGGAAGATGAAAGCAACAGCTACTGGAACACAGTCACATCACCAGCTATGTACATAATCTTCATGTTACAAGGCTGCTGAGCTTTCAAAGAGGAGCAATAGTCTGAATTCCAACTGAAATTTTCCATGTCATTAATCCATAGTGTGACTACTAAGGTGATAGGAGACTTAGAGAAATGTGGACTAGGGCTGCAAAACAGCGGTTAAACAGTTAACTAGAGATTTAAGCGACTAGTTGCATGACCACTTGACTACTCGCTTCCCCCCTCCACTGCCACTGTATCAAAGGCCGTGGGGGGACCAGGAGCTAGTGCTGAAGTAGGAGCCCAGCAGGCTCTTACTACATTTAAAGTGCAGAGCCGCCCAGCAAGAGCGCCCCCGCGCCCGCCCCCCTTATCGACTTGTCAATGGAAATTCCATCAACTATTCAATTAGTCAATTAACCAACAGCTAACATCCCTACAGTTAACTGGTTAAACTAAATGTTTAACCAGTTAACTGTGATCCCGCTGGAGGGGGCTGCCCAGGCCTGGTCCTGCCTGCCCCTGCTAGGGGTGCAGGACTTGGGCTGAGGGTCCACCTGTCCTTGCCCAGTGCATGGGGCTGCCAGTGTGGTTGGGACCAGAACTACTGCTATGCATGGCCAGGCCAGGATTCCCCCTGCTCCTCCCTGGGGCTGCCACCGGGGCTGCTGTGGCCCCAACCCAGTTAACTGGATAACTGTCTACATCCCTAATTTGGACCAGAGTTTTTGGGGATTTTGGGGAATAGTGTTTAAACACAAGCAAGTAATTTCCTTTAGGAATACACTGTGCTTTTCTTGTACATGTTTCTTGGGTGCCCCTGTCCAGATCTGGCAGTGAAAGGTTTTTAGGGCTCGAATTACCACAAAAGTGGTGCGCCCATACAGGAACGTCTGCGTCTCTCCTGACTACAACGTGAATTTCCATAATTTACACAGTAATCAAACCATTACAAGCTAGTCAGTACATAACTGTCCTATAACGTTAATACATAATTTGATACATCTGACAATTATAGCAATGTGTACTGGCTACATGATGTATATAAACACAAATACTGTGTGAATTAAAATATGTTTACTTATCCGAGATGCTGCTTGGCATATACAATAATGTGTAATTGATATGATTAAATGGATCATTATTAAGTCTTTTTAACAAGCCAGACACACACACTATGTCTCATTACATCCAAACTACGTTAATTTATTTCCCCAAGATTTAATAAACCTAAAAAACTAGGCAAAAGTTTCAACATTTAACAGCTGTTCAATACGTCTCCTGGCAAATATGATAAATTAAGCTTCCCAGGAGCCAGAAGGCAGCTTTTACCCAAACGCACAAACCACTGCTTGAGTTTCACTACCTGAATGGAACTGCACTATGTACATCCAATGAAACAGCCCATCCCAAAAACAACAATACAGCTGGTTTCTGAAGAGGAAGCTGAACTTGCTTCATGCCATCTCATACAGGCAGAAGGAGGATCTCCTTACAGGCCTGTTTCAAAATCCATGTTGCATTCTCCTTACAGAGGTCAGAATGGGCAATGGGAAAGAAAGTACTAGAGAATATTCTGCTCTTCCCACATCTCTCACCAAAAATAAATCAAATCTGCAGAAATAGACTGAGGTTTAGGGTGAAACCTACAACATCTAGAACTGACACAATATCAACATCCAAAACTAGGACTGACATGTCTCTTAATTCACAGCAGTACACATTAGCAATAGACAATCTTTCCATAACATTATGTAAACCAATTATTCAATACATAATTAGTTCCTCAATGATCTAGTAAGCATGTTTTAGCTAGCCTGAACATTGGATTTCTGTCTACATGTGTTTCATTGATACAAATAATGAACAACTAACACAGATTCTTCTATAGTGACTTCTTCTGCACTCTCCAAACATCCATTCCCACTCCCCAAAAATAATCCCATTTTACATATGGGGAAATTATGGCAACAGAGATTAAGAACCTGTTGGACATCTTACAGAGATTCTGTGTTAGAGCTGAGGACAGAACCCATTTCTCAACTCTCAGTCCCTAGACCAGAATGAGCAATAATTTTTGATGGGGGGGGCGGCCACATTTTGGAAAGTGGTTGAGGGCCGCACTCTTCCATGACATTAATGGAGGAGGTGTGGGGTCTGGGATGGAGGTTCAATGCAGAAGGGAGCTTAGGTAAGGGATTCGGGTGCAGGAGGGAATGTGAGATCTGGGAGGGAATTTGGGTGAAGGAGGCAGTTTTTGCATGGGATTGGGGTTCAGGGTCTGGGAGGGGGTATGGCCTCAGGAGGGGAGCAGAGGGCTTGGGTTATTTGGGGTAGCGGGGTAGGAGTGGAGGGATGGAGGGGCTGGGGTGCCAGAGACAGACGCTGGCTGGGAGACTTACCAGTGAGACTCTCACCCAGCGATCCAGCACGTTTCTCAGGCAGGAGCCTACCCCACCCCTGCACAGGCTGCAGAGCCATGTGCTCTGTGAATAAAAGCCTGAGGGGAAGGGGGAGTGGTGCTTCCGGGGCTGCCTGTTCTTCAAACAAGCAACTCCTATTGGCCAGAAAGAGGCCAATGGGATTGTGCTGGGGGTGGAAGCAGCCATGAAGTACCACTCCTCCCTCTCCCTGATAACAGTTTGTGGAACACAAAGGGACCAGAAACCACTTTTCTGAGTGGCATGCAGTGGCGGGGCAAACGGGAGTCTGCCTGAGGCTCCCTGCTGCGTCCACAGGCCAGTTCCCGTTGCTTAGCAGGTCAGATCCTGCCCGCAGAGGGTGTTTTGCCCAGGCCTGCCCTACTCCATCGCCACACAACTTTCCTTCTATACAGTACACCTCCTGAATCACACATTCACATACTCACCACCAAAATACTGAGCACTGTGTACAATTTCATAATGTGCGTTGACAGACATTTTCTTCTCTCCCACCACCCTTCAAGTGTCTTTCCACCAAGGAAGAAAAGTAGAGGAAGTGCTAAAATAAACACGTAAGTGGAAATGATTTTACTGACCCCATGTTCCTGTCAGTGCAAAGAGACCCAGTGGGCTCTGAACACTTTTAAGTGGTGCAGCTAAACGAAGCTGACAATTTCAAAGCAGACACAGGGATTTAGCCATACAATGCCCATAAATTCTGCATTTTTACCCTCCACCCTGTTGGCTGAGAGAAATTTGAAACCTGGGAATATACTGTTGATACATCTGATCAAATTGTATGTTGTTACTTACAGGGGCAACAGAATTGATTCTCACTCCACTGTGGGCCCACTCTATGGCTAAACTCTTGGTTAGGTTATCTACTCCAGCTCTTGCTGCTCCAGTATGTCTATCACAGAGAAAGAAAGAATCAATTTCAACAAAATACACTGCACTCTCTCACCACCCCATTGAAAAATGTACATAACAAACTACAAACTTTATAGCTGGGCCAGTCAGAAAGTTGCATCTTCCAGCTTCCTGAGCTGACTCCAAGAAGCTTGTTCTCCTAAAGATCAGCAAAGAGTCAAGAGGCAGCTTTGCTGAAAGCCTACATGTTGTAAGATGGATGTGAGAGATAATATGAAGGAACCCCAGTGCAGAAAACAATTACACAACTGGACATGTAAATCAAGTGCAACTGAAACCCAGAAGTTAATTTGCCAATAATCATGTGAATATATAGAAGCACAAAACATGATTAAAAAAACTAGACAGTGCCCCTTCCAGTGACCTGATGAAACCTCTTTCCATCTTGTTGTTACAGTAAATTAGATAGGGTTCAAGCTCTGCAGTTCCGGGTTTACTTCCCAGATGTGGTATTGGTTTCAGTGAGCACTCACACTTTGCTCATGCCAGAGCAGAAGACTCCAAACTAATGTGCTAGCACCACCTTGTGTATTTCTAAGTTATCTTTACACTGAGTAGAACCAGCCAGCTTCCAGCTCTTAGCAAATGAAAATGAAAGTCCAGTAAGGGTTTTATGGTGGTTTGTCTATAACAAGAAGCTGCCTTTGCTGGAGTTTGCTGCAGAGGCTTGGCACCTGTTGCTGGCAAAGAGAAGAAAAACTGCCAAAAGTAGATACACACGAACTGCTCAACAAAAAGGCAAGACACTGATTACACAAAGGAGTCAGCCTGAACCCATCAACCTTATTCTGTATTAGAGGCAGTAAAATGTCTGGTGATGGTCCTGTCTACTCCTTTACAGCAAATAAAACCCTGATGCTGTACATGAGAAAGTCACTCCAAAATATATCCACAGGACAAGGACTGGGAGAGGCAGAGTGAGGCTATAGGACCTTCAGGACTAAGTCAGAATATGCTAGGAGCACTCTGTGATGGAGTGTGCCAAACCTGCACTGAGCCACTGGGACCGAACCAATCACTGTGGGACCGGGAGGCCACGCCCCCTCACCCCTGCACATGCTCCAGGTGGAAAAGAGAGATAAAAGGGTGTAGCCCATCTCTGTCTGGGCTGGTTGAGCAGAAGGAAGGATATGTGCTGCAGGCTCCTGCAGAGACACCAGTGGGAACTGTGGACTCAGGCTATGCTGTGGATGATCAGCCAACATGAAGACTGATTGGGATGTCAAGCAAGCTTCTGCCAGCTGAGGAGGTACCCAACATGACCCTTGCAGTAAGAAGTGACCCAGGGAATACATCAGAAGCTGATACTTGAAACTTGAACTGAGAATTTCCCAACTTCATAGGGCCCTGGATTGAACCTGGTGGACTGAGGTAGGCCCTGGTTTCCCTCCTCTCCCCCCCCTGCACTTGCCACTAGGCATGGCTGAAATCATAAACTAACTGACTGCTTGGCAATGTTTATTCTGCTCTGCCCAGAGGGTCAGAGACCCTTCACAGTTATTGCCTGCCCCAGTGAGGAGACTTAGGGGCCTAGACTAATTGCTTTGCTCTGTCCTGCCTAGGAGCTGCAGAGTGAGTTTACTCTGCCCTGCCAAGAAGATTAAAGCTCCCAACTCCCAGGAAGCTTGGGAGGCACGGACTGTTTGCTGGGCCACCTGAATCCCTCTTACTGAGACTGCCTAATCCAGCAGGGAGCCCTGATGATTGTGTGATGGGGTGTATGAACCCCACACTGGGCCTGTGGGGATGGCCATACTGGACACACAGGGACCCGTGATACACTCCTTCCCAACCAAACCCCCATGACCCAAGATCATGTCACAACTAGAGGACACCTAAACAAGCAATTCCACAGCAGAAGACAGGAACACACTGCAGAATAGGAGCAGGAGCACTGCAGAAGTTGCCTACACAGAGCTCACACATCACAACTGTAAACAGAGGCTGCACTTACAGGTTATGTCTACATTGTGCTGCAGTGCAAACTATGGGGTATGAACTGCAGAGTGTACCAAAGTGTTGCACACTAAGTGCCCCAAGTAGAAGCTGTTGGCATGAACTAACAGGCACAGCAGAACCCTATTAATTCAATATACAGTAAACTTCTGATAATCCGGCACCTTTAGGACCCAGGGGGGTGCCAGATTATCAGACATGCCGGACTATCGGAAGGGGGGGCTATGAGGGGTTTGGGGGGAAGTGGGAGGGATGCTTCCCTCGGCGCTGCAAGACCAACCCGGCAGCACCCCAGCTGCTCTGCCCCCGGCTTCCCCGAGTCAGCCGCTGGTCAGTTTCAGCAGCGGCTGAATCGGGGAAGCCGGGGGGCAGAGCAGCTCCAATTGTCCGGCTGCCCGGAGCACTTCTGGGTTCCAGATGGTGCCGGACCATCAGGAGTGCCAGACCATTGCATGCCGGACCACTGGAGTTTTACTGTAATTGGAATCTGGGCCAGATCAGAGATCAACAAAAATTCAGATGACAATGGGAAAGTGTGAGGCTGCAATGCCATCTAGCGGCCATAAAACAGATGGCCTGCTTCTGGACAGGCATATTGGTTCTTGTTAATATGGAGACCGGGATAAATCAATGGTTGGATTAACAAGATTCTACTGTACCTAGTCACAGCAATGCAGTCCTCTAGTGAACAAAACTACCAATTCATACCAACAGCATCCACACAGGGCAGTTTGCATGGAACACTTAGTGGGCTCACAATTCACACTCCTGTGGCCTATATTGTGGCACAGTGCAAACAAACCCCTGATTTCACATGTTCCAGCTGGTGTGGTGCTCAGATTCAATATACTGCTGCAGCTGCCTCCAAACCCACGATAGATCCCTGCACATATAGCAAATACATACAGAAAGACATGTGGAAACAGTGTGTCAAGGCACAGCAATAACCACTCTTCCAAGCCCTGTTGCTGCCCAGTGCATAAATATTTTCTGTAAAAATATCCCCTCTTCAAAAAGGAGGCCCTACTGGGCTTGCTCAGCTGAAAGTGGTTAATACTTGTAGGTCAAGGATAGGGAATGTAAATAATCTTACGACATGCCAGGAAACCCTTTCCACATGTCCGCTATAATGTTGACAATGGCTCCTCCATGCTCCCGCATCCAAGCATTGTACACTGTATGAGGGGAGGAAAATAACCTACTCAACATCTGCATCTTTTAAAATGATTTTTCCTAATGATTAGCACATGCAACTGGGAGCCAAGACTCCTGGGTCTAGTCCCAGCTCTGGCACAGACTTCCTGTTGGCCTTGGCACAAATCACCTTGCCTACCTAAACCACAGTCCCCACTTTCTGAAAATGGGAATAATAGGTATGCGATGTAAAGCAATTCATTAGTGTTTGCAAAGAGCTTTGAGAACTTCTGATGGAAGGACGAGGATCTTGATTCCTACTAAACTACTCTTCATTCATAACGAATAACTTGCACTTTTCTATCCAAGGATCACAGTGCACAAACTTTAAATTTAGCCTCACATCCCTGCTGTGAAATAACTATTACATCTATTTTACAAAAAGGGAAAGCAAGGTTAGAGAAGTTAAGTGGCCTGCCTAAGTCTACACAGATCTATGACAAAACCAGAAATTAACTCTCTCAGGGCATGTCTACATAACAGGACTGAAGCTGAAATAAGCTATGCAACTTGAGCCACGTCAATTGCGTAGCTTAAGTCAAAATAGCTTATTTCGGCTTTTGGCACTATTTACACAGCAGGAAGTCCAAGGAAGAACACTCTTTCTCCAAATTCCCTTACTCCTCATAAAATGAGGATTACAGGAGTTGGGAGTAAAAAGTCCACCAGCTCAATGTACTATAGATGCAGACTACATTATTTTGGAATAACGCTGCTGTGTAGACGTACCCTCAGATATGGCTTTAGCTACAAGACCACCCTTCCACTCTTTTCATAAGATATTTTATATATATCTCCATCTGTGTGCAGAGAAGGGAGTGGGGGGACAACAGGCGGCCTTTTAAAGTTATCGGCCTCCTAGTATTTCTTGCCACATCTGGTCCTCACCTGCCTTGCAGCAGTAAAAGGTCCCAGTAAGATTAGTTTCAATGACAGCATTCCAGCCCTTTGAACTGATGGCTTCAGCAGGACTGGGGAACTGGCCTCCTCCATTGTTCACCAGGAAATCGATCCTGCCATGCAAATCCAATGTGGATTTCACCAATGCTTCCACCTAATAAAAGCAATTTAAAAAAATGTGTAGGTTAATTGGGTAGCCTGTCTATCCTATTTCAGTAGCATGCATGCCCCATCTACAAAAAGAACGTGCCAATGCATTGACCAGCCTTCCACAAGTTCGTCCAGGCAAGTCTTGCAACTATACTCAGGCGGAGAGCTCAGTTTGACAGCTTCAGACAACGAAGACTAGCTTGAGTCATTATTTGGATGGGAGCTGTCCCACTGTCCCAAGAATAATCCTGGTGCTGGACGTGTCAGTACTGAAATACAGAGGAAACTGTGCAGGTGGAGGTTATGGGGTTTTTTTAAAATAAAATGTAAAAGACAGACATGTAAACTCAAGGTAATTAAAAATCCTATGACATTTCCCCTGAGATCCCTTGGTCATTGTGAACCAAGGCTGCTCCAGCACCAGCCCCTGTTTGCGGCAGCCAGGGCTGGCCATGGACAGGGGCTGCTGCCTGAGCAGCCCCTGCCTGCAGCCAGCCCTAGCCACCCCGAACAGGGTTTGCCTGGCAGCAACAGCCCCAGCTTTGCAGCAGCACCCCCTGTCCTCTGCTGCTGCCTCTGATAAAGGCAGTGGGGGAGGGAGGGCAGGTGGTACTGGGAGACAGTGCTGGGGGGAACCGGCTTTTAAGCCGGCTTCCCCCTGCCCCAGCCCATTCCCCGCTTGCTGCCTCTCAGAGACAGCAAGGGGAAGGTGCCGCAGAGAGCACGGGGCGAGCGGGGACTGCTTGAGTCCCTATTCGCCCCATGCTCCCTGCGGCACTTCTGATTCTGAAATATACAAGAGCCCCACAGGGCTCTTATACATGTCAAAAGCAGACGCGCCTGCAGTGGGAATCCGCATGAGCGGGGACTAAAGCAGTCCCTGCTCGCGCTGTTTCCCGCTGTGCCTCTACCTCCCTTGCCCCCCACAGAGACGGTGCTGGGGGGTACTGGCAAAGCCAGTCTCCCCCAATGGCTCTTACTTCCCCACCTTGCGGCCTCTCTTTGACAGAGGGAGCAAGGGGTGGGGGGGAAGTGACCAGTTGAGTCAACTATCCGATAAGCATTTTCTTATCAGATTGACTAGTCACATCCCTAGAGAGATCCAGTTGTCCTGGGAGACCCAACTTACCCTCGGCTTCACATTCATTCAAAAATTGGGAAGAATCTGCTTAATTATCATCGCAGTAGATGCTGAGTGGAGTGTGCACATGGCAGTTTCAAAGGAAGGTGGTGCTGTATAAGGGTAGGGTTGGAAACTAGGGACAGAAAACTTGCATAAGATGAGAGCTGCACTTTTATTTTGCACAATATTTGTGAGTGTAAGAGAGAGAGCCTGCATGATGGGTGTGAGGCTGAGGTGCAGAAACTTGCTCCGTTAGAAAATAGAAGCCACCAGGGCAATACCATCAAGGATGCCTACTTCTCTTAAACTGAGTTTGCCTTTGTGCCTTGTAGGACATTTGTGCCTTGTAGGACATATGGCACGTTGGGCATTTTGTTCCTAGTTTGTTCTCCCACCCCCAGAAGTGAACTGTGCAGCTACGCTTATAACATCCAGATTAAAAAAAAAAAAAAAAGAAAAGAGCAATTTTTCACATTAGGTGTACCTAGAAGCACTACAGTGGTGCTGTTGCATTGATGCAGCTGCACCACTGTAGCATGTCTGGTGAAGATGCTTTATGCTGACAGGAGAGTGCTCTCTTGTCTACATAATTACTCCACCTTTGAAAAAGGCTGAAGCTATGTTGGCAGGAGAGTATCTCCCACCGACATAGCGCCAGTGTGAACAGCATTTAGGTCAGTGGTGGAGTTAGAGTTAGTGGGGCCCTGTGCTTAGCTCCATTTTTGGGGGCCCCCGGAGACCCAGCCAAGAAAAAGAACATTCACTTTTCCTGCCCTGTTTGATGTAATTGTGGATTGTTCTCCTTACCCACATCCAAATCCATTTTTGGATATTGCTCAGCTTTTGGCTTCAGTGATATCCTGCAGCAAGGAGTTCCACAGGTTAATTACATGTGGCATAGAGAACAAGCATCACAACTCAACTCTGCTTGTGGGCAGCAGCTACTCACTAGGTGCAGCGCAACATTACAGAGGCTGGAGGACTCAAGAAGAGGGGGCAGTGCAACCACACAGCCAGCTTCCAGACAGAAGCAGCTCTTTCCCACTTCAAAGTGTGGCTTTTTCACATGCAGGTTGTTCAGCATGTGAGCTTGCCATCCCCCGGCCGCCCTCCTCCCCTGCAGTGGGCAGCCATGGCTGGCCGCCACCCTCCCTTCCCCTGCTCCTTGGAAGCCTTCCAGCCCACGGTCGTGCGACTCGCCACCTCCTCCTGTCCCTCCTGAGGCTGTAGCCTGCAGATGAGCCTCTCTGCTCTCCCACAGCCCTCTCTGCAGAGGGACTGGTGCTGAACTGCCCAGCCCTGGGGGCCCTCATGTTGTTGGGAAGCCCCATGCCAGGGCACTATATGTTTCACTGTAAATCTGCCTCTGATTTAGGTTGCTGTAACTTGCGTTGCTCAGGGGAGCGAGGTCTTCTTCAGACCTCCCAACAATGTAAGTTACATCAACTTAAGCAGTAGTGTACACTTGCCATTAGTCTAAGATTCTGTTTTATCCCCTCAGTAGACATGCTGGAAATGCAGAGAGAAAAAAGGATCTGGTTTTGCACTGATTGTTTGAAGCCCTGTGTGTTCCCAGTCCCCTCTACAGAAGCCAGTGAAAATCACTGAGAGCTATACGGCTTTGCTATCATTTCTTTTCCCAGGTGAATGTTTTTAAATAAGCTCTCCCCTGTGGGACTTTTGGGGATTTTTAACCAAAACAGGTCACTCTAGTGTCTGCTGTCTCACCATTTTGTCAGAAAAATAAAAAATATAAATACGAGCTCTGTTTGCCATGTGCCAGCCTTTGCTGTTTGTCTCCAGTCCAGCTCAGCAGCTTCCATACTTTCAGACTACGGCTGCCCTTTACATAATTTACCAAATGAAAGCATTTTTATATCACCGCAGGATTTCTTCTGCTTACAATAACCCCAGCCAATGCAATGAGAGAAAGATTTGTTAGCAGAACCAATTACAGCTCACAAGGGTGAAAATAAGGAAAGAGTTCTGTATTGACCCTGAATTTGAAATAGATTTTCAAAAACAGCCCAGCTAATTGAAACTTCCTCTTTGGAAGCAAAAGTCGAGATACAAAGTGAATTATCCATCACCTAAGGCAGGGAACAGGCCAGAAGTGGCAGTGGGGGGAGGACTGCTCCAGGATAACCAGTTACCTCTTCACATCCCTAGTCATTAGAACCCAGTTTGCTATTTCAGATGAAACAGCCCTTGATCCATGAAAATAGATCAGGGAAACCCCAAGTTCCTTTTCCCAGAAGTCTTAACACCATGGTGTCTAAAACGCTAGCCACTAGCCACATGTGGCTATTTGGCTGGTTGGCAGATGCTAGTTGGCCAGGGACTTAAAATAGACTTGCTATGTCTTTACAAAACATAGTATGTAAAACAACTAGAAACAAGACAATGAAGCAGCAGTATTAATTAAAAAAAAAAAAAAAAAAAAAAAGGAACTTGACAGGTGACACACTGTTTATGAAAGCTCTTCATCAGCAAGTATTATTTCCTACATACTCGGTGGAGACATCTGAGCTGGAAAGCAAGAAGGCTCCCAAGTACACAGATTAAAAGAAACATCAAAACTTGCATTCATTAAGTTATTCCCTGATGTCTATCATAACCTGGCTCCTACAGCAAATGGCTTGCAGGCTGAAGAGAGCTCTGGCAGCCCAAATACAAGTGATACATGTAGAGAGATGCATTTTCAAAAGCTTTCCATTATGCAGTTGCCAACTAGGACAGACAAGACAGAGTGAATGCTATGTGCTCTTTGGAGATTTAGAACAGCAAAATAAGAGATCTTTTGGCAATTCTGAAAGCAGTTTTATTCTCCTTAGGGCTCCTCTACTTAAGAATCACCACTCCAGTTTCTCTAAACAGGAGTTACAACTGAGATAAAATTCTTATGTGTCCTTGCAGAATATGCAGGATATTTTATGATATTGTTGATACCTATATTATAAACTGCAAGGAATCTGACCAGATATGCGTTGTGAGGTGGCTGCAAAAATGTTATAAGTTGCCAAGTATGATAATCTTGTTGGTTTAAATCACCTTTGTATTCTGAATTACAGATATGCATATTTATATTTCCAAACTTGTGCTGTTTCTGTGTGCCACCCCAAGACAGACAGGTATCAGCACTGCCTAAACTGCTTGATAGCCCATCAAGGTTCATCAGTTGTACAATATACACATTGAAAAAGCCAGGGACTATACCTGACATGTCAGCAAGCCATGCAGTCACATGTCTATGGTCAAAGAACTCTACATCTCTTCCATGTGCTCTGAAGCTTGGGTTGGGACACAGGAAATATAAAAGCTATATGAATATGAAAGACAACTACATCATTTCCATTTATTCTTCACTCCTGCTTCTTACCTCTGGAGTAACTTTTCTACAAACCAAAGTTCTGAATAAAGGAGCGAATGACCCATTCAAGCTGTGGATATGTTCCAGAGCAACTTTTGAGCCACCAAACTCACCAATATTTCTAAGAACCCAATACATGGATTTTCTCTCTCTGTATGTATCAGAGGGCTTCATCATTTAACAACTCTCTCCTTGTTTTTCTTTACAATAAACCTTTAGTTTTAGAGATGAAAGGATAGGCAAGCAGTGTGGTATTTTGGGTAAGACCTAAATTGAATACTGACCTGGCAATGTGGCTGCTCCTTCAAGGTCAGAAAAGCATTTTATATAGTATGCAGAAGTTTAAAAAAAAATTGATCATTGTACTAGACCAGTGGTGTCCAACACGCTAGTCACTAGCCACATGTGGCTATTTGGCCAGTGGAGTGTAGCTAGTTCGCTATAGCAGTAGCCACTATAGCTTCAGAACTTATTGGACACCATGGTACCAGACCTATGTGCTGACTGGGAACCACAGAACTCGAATGCAATAAAAAAGGCTGTGGGTCAGAAATCCTGGTGGGGGTGAAATGAAAGATATTTTACTCCTTTCAATGAGGTTAACCATTCAGCTGTGTGCATGTACTGCCACCCTCCTCTCTCCCCCATAGGCTGTGCTGGCTCTGCACAAGTAGCCAGCCCAGCAGACTTGGGGAAGAGTCCCCAAAGACTACAAAATCAGAAAAGGATCAAAAGCACCCAGCCAGGTTTACTGTCAAATGAAGTACAATAATAGTTGTGAGCAGAACCACTATGCATATGTACCCCCTGATAATGGACTCAGCTCAGTCAGTAACATGGGTCACTGCCCCAGGCCAGCCAAAAACAGTCCTTCCAAGACACATCTTTATACCCATGTACAAACAAGTTACACATCACTCCTGCCGTATCAGGGTGCCAACCTCTGACATTACTTAGATACCAACCAACACCATGCACCCGGTGGTTTGATCAAAACATCTTTGTCCATCATGCTGCCATTTTAAATCCTGGCCTGAACCTGGGTCGGTATGTCCTTGTTATCTGTGGGGAGTGTGTGGGCACCAAGGTGCTTCTTAATGAGGTGTTGTTACCATAATCTGGAATGTGCTTTCAACCTGTGCCTAGTACCAAGTAGTGTTTTACATGAGCATCCCTTTTCATGCCAAGTTCTGTGAGCAGGGGCCTGCCTCTTACTTACCAAGTAATTTTGCTTTATACTAGCAAAGACTTGACCATTGCGGGCCAGGCCTCAGACGAGGGTCTTGATACATGGGCTTATTACTGGGGCTGTGGAATTTCTTTAACTTCTTGATAACCAGTGTAGGGGATCAGGAATACAGCACATGACTGGTTGAAGAGTCTAACTTCAGTGCTATCGACCAATTTTAGGAGAATCTACTTTCCCTCTCCTTTTTGAGGCCTGCCTTGATCTTGGCATTTTTAGTAAGATTTACACCTTGCTCGACTACCTGTTTGCCTGGCTTCTGTTGCTGTTTGTATTTTTAAAGGCTTACTTTTCCAAGTATTTATTTAAAATACCACTAAGATGATGAGACTGCAGCCAAAAAAGACAGGTCTGTTTTTAATACTGTAATACAAATACGACTAGCAGACATACCTGGCATTGCCTGGATCCTTCAGGGCTGGGAGCTTGTGGTGGAGGGTGTGTGTGTGTGTGCGCGCGCGCAAGAGTGAGGATTGGCGGTAAAGAGGGGCCTTCTCTCTCTCCCCCACGATGTTTGGCACTGCGGCCAAGGGCTGGGTGTGGGTACTTTCCTGATCTCGTGGCAGGCAAGATGGCTGGCCACTCTCTTGGTGGTATAGCTTCCCCCTATGGTCTCTCTGTAGTATAGCTCTCCCCTGTGGGCTGGCTGCCCCCAGTGCCCACTCTCAGTATCACATTCCTCCTCACTGTGGTCTTCCCTTTCCATGTTACAGAACATAGTCCCATTCCTGGCACTTCCCAGGTTTTGGCCCAACCAAACCCTGACCTTATTTTAATTTAGGTTTAGAGGAAGCTGCATAGCAAATTTGGTGGAGGTAGCTCTTACTGTTAAGAAGTTCTTGAACAGACTCACTCACATTTCTAATAGAGATGTAGCCGTGTTAGTCTGATCTTGCTGAAACAAAAGAAAGGACTATGCAGCACTTTGAAGACTAACAAGATGGTTTATTAGGTGATGAGCTTTTGTGGGCCAGACCCACTTCCTCAGATCAAATTCTGGAAGTGAATTGGCATGACCATATATACCAAATTTCTAAGACATATATACGTAAAACTTCTCTGATGAACCTTTTGTCCCAATCTCAGCTCCATTCAGAACTCATCCACAGGGCCACAACCTCTTCCAAACAATCCTCCATATTTGCACTGGATCCCTCCTCCAACAGCCCCACATCTCAGCCTCTATCCTTCAGTTAAAGAGGAGACCATTTCTCTCAGAACTTAGAGAGGTTACTGATAAGCACCCCAAAAAACATTCACCTCACTTGCTACAAGGTGGCCAAATCCACTGCAATCACTGTTGGCCTGAGGAAGAACCCCTTTAATCTTCACTCACACAAATAGGATTTTGAAACTGGAGCATCAGTTGCTCCAGTATCTGATTTTAGGGAAAAAAAACAAAATGGTGATAATGTAGCAATCCTTGGATAGTCCAGAGGTAAAGAATGTTAAACACACATGCCTTAAATGGGAACCCACAAATGAAACAAACAGCACTAAAGTTAGTGAAGAAGAATTACAAGCGGCACCTAAAGAACATCAGATGAAAGTTGCATTTCCTTATTCAAGAATTTCATGAATATAAAACTTTTTTGCAATCAGACTATGTTAGGGAAGGAAGTATGATTTAATTCTACTGTCCACATTTCAAGGATGATGCTAAGCAGATAGAGAGGGTCCAGAGAAGAGCTACAAGAACGATTGGAGGACTGGAAAACATGCTATATAGTGCTAGATTTAAGCTCAATCTATTGAGCTCATCAAAAAGAAAGTTCAGGGTGATTTGATCCCAATCTATGAGAGCCTACATGGATAGAAGGTTTCTGATAGAGGGTTCTTTAGCATACAAAGTTATAATAAAAGCCAATTAATGTCTGGAAGTTGAAGCTAGCCACTCATACTAGAAATATAGCACATTTTTAACAGAGAGCTATTAATCATTAAAGCCAAGCATTTTGAACGAGATTGATGCATTTGAGAGATGCTCTAATTCGCCAGAAGTTACCAGACTTGATGTAAGAATTATACCCAGCAATTCTACTGTCCATGTTATGCCAGAGTTCGGGCTAGAAGATCGCAAAAAATAAAGATGAAAACTATGACTATCTAATGGTCACTGCATATGGCTGCAAGTATGGTCTCCGGAAGTCTTTTCCTACCTCGATGGATTCACTATAGCATCTTGGATTTTAAAAATGGGGAAAATATAGTAAGAACACTATAACAGTGCTATTGCTATTTGTTTCTTCCAAAGTGATTTTAAAGGATGGGTGCCTAAGGTTAGGTTCCTTTAAAAAAAAAAAAAAAAAAAATCACATTTAGGCATCTAAGTGTCCTATTTACAGAGGGTGTCCTGCACCTCCCATTAAATCACCTTTCAGATGGACGCAAAAGGTGAGATTCCTCCTAGGGGTGGTCACTACAGATGCTAATGTAGTATTTGAAAGTGAAGGGATGCTCTACTTAATGTTTCAGTGCCTATTTGACTCTGGTATTTCCATTCCCTCTATTTCCATTCCCCTTGTAGCTTCAAATGATTACTTTGTCCTTTGCCATCCTAACTTATTAGGTAGCATTACTGATGCTGGCAGATACGGAGAAGAAATTCATAGGTAGGTGAATGAACACACTCTGGACAGCTCTTTAGGGCCCATCTCTTCCAGTTGAAAGGCACCAAATACATTGTTATACATATCTTATGACATTATTGTCACTGTTCTGTGCAAGTGCACATTGTTTTATTATATTCTTTTAGGTATTTTATGGTATTAAAATTGAGCAGGTGGGTTTATAATCCATATTGCTATTGAAAGGTAGGTATATGCTCTTAATTTTGTTGTATTTTGAGGCTTCAGGTAGGTATAAAAGAATTAACCAGTTGCGTCAAGGACCACCACTATCAGGAAGTTTAGGTGTTTTTACAAACTCATTCAAGATTGTGTTAGAATAAAGATCAGACTCAAATCATTACATTTTTTAATGTTTAATATTTGAAAGTGCAATAACAAGCAGGCAACTCAGACTTCATTCACCTGCCAGACTTCAGAGAGAGCTAGAGATTAGAACAGTTCATCTTCAGTCCTAAATTACCAAAGCAGTCTCCAATTTTAACTAGATATTAAGGTTAGAATCCTTACAAGAGAATCAGATTACCTGACTCCCACTCCTCAGCAGCTAAGCAGGCTTTATATCATCCCAAATCTTCAATCACATCTGAATTCAAAAGAAGTTGGCAATCCAGGATTCAGCCAATTAGTTAATCAAGTCTGTGCCTATCACTTTCAGACTGAGCCTCATTATTTACAAGCATGAAGACCTGAAGCCATGAGAAGCATTTAGGATGTTCAGTAAGTTTTTGGTCACACGGAAGACCATGCAAATTACAAACATTTTCCTGCTTAAGAAAGGAAGTTAATCTCTTCTCACACAGCTGTACAGTACTCCAAGCTCTGTATCAGTGGATCTCCTCCAGCCAGCAAAGAAAGATTAAATCGCTTTGGCCTATATAGGAACAGCATTGGGGTGCTGTCCAGACAGACTGCTGCAGAGCAAGAGGAGGCATTCCAATCCCCAGTCCAGGGCTGGGTACAGTAGCACAGTGGTTCCCAACCTTTTTATACCATGGACCAGCAAACCCATTCACAAACTTTTGGTGGACCGGTAACATTTTATTTGAATATTTGCACATTCATTATGGTAATTAATGTTAAAAGGTCACGTTATGTGGAGTGGAGTCTGTACACACACAATACATGTCATAAGGGATCAGAGTTTGCAGATATCTACAACACTAAAAAAAATTCACAGAAAGAATTCCCCTCTGGCTGCTGGGTGAGGCAGCCCCTTCCTCAGGGGTGACTGGTGCCTGAAGACGGAGGGGCGCAAAGAGGGGCACCCACAGCGGCAGGGGTCATGTGAGGCACTCTATTTAGCAAATGAAATGTCAGGGACATAGAAGCTGGTGACCCCAACTGCGATCACCAGTCACTTCTGCTCTTCCCCCTTTCTGTCCCATGGGATGGGGGAGCTGCCATTGTATCTCACCCGTCTCCTTTTGTACAATCCCTGCCCCGTGTCTCTCCCTTCCCCAGCCAAGCTGTTCTTGCTCCCAGACTCCCCTCCCTGCATCCCCCCTCAGAGTTTCCCTTCATTACACCCCTGCTCCCATCAGTCCTCCCTGAATCCCCGCCAACCTCTCTCCAGCACCACCTGCCCCCGCCTCACACATACCTGTTCCCCCTCATCCTCCTTATCTGCCCCCGCCATTCTTCAGCCGCCTCCTGACTCCACCCCACACAAGCTGGGAACTGGCGGCAGCTTCCCTGGGCCCCGGGCAGGGATCACAGCCAGCTCTGCTGGGTGCTGTCCAGGGCCAAACCCACCCCCTGCAGGCATCACTCCCAGAGGGGTAAATGGATGGCCAGGGTTGGGGAGCTGCCCTGGGAGAGGCTGCTGGGGAGCAGTGGGACTGGTCCTGCTGGAGATTCCCCCTCCCAGCACAGCCCAGGCTCTGGGGACCCAGCAGCAGCCCCTGCCGGGACTCAGGAATCTGGCCCAGAGCCTGGCCCCAGAGTCACGATAAGCAGCAGCTGCAAGTCGCTTCCTGTTGCGGGGGCCGAGCCCAGTCGTGGCTCCCAGAGCCGCTGCCTGCTGCTGCTTGGTCCTAGTGAGCAACCCGCCATGCTGCAGCCCCTGCTTCTGGGGGCCCTCCTGCTCCTGGGCTCGGGCAGTATCCCCTGCATCAAGGCAGCGTCATGCAGAGAAGCCAATGCAGCGCTGGGTTCAGGAAGAGACAATCCCAGGGAGAGGAGAAAAGGGGTTTCTGGGAAGACTGGACCTTGCTCCAGAGTCCCGCCGAGCCAATCATCAAGGCATGGGTGTGGCCTGGCAGTGTGTCATGGCCCAGCAGCCAGCTATTCCCGGCCTGGCAGCAGTCCGCGGCCTGGCAGTTGGAAACCACTGCACTAGCTCCATGCCTCTTGATCCCACATTTCCCACAAAACTATACAACAGTAACCACAGGATCAGCAGGATGATCCTGTACAAGACTTCTGAAAGATCCATATATTGTTTGGTTTCTGAGGCTTGATATGTAGAGTCTACATTAGATTTGAACAAAGGCTTACCCAGCCTCAAAATGCCCTATTATACCTTGACCAGAGGGCAGTAGTCAATGTTTGACTTTTCTGTCCCATCAGATGTTGGCAAGTCAAGGAGAGAGCAGCTGATAAGAAATTCTAATGGGTGTAAGTGGGGCTAGATATTTAAGTACCGAGACAGGGTTAAAATAACAATCAAATCTAAAGTGTCAAAGATATTTTTACCGGGGCTATTACAGATTTTATGGTCCTCCTCTCCTCATCCTCCTATGCACACTTCTCTAGAGCACTAAGTAGAACCAACCCATTAAAGATCAGGTGGGCATACCCAATGCAGTCATTTCCTGCAGTGACAGGCAAGCTCTAGGAAATGGTTCATTTCAGTCCTTTCTGTCTTTTCCTGCATCTACATTTTTGTAACAGTAGATCAAAAAATACTACTATGCACGTGATCTATGGCACTCTTTTTTCTGAGTAAGATCATAGAAAAGCCTTTGAGGACTGAGACAACTTTAATAGCATCATCACATCTTTAACATTTAAGACACCCAAGAGTAATTAGTCTGGATTACCTCCTTTTCTATGCGGATATTGCACTGTATGGGGGTCACTTTGATTGGATCTGTGGAAGAGATGTTAACGGCCAACTCTTTTGCAGCATCTTGTAATCTGTCAAGTTTACGAGAGGCAATAACTACATTGCAACCTGTTAAAACAAAAAACCCTTTAGACAAAAACTATTCAAATAGGATTATTGTATTAGAAATTTAGTGCAGTCAGAGATTTTTGGTAAGACTGGTAGGTTGTTACCAGCTGCCTAGAAGTTGGAGATCAGCACTCAGTGTTACTTTCCTATTTCTGTGGGTTCTCATTGCTTTCCCTCATTTAAATTCTGGAAGTAAGGAGGCTCTACAATCAGAGTCAGGTTTATTTGCAGGTCCCAAAGTGCTAGCAGGGAAGTGATTGAAAATTTGGCTGCAAGTTGCTTTGGCAGATGGGGACAGAGGGAAGTTATTAGGGCGGCCTGTAAATTGGTGAAACAGCACAGCATCCCCATTTATTAAAATTATATTATCTCAGAACTGTTAATAAATGTTCAAAGACATTTAAAATTCTTGGACCATACACAAGATAATTAACTGGAGTTCAGAAATACATGAATTTAATACTCAGAAGAGTTGCTGGGTGATGGCCCTGGAGACCAAACTTCTTTACATACACATTGTGGAGAGCAGCAGCACAAAATTTCTATATGCTGATCCAGGGTTCTTTAACACTCAGAGCTGAAGGGAGTGGGAAGAGAAGGGAGCTCAGTCTTCATGGACCATTTAATCCTTAGCTTAATAAGCTCAATATGGGGGAGCTCAGTTAATGCCAACTAGAGTGTTATTTTGCTATGTGTGGCCACTTGTTCCCTAGGATATAGACTGCTACAAGCAAATTAAATTCACATACCTGCTAGAGTGTTCAGGGCCACTTTGCTTTAAGAAGTACACATACTAGGCCAAATTCATCCCTGGTAAAACTCCACTGATTTCTGTGGAGGTACACCAGGGGTGAATTTGACTTCTCATTATTTCCTGACCTTAACACCAAGGGAAATACACCAGCGGCATGCCCCTAGAAATGAGTATTTCGGTGAGCTGATGCTTTTGTCTTATGCTACCAGAGTTAAAAGTCCTGCCTGTTAACACAGGAATTCCTGGCATTTTCACAATAACCTGAACAAAAGAGTCAAGTTATTCATGGATTTTGAGGACAGCTTAGAGCAGTAGAGTTCAAAGTCTTGTCCCACCAGAAGCGGCACTTCTGATAACCAATTAACAGGTAATGCTAATTCTACAAAGTAGTAGGAAAGAAAGATGAACCAATGAACAAAAGCTAACACAAATACTAATTCTCTGTATAACCGTGCATATAAATATCACATGGCATTTTATGAAAACTAACATATTCAAAGTACTTAAATCCTACTTTTTATACTTAACGTAAGAACAGCCATACTGGGTCAGACCAAAGGTCCATCTAGCCCAGTATCCTGTCTTCTGACAGTGGCCAATGCCAGTTGCCCCAGAGAGAACAAACAGAAAAGGTAAACATCAAGTCATCCATCCCTTGTTGCCCATTTCCAGCTTCTGACAAATAAAGGCTAGGGACACCTTACTGCCTTAATAAAAACATTTTTGTTTAATAATAAACCTAGTGCAAATAATTGTTACCTGGGATGTGGGAGAGCACAGCTGTACATCTCTCACTGATAAAGGGGGTGAACATATTAAAGAGCCTACTGTGCAAAACTTATTTTATATAAGATGGATTTATTTGGGAGTTTGGTTCCTTTTGAGGGCTCTGCTCTTGGGTGCTGTCAAGTTCCTATACTGATCCCTTCCAGACCTGAGCTGGTTCAACATCTGTGTTACTCATCACTCCCCAGCATGTATCGGCTTCTGCCTGCCCCCCTCACCCTTCACATTACTGCCTCTCTATCAGAGGCAGCAGGAGGGGAGGGAAGGGGGGAAATACAGAGGCAGCTGGGGGTGGAGGATGCGAATGCATGTAGTCGACAGGATTAACTGATATGACCAGGCTTATTGGTTAATCATGTAGTCATCTACACATTGACATCCCTTGTCACAAGAGGATCTCTGTGATCCAACCCATCACACAAGGCATATTAGATTTCAGCCTGGACCTATACACGACCTTGGGCTCACGTCCTGATTAAGAGCACATATGTTGCCAACTACATAGACCAGAAATCAACAACACTGGAAAAGTTGCTATACCAAGATTTCAGCTGATGAAAAGTATTAGAGGCTTCATTCTACAAATTCTTTACTATCAGGCAGTATGCTAACTACCAAAACTGTATGTACTGATATCTGTGAATATATTCACAATAACAGGGACTACACCCACTAATAAGCATTTCAGGGCCAAATCCTACATCTCTAACGTACGTTGCATAATATCAGCTGTTGAAATACTGTGGAAACGTTGCAAAAGGGCTTAACCATGGATTACTACAAACATATCAGGGACAAATAAAACGTTCCAAGCAGTGGTCCTCAACCTGTGCCAACAAAATGCTTATTGTAACATTAAGCCACTTTGACATGAACATTTATTTACGAGGCATGCTTTTTCTCCAGGTTTAGAGCAGGGATATCAATGTGTAGTCAATTATATGATTAACTGATAAGCCTGGTTTTATCAGTTAATCCTATCTACTACATGCACTTCCCCGGCTTGCTGCCTTGGTATCAGATGCAGCCCAGGGTAGGGGGGACAGGAGCCAATATGCTCAGGGAGCTGGCTTTTAGGCTAGCTCCCCATGTGTGCCAGCTACTGTGGAGCCACCTGCCCCCGCCTTGATGCCTCCCACAGAGGCAGTGTGGGGGCAGGCGGAAGCCAGCACGCATGGGGAGCTGACTCCATGCTCCCACCTACCTTCCCTCCCCCCATGCTGTCACCTCCTACAAAGCCATGGGGTGGCTTTCAAATCATCTCCCTGTGCATATACGCTCCCTAGAGCTGCCTGCCCCCTGTGCTGCTGACTCTTTAGAGCGATGGGGGGCGGGAAGGGGGGCGCAGAATCATAGAATCCTAGAACTGGAAGGAACTTCCCCGGCCTCACGGCAGGATCAAGCAATGTCTAGTTCATCCCTGACAAGTGTCTGTCTACTCTACTCTTAAATATCTCCAGTGATGGAGACTTCACAACCTCCCTAGGCAATTTATTCCAGTGTTTAACCACCCTGACAGTAGGAAGTTTTTCCGAATGTTCAACCTAAACCTCCCTTGCTGCAATTTAAGCCCATTGCTTCAAAATATTGAACGGTCCCAAAACAGACCCCCACAAAATCCCACTTGTTATGCCCTTCCAGCACGACTGTGGACCGTTAACAACTACTCTCTGAGAATGATTATCCAGCCAGTTATGCACCCACCTCATAGTAGCAAGGCTACTATAAGTAGGATAGGCAGGCTCCCTGCATGTGCTGGCTCCCACCTGTCTTCCCCCTTCCCCACCCCGTGTAAACATGTAACTCTCAACATTTCAAGCAGTTACATGTTTACACCAATACCTAATAGTTAACACATCCCTAGTTTACAGATGAAGTGTAATTCTAAGGCACTTGAGTTTTAAAGGCTGTTATAACAGACATAGGAAGCTCAGTGACGGAGACATCTTCCACCTACCAAATTCGTAGTGATGCCACTATACTAATTTTTAAATCAAATAATTTAGCAAATGAAGTTAAACTGACTTAAGCCAGTTGTGAAGCAGTTTAAATGGGTGAATCAAGAAGTGCTTGTGCTAGTTACAAAGTAAGAGATTGTTAAACTGGTGCAACTTTATTCAAACACATCCAAATGTCAGAACAAATGTGTTTGTCTTCTGCTGCATCACCTAAGGCTCAAAGCTTATTATAGGATAATCCAGGTGAGTATTTTGAGGAGAGGCCTGGAAGGATAAGTGAAGCTCAAGAGGTGATTAAGTGCATGGCCAGCCTCCCGCTGGCACACTCCCAGTACCCAGTGGAGAGTCAGGTGATCTGGTTTCAGTCCCTACTTCTGACACAAGTTTGCCATGGAATCTTAGGCAAGTTACTTAGTCATGTTCTGTGCCTCAGTTTCCCCCATCTTTGCATTATGAACCTAAATTATAGGGTGATGAGAAGCTGAAGATGTGCTTATAAAGCATCTCCAACAGAACGGGCCTGGGTGGCTTCTTTGCACACCCGCCCCAAAGGTCCCCACTCCTTTCTCCCCCAGGGTCCATCCTGTGCACCAACTATTTAGTGTGACACTCTAGTCCTTCTGCCCCACCTCCTCAGTTGAGGGCTTCCCCACCACATCTTCTCCTTTCTGCTCCCCTTACACTCCTGTCCAACGGCTGCCCCCTCCCCTCACCCCCGTCCAACGGCTGCCCCCTCCCAACGGCTCCCTCGCCCCTCCCCTCAGCCCCATCCAACGGCTGCCCCTCCCAACGGCTCCTCGCCCCTCCTCCTCAGCCCCATCCAACGGCTGCCCTCCCAACGGCTCCTCGCCCTCCCCTCAGCCCCGTCCAACGGCTGCCCCCTTCCTCCCCTCAGCCCTCCCTCCCAACGGCTCCCCCGGCCCCTCCCTTCCGTCCAACGGCTCCCTTCCTTCCCCATCCCCCGCCCAGCGGCCCCGCGCCCACCTAGGCCCAGCAGGTCGGCGCTGATGGCCTTGCCGATGCCGGTGCCGCCGCCGGTCACGATGGCCACGCGGGTGCGGAAGAGCCCGGCGGCCAGGACCCTGCAGCAGCCGCCGCTGCCCGGAGCCGCCATCGCCGCCACCGGCCCCAGGCTCCACCCCGCGGCCCCGGCCTCACACGTGACCCCGCCGCGCCCCGCCCCCCGCCTCACACACCGCCCGGGGCTGGGGGCTGGGGGCGGCGGAGAGAGCATTGCTCCAGCGGCAGCGCCGCCCCGGACACTGGGGGGGCAGGAGCATCGCCCCCCGCCCGCCCTATTGCAGAGCAGCTGGGGCAGGAGCGTCGCCCCCCCCACCCCCATTGCAGAGCAGCTGGGCCCCCCTTTGCAGAGCAGCTGAGACAGGAGCGTCGCCCCCATTGCAGAGCAGCTGGCCCCCTTTGCAGAGCAGCTGAGACAGGAGCGTCGCCCCCGCCCCATTGCAGAGCAGCTGGGCCCCTTTGCAGAGCAGCTGAGGCAGGAGCGTCCCCCCATTGCAGAGCAGCTGGGCCCCTTTGCAGAGCAGCTGAGGCAGGAGCGTCGCCCCCATTGCAGAGCAGCTGGCCCCCTTTGCAGAGCAGCTGAGACAGGAGCGTCGCCCCCGCCCCATTGCAGAGCAGCTGGGCCCCTTTGCAGAGCAGCTGGGGCAGGAGCGTCGCCCCCCTGCCCCGCCCCATTGCAGAGCAGCTGGCCCCTCTCTTTGCAGAGCAGCTGGGGCAGGAGCATCGCCCTCCGCCCCATTGCAGAGCAGCTGGCCCCTTTGCAGAGCAGCTGAGGCAGGAGCATCGCCCCTCCGCCCCATTGCAGAGCAGCTGGCCCCCCCTTTGCAGAGCAGCTGGCCCCCCCTTTGCAGAGCAGCTGGCCCCCTCTCTTTGCAGAGCAGCTGGGGCAGGAGCATCGCCCCATTGCAGAGCAGCTGGCCCCCTCTCTTTGCAGAGCAGCTGGGGCAGGAGCGTCGCCCCCCCCCCCGCCCCATTGCAGAGCAGCTGCCCTCCCCTTTGCAGAGCAGCTGGGGGCAGGAGCATCGCCCCCCACTGCATTGCAGGCCCCCTCGCCTCCATTGTAGACCAGTAGGGTCAGGGACATGTACCCCTCTCTGCAGACTCCACCCTCACTCCCTTTGCAGACCAGCTGGAGACACAAGCGTCCTACCCCACGCAGACCTAACTGAGAAGGGCAGCAGGTAAGTTTGATTTCATGTCAGGTGATTTAGCTGCATTTGGCTGACTACTCCCCCCGGCACCTTTGAAATTCCCAGGTAGATGAGAGCGGGGGTTAGGGGGGAGGTGGCAGCAGCAGCCGCCTTTTCCCCCGTTGTCAATGGTGCTGTGCTTTTCAGTGCAGGGGAGGAGGGGGAGAGGCACCACACCTACACACTCCAGCTGCAGTGGGCGATCTCTTCCCAGCAAGGGCGCACACTCCACCTTGTTCCCAATGAATTGTTTTACCGGGTTAAACGTACAGAGCTGAGCGGGTAATTGCTTAGCTATGTGCGGGTGAAGTCTGTGGAGCCTCCCAGTCCTGCGTGAGGGCTCCGTGCATGCAGTGAGACGTTTCACCTTGCCGAGGTGTCGGATTCCTTCCTTCCATGCGGGCACCTCGGAGAAGGTGTGAATGGCTTGCATGCGTCGTGGAGAGGGACTTCACCTCCCAGGCATAAGTGCCTGTGACGGTACCTTGCAGGCAGGCACGTTGGAGAAAAGTTCCCCCATTGCATGAATAGGGTTGCCAGATGGTTTCTCCTAAAATACCAGACCCCCAAAAAAGCCCCAGGGAAATTTTTGTTGAGCCAAAAAACCAAAAAACCAGGAAAAATGTTTGTTGGGGGGGGAAAAAAAGGTCATTAGATGTCCAGTATTTTCTCAATTTCTTTACCGGACAGAAGGCGCAAATACCGGACTATCTGGGTCAATACCGGACACGTGGTAACCCTGTGCATGAATTCCGTGTACCTCTGTGGTTAGAAAGGGGTTCTCCTTGCAGGCGTACTTAATACATGAGCAAATTTTAGGCTGAAGGAAAGGCATTTTTAGCCTGTTCTCAAAAACAAATGGGTCTCCTGCTTTGAATACAGCAAAACCTGACCAACTCTGCACAGCCACAAATAGAAGGGTGCTCAGGAAACGGAGCCCCATTCTCCTGGACACTGGGCAGGGCTGTGCAAAGGACTGGAGAAGTAGTCTGTTCCTGCCTCTGAAATAAATGGGATTTCTTTCCATTCATTAGTGACAGGTTACAAGAGGCAAGGAGATACTGACTACGAATTGCATTTGCTATCTTTTCCAAAATTGTGGTCTAATCCAGGTCACTCAGACATTGTGCTTTATTGAGGGAGCTGGGGATAGTTACTTGCTTTATTGAATGGAATAAAGAGGATGGATCAGCTGTGCACATTTTTTCTCTCTTGCTTCTGGTTGGCAACAAACAGGTTCCACCGGGCAGATGAGACTGCAGTTGTCTCAGGAAGTAGGGCAAACCTGCCCAGCCCCCTTCCCCTTTTATTCTTCCCCACCCTTGCTGTCTGATCTATTCTTAGCACATTCCTCCCCCTTTGAAACTGGTGGATTCCTGCCCACTCCCTTTGAAGAGGAAATAGGTTATTCATAAAATAAAATAATAATAAAATAATAAAAGGAATTATTTTTACATGCACGTATATTCCCTCTTAAAACAAAGAAAGGTTTTTAGAAGAGAAATCCTGCCAAACCTCGGCTTTGTTTTGTTTTTAAACCTTACTAACCATAAAATAAAATGCATTGCTCTGAAATTGTATTTTCTTGAAGCTTTATCCTTAAATGACCTTCTCTTTTTGAATAATTCTTGAGAATTTTGTAAAGCCTTCACCATCAGATATAAATTGCTCACCAGAAAAATCAGGGCATTTATGTTGTGTCTTTAAAAGGATATTTTATCTCCATTTATCTTATAACTCCTTACATACGGGATCATTCATACACATCCCATGCACTTATCAATCTATAGCTTTCTCCAAGCAAATACCTTGCCTCCCCCAGCCCTACCTTCACCGACTGCCCATGCTCCTGCTTCCCAAACACCTCAGCCCCACCCCAGAGCTTGCCTCCCCAGCCGGAGCCCCACCTCTCTTCCACCCCCCATACCTCAACCCCAGCACAGTGTAAGTGAGTGAGGGTGGGAGAGAGAGAGCAAGCTACAGAGGCGGGGGGGGGATTGAGCGAGTGGAGGTAGGGCCTCTGCGAATAAGTGGGGCATAGGGGCAGGCCCGGGGTGTTTGGTTTTGTACATAGAAAATTGGCAACTAGGGATGTTAAGCAGCATTTAATTGGCTAATCGAGTAGTCAATGGAATTTCCATCAATTGGCTAATCGAATAGTCCATGCAATTTGCATCAACTATTCGATTCGTCCAGGGGTTCTCAAACTTTGTGATACCGCGACCCCCTAAAATGCTAAAATGAATTAATGTGACCCCCACCCTCACTGCTCCATGAGTAAAGCTAATCATTTTATTGGGATTAGGATTGGACAAGCAATAAATATGACAATAACTTTTGATAACTAAATTCTTATTGGAAATAGACAAAAAATATCAAATGTGGAATCATATTGTTTAATGTGAAGGATGAGCTTGTTTATTGTCGCATAATTTTTTAAATCTGGGTTTCATTGTCGAGAGAGCCACTCTCATTTCTCGTTCCACGTTTACTTTTGATTGATATTTGCTTTTTATAGCAGCAACTGCAGAAAACCCTGACTCGCACAAATAAGATGTTGCAAACGGGATCAGTATGTTCATAGCCTTCTCGCTTAATTCTTTGTACTCATTTTGCACACTGATCCAAAATTCAGAGAGAGACATTGTTGAGAATTTTATTTTTAAAGCAGTGTCAGAAGAGATATCAATGATTTTGCTCCTCCTCAGTAGTAGTGAGTGTACCAGCTATTAGTTTACAGTCGAATGGGTAGATTTGTCATCAGCTTTTTGCTTACCACCCAACAAAAACCTTTCCATGTTGTAAGGCTAAAAATTTAAAATAACAGATAAAAGTTTTCATAAATTAGACTGTGTAGATCCTGTGTATTGAATAATGTGCAAAAATTGGTTTCTCTAGCTATGAGAAGCATGAAGATGAGAGCACGAAGACTGAAAATATTAACAATTATCTTTGCATATTTTCCCTGTGAGAGGTTACTTAATAGAGGAGGTAGTTGTAGCCAATAATAATAATTCTCAATCATCTGTACTAATTAAACAAATAAGCCACCTATTAGTGCTGTGCCTCAGTTTCCCTATCTGTAAATAGGAATAATGATTATTTTCCTGGTATCTGTGGTGAAAATTAACACTTTAATGGCAAAAGCACTTATTGTATAGCACCTTTCCTCTGAAAATCATAAACTATAATGTGAATGAGTGTATATATTCCCACTTTACATAGGGGGAAATGGAGGCACAATACAGTAATTCCTCATTTAACACGTGCCTGCTTAACACATTTTCGTGATAGCACGATTTTTTTTTTTTAAGGAACATTTTCTGAATTACACGACCGTCCCCGGAATAACACGATTTCCCCAGCCAGCCCATTGCCGGCGGCTGCGTGCGGCTTCCCCCGCCTCCCTGCAAAGCGGCGGAGGGTTCGCCGCGCCACTCCCCGTTGACTCCCCCTCGCCGGACGCAGTGCGGGTCCCGGCAGACCCGTTATAGGGGCATACTCCCAACCCAATCCCCCTCCCCTCTCCTCCCCTTCCCTTCTCCAGAGCCAAACACCTCCCCTCCCTGCTGTAACCCAGTCCCCTTTCTCCCCCAATCTTATGTCCCGGTCCCAACAGACACCAACGCTTGAAATGCAACCCCCACCTTTTCCATTATTTTCAATGGGAAAATTGACCCAGCATAACATGTTTTCACTTAACACGATCATTTTCTGAAACATATCTATAGTGTTAAATGAGGAATTACTGTATTTGCAATTATGCCGTTATCATTCAGCTAGTCAGAGACAAACAAGCTCAGGATAGAACTCTGGTATTCCAATTCCTAGTCTATGCTGTAACCATCTGACCATGCTGCCTGCATGTTGAAGTTCTAAAACACTGTATTAAAGAGCACACTTGAGGCAAAGTATGGATCACTGTGGCTGACACGCTATGATGTTCTTTAATTATCTGCCATATTGCCATGATCTTGAGGCCATATAGAGCCCCATTAATTGTCGGTAGCTGCTCTACATATCCCAAATAGCCTACAGTGGACATATCTCTAATTAATCCCAGGGAGAAACACTTATCTGTGTTAGCAAACTAGGCTTTGGCTTCCAAAGTGCCTGCTGTACTACAAAGCCACAAGCCATTGAGTAAAATCTACACCACTTGCATATCAGTTTTATCAGAGTGAAGAGTAGCAAATACTTTCACTCTCCCATCAAGAAAAAATGACTTACTTTGTAATAAGATTTACAGTAGTTCTTAATCTAATGTTAGAAATGCTGTCGTTTAAATGCTTTTACGTAATATATATAACGTAACATATATTACGTTAGTAGATGTGTAGGAGAATGAACCAGTGACGGTATGGCTGATCTGGTTAGGTCCTGTGATGGTGTTGCTGGTGTATATATGTGGGCAGAGTTGGCACCGAGGTTTGTTGCATGGATTGGTTCCTGAGTTAGAGTTATTAGGGTGCGGGTGTGAAGTTGCTGGTGAGAATATGCTTCAGGTTGGCGGGTTGTCTGTGGGCAAGGACTGGCCTGCCTCCCAAGGCCTGTGAAAGCGAGGGATCATTGTCCAGGATGGGTTGTAGATCACTAATGATGCGTTGGAGAGGTTTTAGCTGAGGACTGTAGGTGATGGCCAGTGGTGTTCTGTTGCTTTCTTTCTTGGGCTTGTCCCGTAGCAGGAGGCTTCTGGGTACACGTCTGGCTCTGTCAATCTGTCTCCTCACTTCCTCGTGTGGGTATCGTAGTTTACAGAATGCTTGTTGAAGATCTTGTAGGTATAGGTCTCTGTCTGAGGGGTTGGAGCATATGCGGTTGTACCTCAGTGCTTGGCTGTAAACAATGGATCGTGTGGTGTGTCCGGGATGGAAGCTGGAGGCATGCAGGTAAGCATAGTGGTCGGTAGGCTTTCGGTATAGGGTGGTGTTTATGTGACTGTCACTTATTTGCACCGTGGTGTCCAGGAAATGGACCTCCCGTGTAGACTGGTCCATGCTGAGGTTGATGGTGGGGTGGAAGCTGTTGAAATTGTGGTGAAATTCTTCCAGAGTCTCCTTCCCATGGGTCCAGATGATGAAGATGCTTTTGCAGATTCAGACTAACACGGCTACCCCTCTGATAATTAATCAAATGATGAATATTCAAATAAGTTGTTTCTGGTCCTCCCAAAACCCCCAGTGCCAGCTTTAGCAAAGCTTTTGATATGGTCACCCACAATATTCTTGCCAGCAAGTTAAGGAATATGGATTGGATAAATGGACTGTAAGACAGACAGAAAGCTGGTTAGACCAGGGTTTCCCAAACTTTTACTTTAGTTGAACCCTTTTTTTTCAGTACTGCTTTTGCAGCCCAAAAATATAAACACATAAAATAAACTGAGAAAATACCAGACATATAACATGTCTGGTATTTTCTCATTAGGTAGGTTGTATTATTACTAGATGTATCAGTTTGTAGTTTGAACTGCCTGGCTGGTAAATGTGCTCAGGCTGCATGAGTGTGTCTACCAGCCAGACAGTTCGCAACTACTCGAGGGGTGTGTGTGTGTGTGGGGGGGGGACAATAGAATCCCCGGGCCGGACTAACTCACGCTTCGTGCTTCGCGGGGGCAACGGGGGGGAACGGGGGCAGCGCCCCAAGATCTACATATGGCCGGGTCAGTCCCACTCCCCGCAGGCCGATTCATTCCTCCCCCCTGCTCCCTCTGCTGCGCCTCTGGCCAGCCCCACTTCCCCCAACCCCCTCCCGGGCAGCCAGTTCTCCCCCGCTTCTCCTCCCAATCTCCCTTGGCCAGCCCTGCTGCCCGCGTCCAGCCCTCCTTCCGGCGGCTGCTTCTTCCCCTTCCCCGCCCAGCTCCCTGCCCCCAACCTCGCACCCCCCAGAAGCCCTGCTTCCATTGGCCCTCCAATCTCCCCAGCCTGCCCCAATTCCCCCGTCCAGTGCTGCTTCCGGTGGCCAGCTCTCCCCTCCTCCTCATCCCAGAATCCCCTGGCACCTGCACCTTCCCTTAGCCCTGCACACTCCTGGTGCCTCCCCCTTCCCTTACTGCCCCTGTCCCCTTGGTCCTCTTTTTCCCCGATACCCACCCCCTCACCACTCTCTGCCCCGTTCCCCTCCTGCCCCTCTGTGCCCTCACACATGACTTGCTCCATCCTGGCCTTCCTCATGCCCAAACATTCTTTCAAGCCTTCTCCCAGCACCTCCCCCTCCAGCCCCCAATGCCCTTCCCTTCTCTTCTCCTCTCCCAGCATCACCGTGTTCCCCCTCCCAATGACACCTCCCCTCCTGCCCTTTCCCTCATTGTCTGCACTTGGCCCCCTGCCATTTGTCTCTCTCTCCTGCACCCTGTCCCTTGGTGCCCCGCCCCTGCTGCTGCCGCCACCGCCGCCGCCCAAGCCTGTTCCCTACCTTCTGCCTTCCACGTTGCGGGGCCGGAGGCCGTGCTGAGGCCCCGGAGGCTGAACCCGGAGCCAGCGTGGCCCCGCCACCTGCCTCCGAAGAGTTTTAAAATCCCAGGCCGTGACGTCATGTCACGCCCGGGCGTCCTCCCCGCCCACGTGCAACGCCGCACATGGGCAGCAGCAGGCAGTGAGGAGGAGCCGCGCACGGCGGGGACGCTCTGGGGGCAGGGTGGGAGGACGCGCGTGGGGTCAGGGACCCGGGCCCGCTCCAGGCAGAGCCGGGGGAGAGACCCAGCTCCACATATTGGTGGAGCAGGGCCCCTGGCTCTGTAACTCGCCGGCACTTCCGGGTTCAGGGGCGCGGGAATCGGCCTAAGGCCGGCCCTGCCGGCAGCCACCAGGCATGCTGAGGCCCGGTATTTTTTTCCGGGCCGCGGCCCATAGTTTGGGAAACACTGCCTTAGGAGACTGCCATTTATGTACAGAATTAAAAATTTGATTAAAGCGAATGTTAAAATGTACATAATACACAGGTTGAGAAAAGAGTGTCTGTGCGTCTGGGTATAGTGCTTAGATTATCCACAAATATGTTTGTTTTAAAAGTCATAGGATACACATAGTACATAATCAGCCAGAATCCACATGTAGGTGAATAAATTTAACAGTACAGTTTAGATATTAGCATCCAATTATTTGGGTATATTACGCATGAAAAGTTACACAGAGAGTTGGTTGTGGAAGCAGATATATCAGTGAGTGAAGCTGACCCTCCGTAATTGAGAATTTCAGGGAGGTTGTCCATTAGAAAATACAGTCTATCAGGAAAATATTTGAGTTGCTTTCCTGAATGCACTTGTCATTGGCACTCCATCTCATCCCTCCTTGTATTGCCGATGTCCAGTGATGTGTCCTAGGTAGATGTCCCCTGACCACCTGATGGCATCTGACACCATAAGTTGCTGCATCAGCCAAGCGTAGCACTGACCAATTCTCCATTCTCCCAACACTTGCTCATTACTGGGAAACCATGCACCATGGGCTCCAACGATCAATGTCTGTGTTTGAACCTCATAGCCCCTCGCTCTCAAGCAGGGATATAACAGGATAACTGTTTACACAGTTAATCGATAAGCCAAGGCTTATTGGTTGCCGTGAATGGTTACATGCAGACATCCCCTCCCCACACACACTCCTGGGGAGCAGGCTGCACCTTGCGTTGCTGGCTCTGACACAGCAGGACACAGTTGACTAGATCTGATGGATGAGCGTCCATTCAGCAAATCAGGTGAAGCAGCCCCAACTGGAGAAGAAGCAGTTGCTGGGGGTCCCACTTGTCTGTCACCTCAAAGGCCTTGCCCTGGTTTTGTTTCCATTTGTTTTCCATGTGCTGGCAGCGGGTGGTATCCTTCAGGGTCCTCTCCAGCATGGTCTGGCTCTCAGAGTGAAGATGGTGTGCTCTGTGTTCTTCACCAGTAGCGTTGGACTCCCAGCTCCTGGTGTTCTTCACACCGTGTACCGGGGCAGCTGACGTGCTTCTCCAGTCATCATGTAACGTTGCAGGCACGAGTCCAGAATGAAACAAAGTCTCCCCCCTCTTCCAAATTCAGCGTCCAGGAAGCCCCTCAGTTAGGTGGCGACGTCTTGGTTGGAGGGAGTCCTTGTCATTCGCTTCTTGACAACATCCTGCCTCGCATTGTCTCTGTGTTCCTCACCATAGCATCTGGGCACGTCGGAAGGCGTGAGTGACCACTGCAGCGTCACATAGATCACCCTGTATGACGGATGTTAGCATTGTCCTGCCAGTGCAAGATTTCCTATGCAGGCCCTCTATGAAGAAACCTCCACCTCTTCACTAGCTGCCTAATCGTCTTGTCTGCCTTGTTAAGAGGCGCCTTCGTCATGGCAGACCCCCCCCCTCAGGATGAATGAGATACAGGCATCAGGAATGGGGTTTTCTTAGCTTTCTGAGAGGCCTTTTCTTGAACTCGGTTCCCTTGAGCAGAATAATCCCTTTCCATGGAAGGAGGATCAAGCCTTTCCACTGACTTAAATGGGGCAGGAGCTTGGGACTCGGGTTTTGTGGGACAGTCTAATGCTGTTGTGCTCCGCAGTGCTGCCTGCCTAGGAACAGAGGACTCTGTGCTTCCAAAAATTTGTGCCCAGTGTGTGTTTACCGCAGAGCCTCCCCGGGGTTCTTCCATCTGTGTTCACACAGAGATTAATAACAAATTGTTTGGCTTCTAACCTGCAGCAAGCTAGCTTGGAAGCCTTGCCCACAGTCCTCTTCCTTACCACCTGCTGTGGATTATTCTGTTCATGCCTGGTCTTGTGTTCCCATGCAATCTACACTGATGGCGACACGTGCATGGAAATTACCATGCTCCACCCGCAGTTTGAGATGTCTGAGGAGTGGTGCTCTCAGTAGGTGTCTGGTGGGGGTCCGCCCAGGGGAAATGACCTCTTTTTCTCAAAGCAGGACTGCCAGAGCACTCCGGCACCAAGTGCCAGCTTTGCAGAAGTGTGAGGCTGCGTCTGCTCTGTGCAGCTTTTAAAATGAATGAGATCCATGCTCCTCTGCTCTCTGCTCGCGTCGTATGGATCCTTTTTCAAATGGGCAGAAACTGGTGGTTGTTTGGGTTCGCTAGCGTTGACAAACCGCCCCATGATCCCAGGCGTTCCCAGCGAAGAGTAACAGGCTTGGGCTCCAACTCGTTAGTTTCACCCATGGCCATGAAGTGCCACCACATCTCTGAGTTGACCGCTGAACTGGAGGGTGGCACTGTGCTGTACTCTGGGCACCCTCCTCCTAAAGTGTCACTTTTCTGGAAGCGAGAGAGGGTGTCATTGCTTTCCTGGCAGGCTGAGCATGCCCGAGGATTGGCAAAACACCGGCCAGATGTATGGTGGGGAGACAGCTGATTTGTGGTGCAGGGTGATCATAGCATTTTGGGGGGGTGTGTGTTTTTTTTAAGGTCAGAATAGATGCCTGTGATCAGCTGATCTGATCTCCTGTATAGCCTAGGACTTCCTGAACTGATTCCTGTTTGGCCTAGAGCAAGTCTTTTAGAAGAACCTCCAATCTCGATTTAAATTTCCCTGCGATGGAGACTGTAGGTAATTTTGGTAAGCTTTTTCTGTAGTTAGTTGCCCTGTTAAAAATGTGCACCTTAGTCCTAATCTGAATGTGTCTATCTTCCAACCAGTGGATTTTATTATAATTTGGCTAGATTGCAGAGCACTCTATCAAATTTCTGTTCCCTGTGTAGGATCAAATCACCTTTAATTCTTCCATTTGATAAGCTAAATAGACCTCAGGAGCCCAATCTATCAGTATAATACACATTTTCCAATTCTTTAATCACTGTTGTGGCTCTGTGAGTGAGAAGCATAAAAAACCCTTTCGTTCATGTATTACCAATCAGAAAATAACCAAAACCAAAAAAATCCTATCATCCCAACCCAAATCCCCCAAACTTGTGCCTTGTATTTATGGGAGGGGCATTTTAGACCACACAGCTGAATCTAAAAATGTTCACCTTTTTTTCCAGCATTTGTTTGAACAAAACTATGTCTCCACACTTAAAGGACTGTAAATTATGACAATGTCTTTAATTTCCTGTTCGTGGACTGCTTCATCCATTCGTTGGGATTTTAATTTCTCAGTCAGGCAAGATCTTCTAATCCTTTCAGTGTTCAAACTAGATGGCTATGTCTACACTGGCATGATCTTGCGCAAAAACTCTTTTGCGGAAGAGTTCTTGTGCAAAAACTCTTCCAGAAGAGAGCGTCTACACTGGCATGTGCTTTTGCGCAAGAGCATCCATGCCAGTGTAGACGCTCTCTTGCGCAAGAAAGCTCTGATGGCCATTTTAACCATAGGGCTTTCTTGCGCAAGTAATTCATGTTGCCTGTCTACACTGGCCTCTTGCGCAAGAACAATTGCGCAAAAGGGCTTATTCCTGAGTGGGAGCATCAGAGTTCTGGCTCAAGAAGCACTGATTTCATACATTAGAACGTCAATGTTCTTGCGCAAGAACTCGTGGCCAGTGTAGACAGGCAGCAAGTTTTTTGCACAAAAGCGGCCGCTTTTTGCGCAAGATCTCACCAATGTAGACACAGCTATTGGATGTGTATTGCTCCACTTCAGTGTCTGTGCCAGTGCTAGCTCTCAATCCGTCTCTTCATCTCCTAGCCTCAGTCTAGTCTGCGAATCACATGGGTCCTATGGAGGCAGGATGTATGAATGGAGCATCCATAAGGATGCAGGCCACACTAGGGATGTAAATGGTTAACCAATCAGCCTCCGGTAGGGGCTGGAGCAGCTCCCCACCCAATCTGGGCAGGGGGCTGCTCCAGCCCCAGAGGCCCATCATAGGCGGGGGCGCTGCTCTGGCTGGGTGGCCAGAGCAGCCCCTGTCCATGGTGGGCTCTCCCCCCACAGGTTACACACTGGCTCCCCAAGAGCAGGGCTGGGGGGGGGAGCTAGCTGCACAGCCCACAGCGAAGCCTCCTCCAGAGCAGGGTTGACAGGGGCTGGCGGCCCCACTCACGGAGAAGCTTTGACATGGGCTCTGCAGTATAAAGCGTATTTAAGTTTTATACTGCAAAGCCACAACACGTATATCCATGTACCTGCTAGGATTTGTAGTGGTTACATGGCTACATTTTTAAACAGTTTTTTGCATCCCTAGTCCACACTGTTCACATGCTGAGGGCCTGTTCTTGTGTCCTTTACTCAGGCAAACCCCCCATCAAAGTCAGTGGCATTTTATAATATAAATAGTGGCTTTGCTTGAGTAAAGAATCGGACCCTGAGTTTCTGATGTGGATTGGTAGTAAAACTTTTTCTACTCTACGCAACCAAAATACTTCACTATAAATTTTTTTTTCCATGGTGTCGATTTCCCCCTCCCTCCATCAACATAACTCACAATTTAAAAAAATCCTACATTGTTACTACCAGAAATGCAAATTATCAAATTGGAGGGATTTTAGAAATCAGATTAACTTTTCACCATGTACCACATCTTTTATTTACTATTTGCATTAACCTGGTTTTGTACAATAAATCTACAGCTTAGATTAAGGAAATTTGCACCATATTTTCACTGCTGCATTTTCCAGACTAGATCCTAAATTAGCCAATTTAATGTGGCTTCATTTGGGGGGAGGGATAGCTCAGTGGTTTGAGTATTGGCCTGCTAAACCTACAGTTGTGAGTTCAATCCTTGAGAGGACCATATATATTTATATTATAATGTGTTTATTGTCAGTTTCACATTTTAGTTCCACTACCAGTGCTGCTGTTTGTTTGTTTTTGCTGGCATTCCAAAGGAACCTTAAAATCTCCCAACAAACCCCGCTTATTTAATGTACTCCTACTAAACACCCACTCCAAACCTTTTGTTTCCTTTATATTTCAGCCCAGCGTGTGTTTTTAATACTGGTATTGGTGTAACTAAATCAATTTAAAGTCAATAAATGTAGATTCATGTCAGTTTAAACTTCATTTAAACCAATTTTGCTTAACATAGTAAAGCTATGTCTACACAGCTGTGTTATTTCGGAATAACGTAGTGTGTGTCTACATAGCAAGTCTGTTATTTTGACATAAATTCGAAATAACGGGCTTCTTACTCCGACTCCTGTAACCCTCTCATTGTCTGAGGAGTAAGGGAAGTCGGGGGAAGAGTGTTCTATCTCGAAATAACTGCTTTGTAGACAGCTCCAAAAGCCGAAATAAGCTATTTTGACTTAAGCTATGCAATTAGCATAGCTCAAGTTGTGTAGCTTATTTCGAGTTTAACCTGCTGTGTAGACATGTCCTAAGTGAGTTAGAAGAGCCTCTTTAAAAATCTGCAGGAAATCTCTTATACGTGGGGTTAAAGGTGATGCTCTGTTGGTTGCTTATTTGCCCTCTCTCTCTCATTTCAGGTTGGAAATGGAGGATGTGCGTTGGATGCAGTGACTAGGATACTTTCACAAGCCAGAGCATCCCTGCTAATCATTGCCTGCTGAATAGCTCAGAGGTGCAGGAGTGGGTAGATCTTTTAACACCTTCTCAGAGATGCCTGACGAGATGCTTCAGAGTAGCAGTGGGATGGAGGAAGCCGTGCAGAAGGAGACAAAGGGTGGAACACACAGCCCTCACCGAGGCTCCCTGCGGAGAGCCGTGGCTACGGTAGTGGCCTTTGATGGAGAAGCCACTATGGACAGAAGGAAAAAGAAAAAGAAGGAGTCCCGTCCAGAGTCTATTATAGTTTATCGGTCGGAGAATGAAAATAAGGTGGAGGAGGAGCAGGCGGATGAGGAAGGTGGGGAGAGAAGTTCAGAAGAAGGCTCCAAGTTCTTGGGAAATTCCATGGCAGATGGTACGTATCACCAGAAACTGCAGCTGGCACCCAGATTTCACTAGCCATTGAACCACTGACCAGTAAAATACATTGATCAGTGGGGGGAAAAAGGGGCTCCAGCTCTTGCCTGTAATTTTTTTTTTTTTTTTTTTTTTTTAAGTTTGGGGATAAAGCTGCTGGAGGTCTCTCCTCCTCCTCCTCCTCCTCTCCCTTGGGGATGCCCCTCCCTTGCTCTGACCCTTCCTGGGACTTGAGGTTCAAGTAACGTTCATTAGGCTAGATGCTGTGAGTTATTGTTTGGCCTTCCCTAGCTTTGCTTTTTTGAAAATTCAGCATTTTCAATTTACAAATCTAGGTTCATGTGTTTGTTTTTAAATTGAATCAGGATGGGTGGGCTGGTTTGGGAGCACAAGAGGAGAAGTTTAGGGTCATCTTTCCAGCTCCACTACTGACTTTTGGTATGACTTTGGGCAACGCACTTCAACTTCTGTTCCTCAGTTTCCCCTGTCTCTAATACCCAAGAGGAGTTTGTGAGGCTGCAAGACATTAATGTTTGAAAGTGTGTTGAGATCCCAGATAAAAGGCAACCAGGAGTTATTTTTCGGCCAGTTACTTATTTGTTGGAATATGCTTCCCGTTGGTTCCCCTCTTTTTTATTTTTTTTTAAACGTAGCCGCTAATTTAGGGCCTGATGCAGAGATCTGTTGCAATCCCATTGCTTCAGCATGGACAGATGGACTCCCACCTGCCTCTTCATAAGTCTAGAGAATGAACCCACTACCCTTCTTCTTCTCCGCTGGCTTCCCGTTCACTTCATGAGCTGCTTTGGGCTGCCCGGACTTGTTTGAAAAACTCTCTGTGGACTTGTTGCAGCCAAAGTAACAGACCTTGGGCCAAATTCAGAGCTGATGTGTAAGGGAGTATAATTGGGACCCCTGTAACTAATGTGTAAGGGGCTCTGAGTTGGTGTAACTTAGAAGGTGTAAGTACAGAGCCTGCTTTAACTCACAATCTTATATTAGTTGCTTTTCTTGCTACATTGTATCCCTTGTCATGCAGATTATGCCAATTTAGACCTTCCCTCCCCCACCTCTGAATTTGGCCTCTGGAGCATATGGTAGTTGTTGTAACACAAATGTTCAGGGAGTCAGAAGACAGAGTAAGTTGCACCATTTTAGAGTCTCCTCTGAATCTGGCCCTTTGCCTCTTTCCCCTATCATCTCCCCTTTCTTCCTATAGCATCTGCCTCCCATCTTTCCTTTTGCACCACCTCCCACATGAGCCTTCTCCACTCCTCAGCCAGCATCCATGTAGATCTGCACCTTTTTTCCCTCTGTGATCTCCTGCCTGCATCCTTCACTTCTCATACCCTGCCTTTTTAAAGTTATTACTATTATTTTAACTCTAACTGTATTGTCTTAATTCTAATTCTTTACAATGTGCATGAAATGTGCTTTAAAACAAATAGGTTGAATGTTGATGACCTTTATCTCCCTTTGAAGGTGTCTGGAGCATGCCCTTAGACAGCCGATATGTTACTTTAACCGGAACTATCACCAGGGGGAAGAAGAAGGGTCAGATGGTGGACATCCATGTTACGCTAACAGACAAAGAGCTGCAGGAGCTAGCGAAGTCAAAGGAGCCTCCAAAAGAGGAGACACCGGAAGGGAAAAAGACTTGTGACGTTGGATTGGACAGGGGCCCCCACGTCCTGCTCTGGAGCATCATCTGCCTTCCTGTCATCTTTGTCATGTCCTTTGTGGTTTCCTTTTACTACGGGACCATCACTTGGTACAACATCTTCTTGGTGTACAATGAAGAGAGGACCTTCTGGCACAAGATCACCTTTTGTCCCTTGCTGATTATCTTCTACCCAATCTTAATCATGGTCATGGCTTTCTTCCTAGGCTTGTATACGGCAGTTACCCAGATCACGTGGTCCTTCAGCAGCTGGTGGCATGCTGTGAGAGATATGGAGAAAGGGTTCTGTGGCTGGTTGTGTAGCAAGCTGGGCCTAGAAGACTGTTCTCCATACAGCATTGTTGAGCTGCTAGATTCTGACAATATCTCAGGTAGTCTCTCTGGCAAAGGCTCGGCACAGAGCGTTGAGACTTCAGCAGTGTGAGGTTTTGTCCCATCTGACTCTGACTTTCTGGTTCGCATGGCTCATGAATGGTTCACCAAACTAGCCTGACTTTTTTTATATTTAAGCGCACACGCAAAGAATGAAAGCTTGGGAGTTGTGGAGGGAAATGTTAAATATGCACAGCGCACCAATGTGCCAGATGAGAGTCTGGCATTTGTTGTCAAGTGAGCATGCATGGTTATGTCACAGGGCTGCTCAGTTGATCTGTTTAATATTTGGTTTTAGCGTCCCACAACTGTGTGTAATTGTGAGATGATCCAAGTGTGGTAAGGTTGGAAGTTGTATAGGGATGTTGGGGTGAGCAGGGAAATGTAGCAAACGCAGTTTTAACTTGAAGGTGGAAAGGATGGAACATATGATGAATATAGATCTAGCTAAAGGAGTCTGCTATCTGGTTAATCCCTATACCCAACATTTGCTGAATTTCAGAAATTCAGTGCTTGTGGTGCTAGAGGCCAGATTGCAAAATGCATGAGGTTACTAAAGTTGTCTTAGAAACTGACACATTGGTTCACTAGTTCACACGAATGCAACAAACCTTGCAAGTAGTCTGGCTGCTGCAGATGAGAATGTACAGCGGTTTGCAAGGCACCCTCTGTACTGAATATCTATTGACGTGCAAGCAAAAACTCAGGGTGTGCCAAAAACTTCCTCCTTTCTTAATCCTAATTATATAGCAGTGTAAGAAACAAACGTCTCTGCTGGACAAGAGCCAGTAGTCTGTACTTGTGAAAGCTGTCTGTGTTTGAGTGGAGCAGTAGCATATGGATTCAGAGCTGCACAGATGATGTGCATGAAGGGAAAGACTTTTTACATGGGTATAAGGCAACAGAATGGTCTGTCTTGCTGTCCTTATAGTGCAGTGACTCTGTCCCTTGAGTATGGAAGATCCTGAGCCTAATGCAAAATCCATTTGTCTCTCAGCTCTGGAAATCCCACCCCCATTTCTTGATTCTATACAATTAATTGTAATGAGCGATGATGGACTTTGACCTTCATTTTAAGTCAATCCCCCTCTGGCTGTATTTCATTGTCACAGCTGTTTTCCCTCCTTTGGAGACATTCATGGCATCATCACATCCTAAAGGAACATTTTTAGGGTATTTAAAGACTGGCACAGAAATTCCTTTCTGATCCCTAACTTGACTGCCCGGTTTGGAATGGGAAGGACACCCTAAGATAGTTGAATTACAAGCGTCCAAAAATAGTTTCATTCTGTAAATATTCTGCGTACACCTACCTCTACAGCAGTGGTTTCCAACCTTTTTTTTCATTTCCAGGCCCCCTAAAATGTTTTGAATGGAGGTGTGTACCCCTTTGGAAATCTTAGACATAGTCTGTGATGGACCCATGGACCATAGGTTGAAAACCACTGCTCTCCAGCAAAGTTGATGCCAGTGAATGGCCTGGAGCCTGAGCCCTCTACTTCCACGTCCCCAACATATGGACATTAAGGGCAGGGACAGAGCAATCTTCCCCTTCTCTGCCTCGGTCACAGCCTGGAAGGGTCCACCTGTCACATGCATGGAGATCGGGGATTCATAGTATGGGTGCCATCTATTCAGAGAAGGGAGCCTTCGTGGGTATGTGGAGTAAGGATGTAATTGACTAATCAAATAGTTGATGCATTTTTGCAACAAAGTGTAGCAACAGCCCTGGGCCGAAAGCGACAAAGCCCGGGGTCAGTTGGGGACTCCCCCGCTGACCCTGGGCTCCGTGTGGTGCTGCCGCTTTGAAATGCTGCGGGGAGCCCAGGGTCAGCAGGGGAGTCCCCAGGTGACCGCGGGCTCCAAGCGGTGCTGCCGCTTTGAAATGCCACAAGGAGCCTGATGCTCCCTGCAGCATTCAAAGCGGCAGCACCGCACCGAGTCCCCAGCTGATCCCGGGCTCTGTGCGGCACTGCTGCTTTGAAGTACCCACCTCTTCTCCCCCCCTCCGCACTTGCTGCCTCTATCCGATAGAGGTAGCAAAGTGGGGGGGAGCGACTAGTCGACTATCCTGTTGACTATCCCATAAGCATTTGCTCATCAGATTGTTGACTAATCCTTCACATCCCTAATGTAGAGGGGGGTCTAGGTTGGATATTAGAAAATACTATTTCCCCAGGAGGGTAGGGAAGCACTGGGATGGGTTCCCTAGGGAGGGGGTGGAATCTCCATCCCTAGAGGTTTTGAAGTCCCATCTTGACACAGCCCTGGCTGGGATGATTTAGTTGGGGCTGGTCCTGCTTTGGGCAGGGAGTTAGACTCAATGACCTCCTGAGGTCTCTACCAGCCCTAGGACTCTATGTGCACTTTCCCCTTCCACTTACTCCCCTACCAGAGAGGTTACCTGCTTCAGTCTTGGGACTGTGGAATGCTTGTTTCTCACACGTTGGGTTTCGCTGGGACACTGACCATCCTAGATGGGAATTTGGTTTGTTAAAAACTGCGTATGTATCCTTGACCTCTTCCTTCTGCAGCTCACTGCTAGGCACTGGCCACTGGCTGGGGAGGGTGCACAAAGCAGCCTGCTTTAGGGACAGCTGCATTTCCACATCTGTGCTTGCTCCAGCCTCACTCCTCTGAATCTGGTGCCTGAAGAAATAAACAAATGACAGCAACATTGGCTGGTGAAACGTCTAAACCAAATGTGTGCCAAAGAGATAGGGAATAAAATCTCCGGGCCCAGGAGATTAAACCTAACCACAGGCAAAGTTCTCTGCTTCTGTGAACAGCATTGTACAGGAAGGAGAATCTCCTTGTCTCTTTTCACATCTGACTAATCTCAGTAGAATTTTACTCCTCTTTGACACTGATCCCTTTTTCATTAGAGGGGGACTGGGCCCTAGTAAAACCCCTGCTTACGTCTGTAGTTGTGACGAGGAGTGGGAGTTTGAGTTGCAGTTGTGTCTGACAGGGTAATGGGAAATGAAGAGAATGCAGTTGGCCCCTTGGACTTTATTCAGAGCAATTGGTGTACATCTAAACTGCAGGGCACACCACCTGGGAAGCCACTAAACTTTTGCGAGCTAGATTTCTGAATTCCTCATGCCACTGTCTTTTAAATCCCATGCAATGTTCTGCTCTGAAATGAAGGTTCCTCAGCTTGTAGAGAGCAGGTATAATTATGGTAGGAGAGGCAGAAACTCTGGATCAAAGACATTCAGACCAGCTCTGGACTGAAGCACTGGTTGTCCCAGTCTGTTGTTCTTTGGCTTTCTCCCTTCAGCCAAGGCTCTCAAAGCACTCTGAGAATTTCTGTGAATCCTGGCATCACCACGGCCAGGTGCTGTGCCTGGCTTATAGGAGGGAACTGTGTGGGGTACGTAGAAGATGAAACACTTGCGAGAGATCACCCAACACTTCACTGGTCTAGCCGTGAATGGAACACACGAGTCCTGACTCCCAGTATCCCAGATACTGGCCCACGTTTGCACTTGTCTAATAACCCAGTCTCGTCGTGTTCATTAGCTGCTTCTTCAAAACAGCGGTTCATCTCTGGTAGGACACAAACCTTTGAGACAACAGGAAATATCTGCCTTACGGAGACGGACAAGAAAATCACAAATCTATGCTGCATGGGGACCAATTCAAGCAGTTGCACTGCCTCCTAGAAAGCTGTTCTGGAGTTGTTCTCCTGGGGGCCTGACCTACTGCTTTTCCCTGTCGTCTGACATCAGTAATAAGACACGCAAGAGGTACGTGGCTGGGCCTTGGCAGTCTATTTCAGATGGCCCAGGGCACTGATCCATTCTGAAATTCCCCACTTACGAACAGCAGGGGTACAGAAGTTTTGAGTGGAGGAAGCTCTTACGTTGTACACAGCTGGGAGATGGTTAGCCAGGAGAACTCTTCCTTATGGGATGCTGCAAGCCTTTTGGTCTTCCTTACAAGAAACAGCAGGCAGAATCAGAAGACTGCTATGTTTACTTTGGAGCTGATGCATCTAGTTCGCAGTGGGTGCTGGGCGGAAGGGAAGCAGGCAGGCGGCCACGGCAGGTGGAGAGGGAAGAGAAGAGCAGGCCAGTTACTATTCAAGTCAAACAGTGAATGCTCAGAGCTGAGTCAACAGCATAAGGAGCCTGTTAGCTCCCAGAGGGCTTGGATGGTAAATACTAGACACAGCAGAGCTTTGGAAAATGTCAGGCTTCTGCTCTGGTCCTGGATTCCCTGTAAAGATTGCAAATGGCCTGCTGGAATGGAATGGCCAGAATTGAATCTGTGCCTCTGCCACCCAGAGCCATCCCCAAACTTTTGGGGGCCTCGCGGCAGCCACCCCAACCATCCTATGGACGGGAGGGACCCAGGGCAATATGCGGGCCTGATGCAGGGCGCCCCTTCGTACTCACCACACGGGCAGCGGGATCTGGACTGACCCAACAGCCTGCTCCAGCCGGCTGTGCCGCCCTCTGGGCCTGCTGTGCATGGCTTTCCTGTGGCAGCAGGATGCAGAGCATTCCAGCAGCTGGGTGCTCTGATTGCCACTGCCACAGAGAAGAGGGGCGGAGCAGGCTGTTGGGCCGCTCCCGCCATCCATATGGTGAGTGTGGGAGGGCAACCCCTGTTGCTGCTGTGCCAGGCCCCCATAATCCCTTGGGCCACATTGTTTGGGAGAGGGACTTGGGAAAAGGGAGGGGATCGAGGGGCCTGGGGCAGCAGGGGTTGCCTTGGAACCCGTGCCTGGGGCATTGGGGGAATTGCCCTGCTCCCCCTCAGGACAGCCCTGCTAGTGTGTAAACCCAATTGAGGGTCAGAGGAACTAAGCTCCCTATATACACGTTGCAGCTATGTTGGCGTTGCCCTCTGAAGCCCTTTAATGGGTTATACCTGTATGATATGTGATCTGTTTTCTATTTGTATACAAATATCAGGTCTGCACCTACTCCTGTTGTCCTCCGTGGGGTGGTCCACCACTGACTTCAATGGGAGGCGGTTTGCGCCCTGGGTGACTTCTGGTGCTATTGTAGTAGCTTTAGGACCTTTCTAAAACCAAAACATTAGACTGCCCTAGTATGCAAAGTATGTGTAAGCTTAAGAACCTGATGCAATGAAAAAAAGCACAAGCGCGCGCTTCATTCCTGCCGTTGCTGCTGAATAGCTCATGAATATTTTTGCTTATGTGGCACTGCCAAAATGCAGGGTTCCCCAGGGATCCGTTCCAATGCTTGAATGTGTATTTAGCTGCCTCTGTTTGGATGTTTGTTTTAATGTAAAACGAACAATCTCTGTTTGTTTTTGACCCTGCTTTCCCCCGCCCCTCTTGGCTGGCCTGCAGGAGAGTAAAGATGCTTCCGGCTTTGGGAGAGTAACACACTCACCTTCTTGCTTGACTTTGTATTAAAAAAAAAAAATCACTCCCCGCTGTTGTTTTCTGTGCTGATGATTTTAACTCGTCTCTGTCTGAAGTCTCAAATTACTGGTGTGAAATTATTAACAAGTCTTTGCATTGATCCATTCCCTGCTTGGAACCTAGACAGTCTTCAGATGCTGACTTCCCCCCAGCTTTTCCTTCACCCCAGCTTTTCCTATTACACAAATGATCACTCTTTGATTTGATTTTTCTTTGCTGGTTATCCCCTGGGCTCAGAGCCACCTAAGTGCACATTTCTCCAGGGCTGAGGCTGTAGCCTCCAACTCCTGCAGGGAGGTGGCCAGAAGCTACCTGTTTCAGTGATTCACAGATGAATGACAAAGCACCAAGAAAGTGTGTCTCCTTTACCCCTCCTTTGGCATCCAAGCTGTCGGAGTCAGTGAGTCCTCCATTTTAGAAATATCAACTCTAGACTCTGGCTTTGTCTACACTAAGACATAGAGAGTATGCTAATGATGGACTCATTAGCATGAGTTGTGATGTCATTAGCATATTTTCTGCCGATATTTTTTGCGCAAAAAGAAGCAGTGTAGCCGCTTCCGTTTTGCACAAAAAAACCCTTTTGAGAGGCATAAGGATCTTACGCAAAGGGGGGGGGGGCGGTGTTTGTGCAAAATGGAAGCAGCTACACTGCTTCTTTTTGCGCAAAAATCCCTTGCGCAAAAAGCATCGGTAGAAAATATGCTAATGACATTGCAGCTCATGCTAATGAGTCCATCATTAGCATACTTTCTGCCACAAAAACTTGTAGTGAAGACATAGCCTCAGGCTTTGTCTACACGACAAGGTTTTGTTGCCAAATCTTGCCTTTTGGCGACAAAAAAGCCAAAGCACACACCCTGCAATGTGACTTTTGTTGGGGAAAACACCCAGTTTCGGCATCAAAACACTTCTACCCCTATGAGAGGCTTTTTATTTTCCCACACCCTTTATTGTCAACAAAGAGCCAGTGTGGACTCTGCTGTCTGTTTTGTCAATAGAAGTGGCTTCTGTCAGTGTCCCACAATGCCTACTCTGATGGCTGTGCTCAGTGTTTTGTGATCTCTGCTGCCCTGCAGGCATGCACCCCCTTCAAAGCTCCAGGAAGTATCTGACAGCTGAGTAAGCAGCTCTGTTTGGGGATCAAACAAACAGCAAATCATTGGAATGCTCCTGCTCTGCCCTGCACTAGGAACACAGCAGTGGGCAGACTGCTGCTGCAGGGGGAAGGGAACAGATGTGGTGCTGCTTTGACATCCTCAGCACGGAAAGCTCACAGAGCAACACATAGTGCAGCTTCCAGCAGCTGACGAGGCACCAGCAAACCCCCCCAGCCTTCCACTTCAGAAATGAGCCTTCTCTTGAACAATGCAAACTCATTAGTTTGACACTTTGTCAAAGGATAGTGGCCATGTACTAGCTTTTGTAATCTGAGCAGATTCTCCGAGCACTTTAGACAAGCTCACTTGTAAAAATAAAATATAAAAATAAGTGTATTAACTGCAGCCAGCTAGATTTTAAATGACTAAGTGGACAGAGATAAAGGAAAAAGATGTTTACTTTTTATTTTAGGTAACTATGCATTCTAATCCTAAATGCATAGGAACAGTCAATTGGGTCAGACCAATGGTCCATCTAGCCCAGTATCCTGTCTTCTGGCAGTGGCCAATACCAGGTGCTTCAGAGGGAATTGAACAGAATATTAATTGTGGTGTGATCCATCCCCTGTTATCCACCTATTGCTGCTGGCAGTCAAGTGTTAGGGCCATCCAGAGCATGGGCTTGCATCCCTGTCCACCTTGGCTAATAGCTATTGATGGACCTGTCCTCCAGGAGATCCTGGAGATGATCGGTTAGAAAATATGAGCTAAGAGGGGACTCTGGTCAGGCTGCTTCATGCACTTGCAGCTGTGCTCCTAGCAATTCAAACTATGAAAGGCAAACCGCAGTGCTTCTACCATGCCAATGTGGGGCATTAATCCAACAAATCCTGGTTTCTCTGGTGCAAGGCAAGCTCTTAATTCCATCCTTCCTTCTAGCTGATGTTTCATCAAAGGACCAAGGTGGCAGCTTCCAATTGATAGGTAACTATAGTGTTTCTGTAGTATATTTAAGGTATTTTAAAAACTATTTGCAGGGAGTTACATTTCTTTGCTGCTAGATACAATTATTGGAACAGCCTTATATTATCTTGGAGATTTTCCTTAATGTTTAATGGTGGACCAAGTGTGTGAGGCAGCAATAAACACCACTGATTTTGATAGCTCCCATGCAGTTTTACTCAAATGAGTACTGCTGTAACTTAAAAATTAGCCTAATCAGGCACTGGGGGACTCTAGTGTCCCCATAGAACTAAGTGTAGTGACAGAGGGTTGCACTATTCCCAAAGAACATCTGTCATAGTAACATACTTTAGTTGTCAGGGGGTAGCTGAGTTAGTCTGTACAGGCTAAACTTTAAAAACAACAAAGGGTCTGGTAGCACTTTATAGATTAACCAAACATGTAGATGGCACCACATGTTTTGCACCCAGGGCAGGCACCTTATCCATTGTGCCACTGAAGGAATCCCCCAACCTCCCTATCTTCAGGGACCCTTTTATCCTTCCTACCTTCCAAGGGTGGCAGCGGTTTCCCATGGGAAGCTGGTGGTGGTTTCCTACAGCAGCTGGATCTTGAACCTCAACCTCCTGCATTAGGGGTAGGTACTTTAGCCATTGTGCCACTGGAAGAGTCTCTCTACTTTCATGGGCCCCCGTATCCTTTCTACCGTCCAAGGGGGCCAGCTCTTTTCCCTCGGGAAGCTGGTGGTAGATTTCCCTAGGGTGGGCGGATCTCAAACCTTCAATCTCATGCACCAGGGGTTGCATGTTTTGTTAGTCTATAACGTGCTACCAGACCATTTGTTGTTTTTTAAGTTTATTCTTTAGTCAGTTGGTCCTCTGATGACATGTGTATCCTCGCTGCCCTCTGCCAAATGGCATGTCAGATCGGATCCAATGAGTGTGAGTAAAGTTACCTCATGGTGACCAAATGCAGATAGATGACAGTAATACCTTCCCTCAAGTGCGGATGATTATCTTGTCCTATACTGGTGGCAGTCCACAGCAGCTATGAGCCCTAATTAGGGCTGTGTGAAATACATTGCAACCAAATGAGATGTGCAATGTCTCACCGTTCCATTGCGATCTCATAAAAATCTTGCAAAATGTTACAACTTCTGCTCTAAGGCAAGGGGTAGCGGACCTTTTTTGGGTCGGGGCCCACCGACCCACAGAAAAATTAGTTGGGGGCTGCACACAAGTGAGGAGTAAAAAAAACCAAAAAGACCCTCACTGACATAGCCCCTGACTGAGAAGGAGAAAGACACTTCCCACATTTCTCTTGCACACAGAGCCTGGGGGGCCCCAGCCTCGTAGATTTTGTGTGCTTCCAGCCCTGCAATGGGGCAGCAGGGAGGCTGAAGCACCAGTGCAGGCTCCCCAATGCTGGGGGGGAGCCCCAGGCCTCAGGGGCTGATCCATGAAAGCCAGGTGGGGGCCTCATCTGGCCCCCAGACCTTAAGTGCCCCACCCCTGCTATAAAGCCAGACCATTTTTGAGACTCCATTTCCACTCAAAAAAGAAACCCTAGTTTCAAGGATAGTCTTAAAGATTTGAAATTTGTTTTGCAAACCCCGCAAACATTTGCCAAAAGTCTTACAAAAATCCTAATTTGTGCAGAGAAGAATGTGCCTGGCAGGAACTAACACATGTACATTCCCCCCACTCATTTTGCACAGCCATACATGACTATTTTGTGGCTGAGCATTTGGCTACATACAGAAAATCCAGACTCAGGGTGCACTTTGCTTCTGAATCGGAACCAGTTCTGTCAGTAATTCAAACAGCCACTGCCTATAGCTCCTCTCCTTTACCCTGCTGCTCTACATCTCATTGAACCCTAACTCCCTGACAAGGTAAGGCTGTTTCCAGTGCCAGAAAAAGGCTATTTATAAAAATTAAAGGCTAAAAAAACAAAAACAGCCAGTGCTGGAGGTTGGCCATCATGACAAGCTGCATCAGCTCCTAAAGGATCCTACTTACCAGGTGCACAAACTAGATAGTTGTTCCTATAAAAAGTGCTTCCCCAACCTTCATCCTTCTACCATAATTCCAATCATTTTTTAGTAGCTGGGAGATGAATGGGACTTCCAGAATGGGATCATCCATTCAGCTAGGAAAGAGATGAACACAACAGCCTTTGCAAGGCAGAGGTTTGCTCTCTGCTTGCTTCCAAGACAGATGAAGAACCTCTCCTCTCCCTATCCCCAGCCATCTCTCACTCTGATCTGAAGAATGGGGGACACATTCCTGCTTTGTGAAGATTAATGGGTGGCCCCAGCGAGCGTGTGTATGCACGCACGCTGTCGGTGGGGATGATGGGACTGAGACGATTTAATTTATGCTGAAACAAATGCCGAGGCTTGAGGGCATTAATTATTATAGTCAGAAAAGCACGCCCCATGAAAGCATTTCCTAGGGAGGCCACAACTGCATCTGGACTGCTAAAGGCAAGGAACAATAACCGACTGCCTAGACCTAGGGATGCAGGACAGCAACGAGCCACCTGATCGTGAAACCGACAGGATATAGAGAAAAGAGGTGGATTATGGTGCTTCTAAGATAACCGAGTTCTGGCTTGCATGTAGCACAAGAATGTTCAATGCCATGCCTCTGGGCAGAATGTAGCCCTGCTGATTTCTACAGTGCAGCCTGGTGGGTTTTTTCCAGCTGTAAACTGCAATTTAATTTGGCTCCATATTTATAATCTTTTCCTCACCTATTTACCTTCTCCAATCTCCTTTATTCCTGTTTCACTCAATGCAATTTGCTATTCTTTTGTCAGATTTCCACTCCTCCTACCATCCCGAACCTTTGATTGAAGAGCCCTCTTGACTTACTGCTTACGGTCCAGTCCTACATCCCTTTTATGAGCAGCCTTATTGAAGCCAGGGGGTGCTACTCATGAGTGAGTAAAATCAGACCCCAAATTGGTAGTAGCCATATAAATCATTGCCAGGCAACCATATGCTGGAGCGGATTTAAACATCTAACATCAGGATGATTTTAATACTACCAAGAACAGCTGGGAGGCTGCCAGTAGCTTTACAATGAGCAGTATTTTGCTGCTTGCAACACTAGAGTGAAATTGTCTTGCATCAGCTCCATTAGAAACCCTTTTGTTAATCTAAGGCTTTAGAATTTAGTCATGACAACAGTGCTCTGAGCAGAAAACCAGTGTATCAGGACTCAGTTGCACACGAACTTTTAAAACCCAAACTTTCAGAACTGGGAATGGAAGAAGGGGGAGGGAGAGGTTGTTGGTTGGTTTGCTTTGTTTTGAAGCCTTGAGTACTTTGCTGCAGTTATTGAATTCATAAATCCCTTTTGCTGAACTTGGGATCCTATTACAAAAAATTTACTGGCTGGTGAGGATGTTACTAACCTCCTGCACAGGAGAGAATTCTTGATCTGATTAAATGTCATGTTGCCTGCCAGTGGCTGGCCTACAAAGAGGAAAAATATAAGCTACTGCCGGGGTTCTCAGACTGGAATCTGGGACACCCCCACCCCCCCAGGCTTTCATGAGATTATTACTTGGGGGGGGTCACAAATTGTCACCCCCCCAAACATTGCTTCACCTCCAGCATTTGCAATAGTGTTAAATATTTTTTAAAAGTGTCAATTTACAAGGGGAAAGGTCACACTCAGAGGCTTGCCGTGTAACAGGAGTCACCAGTGCAAAAGTTGGAGAACCACTGAGCTCAGGGCTGGACTAAGGGGTGGGCGAGCCGGGCAACTGCCCGGGGCGCCAACTGATGCGGGGGCGCCTGATGGCAGCTGTAAGGGGCGCATGGCGTCCCTTATAGCTGCCATCAGGCACCGCTCCGCTCCGCAGCGCCGGCTCCCCCCCATCCCCGTGGCGCCGGCCAGCAGCGCCCTTCCCCCCCACAGCCGCGGGGCCCTGCACGGCCTGGCGCGGCCCGCCCCAGGCTGCGCGCCAGCAGCGGTGGGTGGGCCGGGCTGGGCAGCGCATGTGCCGTGTGCCCCGGGGACGGGCCCAAAATGGCTCGGGCCGGCCCTGACTGAGCTACAGTGACACCCAAAAAACTATGTTAAAAGATTGTTAAGGTTGTAAAGTCAATAATTTAAAAATTAGGAAATACCAGATTTTAAAGTTACCAGTACAATCAATTGGCTCCCTTTTACATATGCACTAGGGTACAGTCTTTAATTAACTTCCAAAAGAGTTACTGCACGAGTTGGACAGTACTTAGTTAATGAGCAACTATTAAATATTTTGTTTTATCTTTGTTATTCAATATGTGGCAAAGGTACTATCCAATTCTCCACGGTGGCACTGAAATTCTTTAACCAGGAGATCATCCTTTCTCTTCCTGCCACCCCCTGCTTCATTCACTGTGTATCTTCCAACTCCAGCAAGAAATGTGGCAGAGATCTTGTGCTATGGACAACTGCCTCTTTCTCTATTCATCTCCAGAGCATGGCCTGCCCTGTGCATTGAAAAAAGCAGGGGGTTTGTGGGAAAAATCATATAATTAAACACATCATGATACATATAATACAAGGGGCCTTAATTATTTCCCCAGGGTGAAAAACAAACAAACAAACTTATCCTCCCCCTCTACTTCCAAAAATTCCATCCAATGGCATCCTACACACATCCTACTTATCAGCAAGCTTGGCGCCTTTAGATTTGCAAAACAGGATTCTGCCATTTAAAGTGAGGTATCCTAAGAGCAGTAATAGGTTTTCATCCTCTATGTGGAGCAGATACTAGAGTGGGACGAGAGACACACTTTGCCAGAAGGTTTCAGATATTTGCTGACAGAAGAGGGTGAGACTTAGTTGGAATCTTGGGTTCCATGGGAAGGGAGTGTGGTATAGTGGTCACAGACTCTTCTGCCCCTGTCCCCACCAGCCTGTCCTAGGCTATGTCTAGACTACGCGGAAGATTAGAAAGAGGATATGCAAATTCGGTGGGAATTTGCATATCTTCTTCCGATCTCACTTTTGAAAGCAGAGCTTTCGAAAGTGAAAGTAGTTGGGACGTGGCTTTTTCGGCAGCCCCCTCACTCCCTTTTTCCAAAAGCCGCTTTTCCTCAAAAAATGAGGAAAGTGAGATCGTATCCTCTTTCAAGTCTTCCGCATAGTCTAGACGAGCCCCTAGTGTTGTCTCTTTCTCCTGAAGTATCAACTCCAGGGAAAGATCTTCTGGGCCACATCCACTGGGTCCCTAAATGCCTTCAAGGAGGTGCGGGCGCTCACTTCTTGAATACCGCATACAGGTGTGGTCACCTCATCTCAAAAAAGATATCTTGGCATTTGAAAAAGTTCACAAAAGGGCAACAAAAATGATTAGTGGTATGGAATGGTTGCTATATGATGAGATATTAATAAGACTGACTATTCAGTTTAGAAAAGAAGTGACTAAGGGGGTTTGTGATAGAGGTCTATAAAATCATGACTGGTTTGGAGAAAGTGAATAAAGAAGAGTTATTTACTCCTTTCCATAACACAAGAACTAGGGGTCACCACATGAAATGAATAGGTAGCAGGTTTAAAACAAACAAAAGGAAGTTTTTCTTCACACAATGCACAGTCAAACTGTGAGGAGTCCTGTGGCACCTTATAGACCAACCGAAGTGTTGGAGCATAAGCTTTCGTGGGCAAAGTGCATGCATCTGATGAAGTGGGTCTTTGCCCACGAAAGCTTATGCTCCAACACTTCGGTTGGTCTATAAGGTGCCACAGGACTCAGGGCCGTCCTTAGGCATACGCAGAGTACGCAGTCGCGTAGGGCACCACACTTTCTGGGGCACCACTCTGCCAGCCCGGCACGGAGGGGAAGCATACGCGTGCGCTCTGCACCGGAGCCAGTAGGGGCGCTGCCGGCACTGGCGGCCCCGCCAGAAGACCCCAGCGGGCCGAGGGACTCCAGCGAGGAGGCCGGCAAGCTGACCCGGGCTGGGGAAGGGGAGCTGTTAGCCCGGGCGGCAGCGTCGGGAGGAGCCGGGGCTGCGCCGGGGGTGGGGTCACGCGTGGCTTGGCATTGCGGCGCCATTTTTAAAAACAGCCAAGCCGCACCTCGGCAGGAAACATGCCGAGCGGAGCGCGGGGGACCAGAGCCTCGCTAGGGCAGGACCGGCCGTGTTGTGATGGGCTGGGGCTGCGAGCGCCGAGCAGCCCGGCTCCGGCTCCAGCACGTGGTCTGGAGCCCGGGCTGCGGGGACTTCTGGGTCCCGATTGCAGCAGACTCCAGCCCTGCAAACGGGAAGGCAGAAGGGAGGTGAGGCGAGGGGGAAGGGTGGGAGAGGAAGGGGCTTGTGCTGATGGGAGGGGGGCAGGTCAGGAGAAGAAAGGGAAGGCACCAAGGGGCAGGGGTGTAGGAGAGACTAATGCGGGGGGCAAGTGGAGACAATGAGGGAAAGGGCAGGAGGGGAGGTGTCAGTGGGAGGGGACAGGGTGATGCTGGGAGAGGAGAGGAGAGAGGAGAAGGGCATTGGGGCTAGAGGGGAGGGGAGGTGCTGGGAGAAGGCTTGAAAGAAGGGTGGGCATGAGGAAGGTGGGGATGGAGCAAGGCATGTGTGAGGGCACAGAGGCAGGAGGGGAACGGGGCAGAGAGTGGTGAGGGGGTGGGCATCAGGGAAAAAGGGGGTGGGGCAGTAAGGGAAGGGGGAGGCACCAGGAGGGTGCAGGGCTAAGGGAAGGTGCAGGTGCCAGGCGGTGAAGATTCTGGGGGTGAAGCAGAAGGGCAGACACCTGCAGGGAAGGAACCAGCACCAGAGGAGAGAGGCAGAACAAGTGTAGAGGGAGGTGTTAGAAGAGGGGATGAGGAGGGATAGCTCACATGATCAGAGTGGGGCTACTGGAGGAGTGGGCACAGGGGGAGAGAAGGGCTGGTGGAGGGGGGCAGGTCTCAGGAAGGCTGAGGGCAGTGAGAAGAGCAGGAGTCAGGACAGCAGAGGATGGTTGGGGGCAGCAGGCACCAGGGGAGCTGATGGAGCAAGGAGAGGAGACATGGCCGCAGAGGGAAAAGGTAGAGGTTTATAAGATATTTATTAATAACTTGGGTGCCACAGTGGCACATCCAAACAATCCACATGAACTCAGTACTGGTGCACAACACAAAATTCATTTTGCTCATGGGAGGAAACTCTTAATGTCTACACTGGCAGGATTTTGCGCAAGAACTCTTTTGCGGAAGAATTCTTGTGCAAAAACTCTTCCAGAAGAGAGCAGCTACACTGGCATGTGCCTTTGTGCAAGAGATGTGCTTTTGCACAAGAGCATCCATGCCAGTGTAGACGCTCTCTTGCACAAGAAAGCTCTGATGGCCATTTTAACCAGAGGGCTTTCTTGCGTAAGAAATTCATGTTGCCTGTCTACACTGGCCTCTTGTGGAAGAACAGTTGCGCAAGAGGGCTTATTCCTGAGCGGGAACGTCAGAGTTCTTGCGCAAGAACTCGCACCCTGTGTAGACAGGCAGCAAGTTTTGGCGCAAAAGCGGTTGCTTTTGCGCAAGATCGCACCAATGTAGACACAGCCTGAGATGGAACACTTACCCCAGCCTCTCCGCCCCCCAAGGTTAATGTCACACACATTGGGGTAATGCAATTGCAGGATAGTTGCATGAGGGCGGTTTGGTGGGGGCCAATCTAATCCCTATTGGTAGGAGGATGGTGGGAAAAGTCCTTGGGGGTCACATGACACCTTTTACTTTTGGTCATGTGTCCATCTTGCCCCAAGAGTGTTGCCTCCAGAGGCGTGGCTAACGGGGGTCAGGGGTGTGGCTAATGGCGGGGTCAAAGAGTACATTTAAAAAAAATTCTTTGGGTGCACACCCTAATGAAATGTGCGCGCCTATGACAGGAAGCAGTGGAGCATGTAACAGCAGGGCTGGGTCCTAGAGAGCTGAATGCACTGCCTGCAGCACAGTCTGAGGGAAGGGATTGGCTGCTGGGGTCTCTGGGAAGGGGAGGGAGTAGGGGTGGAAGAGCAAGTCAGTCATAGGGGCACCAGTTTAATAATCTCGCTTAGGGCACCATAAATCCTAAGGACGGCCCTGACAGGACTTCTCGCCGCTTTTGCAGATTCAGACTAACACGGCTACCCCTCTGATACTAGTCAAACTGTGGAACTCCTTGCCAGTTGATGTTGTGAAGCCCAAGGCTATCATGGTTCAAAAAAGAGCTAGATTCATGGAGGATAGGTAGATTAATGACTATTAGCCAGAATGAGCAGGGATGGTGTCCCTAGACTCTGTTTGCCAGAAGCTGGGAATGGGTGACAGGGGAGGGATCACTTGATGATTTCCTGTTCTGCTCACTTCCTCTGGAACATCTGGCATTGGCCACTGTCGGCAGACAGGATACTGGGATAGATGGACCTTTGGTCTGACCCAGTATGTTTGTTCCTATGTTCTGCGGGCCTTTGTACTTAGTACTCAGTCTTGTAAGAGGACCCCAGAAGGGTCTCTTAATATGATCGGATGCAACCCTTCTCTGGAAGGTTATTTATTTCAATAAAGTCACTCCCAGCCACCCTCCAGTGTAGTTTTGGCTGCAGGAACTCTTAGGATCTACATTATGTTATTTTGCTCCAGCAGAGAGAAAGGCAAAAAAGCTCTCACTCATCTTGCACTGAACCCAATCACATTCAATAAGGGCTGCCATGCTCAGTGATAGCTGCAGCTCTCTGGATAATGCATTCCTTCTTATGACAAAACAGGGAGGCTCTTCTCCTCGCTCCCTTGGAAAAGGGCTGAATGAAGGGAAGCACAGGGAAGTCTCCTCATTATGTCTGCCTGGGACTGTATTCAAGCCAGGCCTTGTTTATTCTGGGGTAACAGAAAGGAAAAAGGGAGAAATGAATGAGACTACCTTCTGCTGAGGAAGGTGACAAGAGATTAGTATTCCCAACACCCTTTTGTTGCAGGCTAGGTAATCTGGATGGCCCTGGCTGCGTCTTCTGTGCAGATTTCACATGTTTATTATTTATATCCAGAGCTTGGCAGGCTGTAAAATGGAAAGAGCCAATCAATCAAGTCTCTTTGGCAGGCATTATAAGCAAAGCCATTCCAGTTTCAATCCAGGCCAGAAATGCTCCGGCATCCCCAGATGGAGCTCATTAATCAGTCCTTATGACTGTCTACAAGGATGCTCTGTGTAGACGTGGGGGAGATGAGATGAACCATTGAAACTTGATACAGAACTGAGGAGAGGGTCCTTTCTAGGGTATAAATAGACCTCAGGAGGTGGGGAGTGAAGTTGTTTGGGGCAATAGTGTGTGTTTTTCACTGAGATATTTATATAATCACATGTATGCAAGGATGGAGATGGTAAAAAAATAATGCAGAAGAAGGAAGATTGAAAATGTGGTGTGTGGGGAATGACATGGTTTTAATTTTTGTTAATTGTAGCTGGCTCTGTCTTTCAGTACAAATGTAAAATTAGGTCACTTTCACCAACCTTTCCATACAGCTATGCCAAAGCTCCCGGCCAGTACCTGGGACCAGGCTTCAGTGGGGGTGGAGATGAGTTTCTGAGCCAACATCTGGAAGAAAGTGTTTGGTGCAATGCTTGCAGCTAGGTTCCTAGCTCAACTGTAGTGTTTCAGGGGAACATCTATGGTCCAGATTCAGAGACACCAGGGTATAGAGCAAATTTACCTCTGGAATTAACTCTGGAATAGTCTAACTGAAAATCAAGACATTGTTATCCTCTTTCACATCCCTCCTTCAAACTCTCCTTTGCCAAGATATCTACAAAAAAACTAGAAAATGGTTTAGAGGCTGTGGCTTTCAGACAACTACGGTTCACACTGGCCAATATTGTCCCATTGTTTCCTTGTATTTTCCCACCTGTCTGCCCCATCTGTTGACTCTTCTCTTGTATCTGGATTGTAAACCCTTTGGGGGCAGGAACAGTCTTTTTGTTCTGTTTAGTACCGCACCTAGCACAATGGGATCCTAGTGTATGAGTGGGACTCCTAAGTGCTATAGTAATACAAATAAATGATAATTAAAAAAAAAAAAGGCCTGCCTTTCCTGGGTGATGAACCTTAGTAGTGAATGAACAAACAAGGCAGCCTGTTGTTTCCACCCTGCAGTTGTTCCCTGGGTTTTCTGTGTACCTGGTTTCATGTAACATCTGCACAGTGCTCTGTTGCCTAGCTACCCCGTACATAGGAGCAGGGCTGGGAATGGAGCCTTGGCTAGGGGCTGAGGCTGGGGCTGCAGCTGGGATCAGAGCTGGAGCAGGGCTGGGAGTGGAGTGGGGCTGGGTGGTGCTTCTTCTCTGCCCTCTCCCCATGGGGGGCTGGCCTGGGCCCCACCATGCCCCCCACAAGGTCCTCCATACACCATACCCTAACCATACCTCCTATGGGAGCAGCACTGCAGTTTGGAGACCTTGGTGTTAGTTTCAAGAATCCAATCCCAAATAAGCAGCAAGTCTTGTTTGCTGAAGTTAGGCAGCTAGAGAGCAAAAGAACACAGAAGAGCTAAAAAGTCTGTCTCAGGGGACAAAGGGGATGACTGGTTGGAAGTCTAAGGTAACAACCTATGACAGGGACTCTGTGGAGGGCCTCTAAGCAGGGGAGGCTTCCCAGACCAAGGGACTCAACGGCAGGAGATGCATACAGACTCTATGCTTCCTTTAAGATACATTTTTTTCAGAACTGCTTTTGTTCTAAGTCATGGGTTCCCAAACTGGGGGGCATGTCCCCCTGGGGCGGCATGAAGAAATTCCAGGGGGGCACAAGGCAACCCAGCCCACCCTCCATCTATCCCCTCCCCTCCAAGTTGTGCTGCTATTTTAGTTTTTTGGCCCCGGTCAGTTACTTTTTTTTTGGCTCAACAAACTGCTATTGGAGGGGGGGGGGGGCATGAGGGTTTCTCAAAAATCAAAAAGGGGGCGTGATGCTGAAAAGTTTGGGAACCACTGTTCTAAGTCACCGCTTCTCAAATGGTGTGGTCAGGACCCCGAAGTAGGTTGGGACTAGGGATGTTAAAATGCATGCAATTAAGTAACCCTGTAACCACGGACAATTTCCCAGCAGGTGGCTCCCGGGGAGCTGGTGTGCACAGGGAGCCTGCTTTTAAACCGGCTCCTCACATGTACCGGCTCCTGCTTGCCCACCCTCCCATGCTAGAGGCAGCAGTGCAGGAGGCTGGGCAGGCGGGAGCCGGAATGCGCGGGGATGTCCCGGCAGGCTGCGTAACCAGGAAGGTTAACGGGTGAGTCCAGGCTCCGCTGTCGCCCCCAGTCGGGCCCCTCTGCCAGTGGGGTTGCCAGGGCTGGGGCCACAGCCGGACGGGCTCAGCCCTGCGCAGCAAGCCGGGTGGCAGGCCCCCTCCCGCAGCCCAGCCCGGCTGCAGCGCATGCGCGGCGCGCTCGCTAGGTGGCGCTGCCGCGCGCCGAACGTAGCTTCCCCCTGACGCGGGGGGGCGGAACGCGCGCGCGGCGGCGCCGGTTGCCGGCCGGAGCGGGAGAGCGCAGGACCCGGCGGGCCGGCTAGAGGCGCGAGATGGCGCGTGGGGGCAGCAAGGTAAGGGCGGGGGCAGGGTCCTCCCCCATCCCATAATCCCCTGTCAGCCCCGCGCTCAGGGGGGCGCGGCGGCCGGTAGCGCTACCCCCTTCCCCGCCGCGCTGTCCCTGGCCCCCTGCCCCTTGCAAGGGTGCCCCCCCCGGGGTGCTGGCCTCTCCCCGCCCCGGGCTGCGCCCTTCTCCCCCTCAGGCACTGGCCTCTGCCCCGCCCCTCCCCGCTCCCGGGCTGCGCCCCGCCCCCTTCCCCGCCCCTCAGGCACTGGCCTCTGCCCCGCCCCATTCCCCGCCCCTCAGGCACTGGCCCCTGCCCCGCCCCTTCCCCACTCCCGGGCTGCGCCCCTGCCCCTCCTCCCCCTCAGGCACTGGCCTCTGCCCTGCCCTCTTCCCCGCCCCTCAGGCACTGGCCCCTGCCCCGCCCTCCCCGCCCTCAGGCACTGGCCCCTGCCCCTCCGCTCCCTGGGCTGTGCCCCCCTCCTCCCTCCCTCAGGCACTGGCCCCTGCCCCGCCCCTCCCGCTCCCGGGCTGCGCCCCGCCCCCTCCTCCCCTCAGGCACTGGCCCCTGCCCCGCCCCTTCCCGCTCCCAGGCTGCGCCCCCCTCCTCCCCCCATCAGGCACTGGCCCCTGCCCTGCCCCTGCCCCCCCTTCCTCGCTCCCAGGCTGCGCCCGCCCCCCCCTCAGGCACTGGCCTCTGCCGCCCCTTCCTGGGCTGAACCCGCCCCTTCTCTCCCCTCTCAGGTGGTGGTCTCTGCCCTGCCCCCTTCCCCTCTCCTGTGCTGCGCCCCACCCCTTTCTCCTAACCTCGCCCGCCCCACCCCGCCTCTCTTCCTGGTCTGCCTCCCACACCCTTCCCCGCCGGGGTGGGAATGGCACCTTGTAAGGACATACCCACCCTAGCTAGCTACCTAGAAATAAAGAGCAAAGCCATTTAATCTCTGGCTGTCCAAACCCGTCTGCCCTGTCTCGCCTGCGCAAGTGGCACTGGAGCCCGGCACCAGGGTATCCTCCCCGCTGCTTGTAGTGAGCTAGCCAAAGTACCGTTCGGTCTGCCCAAGCTGGCGTTCACGTCCACAGGTGCAACGTAGACATACCCTCAGCCTTGCTGTCTGACTCATCTACACTGGCACGTTTAGTCGCCAAAACCTGCTTTTTGGCGACAAAACAATGAGAACATTTACACTGCAATGGGACTCTTGTCGGGAAAAACACCCAGTTGTGGACACACAAAAATTCCAACCTGGCGAGAGACTTTTCCCCTCCCTTTAGTATCAACAGTGAGTCAGTGTGGACTCTGCTGTTTGTTTTGTCAACAGAACTGACTTTTGCCAGTATCCAACACTGCCTGCCCTGATGGCTCTGCTCAGTGTTTTGTGATCTCTGCTGCCCCGCAGGCATACCCCTTTCCCCTTTCAAAGCTCTGGGGAAATATCTGACAGCTGAGTAAGCTACTCAGTTGGGGAACAAAAACCAAATCATTGGAGTGCTTCTGTTCGGCTGCTGCAGGGGGAAGGCTGGAGGGACTGCTGTGCTGCTTTGATGTTCCTTAGCACGGAGAGCTCACAGAGCTACAAGGGAATCCCAAGAAGTGCAGGGATCAGCTCTGCCTTCCCACAACATTGCACTGTGGGATGCTTACCCACATTGCTTTGTTGACTGGAGAGCTAGAAATGTGTCCATGAAATGTTGACAATGGGAGGGAGGAAAAACAAGTTTGACCATTTTTCACTTTTGGTGACTTTTGCATGTCAACAGCACTTTTGTCACTAAACCTTTCCAGTGTAGACATATCCTGAATCCAGATTCCTTCCTCTGTTAAGTATTGGGAAGGTCATGAAGCTAGGCTCTATGAACTGTGATTTAGGACTGTGATAGTGTCTTCCTGTTAAATGCCACCAGTTTAAGCTTAGATCTCCAGAACGCTTTGAATGCTATTTCAGATTTTGGTGATCCTGTATGCATTAGGAAATTTAACTGCTGCTGAAAAGTGGGCCAGCAATGGATCCCTGAATCTGATATTGAAAATTAGATGCATGCTAATAAAGAACTGAGAGTGATTTTCAGCAGTGTTTAAGAAAGAGCATTTGACTTGGTGGAATATGGTGCCTGTCATATTTTCTGAAATGGTAGTGAAAGCAGTTTTGTCTGACCAATCAATCCATTTTCAGTATTGGTTTAGGAAAAAAAATTTGTAAGCGCTTTTCAAACCTAGACCAAGTTAGTGATCCATCCACTATAGTCTCCTGTCTCTGATAGTATCAGCACTAGGAGGAGCACACAGAGTTTAGTAATGGACAATTTAAAAAAAAGACAAGGTTAGGGCGGTAATATTTTTATTGAACCAATTTCTGTTGATGAAATAAAGCTCTGTGCAAGTTCAAAAGCTTGTCTCTTTCACCAATAGAAGGTCAAATAAAAGATGTTATTTTACACATCTTGTCTCTAATATCCTGGGACCAACGAGGTTAGAACAAGACACACAAATTCAGAGCATTAAAAGAATTTCTTTTATGCATCTCTGGCAGATTAAATCCCTTAAAGACACATTATCAGCTTGACTTTTAAAAACTGAATTGTTTGTAAATATAGTTTTCACAGAGAGTGCCCTTTAGTATAACCCAAGTTTTTAAAAAATGTCTTTTGGGGCTGTTGCAACTCCCAATCTCCCCCATTCGAACTGCCGTCGCCCGGGGGCTGCCACCACCACCGTGTCTTCCAGCCCCTTCCCCAAAGGAGCTCTCATGGCTGCCTCTACCGTCAGCCCCACACAGAGTGCCCAGTGGAGCTAGAGCAGCCCTCTGCCCATGGCTGGGACGTGAGTGGGGGCTGTTCCTGGGGTATCGTTTAACCGTTACCTGGTAAGCATTACTCTTTAAGGGTGATGCTTATTGGGTGTCCATTTAACCAATTACTTGTTAACATCCCTAGTGCATACATTTTCCTTTTTTTTTTCCAAATAAAAACAAAATGAATTAAGGACCTGAGCAATACTGGGTAAATCTACTAGTTTGGGAATAAATGTAAAGAAGCCATTGTAATCAGATGACTGAAACAATAGCAGTAACACCTCCAAATACAGGCATGTGGAAATGCTGAGTAGAAACTGAATCCAAGAGGTTTCAAATTCAGGGGCTAGAGCTTTAATTGATGGAAATATTTTGGTCAGTGCATGTTTGTTTGAGAGAGACAGCACAGAGAGAAGCAGAATGAAAGCCAAGCAGATACAGCCTAGAAAACATGGAATGTGGCTCTGGGAGAAGCTTAAAGAAAAGTTTGGGGGCAGAGTGCTGTCTGAAAGAGTTTGATGCTATGAGCTGGTTTTTGGTTCCTTCTCTGTGTGGAGAAACAGGACTTACCTTTGATTCAATCTCATTTAATTACAAAAAATGTAACTGTGTCTATCATCAATTTCTCCTCCCAAATGGAACAGCATGAAGGGCCCTGAACTTAGAACTAGCCTCTTGGGTCAAAAGTAACGCTACTGTCTAAATAGAATAGGTGGACAGAGAATGGGGAAAAGTGGTATGACGCACAAACTGGGTGAACAGTGTCATGGCAGCAAAAGTCATGTTACATGTACACTCACAGAAACGATGATTGTCTCCAAGCTAGAAAAAGTCCCATATACTAGCAGTCCAGCTTGCTCCCTTGCTGAATTAATCTTCTGGCTTTGTACATCCACATGACACAATTATTTAGTTAATCAAGATAAGTGGAGAGTGAGAAACTTCAGAGGGACCTAACAAAGCTATTTGAATGGGAAACACAGTGGCAGATTAAATATTAATAAATCCGAAGTAATATTTCTCCCCAAACTGGGAAGAATAATTTGATTTGTTCAGACACATTGATTCTAAATTAACCATGTTAGCGCTCAAGAAATTGACCTGGCATCACTGAATAGCTCATTTAAAATCATTGATCATTGTACAAAGATAATCAGAAGTGCTAACAAGATGAGAAAACCACAGTGCATTTGAAAATGGAACCTAAGCCTCCCAAGTCACATAAGTGCTTTTGAAAATTGTACTAAGGATTTTTTTTTAAATATACCCAATATATTAAAACAGCTTCCATAAGGAATAATAAACTCATGCTTTGTGATGAGCCAATTTGCTTATAGACAGGGCTAGGAAAACACTTCTCCTATGGGTAGATTATTCTATTCTAGTCTGCTTCAAGATTTCTTATACCTTCCGCTGAAGCATCTGCTAATGGCCAATCTTTGAGGGCTAATCTATAGGAACATTTAATTCATGGCAAGTAGGGATGTTAATGGGTAAACCAGTTAACCATTAAGCATCACCTTTAACGGTTAACCCGTACCCAAGGGAACAGCCTCACGCCGGCAGCCTGTCACGGATGGAGGGCTGCTCCAGTCCTCCTGTGCCCCGTGTGGAAGTGGTCACGGAAGTGGCAGCAGCTCCCAAAAATGGCAGCAGCTCTGCCAACCCCATGTGGGGCTGCCGGGAGCAAGCTGTGTAGGGAATGCTGCCTCGTGTGGGGCTGAAAGCAGCTAGGCTGGAACAGCCTCTGCCTCCGGCAGGAATGCCATTCTCCCTACCTGCTCCCATTTAATCAGTTGACCGGTTAACTAATTAAACAGGATTTTACCTCCCCAGTAGCAAGCTGGGGTATGAATCTACCCCACCTCAACATGAGTCAACAATGCACGATGCGATGCTGTTGCAAAAAAATAAAATAAAATACAATTTGGGGGGCTTGTATTAACCAGAGGTATACATGCAAGTCATGGGAAGTGATAGTACCACTCTATTCAGCGCTGGTTAGGCCTCAGCTGGAGTACTGTGTCCAATTTTGGTAACAGCTGTACGGAAAGGATCCAGAGGCAAGTTCAAAAGCCATATGAGCAAAGGTTAAAGGAACTGAGTATGTTTAATGTGGAAAAGAGGAGATTAAGAAGGGTTGTGATAGTGATCTTCAAATACTTGAAAGACTGCTATGAGAAAGGTGAAGAAAAATTGTTCTCTCTTGCCACAGAGAACAGGACAAATGAAAGTGGGTTCAAACTACATCTTAGCAGATTTAGATTAAATACAAGGAAAAAAAATTCCTAACTGTAAGAGCAATAGGACAATAGAACAAACTTCCTAGGAAAATCATGGAATTTCCTTCACTGGAGGTTTCAAAAAAGAGGCTGGTTAGCCATCTGTCGTGGATGATTTAGACACACACATGCTGTGTCTTGGCATGTGGTTGGACTAAATGACCCTTGCAGTCCTATCTAACCTGATAGTTCTACACCTCTATGCTATACACTTACAGGTTGAACCTCTCTTGCCCAGCACTCTTTGGTCTGGCAACATCTATGGTTTGGCTTGATTTTAGTTAACTGGATGTCCTCTTATGGGTGTGGCCAAGTTTCCCATGGTCCCATAAAGTTTGTTTACAGCCAGTGCTCCTGGCTCTCAGTGTTTTGTGCTGTTATTTAGCTCTTAATTTACCCCTAGATGTCTTCTCGGCGCCCAGTAAGCAGGGAAAGTGTTTATAATGCTGCTAGACAGTATTGACCTCTCATGGTTTGGCAAATTCCCTGGCTTAGCACCGGTTAGGTCACGTTAGGTGCCGGACTAGAGAGGTTCAACCTGTATTCTGCTCAAGACTACCTGCATGAACTCTGCTAATGTTCATTAATAGCTTGTTAATGCACTTTGATCTGGCCCCATTTCAATGAGGATAAAATAAAGCACATTATTCAACTGTTAACATTTGTCAACAGAGTCCATGCAGAATTAGACCAGGGCGAGCTAGATTCACACCTCAGCTTTATATAAACTAAAGGTAGATAAATCCTGAGACATATACTGGACTAAGTAGACCACTAGTCTGATTAAGTATGGGAAATGCTGTATTCTTATCCTCTAAGCGTACAAATGAGGAGTTAAAACAACAAAAGGGATTAGCAATGCAGTAAATTGAAATGTAAGTTTTATGTTGATCAAGGAATGAATTAACTCCATGATTTCACTGAAGTGTGCCCCATCACATTCTAATCAGTTTGGTACTTTCTTCCAGGCAGCCATAGTGCTGTGTATGGATGTAGGCTTTGCAATGAGCAATTCTGCTCCTGGAGAGGAGTCTCCATTTGAGCAAGCTAAGAAGGTGATGACGAAGTTCGTGCAGCGGCAGGTATGTGTGATTTCTGTTTGAGCATGATACTCTTAGAAGGTTAGAAATGAAAGGAAAACAGTGAGGCTCTTTAGACTCTTTTCTTTGTTCTTTTTATTTGATTATATTGTGTTTAGCTGGGAAACTTGTTAGAATTATTCTAATTGTTTCATGTGAACACTGGCCTTACTCCCAGCAGATTTTTGTGGATGAGAAGTGTACCTACCTTCGTCACTCCCCCTTTTAAGATACAAGAGGCTTTTATGGAAAAAGAGGGCTGTCATCTTATAAAATGTTTCAGCATTGTTAAAATGTAGTATCTTGTAGAATTACTCTGGGAGCGGAATGATTTAATTTTACTCATTCTCCCCTCCCCTATATGTTGATTAGTGATGCCTGCTAGCTGAATTTAAGTCTAAGTTAATGAGCTCTGTGTATGCATACATTTTGGAAGGACTGTCTATATGATAGTGTGGAGTCTGCCATAATTAATGCGTAGTTGCATAATTTGTGCAATTTGCTTTCTGTTTAACATGTGTGCACAACACTGTGTCTATTTTTGTGTCCTTTTTGTACCTTCTCCATTTCCAGGTGTTTGCTGAGAGTAAAGATGAAGTCTCTGTAGTTCTGTTTGGCACAGATGGTACACAGAATACCCTTGCCAGTGGTGATCAGTATCAGAACATTACTGTACAGAGACATCTGATGCTACCAGATTTTGACTTGCTGGAGGAAATACAAAATGCAATTCAACCTGGCTCTGAACAAGCAGACTGTATCCTCTCTGGTGATAGAAAATCTCTGAACTAGATAATGTTGCATAGGGAACTGGGAGCCCATTTTGTGAAACTGGCCCAGAAATGTTGTTGAAGTCATAACTACTATTAAACATGTATAGTTCTTTTGAGTTAGGAGTTGACCGTTTGTCCAAGGGCCAGATTCTCAGATTAACCAATTTTCAGAGTTGTTTATAAGATGTTAGGTGGAGTCTTGGCCCCAATTTGTTATTTCTAATATAGAGTCCTGAGTTAATTAAGCTTTGAGCACTTCTGGTATCTTCTTCTCTGTGAGACGGAGAGAGGAAAAAATATAGCAAAGAGATAATATCAGATTAGACTCCCAATAAGTTTTTTTAAAGGGATTTATAAAGCCTAATGCAAAGTAGGTTTTTGTCAAATTAAACCAATTAAAACTTTTTTAAAAAAGCTGAAAGGGAAGCCCAACACAGCTGCATGTGCTTAGGCATATCAGATTGATCAGTTCTCATTTCACTGTGAAATGCATGTATTATGAAAAGTCACTTCTGTTAGTGACATAAGGGAGAGTTTTGGAAAGCATTCCCCTGAACATTTCATTTGAAAGCTCTTCTCATTTCTCCTGTTCTTAAAAATCATGGTTTCAAGCTGTAATCTAGTGGGCAGAACCATGTCAGAAAAGCCTGCAGCCAGTCAGCTGTATGTTGCCACAAATTGAATCGTTCTCAGTTTGATGAGTAAGGAGGCATGTACATGGGTAAGGGGCATAGTTGCATAAGTCCTGGTTTTAGGCATCATTGCAATTCACAGAATTCCAGTTCATATGCCACCTAACCTATAGGTGCCTACGTTCACTTGTCATCTAATATTTTTCCTCTGGGTGTGCACACTGCCCCCTCACTTCCAGGTATCTGGTCACTCATCTTCTGCCTGAATAATACACACTACTGGCTTGCTATTGGTATCTGGACACCTGTCTCCCATGTAAGCCCCAGAGCAATTCATAGACCGAGAAAGATAAATTCCTGGCTGCCAAAGTTGTATGTGGGGGCCTGATCCAGTAGGTGGTTTCTGAGCATGGCTGCTGGATCTAGGTCTCCCCGGTGAGTTCACACAACAACAGCTAGGGATAAAAGGAGAAGGACCTCTTACAACCCTTAGCCCGGCATATCAGGTACTCACCCAGAATGTGAGAGACCCCTGTTTAAGTTCCCTCTCCTCCTGAGAGAGAGAAGGCATTTGAACAAGGAACTGCCACCTGTCAGGTTGACCACTAGACCATGGAATCTTCTTGTAGGGATCTCCTTCAGTTTCCCCAGTTGAAGTTTTTTCACTTTTATTGAGCACTTGAATATTGAAATATTAACTGGACCAGTGTAAAAAGTAGAGTAATTCTATAGCCTCATGGTTAGGGCACTCACCTGAGCGATGGCTGATCCCTTAGGAGGAGCTGGGACTTGAACCAGGGCATCTCTGACATCCTGAGTGATTCCCCTGTGTATTACGCTGAAAGTTATAAAGGAGGCCCTTCCCTGCTATCCCAACCCACCAAGCTGCTTTGTTTCAGGCCCCATACAAACTTAGGTGACCTAATGCTTGTCTTCCACCGGTTCGTGGGGATTGCTAGCAGCCTGGACTTAGGTACTTATCTCTGAGAGAGGGGTGAGGCTTAATACCCCCCTCTGGTTGGCTTCTCTCACTGGCTAGCTCAGATGACTTCCTGCGTAGCATGCTGGCTTCGCTTTCAGTTTAAGGTGCCTATCTCTCCCTATGGGCAGCCAAGGTGCCTAACTCAGGCTTTGTGGACGGCATTGTTGTTCCTGTGGATTTGCTAGGCCCCTTGAAAATTGGGTGCTCTGACGCTCAGGGATGCGGAGCCTAAGTCCCCTTGTGGATCTGGGCCACAGATCCCTAAGCACAGAAATAAGTGTATGTCCTCAGTGAAATTATTTTAGAAAAGAAATGTATCCAGAGAATATCAGAAACAGAAGTTTATTAAGAAAAGGGGAATTACTGTGAAAAATGACATAATGTTTTGGAACTACCTATAGTTTTTGTTCATGGATTTCAAATAAAGAGATGATAATAATAATACAAAAGTCTAGGTGATCCATGTTTTCATTGGACTCAATCTTGCTTTTATCGTAGCTTTGCTCTTGACTTCAATAGCAAGCTTGGTTCTTGATAATAATCTTTCCTTTAAAAGTGTAGGAAAAGATAGGGTTGTGGGAAAGGCAAAAGGTAGTTTTAACAGCTGCTAGTTTGGTTGTCCTACCCTAAAAGGCTTTAACTGTCTTTGAAGAAACACAGAATTAAAGAGAAAACATGTATGTTTGTGGCACAATCTTTTTTTCCCTAAATGCCTTTAACTCATTTAGTCCTGGATGCACTTGTAGTGTGCATGGACCTGCTTCAAAAGGAAACAGTGTAAGTACTGCCGCCAAGGGACTCGCACAAGAATTCTGAAATGGAGGGTTGGGGACTGAGCTGACTCCGTTCTAATGCTGCAGGGTTGTGTGACTAGGGAAGATGTTGTTTTTAAAAAATTACCTCAGTGAAAAACTATTCCTAAAAAGATCACTAGAGAGACCCAACTTCCCCCAAGCAATTTAAGTCACTTGAATAAGAGCTTGCCTACCTAGGGAAGTTGTACTGCTTTAAACTAAGGTGCGAATCTAAACTAATATAATGTTACCAGTCTAACTCTTTGAATGGGCACTTGCATTCTGGTATAATGAAGCCTTTTGTTGCTTTGGAGGGGTTTAAGATAACTGAAGAAAGCCACTCTTATTCTGGAACAAGAGCAACTACATGGAAGTGTATATAGGAATTACTATGCTGGTTTAACTATTCCAGTATAACTGGAAAAGCTTTCCTTTGTAGACAAGCCCTAAATAGATTTTACAGTGTGCATTTCCGGTCAGTAAATTTTGGATTTGTTTGGACTAATAAGGGGAAATAAATTCTTGAGAATATCTTGTATCCAGCTGCCCTGGAATGAAATCCATATACCTAATTGGGGTATCTTAGTTTTTCTTCTACTTTCAGGAAGGAGCTAAATTATACAAAAATAGCCTCTAGCTCTATCTCTGATCGAGCTAGTATGCTAAAAACAGGTGTGGCTGGGATGTCATGGTAAGCCAGTTTAAACCCACGACATTGGGTGGGATGCACTAGGGTGGCTAGCCTGTGCCACTTCTCTTGCTGCCAGGGCCCTAGTACTATTTTAATGTACTAGCTGGAGGTGAACTAGTGCATGTATGTCTGTCCATGCTGGAAATTACACCTCCCAGCTACAGTGTAGACTTACCCTAGAATGAGGGATGTAAATATCCGTTTAAGAAATGAACCAGTTAAACAGTATTTTTAACTGTCTCAGAGGGGTAGCTGTGTTAGTCTGTAACTTTAAAAACACCATGAAGGGCAGGGATCCCATGGCAGGGGCTTCTCCTGACAGGGGCCTCTGTGGCGGGGGTCCTGTCAGCCAACCCACCGCGGGCAGGTGGCTCCTCCAGCCTGGCCTTCTGTGGGCAGGGCTGCTCCGGCTGGGCTGGGTCTACCGGGCCATACCACACATGGAAGGCTGCTCCGGCTGGGCCTGCCACGCTGGGGGTGGGGGATGTTCCAGTTGGGCCAGGTGGCCAGTTAATTGGTTATCGGGTAAGCATGCCAGTAAGGCTAATGTTTACCAGATAATGGGTTAGACTTTTTCCATCCCTATCTAAAATCCTGCCTTGATAAAGAAAAAAGGTGCTTTTTGCAGTAATTAGCTTAACAGGATTGGAAATAAACCCTTAACATCCATAACAAGGGGTCTGGTGGCACTGCAAAGATTAACACATTTATTAGAGTATAAGGACATCAGTTTTCATGAGCTGCAACTCACTTCCTCAGATGCTGAAGAGAAAAAGAGAAAAAGAAGTGATACAGAGATGGCAGTGTAGCGCAAGTAGAGGAGTGGCACTTGGGAACAGGAGCTCAGGAAGTGTTGTTCTAAGTCCGCCATAAAGATATTGCCATACTGTGGGGCTCAGCTGCTGTTCCCAAGTGCCCCTTCTCCTATTTGCACTACATTGATGACATCTTCATCATCTGGACCCACAGGAAGGAGGCCTTTGAAGAATTCCACTGGGATTTCAACAATTTCCACCCCACCATCAATCTCAGCCTGGACCAGTCCACACAGGAGATCCTCTTCCTGGACACTACAGTACAAATAACTGATGGTCACACACATACCACTCTATACTGGAAACCTACTGAATGCTATACTTACTTACACACTTCCAGCTTTCATCCAAACCTCATCACACAATCCATTGTCCAGCCAAGCCCTAAGATCCAGCTGCATTTGCTCCAATCCCTAAGACAGAGATAAACACCTACAGGGTGTCTAGTAAGCATTCTTAAAACTACAATACCCACCTGGAGAAGTGAAGAACTAGATTGATAAAGTCAGGTAGATACCCAGAAGTCACCTACTAGAAGACATACCCAACAAAGAAAGCAACAGAACACCATTACCTACTGCCCCAGCTAAAACCTCTTCTACAGATCATTAGAGATCTACAACCTATTCTAGATGACTATCCCTCCCTCTCACATACTTTGGGAGGCAGGACAATCCTCATTTACAGATAGCCTCTCTCCCCAGACTGATACTACCAACTTTACACCCCACAACAGAAACACTAATTTAGGAATCTATCCCTGCAACAAACCCTGTTGCCAGCTCTGTCCACACACCTACCCTAGTGACACCATCACAGGACCTAACCACATCAGCCATAACATCCAAGGCTCATTCACATGCGCATGTACTAATATGATATAGGCCATCGTGTGCCAGCAACGCACTCTGCCATGTACTTTGGGCAAACCGGACTGTCTGTACACAACAGAATAAATAGATGCAAATCACACATTAAGAATGGCAACATGCAAAATACCTGTGGGGAAGCACTTTTAACCTTCCTGGACACACAGTTTCGGACTTGCAAGTTGCTATTCTTAGGCAAATATCTTCAAAAACAGACTGCAATGAGAAACTGCTGAGCTGGAATTCATATGCAAATTTGACACTAAACCAAGGTTTAAATGGACACATTGCATGGTTCTCATGTTACAATAGATAATTCCCCAGTCAGGTACTCTCATTTTCTCATCACTGTTAGAGATGAGCCACATCCACTCTGATTTAATTAGTGCTGATGTCACACTCCCATCTCTATCCCTGCCTTTTTTTCTTTTTCTCTTCAGCCTCTGAGAAAGTGAGTTGTAGCTCATGAAAGCTTATGCCCTTACACGCTAATAAATTTGTTAGTCTTTAAAGTGCTACCAGACTCCTTGTTGTTTTTGTTGAAACATACTAACACGGCTATCTCTCTGAAACTTAACAGCCATATAGACACAGTTTTACACCTTTATAATCATGATCTTGCCTCCTGGGGGAAGCAGCCAGCATCTTTTGTAATCACCAAAGACCAGATTCTCTTTGGTATAAAGTGTATCATTAATATCAGTGTAGTTAAACTAATGTATATCAGCTGAGGGCCAGGTTTTCTATTCACTTGGTGGGGAAAAAAATCAGAAAAAGGACACAGAGTTCCCTTGAATAATAATAAGGAAACACCTGTGCTGATTGGATTCAGCATATCTTGATGTTTCCAGACTTCCATTACAAGAAATTCTAAACTTTATTAGAGATACAGTTTTACATTTTTAAAAACAAGTGTTCAGAAAATGAGGCAACCACATTTTTTTTAATTGCTACAAATCTTCGTTTTTATTCTTTAAGAGGAAAGAAATATGAGAAGCGACACATTGAGGTGTTTACAGACTTGAGCAGTCCCTTCAGTGAGGATCAGCTGGAAATTATCATCGCTAACTTGAAAAAAACGGGAATCTCACTGCAATTTTTGTAAGTGTGGCTATAGCTCTAAAGAGTCTTCACAGCCGTGTACCATTTTCATCACATAATTACAGCTATCTTAAATGATCTGCTGTTGTGGTAAGTGCTATGTTTGGTGTAAAGGTGCCACTAAGTGTAATAGTATTATTATTTGATTTACTGGAGTGCCTACAGATCTTGGTCAGGGAACAGGGCCTTGCTATGCTATGCACTGCACAAACTCGGAAATAGAAAGATGGCCCTTTCACAAGGGCCTGACAAGCTCAGTATAAAACAAGAGACAGTAGAGAGTGAAAGAGACAGAAGGGAATACTAGGATACAATAAGACGGTGGTCTCAGGAAACCAGCTGCCTATTTGTCAAAGGAAGGAGGATAATGAGGTAACTTACTCCCCAGCCCGAGGGGCAGCATGGAAGAACACAGAAAAGGGCTTTTAAAAAAAATAACAAGTAGGCAATTGAATAGTGGAAAATATTGTAGACATGTATTGTCAGGGAGATGGAATAGATCACCTCACAGGTCTTTTTTTAGTCTGGCTTCTGTCATTCTTAGGTAACTTAGGGCACTTCTTCACTCGCTGCGCCGAAGATCGATGTTGTGGCGTTCTATTTAGCGAGTCTAGTATAGACCAATAAATTGAAAACTAAGGTCAGCTCCGGCAGGTACCTCTACTCGCAGTTGCGAGGAGTAAGGGAAGCCAACGGGAGTGTTTGCTCTCATTGGCCTCCCGCTGTGGGGACGCTGCCAAGGACTGCTTAAAATAAGCCAACTCCAGCTATGTATTCTACAGAGCTGGAGTTGCATACCTTAAGCCAACTTTCCAGGTCTAGTATAGATCTGGCCTTAATGACACTGTTTGGTGTACAGCAAAATATCATTTAACTTAGAGACTCTAGTTAAACTCTAACCCAGACTTGTAACATACAGGTAAATGTCAGTTTTATTCATGAATTCAACAGCCATTACAGTCTATTAAAACCTCGTTCAGAATAACAGTTATTGTAGGAATGACAAATAGCACAGCTTTAATTAAGAGATTGGGAAAGTACTGTTTGCTGGGGTTTAGAACTGACTTTTGAAAGGGCATCAGGCTGAAGAAAGTGTCAGTCCAGATACAATTTTTGTCTTTTTTTTAAATCATCCAAAGTGCTTTAGTTGTTTCAGTTGAGTAAAATAAATTAACTGTTTTCAATTGTATCCTTAGCTTGCCATTTCCAGTGGATGATGAAGATGGAAGTGGGGATATAGGTGATGGTCGACATTCTGATATGTATAGAAACTCTTTTCCAAGGAAGGGCTTAACTGAGCAGCAGAAAGAAGGCATCTGTATGGTGAGAAAATTGATGTTTGCTTTAGAGGAAGGAGGCCTGGATGAAATTTACACTTTCAGGTAAACTTGAATACCCCTTTTAGATACTAGAAGTTTAGTTTCTAATTTCATCCCCCAAAAATTTTAATGAATGAAGTGGCATTTTGAAGTTGTGTAAATTATCCCTCATTTTGGTCCTTTAAATTATCATCTTCATCACTTCAGTGGCTTTGATTTAAAGAACAGCCAAGAGAATTATTAGATACAATGGAAAATGAATTTTCCTTTGTATGGTTCTATCTTTGTAGAAAGTACCCTTCTTCCTCCTCCTATCTTATGTTCCTCAGAATTTTTTAAAAAGGGCGAGCCTACAATTGACACTTCAAAAGCATTTTGAATATAAGGTATTTCGAAGATGAATGTTATTTTAGAATGAGTGTGCAGTGCATGTAAAGCATTTGCACGTAATGGTAGCCCTGGTTTCCTGGCCTCAGGTTGGCTGCAGATCAACTAGTTTGTCAAACTCCCTCAGACAGATTGTGATTGATGGTTGCTTCTTGAAGCTTATGACTTAATAGCGAACTGCTGTGCCATTGTGTCTAACAGTAGACTGTTTCAGTAGAATTCCTCATGCAAAGAAAGAAAAATAGTTTTATATTTCACATCTCTACAGTGAAACAATAAAAGTTTGCGTGTGTGTGTGTGTCTTAGAAACACTTCCCTGCTGCTATGCTTGGGACTTCTCCTCCAAAAGGTTCTTTAAACTGTTAGCTTCCTCTCCTCATCCTGCCCAACTTAACATTTGATACTCTCCTCTTTTGTAGCCATTATGTATTTTTGCTCGTCTTGGTTTCCATGGCTCCTTAGAGAATGTTATTTGAGAAGGGAAACTTAGGCCTTGTATTGGTGAGGTAACCTATCATAACTGCTATGTATTTGTTTTCTATTTACCTACAAAGCAGCCTGAGGCTTTCCCCTGGCAGTAAAAAACAGGCTTTTTTTTGCACCCCAAGGCCAAACAGAACAATATATTTTTGATTGTGATTGTCCTTTAGGATAATCTACATGCATAAGACTATAACAGGTTTAAGTCTCCTCTACCTGAAAGCCTGTCCCTGTCTTTTTTCTCAATGTTTGTGAACAATACCACCATCCTGCCTGTTACTCAGACTTGTAGCTTGGGCATCATCTTTGACTTGAACCTCTCTGTAGGTCCTTACATGCAGACTGTTTCAAAATCTTGGAGATTCTTTGTGGGTAACACCTCTTGGCATGTCACCTTTCCTGGTAATCCACACAGTGAAAACTTTGATGCCATCTCTTGTCATCTTGGTTCCTGAATGCTGCATCATCCTTTTTTCTGGCTTTGACAATGCTTTCCTGCCCTCCTCATCTCCATTTCATCTATAGCTGTCTGTTTTGTTGTTTCTTACACATAGATTGTAAGATCTTTGGGGGCAGGCGCTGTCTTTTTCTAAAGAACTTTGTTAATACAGAATTAAGGTAGCACAATTAAGCATTCAACAGTCAAGAAATGTGAAAGTTAAAGTTGAATGTTTTACTTAACTTTGCCTCTTGAGTGTAAGAATTATAATAGTTTTAATTATGTGGACACAGGTTTTTAAATATACATGCAACTTCGGTTGTGCCAACTGCTATTAAATTATCGTGCATTATTTGATGTGGCTGTAGCTATGTGGATTGCCAAAAGGGTTTATTTTTACAGTGAGATAATTAACATATTAGGGTACATCTAGACTACATTCTTCTTTTGAAAGGAGATATGCAAATTTGTCTCTAATTTGCATATCTTCTGATCGCTTTTTTGAAAGCTTTTTTTTTTTAAAGAAAGCAGTTTAGATGCAGTTCTTTTGAAAAAATAACCCCTTTTTCGAAAGAACCCTGCACACCTCATTTTTTGAGGAAGAAGCGTTCTTTCGAAAAAGGGATTTTTTTCAAAAGAACTGCATCTAAGCTGCTTTCTGTTTCGAAAAAAAAACGCTTTCAAAAAAGCAATTGGAAGAAGTTATGCAAATTAGTGCCGAATTTGCATATCTCCTTTTCGAAAGAAGAACGTAGTCTAGATGTACCCTTAAGTAGTAAAATCCTAATAGAGACAAAGTAATAAGAACAGTAATCTCCACTAAGATTTTACATCAACATAACTACTATCTCGCTGTAAAAACACATCTTTTTTGTCCTGAAGATATGTCTTTGTATGATCACACAAAGGATATAATGTAATAAATATTCCCTCAGTTAAAATTGTGTTTTCAATCTTAGTTTTCATATTTTCTGACTCTGAGCTGTGCAACTTTATGCAATGTTATGTTAACAATTTTGTAATTTTAATGTACAGTCATTTAAAGGAACCTTTTTTTGCCTTTTAAGGTTTTTTTTATCTGTATTTTACTTAGAGATATTCAAAGTAGCTAGTTTTATCCTGAGCTGCGAAAAGAATGTGTGTTCATTAACAACTTATTTTAAAAGTTTACAGTGTTAATTACAAAACAAACAAAAATGGTAATTGAAACAGGATTCTTTATTTTTCCATCTCCAGCCGAAGAAATGTCTCACCAGTGAGAGGTGTCAGTTATAATTTGGGCTGTTCAGCTAGCTAAATGACTTAATTGGGTTAATGTTAGCTAACTGCAAAATGCTTCATAAGCAACTGTGTAATCTCTTCTTCCCTACAAGAACTAAAATACTATCTTTAATCCTAATTTCATAGAAATTTTAGGTGGAGAACACCTATTAGGTCACATCTAATCCATTCTCTGGCCTCCCCCCCATTCTTAACATGATCAGTAACTGGAATGTTCTGTATAGTTTATTTCAGGGCTGTTCGGGCAAAATATGGACCTCAGGCGCAGTGGGAGCCTCAGTCAGGCTCCTTGCCTGTCCCGCCCTCACACACAGCTCAGATAAGATGATTGCATGACCTTGTTTGTCTGAATAGCTGCGAGCCTGGGGGGAAGGGAAATAAGAGGATTTGTGCACTGCCCCCTTCCCCAGCACAATCTTTCAGCTCCCATTGGCTGGTTTGCGGCCAATGGGAGTTACCTGTTTGAAGAATAGGCAGCGTGCAAAGTACCCCTTCTACCCTCCTCTCAGGCTCGTAGCTGTTCACAGACATACATGACTCCACAGCCAGCTGCTTTGAGCAGCCTGTTGGGGCATGGAAGGCAGGGAACTTGTGGGGCTGCTGGTTGGGAGTTGCCCAGGTAAAGCGTCTCTCAACCAGAACCTGCCTCTGGCACCCCAGCCTCACCCCAACACTCTGCCCCCCTACTGCCTCCCTACCCCACATAACCCAAACCCTCTGCCCCCACTTCCTGCACCCATACCTCCTCCCACACTCCAATCCCCCTATCCCAGGTCACAACCCCCTCCTTCACTCAAACTCCTGCACCCCTGTCCCTTGCCCCAAGCTCCCTTCTGCACCCAACTTCTGTTCCAGAACCCGCACCTCCTTTATTAATATCATGGAAGAGTGCGGCCCTTGACCACTTATCGTAGTCTTGGCGTGGCCCCCCGCCGGAAATTAGTTCCCATCTCTGGTTTATTTTCTAGTGCTTTGTGCAATTGAAGCCAAGCCAGTTGGACTTCCACCTTTCCCTTGTACGACATTTTCTGGATTGTTTTATTGCAGCTTATCAAAGAGGTCATCTCTGTTTTCTTGATTCTTTAATTTAGAGAGAGCCTGGAGCGTCTTTCAATGTTTAAAAAAATCGAAAGAAGACCTATGGCATGGCCCTGCCAGCTAACTATAGGTTCTAATCTGTCTATAAGGATCGTGGCATACAAATCAGTAAGTTACTAAAATTTTTAAGTGTATGTTGGCAGGAGCACCGTTAGCTGCACCTTCATTTTTTCCTTAAAAGCAAGAAAATTAAACACATAAAGCTAAATGAAAAAAAATATTATGGTGAGATTTTACATGTGCAAAAGTCAGTAAATCTAAAGTTCTGGTTCTCATAGGAACTATAACTTTGCTATACTGGACATGCATGTTAAAGCATTAAAGTTAACAACATTCAGAAAGAGAAAATAATTCCTATCTGCAATGTGACATTTGATTGTATAACGTTTACAAAATGATTTTAGGTGCTGCATTTACCTGATGCTTTCCAACTGGCTCCCCCTGAAATGCCCAGAAATGAATGAGGCTTAATAATTCCCTTATTTCTCAGAGAAAATTATACTATTTTTTAGGAACAGAAAGAAGGATACCTTCAACTTGAAATCACACTTGGGGGTGTAAATGTTTTACTTACTTTTGTTACAAATGTTGCCTGATCTTTAGATTTTGTATTAATTATATAGATTACTTACACATTTCCAGTTATTATTTTGTGACAGGTTCTTGTCCCAGGATCCGGCCCAATATGTAAATTACTGTATAGTTGGGAATCCCAGCGTGCACAGTTGCAACACTCACACTATAGAAACCCTTGTATATTTACAAATATAGTCGATGAATAACAGAGTTTAAAGAGAAGCTAGATAATTTCATGGAGGTTAGGTCCATAAAAGGTTATTAGCCAGGGGATAGAAATGGTGTCCCTGGCCTCTGTTTGTCAGAGGCTGGAGAAGGATGGCAGGAGACAAATCGCTTGATCATTGTCTTCGGTCCACCTTCTCTGGGGCACCTGGTGCTGGCCACTGTCGGCAGACAGGCTACTGGGCTAGATGGACCTTTGGTCTGACCCAGTACGGCCGTTCTTATGTTCTTATTTAGCACAGTCACAAACACTGCAACTTAGTAAGATAGATAGGGGATGTACATCTGCACTTCCATGTACGTACACCATTCCTTCTAGAACAACCTGCAGTGCTAGCCGTCATCTTCCTCATCACCATCACGCTCCCCATCACCAGCGTCTAGCATTCTGGCACCTCCCAAGGACAACATCTTCTCCTCCTACCGCCCCTCGGCTAGGATGTCAGCATGCTGTTATGTTTGATGCATATTCAGTAGGGGATGTTTCCCTTTTCCCTCATTTGTATTTCCTCACCTTACTAATGGTTAGGTGTCTTTTTCTGATAGGGCGGTATATCATTAATCTCAACTTATCATATATGTCAGTTCATTGTCATAGTCCCTTTTATGGTTAGTTATCACAAGTGTTATTTCTGTCCAGCCTGGTTATTTTGGTCAGTTCTTAACTGGTTATTTTGGGTTTTTTCAAGTTGTGCTGTATAGTTTGAGAATATACTAGGAAGCCCTTATGCCATTGAAGATTGCCTTATCTTATCACTAACTAACTAGGTGAAAGGTCCCAAATTATATGCATGCTGACTTTGCTAACTAGGTGAAAGATCCCAGATATTGTAATCCAACTCTATTGTCTGAGTGAAAGGTCCTGGACACAGATATACTAGCACAGACTTAGCTCAACATACAGGATGTGGCATAAAAGTCCCTTTTGTGACAGCCAAACTATTTTAATATAAACCTGTTGTAACCTATTATAATAAACATATAATCAAAATCATAAAGAAATAAGAAATCTGTAAGAAAATATATCTTCAGGCAACCAAGCAGGTTACTCCTGTAGGCTACATAAGTCACTTGTAAGATTATAACAACTTAGAAAAATCAGTGAAAATATTTTCCCTTTTTTCAGTGTTCGCTTTGTTCAGTTGGATAGGATCTTACATATAATTATTTTCACTGTTCAGTCAGCTTGCCCTGTTGTGTGCTAGAGTCTTTCACACAGCAAGAAGAGGACAAACATTTTAAAATTAGTCTTAGAGGAGTAGCCGTGTTTGTCTGTAACTTTAAAAACAAGTTATCCTGTGGCACCTTAGAGACTAACAAAAATATTTAAGATCGTGAGATTTTTGTGGGTAAGACCCACTTCATCAGATGTGTTGGAGTGGAAATAACAGAATCCAAGATATATAACAGCAAAAGTAGTACTTAGAAGTGCTGTTATATATATCTTGGATTCTGTTATTTCTACTCCCAACTCATCTGATGAAGTGGCTCTTACCCACAAAAGGTAAGTAAGGTGATTTTGGTGAAATAGAGTTGAATTGATGCATTGTCTCAACCTAAAAGTTGGATTCTGACCAGTATTCTGTTTCAAGGAGAACAATTCTAATTTAGTAGTATGTCAGATGTTTAGAAGGTGAATTTATTAGGCTTGGGTAAGACTCTAATCACTATAGTTTTCACTTGCTAGCTTCTGGCGTCTCTTCATTTATTATAATACTAATTGTTATAATGATTTGATAATGGTATTGTGCTAGACACTATTCTGAAGCAGAGTGGGAGACAGCCCTACCCCCCGTAGACTTTAAATAGGTATGGTTTGGAGGGATTTGAGAACCATTTGTCTAATCTGAAATTAGAATCGTCACTATAAGCAGAGCACTAGTGATGGTCAGAGCAGCAAATGCTGTTTTTAAAGTACCTTTATCGGTAGGCTGACCCAGCGCTTGGTCAAGGGAAATGATTTTAGGAACTGATACTCATGTTGTAGTGATGTCCCAGCTCCAAATGAGATTTGAATATTCCTTTTCTTTGAATTTTGACACATAGCTCACAGAAGAGAAAGTGAAAAAGTCCTGGACACTTGTGGATGCCCAGACCTTAAAAAAAGAAGATCTGCAGAAAGAGACGGTTTACTGCTTGAATGATGATGATGAAACAGAAGTTCAGAAAGACGATCTTGTTCAAGGTACGGATTATTCTCTGTGCCCTCTAAAGGCATTTAGGCCTAAATTTTAGGATATGTCCTTCTGAGTCACCTAAACATATTTGAAAATCCCACCCTGAGCTGCCTGACGATGGATTTAGAAGTTTAACTGTGGCCTTACACTGTAAACTCTTGGGGGAAGGTTCTTGTCCTCCTCTGTGTCCATAAAATCCATATCGTTGCCCCCTGTAGTTAGAGCTGCGTGTTTTGTGCAAAGGTAAAATAACACGAAATAAACCAAAATACTCATCTAGCAGCTGTGGTTGCTGGCACACCAGGTTGCAGAGCCACTCTCTCTGCTTGGCGGAGGAGCAGCCGGGCCAAACTAGTGCGGAGCTGCGTCCTCCTCTCCCTAGGTTCACACACCTGGAGCGTGGAGCTGGGCTCAGCCCTGCAGGACCAGAGGCCCCACTGCATAGTGAGTGAGAGTTGGGCACACTCTCTAATCCCCCTCCCTCGCTCCAGAACTCCCAACATCCCCTCTATACAACACGAAACCTCCCGCCGCCCCCCCGAATTATAAACAAATAAAAAGAATTTCACAGGACTGTAACTAACGCAATAATAATACCAGGTTGGAACTAGAAGGCATTGTAGCAGTTCCCAAGCTATGCTCTGTGGAGCACTTGTGCTCCATGTTGGATGAGCAAGTGGATGGTGCTGACTCGTCTTGTATCCAGCTGTTAAATTGCATCAAAATCTAGCTAAAAATATATCAAATACTTCTCTGCTGTTACAACAGTTGGTTACATGGAAAATATGTGCCACAAGGATATTAAACAATTGTGAAGGGAAGGAGCAATAGTCTCTGTGGTAATGAAATTAAGGCGGGGGGGGAGAGAGAGGGAGTAAGGGGATAATCTGTTAAGCAGATGTGGGTCTCACCATAAAAAAAAATTGAGAATTAGCTTTACCATTTAGACTAAAAAGAGGCTTCAGGAGCCAAGGTAATAGAAAGCAGGTGAGTGGTCACAGCATTTAATTTTGTGTTTTGCAAAGAATTCAGTTTCTTAGATGAATATCATCAAATTGGAATGCAGTTCATTTTTAAAAGTTTGAGTTAAAAATTGTCTCAGGTGCTATATCTGCTCCTCAGTCTCCCTGGGTAGGTCTACACAAGAAGAACTCACAACTGGCCTGTGCCAGAGGGCTTGGGCTTGCAGGACTGTGTCATGATGGTGTAGACTTCTGGGCTTTGGCTGGAGTCTGGGCTCTAGGACTCTGTAGGGAGGGAGACTTGCAGAGCTTGGGTTCCAGTTTGAGCGTGGAAGCTTACACAGCCGTGAAACAGAGCCGTAAGCCCAAGGCAGCCGGCATCGGCCAGCTGCAGGAGCTAGTTGCTGCGTAGACAAATCCCTGTCAGTTTTTGTGGGTATGCAGTCACATTTTGTTCCTCCCTCTCCCCAGCTCACCCCTCCTCTCTCCCTCACCCCTCTTTAATTGGTTAACCTATTCCTCAGGCAGGGTCAGAACATTTTAGAAATATTTGAGCCTTCCTGACCTCCCTCTGTGGAAGTCCTGATCTGCGAATGTCCATCAGACACTTTCTTCGAAGAAAAGGAGTGGTAAATAGTTCCAGTTTACCTTTGATTCCAATATCAAAGTAAACCAGAGAGACCAAAGGTGTCTTTGGTCCAATGGTCTGACCTTCAACTGCAATTAAACAGCTGCTAATGCTTTATAGACATTTTTAAGTACATTCTGTTTATAGACTATTCTGTACATATCGCGTGTTTTCTGAGTTTTGCTTCGTTTTGCTTTTTCATTTTCTTTTCAAATTCCTAAAGAAGTGGGCATGCAAACAATTTTTCCATTTTGGGATGTTCAGCTGCTTCTGGTGTTTATCCCCCACTCAAAGACATCATCCTGTGTCTGACAGCATAATCAGCTAAACAGAAACTAATTGTGGTATTGTAACTTCAGGTTGGGGAAAAAACAGCAAGAACAGGTGATACTCCTAAGAAACAAAGATCTTGATTTCATGCAAATATACCTAGTGATAATAAGCAAAGGAAGCAAAGCACAGAAATAAATGCTGGATCAAATAGTCTCCGTACAGAAAGGTTTTTGCTTTTCTCTGAGGCATCAGTGGATCTTTAATATCCATGTTTATGATAGCTTGGTTTCTGAATTTCTTGTGGGCTCCTTTCTTTGAGTCTCCTGCTGATTTGTGTTATTTTTTTGCTACTATGTTTACAAAGAGTGCTCATGCTCTTTTCACTGAGTATTGTTTTGTACAAGGTGTTGGGAAGCCTGTTCAGTTAATTTTTTTTCTTTCCTGATATCTGCAAAGGTAGGTACATTATGTAAAATGATGCGCAAGGACTGTTACTGTTTTTTGTGATTTGCAAATTGTGTCTATGGAGTTTGTGATTTTTTTATTTTTTTTTTGTTAACAGGAGAAAGTAATTTGATGTAAATTACAAAGTTAATCGTATGGGGGATTGCTGTGAGGCGTGCATGCATTGTTAAAATATGCAGAGTGCTAATTTCAATGTAAGAAATGTAGGCCCTTGTGCTTACCAGATGCTCATCTCTTGTTCTGCAGGGTTCCGCTATGGGAGCGATATAGTTCCTTTTTCTAAAGTGGATGAGGAGCAAATGAAATACAAAACCGAAGGAAAGTGTTTTTCTGTGTTGGGATTCAGCAGAGCATCTCAGGTAAAGTATTGAACTTCTTCACACTCAGTTACTAGATAACTGTTGAATATAGGTCAGTGTCCCCAAGGGACAATGATGCTATTCTATGCTCCAGTGAATAAGTGCCCATTGTGTGGGCAATTTCTATTACATGGGTAGGGATACATCAGATTTGCCATGTCCATTGGAGCTGGACTGCACATAGGTAGCTACAAAGAGGGCATTTGATCAAGGTTCATTGATGCGGCCTCTGGCTCATGAATCATAAGCCCTCACGTAGAGGTGGGGGATGTCTTGCGATCCCTGTTTTAGCCCAGGAGCTGACATTATAGATGAAGAAGCAGCTCCAGAATTGCCCCTCCCTCTGCCAGTGGCAAGGAAGTGGATTCCTCCTTTCCAAAGATCTCGTTCGTTCTCTGCCCCAAATCCTCTGGCTTTGTCCAAGTTTGTATGTTCGTTTCACTGCACTACCAATAGAAGCTCACTGATATCTGAGAACTCTTGGAAGCTAAATGTCATAATTCTAATGCTCGTAGGCAGCCTTCCCTCTGATTTTTCCCACCCCTGAGTGGAATGAATTTTGTTATGTGCACCAGTTTGCAGGTGATGTGGAGGTTTGGGGTGCAGGAGGTGGATCTGTGTTGTGGGGATTCAGGGTGGGAGCAGTTGGGGCTCAGACTTACCTGGGCAGCTCTTGGGCAGTGGTGCTAAGTTAGGCTGCCTGGTGCCGGCCTGTATTGGGTACCACACTGCGCTCCGGAATCGGCCAGTAGGTCCGGCTCCGGGGAGGAGGGCATGAGGCTCCAGGCACATGTGCTACTCTTGCCCGCAAGGCGAAGGCAGCACGCAGGGCCCCATGGTCCTCTGGCCACAGCACAGAGCTGCCCCAGTCCCTGGGTACAGCAGTTCCATACTGGGGCTGGTGGGGAGGGGTCCCTCTCCCTTGGGCTCAGGGGCTTCAGTGTTTGGGGAGAGGTCTGTCTCACCACTGCAGCCTTGAGTCCCTGCATGGGGCTTAATGAGAAGTTCCACAGACACACAGCTTAGAGGAAACTTAGCTCGTAGGCTTAGTTTATGAGCTGTGGTTTTCTTCTGTTTTTATTAAAGTAACAATAATTGAATGTAGGATCATTTCACAATGTCAGGGCTCACAAGCAATAAGTGTAGGAAGATAGTTATGTATCTTTTTAAAGTAGATACATACCCTATGAAGAGACAGTAAAGAGTGTTTGTGGATATATTCTAATTCTTTTTATCGGGAGCATTCATTTTGCCATTCATCACCATGGCATCTGGGAGCCCTACAAGGCTTAAGATGAGACATTACATATCTCAGTAAAAAACCAAACACTTTGCCAAAGTTGTAGATAGAAAGAAAGCAATCAGCTAGGAAAGCAGGATTTAATCATTTGGGAATGCCTGGACAATGCGATACCTTGCCTCGCTTTCTAAAAGTGGAATATACACATATGCAGACTCACAAGAGCAGGACATTTTAAGCCGGTGCAACTTTTCCCTTTCCGGGACATCCCTGAGATTGATTATGAGCATCTACACATCCTCCTAGAGTCCCACGGGGTTCAGTCAAGTTGCTTCTTTTATTCAGGTGAAGTCATGGTCGGGTGGGGGTGGGAATCCTAAGTGCTAGCAGTATGCTGAATGCTCCCAAATCTACTTCTCTGTCTTGTCAAGTCTCCCAGATATTTACAATGCCTTGACAAAATTGGGATGGTCCTGGTCTTGGGCTGGAGGGAGGCCAAGCTACCTCACTACACTGTCTTCTGACCTGTTAATAGGCCTGGCTGCAGGGCTGGCCCACCACAGGGTAAGGCAGGGCACCAGCCTATAGCCCAGCTGAATAACTGTCCTAGTGTCTGGGCCCTAGCTCAGAGCGAGGCTCTCAAAGGTCCAGGGCTCAGTCCAAGGTACTGGCCGAGTCGCAGTTCACAGGCACAGCCCTTTCCCCAGGTGGGGCAGCAAACAAAGTAAAGATTAGAGCCTTCTTCAAGCTGAGCAGTAGGTCAAAGGCCTGGCCCTTGCTCAGGGCAGGCCACAGACAGTTAAGGGCTCAGGCCTGGCTGCAGGCTGAGCAGCAGTTAGTAAGGTCCAAGCCCTTGGTCAGGGTGGGGCAACAAACAATCAATATAAATAGTTCAGGGGTTTGGGCTGAGCAGTGGTCGGGTCTCTTTGCTGGCAGAGAGCCGACAAGCGCAGGGGTTCTTATCCCTACAAGGGGGAACCTGCCACCCAAGGTCAGGGGTGGTGAGGGGGACGCAGGCCCACCCACTCCACTGTGTCCCAGCCCAGGGCCCTAACAGTAGCAGCGCAGGCTGCCACTGGGTTGGTGGGGATCTCAGCTGTAAGACGCTGCCCAGTTGACCTCCATTTCCTCAGCTGGCCCTAGATTGGCTAGCTCTAGGCTGCTTCCCAGTTCCCCCTGGGGGCTACTTGGCTGAGCCTCTGTTCCTTGGGGTCCGCTGGGGATGATGGCGCTGGTAGAGTGTCTATGGGCTCTGGGTCTGGGTCAAGCAGCGGTGCAGATGGCGCAGCCCAGGAGAGGCCCTGGCCGTCCAGGCCACTCTTCTGGGCCTGGCACCAACATGGCGGCCCTGCCTAGTCTTCTGGGCCTGGCAATGGCCCAGGCAGCCTAACCCAGTCTGTTGGGTGTGGCAGCGGCCTTGGCGGCCCAGGCCAGTTCTCCCTTTTAGGACGGGGTAGTCGGGCATTCCTCCTGGGGAACTTGGACCGAGTATCTGGACTGCTCTGTGGCTAGGCTCCAAACGAGCTCTAAGCTTGTACTCTTATACGCCCAGCATCGCCTTCCTGCTTCCTGTGGGTGGGGCTGGGTAACTGGCCCCGCCCACCAAGGGGTTTTAGGGGGTCCTTCCCCTTCTGGGTCAGAGGGAGGCCATGCTGCCTCACTACAGGGACCCTGATGAAAAGCAGAAGGATCATTAGCCATTACCAGGAAAGCAGGAGTGATGCTGGTCGGACAGCGGGCAGGGGCTGTAACCATCCCTCTGATAGTCATAAGGGATGTTAAAGGTTGGTTAAAAATGTAAACATGTAACCATTGAAAAAAATCTCAGGGGTTACATGTTGCGGGTGTAGCAGTATAAAGTAGGGATGTTAGATATCGGGTAATTGAATAGTTGAGTAACTGCGTGAATTCTTAGCGGTTACTCGACTATTCTGTAGTCCCCGGGGCAGGGCCAGCAGCCAGTGTGCTCTGGCCCCGCTCCCCAGGAGCCTTCTGCCACTTTGCGCTGCTACCTCTGTATCAGAGGCAGCAGGGTAGGGTGCCATGCGGGAGCCAGTCCATGAGAGGAGCCAGTTTAAAAACTAGCTCCCCGCACAGACCGGCTGCCTGCTGCCTTGTGTTGCTGCCTCTGATACAGGCAGCAACATGAGGTGGCAGCAGCCACTGTCCACGGGAGGTCCCAGCTCCCCACGGACAGAGGCTGCTGTGGCAGGAAGCTGCCGCACAGCGAGCTGGCCAGGGACAGAGGCTGGTCCGGCAACAGCCCCTGTCCGTGGGGTTCCAGCTTCCCGCAGAGAGCGGCTGCTGCCATGAAGCAGCCTCTGTCCATGGCGGGTCCAGGCTCGCTGTGGACAGAGGCTGCTCCACGAGATGCAGAGCTGCTCTGTCCGTGGTGATCCTGTGCCTGCCATGGGCAGAGGCTGCTTCGCAGCAGCCTCCCCTGACCTCCCTTCCCCATGCTGCTGCCTGTGATAGAGGCAGCGGAGCAGGGGGGCAAGTGGTACCACAGAGCCGGTGCTGGGGGAAACCAGCTTTTAAGTTGACTCCTGCCGGCACTGGCTCCTTCTTCCCCCACCCTTTGTTGCTTCTGATACAGAGGCAGTGGGGGGTGAGGGGAATGTGAGTAGTTGAGAAGATTAACCGATAAGCCTAGACTTATCGGTTAATTGTGTACTCGACTACTCGGTCGCATCCCTAGTCTAAAGCTTAAATAAGCATTATACTGCTGAGCCCGCAGCGAAGCGTCCCCTGGAGCAGGGCTGCCAGCCCCTGCTGAAGCCTCCTTTCCGGGAGTGGAGTGAGCAGCCCTTGCTCGCCTGGCTCCCACAGAGGAGGTTTAATACACCTTCCCGGGAGCCGCTGAGTGTAACTGACACCATTAACCAAGAAGCATCAGGTTATCAGTTAAATGGCTAGCTGGTTACGCTCTAACATCCCTATTGTTCATGGGTGCATAGCTTCAATCTTACAAGATGTGTCGATGAACTCTTGTATAACAGCAGTGGCCCAAAACAATTTTGACTAGACAGACGTTTGTGCCCTTTCCTTTCACATGAGACTCTCAGACTTTTGTTATAAACAGCCCACCCCTTAATCACCTTCAGACTGGAGTACTATAATAAAGCCTGATTATTAAGGCCCTCAGAAAGTAAAAGTAGCTACTTATGGCAGCAGCTTTTCTACTAAGCAAGGCAGACTGGTGAGAACACACTGCGCTAGCTCTTCACATGCTACATTAGTTGCTTATCCAGTTCTGAGTTCAGCTCAAGATTCTGAGTAGCTAAAGTTCCATCTCGTTTTCTGGATATTTCTGTTGCTTTTTCTAGAAATGTCTCATTTACCACCTCTTCGTGCTTTGATGGTCTATAATAGACCCTGGCCATAACACTGCTCCTATTTGTCCTCCCTGCTCCCTTTTATCTTCACTCAGAGACTTACAATTGATCTGCTCCTGCCCTCCTACTAGACCTCAGAACTACTGTATGTTTCCTTCTGCATAAAGTACATTAACCAGAGAAATTCGAGCAGTTCCAAATACAGAATAAAAAAGGGAATAAACCCACTTCATATCATTTTCTCAAAGTACTGAAGCAGCTTTTTCAGTCATTTGCATCTCTCAGGCAGGACGATCATAAGGCAGCGGGACTGGACTTCATGATCTCTCGAGGTCCCTTCCAGTTCTAGTGTTCTATGATTCTGTGATTTCTAGTTTTTAAACTTGGATTTTTAATGTATAAGCAATACAATGTTAATCAAGAGATCACGCAGGACTTCAAAATACACAAAGGAGACGTAAGTTGGCAGACAAAAGTAAATGCAGCCACATTTTATATATATATAGATATATATGATGCTCAACACCATAGTATTTGACCTCCTAAAGACAAATAGGAAGGAATAATAGGTATAAGAGGTTGAGTTCAAGAGCTTCAGGAATGGTGCTGATTTCAGAATGTCAGATCCTCATCTGGCATAAATTGTTATTTGATTTAAATGGAGTTATGACAGGTTACAGTGCTGGATATCTGCCACCAAGCCTACATCCAGGAGCTGCCTTATCCACACATTTAAAATGTTTTTATAAAAAGGAGAGAACCAGTACCAGGTATGCTTAAGCCTTGTGTGTAGCTTTCTAAATAATATTAAATGCCACGAAGAACTCCTCACCCCAAGATACTTGTTCCCTCGAGCCCAATATTTCAATTCTATATTGCCCATTCCTACCGAGCAATCTTGCCACATATCTTGGGATTTGTTAGTTCAAGTCTGATTTCAGATCCAAAAGTTTTGCCAGGTTGTAAAAGCAACGTATGAATGCTGAATCCTATCTGTCACAGGGAAGTGTAATTTTCCCTTTGACAATTACTGCCACCCTTCATACGGACTAATAAGACTAGCGCAGCACTGTCCAAACGACCCTTGATAGGATGGTGGTTCTTTATGATGAATACTGCAGAACATGAGTAGAGTTCCAGAGTTCATGGTGAATGGAAACAGAGCAATGTATAGGTTTCATATCTACCACACATAGTAATTAAATGCTTTGGTTTTATATGTGGGTATTATGTTTGTTTCATCTAGTGTAGAATTAATTAATTGATACAGATAAAAATGACATTTGTTTTAGATCAAAACTAATTGTTTTAGAAACTTTAATTTATAGATCCAGAGGCATCACTACATGGGCAGCCAGGTTCTGAAAGTCTTTGCAGCGAAAGATGATGAGGTGAGATAAATGAATATTCAGTTGAGGGGGGGGGCTCGCCATGATGAGTTAATGGGGATAAATCTCATGGTTATGATGGCGTATGGGTCCTTTGATGTTAATAAAACAAATACATTCTTCACTGTGCAACGTGCAAAGGTCTAGTGCCAGCTCTCATCGAGGTTCAGGGGGGAGCAAGACTGAGTCCAAAATGAATATGTGTCCAATCAGCAGTGAGAAATTTGTAAGTTTCACTATAGTTTATTTATACCTAGGAAGACTGCAGGAGGTAGGTCATATTTGCAATGTTTGTAAAGAGTGGCTCGATTTTTACCTGGATGGTAGTATCTCAGATTGTCTCCTGGAATGCAAAGTGTGGCTTGTTTTTTAAAAAAAATTGAAACATCAGTGTTGCAAGCTGATGTAAAACTCAGCAGAAAAAAAATACAGAGGCAGTCAGTAAGGTTTTTCTTTTCCCTCAAGGGCTAAAATTATCAGTAAAAAGGAAAATAAATGACTGTAACCAGAAAAGGAGCCACAATTCCAGTAAGCCCTGTGATTCTGGGTCTGGAACCCACTGCCTTCCTAGCAGCCATTTTATAGTCTTCCCTCTAACATCTGTGCAAGAGGACAGGGAACCTGAACTAAGTGTGAACCTTTTGTTTCCTGGTGACTATGTAATGTCCCTGCACCCAGTCTCTCTCATGTTGAAAATAAAATCTGGGTCTTCTCTCAACATTCAGAACCAAAGCTCTGAAACTATCATTTCTTCCTTCTTCTAGCAATTTCACTTCGAGCGCTTTCCATTTTTGTTTTGAAAAGGTGATGTGTACAGGACCCCTAAAGATAGTCCCAATTTTTTAATATATCCACAGTCATGACCTGATTTGAACTGCACCTGTTGCTTTTGGAGGTAAAAGGTGACGTTTAAGTAAAGCTATTGACTAAAATTGGAGATGCCCTTGTCTTCACTAGTGCTTCTGGATTCAGTGTGAAAATTGGTCTGAATAGCTTTTGATGAAGAGTTGAATGAACTTGCAGCTCTTTCTTGGCAGGCTGCAGCAGTTGCTCTTTCTGCCCTGATTCATGCTTTGGATGAGTTGGGTGTGGTGGCCATAGTGCGTTACGCTTACGACAGAAGATCTAATCCTCAGGTTGGCGTAGCCTTTCCATATATCAAGGATGCCTATGAGGTAAGATTTTGACCTTTTGTGACATCTATCTTTAGAAAGTCTCTAAATCCATTGTTTACAAACATTAATGAATGAAACTTCACAACAAAGCAAATGACATGTGTTTGCAGTATGAAGAGCAAAGTGTGTTTTTTGGTTTGTACACAAAGATATCAAGTTAGAGTAAGGAGATAATCACAAATCTATGATGAGACCATATCTGGATTATTTCAGTCATTTCTGAGCATCTAAATATCAACAAATACTACGAAATTGGGAATTCTGAGAAACCAGTTAAAAATCACTAAGATGCTGGAAAAATTAATCGTAACCAGAACCCGTAGAAATCTGCTAGAAATGTTGCTAAGTTTTGCAGATTTTCCCTCCACCTCCCCAGAACCTGGGAAATTAGGGGGAGATGTGCAGTGTTTAGGAGAGGTGTGGTTTTTTGTTTTTTGGTTTTTAAACGGAGAACTTTGCAAATTCATATGGTCTATGTAAATTTGTATCTTTATACCACTGATTCTCAACCTTTTTCATACTACGAATTGTTATAATAGTTTCAGGACCTCACTGCCATCGTCACTTTAAAGAAAGGGAGGTGGCCTGGAATCCTTTGTCACTTGTTCGCAGGGCCTGGTTAAAAACCCATGATCTCGATCTTCTGTCAAATGTTTGATTTTGTTCATAGCAAAGCAGCCAAGAAGGGAGGGGTAAAAATATGTGTTATTTGCAATTTTAGAAGTTGCAGACTTGCAGTCAGATTGGTCCCTAACTTGTACTCTATACAACCTCAGAGGATGAGTGTTAGTACAGAATTTGGGTCCAATAGCTGTCAAAAGGCTTTTCAAGCATATTTTGCTGCATTGGATATGAGTGGGACGTTTGCGCTTTGTCCACAGTTAAATAGCTGACATTTAATTTTGTTGTCATTAAGTTTTTGGTTTGACATCCAATTAAGTTGAATGGGAACTAGACTTGGTGACTTCTCAAGATTCCTTGCATCCCTAGATGTCTATGATTCTACGTTTCTTTTTTTCCCCACACCTCTCAGAAATATTGTTTGAATTATTCTGTAGTCTCTTGAAGATAGAGCCAGATTGTTTCACAGTGGATTTGAGAAGGTTTCTTTGAAAATAGCTAGAAGTATCTTTTTTTTTTTATGAATACTTTCCATTCCACACACAAACATTAAAATACAAACAATTCCATGGTGAGAACCCTAAAAGCTATAAAGTATTGCAGAATTTCTACTGCATACATTTCTAGTGATCTTACTTGGGAGACACTATTCAGAGAGCTAAGTAAGTAAAGGTTGGCTATGCAATGACTAAGGTGGGGGTGGACACAAGTCTTCATATTTTTGAAGGGTATAAACATTAAGGATGGAAAAGAATTATTTAAGGTGCTACGAGTTGGAGGAGGTGTATGAGCTAAGAAAAAAAATAGGCTGGGAATGTCAAAACAACTTGCTGATGGTAAGAGGCAGTAGGCTGTAGAACAGTCTCTCTCAGTAGTGATAAAAGCTCTATTGCAGGGGATATTTAAAGCTAGTTTGGACAGTCCTCTCTAGGCAACAATCCTAAGCTAGCAGAATGATGGACCTGGTGATCCAATAGGTTTAATACATGGCTAGAGCATTACTGACACAATTTTTTAAATCATCCTGATATTTTTTAAAATAATAATTATATAAAATATTGTACTTAACATTTGTATTGTACAACCGTTTTTAGTAAACCAGATTATTTCAGATTATACAGATTCTAGATGACTGATTTCTTTATATTCCTGCTGCCTTTCTTCTGGAACTAAGTTTAAATTTTTACTTCAAGTTCACTTGCTTCTCTTTTGCTTTCCCCCTTTCTAGTGTCTGATATATGTGCAGCTACCTTACATGGAAGACTTGCGACAATACATGTTTTCCTCTTTGAAAAACAACAAAAAGTACACTCCTACAGGTGAGTTAGTCTCTTGTTGCCTCACCGATTGGCTGCAGCCTAAAACCATACCTTTAAATCACTGTAAAATACATGGAATATTTGACTTTCCCATGGAAACATGGTCAGCTCATGTCAGAACTGTGATTAGTTGGAGACTGAGGATTGCACACAGACTTTCAACACTACTGCAGGCTAAAGTCTGGCTCAGGTTAAATGATCACAAGCAATCATCTGAGGCTTTATCATTTGGGGGGCGGGGTGGGAACTGGGTAATCTTTCATGATCCAGTCAGTCTTTGGCCTCTCCTGAGACTGTCCATAAAGGGTTTCTTTGTGATGGGGTTCACATTGTAAACCTCTGTCAATTAGGAACTGGACTCAGAACGAACAGCTTCTTCAGATAATGCTGTCTAACAGCCACCTTCACATGCATATTGTGAAGCAGTTTACAAGTGCAAAGCCAGTTTTTAAATCTGCGTGCAGGCCTCAGTGCTGAAGAAGCAGGCACACACAAGTGCTGGGTTCAAACAGGAAGCCAGAGTGAAACCGCACTGTGTTCGGCTTGCTGTCCCAAGAGTCTGGAGTAGAAAGGATTAATGGTGTAATGTGTAATCCAGGCTGTGTTCCATATGTTCTAATTTGTTGTAAGGCTCACTCTGAAAAGGAGCAAGAATCTGACAGTCAGGACATGAAGGAAGCTGTGCAATTCCTGATTTGCTTCGATTTTCTGCCCATAACAGGCAGTTTGAAAGCCGAAATTTAACAACCCATCTTACCAAGGCAATAATTGACTATTGTGAACTGAGTTAATTTACATGCGTAACTTTTAAAAGTTGCATTACTCCATTTAGTTCTCCAAGCCAACTGTTCGTCTCGTTTTCCAAGTGGCCTATAAACCTTCTGTTACAAATAAAAACATCTTGGAAAAGAAGAAAAATGGAAGCAGAAAGGCAGCAATAATTGAGATCTTCACAAAACTGAAAGGCTCGATAACTCTACATTGTTGTCCTTAAACAATGCAGGATTTTCATTACTGTGCTTATTATCCACCTTCATTATCAGCCTGTCTATAGCCTCAGGGAATATTAAACACATTGCATTTGGGGGCATTTAATGCCTTTGTTAAAATCTCACATTCTGAAGTGAGTCTTTGTGGGTGAATTATTTGCAAGCAGTTCCGTCTGGTAAGTGTATTTAATCTTTTTTGTGTATATTTATATTTGTTGGTTTAGTGGATCAGTTATCTGCAGTTGACTCTTTGATTGACTCTATGAGTTTGGTTTATGAAGATGAAGATGGGGAGACAATTGAAGACTTATTTAAAACCAGCAAAATCCCAAACCCTCAGTTTCAGAGGTTATACCAGGTGAGAGAGTAAACCTTCAGGTTAAAACTTTTCCTGCTTCTACATACCCCGCCTTCTCCCTCTCTTTCTCAGTGTGTGAAAGGACTTGAATTGTGGCAAGTGTAATTTAAACAAATTGACCCCAGGTCCGGAGTGGCTTTGCCACTGATATTAGTTTCAGATGGAATATTTCTATCTTCCTGCATCATAAGGGTTTGAACAGGCAGTCTAAGCAAAGACTTATCTAAGGAAATACAGGGCCCCCAGGATAGGTTGGGCCCTTCACAAATAAAGCACGCGCTTGACAAACAACGGTATCTTCTTTTTAGGGACAGAACCGATGTCCCAAGTTCTGTTTGCCACCATAGACCATATTATGCAGCATTGCCCACCAAACCTAGTCCTTCACTGCCTTTCCACTTGCCTGGTCCAGGGCAGCATAATCAGTGCAGTGTCCCTTGATGTTTGTTTATTTTATTTGGCCACAAACTGAAAGTGGACAGCCAACAGTCTGATACTAAATATATTTCATACTGGCAACGCGTAGCTGCAAGATAGAACTTACTGCTTGGAAATTGGAAGTTCTAACAAACTCGGTAAGGAATAGTTGGGATCTTTACCTCTCAGGAAGGCAGGCTTGTGTAGTGTTTTGGAAAGGAGGAGGCAGTTGAAGAGGGGGTGGCCCTTGCCTTCCCTTTTTAGGCAGGGACAGAGGTTGACTTCATATCTAGGGAGGGTCTTAATTCCTCATTCTCTACTCCAGCAAATGTGAACATCCATCTGCTGATGCATCCAGCAATGATAGATAAGCATACAGTATTAGCTTGGTGTTTCTGCTAAAACAGTCAGGCGTGAAACAGTTAACAGTGTTGACACTTAAAATATCCTCATTGGGCTTCAGAGTGAACACATTTTAGAGCTAAATGGAGCAGTTCACACTTGATTCAGAGCTATTGTTTCAAGCTGTCTCTGTTTTGATTTACATTTGTTTCACATCTGAGGGTTTTCTTTGCAACCATGAAGGCGAGAGACTTAATTATGCCCCAGAATTTAAGGGTTCATTTTTTAAAAAGATGCGATAGATTCAAAAAGAAGGGCAATTATGATATAATTTATGCAGCTGCATAATCATGTTATACACAGGGCTATGGATAGAATCTTGTTGAATGTGGGTTTCTGTTCTGAAAAGTGACTAAAATGGCATTGTGGAATCCATCATAATTGTGTCTCAATGATTTCCAGATGAAATTTGTGCATTTTACAAGTAAAAAAAAAAAAATGTTTTTTTCCTAAGTGCCTGGGTTCTGAGAGTGATCTTAAGTTCTTTCCTTTTACTGCATTGTCACCAGTAATAGAAGATTCTGCGGGTCAAATTTTATCTTCAGTGACACAAGTCTTGAAATCTTAGCCTCAATTACCCCTGCCCAACCCAGCATTCTGTTCCAATTCTGCCTACTACATTGATTGCAGCTGATTGCAAGATTTGTCAGGCAGGAGCTTTGTTACTTGATGATGATATTTGAGATGGAAAGACTCCAGCATGAATCAAGTTCCTGGGGATATTTGCAAGGCTGGAAGTTAAGAAAAAAAAACCCATCGTTTTATTTATAAATGCAACAATTGTGTGATGGAAATCGCTCTGCTTTGTACAGATAACGTTTTAAACACTTGCTTCAGAGGCCAGTCATGTGTTGGAGATCTCTTTCCTTAGTGTGCCATTGACTTCCAAAACACTGATTTGAAAGGGCTGCTAAAGGGTCATTGTGTTACTGTAAACATTTTGTTTTTAGAGGAAGATGGAGGGAAAAGCGGACTCTCTAGGAGAGGCTGCTATTGGTGGGACATTAATTTTATTATTTATGCTAGTGGCCACAGGTCCAAGCCAGGTTGGGACCTCATTGGGTATTCCACAGAAGAGAAAAACCCAGTGCTGGCTGGTGCCTTCTGACTACGGTTCACGGGCTCAGGCTGCAGGGCTGTTACATTACCATGTGGATGTTCAGACACAGGGTGGAGCTTGGGCTCTGGGACCTGCCCACCCTGCAGAGTACTAGCGCCTGGAAGTCTAGACATCTAGGAAACAGTAAGCCAGTCTGCTGTTCTTTTCTGGCATTTGGTTGGAATAGCACTATTTTACCGTAGTGGGGGAGGGACAGCTCAGAGGTTTGAACATTGGCCTGAGTTCAATCCTTAAGGGGGCCATTTAGGGATCTGGGGCAAATCTATCAGGGATGGTGCTTGGTCCTGCTGTGAGGGCAGGGGACTGGACTTGACCTCTCAAGGTCCCTTCCAGTTCTATGAGATTAGGTATATCTCCACAGTTTCTAGGTAGAATCCCAAGTGGTGTATGACTATGCAGCTATGTAAGTGGCAACACAATTTCTCTTATTTTTCAATTTGATGCATAGCTGCATTCCAAAAATTTTATTTATTTATTTTTATATATATATATATATAGAAAGAGTTGTACCTATTGTGCTTATGGGTTTGCCAAGGAAACTTCTAGAACAAACTGTGAATATAAACAGTGCAGTGATCTCTGTATGAATCCACACACAACCTGAGAACATGCCTCTAAGGGGAGCATGAACTGTCCCATTCATCTTAGTGTGGAGTTTCCTCTTAAGGGTACTTAAAATGATTAGCAGTGAATGTTGTTTTTTTTAAGCAGAAGCACCTAGATAAATTATGACTTCATTTCTGGAAGTAATAGCAAATATGAGAGTGTGAAAAGGGATGGTAAATGGCTGTCAGAGTTTTTTGGAGAAGAGGATGAGGAATGCAATCCTCCCTCCCTAATACCAAAAGCCTCAACTTCCTTCTGGGCACCAAAAAGCGAAAACCAACTCCTGTATCTTCCTGGGTGGCAAACCGACTTCTCTACCCAGCTATTAAACCCTCTGGCTTCTCTTCAACATCTTCTGTGATGCAGTTATTTATTTTCAGTACAGAAATCTGTAGCACGTTGTACATTTGGGATCTGTGCACAATAAGATAAATTTAATATGAAAATAGAGAAGCAATAATTTATACTGGACAGATTGGAACAGGGTGAAAGGGAAATTAATGAGGGGAAAAGCTTGGATGAGAAGGTGCTGCATAATTTAAGGGTTTCTGTTGCATGTTCCAAGTCTAATATCCCACAGGACATTGGCCCTGTTTCTATGTTACATTTAATTCACCCGGATGTAAGCACTAAGCCTGTAGGTGCTTCTGCATGGAAGTTTTTAGGCTGTGCAGACATGGTGGGAGATTTCTCCAAAAAGCTCCATGTGGAGATGGCTTTTGATTTGATGTAGAGGACCGGGGGCAGAAGGGGAGCCAAGAGAGAGTTGAAACAGCGACTGTAGGGTGCTCCAGTTGGAAATGAGGCTGGAATGAATCGTTCAAATGCTTTTACTAAACAGGTTACAAAACCAGATCTCACCTGAACTCCTTGACACTTGGAGGTTACCCAGTATCCTAACACTTTGGGGGCTAACTGGTTCCTAAGCATTTTGTTGAGGGCGTCTATCTGCTGCTAGGGAAAGCAAGTCAAGCCTCTTCCCTGAAGTCACTCCAAACTGGCCCTGTCTTTCTTACCTATCTAGGAGACCTTTGTTCCATATGCATCACTATGGAATCTGAGTTCCATAGGCTGCCCTCTCACTGTGAATTGCCGACCAAATCCTGATCATTCCTTCAGGCTAGGAATGCAAGGCGCATCAGGGGTTTAACAGAACAGCATACGTTGCGGACAGCTTACACGAGTGGGACAGTGAGCCTGGAAGCAAGGGTAGCATCAGGAGACTGTGCAGTTGCCAAGGGAAGTGGAAGAGGAGCCCAGGAGAGGGGGAAGCAGCGGGAGAGAGAGACTGAGATAGAACCTTAAGGATAATATAATTGATCTTAGCCAAAAGGTTCAGAAGCCTTAGCGCAGGTTTTTCCAAGGTGCCTGCCACCTCGCTGATCTGTTCCCTGACACGGCAGCCAGAAACCGTCGTCCTTGTGGAACAGTAGTTTCTTATCCTCTTAGGGTATGTCTACACTTGCACCCTAGTTCGAACTAGAGATGCAAATGCAGGCATTCGAAATAGTCAACAAAGCGGGGATTTAAGTATCCTGCGCTTAATTAGCATGATCTCGCCGGCGCGTTACTCCGAATGCCAGCTGTTTCGAAAGTGAAAGTGCGCACCGTGACGCGTTAGTTCGAACCAAACCCCTTGGTTCGAACTAACGTTACTCCTCATTAGTGACGATAGTTCGAACCAAGAGGTTTGGTTCGAACTAACGCGTCCCGGCACGCACTTTCACTTTTGAAACAGCTGGCATTCGGAGTAACGCCCGGCCAGATCATGCTAATGAAGTGCGGGATATTTAAATCCCCGCTTCGTGCTAATGAATATTCATGCTTCATGCTAATGAAGCGCAGGATATTTAAATCCCCACTTCACTGACTATTTCAAATGCCTGCATTTGCATCCCTAGTTCGAACTAGGGTGCAAGTGTAGACATACCCTTATTGTAAGGTTAAAATAACATCAAAAGTCTTGTCACACCCACAAAAGTAAGTGGGTGTAAATAAGTGGACTTCTCAGTTCACATTGTTACTGCCGCTGACTCACAGAGGACCTTGGGATACAGTAGCCTGCAATACATATTCAAATCAGATTCACAGTTTCTGGCTTTTGTGAGTTCAGTTCAGTCCCCTAACATTGTTTTAATATTGTTTTTGTATTTAGACAAGCCACTGCTACAGCTTCTAGCAACATCTTTTTTCTTCTTCAAAATAATTACACCTTAAATCATTACAAGTGTTTTTCAATCTGTTGCTTTGTGCGACTGCCTCCTTTTGAAAGTGTGTGCTAATGTGGATTGGAATCTTAATGGCAGCATGAAAGAGCATCTGTATTGTTGTGTAACTTATGATAGGGATTGGTGTTATTGGCACCTATTCAGCATAAATGTGGAGGGTTTTTTTTGTTTGTTTCTTAAATTGAGGTCATGTCTGACAGTCAACAAGGGAACATAACTCTGTTTGCTTAGCATTTTGAATATTTATTCAGACATTTATCCCTAGTATATATATTATACAATGCATTTCAGTAGCAAACATTCCTCAGATAGAAAACATACATCTGCACTGCCCCCCCCATCCACTATATATTTGTGAGAGTTTGTGTGTCTTTGTCCATCTGTCTATCTGTGAGTCTGTTTGTTCAAGAACTGCTCCTAAACGGTAAGAGCTAGGACCACCAAATTTGGTATGCAGCTTCCTCTTATCAGAACTTAGCGAAAGGTCAGGGTGTGCATGTGCCAAGACAATGGGGTGTGTCTGGAATGTTACTGTTTCTCATAAAACGGAAAGGGACGAATCCTCTAGCCGGGACTATTATGCTGCATAATGACTGCAAGGGGCTAGAGATGGGGTTGGAACAGTTATCTGCTATATATTTGAGAGAGTTTGTGTTTGTCTGTCTGTCCTGCAGCTGGGGAACATGCACCCTTCCCCCGGCTGTGCTCACTGCAGCAGCTATGGACAGGCACTTTTCATGTGGCCCCAAGCTACTGCTATGAGAGAGGGCTGGGGTTGTCCTCTCTCCCCAGGGCAGCCTGCATCCTGACTCCCTTATCCCCATCTCTACCCCAGAGCAATAACTTAAATGAAGAAAAACAAAATTTATTTCATGTAAAGACCCAAGCAACGCTGAGTAAATTCTCTAGTTTCATATAAGTTCAAAAGCACCTGCTTTGTTTTTAAATCTCTCCATGGAAATTCTTCAGCCCACCACATTGACCTGGGTCTCCCCATTTATCTAGCATTGGCCTCCTCTTTGCCTGCTGTCTTACCACTATTGAGGTAGAACCTTCTCCTCTGTAGCTCCTGCCATCTGTTCGAGCCTTCATTTGCATCTGCCAGCCTCATCCATTCTTTTGCTCTTTTCAAATCTAATCTAAAAAAAATCTATTCTCTTTTACACATGCCTTTTAATTCTTCTCTCTCTCTCCTCCATTTGGTCATAGGTAGTTAATGACTTCTATTGTGAAAATCCAGATTTGAGAGGAAATGTTATCTTTGAGGGACAAGAAAGCTTGATGTTCACTAAAGCAGGAAGTCAGTGTATATATATTATTACCTGTATGCATAACGTCTCCATCAGAAATATCTGGAAATCTCTCTCACATGATCATGAATTTAAATAGCCATTTCCTTTTTAAAGGTAAATTGAAGTTAGGCAGCTGGAGGGATAAAGCAACTGTTTAGTTCCCGGGGGGTAAAGTTATAGTTTTCACAGAATTTATTGCACATGTGTTTGTTTGCGTGAGCTGTTTGGTTGTTGTTATTGACCTCTGAAAAGGTCCTCCAGAAGTTGTCTCATCACATGACTGTTTTCAGCTATTCTTGAGCCAGACTATTTTTCACCTCTGGATTGTATAAAACTAAGAGTGTTTTGCCAAATACAGGCGAATTGTAAAATACAGTCTAAAAACTCTCCTCCTGACAGTGCCTGCAGCATAAGGCTTTTCATCCTGACAAGCCACTGCCTCCCATCGAACAGCACCTTTTAGAGATGTTGGAGGCACCTCAAGAAGTGAGAGAAACCAGCCAGGCCCCACTTGAAAAAATAAAGGCACTTTTCCCCCTGAAAGATGCTGGAAAGAAGAAAGAGCAGAAGACTGCTCAAGATGTCTTCAAAAACAAGTAAGTTGAAGGGGTTTAGATGGATTTAAAAAAAACAACAACAAATTGTACTCTAACCATTTCAGATGAGGTTTTTTTGGTGGTGGTGTTGAATATAGCAGGCTTGAAATTTTTTTATAGGGGAGCAATCACTTGTGGATTGAATGTCTTGTGACACCAAACTGTTGGTAGACAGAGTACCTTGTGCACAACAATGTATGATATTTAAATTTAGGGGTTTGGTTTTGATTTTTTTAATTTCTATAGTACAGGGAATTGTGAACTCTGTGGTCTGGGGCTGGGGAGACAACATGTACAGTTTCATGGGAACATCTGTGGGAAATTGTTAGCAGTGCAATGTACATTGTTTGCGTATGTGTGTATTTGTTGTCCTTTGAGAGTAATAAAATGGTTTGAATGAGGATAACAAAGGTTTTCATCCCATTTAAGATAATATGCATTATGCCATAGAGAGAGAGAAATACTTCAGAGCTTTAAACTGGTTGTAAAAGTTTTCCATCTTAGTATGCTGTTTATACTGTCCAGCAACTTCTATCAGAATGCCAAGTCAAAAGAAAAGCAGCTTGATTTTCATGATATAGTCTGTTATATAATACATTTTATTGAAAAGCCAAGTCATTGTGGGCTCCTCCAAATACTTTTATTCTGTTAATTTTTAGAATAGAAATGTTCGATGCTATTATTATTAACTAGAATGTCTTTCCCTTACTTGTATGTGTACAGGTGTTCCTTTTCTCATCCCTTGGGGCAAGATCTCACAACCCTTCTGGGGTCAGCACTCTGTCAGTTCTCTGGTTAGCTCAGAGAGTCTTTCATCCTCTGGTGAAGGATTTTCTGCAGCCCTTTTCCTACATTGCTCAGTTGAACCTCTTCTGCCTGGCTATTACAGGAAGACCATGCTAAGATTTCTCCTGTCCCTGGTTTCTAATCCAGGACCACCTTTGACCTGGTCCTCTGCTTTTTCCTGCCTCCTTCTAAGGCAGTGTTTCTTAAAATGGGCTGTGGGCCCACCTTAGGAAAGCCACTAGTGGGCCCACACTGCTTTTGTTTACCTCCCTGTAGCACCCGCAGGGAGTGGAGCTGGAAGCCCGATGGCCCAGGCTGGCACCAGGCAGCGGCAGCTCTGGGGTTGGTTGCAGAGCCGGGAGCCCAGCAGTGGGAGGGCAGGGGAGCCCTGCGGCCAAGAGTGGAGCCTTGCTGGGTCTGCTGACGGACCCCCAGGAGAGCCCAGAGTACATCAACAGAGGAGTGAAATTGACCTCCCCTTGTCCAGCAAACTCTCGTTCGGGACTGGTCAGACCCTGAGGGTGCCGGACTTGGGAGGTCCAACCTGTCCAGTACTTTGGGTGTTGATGTGAGATTATATCTTATTGTTTATCACTGTCTTTTAAAATAAGGCATTTGATGCCATGTGAATCATCAGTACAATCAGGACATTGGTTCCGTGATGGAAAAGTCCTAATATTGGCAGCATAGTCCGGTGGACTGGATGCTGGACTTGCAGTTAGGAGCTTGGGCTCTGTTCCAGTTTGTACCACTGACTCTGTGTGATCTTGGCCGAGTTATTTTACCTCTTTGCTTTTTAGTGTCTCCACCTATACAACAGCGATAATGACAGTTAATGCAACTTTGCGTGACTCTTTGGCATCTACAGATGTGAAATGTTGTTATTGTTATGAATCACCAACACCACTCATTCAGCTTCTTCATTTTTTATTTGGCGTTTCCCATCCGAGTGTTCACCTGATTCACCTCTGCTTAGTTTTTGAGATCGGATGTGATCACATAATAAGGTGGTACAGACTATAGGCAAGCGACGTTAATGTAAATTTTAATATTCAGTATTCATTAAACAGGTTACACTATTGTGGAGCTCTAAATGGTAAGAAGTTCAGTAAAACAGAAATTTTCCTTTTTCTTCTGTGGTTTTGCAGTGAAGAGGTAGGAGCCCCCCTCCCAATTGAGTTTGGGAAAAGCTGTTTTATAAATGCAGACGTGAACTGGAATGGCACCATTGACTTCAGTTGAACTACACTGAGTCACACGAGCTGAGTATTTAAATACAACTTTATTTTTTCATAGTATTTATCATACACGTAATATCCCCAAATGCTTAACATCATTAAAAATAATGGCAGAGGTGCAAAGAAAAAGTGAAGCACTCACAAGTATGAAAGCATGTTTTCTTAGAGGACATTTTAAGAGAACATTGCATGATATAGTGCCTTTCATTCAACATCCCAAGACTCTTTAATACATTAATTAACAGTCCACAACCTGTGCTGTGTTAGATAAGTATTACTGTCTCCATTTTACAGATGAGTATATAGAGGCACAGAGTGATTAAGGAGTTTTCCCCAGTTTTGCTTGATATAGGTCTCTGGCAGAGGAGGGGATGAAGCAAGATATACTGCATTTCTGCCCTGTGGCTTAACCACAAGGAAATCCTTTCTCCTGATGGATGGAGATTCAGTGAACTGGAATGAGAAGCAAGGCTATGTCAGATGACAGTGGAGAAGGATTTCATTCCAACAGTGTTAATCGAAGGGACAAAGAAAACCAGTGATAAAATAGAGCTGGGCGTGGTCTGTGATGTGGGTAGGAGCTCACTGTGGATGGTGGTAAAGAGGAGGTTTGGAAAGTTTCTTTATAAAATTAGAGCGTTACTTTTAATATTCATGTGATTTTTAAAGCCAGTTTCCAGTTGCAAAGAATGCAAAGCAATATGTGGACCAGTGTCTTTGTTTTATTTTTACCTTTTCATGCATCTGATTTTCTTTGCTACAGTGTCAGGGCTTTTCAGAATAACACTTTTATTTTATTCCATTTTGAGTTTCTTTGAACAACTTTTAACAGTAATTACTGTCTAATTTTCAATATTTGTAATCTTTCAATAGCTGTCAGTCATTCTTACCTCAAATTGATTGTCCTGTTTCAATAGCCTCGTACATTCATGCTTAAGAGCAAAGAATTATACACATCTTTGATTGTTCCTTTTATTATTAACTCGATTTTCTTTTCCCATCACTAAGATGTACTGTTAAAGTTTGGCATATTATGTTAGGTGACAAAATACATTCTATTATTTGAGTCTTCACCTTGGAACATGTTATCTGTGGGGACAAAGTTAGAACATGGCCTAAAACCATAATTAATTTAATTAATTTAAAAAAATTAAAACTTGTCTTTCGAAAATATTTTCAGGTATAGTTTAAGGTCTTTCTGAAAGAGCTCACTCACATACCTAATTGGGGTTTGTCTAGTAAGTTTTGACAGCTGTAAGTGGAAGTTTATAAAGCTCTAGAGTACACTGATGGAGAAGATGGGTTATTAGACTCTCAGCTCTCTGTGTACACAGATCTCTAATAGCTATCAATTCCATGACAGGAACTAGCAAATAATATTTGAAGGGTAAATGGATTTCTTACTTAAATGTTAAGTTTCCATTACCTGCTCTGGCAATTTCATCTTTAAAAGGAGTATGATGTGAATGCTAATGATCATGAATATGCTATAAAACTAATCTGAGCTGTCATAGCATGTGGACTTCCACATAATGGGTCTGGAAGTGTCCCACATTCTGGGTGATGAGAAAAAGAATCTTTTGTCTAAATTTTACCCTACGATAAATGGGCACATAATCCATTGACTTCAGTGAGGACTGCTCTTGCTTAAAAATGTTGAATTTGATTAACCTGGGGGTGCCCCTTTCTTTTGTCTGCTATAGGAGGAATAAGGTATGGAGATTGAGGTTGGATAGTAGGAAAATCAGTGTAACTGTAAGGGTAGTTAAGTTCTGGAATAAGCTTCTAAGGGAGGTTGTGCAATCCCCATCACTGGAGGTTTTTAAGAACAGGTTGGATAAACACTTGCCAGAGATGGTCTAGGTTCATGTCTCAGTGCAGGGGACTGGACTTGATCATCTCGCAAAACGCTTTCCTGCACTATATTTCTATCGTTTATGATTTGTCCATAATGTGGAGACAGTCATTCAACAAAGGTCATACAACCCTGGTCTTCTCTTTTCGTCATATATTGCACAAACACACTGACTTGTTGCTGAGGTAGGAGGTTGATTTGTTTTGATTTGCTGCATTTAGTTTTTTGTAATCTTCTCTTCCAGCAACGAAGATGAACCCAGTGCTAAAAAAGCAAGAGAGGAAAATGAAGAAGGTGGCTTTAGCATCGCAAACCTTGCTGAAGGCAATGTCACCAGTGTAAGCACATCTCTACAGAGCCTCTCTTTCACGGGTACAAGTAGTTCTAGACCTTTCCTTGGGGGACTTTTTCTATATCTTACCTGAAATACATGAATGGAGGGGCATCTCAAATCTGAAGTACATTTGATTGAGAATGTAAAATGAACTGACTAGCCCTGTTCTTGTGTATGCGTGAATGTAGCAGCCAGCTAGCTCTGACTGCTTTTAAGGCAACATTCTTCCTTTCCAACATGCATATATAATACTGACAGGTGGAACCAAACCTGGGACCTCTGGAGCTTAGTGCATGAGTGTCTACCACATAAGCTAAAAGCCAGCAGGCTCTCAGCAAAGGCTGTAGAGCACACTCATTCTTTCTCTTTGTAAGTGCTCTGAGTGCCACTTCATGGGACAGTGAACCGCACCCAGTAGGTGTTTGGGTTACACATAGAATGCCCAAGAGCAATTCTATAGGTCAGTGTTTCTCAAAATGGTCCATGAAACCACTCTGAGAAACCAGCTAACTGGCCGCTCCAGTGTGTTTATTTACCTGCTCTGCAGCCATGGAGCCTCATGGCTCCCATTGGCTCTGGTTCGCTGTTTGCAGCCCAGGGGAGCCACGGAAAGTGGTGTGGGCTAGGGAGCCACGAGGCTCCATGGCCAGAGAGCCAGTAAATAAACACACCGGAGCGGCCTGTTAGCAGGTTTCTCAGAGTAGTTTTACAGACCACTTTGAGAAACACTGCTATAGGTGTAAGTAGAATTTCAGAATCAAGATTCACTGTTAGATCCAAGAGCAGAATTTTTGCTCTTAATTTTCTCTTGTATCTGCTGCTTTCAAAAACAAAATAAAAACCTTCATATTCCATTTTTTTCCAAATGTTGCCATGATTTCAGATCCTATTGTCTATTGCTTGGGGATACAAATCATAACATTGGTTTAATCTGCCATCAGAATAAACAGTTAAATAAGCTTCCTATCTGTTAGATTTCATTGGCATGCAAAAAACCAACACATGGTCTGGTAGCACTGTATAGACTAACAAAACACGTAGATGGGATCATGAGCTTTCATGGGCACAGCCCACTTCTTCAGATGACCGGAGTTTTGAGTTTAGGATGTGCAGACCCAAAATAAATAGGAGAGAAGGAAGTTGGGGGGCGGGGGGGAGACAGGGAGCAGAGGGTATAGAAAATCAGGAAGGTGGAGGGAATCAGTAAATATCTGAAGATTGGGTAGTAAAAATGAAGCACATAAGAATCAAAGTCAATTTTTACTACCCAATCTTCAGATACTTACTGATTCCCTCCACCTTTCTGATTTTCTGTACCCTCTGCTCCTTGTCTTCCACCCCCTTCTTTTTTTTCCTTCACCTCTCCCCCTTCTCTCCTATTTATTTTGGGTCTGCACATCCTAAACTCAAAACTCCGTTCATTTGAAGAAGTGGGCTGTGCCCACAAAAGTTCATGATACCATCTACATGTTTTGTTAGTCTATACAGTGCTACCAGACCATTTGTTGGTTTTTTCTGTACAGACTAACTCGGCTACACCATTGGCATGCAAGTATGTGGTGGAGCTATGCATCTTCCTTTGCGTGCCTAATTTTGGTGTCAGAGAAAAACAGTTATTTCATATACATTAAGATGAAAATATCTCAGGTCTCTTCAACACTTGATATGTATGAGGTGATTAAAAAAGAAAGAAAGCTGTGCTCATTTCACACCCAACATAAAAATCTGATTTTTCTAATGGCATAATATAGTTTTGAAAAATAAAATTAAAAAAACCCCAACCCACTAGCAGATGGGCTTTTAAAGAAGCAGTTTATTAGAAGATCTGCATGAGAAACGTTTGCTTGTAAAGCATTAAAATGTAAAATAAATTTAGAAGAATTTTGACTCACTGTTTAGGGAACAGAGTTCAAACACACCTTTTCCCTGAAGCCAGTAGAGGTTGGTGATACATGGGGAGTGTTCATAGAGAATGTAGTCAGAAAACACCCAGAAGCGAAGTATTACAGGATGCAAACAGCAAATGGATGGGCTACATAGCCTCTTTTCGTTCCCAAACATTTCCTGTGAAAGTTTCTTGCAACCTAAAACATTTTGCACCTTTTTCTTGCTTTCTTTTCAGTTCGCTATTAGAATACATGTTAGAATACTAGGGGCCAAGTACTTCCCTCCAATCCACTAGCCGGTATGTAAACTGAAGGCAGAATTTGGCCTTAAGGAAGGATACAATGTTGTGGGTTAGATTTATCAAGTAGGGACCAAAGCTAAGAGCATTTCTCTATCTTCAGAACAGTGGAGGCTTTCTAAGAGACGAGGAGTGACCTTATATTTTGTTGTGACTCATAGTTAATGTGATACACTGGAAAAACAATGCTAAGCAGTGTATTTCTGCAGCTCTTCTGCCCATTTGTGCAGTGAATATTTCTTTATGCCTGACCTGCTTTTAGTTCCCTTAGTTTGTGTGAGGTCTCTGCACTTACATGCTTTCTTAAAGCTTCGGTTCTGAAATGTCAGACTGGACCAGAAAGGGCAGCAGCTAACTGAATTGGGTATTAGCTTTTCAGTTCCGGTATCTTATTGGAGGGCCACACAAACTGCTATGTACCTATGTGGCTAAGAATTCTCTCTTCGATTTAAGCACATGTTAGGAGGAATAAGCAGTCTTTGCTACAAAAGTCTGAAAGTTGAACTAGCCAGTAGCCTGAATTACTGTATTTTGGACCTCAAATGCCTAGAGAATGTGATCAGTTCACTGGAAGGAAGTATAGTACGAGTAAAAAGCAAAAAACAACAACAAAAACAAACAAACAAAACAACCATAGCTTCACCATCCATGTTAAAACTGAATTGTAAATTTTGTGCTGATATATAGGCAGGAAGGGGATCTGTGAGTTGGCATGTATTATAATCATCTCTCCGTCTTTATAGGTTGGAAGTATTAACCCAGCAGAAAACTTCTGTGTTCTAGTGAGGCAGAAGAATGCGAACTTTAAGGAAGGTAAATTGCTTTTATCTGCCTTAACTCTAACAACATCTTCAGTGTTCAAATGTCCATAAGAGAAAATTCATCCCAACAGTTGGCACTAATTGGTCCTCTTGTTGTCAGCTTCAGCTGAGGGCAGGGATTGTGCGAACTTTATAAATGGCACATTCTGGTCATATATGGAGAAGTGTTTTATCTGGATCAGGATTGAAGCATGTTGGCAGGCTGGCATGTCATGTCCTGCTACTGCTGATTTGTCCTGTTCGTGAAGAAATAAAAATGTGATCTCTAACAATCTGCATAAATAAATAGGTGTCCTCTGTTACTCTAGTGAGTGAATGAATGAGGGTATGTGGATATAGGCAGAAGTGGGGGTGAGAGTCTGAATAAAGGCAGCACTTTTATGTATTAAATGTGCACCCAGTCAGCCTGTCACTCAGCACACAGAAAAGAAAAGGAGGACGATGTAGAATCAGTGACCAATCTATTGGCTGTGATATTTGCTTGTTCTAATCTTGAAAATCCAAGTAAAACTTCCTCTGTGTTTATACCATTTTCCTCCCCTCACCCTCTGGGGTTGGCCATCATTTTAGCATAATCCCTATGAATCCTGAAAATACCCATGGAGCACAGCTACAGGGGAATGAGTAAAAGACTCAGAGCTGTAAACTCTGGTGTACAGTGAGAAGAGTGATCCTGTACCAAGCCATAGACAGGTGCAGTGGTTTCAGATGATGCCTCCCAGAAGATGTTAAAGCAGTGTTTCTTAAACTGTGTTCGGTGTGCCGTGAGGCAGTTGGAGGTGTGCTGCGGAGACCACAGAATTCAGAATGGCCAAATGGCCACCCTTAAAGGGGCAGGCGACCTTTTTGGTTTTTGGTGGGGATTTTTTGCTCAATAACTTTCCTCCACCACTTTTTTTCCCCCCAATAGCTTTCCCCCCGACTTTTTTTTTTCTCAACAAAAAATCCTTGGTGTTCCTCATAAAAAAAAATTGTTTGGTTTTCCTCGATCTTAAAAAGTTTAATAAACACTGTGTTAAAGGAACCCTGTGTCTCTGAAAACCTTGGCTTTCAGGAGTGGGCAGAATGTGTTCAGAATTAGTTTTCTCTTTTTGGTGTTTGGGAACCTACTCGTTTGCATCCAGCCTCCCCTTCTCACGACCGATAGTGATTGCATGCTAGGAACAGTGTGAGAGAGAAACTGATTTGAAATGCTGGTAAATGAGAAAATGTATTATTTTAGAGGGAGGGGATTGGGGAAAGAGTTTCACGTATCTTGGATCCTGAATTTCTTCTGTCACAACTTGCTTTCCCTTTCCCCCCATTACCTGTTTGTTGGAACTAGATGTGTTTTTCTCCTGCCTTGGGAAACAGGCTTCTGCCTTGGTTGCTGCCCTAGTGGCCTCTAGAACTGGCCGTGGTCAAAGTGCAGCCCATATAGTTCTGCAAGGACGCTCATGGTTGCCACCTTTTGTATGGATGTTTGGCTGCTGGAAACTACATTCTTAGTTGTTCCATCTTGATCCAAGCAGTCAGGTTTCTTTTCTGAATGGCCACTCTCTTACAGCCACACCTCCCTATTAAGGAGAGCAATTTCAAGCTACTCTTTTTTTTGCAAAATAAATGAAGCACTCAAGATTAGCAGTGTAAAAGCAGAATAGCTACCAAAATGTATAGAAAGTGACAGCTGATCTACTGATATAATTGCTATAAAAGCATATGAGGTCGCTGTTAAGATTTTGCATTAAAGTGCAAGTTGGATGAAGTTGGCAATGTATTGCTACCAGAAGGAGATAGAAGTGAAAGCTTTATGGGGGGAGGGTATTAACAATGGTGTTGCAGGCAGAATGAAAGTGGAAAGGGTTGCACAAGTCTGTCTGTCTGTATTATTTTCATTCTTTTAAGGTTTTGAGGTTTTCTTGTAAGGTTTTGGTTTCATCACCAAGTAAAGGAAGGAGTGAAAGGTAAAAAGGCATTGTTTAAGAAGTGGAAGTTAAATCCTAGTGAGGAAAATAGAAAAGAGCATAAACTCTGTCAAATTACGTTTAAAAATATAATAAGGAAAGCCAAAAAGGAATTTGAAGAACAGCTAGCCAAAAATTGAAAAAGTAATAGCAAAGTTTTTTTTTGTTAAGTACATCAGAAGCAGGAAGCTTGCTAAACAACCAGTGGGGCTACTGGAGGATCGAAATACTAAAGGAGCACTCAAAGACGATGTCATTGTAGAGAAACTAAATGAGTTCTGTGCATTGGTCGTCATGGATGAGGATGTTTGGGAGATTCCCAAACCTGAGCCAGCCTTTTAGGTGTCCAGGTTGAGGAATTATCCCAGACTGAGGTGTCATTAGGGGAGGTTTTAGAACAAATTGATAAACTAAACAGTGACAAGTCACCAGGACCAGATGGCATTCACCCAAGAGTTCTGGAAGAACTCAGATGTGAAATTGCAGAACTACTTATTGTGGTTTAAAATGTATCCTCTAGTCATTTGGTACAGAAACTGATTTAGAGGATAGCTAATGTGACACCAATTTTCACAAAGGGCTCCAAAGGTGATCCCGGCAATTACAGACCAGTAAGTCTAATTTCAGTACCTGGCAAATTGGTTGAAACTATTGTAAAGAACAGAATTGTCAGACACATCGATTAACATAATTTGTTGGGGGAAGAGTCAACATGGTTTCTGTAAAGAGAAATCATGACTCACTAATCTACTTGAATTCTTTGAGAGGGTCAACAAGCATGTGGATAAGGGTTATAGTGTACATAGATTTCCAGAAGGCCTTTGACAAGGTTGCTCACCAAGGGCTCTTAAGCAATCTAAGCTGTCGTGGGGTAAGAGGTAAGGTTCTCTCTTGGATTGATAACTGGTTAAAACATATGAAATAAAGGGTAGGAATAAATGGTATTTTTTTCAGAATGGAGAAAGGTAACTGCTCAAGATAGTTAAGTTCAAAGCAGACTGAAGAGCTTCAAAAGGATCTCTCACAAAACTGGGTGATTGGGCAACAAAATGGCAGATGAATTTTATTGTTGATAAATGCAAAGTAATGCTTATTGGAAAACTTAATCCCAACTAGGGATGTAAAATCCTGGTAATCAGTTAACTGGTTAAACCTTAGGTTGTTACTGTTTGCTTCCCCAGTGAGGGGACTGGCAGCAGGAATTGGCAGCCCAGTGCGTGGGGGTGACCAGCTCCGGCTCCTTTCCTCCTTCTCCTCCCCTCTCCCCCCCCGAGTGTGGGTGGCCAGCTCCTACTCCTGCCCTTCTTTCCCCCATGTGGGGCGGCCAGCTTTTACTCCCAGCCCACTGCACGCGTGGGGGGGAAGGGGAGGAGGGTGGTGGCTGGCTCCCGACCCTCACTGACTCCTAACTGGTACACAGGAAGCATCACCGGTAAGATGATGCTTACTGGGTAACTGTTTACGCGTTCTCATCCCTAATCCCAACTATATGTGTAAAATGATGGGGGCTAACATAACTGTTACCACTAGAGAGCGAGATCTTGGAGTCATTGTGGATAGTTCCCTGAAAACATCCATTCAATGTGCAGCAGCAGTTTAAAAAAAAAAAAAAGCAAACAATCTCAGAAATAATTTAAAAAGGAATAGAGAATAAGACTGAAAATATCTTATTGCCTCTATATAAATCCATGCAGATGTGGTCGCCTCATCTCAAAAAAGATATCTTGGCATTGGAAAAAGTTTAGGGGTTTGGAATGGCTGTCATATGAGGAGGGATTAATAACACTGGAACTTTTCAGCTTAGAAGAGAGGAGACTAAAGGGGGATATGATAGAGGTCTCTATGTAGTCATGACCAGTATGGAGAAAGTATATATGGAAAAGTTATTTACTAGCTTCCATAACACAAGTAGGGAGGGTCACCAAATGAAATTAATAGGTAGCAGGTTTAAAACAAACAAAAGGAAGTTTTTCTTCACACAACACACAGTCAGCCTGTGGAACTCCTTGCCAGAGGATTTTGTGAACACCAGGGCTTTAACAGGGTTCAAAAAAGAACTAGATGAATTCATAGAGGCTAGGTCCATCAATAGCTATTACCTAGGATGGGTAGAAATGGTGTCCTTAGCCTCTGTTCATCAGAGGCTGGAAATGGATGACAGGAGAGGGATCACTTTTTGATTACCTTATGTCCTTATGTAAATCACAGTTGATTGCTCAGAATTTTGATAGTCAAAATTCACTTAAATTATAAATGAATGACCTGTTTTTAGAATGTTTTTAATTAAAGCAAACAGCAGAAATCCCTTCATTCAGAAACTATTTGAGATTGTATTTCCAAATCTCAGCTGCATCAAAATTCAGTGGAGTATACGATAGGCTAAAGTGGAATCCAGATGCCCCAAATAAAAGCGATTCGTAAAATACTCTTTAGCAGCAATTAATTAAATCATGAAGGAATGTTATTTAACCCACAAATACTAAAATCTGCATAATGGACATATTGGAAACTATTTAAGGTATATTTAAAGTTGCCTGTTCTTCAGTATCTGTCCCTGAAATGGTTGCCATCTGTGTTTGGATGGCTTTTGTCACTTCCAGCAATCTGCCTTTATTCTGTGTTTGATATGGGCTATAATTACAGGATATAGTTATATGGAATGTAGTCCAGATACCCATTAAGGAGGAGAGATGGGAGACACTGTATAAATAAAAACATTTTCAGCACATTCATTTTTCTTCTTTAAAGCTTTAATAGTAGCTTGATATCTACAAAATTATAGACATACTTTTTAATGGCTTGACATATTGCTTTCTTGTGGTGTATAATAGTGAACCTTGCCTTAAAACTGCTGAATGATTTTGGATTTTTATGCTTTTTATGTCATACTTAAGGAGAGAAATCTTTTTTTTTCTGGCAGAAAATGTGAAATGTAAAGCCCCTAAGTAGAAAAAGGTGCATCATCTCGCATTCAAATAGTTTATTGAAAAAAAAAAAAAAAGCAACCAGATACCAACCTGCATTCTGTTATTTTAAAAGTTGACATACAAGTGAGAGAAAAAGAGTTTGTGCCTCATTTTGCTGCTTTATGAGGTAGAAAGAATGCTGGAGAATCTTCCATGCTAGGGAGAATCTCAGTTTCTAATTAAAAAAAAAAAAAAAGAGGAATAAAAAAACGCTGTGATGTCTGAAGACCTAGTCAAATGATGACTTTGCAAAAGCCAGGAGAGTAAAAGTTGAGTTACTAAGAGTAGAAAGAACTTTTCATCAGACTAATTAATATTTTGGAGAAGTGTTTTTTAGACATTGAAGTTATATAGGTGTTAAGGAAGAATTATTTTAAAGATCAGCCACACTACTACCTCCTTTCTGTATTATTACTATGAGGATGCTAATGCTACATATTTTATACCATCCCCGACAAGTTCTCCAGTAAAACCATTATATCTGGACCTGGTGTTTTGATATTTCCCAAGTTCAACAACAACAACAAAAACTCCACAACTGAAAAAAAACCCTTTAGAAAGGCTTGACGGGTTTATTTTTTTTGTTTTAAAGAGGCAAAAAAGGTCTTGTGCATTGACTTTACTAGCATTTTGAAGCTCTGCAGCTTGCAATGGGCTCCAGCTTTATGGCGTTCATGGAAGAAAGCAGTATGCGTGCTAAGTAAACTGTGTCATAGAGCCATGTGCTGAGTTTCACAGTATGTATACACAATGTGTAAGCCCCTTAGCTAGCGGAAGCCAGGTCATTGAATGTATATGTATCTGTTGGGTTTATTAGAGACTGCCCTTTTTTCAGTCAGGCAGAAGGATTATCTTGATTTCAGATAGGCAGGGGCAGATGTGCTTTCTGAGACCAGCACTCCAATTTGTTGTCAAACCATAATCATCTTCACTTTGTAACTGAAGCATGTGTAGTTTGTCACTTTAGAGTCCCTCTTGTGTGTGTTTGAGGAGGCCTGGCTACAGCTGTGATCGTTATTGCAAATGATGCTGGCACTTTCAAAGTCTCCGTGTTTCTTTTTTCAAATAGCTTCACTCTGTTGTTTACTGTTCATAGCCACAAAGGTGTTATTTTATGCAGGTCTTGCTCAGACGAGGTTACACACGCTCAGTCATCCACGAAGAGCAGTTGCTCTAATAAGAGCCGCTGACACCTCTGTCAATGCATGCAAATAAAATAGATTAGTTTATTTGAGTGAAACCTACTCTTTACTTCAGAGGGAGATCACGAGTTGCTTCATCTACCGTGGCTGCAAAGAAAAGTCTAAAACACAGTGTGCCTATATTTTATGCACTTTGCTTGCCGTCATTATAGTGCCAAAAGAGTTGAATGTTATTTTGCCTAGATAGACTTTTACAATTATGCTGTCTACTCTCAAATTGTTGGCTAAGAGCGGACATCTTATCCTGGCAGCCATATTTTCTTACGAGCCCCCAGAGATTAGGGTTGCTGACAGAATTAAGTTAGACTGATAAAAGAATATGTAAAGGTCTTTGTTTTGTTCTGTGAATTTTCCTTACAGTTGTTTAGCAGCAAAAATCGTATCAGACAGCCTGCATTGAAGCCAAAAACCATACTGACACTATGTAGTGTCTGATATCGAGCAATCAATTTAGAAGGACTCTTAGTATTCTCCTAATAAAGAGATGTTGCTGCAGTTACAGCTTCGGAGTTTATGAAGAGCACTATAGAAATGCCTAGAATAAATTAGCAATACCACTATCATTCTTTTCGTGTTTGTGCTTGCAATTTTGTCAATTTTTCCTACTCTCAGACATTACAAAGAAATGACATTAGAGAGTCAATCGGTGCATCTCTTCCATCTATATAGATCTCAGCAAGTCTTCTATCAGGCCTAGGAGAGTCATAGTGTTTCCATAGCTTTGCAAATTTCCTCCTAAGTAGAAATTACTTCCAGGTTGTTTTACCTCATATTGTTTCATGTGGGTAAGTGAATTGTGCGATGATAGATTTGCTTTGGAAATTTAGCAAATGTTCGCACCAAGGGTGGTACTGTCTTGTTAAGCTTTTCGGTATAAAGAAGTGCAGCAAAGATTATTAATGTCTATTATAAGACACTTGTATTTCTTGTTGGTACGTGTTTGATTTTAGTTCACCTGCTGGTTTAGTGCCCCCAGGTATCCTTCACATATCAGAGATAGCTGCCAGATACACCAAAATCCATGATTGATTTGATAAAAATAGTTTAGCCGCTAGGAGATTTATGTATTAAATTGCTTGGAAGTTCTCTGTAAATTTGCCTATCAACTTCAGATTATTGGTCATCCAGAGGAGTCTCTCAGCTTCTACTAGTTGTATCTGTCATTGTATATAGTCCATTTTTCCTCAATATATTGAGGAAAAACATTGTCTGATGTATTGAGTTTTTTGCCCAAACACAATACCAGATTATATTTCAGTGTTCATTCACTGGGTCTTTAAAGTAGTGAAGTTCTTACTTCACAACTGCAGTTAGTCAGGATTTACTGCTGAGGTGTCGTCACAGGTCTCTGGCTCCGTCGACGATGAAAACCGGAAGGCTGCTTGTGAGTGTGCTCGGTGGCATGTGCCGTGTCGACTTGTGCACTCAGTCTCCGCAGCAGACCACAAGAGAGCCCCCAAAGACCACAAATCAGATAAGGATAGAAGGTGCCCGGCCAGGTGTATTGTTAAGCGAAGTACAGTCATAGCTGTCAATAGACTCCACTGAACCACTACGCATATGTACCCCATAACAATGGATTGACTGAATCAATGGGAAATTTCCATTCCCCCAGGTCATCCAAAGGCTGTGTCTTCTCCCCCTTCCCCCCTGACACCACTTTTATACAGGTACTAACAAATTACAAGTCATTGCTGACATGTCAGGTAGTCACTCTCTGATGCTTCTTAGGTTCCACCCATCGCCCTGTACCTCGTGGTTTGATTAGATCATCTCTATCCATCATGCTGTCATTTTAGACCCTTTCCTGATCCTGGGTCTGTATCTGTGGGGAGTGTATACCAAGGTCTTTTTTAATGAGCTGCTGGTACCATGTGTTTTCAACTTATGATCAGTACCAATTACTGTTCTACACCTGGGCCTATTCCCAATTAGTGTTTTGCACTCTCAGCCCTGTTCATGCCAAGTTCTGTGAGCTGGGGCCTGCCTCTTGCTCACAGCTTAGCTTTGCTCTATGTTAGCTAGGACTCAGGCCTCTAACCAGGCCTGTGCTACATGGACTCATGTTTTAGGCCCTCATCTTACTACAATGACTACTTAGCTTGAGAACTTTAGAAGATGAACTTGCATGTATGTTTACTGTCATAGAACAAAGTAGCTACTGTTTGATTGATTTTGCCTGCTAAGGTGATGCTTTATTGGGGTATTGTTAGTTTTCTTGTGTAAGAAAATACTTGGAGAGCCACAAACAGGAATTGAAAATTCCTTGAAGGACAAGTGTGTGGAACCATTCCTAAACTAAATGCTGCTACTTAGGACTTGTCTCCACTCCATGATGGATCGATGCTGCAGCGATTGATCCACCAGCAGGTGATTTATCATGTCTGCTTAGACATGATATATCAATCTCCCAAGTGCTTTCCTATCAGCTCTGGTACTCCACCAGGATGAGAAGAGTAGTTGTAGTCAATGGGAGAGCAGCCCCTGCCAACCTTACCACAAGGAAGACACTACGGTCAGTATGTCAACGTCAGCTACCTTAGATGAAGTTGTGTAGGGTAGATCAACAGGGTGGGAGGCAGAGGGTTAGAATAGACAAGGTCTTACAGCTAATAGTATTAGAGGAAAAAACTCCAGACACTCTCATATAGTTATCATATAACAAGTATCCACTTATATAAAGAGATTTAAGTGGGTAAAGATTTGACCTTAAGATGATGGAAGTCTCTGAAATGCAGAACAGTTTTCTAATTACAATTTAATTCTTCACATGCTTGAGTTACAAATTGATGATCATCCTGGTGTAACCGTTCAGTATTTGTTACTAGTCTCTGTAACTGATGAGTCAGTGGCTCTCACTCTGAGCACTGTCGTTTCTTACAAATCATTATGATGGGAGCACTGAATGATTCAGGAAATTGGTAATAGGGAAGGGAGCCTTTCATCTGTGGATTAACTAGCTGTAGTGGATAGTGCCTGATACGTTTCATCATCTGATGGTGATTACTTTGATATGGAACCTTATCCACTGAAAATTGGGTTAGGACCACAATACACGGTCTCAGTTGATGCCAGTCAGTACCCTTGTTGGCAGTGTAATCAAGGAGGACCAGGGCTGAACAGAATAAATGTTTAGAAATTGACCTGTGCTTTTAGTGCTGGGGTACCATCTCAATCAGGATTGAGGCATGTCAGGGCAGTGGAGCAAGCTTGTGCTGCTGCAGTCCATGCTGCATCTATGCAGTGGATTAAAAAAAGGGCAATAGTGTTCAGTGGAGTACTCTGGCATATTTCACCAAAGATAGAAACACTAGTAAATGTGTCTTACAACACAGAATGTCTCTTGCATTGATAGAGAGATGAATTAATTGCTGTCTTCTCTAATACGTTTGGCCATCCTATGAACATGTAATTCATTATGTAGCCCAATCAGCTATACCATGGGAACACAAGTAGGAAAGATCAAAACTTCCAGGCAGCGAGAGGGAAAATGTTAACAAGTGGGACTGCAGGTCAGGGTAACACAGGAATTCTAGCTCCTGCAAAATCCAGGATAGAAACCTTGCAAAAGAATGTATCTCACCAATGGTCTGAACTCAGTGAAGGCTCTCGGTAAGGCCCTCAGTGTTTGGGACCCATATATGATACTAGGGATGTTAAATATCGATTAACTGAATAGTCGAGTAATCTCATGAATTCTTATTGGTTACTCTACTATTCTATAGTCCCTGTGAACTGGCTGCCTGTCGCCTGTGCTGCTGCCTATAATACAGGGGTGGCAGCAGCCCCTTTTGCAGGTGGGGGAAGGGGCGGTCTGAGCTCCTGGACCCGGCATGAGCCAGAACTGAGCCAGGCTGCCTGCCCGCCTACCTCCTAATACAGGCCGTCCTTGCTATAAGTCCAAGATACATTCCAAAAAACTCAGACTTATAGTGAAACAAATTAAAGCGGGGAATTTTTTCCCCATGGCTGACTTCCATTTGCGCAAATTGGGTTTTTTTTTTGCACAACTTAAGAGCAGGGAATGGGAGGACTTACAAAGCATCTGTTCCTACAAGCGTCAAAGGCTTTAGTGTGGAACGGATGTATACTGGGGCGACTTATAGCAGGGATGCCCTGTAACACTTTAAATGCAGAGCCACAGCGAGGATGGAGACAGGCTGCTGGCTAGCCTTCTAAAAAATTTATTGGCGGGAGGTGAGGAGGGATACGTGTAGTCTGTAGCATTAACCTATATGCTTTTGCTTATCGGTTAATCAGTTAATCGACTACACTATTACATCCCTATATGATACATCAGAGATCTACTCTCCAATTAAAAGTCAACAAAGACAGCTGTGCTTCTCTGAGAGAGTTCAACTAATTGTGCCTAGGATGAAGTTTGGGAGACCAGATAAGAATACCTTCTTAACCAAGAGGCCCTATCCAGGGAATGAGTACAGCAAGAGATAAGACTGAAAGGACAACTGACTCCTATCAAAGCATGTTGCAAAACTCACCGGAAAAGCACAAAAGCCTTCTCTCTACAAACAAAACCAAGGAATCACAGAGAAAGAGAGAGAGAGATGGCTGGTGGGGAGGAGAAGGAAAAAGGGGGAAAAGAATAAACTAAATTGTTAAATCTAGGCGAGTCAAAGAGCAGAATCTACTGTGGACAACTTTGTGCTATGCTCAGTTACTGTATTCAGCTCTACCTATCTAATGGCAGCCTAAAATCAGTCATTAGATGGACTAGCCAGAGCAGGGATTGTGGGACACTTGTGTCCTTGAATGTAACATTGATCTATCTGAGGACAGACTTGTTTTTGACCAGGCTGTCCCATGTTGTTAAATGAATCTCACATTAAATTGTGAGGCATCCCCTTCCTCATATTACAAAGTTGCATTATGACACAGTTTGAGTTTTTTTAAGTCCCCTAGAACAGATCTCAAGAAGTCCAAGGTTTCTAGCATGTAAAACTCAATGTTCTGATGCCTGCCAGTGCTACAGACATTTTTTTAAAAATGTGAAAGAATAAATGAAGTGTCTGATATTTCGTAGCAGTATGCAGGAATCATTCTGACAATAAAGACTCATATTATACTCTCTTAGTGCCTGGGGTTTTAATTTAACACATCAATGAAAAGGCAGCATTTAAAAGTAGGAAAAAACCCCAGCAGGACTTGCTTTTATTAGTGCAATTTGTAAGAAATTAGAACATTTAATGAGAAAATCGTTAAGCATGAAAAAATGGACTGACTTAACTTGTGGAGTTTAAATAGTGAGGTTTCATTTTAGTTAGTTATTGGTAAAATAAATAAATAAAAATCCTGTGAGCATACTATGGAGAAGAGGAGTGAGCTTTTTATGTATTTGAATTCAATGTGTTGTGCATCCATCAAGCACTGTATAGAACCACCATACATATCCTCCTCTATAGATAGACATAATCGATTCAACAGCTATCAGGAAGAGGGTGAGGTGCCTTTTGGTTTACAACTGTTGTTGTTACTGCAGTTGTCATTTAAACTAAGTTCAGGTGATTGTTTCGCAGATCATGAAACCAGTGGCTAGTTGCAGTCATGTTTTAAAGTCAGAATAAGAGTGGTAGAGCAGGAGACTACAGATTCAGTAATTCTGGAATCTTCTGTATTTCTTTGACCCAAACTTACCAGTATGTCTACCAATCCTACCCTTCTTGACTTTTCCCACAGTGCTCTAGCTCAGTGGCTCTTACCCAGAGGTCTCGGGTCAATGAACAGGTTTCAGGGGGTCCTCCAAAATTTCCCAGTAAGAAGGGCCAGCATTAGACTCACTGGGGCCCATGACAGAAAAACTAAGCCCAAGTTATGCCGCTTAGGGCTGAAGCCAGAGCCTGCGCCCCGTCACTCAGGGTTGAAGCCAATGCATGAGTAATTTAGGCCAGGTCTGTACTGGACCCAGAAGGTTGGCTTAAGGTATGCAACTCCAGCTACATAAATTAGGTAGCTGAAGTCAACTGTAAGCCAGGGCTACTCAACACGTGGCCCGTTTGTTTGCGGCCTGTGGTGCGGTTTGGGTTTACACGGGGCTCAACATGTGGCCTGCAGGTGGGATCCTTTGAACATGGCCTCCACTGGGAACACACTCCACAACGGTGAATCAATATAATGGTCTTCTGTTGATATGCATTTTAGTAGTTAAATTCCTGGATTATCATTTCTCATTAAAAGTGCTGTCACATGGGTGGAAATCTGGTCAGCATTGCATTTTATTAATATCAGCAGAACTGACTTAAATGGGGCCTGTGTGTTGTGTAGTCTTGCCTTAATCTTTGAATTCATGCCCGTCAGTGTGAAAGAAGCTTTTGCATATATATTTACATTTAAGTTGCGGCCCTCGGCATGTGCTATGAGTATCATTGTGGCCCCCGGGGCTTCTAAAGTTGAGTAGCCCTGCCTTAAGCTGAGCTTGGCGTGATCTCCACAGCGGGAGGTCGATGGGAGCAAAAGCTCCCGTCAACTTCCCTTACTCCTTGTGAATCGAGGCGTACCAGTGCCAACCAGGGATATCCTCAGTGTTTGATTTAGCAGGTCCTTACTAGACCTGCTAAGTCGAATGCTAGAAGATTGATCTCCAGCGCGGTAATTATAAATGTGGCCTTAGCTTCATGGTTCACTTCTGGCATTGAGCTGCTTGCTGCCCCCTAGTGCTAGCCCTCGCTTTTAGTCTACTGAATATGCAGAAAAAACTGTTTGTATAGCATGCTGGGGGGTGGGCAAGTGATTCCACCAAAAAAAATTGAAAACCCCTGCTCTAGCTGACCTCTGCACACCTTAGGGCTGGTGTTCAGTGCTTTGATGAGCTAATCCAATGATACCATGTGTTGTTACATAACTATCTTATGTCTACTGCATGTAAGAGAGCTAGGGAAAAATCCTGCCTTGCCATTAGAGGGACTGGGGTATGCATCACAATTAAGGAGAGAGAATAATTGATTGGATTATGCCCGGTAGTTCTCATGGTGTGCTGAGTGTTGTCCAAATAAAGAAGTCCTGAAGAGCTCACAATCTAAAGATAGACAAGTAAAGAGCATGGAGGGAGAGGGAGAGGAGAGAAGCAACTAATATATGATTACTAGCTGAAGTTACCCGACGTTGCTCAGTCCTGCTCCCCGCCGGCCGATTCTCTTTCCCCGCCAGCCCTGCTTCCTGCTGGCCAGTTCTCCTCCTCCCGATCTCCCCCCGCCAGCCCTGCTCCCGTCAGCCGGCCCCCACCCCAAGCTCCCCTGACCAGCTCTGCTTCCCGCTGGCTGCCCCCTGCTTCCTGCTGGCCGGTTCTCCTCCTCCCGATCTCCCCCCGCCAGCCCCGCTCCCGTCAGCCGCCCCCCACCCCGAGCTCCCCTGACCAGCTCTGCTTCCTGCTGGCTGCCCCTCCCTCCTCCGATCTCCCCTGGCCAGCCCTGCTGTCCCCAACACCCCGACCAGCTCTGCTTCCCGCCGGCGGCCTCTCCTGATCTCCTTTGGCCAGCCCGCTGCCCCGACCCTCCCCACGCCCAGCTCTGCTTCCCACCGGCCGCCTCCCGATCTCCCTCGGCCAGCCCCGTTGCCCCCGGTTCTCCCCGCCAGCTCTGCTTCCTGCCCCCTTCTTCCTGGCCAGCCCCGCTCTCCTCCTGGCTGGTTCCTCCCCCCGCCCCCGATCAAGTGTGTCCGTGGTGTTTTTTTTGTTTTTTTTTTGTTTTTGTTTTTTGTCTTTTTTTAAAAGACTACCTGGTAACCGTAGCCGCGGTGGGGCAGGGCGGGTGCCCGAGCTGTTGTGCATGTGGGGGTGGGGCAAGTCTTGGACGGCGCTGGGGGACACAGGCAGCGGCCACGTGACCTAGGGTGGGCGGGGCTGCCCCTGCAGCGCGGCTGGTTATTTTTGATTTTTACAGGTTGAGATCAGGCCCTTTTTGGTCCAAAAGTACCTTAAAACCTTCTCCTGGAGGAAAGGTTATCCCATGGAAAGTTTGGTTGCGGTAGGTCTTATAGTGTCCAAGTTATTAGAGCACAAACATACAAACATTCTCCTTTATATATTAGATTCTAACAACAAAAAAAGTAGAAATAGGAGATGGTAGTTACACTTCTTAAATCCATTTCTAATCTAATAGTATGCTTGGACTGTGGTTTCCTGAAAGCACCTGTAAAAATATTTTCTATGTTCTCAATTCTAGTAGACTTTTGGAGTAACTCGTGATGGAGTCTGTATAATAACCACTCCAGTCATGATGGTCTTTATTAGCTAGTAATGGAAATTATGGAAGCATTATTATTTGCTTGAGTTATTACTCCAAGTTGCAATGGATGGGGACTTGCAATGCTTCAGAAGAGTGAACCTCACTTATGATAAACAAGCCTTGAAGTACAATATTACTGAGTAATTCAGTCCACGTAGAATGTGTATGTGACTTGGGCTATTGTATTTGCCTTTTAGTTTCATTGGTGTTGTAGAAGAAATCTGAAATGCTGCAGAATTTGAAAATTGAATAACTTATCCACTTCTGGTAGTTTGTACATCACAGCCCTATGTAATTAACAGTATTATAGTAAAATGCAGAAGTTTGCCAAATGAGCATAAGCTATGAAGAACCAGAAGAGCAAAACTGTACCATGATGTGAGCCTTTTCTAAATGTACCCAAAGGAACATCCTTTGCTGCTTAATTACTAGCGTTGCCGCATAGCTGGCAATGCTATCCTAGGTATGACCTGTTGTCCATGTCTGTAGGGAATGAATAGGCATCCTCACCAGTACCTCTTTGAGGGGGTGTGCGTGTGTGTGTGTGTGTGTGTGTGCGCGCGTGCGCGCAGCAGATGAAGTTGGGCAAATAACCATTAGGCAAGTAAAAGAACAAAATGTGGGAGAATACTCTGGACTTCATTTTTTTGGTCATTTTACTTTTTGCATTTGCGCTTTTTTCAGTGTGTTTTATCACTGCCTTTTGAGTCACTCAACAGTGAGGATACAAGTAGTAATGTCGCCTTCCCTCTCCCTTTCTCTCTTGCACAATTTACGTAAATGTAGATATATAGACATGCATCTTCCTTGCTATTGTTTACGCTACGTCCCACTTGGCAGAATGATTAAGATGACGTACTGAGGCCTAAAATATATTCAGAAGGCCCTGGTAATCAAGTATTAGCATCCACACATGAGGGTCTCACAACCAGAGATTATTCGGTTGCTTCAGCTATGACATTATACCAGTGGTTCCCAACGTGGTGCCCGCGGGGCGCCATGGCGCCCGCCGGGCCATTTATGTGTGCCCGCCGAACAATCTGAGCCGGCCCCGCCCCCGGCGCGTGGCACATGCGCGGTGCCGGCCCCGGGCGTGTGGGGCATGGGCGGCCCTTGCCTCGGGCGCACGGCACAAGTGCGGTGCCGGCCCCTGGTGCATGGGCGGCCCCTGCCCCGGGCGCGCGGCACAAGCGTGGTGCCGGCCCCTGGCGCATGGGCGGCCCCTTCCCCAGGGTCGCGCCACATGCCGGTGCCGGCCCCTGGCGCATGGGCGGCCCCTCCCCTGGGGTCGCGGCACATGCCGGTGCCGACCCCTGGTGCATGGGCGGCCCCTGCCCCGGGGTCGCGGCACATGCGCGCCCCCGGATGTGTGCCCGTGAACGGCCCTGCCCCTGGACACGCGGTGCGTGAGCGGCCCCGCCCCCGGGCGCCTGGCAGCCCCAAAAAGGTTGGGGACCACTGCATTATACCATTTACTGAAAACCAGATGCTCTCATTGAAATGTCTGTCTTTCATAGGTGGCTAGGTGCTCTAAATAATTCTGCTGCCCACCAAACAAGTGGGGTCAGTGCTTGTTTTCCTGATCCCTTATAAATTCTCCTGCCTCAACCATGTTGGGATTTGTTACAGATTTTGTGGACTAAATGATTATTTTCTGTAGCTAGGAGTAGGGGTTCCATTATTGGGTGAGATGAGCATCTTGATGTCACACAGATATGATTGACTAATATACCAATAGATCTGCTTATAATTACAGAACAGGCTGCAGGAGAAACAAGGACAGTACAGCCAGTTAAACAGAAAGATTTTCTTCCTTCTGAAAGCATGCATCCCCTATGTTTGTCTTCCAGTGAGCCGGCAGCTGGCAAACCGCATTGAACAGTTTTTGGAAACTAAAGGTTTACAGTACTACATGAAGAGTATCAACTGCATTAGAGTTTTCAGAGAGGAGGCCATTAAGGTAATGGTAAAATGTGAAAACTCTACTGTATATCAAATGTCAGGGCAAGATGTGCAGATCTACTACGTTAAAAACTTCAGCGATTATGATCTGAGTCAATTATAGCACACTGGAAATTTTAAAAAGATTTTAATGTTGTTTTGGTCCTTTGGGGATGGAGTAAGGACCAGATACTGGTGTGGTTTTGTAATGTGAAAAAACAATACCTGTGACCTAGTTGTTGAAAAGGCGAAATGTGCCATCCTCCAAATATCATCTTAAGCAAAACTAGTCACCAAGGATGTGCGCAGCTTTGTGAAATGCAGTTTCTTTTGTGATGCCCTGCACATTACACATGGGTTCTAGTGGCGCTAGATGAATGTGCAGTGGTTTGAAATGTATTTTTTCCTGTTTCTCATGTTAGATGTCTTTATGATGCATTAAGATTACAGTTCTTTTGGTATTAAGGTCATTTTATTTTTGTGTGTTACTTTTGTTGTTTTTTCAGCTGTCAGAGGTGCAGTGCTTTAATGATTTCTTGCGGGACCTGAAAGAAAAGGTGGAAGATAAAACCTTAGCTGATTTCTGGGAGATTCTGATACAAGGTACGATGAGAATTGACTCTCCCTTCAGACCTTCTGCACAGTTTTTCTTCAAATGGTAAATTGTATGAGAGGGATCTACATGTTAGCAGCTGGACACTGAAAATGCACACAGATCAGCATTTTTAATGTAGATAGTTCTTGCATACCATGTAAAACTCATCTTTTACTACTATATAGCTTCATTTTTCAGTGGTTTCATATAAACACTATTTCAAAATGCTATTCCAAGTTAAAATCAGTTACAATGATAAATTGATAGCACAGCGAGAGAAATTGAACAGTATAAGGCAAGGAAGAGAAGAAAATAAATGGAAAGCTGATGCACTGGAGAGAGCGAGAGGAAGGCTCTCCCATATGATAGAAGCTGCAAAGAAGACTCCCACACAAAGTAATCCATGACATAGTCCAGTGATGTGAGAGTGACCCGGAGGAAGGGAACCCGTAGTAACATGACATACTGATGATTAAACCGAGGAGGAAGGTTGCATAGAGAGACTAGGAGCACTAGTTTTATTAGCATGAAAAACCTGACTCTCTAAAATTTTTTCCCTTGCATGAGTGCTTATGAAAATATACTTTAAATGCACAGTTGCCTCTTTTCTTTCTACGTACGGTAATACGTAAGTTGCTTTTCAATAGCACCTTTAATTCATTGCCTCCAAATTACAGATAGAGGCAATTTCACCCATAGCTTACGACACCACACAAAGAATATTATGTCCAGTTGAAACTTTGGGGGAAACAGCCTGGAGGGAGTTTAATAGCCACATAATAAACCTTTAAAAATGTTGGGTTCATAATGGAAATTTGGCCCAACCAAAGTCATGCTGATATGTTCTGTTGTAATAGTTTACAGATGATACTAATGAGAATTTCCAGCAACATGAACAGTTTTGAGGGGAAGAAGAATTTACAAATACAAGCTGCGCTATCTGAGATTTGCATATAGGGAATGTCTGTTTCACTTTGCTTAGAGGAAGATAAAGTGTTTTATGCATAATCTGTCTTCTAAACATTGTTTTGTATTGCAGAAATTAACTTAGATTAGAAGTTGGAGAGTATGCTGTATATTGTTTGAAGTATAATTTTCATAGATTTCATATTTGAGCTATGATTTCAGTATCACGTTAATTTGATTGTCATTATATATGTCCAGTTATTTAAATGGATGCCTCCAGTAATGTATTAATATTAATTGTACTTGTGGGTCATGACAGTTAACTCGTGAAAACTATGTCCTTTTAATATGAGAAGTATTTTTTTTTATTTTTGTCACTGATGACACATTTAGAAGTTTGAATTTGAAACACTTTCCATTTTTAACATAGAGTGTCTTTCAGATAAAGCTTTATACTGATCTTTTTGTGATTTGATTTTCCTCAGATGGAATTTCTTTGATCACCAAAGATGAAGCAGAAGGTAGTTCAGTGACAAGTGAGGAAGCCAAAAAGGTATTACTTTTAAATTCTTACATATCTATATGAAGCTTTTGCTATTCCAGAAAAGACATTTTCTTATATGGATGAACTGTTAAGTGAATTAAATAGGGCCTGGATGAATGGAATCCTTGAACCATAAAAATGAAGAGGTCCCAACTCAGGGAAAATTCTCCCTTAATACGCCCTGTATTATATTTTTTCATGCTGCCTGCAGGCGGGGCATATTATTGTTTAGACATATTTTCCAGACAAACCACTTCAGGAGCTCCGTTTAGTGGAGTGGCAACAGGCTGTTAGTATATGCAGGAACACTGTTGGTTCCTGACTTTTCATTAGAATGATGTTTTCCTCGATATGGGAGAAGTGCAATCTAGCACGGGTGTGGAAATCAGGGACTTCTGAGGTCTAACCCCAGCCCTGATTTCTGCATCCTTGGCCAAGTCGCAACCTCTGTGCCTCAGTTTCCACTTCTATAATCATTGCACAATAGCACGCTCGACACAAAAGGGGCTACATGTTTGAAGGTGTTCCTTACGGGTAACAATACTGACAGCAATGGGGGTGCAAAGTACTGTAGTTAGCATAAGGAATAGAATGGGGCACGCAGAGCAGCCTTTTCCCCAGTGAAGGCGGAAAGGCAGATTCAAGGGAGACGAGATACAGTGGTGGCTGAATCGAGAACTATTTTTATATTTGTCTTACAGAAGATGAACACAAATCCATATACCCAGCTGGCAGCCATGGTTTAAATATAGCTTAAGAGGGAGAAGGCTTTTGTGTACAGATTCTGCTGTTGAAACCACTAACCATGTGAGCTGGAAAGCACCTCTCCTAAAAAGAGAACTCTTCTTTGCTCCCACAAAACTCAAGCTTTGTACTCTTAACCAGCAGGGTGGTTGTAACTTTTTAATGTTTAGTGAATAGGTGTGAGGTTGTAGTCCAGAGTCTATTATCCCTTTTCATCTGAAGCAGCTTCGGAAATGCACGTGCACCTTAAGATGACCATGGCATGTCCACAACTCACTTAACATGAGGAAAAACACAGAAAAATTGATAAAAGGGGGGGGGTCAATAAAATGCCATGATACTATAACGAAATAGCAACATTGTATATATCGAAGCTAACATGTACAGATTAGAGTTGTGAGAGCTGTCACAAAATTGTTCAGCAAGGATGGGGCCATGGCTGTTTGTGGTCATACATAACTATGCAAACTATCTTTGTCTTCCTAGCAGCATGTACCAAGATAGGTGGCAATTAGTTATTAGTTACTTAAACATTTCACTTCCAAAAAAATTCATGATCTAGAACAGCGGCTGGAGCACATGACCTATGAGGAGAGGCTGAGGGATTTGGGTCTGTTTAGTCTGCAGAAGAGAAGAGTGAGGGGGGATTTGATAACAGCCTTCAACTTCCTGAAGGGAGGTTCCAAAGAGGATGGAGAAAGGCTGTTCTCAGTGGTGACAGATGGCAGAACAAGGAGCAATGATCTCAAGTTACAGTGGGAGAGGTCCAGGTTGGATATTAGGAAAAACTTTTTCACTAGGAGAGTGGTGAAGCACTGGAATGGGTTCCCTAGGGAAGTAGTGGAGTCTCCATCCCTAGAGGTGTTTAAGTCTCGGCTTAACAAAGCCCTGGCCGGGTTGATTTAGTTGGGATTGGTCCTGCCTAGAGCAGGGGGCTGGACTTGATGACCCTTCTGAGGTCTCTTCCATCTCTATGGTTCTATGGTTCTGTGATTCTATGAACAGGGCTACTTAGCATGCGGTCCCCGGGCTGTTTGTTTGCGGCCCGAGGTGCAGTTTGGGTTTACGTGGGGTTCAACACGCGGCCCGCGGGTGGGATCCATTGAACATGGCCTCCACTGGGAACATGCTCTACTATGGCGAGTATAATGGTCTTCTGTTGATATGCATTTTAGTAATTAAATTCCTGGACTCTCATTAAAAGTGCTGTCATTGGGTGGAAGTCGGGTAAATATTACATTTTATTAATATCAGCAGATCTGACTTAAATTCATGCCCATCAGTGTGAAAAGCTATTTACATATATTTGCATATATATTTGCATTTAAGTTGTGGCCCTCAGTATGTGCAGTGAGTATCATTGTGGCCCCTAGGGCTTCCAAAGTTGAGTAGCCCTGATCTAGAAAAAAATCAACCCTAATGTCCATACTATATGCTACATGAAATTACTTTTCAGTTCTTCAAGTCCTCTCTATGCTAACTGTGATAGGGTCAAGTTAGAGGGATACAAAAAAAAAAAAAGTAATGGGAGGGAGGTATATTAGCTTCAGACTGAGAAAAATCTCTGTTCCCAGGATAAATGGCAGGGGCTAGTCCAGAACCAGCAGAGTCAATCAGAGCAATTAAGCACCTGGAGCTAGTTGAGTGGTCCTGCAGAGTCAGGTGAGCTTGTGCTAATTAGAACACCTGGGGCCAATTAAAGAACCAGTTGAGACCGGTTTTAAAAAGAGCTTCCCTGCAGGGTGCACAAGTAGCTGAGAGGACGGAGGAAAGTGCTGCCAGGAGTAGGAGAAAACAAGCACCGAATGGGTACTGGGAGGATGAGCCTGAGAGAAGGAAGGTGCTGGGGATGGTGTAGGGAAGTAGCCATGGGGGTTTTGTAGCTGTCTCGCAGCTGGTATTAGAGCCCCTCATAGGCAGCTGCCATTACAGGGCTCTGGCTGGAACCTGGACTAGAGGGTGGGCCCAGCCGGGTTCCCCTAACACTCACTTCCCCATCTCCGCTTGGGGAAAATACCCAGCCCTGTATTCTTTGGGAGTCCACCGAGACTGTGAAGTTTATACCTTATGCTGGCCAATGATGAGAGACTCTCAGCAAACAGCAAGCTGATGCCCTTGGTATGGTGCCCAAATTGAGAGCTGCGGTCAGCCTCTGGGGCAAGTAAATCAGCCTGAAAGAGCAGGACCCACCAAGTTTTGAGTAGGAACCTTGTCACATAACACAGAAAGCACAACAATAAACCACTGAGTGAAACACTGAGCGTGCAGTGGCTGTACAATATGTGCATCCATACATACACAACACAGATGCAAAGCCTGCTTGTGGCTTCCCATCTAAATGAGGGAGAAACCTGTGTAGACTGCAACTTACCATCATCCTACAGTCCGCTCTGATGGGCACGCTGAATTTTGTAGTACATTCTGCCTCACAAGCAGTTCAGACTCCTTGTTTCACTGAATGAGACAGTATTTTGGAGGAGCAGGAAAGACAGAGAGCTTCACTCATGAAAATAATCCATTGGTCTGTGGCTGATAGGCCATGAGTTCAGGTCTCACTTCTGTTCATTGGTACACTTCATCCTTTCTAATAAGCATGGCCTCATATCCCTACCATAGAAGGAAGGCAACTGTCATTCATTTCCCCTAATTTTTTAGGATACATTAGGTGAGACGTTGCACAGTTCTGGCATAGGTAGACATAGAATATAGAGCAGAGTTTATAGTGCGGCAGACCGAAGCGTCAGCCACACTATATTTCAGAATGAACGAGCCAAATCTATTTGCTTGGCTGTTGTGTCTGTAACAGTGCTGACCACTAGACTGCACTCCCTTCAGAGGAGAATCTTGATTCCCAAGATTGTATTGTTCCTCAGGTTCCAGGCATCTTATGTGAGGCCCTTTTCCTGCGGGGGCGTTTTCCCCACCACTAACCAATTATAAAACCAGTTCATTTGATTCACACACTGAGAAAAATATCCTTTGAAACAAATGTTATAGTTAAAAACCACCAATGTCAGTTATGTCACAACATGCAACAAAATACAGGTGTTCCATGGTTCAGTAATTTATCATATATTTTGATTGCTTATGTCTCACAGTGGTAAGTTTGAAGATAGAGAGGTATGCTACCAATGCTGTACCTTGTTTTAAAGCAAGACCACAGAAACCTCTATTCAGAAATACTTGGTACTGTGTGATTGTGGCTTCAGAAGTCCCAGAATATACTACAGGTTGAACCTCTCTGGTCCAGCATGATTTTAGTTAGCTGGATGTCCACTTATCATGGGTGTGACCAAGTTTGCTGTTGTCCCATAAAGCTTGTTTATTGCCACCAGTCCTGGCTCTCAGTGTTCTATCCTGTTATTTAGCTTTAATTTACCCCTAAATGTCTTCTAAGGGCATGTCTACATGGCAGAGCTAAACTCGAAATAAGCTACGCAACTTGAGCTATGCTAATTGTGTAGCTTAAGTCGAAATAAGCTATTTTTGGCACTTTCTACACAGCAGTTATTTTGAGAGAGAGCACTCTTCCCCCGACTTCCCTTACTCCTCGTACAGTGAGGGTTACAGGAGTTGGAGTAAGCAGTCCTCCTGCTCAACATTTTGACATTACATCAGAGTAACTGCTTGTGTGTAGACACGGACTAACTTATTTTGGAATAATGTTAGTTATCCCGAAATAACGCTGCTGTGTAGACATAGCCTAAGAGTCCAGTAAGAAGTGGAAGTATTGGCAATGCTGCTAGACAGTATTGACCTTCTGCGGGTTAGCATATTCTCTGCTATGGCACTGGTCAAGTCCTGAGGGTGCCGGACGAGAATGGTTCAATCTGTAGTACAGCATCAGATGTAAGGCACATGCTGTACAAGGGAGAATATTAGAATAGGAGATGATTCCATGTAATGGCAGTGCCTTTGGGGTTCTTTTTCTTTTAGTTACATTATGTTGCTCTAGTGTATTTCCTTACTTTCCTTCATTGAGAAAAGTGGTCTCATTGTCTAGTCTTTTCTATAATGATGCATATGGGAAGATACTCTTTTGAGAGCATAGCGATGGTAAGTTAATAGATCAGACTTGCCAGGTGCTTTTTCTGGTTGCTTTTGGAAAGATAATGGATTTTGGCACAACTATTATATGTAATTTGTTTCAGCATAAATGCAAAACAGATCTTGTCAGAAAAAATCAATTGTAGATGTTTAGTACTTAATGGAAACTTAAAGCTTCAGTTTCTTGCTAAGCATATCTTCATCTCAGATTTCCTTAAATTGCAAGGTGTTATTTACACCTAATTTAGTGTAAAATGATAATTCTGAGAACCCTGAAGAAATGTGCTACTTTCACAGATCCTAGTTGATGTCAATTAATTAAGTAAAATGGAATTTGCTTTGGTGAGAAACTCCCTCCAAAGCTGACAGTATCCATCAGAAAGCAGGGTCAGGAGGTTGCCCCGCTCTGGCGCTCTAGCCGGACAAGGAGGTTGGGAGCTCGCTTTGCCCTGTTCCACGTGGCCCCCCGAAGCAGGAGCAGCCAGAGGGCTCCGCACATTGCCCTTGTCCCAAGTGCTGGCTTTGTAGCTGGGAACCATGACCAATGGGAGCTGCAGGGGCAGTGCCTGTGGACAGGACAGCGTGCAGAGCTGTGTGGCCCCACCTCTGCATGGGAGCTGGCAGGGAGACGCGATGCTGCTTCCAGGAGCTGCCTCACGTAAGCGCCACCTGGATCCTACACCCCGCAGAGTCCCCCCACCTGCTGCCCCAGTCCTGATCCCCCTCCCGCCCTCTGAATGCTTTGATCCCCTTCTGGCCTGCGCTCCTGCCCACCTAACTCCTCTTCCCCAGACTCATCCCAGAGTCTGCACCCCCTGTCAGAGCCTCACCAGCCCTGGTACCCCAAATCAGCCCATGCCCTGATTTCCCTCCTGCACCCTGAACTCCTCATTTCTGGCCTCACCCCAGCTGGAGCCCTTACCCCTCCTACACCCCAACCCCCAATTCTGTGAGCATTCATGGCCCTCTGTACAATTTCCATACCAAGATGTGGCTCTCAGGCCAAAAAGCTTGCACACCCTGGGTATGTCTACACTGCATTCCTCTTTCAAGAGAGGAATGCAAATGCAGCTGAGCGAAATTGCAAATGAAGCGCGGATTTGAATTTCCTGTGCTTCATTTGCATAATCGCGTCCGGGTGCTATTTTGAAATACCCTATTTCGAAAAAAGAAACACAGTCTAGATGCGGTTATTTCGAAAGAAAACCCTTCTTGGGTGTTTTAGAATTAGGTAGTTGAGAGAATGAGGAACTAGGTGACCTCCTGGTTGGTAGCAGTATTCAGTAGGTAATAAAAGGCACAGGTAACTGCTGATGTGCTATTTTCCTTCCTCTTTCCAGAGCTCTGACTTAGGTTGTTGACGGAACATTTTGTGAAAAAACATTTTTGCTGCTTCTGAGGGTATGTCTATACTGCAGAGACTTTATCAGCATAGCTACATTGCCCTAGTTATGTCACCATAACCCTGTAGTGTAGACACAGTCTATGTGCAAGGAAAGGGTTTATTGGTGTAGGAACACCACTTCCCTGTGCAATAGTAGTTCAGTTGATGGAAGCATTCTTCCATCAACATTGCTGGGTCTGTACTGGGGTTTAAGTCAACATAGTTGTTGGTCAGAGATGTGTCTTTTTTTTACACCCTGGCTGATATAGGTATTTTCACCTAGCTTTAAGTATAGGTCTTCACCAAGAAGTCTGATGAAGGATTGCCTAACATAGTGAATGCTAGTGGGAAGGGAGTAGGTTTAGAAGATAAAATAAAAAAAGAACAAGTTAAAAATCACTTAGAAAAGTTAGATGCCTGCAAGTCACCAGGGCCTGATGAAATGCATCCTAGAATACTCAAGGAGCTGATAGAGGAGGTATCTGAGCCTCTAGCTATCATCTTTGGAAAATCATGGGAGACAGGAAAGATTTCAGAAGACTGGAAAAGGGCAAATAAAGTGCCCATCTATAAAAAGGGAAATAAGAACAACCCAGGAAACTACAGACCAGTTAGTTAAACATCTGTGCCCGGGAAGATAATGGAGCAAGTAATTAAAGAAATCATTTGCAAACACTTGAAAGGTGGCAAGGTGATAGGGAACAGCCAGCATGGATTTGTAAAATCATGTCAAACCAATCTGATAGATTTCTTTGATAGGATAACGAGTCTTGTGAATAAGGGAGAAGCGGTGGATGTGGTATACCTAGACTTTAGTAAGGCATTTGTTACGGTCTCGCATGATATTCTTATCAATAAACTAGGCAAATTCAACTTAGATGGGGCTACTATAAGGTGGCTGCATAACTGGCTGGATAATCGTACTTAGTAGTTTTTAATGGTTCTCAATCCTGCTGGAAAGGTATAACAAGTCAGGTTCCGCAGAGGTCTGTTTTGGGACCGGCTCTCTTCAATATCTTCATCAACGATTTAGATATTGGCATAGAAAGTACGCTTATTAAGCTTGCAGATGATACCAAGCTGGGAGGGGTTGCGACTGCTTTGGAGGATGCGGTCATAATTCAAAATGATGTGGACAAATTGGAGAAAAGGTCTGAGGTAAACAGGATGAAGTTTAATAAAGACAAATGCAAAGTGCTCCAGTTAGGAAGGAACAATCAGTTTCACACATACAGAATGGGAAGCGACTGTCTGGGAAGGAGTATGGCAGAAAAGGATCTAGGGGTTATAGTGGACCACAAGCTAAATATGAGTCAACAGGGTGATGCTGTTGCAAAAAAAGCAAACATGATTCTGGGATGCATTAACAGGTGTGTTGTGAGCAAGACATGAGAAGTCATTCTTCCGCTCTACTCTGCGCTGGTTAGGCCTCAGTTGGAGTATTGTGTCCAGTTCTGGGCACCACATTTCAAGAAAGATGTGGAGAAATTGGAGAGGATCCAGAGAAGAGCAACAAGAATGATTAAAGGTCTAGAGAACATGACCTATGAAGGAAGGCTGAAAGAATTGGGTTTGTTTAATTTAGAAAAGAGAAGATTGAGGGGGGACATGATAGCTGTTTTCAGGTATCTAAAAGGGTGTCCTAAGGAGGAGGGAGAAAACCTGTTCATCTTGTCCTCTGAGGATAGAACAAGAAGCAATGGGCTTAAACTGCAGCAAGGGAGGTTTAGGTTGGACATTAGGAAAAAGTTCCTAACTGTCAGGGTGGTTAAACACTGGAATAAATTGCCCAGGGAGGTTGTGGAATCTCCATCTCTGGAGATATTTAAGAGCAGGTTAGATAAATGTCTATCAGGGATGGTCTAGACAGTACTTGGTCCTGCCATGAGGTCAGGGGACTGGACTCGATGACCTCTCGAGGTCCCTTCCAGTCCTAGTATTCTATGATAGAACATGCCAAAGTGTGAAGTGCTGTCTTAACAGAGTTGGATAATATTCAGATCACAGATAACAAAGGTACATTCCATCACCTTCCCCCATGTTAAGTTTCTGCTTTGTATCTATTTCTTGATACCCTTCTTTACACGTCTAACACTGCAGATGTAGGGAGAATGGAGATATTTAGCATCATTAATCCCCCCACCATATATATTTCCCCTTCCTAGTTACGTGTTTCCCCCTTATTGTAGTGTCTGAAGTTCTGAGATAATCAGAGATCTGCTTCAGAAGCCAGCTGTGTTTGTGTAATGAAAACCAGCTAAAAATTCAAACGAGTATTTTCAACATGTCTCTTTTGAGTTTAATTCTTTTCAGAGAAAAAAGCTTCCTTTTTTTGTCTCACCTAGAGCCACTATTGCAGCACCTTTATTTTACCGAAGACAGTGCTGGAAAAAGACCTGTAATATTAGATGGTCTAGCTCATCCACATTGCTGCTTTCTCTCTAGGGCAGGATTAATGCCAGCTACATATTTGTAAATGTTTCGTACAGTCTAGTTTAAGAGACCCAGCTGTAGGTATGGGAGAGGATTTCTGCTTTTTCCATTGAGATAATTGCTAAAATAATAGTAACTAATAGTAAGATTTTGTGGACAGTGGAGCACAATTTTTGGAAGTCATGTTCTGTTTTTGTGTTTTCTTTGCTATTATTGCTGATAACTTTCAGCTTGTATAAAGCAAGGGAGCAAATAGAGAGAGAAATAGCTGTGAGATAGTTACGCATTAGGTGTTGTCTGTATATGGACCTCATTATTATAGTGTCTGAACTAGTTTCTTTGACCTCTTCTTTATGGTATGTGGAGGGCATCTAGTGATTTGCACTGGCTAATGAGATAGAATGTTTGGGCACATTCATTAGGTAAAGATCTATTTGATAAAAGAATAAAATTCTAACCACCTATACATTTGAGGTTTTGTTCAGATCCAGATCATTAATTGAGTGGAACCAGGATTTGGTCCTTGTGTTTTACTTTGCAAAAATTTATAATTTATTGATTTGCACAGGTATACATTATGAAGGGAAAAATAACATCCTCCCCGTTTTTAAGCATTCATAGCTGCAAACATTATTGGTCAGAACATTATTAAACTCCCTGTATATATAAGCCTTCTTTCTTATTTCTGAGTACATTTTCTGAGTCTTGTCTTTAAAATGTTAAAGATTGGTGGAGGGGATGGAAACTCAAACAAAACTTCAGTAGTAATTATTGGAGCTTTACTATATGGAATTCTCAGATCACATGTGTGTTTTTTTAAAAACCTATCAAAATACTTTCCATCCATTGAATGGAAAGTGTCTGAATTTTGTCTCCGTAACGCAAATGAATTTTGTTTTCAGTTCTTGGCCCCCAAAGAAAAACCAACTGAAGCTCCGTCAGTAGCCGGGGAAGGTGGTGATGTGGATGATTTGGTAAGTATTGTGAAGGCATGGTGTGGCTTCGTGATTGAAGGAGCTGGATTGTTTCAGTGAGAGATGAGCTTCTAAAATCAACAGGGATGAGGACTTGCCATGGATTTGTGTCCCAGAAAGCAACTAAGGAATTAAGGCACAAAGGAACCCCCATGAAATACTTAGTTGCTATTGTAAATGTAACCAGATACATAGTTTCATAGTGGCAGGCACTGGACTGTGTTATCTTGCGTTGTTCATGTAGATTAATTCTTTCCTTTCCAGTGTTTTAAGAACCCCCCCCCCAATAAAGCTGCTCTTTTGAGAGCAGATTGTTATAGTTTAATGTAACAACACTTCAGAAGGCCGGAGTTACAGAGCAGTTACTTGTGTGGGTTGAAAAATAAAAACCATTAAGAAAAACATACTTTAATCTGCTCAATTAACCTGGTACAGATAGGCTTGCTGAAATTCAAGCATTTAATGGGTTTATTGTGTATAAACAATTCAGCCTCTCTCTTATTTTTTTTTCTTTTTCATGCTGCGTCATTACAAATGTAACATCTCTAACGCTTCAGCCGATAGTCCATCCAGTCTTAAAATAGGGTAGCTTAAAAAAAAACCCTATTAATTGCGTTTACAACTTTCTGGTAATACAATTTTGGCTGATTCTCTGCTTAGTCATGAAGACTTAGAGTACAAGTATTCCACAGGTCTTTCATATTTTCCCAGATAGCGTGTATCCAAGTTCATTAGGCTGTACATACTTTGTTTTCTGATTGCCATCTCTGTCCAACTTGTGAGAGCAATAATTTTAAGCTAGTGCCTCCTATTCCAAATTTGTCATTTTCTTTTGCAGCTGGACATGATGTAAATGGATGGACTTATGGGGATCTCTGAAGAACCGTGTGGCAGGGGGCACAAAATTACTATTGAAGAGAAGAGAGCTCATCCATTCTTCTGTTGGTAGAGGTTTCTTGAGAGAGAACATCAATTTCAAGGACATTTTCATTTGGTTTAAACCTTAGAGCTGACTCAACAGCAGTTAGTATAAGACTTAACGTAGATCATTTCAATTTTCTATACATTTTCTGTAGTAAATCTTTTTCTAAAAATAAGTTATTTCATACTCAATAGTGTAAATTTGCTCTGATATTTCAGCTTCCAGTTAAATACCACTAAATTTTAATGAGGGCCTGTGTTACTGTCTGATATCACTGGCACCAGTGTTGTTTGGAGAGAACGGAACATGGAGGTCGAAGTGAAATCACAAGGTAATATAAAGGAACTTTTAGTAGGAGTAAATCAGTAGATTCCTTCTTCAGAAAGAAAGACACCACTTTTCATGTTGTCTGTCAGATCAGGAGAGGGAAAACAAGTGGGTATTTTGGATTAAAAAAAAAGCTAAAAAAGAACAATTTAAAAAAATGTCCAGTCCACGGTGGCATAATATATTCACTCAAAATATAAAATTGAATCTACAGTACCCAGCAAAATATTTCTTAGTGTGTTAATTTATCATAGCATATCCAAATCAGTGATTATTCTCTTATTTTTCTGTTTCACTCTTCTTTCCCAGCATGGGACAGTAATAGCGTTGTTTACAAGTTACTTTTCATTATACTTTTGAGTCTCTGCAGATTTCAGTGAGGATCATCACCATTGATCTGTCACATTCTCTCTTGTTCTAATGTATTTGAAGGCCTTATTTGCTGCTTGACACATGTTCAGGTTGTCTCCAGACTTTAACTGGTGCATTTATCTTCCCTATCTCAGTGTGAACACAATGAATGAATGAATCGTTGTTTCCCTCTTGTTCATTGCAGCAAATTGTTAACGAGCAGCAGAGAAATCTTTCAGAGTTTAAAAAAATTAAAAGTACTCAACACATATGATTGTGTCCATAAGACACATTGCTCCCCACAATGCTTGACACAACTAGAGTGAAGTTAGGGAATCAGTTAGGTCTGAGAGAACTCCTGACTTCTTCTTGGAACCAGTTATTTGATCGTGATTTCCAGTGATAGACTTTTGTTGCAAACACTTTTTCTGGGATTAGTTAGTTAGAGCATTATTCATGTTTAAAACTGCCATCTTGTTATTTTAACATAAACATACCCTATGGAAGGGTGCTGAGACAATGGAAATCTGTAAGACCAGGCTGTGCTTAAAATCGGCTTTAGTTTGGAAAGTCTGCACTTGTAGAATGACTCTAGGCTCTGGAAACACAGGTGTCTCCTCTCCCTTCCTGGCCACATGGGAATGTGCTCTCCCCCCTACTCTCTCGTTTTGGGTCGCCTATATGGAAGATGGCCACTCACACTGAGTTCAGAATGACTTCTGCAGGCGTTCTTCGGAGTTGGCTCTCCATCTGGCAGTGATTAGACTGATGGCCAAATCACCAGAGCCTAAGTGTCCCCCAGAATGTATTTTTCATAATTGTAAATAAGAAATAACTGGCTACGGATCCATTCGCTTGTCATGTCAAATTTCCATGTTATCCACTGACTGGCTTTTAGTTTTCATATTAAAAAATGGCTAATATAATATTTCATGGTGTTTTATTTTCCACCTATTTTGGCCTTCTCTAAAATCAGTTCATGTTAGACCGTTCCTACCTTTTTGGAAAAGATATATAATGAATGTTCAGGTACCCTCTTAAGACTGGAGATTGCCTAATAAATGTAGTCTCTTGTACAGTTTTCATTGAAAACAAAGCTAGCTTTGAACACGAAAAGCCCTCTATAAATGTCAAATGTGGTTCTGTCATCTGTTTTACAAACAGAAAGCCCTGCAACACACCTACAAGGTAAGTATCCCTATTTTACAGAGGCACTCCAGGGTCTTGGCCAGGCCCACAGAAGGCTTTAGAAGTCATTCTGTGAGCCAGGATTAAAAACAAACAATGAACATACATGAGTCAATATGGTGGTATCCCACAGGATACCCTGCTGCTTGGATGGCACATTTCTACTGAGAGTTGCTAGATCTGGAGATGGTGAGCAAGGATTTAAAGGATTTAAGGAAAGTATTAAATGAAACGAAATGAACTCCTACAAAGTACCTGAAACTTTTTCATTGTTTCTAACCCTTCCATCTTAACGGTCAGAATCATTGGAGAAAGTGCGGAGAAGAGTAACGAAAATTATTAAAGGTCAGAAAACATGACCATGGAGGAAAGGCTAAAATAATTTGGTTTGTTTAGATTGGAAGAGAGAAGACAGAGGGGGAACATAACAGTTTTCAAGTACAGTAGAACCTCAGAGTCACGAACATCTTGGGAATGAAAATTCTTAACTCTGAAATGTTCATAACACTAAACCAGGGGTGGGCAAAAGGGCCTTTGTGGGCTGGTTCCTTCCCCCTCCCCTCCGCCAAATGGGTTGATCTGGCCCACGGATGCCCTGCCGCACTCCTGCCCCCAGGCCAATCAGGACCTGGGGATGGGGGAGCACACAAAGTCTCCTCTCCTAACATGGCACCTGGTGCTTAGAGTCAACCGCTAGGATTGACTTTAAGCACCACCTGCCCCTTGCAGAGCGGGGGCAGGGATGGAGAGACTTCGCACGCTTTCCTCACCCTTAGGTCAGTCCTGCCCTGCAAGGGACGCGTGGCGCTCACAGTCAACCGCCAGCTGAGCACCTGGCAGTTGACTCTAAACATGGTGTGCCCTTTGCAGGGTGGGGGAAGGGCAGGAGGATTGACTTGGGGGCCGGGGAGCACATGCAAATTCTCCTCCTGCCCTGCAAGGGGTATGCAGTGCTTAGAGTCAACCACCAGCTGCTGCTCAGCTGGCGGTCCACTCTAAGTGCGGCGCCCCCATGCAGGGTGTGGACAGGGAGCGAAAGACTTCCCATGCTTCCTCCGCCCCCAGGCCTTGATCGACCTGTGTGTGTGCGGCGGGAGCGTGCAAAGTCTCCTCCCACTGCAAGGGATGCAGGCACCTAGAGGGAACTGCTAACTGTTCAGAACAGCTGGTGGTTCTCTCAGGGGGTTGGGGACCAGGGCAAAGACTTCAAGCACTCCCCCCACCTTCAGGCCAATCAAGGTCTGTGGGCGGGGAAGCACGGACGTGTCCTGACCCCGCCCCTACTGGGACGGCCTGGGGCCATTTCAAAAATTTCTGAAGTGGCCCCCCAGCTAACATTATTGCCCACCCCTGCACTAAACCAACATTTGTGGTTCTTTCAAAAGTTTACATTGACAAAAATTAACATTGACTTAATACAACTTTGAAATTTTCCTATACAGAAGAAAAATGCTGCTTTTAGCCATCTAAATTTAAATGAAACAAGCACAGGAGCAGTTCTCCATGCCTTCTCAAATCTTTATTGTTAAACTTTCCCTTGATTTTTTTAATAGTTTAACATAATACTATACTGGGGTTTTTTTGTTTTTGTTTTTTTCTTCTTCGTCTTCTTCTTCTTCTTCTTCTTCTTCTTCTTCTTTTTTTTTTTGTCTCTGCTGCCTAATTGCATACTTCTGGTTTCAAATGAGGTTTGTGGCAGACTGGTCAGTTCATAACTCGGGGGTTCTTAACTCTGAGGCTCTACTGTAGATAAAAGTATGTTATATAAAGAAGGAAGAAAAAATGTTCTTTTTAACCTCTGAGGATAAAACAATGTGCTTAAATTGCAGTGGGGTGGTTTAGGTTAGACATTAGCAAAATCTTCCTTGCTATCAGGTGAGTTTTTGCAGACTCTCCATCATTGGAGATTAAGACCAGGTTAGACAAATACCTGTCAGGGACAGCCTAGATAATTCTTAGTCCCTCAATATGAGACACATCATAGACTTACAGGGCTGGAAGGGACCTCAAGGGTCTTCTAGTTTAGTCCCCTGCACTCAGCAAACTGATTTCACACTTGATCTTAGCCAAAGGGTGAAGTACTATGGTTCTTGTTGAACTATTGAGGGCTCCTTCATTTAGTTTAACCTTCCATCATGAGAAATACCTAGTAGAAATAGACACTGGAATGACATTTTATCAGTAGTGATAGGAAACAGGTCATGAGAATACCCTTCATCCCCCTAGAGCCCATCCCACGTTCTTTGAAGAACAAGTTGCCAAGAAAAGATGGTCCTCACTATTAACGTGCCATTATTGGAAGGGTGACCACAAGCAAATGTGCATTGGATGCTGCAAAAAAGCATGATTGACTTTATAGGTTGTGTAGAATATATACATAGCATTTTATAGCACTGTTAAGTAGGCAGAGTGGTCCCCTGGGTAAACTACACTAAGCAAACCTGCCAGCCTTGGGAAGAGCATGTTACGGTTGTATGCAGCTTGAGTGGTTCTTGGTTTTAGTTATCAAACCTGAAAGCTTCAGAGGGTTAGGTTGCCTCTTAAGAAAACAACCTTGGCTTTTCAATCTTCCATGCAACAACAACAACAGAAAAGGGCAACTACATTAAAGATGGAGCAAAAAAAGTTGTAGAGGGCTGAATACAGCCTTTCCTGAAAGGTCTGCCTCTCTAATTTCCACTCCAATTCATCTGATGAAGTGGGTTTTACCCACGTAAACTTACGCCCTAATGAATCTGTTAGTCTCTAAGGTGCCACAGGACTCCTCGTTGCCTTTTCTGAAAGACGAGGCAGCCTAACGATAGAAGTTACAGTTCTCAACATGTAGACTTGCTGGATGTTGAGCTTTGTTTTTGAGCACATTTGGAATGAAACCTCTATGTTTGAGTGGTTATGTTTTTCTTTGCAGCAAGTACTGATGAGTTTTGTTGCTGTTATGGCTTTGAAATAATATTTATGAAAATAAAAAGCACTAGAAAAATCTCTTCATTCAGATGGTTTTCTTAGGCTGAATGAAATCCTAGTCACATTTCAGCACACGAGTATTCTGTGAAAAAATCCTCCACCAATCAAACCTTTTCCTTCTGCATATTCACACTTATATGTGTCACTAAGGTAAGTTTTATTGGTTGTTATCCCCCTTAGTCCTGTAGAGCGAACACAGCTAAAAGAGGTTGAAATGGCACGTATAGTCTGTTGATGCACAAGAGGGAGTAGAATCCAGTCCAATCCCGTTCACCAACCATGTGCTGATATCGTACTTTGATGACATTGTGGTTGCCTAGGTATCACGGAGAGCCTCGTTTGGCTTGAAGAACCTATATTATTTTGCTGATGCACAAGAAAAGGAGGAGCCCAGCTTGACTCTGAGCTCACAGGGAGGTGACAGGGCTGGCAGCTTACAAAAGGCAGTATTTTCTTATGACTGAAGTGCATATGACCGAATTTAATTTATAATTGGTTTATAATAGTTCTAGGGCTCCCACTCAAGGAATTGTGTGCTATATAGACAAAATAAATTAAGTACCTTATCTACCTCCCTTCCTGATTCATGACATCACCCTTTTCCCCCCATTTATCTAGACCACCAAATGTTGTGATTTCAGTTATGGATCAATATTTCCAATTCTTCCTGTTTATTCTCTGCATTTGTGTATAGACATCTGAGATAATGAGCGGATTCTTGCACTGATTTCCTGCTTCTTGCTCCTATGACACTATTGTCAATTTCCATGTCTCCCTCCTCCCGCCCTTCGGTCAAGGTCACCTTTTTTAGGCTTACCTGTTGGCCTTTGTCACCTGCCCTCTTTGAACCTTTTTAAAGCCCTCCTAACTAGGTTGGTGGATTGGTGCGTGAAGATGCAATTCCCCTTCTTGGTTAGGTGGAAGCAATCTCTTCCCAGTAAACCTTCTTAGCTTACTAGCGTCCCATGGTCAATGACGCCAAAGCCCTCCCATCAACACCATCTGTGCAACCATGCATTCATTCCAGGGTGCACGTGTCCCTGCGTGGACCCTTACTCTTAACCCAGAGCTTGATGAGAACGTCACCTGGCCCCTGACTTCTTCACCGTTGCTCCCAGACCCTGTACACACTGCTAATCTGCTCATCCTCAGACCCGGCTGTATGATGCCCATGTCGATGAGTGGCACCCTCTTCTTGGGTGAAGTGGCTGTGAGCTTCCCTGTCTGGGGGGCAGGCAGCTCTTCTTCCTCAGCCATTGGGGTCTGTTCCTCATGTGCTGCCAGGACAGCAGACTGGTTCTTCACTGCGATGGATTCAGGAGGACGTGGGTGAAGGGTGGAGCACTGCCTTCTACTCCAGGTGGGCAGCAGCCAGTCTCCTCCCTGTCGAGCAGCAGGTTCGCCTTTCTCCTCTGGTGCTGCTCTACTCAACGAGCATCCTCCGTCCCCGATTTTTCCACATGTCCTGTGATTAAGTCCCTGCACTCCTGGATGCTGTGCAGATGAGCCACCTCCTGCAGCTCTCTTGCCTGGTTCCTGGGACTGCACCAACAGGCAGCTCTCACCCTGGGTGGTTCCTCACTGCCTGGCTTTCATCCGCAGGGATGTGCAGGCAGCAATCCCTACAAGTCAAGACAAGGGCCAGAGTGGAAGCCTCCAGCGTCAGGATGCCTCTCTGGCATGGGACCCGACCCGCCAGGTACAGAAAGAGGAAGAGCTAGCAGTAGTATGAGCGGTGTGCCATTTTCCTCCCATTGGGGGTTCTTCCTCGTATGGTACAGTAGGAGAGAGAGAGCACAGGGCCTGGTACAAGACTTGAGTCCTGAATCAGAGTAAGTCTGGTGTTGGCAAAATAATTACATGCTAGATAGGCAAATACACTTCAGAAGGCTATTACAGGGGCACTTTTTTTAGTACAAGATAAGGTGGCTTGACAGAACCATAAATAGGGATGTTGTAGCTGAGATAGCAGGAATAAGGAAGAGCAAACAAATGTCATGAAATCCAGAAGTTGTTCATCCCAGCAGTTTGTCTCCGTCTACAAATGTTGGAGAACCTCACCTTAGTATTCTGTGGCTCATGGGACAGCAGATATTCCCACTGATAACTGAATGCTCCTTGCCACTTGTGTTAATGTACCTGTAGATCCTATCGGATGCTAGTCCTGTGTGTGGCCTAGTACCTTTGTCCCTGAACCTTGCCTGTGGTCTTTCTTTATAAGTAACCTTGAGGCTACTGAATTACCTGCTGTTAGTACTGATAACACTGGCGCTGCAAGGACAGACGCACTGAGCCGCCTCCATGGCGTTATTGAGGCAACGACATTCCAACCTTCAGCCCTTACATGACACCTGCAAATTAAGGAAAGGAAAAAACACAACCTCTCCCCCCAGCCCTGTGCAAATCACACTACCCAACCTTCCTGCCTCCTTCTGCTGGTCAACTCTGTTGCTAAGTCTCTTGGTCTTCCAGCTGCCTTCACCTCACCAGCCACGTGTCTAACTAGCCCCTGAAAGCCTGCATGTTTTTTTTTTAAACCTGGGCCCTGCGCACAGCCGGAATGGGCAATTGAATCCCTCTCAGTTAGCTACTTCTAATCACTGGCTTTTCCAATCAAAAATAGTGCTGCTCTCATTTCCAAGAGCCCTGCTTAGCTGGCGCTGACTCATCTGACGTCAGGACAACCTCACCCAGACATTCAGCCACCAAAACACAGTGTCCTGCAACCAGCCCAATGTCCTACCAAACACAATGGCAAATTCCCAGCAGATACTCGACAGATGGCTAACTGAGAGTCAATGTAGCAGCATGAGGGATGAATTTGGCCCCTCTCTTTACCTAAAAATCTACTTGTAAGCCATAGAATCATAGAATACTAGGACTGGAAGGGACCTTGAGAGGTCATCGAGTCCAGTCCCCTGCCCCCATGGCAGGACCAAATACTGTCTAGACCATCCCTGATAGACATTTATCTAACCTACTCTTAAATATCTCCAGAGATGGGGATTCCACAACCTCCCTGGGCAATTTATTCCAGTGTTTGACTACCCTGACAGTTAGGAACTTTTTCCTAACGTCCAACCTAAACTTCCCTTGCTGCAGTTTAAGCCCATTGCTTCTTGTTCTATCCTCAGAGGCCAAGATGAACAGGTTTTCTCCCTCCTTCTTATGACACCCTTTTAGATACCTGAAAACGGCTATCATGTCCCCCCTCAGTCTTCTCTTTTCTAAACTAAACAAACCCAATTCTTTCAGCCTTCCTTCATAGCTCATGTTCTCTAGACCTTTAATCATTCTTGTTGCTCTTCTCTGGACCCTCTCCAATTTCTCCACATCTTTCTTGAAATGCAGTGCCCAGGACAGGACACAATACTCTAACTGAGGCCTAACCAGCACAGAGTAGAGCGGAAGAATGACTTCTCGTGTCTTACTCACAACACACCTGTTAATGCATCCCAGAATCATGTTTGCTTTTTTTGCAACAGCATCACACTGCTGACTCATATTCTGCTTGTGGTCCACTATAACCCCTAGATCCCTTTCTGCCATACTCCTTCCTAGACAGTCCCTTCCATGCCAGCTCCTACAATGGGGTTCAAGTGTGGAGGGAAATACTGTATATCAATAGCAACCATCCACAGCTCTGGAGATGCACATTAGTCTTTTCCCACCCTCTTTCCATGCTAACATCCTAAGCCTTGGAAAGTGACTATCCTACTATTAGATTTGGATAGATTATGTAAATATGCCCAGCCCTGAGACCTCTATCCCTTTGGTATTCTCCTACCTTCTGTCCTGTAAGTATTGGAGACAGCATGGTCCTATAGATGAGACAGTAGACTAAGAGTCAAAGAGTTGGGCAAGTCACTTGACTAATGGTCGTACATGCTCCAGTAATACAAATAATAAAATTCTCATTCACCTCTCTGTGCTTCACTTTTCCCATCGGCCAAACAGGGCTAGTAATACTTTTATAAACACGGAGACGAAGGGTTACAAGCCACATCTCACTGAGCCATCAGAACGCCACAAAACCTTTGACCTGCAAGGCAGCTTGCTAAAAGAAATTACAAAGACATGGTTTCTAACTTCGGCTAAGCTCTGAGTGCAAGGGGCCTCTGAAATACAAACCGTTTACTGGCTTTCATTACTTTTACCTTTCGGTTTGGACAGATTTTGTATTTTTCCTTGGCGAATTTATTTCAGAGCACAGAAATTAAATTTCTGGTCATTTTTGTAGGTTCTCTCTTTGTGTTAATGCAGGCAGTACTCCCCCTTTTCACCGCAGTATGTTGCGTTTCTCCTATTAACCTGCTGAATCCACTGCAGCTTTCTGCATCTCAAATTACTTTATATACCAAGTCAAAGGGTTTTTCTTGTTTATCCTCCTCCTAACCCTCCCCTTCCACTTTCTTCTTATTACCAACATTCCCCTTTCACTTTCTTCTCACTTTCTTCTTATTACCAACATTCCCCTTTCACTTTCTTCTTATTACCAGCTATTATTTCCATCAAATAACTGTCATTTCTCTTTCCTCCGAGAGAGTGGATGCTGCAGTTTCCAAGATGTCTCAGAGAAGTCGCAGACATTTCTCCAGTGTGGAGCATAACAGGAAAACATTTTCTACTGGATGCTGTCTAAGAACAGGAATAAAGAGATCCCAAATCCTTGGGAAGGTTCCTGTGCTGCATTCTTCAAGCCCTAGCCAAGAACTATCTTTGCTTCAAGCTTACGGATCAGAAATAACGGGGGTAACGTATCTGTCAAAATTGCACTCTGGGTTTTTTACAGCTGCGTGTGTGGTTCTTCCTTCTTCCGCCTCATAAAAGCATGTAGCCAAATGATCAGTGTTAGCTTCCACTCGGGTGAAAAATATTTTCCCGGTGCAGAGGACCAGCCAAAAACCCTTTGCCTCTGCTAAGCTGTATGGCTGTGAGCAAAACAGCCAGACTGAGGCAATTCACCATCATCTGCAGACAAAAAGAGGGTCTTTCAACTGGTCCATTTAGCCAGCGTGGAAGTGTAACCCACACACCTAGTGTGGTTCACCGTCCCATGCGGTGGCACCTAGACCACAGCAACAGCTAAGATCAAGAGACCTCTACAGCATGGGCTGAGAGCCAGCTGGCTTTTAACTCAGAGGGTAGAAGCTCCTATACTAAGCTCCAGAGATCCCAGGTTCAAATCTGCCCAGTGGTGGTTACAAAAGGCCATGAGATGGGTGGGTTAGGGAAAGGCCAAATGATTCAGGTAGTGGTCCCCATGCCAGAGGCCTAATCCATAGGGATTTCATCTTCTTCTGCACTCTAAGGTGGGGAAGCAGTTTCACCATGAAGAGAGAAAAGATTCCATAGCACGGCTAAGAAAAAGAGTAACAAAATCTTCTGATCAGCAGGTTGGGATATAATTCTTTCAGCATTGTCCTTTTAAAGGGTATTATTCCCAGTGCTAGTTACTTGTACCGTGCCTACTAGTACAAGTGGAACCTTGAGCCCGGTGTCAGGAAACCACAATAGGAATAATAAAAATGTGGAGTCTCTCCATTTTTGGGTGCTCAATGTGAGCCACCTTGAACCTAGTTTTCAGCAGTGGGTGCACAGCAGCTAACAAAATGGCATCTCACACTGGGCGTCGCCCTTTGAAACAAGGACCTGATCTCTCTTTGAGCTAGGACGACATAGCTTTTGTGACTGGGAAAACAGGCTCAGAATTATTTGTGATGTCTTTGAGTCTAGACCGGAGCCCCAAAGATGCCACAAAGACACAGTCCCTGCCTGCAGGAGCTTGCTGTCCAGGTGTAAGCCAAGAAGGAAGTAGTGGGACAGGCGGACAGGAAGAACACTAGGGAACAGTGGGAAGATACTGATATAATAAGCAGTGGTCTCAGTATCCCACTGCCTGACAGAGATCCCCATTTTAATACACGTTGTTGTCTTCAGTAACAGCCCATGTCAGCTTCCTCTGGTGGACGCAGGCATTGCTAGCTCGTGTTCTAGTCGTTCTCGTGGAAAGCTCCAGGCTCTTCTCTTTGAGCGGTAGCAGCCCCGTAAGGTGAGGCTCTGGTTACCTGTTTTCCCTCATTTTTTCTGAAAGATCTGCTCCAGTTGAAAAAGGAATGAATGTGGGGAATTCCTGTGGCCTGTAATATAGTGGTCCCTTCTGGCTTTAAAACCTATGAATTACTTTTCATGTATTGACAATGAACTTCATTGCTGCACTGTTGGCCATCCTCCTAGCCTATTGAAGTTCCTTATAGTCATCCCTTGTCCTCAGCACCGTGAACAACTTTGTATCATTTGCATAGTTTGCTACCTCACTTTGTGCTTTCCAATCCAGATCTTTAATAAACGTATTAAGCAATGTAAGACCTACTGTGGAACCTTAAAGTGCCCCCCATTCATCTTTTGCTTTGTTGAAAATTAACTGTTTTATCCTACTCTTTGCTTTGTGTTTCCTACCCAGATTTTGATCTCAGACAATACTTTGCCTCTCACCTCATGATTACTTAGCTTCTTTTGCAGCTTCTTGTGCAGAACCTTGTTGAAGATCTTATAAAAGCCTGTATAAATTATGTCACTTGAGTCTCCCTTATCCACTATTTCATTGACATGTGAAAAGAATTCTAAGAGATTAGTGAGCCATGATTTTCCTTTGCAGAAATGGTGCCGATTAGACCCTATCCTATCATGATCTTTCTGGTATTTTGTTGTTCTCTCACCCTGTGGAACTCCTTGCCAGAGGATGTGGTGAAGGTTAGAACTTTAACAGGGTTAAAAAAAGAGCTAGATTGATTCATGGAGGTTAGGTCCATCAATGGCTATTAGCCAAGATGGGTAGGAATGGTGTCCCTAGCCTCTGTTTCTCTGGAAGTGGAAGACAGGGAAGGGATCACTTGAAGATTACCTGTTGTGATCCTTTCCTCTGGGGCATCTGGTATTGGTCACTGTCGGGAGACAGGATACTGGCTAGATGAACGGTTGGTCTGACCCAGTCTGGCCGTTCTTATGTTCTTAAAGAGTAATTGCATTGGGGAACTGTACTGTGTTCTTATGTTCTTTTTATATTCTTAATTCTCTATTCCACCAGTTTGCCAGGTATAAGTGTAAAACTTCCTAGTCTATAATTCCCTGGATTACCCCAGAGGCTTTTTAAAATATAGCGATAACAGCATTTGCTAACCTCCAATCCTCTGGACCAGTTTTTAAACAGCATAGAGCCAGAATTGGTCTAGCATGACTAATTTTCGAAATGTGGCTGTATGTGTAAAGCCGTATATATATAACTTTAACCCCAGCAGGTAGGATGAACTGTCCAATCATGCTCTAAAAGCTGAGCAGCTCTTCATTTCTTATTCCTTCATGGATGGATGGGCTACAGTTTATAAGTAGTGGAGGGAATCTATATAGGGAAATTTATCAAGGTTAATAAGAAACAGCAGATAAATCCGACCAGCTACAGAAGAGAGGGAGGAAGAGAAGCAGGAAATTTTCAAGAAGAAAACATTTTAAGTGATGTGGCAATTTGCATACGATTGATGCACTTTTCTCTGTGCCACGTTTTGTCTGTTAAGAGCAGGCAATGCTGTCTGTAAATCAGGACTGTGTTTCAATGGGATGCAGCTGACTAAATAGAAAACGCACTTAGGAAACAGCCAGTTCAACTTTGGATGCATGTGTTTACTACACAAAGGATTTGGTGAAATGGCTGCTGGCTGGTTTCTGCTTTAAGCTTCTGATTTTGGCCAGTAAACGAAGAACTCATTGAGCTCTGCACTTGCAAGGATCACGTGCATCAATAAGCTGCCTTTTTTAAAAGCTTGATATTGCTATATGACTGCATTATAACACGAGATTAGAAGAGAGAGGAAGGTCTAGTAGTGGACAGAATCTATAGTCAGGCCTTCAAAGAGGGGAGGAAGGAGGCTGTGTTATAGTTGTTTCTATGCTTGGTTTACTGAGGCTACGGTTTAGAGCGGCCTGTTTGGTGATACTAGGCAGCTAGGCTATATTTAGGTAGTCTCAGAGACAGTGTCTCTGTGTGTTTCCAGTAGCGTCAGTAAAGATTTCCTACTGTACTGCTTACAGCTGAGTCTTTTCTCTTCCCTGTTGTGAGAGACACTGCTGAGAATCTAATGGTTAAGGCAGAGGACTGGGAATCAAGAGACCTGCGTTTTATTCCTGGCTCTGCCACAGACAACCTGTGTGCCCTTGGGCCACTCACTCAACCTCTTTGTGCCTCTTTTATCCTCCCATTGCAGGGAGGGGAACTTTTATTTCCTTGCAGTGTCTCACAGGGAAGGCAGTCAATGGAAAGAGCTTTCAAAGACTTGGATGACTTGCAACCATATCTTGCATATAAGTGCACAAGCTTGCTATTAAGGGAGCCATGAAAACTAAGTGAAGACAAGTAGCAACACATTTGTGATGCCGCTGGAACCGGAATAAAGCAGGGTCATAAAGGCTTGGTGAGGAAAAGATGAAATTCCAGTAGTAAGTGTAGGGATGTAGAAGGGTGGCAGGACCACAGCTGGCTGGCTGGAGCAGCTTCCTCTCCCCTACCTGCGGAGGGCTGTGTTGAAGGAGCCCTCCCCTGCCAGCGGGCTGGCCAGACCCCAGCTGCGGCACAGTTAAATAATTGCAATTACATTGTTGAACTGGTTAACTTTTTTCCTTCATATTTACATCCCTAATTCCAAAGGCAGCAGCAAAACTCATGAATAAAAGTGACTGGGGCCGAAAAAAAAAAAAGTCAGGAGTCCTGGAAAAATTCACAACAAACAATTCTACTTAATAATTTTTAAAAGCAAGAAAAGAAGATACAGGTGACTCCCACATTTATGACCTAATTGGTTCCTGGAGAACCGTTCTAAGTCAAGCCGTCGTAAGTCGAACCCTTATTTCCCATAGGTGCAATGTTAGAAATGGTGGTTCCGTTCCTGGAAACCCAATTAATACCCTAAAAATACCAAAATTGACTATGGAAATGGAGGAAAACTAAATTAAATAGTTCAAATAATGCACAAAAATAACTAAAAAGTGAAGACCGATGTGGTGGAGATGCGCGCAGGTCAAGCAGCAGCTGCAGACTGGTGAGTCTGACTGACCTTGTGTGTTTCCTGTTTTGGGATGATGTGCTCGCTGTGTACATAAATAGGGTTTTTTTAGGAGCTATCTTGCATGAAAAAAATGGTTGTAAATGTGGGGGGTTGTAAGTTGGGCGGTTGTAAGTTGGGGTCACCTGTAGATGATTCAGGAGTTTACACCCATTGCCTGACCCTTTATAATACGGGGAAACTGACCTTGAAGCACATTTGATGACCCTCCAGAAAGACCAGGCTGGCTTTACACAATGTCCATTCACCTATTATTCTTGGGGACACACTCAGGCGTGCTTAAAAACTGTTCATGCAGATGTTACACTGACACTTTCACACAGTGCCAAAATCAATATATACAGGGCCTAAACCAGCAACGCCATGTCAGCTGAATGGTGTATAGCTTGTCCAGGATAGATTTTTCTGCAGGTGAGAGCAACAAAGGCTTGAGAATTAATGGAAAATAACTCAGGAGATTGTGTTTAATCCCTAGTAACCTAGCAAGGTAGATCAAAGCGCACTAATGAATTGTTAGCACAGATCACTAGGTTGTGCACAGACAGTTCGTGGGAGGCTGTGGGGGGTAGATTTACATACCAGCTTGCCATGACATAAATGTTCATGTAGACAAGCCATGAGATACGTGATCCACAGGGGAAAAGCAAAAACATTGGGATGGCAAACACGAAGAGGATAAAAGGGGTGAGGAATCCCCATTCTTGACAACAGATCTGTAGAGATGGAAACGTCCTAGAAGCGGAAGATGTGCGTTTACCGTGGGGAGCTGGTTCAGATTAATAGAGACCAAACCGCTGCATATGTATTACAGAAGAGGGATGTGCTGGAAGGCAAAGGTCAACTTCTGATACTAGAGAGATGTGGATGCCTCTGGGGAAAGTGATTTTAAAGCACCTTGCTCTCTGTAAAAGAACCATGGAGCAGAGCCTTGCAGTGGCCCAGGGAGAATTGTAAAGCAGCTACAGGCTGCATGGGCAAGCATGCTGCTTGTGGATTTCTAGGAGAGGTTTGAAGCTGCTGTTTGCCAGTTCAGAATGCCAGTGCTGAAGCATCTTTCATTCAGGATCAGACTGATGGTCCATCTCGGCTGGTAACCTGTTTCTGAAAGTGGGCACGTTTTGCAGGATTGACTCCAGCCCGGACTGAAAATGACCCAGATTTGTCACCTAAACTTGGGGGAAAGTATCACTGGGCAGAATAACCAATTCATAAAGATTTTGTTGCAGATCACAGAATTTCCACGTGCAGACCGCAGGTTTCTTAAAACAATAGTTTTACACTAGAGAACCATCACCACAGCTGAAAGAGAAATTGGCTGGGAATATTCATTCCAATGTTTAAACTTTTTTTTTCTTAGCCTTTATCAGTTCTGCTTGTTCCCATCCACTGGCTTTTCTGTGACCCATGTGCCGTGAGTTAGAGAGTCAAGTGTTGATGATCCTATTACAGAATCATTGTTGTCCATCATTAATCCACCCACAAACCCCACAACGTTTGTAGCCTCTGCACAGAGGCCAAAGATGGTGAATGAGATATAGCGACAGAGCTCACCCTGCCATGCCTAGAGGTGGCCTGTCTGGGTTAGGTGTGAAACACATGAGCAGGACAGTGAATGTGAGAAACCTGACCAGCCGGTATTCATCCTGTCCCTGTTCTATGGCTGTCAATCCAGCAGCTTTCAGTGTGCCCTCTGCATGGAAATGCACATGCAAAGCAAATGGAACTGAGAGAAGGAGGCAGTTGGAACATACTAATCAGTGACTGATGGAGAAGGTTAGTCACAATGACGTCTGGAGGTGAGGAAGATAAAAGGGGCATGAGTGAGATCACAGCATTTCCTTGGGGAGGTGGAAAAAAGCGCCTCGCTTGTCTACAGTGTTCTTCACCAGTAAATCACAAAGTACTTTAAAAGGAGATCAGGGTCTGCAAAATGGGGATACCGAGGCTTGGGGAAAGGCCATGACTTGTCCAAGGTCCCACGACAGGCCAACGACGTAGCCAAGAATACAACCGAGTTCCGTGACACGTAGAGAAATAGAATGAGCAGAATCTAGTTTGGAGAAGGAGGCAATATGCTGCGTTTATTGCGCATGCAGAATTCACTCACTGCTACTACTGCTACCCACCCCAGGGACACACACTCAGGGACTCAGTTCTACGGATGGGCTCTAATTATCAGCTGCAGTTGCTTATGCTAGTCCACTGGCCAGGGGTGCAGCCGTGCAAGGGGGAGCCAGGTCACGTCCCGCTGCTCCTGGAGGATGATCATCGAACCGAAAGACCCAATCCTCTAGTTTTGCACCCATCTTTTTATATGTTGTAGTCCACAGATCCTGTCCTGTCCCACTTCCCCAGGGCACTATATGACCATGAGTCACCAGTTAACAGCAGATACAACTTTGATTTTCTTTTCTTGATGGGGCTTTTCTCTCTCTCCTTGGGTAGGTTCTTTTGCAGGATCGCTCACATTATGCTTGGCCATCAAGGTGATGCTGGCAGTTAGACAGTGAGACAGGACTGAGCCTATTGCAAACTCCCCCTCTCCCGCATTCACGCTTTTAAATGAGATCACACACACACCTAACTATATACACAGAGCTAAGACTCTACTAAGTTTAAAATGGGGTTTCAGTTACACTCTATGCAGTCACTTTAGCAACAGCGTATTAACAGTTTTAAATGGGGTTTTAGTGACAATATAAAGTTACAAGAACTTGTTAGTTCTTAACAAGTTACTAACAAATTCGTCAGAAAGTGGTTCACGTCGTGTCATTTATAAAATCCCATTAATAACAAAAATGGTCCACAATTCACGAGGGTAGGTAATGTTATATTGGTAGATCTAATTCATTAAAAGGGCGATTTCATACTTCAGCCCTGCAGTTCCCCTGCACCCAACAGAGAGTGTAAGAACAGATTGTTCCTGCATTCATCAAGGCAGATACAACCAAGCATTCTGCACTAGAGTATTGAACCACAGAAATGTCCTTGGGTTGAAATAGTTTCTTCAGCTTGAAGAGTGCCCACTGTCTTTAGCTTCAGGCAATCCATCAGCCTCGGGGGCTGTTTCTGCCACTGTGCAGTATTTTTCTGCTACCCCCCTTGGCTTCTGTCAGTATGTACAATAGTGTGCATGCATACACAATCATGCTCTCTCTGCACGCCCTCACACCCAGCGTGAACTGTCATGCTGTAGCGAAGGCATATTGCTAAATTCATAACCTACAAAGATATGGATTCTCTGATGCATCAATCTTTTTACAGAACGTTATCTGAGCAAAATGCTCCTGGTGACACCCCAACCCTGGTTTTGTTTAGGGATGTGAAAGGTTCACTAGTAAGCATCACCTTTAACGGGTGATGCTTACCGGTTCTGGTTAACCATTAACCAGTGGGGAGCTCCCTTCCTGTCACGGGGAGGAGACTGCTCCAGTCATGTGTCCAGAGAAGTCTTTGTCCGCGGGGAGCTTGGGCAGCCATGGCCAGGGGCTGCTCCGGCTGGGCTGGAGCAGTCCCTGCCTGTGGGAGAGGGGGGCGTCGATCCATCGATCCATCCCAGTCTCCCCCTTTAATCTGTTAACTGGTTAAACATGATGTTTACCTGGTTAACCAATTAAGCGGGATTTTACAGCTCTGGTTTTTTGTGTTCACATGCTGTCTAAGGTCATGATTGGTACTTGCCCTGACATGGTTCTAAGAACGGGGTCAGATCAAGGGTCCATCTAGCCCAGTATCCCGGTTTTGGACAGTGGCCAGTGCCAGGTGCCCCAGAGGGGATGAACAGAACAGGGAATCCTCACATGATCCCTCCCCTGTCGTCCACTCCCAGCTTCTGCTAGGGAGAGCAGTTAAGAGGCATACCGGTCCCTCTGCCCCCATCTGTACAGCTTGTTCAATTGCTGCTTCAGCTACAAAGGGGAGAAATGCCTTGGAAGGTCCCTGCTTGTCCCTGCAAGTGGGTGAGGAAAAGTTGGAAAGTGACAGAAACCATAACCCCCCTTCATCTGTCTCTCTCTCTCTCTCTCTCTCACACCCTACCCCCCCACACACACCATCTTAGCCATTTCAAAGGGACACACACGCCATCTGCCATCTTAGCCATTTCAAAGGAAGAATAGGCAGCCTCAAAAGGCCTTACTTCCCACCAAGCCCATGGGGAAAGTAGAGTTGCAACTGTGACCCTCTGAGTTTTCCGAGGGCAGTTCAGTCGCGTGCTACCTCTTACACAGGTAAGACATTATGTCTTCAGCTAGCCATAACTCACAGAATTCAGAGGCAAGGGAAAGGGGTCTCCTTTATAAATGCGAATTGGCCCCGTTTTATGGCAGGGGTGTGTCCGTATGAGGAGAGAAGGGGTGTAAGCGTGAGAAACGGAACCTCTTTGGGCCTTGTCCTGTGCCCCACAGCACTAGCCTATGTCCTGCTGGAAGTGTGGCCAGACTCGGTCAATATATGGTGATCCAGAGCCAAATTATACTGCTGGATACCTGGGGACAGTTTTCATTCACTGAGCCAGGAGCTGCATGCAGAGACATGAGGGCAGAAATGCCCTGTGTGCGCGACGACGACAGGAGGTACCAAACCTTGGATCTCTGGAGCTTAGTGCATGAGCCTCTGCATCTGAGGTGTCCAAGCAGTGCTGGAGCGAACTAGCCACATGATTCTGAAAATCTAAGTAATATAGTGGCTACTGCTGCAGCCCACTAGCCACGCACAACCAGCCAAATAGCCACATCTGTTCGTTCAACGGCGCTGCAGCTTGAGCTAAAATCCAGCTGGCTCTCACCTGAGGCTGTAGAGTATACTCATTCTCTTTTGCTTTCTAAATGGTTTAAATGCTTCTACATGGGTCAGTGAACCACACCCATCAGGTGTGTGGGTTACACATTCACACACGCACACTTGTATTTTGATACATACTCCCCTCCTTTTGTAGCCCACCATAAAAAGTTGTTGATGCCTATGAAATTAATTTTTAAAGCTTTGAAATAGATCCACTATCCACATTCCCTCGGTTCCCCTGCTGCTGTAATTTTGGAGAAGAAGCAGCGAGTAGATTGCTTGTTGCCATACGCTAAGGGTACTGCTTTGTTCACTGGCTCCCTGAAAGTTTTGGAGCTCGCCTATTGGCTGGCCAGCTGGCTGTTAACACCCCGAGAGAAAATGCATAATTTATAGTTACTAATAGAACGTGGAGATATAGTCACACTTATCTCCAGTTCAGCAGGCTTTTGGGCACAGAAAATGCTTTGGGCTCTTTGCCTCTTATGTATGGAATAAATGGCGAAAAGCACTTATACGGGATAATATTTTTTTACACAATTTTAAAATAACAGCAGCTTTGGTGATTGATGTTTGAACCGCTCCAGCGTTTGCTACGGAATGTCTCCGGCTGTAACGTGCTTGGCGGGGGTGTGTTTCACAGCAGTGCGCTATTATGCGTCTGCAGGGCTGCTGCGGACGGGGTTCGGCTCTCCTGCGCCAAGCGCCGTGCTCTCTGGTTCACTTGCTTGCTTTCCCTTCTGCTCCTGTTGGGTTTTTTTTATGGTTGGGCATTTCTGTAGCACCTGTTGGCCCACGAACGCCTTGAGTGATGTGGGTTGTGTACGCAGCCCCTGTTGGCAGAGATTCTCACAGGTACTCCCTACCGTAACAGGTGCGGTCTAAAAACCCGGCCCCTCAAGAGCTGACCGTCTCTTTGGTGTGTGTGTGTGTGTGTGAACAGCATCTAACATATGGCTGGGGCGCCTTGGCAACAGAGTAGTAACTAGATGGATAGCTCCCTAAAGGGAGGTTCCAAAGAGGATGGAGAGAGGCTGTTCTCAGTAGTGACGGATGGCAGAACAAGGAGCAATGGTCTCAAGTTGCAGTGGGGGAGGTCTAGGCTGGATATTAGGAAAGACTATTTCACCTGGTGGGCAGGGAAGCACTGGAATGGGTTACCTAGAGGGGGTGGAATCTCCATCCCTAGAGGTTTTTAAGTCTCAGCTTGACAAAGTCCTGGCTGGGTTGATTTAGTTGGGATTGGTCCTGCTTTGGGCAGCGGGCTGGACTTGATGACCTCCTGAGGTCTCTTCCAGCCCTAGGATTCTATGATTCTATGACAAGTGAAGCTTGTTGGTTCACTGGTAGGAGATTTCGCTTTGCAATATGGAGCGTGAGAACCACCTTGACTTCGCTCTTTCTGCTTAGCTGGCTTTGCTGCTGCGCTCTTCCGGCTTCTTGGCATGAGAGTTAGAGCAGCTGCTCACCTCTTAACCTGGCCCATACCATCCTGGGCCTTTGCACAGGTGTGCTGCCTCATCTCGCTCCTCACCTGGCAGTCTCCGTCCCTGCCAGTCTTAGCTCCAGCCTCCCTCTGTCTTCTGGACATGACTCCCCGCTCCTGCCTTGTGGTGGGGCTGCTGTCGCCTCCTGCTGTTCCAGTCAGAGGATTCTTCTGAGCCAAAACGGCCTGTCGCAGTGACGGCAAAGTGGTTTTGTACTTTGATGAATGACCCAAGAGGCCCTGGAGTGAGACTCCTCCAGCCCTTCTAGCTTGTGACTTGATCAGCATTTCCAGCCTGATCCTAGAGGTGAATTGGCTGCTTTGGACCACCTACCAACCCCCTCTTTCTTTAGCACCATGCCTAGCTCTGCAGTTGAGTGTGCTGCCTAGTTATCATATCAGTTTGTCCTCTTTTGTGCTAGTACCGCTTGCTTATGCCATTTCCTCCTGGACTACTAATCTCTGATTTCCTGCATGTGTCACCACACTGACCTTTAATCGCCTCCTCCGGAATTGTCGTCTGATCACCGGATCCTGAACGCCCACCTGTCCTCCAGACGATGCAAATGTAGCGGGCATCAGTTTTGGTGTTGCACTTTTGCAATTAATGTAATCAGAAACCTCTATACATAATGGCTCGAGGAATCTATTTGCCTGGTCTGTTCTCTTTCTTTCCCTTCTCTGTTGTGTTTGTGACACTGATTTTTTTACTCTCTGGTGCAATTTTTCCTTTATTAGGAATCTTCGAAAAAGAGTTCAGACGTATCTGTACATAATTATTGACAAATGAGCCTCGTAAGAGGCTCATACTTTATCAACACGGCACATCACTAATTCTCTATGTTTATTGCTCAATTTCCATCCAAGGATTTCCAAACACTTTGCAAAGGTGATAAGTGTCGTGTTCCCTATTTTTCAGCTGAATAAACTCAAGCCCACAGAAGTTCAGGCCAGGGGTGTTTAGGCTTTGCTGTGCTCAGTGCTGCAATGCCTGACTAATGTAGGCACCTAAATCTCATTTTCAGAAGTGATTTAGGCATTCGGGTGCCTAAATCCCATCAACAGCAAATGGAATTTTGGCTCCGAAGCCACTTGGGAAACCTGTGTTTAGGCTTCTACATTTGTTACACCCACATTGGTATAGGTGTTTGGGAATGACTGCACTCCGAATTGCAGTGCCTCCGTGGTTTGTCCAATAATACGCCACAAGTCTGCACAGGGAAGCATGGGAGCCAGGACACGGGACTCTATGTGCAGTTCTGACACTGGCTACCTCTCCAAAGACACAGTCCATGCCCACTTCTGCGGGCTAATCAACACTCGAATTGCTGCAGTGCCGCAGTGGCACTGAGGTCTGTATCACTTACATCACCCAAGGCATGTCTACACTAGGAAACTATTTCGAAATAACTAAATTCGACTTAATAACTCCCGATTTAACAAATTCAAAATAGCGTGTCCTCACTACGGGGAAACCTTGACATGAGTCTGAGGCAGGCTCCGTTAATGTGGACATGCTACCTCAGACTTAGAGCCCCAGGAAGCACGGGGGAGTAATTAGATTGAATGACTCTGGGGAGTCGTTATTTCCAAATAGCAACAGCGGAGCATCCAGGCTGCCACCCTTCTGAAATAGCTATTTCGGAATTAGCGTTTCCCTGAGGAAAGCAGGAGTAGAGATTTTGAATTAAGCAGCCCGTTATTTTGAAATAACAGGCTTGGTCGTGTGGACGCTCCGCTTATTAATTCGACCTAAGGGGGTTATTTCGAAATAAAGCCGTAGTATAGACGAGGACTCAGGGGGGTGGCTTTTCCACTCCACTGAGCAACTTACGTTATACCAAAGTAACCACTCGTGTAGGTGCCCTCAGACTAATCCAAAGCATCAAATGATCGTGCAGCAGGAGAGAGACTGTATCCGTGGAGGGAGATCAATGGGGGGAGGCCGTGCACAAGGAATATGGAGGGTTGAGGCAAGGACTGAGGGAAATGAGGGCAGGCGCTTGGCCCCAGAGAAGTGGGAGGCTGCTCCAAGCATGGGCTGCTCTGAGCAGGGGAGAATGAGGTGTTCACTCACTGCGTGTGCCCTTCCTTTGGCGCTTTGCAAAGCCAGAGCATTAGGGTGCCTTGGAAAGCGGGTCCGAACCACTCCCGCTGGAGACCCTGGGGGTGGCCTAACAGGGCAATGGAAGCATTTGAGTTTCAAATGGCAGGTTGGGATTGGTCCTGCCTTGGGCAGGGGGCTGGACTTGATGACCTCCTGAGGTCTCTTCCAGCCCTATGTTTCTATAACAGTATCACTGCAGAAGGGGACAGGAGCATGGAGCCTGTCTGCATGTTCTCCTCTTCCTTCCCCTGAGCGTGGATCCCATCCCCCACCACCCCAGGCCCTGCATGAGGGTGCAGAGAGAGGCCAGGCAAGTCACCAATCCAGCACTTCCTGGAAACTGAAGAAACCCAGCGACCTCACCTCTCCCTTTCCCCCACATGGATATTTTAGGCCAGTGATGGCAACCCAGTCTAGTGAGCGGGCCGCACGAGGGGTCCTCCTTCATCTCAGTGGGCCACAAGATTGTCATGACGGAGATGGTCTCCCTGGATCGGGTAGTTTTGCTAATTGCACTGGTGTATCTAGAATTTGCAGGGTGTGCGAATAGAACTGTAGCAGCACTTTGGATGCAGAGGGAGCACACGGCTCTCACAGTCAGTGCTGTGTGCACTCGGCCCGCACCTCACGTCACGTGCTTGTCACTATAATAATACCCGTAGGAAAACAAAATGTCCTGCGGGCGACACATGCAACCCACGGGCTGCAGATTGCCCTTCACTGATTTACGCCCATCATTTAACTTTGCTTTCAAGAAGAAGGGGTGGTAGCTTCATCTCTGTGGCTCTCGCAGCCCTTCTGAGTCTCTCGCTAGTTGTGAGCGCGCTTCCCGTTCCCAGAGAGCAGGGGTCCTCCTAGGTTCCCAGAAACAAAGAAATTCGTCCTGTGAACTTTGCCATCTAGGATGAAAGCTGCTATGAAAATAAGATAGAAGGGATGGTCTAGGGCCAGGGGTGGCCTGTGGCTATAGGTGGACTCGGCTGCTGCCTGGGGCGCCACCACCTGGGGCGCCTGATGATGATGTCACGGGGGTGCCCGGGGTGCCCGCCGATGACATCAGTCCATTGACGGCCCTGCAGGCGGGGGCGCCAATCGCACGTTCCGCCTGGGGCGCCAGCTGGCGCAGCCGGCCTCGGGCCGCTTCTGTCTAGGGCAGCGTTTCTTAAACTTTTTAAGATCGAGGAACACCAAACAATATTTTTTTTTAATGCGGAACACCAAGGATTTTTTGTGAAAAAGGGTTGGGGAAAAGGTCGCCTATGGCCATTTTGAACTCTGTTCTCCACACACCTCCGACTGCCTCGCGGCACACCGGTTTAAGAAACACTGGTCTGGGGACTAAGCCACCTGATGGGAATTTAGGAGACCTGGATTCGATTCTGGGCTCTGCAACAGACTCTGTGCATGGTCTTGGTCAAGTTACTTAATCTACCCTGCCTCAGTCCCCCATCTGTACCGTGGGAATAGTAGTACTTCCCTGTATCCTTGGGGCACAGCGAGGTGCTCGGCTATGATGGTGGCGAGGGTCGTGTCAGTACTTAAACAGAAAGGAAGTTGGCTTCTGGTCAGGGTTTGGGGCATGGATTTCCACACAGGTGCTTTCAATGAGTGGGCAGTGCGCCCCCTGCCTCAGTGCAGCTCTGTGTGCTCTGTGGAGCCGTTCAACTATCATAGTTCAAATAAGATCAAGCGCAGATGATCTTTTAATGAAGTGGCCTGTGTGCCAATGCAATTAGCAGCACACTGGAGCTGCGAAGAGCCCCTGCAGCTACAATTAGATGAACGAGGAGGTTCACACTGATCTGCAGAAGGAAAGGGAAAAGGGACCCATGTAATGTTTCCAAGAGCCCAAAGCTAATGAAGTTTGCAGTCAGGCAAACCTGGGTCCTGCTCATACCTAATGTGACATGACCAGCCAGCTCACTTTGCTTTCTCTGACTTCCACCTAGTTCCCTGCAAAACGAAGGTCTCCACGCTAGATTCCTGGAGGCCAGACTCCAGCTGTCAGTGAGGCCTAGTCAACACTTACAACGTAGGTCAACAAAGTGATCTTGATGTGTGCCGACAACTCCTGGTATAGACACAGTGAGGTGAGCAGAAGAATGCTTTTGTGGACCCACCTACTGTGGCTTAGGGAGATGACAGAAAAACCTCTTCCGTTGCTGTAGTGGTTTTTGTCTTTGGTTACAGTGGCAAACAGCAGCCTGTGCTGTCTAGGTGGGGATTTAAACTGAGATTGAAGGGAAGCTGGTAAGCGATTCTACAGTGCAGATTTTGAATGGATCCAGGTATACATGGATGTCGCTGATCACAAGCAGGCCCTGTATATTCAAAAGGTGCATCTACTTATGTTAAAATTCCCCTGTCACTTCACCACACTCCCAAATTCAATAGAATTATAGAATCCTAGGGCTGGAGGAGACCTCAGGAGTCATCGAGTCCAGCCCCCTGCCCAAAGCAGGACCAACCCCAACTCAATCATCCCAGCCAGGGCTTGGTCCAGCTGGGACTTCAAAACCCCTAGGGATGGAGATTTCACCCCCTTCCTAGGGAACCCATCCCAGTGCTTCGCCACCCTCCTAGGGAAATAGTTTTTCCTAATATCCAACCTAGACCTCCCCCACTGCAACTTGAGACCATTGCTCCTTGTTCTGCCATCCGTCACCACTGAGAACAGCCTCTCTCCATCCTCTTTGGAACCCCCCTTCAGGTAGCTGAAGGCTGCTATTAGATCCCCCATATCAAACTATATGTATAGTTTTATAATCTCATCTAAGTGAACCCAATCTAATCCCAGCATTTATATTAACTGATCCCCTTAGTACTGTCCGAGTACCCTGGCCTGCAACATGTGCAGTTTAAAAATCAGCAGGATGCGCTGTCTATACATGCTAAATATTGGAACCAACCATGGGAGAGACCGATACTGCAGCTGGACAAATGCTGAGTTTGCGAAACACCTATCCTTGTATCCGCCCCCTTTAATCTTCAAAGCACTTTGCACACAACTGCTGGATACTAATGATACCCTGCGTATTTCATCCAGCAATCGCACAGCACTTCACCAAGGTGGGCAAGTATTATCTCCCCTTTGCGGAAGAGAAAACTGAGAAACTAAGTGGCCTGTCTGAGTCTCACAACAAGCCAGCTGGGTCATCAGGAGTGGGAGCCCAGAACTCCTGATTTTCATATTTCTCACTCTAACAACTACAGCTTGAACCTCTCTAGTCCGGCACCCTTGGGACCTGACCGATGCCGAACCAGAGAATCTGCTGAACTGTGGTAGGTCAATATTGTCTAGCAGCATGACCCGCACTTCCACTGCTTACTGAGCTCTGAGAAAACATTTAGGGGTAAGTTAGAGCTAAATACTAGCACAGACACTGAGAGCCAGGACTGGGGGCTGCAAACAAGCTTTTTGGGACTCTGGGAAACTTGGCCACACCCATGATAAGTGGACGTCTGGCTCACTAAAATCATGCCGGAGCATGGATGTTGCCGGACCAGAGTGCCGGACTAGAGAGGCTCAACCGGTAGTTCACGCTCATCCCCTTACCAGCTCGCTGAGGCAGGGGGTATTTCTACGTAGGAAAAACAGAGGCCGAGAGGTGAAATGACCCTGCGAAAGGCAGGATCAGAACAAAGAAGTCCCTAGCTGCCAGTGCTGCATTTGAGCCGCTGCCCTGCCCAGGCCTGCCAATTTACAGATTCAGACCACTCCTGGGCTGCGCCATTTTTCAACCCCTCCGTGACATTCCAGGCGGATGGGTCTGGATTTGGTCCCTTTGTTCCGCTGGCGTTGTGCTGCGGAGAGACAAGGAGGGTGAAGGCAGTTCTTTTATTGGACCGTCTTCTGTTGTGGAGGGAGACAAGCTTTTGAGCCACACAGGCCTGGGACCCGTCTCTCTCCAATATCCTGGGACCAGCATGCCCGCAACTAATCTTATTTATGTATTTATTTGTCATAGAATCATAGAATACTAGGACTGGAAGGGACCTCGAGAGGTCATCGAGTCCAGTCCCCTGCCCTCATGGCAGGACCCAGTACTGTCTAGACCATCCCTGATAGACATTTATCTAACCTACTCTTAAATATCTCCAGAGATGGAGATTCCACAACCTCCCTGGGCAACTTATTCCAGTGTTTAACCACCCTGACAGTTAGGAACTTTTTCCTAATGTCCAACCTAAACCTCCCTTGCTTCAGTTTAAGCCCATTGCTTCTTGTTCTATCCTCAGAGGCCAAGGAGAACAAGTTTTCTCCCTCCTCCTTATGACACCCTTTTAGATACCTGAAAACCGCTATCATGTCCCCCCTCAATCTTCTCTTTTCCATTTATTTAGTGTTGGGGGTCTCAAACTCACAGCCCATGGGCCATCTTCAGCTGGAGTAGTGCAATCCAGCCCGGGAGTAGTGCAATCCAGCCCGGGAGTCCCAGTGGGCTGGGGGTGGTGGTGGTGGAGGAGCTGTCTGTTCCAGTCCGCCAAGCCTCGCTCCTTCCTGCCACCACCCCGTCCTCTCGCCCTTCCCCATGACACCCCGTGCCCAACAGGATGTGGCCTAGGGGATTATCGGGGGGAAGGGGGAAAGAGGTTGGTGCAGCAGCGCCCTGCCCCAGCCCAGACTGCACAACTGCTCTGGCCAGGGACAGCCCATGGGTCATGAGTCTGAGATCCCGGAGTGAGCGTATGCAATCCAGCCAAGCCAAGCCACAGCGTTCTTATCCAGGGTGTTCAAGGCACAGAGACTTCCAGGGAGTTGGGTCCTTTTGCAGCCCTCAACGCTCTGCAGCATGGGTTGTAGCTACCCACGCTGACAGAGTGGGACAGTCTCAGATACCAGCGAATTTCCGCTGCAGAACAAATCCCCTGGCTGCTACGGAGCCGATGCAGACGGCACCATGGCCTTGGCGGTAAATCCAGCCTGGGCTGACATTTCGTGGAGCCCAAGGCAAGCGAATGATGGGTCGCTTTGTCTGCGGAGCAGGAAGCTCGCCATGTACAGTTTGCACGTACCGAGGCAGGCAAAGCTGGTGACATCTGCCCTTCAAGGCAGTGTGAGGAATCAAACTGGAGAGTCCCGTTTCCATCTGACATGGGGGGCGGGGCCCCTTGGGAACACCAGCGGAGTGCAGAGTGCTAGCTCTTTGGATGCTCAGCATGTCCCATTGGCCTCTCAATGTGTTTAGTAAAGATCTTTTTCCTACCACTCTGTCGGCCTGACACCTGTGACTGGAACACCAGCTAACCCGCTGTGAATTCCCCCCGCATAGGACAGTGCTCGGCTAGGTTCAGAAAAGTGCCGAGGAGAGTGTGGGGCCTGGGGCAACCACCCCGCTGCAGGTCCTGCCCTGCCCCGGCCCTTCCCCAAGCCCCGCCCCTGCTCCACTCCACTCCCTCACCTGCTGCCCTGAGCAATGTGGCCCAGGGGATTACGGGGACCTGTCAGGTGGGCAGCAAGGGTCACCTCCTCCCCGCCCACCACACAGGCTGCAGGAGCTGGAGCAGCCCAGCAGCCTGTTCTGCCCAGCCACATTGCCCTCTCCCGGCTCGCCTCGCCGCGCCTCGCTGCTCTGCTTTGCTCACTCTCTCTAATGGGCACATTGCTAACGCTCAAGCTAAATAATATGAGCTAGGTTTTCATTTTCATGGTGTTGGATTAACACCATGCAATGTCACCGACTTCTCTGGAGATCTCAGTTTATGCTGATGTAGGCATGAGTGGAGCTGGGTAATATATATTTGGTGATTGTTAAGTTTGACAGAAAATGCATTTGTCAGGGAACGAAACATTTCAAAACAAAGTGGTATTTCATCTCCAAATTTAGCTAATGAAGATAAGAGGGTGAAAAACATCAAAAAAATGAACCCAAATGAAATGAGAAAACTAACAAAATTGTTTTGGGTTAAATGAAAGATTTTGCTCAACTCGGAACTACACTTTCTTCAGTTTTTTGTTTCAGCTCCTGAACCGAAAACATCTCTTTTTCTCTCGGCTATATGTATGTGTGGAATATAACCCTCCCACTCCCATTATGCTGGGAAAGAAAAGAGAAGGCTGTCTTATTCCAGACTGTCAGCTAACCCAATGAATAGACAAGTTCAGGGGAGGTTTTCTCCCCCAAAGGAAGAATAGTCCATTTCTCCTGACGCCTAAAGGCGCAAAAGAGTCTTGTGACACTGAGAACTGAGAATGCAATTATCAAATGTGTAATGTGCTAGTTTAATTAGTGCCTCTGTTCCCATGGTGACAGTAACGCTATGTGAATTAGGGTATCTGCTGGCTTACGGAAAGGGGATGAGGAAGCGGCATGGTTTTTGCATTACACTTGTATGATGTCTCTGTATGGAGATGCATTGATAGAAATTGGCTGGCGAATTTCTGATTCAATGTGACTCATGTTTTGGATTGTGTCAGGTTGCACTGGGTTCTCTCCTGTCAACCCTGATCTACACAGTACAGAAAAAATAATGTTCAGGGCCTCTTTGAACTGATTCCAATAGGCAGGAAAGTCAACGTTAAAGCAATGAGGCCTCAATTCACCCCGTGATCTAAGTACACTAAGATCTAAGTGTGCTTAATCCATGGGCATTTTATTTCATTTGATTTGTTGGGTGTGGAGGTTTTACCCGTGAAAGTCCCAGTGTGAGAGGAGCCTGAGTCAAAACCTCAGCTCCCAAGGCACTTCGAGCTGAGAGCTAGTTCGGCTTATTGTAGAAACAGGGCTTAGAATCCTAGAACAGAACAGCTCCGGAGACTGGGGAAATTGCATCCATCGATGCTGGCAAAAGGCCTGACATGGCTGTAATGTGTCATTGGTTGGCATAGAAAGAGTTGATTTCCAGTTCTGGGCCAACATGGAATGTTCTGAGAGATGGGTTTGGTTCGGATACGTCTCCAATCCTTAGCTGAAGTGTCTCCATCTCAGTGATCCACGAAAAACAGCGATCTCTTGAGAACCACCGAAACGAGACACATTCAGACTGGAAATGAGGGTTAGCAGGAATAATGTACCCAGGGTGGCTGTGGATTCTCCATCACTGACCACTTTTATATCAAGATCAGATTTTTTGTTCTTAATTAGGAATTATTTTGGGGAAGTTCTCCAGCCGGTGTCATGCAGGAGGTCAGGTCAGATGCCTACAGCAGTCCCTTATGATCTTGGAATCTGTAAATTGATAGCTGTGGTTTCCCATTCCTTTCTGCTTCTGCTCAAGCTGGAAAAACAGTGATAATAGCCTCTCTTGTGGTACTTTGACCTTTTTGGCTTTTCTGGGGCGGAGTAGAGTTATACAGAATACAAACAGCTCATCCTGTGGCTGAGAACACTTTGGTTTCAAAAGCTTCAGAGGGGTAGTTCATCTGTAACAGGAAAAACTTAAAAAACAACAAAAAGTCTGGTAGTACTTAAAAGACTAACAAAACATGTAGATGGTATCATGAGCTTTTGTGGGCTTTCGTGGGTCAAGCTCATGATACCATCTACATGTCTTGTTAGCCTTTAAAGTGCTGCCAGACTATTTGTTGTTTTTTAAGTTTTTACTTGGGTTTCAGTTTGGGTTGAAACTTTTAGCTGCTCCTGTTTTTATTTGGACCAGTTTGCCGGTCTGCATTCACTAATGTAAAACCTAACTGCCGCTGGGCAGATAATTCATCCTTTTTTTCAATGAATGTCACCTCCTTGTTCTGTTTGTGGTTTGGCTTCATACTCAGCTAATCATTTGTCCCAAATGCCTCAGAAATTATTTGAATTAATAATTCTTGGGTTCCGGCTTGTTGCTATGGGTGTTCAGTGTTGGGAATCTGAGCAATGTTGGTGTTTGATGGGATGCACCGATCACATCATAAAATCATAAAATCTTAGGGCTGGAAGAGACCTCAGGAGGTCACCGAGACCAGCCCCCTGCCCAAAGCAGGACCAACCCCAACTAAATCAACCCAGCCAGGGCTTTGTCAAGCTGGGACTTTAAAACCTCTAGGGAGGCAGATTCCACCCCCTCCCTAGGGATCCCATCCCAGTGCTTCACTAACCTCCAAGGGAAATAGTTTTTCCTAATATCCAACCTAGACCTCCCCCACTGCAACTTTAGACCATTGCTCTTTATTCTGCCATCTGTCACTACTGAGAACAGCCTCTCTCCAGCCTCTTTGGAACCTCCCCTTCAGGGAGTTGAAGGCTGCTGTCAAATCCCCCCTCGCTCTTCTCTGCAGACTAAATAAGCCCAAATCCCTCAGCCTCTCCTCGTAAGTTATGTGCTCCAGCCCCCTCATCAGTTTGGTTGCCCTCTGCTGGACCCTCTCCAATGTGTCCACATCCTTTCTGTAATGCGGGGGTCCAGAATTGGATGCAATACTTCAGCTGTGGCCTTATCAGTGCCGAAAAAGGGGAATAATCACTAGTATGTTTTTATTTGACTAAGCAGGTTTCCGGAGTGAATACTGACGTAGAAGAATTCAGATGTCAATTTCCATTCACATGCTCCAATAGCTGCTACAAATTCACTGGCCACTGTACTTGTTCACTAGAGCACTCACTGGAAGAGAGCTCAATGCAGTGCTTAGCCAATTTGCAAATTCATAGACTTGCAGTAGTATTCACCTAGAATTAGTCCTGATTGTTCCCTGTACTGCATCCTTTACAGATGTGCTGTCAGCTCCATGACAGTGGTGGGAAAATGCGGGCACTTCCCCAGACTTTCCACTGTTATGTGGAAGTATTTTCAGTGTCCATTTTCTCCAGCTCTTTGGGACTAGCAGTGAAAGGTTCTTAGGTCCAGGATGCATAGGCAGGTGATATTACTCTATATTTTGCATTGTCTGACCTCTGCAGAAATGCTGCCATCCAATGCTGGTGCCCACAATTCAAGAAGGATATAGATAAACTGGAGAGGGCTGAGAGGAGAGCCATGAAAATGATTAAAGAATTAGAAAATACGCCTTGCCGTGATAAGCTAAATAGATTGAGCACTTTGAGCCTAACGAAGAGAACGTTAAGGAGGAGCTGCATACTCAGACAGGGAGCAAATATCTAGCCAAGCCAAGAAAATGGTCTAACACAATCCAATGACTGGAAGTTGATGCTAGACACATTCAGACTGGAAGTAAGACGTATGTATTTCTAACAGTGAGGATAATTCAGTGTTGGAACAGTTTACCAAAGGTTGTGGCCGATTCTCCATCCTGGGCAATTTGTAAGTCAAGAGTGGCTGTTCTTCTAAAAGATCTGCTCTAGCAATTATTTTGGGGAAACTCTGACCTGTGTCAAACTGGATGATCACAGCGGTCCCCTGTGACGATGGAATTTATGAAGTCAAGGGGAAAGGCACAAAATTTGGAAAGAATCAATGACCGAGTAAATGTTTTCGGAACAGGACTGAATTGGCTTTTTCTGAGCCTCAGATAGAATCAGACTCACACTAGATCCACAGTTCCGCTTGAGATCTGGGTCAGATTCACAGTTGTTCCTATCATTTGATAGCGTCTCCGGAGCCATTTCCCAGAGAGGCTGTTAAAATGGACTCTCTTCCTTTCTGACTTTGGAACAGCTGGAGCTCACCTGGGTGATAAAGGTTTGTGGTGCATTTTGGTTTCTCTTCAGAAATTCTAATTCCTGGAACATCCGGTTTGTCCCGATGCCGCTTTCTTTAACCCTCCGTCCTCGGGGAAATCTAGCTCTGTGCCTGGCATCTGTCTCTCATTCCCATTTGTGCACAGGAAGACAACAAAATTATTTCTATTTGAGTTAGCAATTGTCTGCCTCTTCTGTTAGAAACTGCCTTCTGACTCTCTCACTTTTCAGGCCTATTTGATCCCTACCCTGACCTCTTGTTCTTTGTGTCATTTGAAAACTCGCCCCGTATTTACCATGTTTGCACTTTAGAAGTTTAAAAGGTGGTGCTGGTTGGAGAAATAGTCCCTATATTTAAAACTGGGGAACTTTTTAGGTGAGCCCACTTTATCGTCATCTTTCCACTCTACATTTCCCTTTACTTTTGCGCTCTTCCCTTGCAGTGATTACTGAATTAAAACCTCAGTCACGAGACATAAAACACAGGATCTGCCCATGCTGGGCACAGTTCACTATTTATCTATCCTAAATATTCCCCGTAGTGTTTAGCGGCTACAGCAGCAGAAGAGCTAATCCTGTGTCCTGGTCAACTTCCAATTTGGGCAATTATAGTTTGCCTACTTAATATTCAACCTATGATGTGCATTAGAAGCGGTATTCTTCACTTCTTGTCATCAGTGGCATCATGTACTGTTAATTGGTCATATTAACTCAGAGCAGGGATGTAAAATCCCATTTAACTAGTTAACTGATTAAATGCTAAGTTTAACCAGTCAACTGGGATCCTGTGGGCAGGGGGTCAGTCTGGTCTAGCTGGGCTGGGGTGGCCCTCTGCCAGTGGTGTGGTGGGTCTGGAGGGCCCCCGCTTTCAGCCTGGCATAGTGGGCCCAGCCAGGCTGAGCCTGCCACACCATGGGTGGGGGCTTCCTGGGCCAGGCCAGACCCACAGCATCATGACATGAATGGGGGGCTACTCTAGCCCAGCCAGGCTGGAGCACCCTCCACCTGCACTGAAAGAGCTGGGTTTGTTTCATTTGGAAAAGAGAAGAGGGGACACGATAGCAGCTTTCAAGTATATAAAAGGGTTTTACAAGAAGGGAGAAAAATTGTTCTCCTTGGCCTCTGAGGATAGGACAAGCAGCAATGGGCTTAAACTGCAGCAAGGGAGGTTTAGGTTGGACATTAGGAAAAACTTCCTACCTGTCAGAGTGGTTAAACACTGGAATAAATTGCCCAGGGAGGTTGTGGAATCTCCATCACTAGACATATTAAGAGCAGGTTAGATAGACATCTAGCAGGGATGGTCTAGATGACACTTAGTCCTGCCATGAGGGCAGGGGACTGGACTTGATGACCTCTTAAGGTCCCTTCCAGTTCTACTGTGGTGAGCCTGGCTGGGCTGGAGCAGGCCTCTGTCTGCGTTGGGAGGAGGAAGGCTTCTCCAGCCCAGCTGGGCTGCATGTTAACCGTTTACCCTGTAAGCATCACCTGGTAAGGGTGATGTGTACCAGGTAACCAGATAACTCTTTACATCCCTAACTCAGAGGTGGCTGCAATTGGCTGGTAGGTTGAATGATGACTGTCTTACAGTGAATATTAATCATTTCTAATAAATATGATCTTGCATTTATGTTATGTAGCAGCTTTCTTCCCACCGATTTTACTATATGCAAGAACCACTTCATTTATTTCTGTGGTGTAATCACTCCTGGGGTGAAATTCAAAAGCTGTGAATCCATGCAAAGGAGCCATTAGACTAGAGCATAGGCTAAGAGTTGAAGGAAAGGCCTCTAAAACCCCAGCAGCATGGCTGCAAAATGCCCCCCCCCGAACATGCATTCGCGCTGTACTGCTTCTGACAAGAGCACATCGTTTGCCAGCACCAGCTGCCACTGGAGCAAAGTGCTCCGCCAAATCCGCGTTCTGCCCAATCACACGGAGCTTGCAGGATCTGACAGGACAGCAGCAGGAAGCAGCTGGGGAGAGGCGGGGGGGGGGAGGGGGGGGAGGGGGGGGAACTGCAGGCACGTGCAGTGCACTCTGTATAATTTGAAAGTTGTTGTGCGTCTTCCTGTTGGAAAGTCAATGATCCCCCTCCTCCAGCTACAACACGTGTTGCTCTGTCGGTTTATTCTGTTCACGCCCAAATTTCTCAGAGCCAAGAAAAGGGATTTTTAATCTGCATGTGCTAAAACGCAGCGCACAGCTGCTGGGAATGTAGGAATTAATTCTCTCGCTTTACATATGGGTCGCTTCGATCTTTAATTACTATTCATTTGTCCTTTTCTCAGGGCTTTTTGGCATCGGGTAACACCCTCCCCCCCCCGCTCTTTGTGTCTGATGACCTGTAGCACGACCTCATTGTCTGCTGGAACAGGAGGCCTGGGGGATGCGGTGGAGGGGGGAAGGGGAGAAGAGGCTGAATAACCATAGAATCATAGACTCCTAGGGCTGGCAGAGACCTCAGGAGTCATTGAGTCCAGCCCCCCGCCCAAAGCAGAACCAGCCCCCACTAACCATTATGGATCAAAATCCATCATTCCTCTGATAGTCCCGAGTATGCCCCCAAAAGTTTCATTCTCTCCTTTCTTGTCTCTGTCTGACCATTAAAGTTCCAGTTAGATCCCCCAAACCTGGGTACCCGTGTGCCACACCCCCAGCCTTTGTTTTGCAGTTTGCTGCCTGTCAGGTAGGAGGCCTCACACTCTGGGGAGAAAGGACAGTCGCTGAAGCATCTTGCTGTGGCAGAACCGCCAGGCAGGGGGCGTCAAGCCCTGCAAAGGATGAAAGAGGATTTGGACGGGAAACTCTAAACCAGTGGCAATGCCATGCGAAGAGCTTGCACCCACGCCAGGTACATTTAGATATTTAGTCCCCGTCGCCTAAGGTCAGGGTGGCTTTTCTGAACTCAGAGGAGTCCCTGTGACTCAGAACCTATATTGTGGGGTGAACCTCCCTTCCACAGATAAGGGGCTGGATTGGATTCCCAAGGGAATCCACTAACACAGCTCCCTGTCAGCCAAAGAGCTACAGGAGATCTTGCACCCTCCTCCGTGGGTTAACATGCCATCTCCTTAGTCTGGGGAGTAAGAAGATGCCTTCGGCTTCCCCATGTGACGAGGACAGCGCTTCTTCATGCTCAGCCAGTATGCTGTCAGAGTAGAGATGACCAAAGACTAATTCCTCCCTTCAGGGCCAGATTAAGGCATGGGCTAGCCGGGCAGCCGCCCGGGGCGCCAACCTATGGGGGACGCCTGAGGGCAGCTGTAAGGAGTGCGCAGCGCCCCTTATAGCTGCCATCAGGCGCCGCACGACCAGCTCCCGGATCGCAGGCTGCAGCAGCTCCCAGCGGCCACCCTGCAGCAGCCGCCCGGGGCCGGGGCTGCGTTAACTCCCGCAGCGCTGGCCAGCAGCGCCCTTCCCCCCGCGGCTGCAGGGCCGTGCACGGCCAGGCTCAGCCCGCCCTGGGCGGCCCCAGGCTGCGTGCCAGTGGCAGTAGCCGGGCTGGGCACATGCGTCCTGCCGCCGCCAGCTCCACGTGCCAGACGGGGGCGGTGCCGCGCATGTGCCCTCCCCCATGTGCTGGCACGGGGGCGGGGCCGCGCATGCGCATTCCCCCAACCTGGGGGCGCAATTAACCTGTCTGCCCGGGGCGCCGGAATGGCTCGATCCGGCCCTGCCTCCCTTCTCCATGTGGACAGGGCAGGTTTTCCCCTTCAGTAAATTCTCCACTATACTGTCTGGTTCCCCTCTGAAAAGGATATGCAATGGGGCTTCCCCTCTTCCCTCTGGGAGGTTGTGCTGCCGTCAGTGAAAGTTCACTGGGCATAAAGATTCCTTTGCTCCATTTCTTTTTCTGGCTCCTTGTTCTGCTCCGTGGTGCCACCCTACATCTCTCCTGCCAGTCCCTTTATTTTGTTTACCTCAGGTTCTGGCTCAGACTGAGCATCTGTTTGACAATTTCACAGTGGGATTGGATTTGCTATGGCTCCTGGCAACTTTCATTTGCCAGTCCACGTGCGAAGAAAAGAAAAAAAGAAAGAAATCAGGGGAGCTCAGAGGAGAGACGGGCCCAACCTCCAAGCTGCAGATCCAGATTTCGAAATGCCCCACACTATGAGGAGTGTTTGGAACTGGCATGTTCATTTGGCTCATTGGAAAGATGGAACCGCTTGTGAATTCAGGAACGTCTCTGGCCTGGGGATTCGACTCCACACCCGGAAGTTTAGCATTTCCATGTCAAAGATGAAGGGTATCCAGTCATCTGGAGAACCGAAACTGTCTCGTTGTTTTCACCCGTCTGCCTGTACGGCTTTGTTGTCACGAGTCTTATGCAAACACAGAAGAAGAAGCCAGTCTCTGTCCCAAAGAGCTCACAGTATAAGAACACGGCCTAGCACAGTGGAATCCTAGGACATCGCTGGTGCTCCTAGGTCCCACAGAAATACAAATAAATAATAATAATAATAATTAATAAATACCAATCCCTGTAGCCAACTGCGTCCATTAGTGATCTTTCAATAATTGAAAGCTCCAGAATTTCCTTCTCTTTTTCCTTTCAGGATCAGAGGAAGTGGGGAAGAAATGTGTCCCATGTGACAGGCAGTTTCAACATGACATCAAAACAGTCAGCTGGGGATATTTTAAACTCCACATTCGGCCGGGCTGGCCTCGATTCTGAGGCTTGCTCTAAGGGGATCTATTCTGCCAGCTCAGTCAGAGAGCCTGGTGGCAGATTCTGTCAATTAATTGCTTTCAGACCTGAGAGGGGTCTCGCTGCCGTCAGTCAGCATCTTAATTAATCAAAGCAGCAGATGGGTAGCACTGGCCTTGAATGCTGGCACAATTAACTCATTCATTATCCTGGCCTCTTGCTCTGCGATGGCTTAGAAAGGGCACATTCCATCAAATGTCCCTTGCCCAGTCTGGGGAACAGGTGTTCAATGATTCCCTGCCTCCAGGACTCCATCGGGGAGGTGGTGGCTTTTGGGCAATACGTGTTTGGGACCCTCCTTGATTTCTGACAGGAGGGAGCAGAGCGTGGCCTGGAACATTAGAAGGGCTGCAGGGGGGTTAGCTAACAGTCTGACAAGCTGTCGAGGCACACAAGGAAAAGTCTGGCGTTTTTCTAGGAACTTCAATGAGTTAAGCACCACAGAGTTGAATGGCAGCCAGGACCCATACGTCATCACAGGCATGTACGCACCCCAGTCCCTTAAGATTTGTGTGACACAACCTAAAACAATATGTTGTCTGGCTCTTTGCTTCACATCTCCCTGCAAGTTGTGATCCCATGTTGAAATTTTTCCTCACTACAAAAAAGGACCAAGACGATCACGTCCTTGTGCCCTCAGAGTTCAGTGGCGCATGGACCATGTGCAGTGGGGTGAATGTCACCTCTGAGTCTTCAGTCAGACCACTTGGCTTTGGGTTCATTGAGGGGCCTTTCGATTCCTGCTCTGAATGTGTCCTAGCAAAACATTTGAGTTCTACTCGAGTGTGCCAGCCACCAGACCAGTGAAGGCCACATGCGGTCCAGGAGTTCTACATGTGGCCCACCAGACATTTTGTTTACCGTTACCCATGCGCTGCTTTGCCAGATTCTGCTGGTTCCCATCCCCGTCGTTCTTTTCCTACCGGTATTACCAAAGTGACATGCATGTGACGTGAGGTTTGCGCTGATTGCACACAACAGTGTGAGGGCCGTGTGCTCCCTCTGCATCCAATCAAAGTGCTGCTATAGTTCAATCGGCAAACCCTGCAAATTCTAGGCACGTAAGTGCAGCTAGCAAAAACTACCTTATCCCGGGAGACTGTCTTGGTTACAACGATCCTGTGCCCCATTGAGATGAAGGAGGGCCACTTCCTAGTCTAGGTTGCCCCTTACTGAACCAGACCATCCCTCTTAACCTACTTTCTATGCACTAGTGAATTCTCCTCTCAGTGGCTGGCTCAGGAGTCTGGAAATGAAGCAGTATTGCCATTCACCTGTAGGTGGCTGGCTTACATCTAGGCTACCTTAGAGATGGCCAAATGTAGCTTCCAATGGGGAGTCTGTGTGAAAACCGTTGGTGGGTCTTGCTCCCTCACCGAACAGAAATAGGGAGTGAATGCGGTTTGTTATCATGCGATGGCTCAGGTTGTCAGGGTAGTTTCTAGACTACAACCAGTATTGGAAGTTTCAAAGAGAGCACCCAAGCAGTTTGGATGCTCTCTTTCGAAAAAGCACAGTTTGCATTACATAGCGCCTTTTTTCGAAACAGCACTTTCGAAAAAAGGTGTTCTTCCTTGTAAAACAAGGTTTTCCGTGGTCAAAAAAACTGCCGCGTTCTTTCTATTTGCTTTTGAAAGAACGCAGCAGCAGTCAAGAAGCAGGGGAAGTTTTTTCGCAAAAAGGCCACTTTTTTCGAAAAATCCCTGTAGTCTAGACACACCCTAAGGGTGCGCCTACACCGCACCATAGGTCAAAATAAGATACACAATTTGAGCTACGCAAATTGCATATCTTATTTCGATGCTATTTCGAAATAGCTTATTTCAAAAAGGCGCTGTCTACACGACACTTATTTCGAAATAAACTGCTATCCCGAAACGTCCCTTACTCCTTGTGGAATGAGGTTTATAGGGATGTCAGAATAGCGAGCCTGTTATATTTTGAAATAATGGGTGCACTGAAAAGATGCGGAATAGCTACCTCCGGTATCCCAAAATAGCACGGCAATGTAGATGTAGCCTATGGTGTAACACAGCACCTTAGAGACTAACCAGGTGTAAACCAGGAAAAGCTTAAAAAACAACGAATAGTCCTGCAGCACCTTAGAGATGAACAAAACATGTAGGTGGTCTCATGAGCTTTCATGGGCACAACCCCCTTCTTCAGATGAATGGCGTTTAAGGGGTCCACTTTTTAAATAAATAGCACAGAGAGGGAATGGAGGGGGGAAGAGGAGGAAAAAGAAGAAAAAAAAGGAAAGAAATTGTTGATTAGAGTGTCCATGCTAAATGAAGCAGATAAGAATATTTAGTACCCACTTTAAGTACCCTCTGTTTGGTTTTCTTTTATGTCATTAGGATGTGGAATGTAGCAGGCCATCCAGCCAATGTCTTTGTTGAGACTTCTGTTGTATGAATCAAACTTGTAAAGGAAATTAAGTTCTGTAGTTTCCCTGCCGAGCTGGCTTTTGAAATTGGTTTGAAATAATACGGTGACTTTGAGATCCATTAATGAGTGCCCAGGCAAGACTAACCAGACTGAAACAGGACCGCTCGTTTTTTCACATGAAATCAGTACAGGATGAACTTCTCTACTCCAGCACTCCCTGGTCCAGCAACATCCGTGGTCCGGCATGATTTTAGTGAGCCAGATGTCCACGCATCATGGGCTGGGCCAAGTTTCCTACAGTCTCATAAAGTTTGTTTACAGCCACCAGTCCTGGCTCTCAGTGTTCTGGGCTGTGATTTTACTCTAACTGACCTCTAAATGTCTTCTCCGAGCCCAGTAAGCAGTGGAAGTGTTGGTGATGCTGCTAGACAATATTGACCTCCTGTAGTTTGGCAAATTCTCTGGTTTGGCCCCGGTTTTTGGTCCCGAGGATGCTGACTAGTTCAACCTGTAGTAAGTTATCTAATGAACTTCATGGCCCCTGGTCCCATCCAGGGACCCCTATTTGGCTGGTTGGTTTTAAGGGGTTTTACTTGTTTGTGTTACAGGTTTGGTTTGGTTTTATTTTGCGGAGGAGGGGGTAGGGCTCAGCAGATGGGGAACCAGCCCCAGGTCACGCTGCCTCGGCCATTTTCTGTTCTCTCAAACCTTTCTCCGCTCTAAATTCACTCCGGACCAGAAGAACAATTCAGCCTCAGCAAAGTGCCAGGTGGGCAAAGCAAAGGATGTGATTTTTCCCAAGCTGCGCCTGGAAGATTTCATTCAGCTGTGTAGGTTGGCAGGGGGTTATCTTCTAAAGTCATTAGCAGGAGCACAAAACCCATTAAAAACATCAGTAAAAAAAAAACCCCCAGGGTTTATTTTTAATGAAAGAAGTTATGAGAGTGCACTGGGCTTTTTTTTTTTTTCCTAAGGACCACTCCTTCCCTTCCCCCCTGCAGAGTAATTGGCCGAGATTAAATGTTGACCTCTAGATTCATTAATAATATTAATCCAATGAGGCTGCCATGGTGCTTCTGGATACACTACTGTGATCTTCATTACACAGGAATCCAGCAACTACCAGAGGAGCAGCCTGTAGTGTATTAATAGAATTTGGAACAATACATTTTCAGCTGATTAAATGAAAAATGCTAGGGGGCTGCATAAACTACACACACACGCTGAAAACACAGAGTGGAGGACATGATGACACACACATGCGCGCGTGCGCACACACACACACACAAAGAACACAAAGTGGAGCACATGGTGACAGATTCCAGAGGGGAGAGAGTCCAACAACCTGCCAGCCAAACAGCACATGTCTTGTCTGCCCATACAGACGCCCTATCTCAAGGAAGATAACTGTGCAAAATGGTGGTGAAGCGCCATAATGCTGAGAGAGAGCTGGCTGTCTCAGGCTTTGTCTGCCCTGCAGGCTTGTTATGCAAGAAGCTTTTTGTGGAAGAGAGCTTCCTCAAAAACTTCTTGTGCAAAAGTGCGTGCAGACCTCAAAAGTGCAAGCAATATGCTTTTGCACAAGAGAGCATCCACTCTGCATGGACACTCTTGCGCAAGAAAATTCTGATGCCATTCACAGAAAGGCCATCAGAGCACCTGTGCTTTTTTTGATAGGCTCTGTTTGCACAAGAAACCCCTGCAGAGCGTCCACACACACCTTTTTGTGCAAGAACTCTTGCGCAAAAAGGAGTTGTTCCTCGTGGGGAGCGGAATAACTCTACCGGCAAAAGCCCTCTGTCCTGTCTATTTACTGTATTTTTTTTTCACAAAAACGCGCTTGAGGTGTGGACGCTCCAAGGGTTTTGGCGCAAAAACTCTGTAGTGTAGACATAGCCTCAGAGGGTCAGTGCTGGGTGTGTCAACCTGGAAGTTGTCACAGGGTGATACGTGGTGGGTGGCCTATCTGAAATGCACTGATGCTCTCAGTGTTGGGCAGCCGCACCTCCATAATTATCCTCCACCCCTGAAATTGGCAGTCTCATTGCAGGAGCCAAGCACAAGAACGGGCTGTCTGTCCGGGGAAGCCTGTGGATGAGTAGGGGGCTCCAGGACTGTCCGTCTGACGCCGCCTGTGCTAAATTCACCTTAAGAAAAGGAGTTAGAAGTGGCTGCTGCTCAGATTATAGCAAAATGCGGGCTTGAGTCATCAAAATCACACGCCCCTCCAAGCACTTGAGAACGGATGGGGTAATCCTCGGAAGCTGCATTCACAGGTGATAGATGGAGACCATTGGGAAAAAATATAGCATACACCTCTTTGAAGATCAGCCCCTGTCAAACTGTCAGTCCATGCCTCTGTCTCACCCTGTATGTTTTTTTGCTCTTTCGCTTAGACTGACACATATGTGCCCTGTTTTCTAAGGGCAGCTCTTGCGAGAGCTGATCCGTTTCATCAGAACAACCGTCACCATGTGCCGGCCATACGTGCTCTGATAGCCCGGCAGGCACAGCCTCTCCTCTCCCTCCCTCCCTTCTCAGTCATGCTAGGAATGTGTTCTGCCATCATTTTTAAACAAATGAACAAATGAATGTGTAGTCCCCTTACTAAAGGTGCCTCTGCTTATTTTCTGGGAAGACCCTGTGTGCTGCAATCCAGCCTCACAGACTACAATTCCCATGAGCCCTTGGGAAAAACAGGAAGGATGTGACTCTTGTGTGGGAGATCAGGGTCCCTCCATGTGCATGAGAAGAGAGGTCTATCAGCCTTGGAGTTTGGAACAGACGGGGAGCCAGGCTGCTGTGGAAGAGTTTGATCCAGTCCAGGGGCTGTTGGAGTGCAGCTACAGACTGGGACTAGAAGCCTTTGGAACTGGGATCTAGCAGGCTGCTTCTGATAGGCACAGCATGAGACTGTAAGTAATTGGGCATTTTTGGGAAAGTGCTGCCTAGGTCAGAGCTGCTGCCTAGCTTGGACCCTCATACACACTGCCTGCAGAGACTCTCCACTACAGCTGCAGCTCTTCAAGCGCAAGAGTCTGGGACTCTGAGTCCAGGGGTGTGCACACTGGGGTGGGATCAATATTGGCAGTGCAAATGGCAGCTAGGTAAGTTCCTTTTACTTCTGTGTACTTTGTTAGTTGATGATATTCACTGTTAATTTGTTACATCCTGTTTCTTTAAGTTAAGTAAAGGGTGTTCATTCTAATGCAACCTATTAGATGTATATTATTTATGATTTGTAATTGTTGTTCTGGAGTTAGATACAGTTTATTGTTGGAATAAGTTTATTCCTGGAGGCTCCCAGGGCACACCAGTAAGTGTGTTACAGGGCCAGCCAGGTGGAGGCACCGCCATTAAATGTTCTTTATGAGCAAGGGACAGCAGCAAGGGGGTGGGTCTCCTTTTATGTTAAAACCATCAGGCGCCCAGGCACACCTGTGAGTGTGACCTGCTCCCGAGTAACCCGGGGAGGAAAAAGGGGGTTACAAATGATTCCCTGAAGCTTCTGACACAAGACGCTATGTGACTTTCTAAGCTCGCCAGGCGCACGTTGGAATGAGTACGGAACCCTGTTTCCTCACCGCTCGAGAACAGCTGTCTCTTAGCTTGAGCACACTGACCGAGAAGGGTTCCTTGCTTTCACATGGCTGGTTTGTGCTATTCGGTACTGATTAGTTAGAAACGTAGAACTCAGTTTTCAGAACAGACTAGTGATTTCGAGTGCCCAACTCAACACACCTAGAGGGAGGCTGATTTTTAGTGCATTCCAGGACTAGAAGGAACTACACTGATCATCCATTTTGACCTCCTGCAAAACACTGGTGTGACGGGGTGGACTAGGCCCTGAAGCCCCCTACTGGAAGCTTGTGGCCTTGCCACACCCTGCCCCAGGAAAAAGAGCAGAAGAGAAGTCCTCCAAGTGGGCTAGAATGGCTGCTTCTGCTGCAGCCAATCAGGACCCAGCAAGTCAGTATAAAGAAGCTGCTGGGCCAGGGCCACTCAGTTCCTCTTTGGAGCTCAAGCTAGGCAGACCCATGGATGGATGGATGGATGGATGGAGAGAGAGAGAGAGAGAAAGCAGCAATACCTTGGACAGGTCAGCATGGATTACAGACTCAGTTGAGTCCCAGGGCCGGCGGCTGAAGACCGGATGTGGTGGATAGGAAGAGGTGCATAACCCTTGAGGCAAAACCCTGAGGGTGTGTCTAGACTACAGGGTTTTTTCAAAAGTGGCCTTTTTTCCAAAAAACTTCCTCTGCATCTAGACTGCTGCCATGTTCTTTTGAAAGTAAATCGAAAGGACGCGGCAGTTTTTTCGACCATGGAAAACCTCGTTTTACGAGGAAGAATGCCTTTTTTCGAAAGTGCTCTTTTGAAAAAAGGTACTATTGAATGCAAACTCTGCTTTTTCGAAAGAGAGCATCCAGACTGCCTGGGTGCTCTCTTTTGAAAAAGCGGCTTGCTTTTTTGAAAGTACTGGTTGTAATCTAGACGCTCTTTTTTGAAAGAGGCTTTTTCAAAAGTATCTTTCGAAAAAGCCTCTTTCGAAAGAGGCTTGCAGTCTAGACGTAGCCTGAGAGAGGGCAAGGATGATTCAGACTTAAGGACTGGCACTTGGCAGACAACTGCTGTTTACAGGTTCCCTGGGCTGGGACCCAGAGGAATGAGAGGACCTGGGCTCCCCTCCCAATTACCCCACTAGCTACTAAGGGGGCAGGAAGAAGCCTAGTCCTAGGCAACTCCTGAAGAAGGGGCATCTGGGACACCCTCTACTCCCAGGCTAAGAGAGGAGTAGGAGCTTGTGGATACATGCCCTCAGCCAGAGAGGGTGCTCGAGAGCTGGTGAGCCCCTTCAACCGGCCACACAATTTCCTGGAAATAATTCCTGTTTGAAGCAGAGCATAATTTTTAGAGAAACATTTTCTGGAAGGGCTAAGAACCCGCTGTCTGAGAATCAGGCCCCTTTAAGGTGACTCAGGTTGGGCACCCAAAATCAATGGTTCCCTTTCAAACTTTAGACATAAGTTGCAAATGGAATCATAGAAATGCAGGGCTGGAAGGGCCCTTAAGAAGTCATCAAGTCCCGCCTGTTGGGTGGTGACAGCACCAAGTAAACCTAAACCACTCCTGACAGGTGTGCATCTAACCTGTTCTGTCAAACGTCCAATGACGACATTCCATAACCTCCCTTGGATGCCTTTCCCACAGCTTAACTACCCTTACAATTAGCACGTTTTTCCTAGTAGCTCACCTAAATCTCCCTTGCTGTTCTTTACGCCCATTCATTCTTGTCCTATCTTCAGAGGGCATGGAGAACTATTGATCACAGTCCTCTTTATAACAGCCCTTAATATTTTTGAAGATTTACCAAGTCCCCCTCAGTCTTCTCTCAAGACTAAATGTTTCCAGTTTTAAAAACCTTTCCGTATAGACCAGCTTTTCTAAAACCTTGTATCATGTTTGTTGCTCTCCTCTGGACATTCTCCACTTTGTCCTTGTCATTCCTAAAGAGAGGTGCCCTCGATTGGACACTACTCCAGGTGAAGGCCTCACCAGTGCTGGGTAGAGCAGAACATTTTCCACCTTGATCTTACGTACAATGCACCTGTTCAATGTTCATACGTCCCAGAATGACATTTGCTTGGTTTTTTTTGCAAGTATGTCACACTGTTGACTCATATTCAATTTGTGATCCACTATAACCCCCAGATCCTTTTCAGTAGTACTACCAGCTAGCCACTTGCTCTTCTGTGTCACCGTGCATTTTATTTTTCCTTCCCGAGTGATCTAGTTGGTACTTATCCTCATTGCATTTCATTTTGTTGAACTGAGATCAGTTTCATTTTCAACGCTAATCCTGCCTTCCAGACTGCTTGCAAGCCCTCCCAGCTTAGTAGCATTTGCACATTTTCACAAGCATACTCTCCACTCCATTAGCCAAACCACTAATGAAAATATGCACTAAATAGTACAAGGACTAATTTTTGTGGGACCCTTCTACATACCCCCCGCCTTCACGTCTGACAGCAAACCATTGATAAATAGTCTTAGAGGACAGTCTTTCAACCAGTTGGTGCATCTACCTTATAATAATTTTATCTAGACTCAGTGGACCAATAATGCTACTTGTTTAGGCTGAAGGTAGGGGGTTGAACGCCAGTTCCTACTGTTCTAGGGGGTCAGGCAGCCTCACAAAACCGAGATCCCCTCTGGCAGGATGAGCAGGGAAACCAAGGATTTAAGGGCCTGTGTAGACCAAACTCTAATCCCACCGCTCAGTGGTGGTTTGAGAAGATAGAGGCATGTTTGTGAATCAGTGTGACTGCAGCATGCAGAGCCATCGCCAGAACATCCAGCCTGGTGTCTTTCACCCGCACGAAGCTCATTCTGAGGGGAAACACACTCAGGGACTTGCCAAAAGGGAAAACGGTGCCAAATTTCACTCGGTGTCTAACTGTATGCATCACTGCCAATGATCCATTGAGCTGTGACTGGAGCCAGCTCAGCAGGACAAGACGACGTTAATGAAACAATAAAGTTCACGGCATTTGCAAAACACAATGGGCTGTGAGCATTTAAAAAATTAAATGTGTTTTTTAGACATTTGCTATTATTTAGTGGATTAAATAACGAGGCACTGTTTACATAAGGCAATTGTTGCTTCTAGCTAAATTCAAAGTGAGAGGGAGGATGACACAGCAATTAGCCTCAATTATAAGATACTTAACTGGGGGAGTTTTGAATCAGGCATGGATAGCAAGGGGCTAAAAACGTTTTTCCATATTGGAGGGTAGTGAGGAATTATCCCTTGGGGCATATAATAATACCTTGGCATAGATTTCAAAGTGCTTTACAGAGCTGGGTAAGCATCACTACACCCATTTAACCAATGGGAAAACTGAGGCACAGGGGGATTACGGACCAGCTGTTTGAAAGTGCTCCGCTAACTCTCTTTTAGGCACTGCCAGGCCTTCAAGAACACTAAGGCACCTTGATGGCAAAAGGGGGATCGCCAGCACGTATCGGACTTTCAAAGCGCAGAGTTTACCGACGCTATGCTGAGGAGGGTGGTGCAAATGACTCCGCAGACAGGTCATGCCGTTCATTTGCCGCACCTAAGGAATGCACCCAGGGATCCCGTGTAGGCACATGGCAGGGTCTTGTTCTCACACCAGGCCAGCTAGCAACTGAGGTACCTAACGTGCATGGTTTACGCACTTCAATTAGGTTGGTCCAGGCGTATAGGCCAGGAAGGCCTGGCAGCTACCCCACACCTAAGTCTCTTCCAGGCCTTTCCCACAGGGCATGGCTTATTAATTCAAATAAAAACTCACAAAATAACACAGAACTCTGGGCCCGAGTGGCACAGGCTACAATGGCCCGGAAACCTTTCACTTGGCATCTTTTTCACTGCTCCCCAGCCAGTCCCAGCGGCGAACCTCTCTCCTGCTGCCCTCGTTCCAGCGGAGCGCTCTCAGTCCTGCATAGGCCTCACCTAACCCCTTCCCACCCAGATCTCGTAACAAACAGAATTGGCTAGCCCCAGGCGCTCTGGCCCTTACGGGCAAACTGCCCAGTTACAGAGGCGCTCGCCTAATGTTGGAAGAACCTGGAGTAGTATCTCCCAGTTGTGACGAAGGGGGGGATTTGCGGGGGGTTCAAAGGGTTTGGCACTCAGTGTCCCTGGGTGTTACTGCTCTAATGAGGTGAGCGGGGAAGGAGTTTGTTGTTAGAGGGAATAGCACAGAACTGGAGCCCCCAGCGACTGGTGACCGGGAGACGCAGCTCGGAGGACACGGCCGGTTCTGCCCAGTGGCAGGACAATGGGCTGAGATGAGGACCCTGGTGACTTGCCCAGTTGGTTCCAGCCAGTGGGGAGCAAAGGACGGAGGAGAGAGGGACCTGGTTACCTGGCCAGAAGGACAAGGGAGGAGCAGCTGGAAGGGGATATTGGAGGCTCGGCTGGAAGAAGGAGCTTTTTCCTCGAACTGGGCAGACAGATATCAGGCAGAGCCCACCTGGCTACAGGGGAGACTCAGACAGGCTGTGCTGAGGGAGGCCCGGCCTTTGCTGTGTTCAATGCTCAATAAACCCTCCTGTTTTTTGCTGGCGGAGAGTCGCTCTGGTCTGGAGAACAGGGCTGCACTATTCCCTCTGGGAGTGGAGGCCCCGGGGGTCCAGAGCGAGTGGACTCCCTGCGGGGGCCCACGGCTGAGAGGGGTGCAGTCCCAGAAGGCGGAGGGGCTGACCCCCGAGAGAGAGGGGACTTCCCGAGAAGGGGCTGTTGCACCACAAGGGGTTCCCCTTGGCGACTGTACAGCCCAAGTGTGGGCACAACCCATGAGTCCGTCACGCCAGTACTGACTGGTTTGGGGGTGGAGTCTAGAAACAAAAGTTGTAGGAACTTTTTCAACAGAGCTTCGACTGTGGGCCTGATCCAAAGCCCATTGACCTCAATGGAAGCATTCACAATGGCTTTAGTGGGCTTTAAATCAGGTTCCAGAGGAATTCGTAACATTTTTAATCTGGCCTCTTTCTTGACCTATTTTGTCAGTAAACATGTAGATGACTGTCAGTCATGCCCTTCAGAGAGTGACATCCTCAAGACACCGGACAGTAGCTTGTCCTATCATGCCAGAGATTACTGCCTCGAAATGTTGTATCCCCTGGACCAAGGTCAAATTTTTTCTTTTGCTTTGACTCCACAGACCAGGGCATTAAATTAAGGGGAGTACTTACCCCAGAGGTAAATGCCTTTCATCATGTTCACACTAGATTGGGCTTTGTAGGCGATAGCAATCCCAGCTCAAATCCAGAACTGGATATTGCAAATTATCTTCATCTTTACAAGAGTGGAACAAAGCCCCTGGGTCTTTGCCTGTCTGAAGCCTGGGTTATTCAAAAGCCAAATCTGAATTATTGCAGCTGCAAGCCCACAGCATGATGGTTTGGCAGGACTCTCGTTATCTCTGCTAGGGGACGCAGTCCAAAATGACACTCGGGCGTCCCTCTTGTCCTGACGATCCTTTATCTTCTCGGCAGCTAGGCAGCATTTTGCAGGCCCCGGTCTTCTAAAACCGGCTGGGTTTGCAAAGCTGGTGGTGTGCTGCAGCACGCAGAACACAAGGGCTTCCTGCCCGGCTGGGGAGGAAGTTTTGTTTCAGTTCTCCCTCAGCGGCACAGAGCTTTCCTGAGGGGGCCCAGGAGGTGCAGATTTTGGGGGAGGGAAGAGTCTCCGTCGGGGTGAGTATGCGACTTGGGGGGTTCCACTGCACAGAGGTGTGGGGGGCTTCTTTTCCTAAGGAGTATCCATCTCCTCAAGTCCCAGACACCTCCTTCTTGTCCAAGCCCAGGGTCCCGAGCTCAGAGCTGGGGGGTCCCTATGCTGGTTGAGTGGCTTGGACCAGCCCAGTAGCTCTGCTTTATGGATTCAGCTGTCCTGGCAGCGGCAGAGGAAGCTAAGCAGCCTGGCCTCTCTCCATGGTGCACCATGGGGGAGGCCCCAAAGCCTAGAATCCCTTGCACAATGCCTGTGCCATGGTCCTGCCCAGCCAGGAGGGGCAGGGGCATGTGCATGTGTAATGCAGACAGGCAGAATCGAACCTGGGCCCTCTGGAGCTTAGTGCATGAGCTAAAAGCCTTCTGGCTCCTCGACTCTCATGAGCCTCTTTGTAAGTGGTCTCAGTGCCACTGTATGGGCTACACATGTGCTATGCAGACTCGCGTGGGGTGCAGTTTTAGGGGGTTTGAGCCCCGGGCAGAGCTAGGCAAACCGGTCAGATCAGAGTCTATGGCCTCGCTGTGCTCCTGGTCTTAGTGGGATGATATCCCCGTGAAAAACACATTATATATGTGTCTGCCCGGGCTCCCCAGAGAACCTCATGCTGTGAAAACTGATTTTTAAAAACTTTTCAGCCCTATCTAGGCGCTGTGGGACAAGCGGATGGCAGGCAGCTATAGGATTGCTTGGAGCTACCTACCAGGGCCAGGAGCTGTGCGTTTTCACTGCACCGAGTGCAGTGGGGTGAGGGTGGCGGTTGATCCTCTTCTGGGACCGTTGGAGTTTATTGTAGTAGGAATAAATAGCAAAGAGCGAAGAAGCATTTTCTTTCCCCGTCCTTGCTGCAGGGGCTCGGTGATGTGCCAGTTCTCAGCCACTGATTGCCAGCCCCCTCCTTACCGCAGCTACGTCCCTCTCCACTGGGTTCTGTCAAGCTTGGGCAAGCGGCTTTCTGTCAGTGTCTGAAGAGATACCCGACACGGCTGTTGCCACGAACCCCACGGCACCCCCCTGCCACCAGCTATGTATCCGCTATGCCCAGCTCACCTGGCCGCTTGTAGGGGACTGTCCCTTTATAACGGTCTTTTTCTCTGTGCGTGGCCTCGCCTTTTCCGTTTCGGTCCCGTCTTTCATTCCTGTTCTCTCCAGGCTCCTATCTCTCCTCCCTCCCCCGTTCCCTTAACAGCTCTCTCACACACCCTCGGCCTGACTCTCTCTTGGTCAATCACTCAATCCTCCAGCCTTCCCTAGTGGTCACTTCTGGCAGGGCTGGCCTTACCATGAGGCAAACTGAGGCAGCCGCCTCAGGTGCCGGACTGTGTGTGGGGGGGGTGTGCCACTAGGACCCAGAGTGTAGAAATTGTGTCTGCTGCTGGTGCATATGTATTCTCTCTGCTCTAGAGTAGAACAGGAAGAAGGCAGAATTGAGAACTTTCAAAGTTTTGGCCCAAGCAAGGGGGCATGGGGGCGTCATTTGAGCTCCCTGCCTCAGGTGCCAAAATGTTGTGGGCCGGCCAGCCCTGACTTCTGGCCTTCCCTCCTACCTCAGCCCTTTGGCCTTACAGACCACTGCCCCAGTCAGGGTGTGGGGGGACAAGAGGCAGTGGCTGTTTCACAGATCTCTCTGTTCTCTGGGCACTGGGCTGCCCTGTGGCTTCCATGTTCGTCGCTCACGCCGTGCGGTTCGAGCGCCTCCCCCCTGCTCTTGGCTCTACCGCGCCCCGGCTGCTCTGCTATGGTGCTGGAGGTGGAATTACAGCCTCCCCTCCTCCTTTCTGCTGTGGAGCTTCCTGAGAGCCAGTCCTGCCCCCTTCTCTGCCACGTCATTACTGTCACTGCCCATTCTTTGCCCTGTCCGCGTTCCTGCCTCCTCACAGTCCCCCTTATGCTCACCTTCCTGTCTCGCCCACTCCACCTCTCCTCTCTCTGCATCTAGCCTGCGTGGCTGCCTGTGGGCACTGTTACCCTTTCTCTTTCGAACCTCACAACTCTTCTGTTCCAGGCTATTCTGTGCCTTTCTCTTGCTCTCCTGTCTCCATTCTCCCTCCTTTCCACCTCTTGCTTTACATTATTTTGTGTGCCCTTGTTGGGCAGGACCACCGTAAACATCCCTTTGTACCATAGCCTGCTCTGTGGAGAAATGGCCACCTTCAATTGCCAGAGCTTGACTGAATGGCTGTGTTTGTGAATGCTAAATTCCCTTAATGACATAGCTGCCCTGCAGTGCCCTTGGTCCACTAAAAGATTCTACCTCGCCACCGTGTCTTTCTAGCCTAAGGACTAGTTCTGCTACCTCTTAATTTGAAAGCTCATTGGGGTGGGGGGGAAATACCATCGCTTTATTATTCCTGCAAGCCTACAGTAGATGCTGCTAAGATACTAGCATTTATCAGTGCTTGCCACACAGTGGTAGCTTAACTTACTATAGTTTTCCTCTGCATTTAGGAAGTCTTCTCTGTAGCAAAGCCTGGCAAATACGGTCTTTTTAATGGCTTCCACAGGACGGATGGATTAAATAAATCATAGCAGGTAACAAATGTAATAAGGGCGATAATACCTCAACTTTATTTTTTCAAATTCTCTGAAGGAAACGTTGACCTCAGTTTGGTATGTGAAGGCAGGCGAGGAAGGCCACCGGGTAAGGTCTGTGTGAATCATGGAAAGACATAAAGAGATTTTATTGACCAGGAATGGCTATAAACAAACAAAGAGGAGGTAAATTTCACAGTGTGTGTTACAGGTTAACAGAGAAGAAGAGGAGAAGATTGACAGAGTCTTTCATTTTCTTTTTTTTTATTATGTATATTTTCATTAGAAAACAACCTTAAACACCTAAGAATAGTTTTCTAATAAACATCCGCTCATGAAGAGCACTTAGAAGTTTCCATTTGGGATTCAGGAGAATGACAAGATAGTGACACAGTCAGCATGGTCATTCCTTGGAGTAAATCCCTCCCTCTTGGCTGAGTTTGAAGCCTGACATTGCAGCCCCCTCCCCATTCCTGTTAAAAACCAGGGCTCCCAAACACACCAACGTCCCCACGGAGAGTCGCTACTGACGTGTTTTCATATGGGTGCACAGTTACGTCTCGTGGCTTTGTGGATATCACGATTCATACAGGGCCTTATCGGTGGGCCCGTGTATGGGGTGGCTCAGAAAATAGCAAGGCAGAGCTGCTGGAACGTAGCTGTCTAAAGGGCAGGCACGCAGCTCGGGTCTGAATTTCAGGGACCCACGTGAGGCCCAGAGTGGCTGTGACAGCATTGTACCCCTGCCAAGTTTGGATGGGCATGGATGCTAAATACGCCCTCCCATGGCTACGCCCCTGGTTTAAAGAGCCTAAAGCAGGGGTGGGGAACCACTGACCCACAGAAAAATCAGTCGGGCGCCGCACACAAGTGAGAAGCAAAAGAAAGAAAGGAAAAGAAAACCCAAACCCTCACTGATGTGACCCCTGACTGAGAAGGAGAAAGACACTCCCCAGATTCCCCTCACACCAGAGCCTAGGTAGATTTTGTGTGCTCCAGCCCTGAGCCTTGGGGGCCGGATCCAGGCAAGCCGGGGGCCATATCCAGCCCCCAGGCCTTAGGTGCCCCACCTCTGGCCTCAAGGTGATTCAGAGCAGGTGCAGCTGATCTGCTGTAAGAACACATGAATAGGAGTGTGGGAGGAGGCCTGGGGGGAAAGGGATGCCTTTTGTTTCCCCCCCCTCACTGCTTCCTTTCTTCCCTCCACCTTAATTGGGAAAGGATGAAAATCCTGAACTGGGTTAATGTATTGTCATGTGCCTGCCCCTTAACTGGTCTCTTCATGGAGGAGATTTTTTTACCTCAAGGTAAAACCTAGCCTGAGGTAAAAACCCTTGAAGACCAAGCATGTTTCTGTGAGGTAAACCACCTCATGATAAAATCAGAGCGCCTTCTTTTCACAGGGTGTTTACCTCAGGATAGCTCATGTGCAGTAACCTGAGGTAAAACCTCTCGTCTTCTATAGCAGTGAAGACAAACCCTAAGGGAAAGCCAGCCCCGCCCGAGAGGGGCTCTGTTCCAAGGGAAGCGGGAGAGAAATTTGTCTCCCCATCAGCAAGGAGAAGGAGGACTCTCCATACCCCTTGTATCAAAGAGCTGCTTTGCCATTCGGGCTCCTCGAGCCTCACTTTGGAAGGACAGCAAGGATGAGGATGTGATGGGTAAGAGGGAGGAAGGAATAAAAACTTGTGGGATCCAGGGGGAAATTCTCCAGCCACAGATACACGGAGCCCCCAGTTTTCTCTCTCACGAGATCAAAGGCACAGGTAGTTGTAGGGCAGCGGTCGTGCACACTCTTGTTCAGTTTAAAGCTGACTCTTGAGAGCGGAGCTGGGGTAAGGAGATTTGGTGAGCTGTGTAGCTATCATCCTTGTGTCGGGAGGAGGGGACGAACCAGAGCCACCATAACAGGCAACAGAATATTTACAGGGAAATATGAAAGGCTGGGTAGTCAAGGAACTGCTGTGGTGATTGCAACTGCTCCTCTTGGAGCTAACATCCTTGACCACAAGAAGTATTGGATCACGTAGAAGTGGTATAGACGTTCCTGGCTCCTAAAGGCCTATGATGCTTTTGATGGAGATAAGTGTCAGGCATGCACTATGGGTGAGGATGAATTCTATACTCTCCCATCAGTAGAGTTTTAAGGCTCTCTGACAGCACCCTTTACTGCAGTGGGGTGACCCCTGGTTTTTGTAGTTACCAGTGCCCCACTGGTGCCACATAACATAAAAATAGTGACTAGATTTTGGGGTACTTTTGAGCCACCTTGACATCACTGCACAGAACACTGATCTGACAGCATCACAAAAGATGTTTTGATATCACTGCCCTCCTGTGATGGCGAAAGGTACACCGTCTGGTTTATAAAAGCCAGCGAGTGGTGAAAGCAGCTGCCGTCATCACTGGCGAAAACACCCCAGATAGACACAGGAACACTGTTGCTGGCTTGGACCACCATTTGGTGGGCACTTGGTGGAAATGTGAGCTCTAGGAAGGCTCTGTGGTTTTGGGGGGCATTGTTGCTTTAAAACTGAGCCCTGGACAGGCAGTGGAATAAAAATAATATCCTTAAGAACATAAGAATGGCCAGACTGGGTGAGACCAACGGTCCATCTAGCCCAGTGTCCTGTCTGTCGACAGTGGCCAACACCAGATGTCCCAGAGGGAGGGAACACAACAGGGAATTCTCATGTGATCCCTCCCCTGTCACCCATTTCCAGAGAAAGGATCCTTGTTTTGTACCGTACTGAAGGCCTTGGTGTGTGGCAGTAACAAAATGTACTGAACAGTCTCTCCTTACTCCTTGGCCCCTTTTTTGTTTATTTATTCATTCAGTTTTCTATATTCTGAATAATACCATCCTTCTCCGGAACACTTGGAAAAGCAGGTTGCTTATAGGGGTAGGTAGTAAACAAGCTGAATACAACACTGGCAATGTGGCATAGAAAAGAATCTCTATTATTCTTGCCTTGTGTTCAAGGACCCCACCTCTTGTCAATAAACTAGTGACTTCCAATGGTTCCAGGCATTTGTGCTTTCATATCTTTGTGCTTGCTTGAGTATGGCTCAGATAATTTCAAGACCCAAGTATCTCTCTCTCTGTGTTTCACACACAGAGTGACTGAACATTTAATCCATGATTGGCCAAGAATCCCATGTGAGGATTTCTTTTCACCTTCTTTTGCCTACCTAGAATAAGGTTCTGCGTTGTTCTTTGTACCTAATTAAGTTCTGTAAAGACTTCTTTTTTTTTAGGTCCAATATACTAAACATTCTTTCAGGGTTGTTCCCCCCCCTCCAGAGGAATAATACTTTTGTAAGCTTGTAACTCTGGTTCTGGAAGAGGAAACTTGATTCTCTCTCCAAAGAAGAAATTCATCCACTGACTCGAAGGTAAGTTGAATAATTGGCCAAGATACTGTTGATTTTTTTTTTAAATTAAAAGGGCAGAAACTCCACAATCTTTTCTACATGTATACAAAATGATAGATGTCAGATCAGGCACTGCCTGTGTCAGCCACACCGTGTCAAACTGCAGGGTTTGCTCTGAAAGCCATGAAATGGTTACTATTGTAAAGAAACCATTGCTTTATTGAGTACGTTTCCCTTAGGCAGTGAAGTGGAGGGAGATGGTCAATACAGTAGGTGCCTATACTGGTGGCTTATCGCTGGATTCGAATGTGCTTCTCGTCACGCGTGCTGGTTTCAAAACACTATGGATACTTGCAAAATCATTCTATGGTTCATGCTGTAGGTATCTTGACTCATGAGAAGCCAGGCTCTGGGCTGGCAGGGTTTTGCCATAGGGCAAGAGAGGGGCACTGGCAAAAGGAATTTGGTAGCCCCAGGAATGGAATGGCAGGGATTGTAGCAAGTTATGAGTGGGGTTCATTGATACTAGGAGCGAGGGTCTCCTGGCACTAGCCATTAGGGAAGATGCTGTGCTATCTCCAAGGGCTCAGTCCATCTGGATAGCCCAGTGTTTACACTGATTTTCCCTCATTGTGCTTACCTGACAAGTGTGAACTGGAACGGCTGGTCACATGCTGACATTGTAATGGAAAGGCGAGAGGCATCCGTGGGCTCACTGGCCTTGTGCTCTCAGCTGGAATGCAGGAGTTTGAGTGCTGGTCCCGTCCTTCTGGATCCATGGGATGGCCATGCTATGGCGGCAGCTTGCTCATACCCTGAGTGAAGATGAGCTGCCACCTTGAATACGTTGTCCTCCCAGTGCGAGCTGATGCTTGCGTTCCTGGCGTCACTCGTCTTGGGGTGAGAGCGCCAGCGCCCGAATGGGACATGCGCCAAGTCCACTGGGAAAAAAATAAATCAGGTCTCTCCCTTGAAAGGAAGGAGGGTTGGCAACTGTACAAGGGCAGCAGCCCGTAGAACGGTCTCCAGCCAGTGCCTTGCTCAGACAGCAGGAGGTGGGCTGTGATACAGGGCCTACTGGAGGAATGGGGGTTTGAAGGACTCCTCAGGGATCTGGAAAGTCTGAGGAGGTTTTTCCTGTCTCCCTGAGTGAAAACACAGTTAGTACCTAATACCACTCCTGGCGTTATTATTTTTTCCCCATACAAAAGATTGGCTGCAGTGTCCCTGATCCAGGATAATGTCAGGAGCATGAAGCTAGTATGGTAACAGTGTGGCCTTCCTCAAGGCCTGGCCGCAGGAGCAGGACGATAGAGGGGCATCTTCAAGGCCCAGCATAGAAAAGCACAGGCCTCACGTTATTAAAGCAAAGCAAAAGGGAAATTCATTCATGTCTCTTGAGAGCCAGCCTGCCAGGCCTGGCATGTGAAGAGGGGAAGGGAGTGTTTGATTGGCTTTTGGGGCTTCACAACCAGTTCGGTCCTGGGGGAGCAGATTGGCAGCAGGAAAACAGGCGTTTCAAACTGAATAGACATTGAACAAACTGTTGGCGAGACTGGAAGAGCAACGGAGGCTCGTGGCCACCTCTGAAATTTTGGGCAAAGAGGGTAGAACGGAGAAACATCGCTCAGAACCAAATCTCTCCAAAAAGGCAGTAAGTGACCGGGCAAAGCTGACAGGAAATCAGGAAACTGTAACAAAATGTGAGACTTAGCAGGACCACGAATCGTTTTAGATGATCATGGATCCCTCGTGTCTCAATCAGCTGCGTAGGAGCGTTTCACGGTGCTCTGAAGCACAAGCAGGAATGCCCGATGGTGGTTCGGGGTGGTGGTTCAGAGACGGTCAGAAAAATGAACAAACCAAACCGTGCGCCTGTCACCCTCAGCCCAGCAGTCTAGGGATGCTCAGAAACTCAAAAGTACTTTGCTCAGGAATAAACTGCTCTGAAAACCGAGATTCCAGTGACATGTGGCTTCTAGCAGATTGTGCTGGTGGTGGCAGTTCTCTTAAGGAAAGCTAAGATCCTGAGCGCTTGTTCAAACAGGAATTATTTTGGGGCACTTCTCTGGCGGCTGTTATACAAGTGGGCAGGCATGGTGATCACAGTGGGCCCTTCTGGCCTGGGGAATTTATGAAGCTTTGCTTAAGGAACTCTTATAACTAGTTTCCAGCTCTGTTTAGCTGATTTCCTAGTTACCCCGGTTCTTATGTTTGCCTTGTCAGCATAGTATCTGATGCCCAGTCATTGAAGAGAACACTGAATGCTTGCCCAGTTCATCATTTTGTTTGGCTCTTAACTATCTTTTTGATTCTTAACCCGTTGCCACGGGGCTCAGAAGGCCACGGTCTCTGAAACTGGGCTCCATAGTTTCCTCAGTAAGTTGAACGAGAGGACTTTCCACCCCATGCGGCCACACGACAGCACAGACTCAGACATGCCCATTGTAACTGGAGAACGTATTTCTAAGCACATGGAAAATGCGTATATAGAAAATGTGGTAACAAATCCATGGCCAGTCAGAATGCCATGCGACAGTGGCGATGAGACTCAGAAGCATCCGACCACTTCAGTGTAAGGAGAATCTCTGCTAACAGTGTAGAGGCTATGACACACCAAGATGAGCTTTTTGACATTTATTCAGCAAAGGTCAGCGGTGTTCATACCCACTAACTGGCTCATTACTATCTGTGTTACACACGCAACCTTTGCTTGTCAATGGACTTTACAAACATTGATTCTCATGACAGCCCTGTGAGGTAGGAATGATCAGCCCCATTCTGCAGATGGGGAACTGAGCCAGAAAGATTAAGGGACTTGCCCAAGGCTACAGAGAGAGTTGGTGGCAGAGCTGGGGCAAGATTACTCCATCCTGTGCCCAGCCCGCCACACCATGCCTCTCCTTCATGGTGAGATGTGCTTCTGACCTTATAAACTCCCAACCTGCTAACCCCAGCGAAAGGAATGTGGTTTTCCTTATTAAATAATGGGAGCTGAAGGGAGATCAGATGACTCTACTTCATATTATGTTTGATAGCCAGCTCCCCTTCTCAGAGCATCTCAAGTGGCCATCTCCTATGACAAGAACACTGCCCATTGGAAAAGCATCTGGGCAGGAAGAGGCTGCTCTGTTCCCTTGCTTTAACCAGACGTTACTAGATTTTACAGCGGGAGCGACCCTGTAAGAGACATGCTCCGGCTAGCACCATTCGGAGGTCATCAGAACAGCCCTGACACCAACCAAAAGCACTCTTTGGTAGACAGTGAGATAGGTTAGCTATGTGGACCATGGCTCCCCCAGAAATCATGTTTGTTTGCGTGGCTCCTCAGGTCATCAGCTGTCTCAGGATTAAGTCTTATCTCAGGACAGAGCTCGGCTTGGCTGGGGTTTCAGAACCCACAGAACATCTGCCATAAAAACACCTGTTCTGTTTCATTCTGATATTCAAAGGGACACTGTCAAGCAATAGAGGTCCCCAAAATGTGACCTCCCTTAAAACAGCTTATCTCTGCTGAATTCTAAATTGCTTTCACGCCGGCATTTTCAAACCCAGCTGCCCACAGTTCGTCAGCTAAATCCCTAGGTCGGTGCAGGAATCAAAGTGAGATCCACTCCCGTGTCTCCAACAGAAGCTGCAAGAGGCACTCAGATCCCATGGTGAAGGGAGGTAATATAATCCCGTAAAACGGCAGCCCCCGGCGCAGCTGAAAATTGGGCTGCTTTGATTCATCTGCTTACATATAGATTTTGGTGGCTAGCCCCAGGCTTGATCTCTGTGGCTGTAGTTATTTTTGATTTGCTGTGCCTTTGCTCCAAAACTAGTTAACACCCCACATTGGTATGGTTTCTGTTCTGAGGTTCCCCTTATGCTAACAAAACCAGCTCTGTTCTCCAGGGCTGTGACGCGGCACCCATCCACAATGCTGGGCTGCACGAAAAGTAAAAAGGGGGCAGCCGTGTTTCACTTCCTGCTACAGTAGAAGGCTGGGCAGGGTGGGGCACAGGTGTGGAAGGGTCTGGCGAGGGGAGAACAGAGTGTGCCAAATTGAAAAGGACAGAAACCAGTAGGGAAAGACTTTTTATTTTCAAGCTTTTAAAGAGAATATTACAAATGATGGAGAGTAAAAAAATATCCCCTAAAAGCTATTTAAAAAGAACTTGACAGTGTCCCTTTAATACCCACAAATGATTCAGACATTGTGCATTGAAAGAGGGTGTTCCTGGATAGCAACTGTTACTTTCATGGATGGCTCCTAGAGAAAGAGACTTATTAAAAGTGGAACATATTCACTCTGGCTACATCTAGACTGCTTCCCCTCTGTCGACAGAGGGATGCAAATCAAGCACATCGAAATTGCTAATGAAGCCGGCATTTAAATATCCTGTGCTTCATTAGCATAAACATGGCCGCCGCTTTTTTTCAAAATGGAGTTTTTTCGAAAAAAAGGGCAGTCTAGATGCGGATCTGTAAAAAATCAACCCTTTTTCGACAGATCCTGTAAACCTCATTTTTTGAGGAATACAGGATCTGTCGGAAAAGGGTTTATTTTTGACAGATCCGCATCTAGACTGCCATTTTTTTCGAAAAAACTCCGTTTTGAAAAAAAGCGGCGGCCATGTTTATGCTAATGAAGCACGGGATATTTAAATCCCGGCTTCATTAGCAATTTTGATGTGCCTAATCTACATCTCTCTGTCAACAGAGAGGTGTAGTCTAGACACACCCTCAGAGACTGCGTTCTCTCTTCAGACTAAGTCTTTGTTAGCTTATCGTTTAGTGTCTTCCATTCAATCATTCCTCAAACTGGATATCGAGGGCTTAACCGACAATATCGAGTGAGACTCTTGCAAACTGAGCAGCAGGGAAATACAGGTTAAAAAACACCCCTCCTCTTAAGAGTATCTGAATCACAGATGCAGGAGAAGCTATGGACATGGGACTGGCCTAGTGTTAGCAAATGGGGGGGATGAGGTATGAGCAGAAATTAACCCGGAGCAGCTGCCTTTGTCAAAATCTCCCTGGAGGATGGTTTTTGTGAGCGGGAAGGTTTGGAGGTGGGATTTGGGGGCATCGTACCAGGACTTGTGCTTCAAACACCCACAGCGTCTTTGTACAAATGTTGCCCCAAAATGTCGGTCAAACCGTCTCTCAAAACCAGGCTCCGAACCCCTAGCGGGAGCATCTGACATCAGGGGTTTTTGCTTTGGGTGAAATCTGGACAGGTTTTTTGTTTAATATCAAAACTGAAAAATCCTCAGCCATTTCAGTGGAAAGACGCTATCGCGAATAATACAGGCCTCCCGCATGATTTATGAAACAAAACGATGGCTCACACCCCTGCTTAACACCATCCAAAAACTCCTCCAAATACATCACTTCCTTCATTCCCCTTCTCGTTGTTAGAATCCCACGCTCTGTGTGTGTGTGTGTGTGTGTGTGTGTGCATGTGTTTGAAGAACATTACCCATCCCAGCTAATAAAACTTGTAAGACATGCTAATACCGGCTCTGACTCTGCTTCTCCAAAGCTCTGCCCAGTCATTTGTTAGTCCATATTGCACTTGGTTTGTTTTTATTTTTAAAAATAATATTGACTGGCTGGAAAACGTTAACCTCTTCAGCATGTGTGTGCACCTCTGCCTCTATCTCCTTCTTCCTCCGTTGGCCAAGAGCTGCTTCTCCACCTTGTGCAGCTAGCCAGAAAAATTAAAGGCACACCATGCGTCACTGCTCTTGAGTGCTTTGTCTCCTCCGCTTTGTGGTAAGGCCTCCTGAATTCTTTCCCTCAGACCGTTGTGACCCGCATGACAAGCTCTCTGTTAGTGCTAGACTGGCTTCTCTGTTCGTGAGGCCGCAGCTGGCTGAGTATATGCAAGATGGTGTAAGCACAGTGGTGGTCGGACAGGGTGCCGGTGGTGTGGTTCGTGCCTCGGACCCCGTTGTCGGTTGGAGCGGAGTTGCTGGCTGTACCACCGGTGGAGGACGAATGGTTGGTTTGGGAGGAGGTTCGGAGATTTGTCCTGGTCCCTGTTTTTTGGTCCTCCATATCTTTTGTTTTGTCATAGTTCAACACTTTCCACTGCTGATTTACCGCCTGCCACCGTTTGAAAATCCGGTAAACCGAGGGCCCTTCATGTATTATTAGACCTGGAGGGAAGGCAAAAAAAAAAAAAAAAAAAAAAAAAGACTCTTTAGTGAGAAGTTGGAAATCCAGCAAAGCATCACTCCCTTTTGCTGCCTGCTCAGTGGCCTATGAACTCAGCTGTCTTGGTCAGTGTGTATTCTATGATAAATCAGGGCTTTTAATTACTGACCAGCAGAGCACAAATCCTTCTGCTCAGCTGGACCACCTTCCACCCGAATTAAACAGATCGCGGTTTTATCTCAGCAGTCAGGTCTTACGTACAACAAGATGGCTTATTCTGTTCAGCACAACAATATCCCTTCACTCTTGGCTTGAGCCGCCATGTGCGTGTAACCCACACACCTAGGCTATGTCTACACTGGCGGCTTCTTGCGCAAGAACATCTTGCGCAAGGGTTCTTGTGCAAGAAGTCTTGCGCAAGAAAACGTCCACACTGCCATGTGCGCGCTGTGCTTTTGCGCTAGAGCATCCATGGCAGTGTGAACGTTCTCTTGCGCAAGAAAGCTCTGATGGCCATTTTAGCCATAGGGCTTTCTTGCGCAAGAAATCCCTGCCGAGCGTCCACACTGCCCTCTTGTGCAAGAGCTCCTGTGCAAGAGGGCTTACACCTGACAAAAAAGAGCATAACTCTTGTGCAAGGAGCCCTCTCTTACCACGCCGTACTGTAAATTTCCTTGCACAAGAGCGGGCGGGCAGTGTGGACGCTCTGCAGATTCTAGCGCAAGAATGGCTGTACTTGCGCAAGAAGCCGCGAGTGTAGACATAGCCCTAGTGTGGTTACTGAGCAATGCAAGTGGTACCTAGACCACAGCAGCAGTTGAGATCAAGAGACCTCTACACAGCATGGGCTGAGAGCCAGCTGGCTTTTAGCTCAGAGGGTAGAGGCTCCTATGTCCTGCTCCAGAGGTCCCAGGTTCAAATCCCCCTGGTGGCAGTTACACGCGCAGTACGTCATGACTCATTTATCTGAAAACATACATGGGGGTGTAACTGGAACCTATGAGCCATTGGCAGCCCTTGGGTGAACATCACATGTCTCTGTAACTCAAACCTAGCTGCCTGACTAGCGGCAGCAAGGGAGTGGGTGTCTAGTGCCTTGAGCACTGGGAGTCGAGACCACTTGATGCTATTCCTATCCCTGACTGGCTGGGTGATCACAGGAGAAGGACGTCAGTTCTGAGTCTTGGTTATGCCATCTGCAAAATGAGGACAAATGACACATGCTGATCTTTGGAGAGGGCTTTGATTTTGATGGATGAAAACACACACACACTGCCAATTATTCATGACTAGCGTTTGTATTAATGGTGTGTCCTGGAGTCGATCTACCTGCACATGCAATGCAGACAGGCAGAATTGAACCTGGGATCTCTGGAGTTTCATGCATGAGCCTCTACAGCTTGAACGAAAAGCCAACTTGCTCCCAGTTAAGACTGTAGAGGAAACGCATTCTTTCTCTCTGTAAATGGTCTAAGTGCCACCACATGGGACAGCAAGTGTGTGGGTTATGTACTTCTTCTAGCAGGGTATATGCTTTCCGAGCTTCAGAGACATCCCAATTCAAATCCTGGTTGAGCCCATACTTGTATTGCCGACAGGCAGAACCAAACCTGAGACCTCTGGAGCTTTGTGCCTGAGCCTCTACCACTTCAGCTAAAAGCCAACTGCATCTGAGCTAAGGTTGTGTAGAGCAAACTCATTAAGTAGGTGTGTGGGTTACACACACACACTATTTTCTAGATCCACCAAACCAGCATCATACATGGATATAACAGAAGTGTAGTCTAGTGCTTAGCGCACCAGTGGACTGTCGCTAGAACTTCTGACTTCTAATCCTTACTGTCTACTCATTCCTGAGACATTGGGTAGGTCAGTTTCCCCTCTCTGTGCTTCAGTTATGAGGTCTGTCACCTCAGGATAGTAAAAATACTCAACTCTCTTGCAGGAGGGTTTTGATAATTTATTACTTAATCTTGATAAATCATTGGGAAGATAAAATAGGCAAGCTGAGTGCTAAGGAGGAGTAGTAACATTCAAAACACAGGACTGTATCCATCTGCTCTGATCCCGTGGAGAATGGCACAGTATAAATGCCGTGCTAGCTGGCTTAGTACAGTGCGGGAGGAATCCGTCGGCATCTGTCCATCACATCCCACTAGCCTGTGGGTAGAAACTGGCTTCGTGGACATATGGTAACATTCAATAAATCAAATTTCAATCTTGTTCTGAATCCCTGAATTGGAAACAGGATTTTATGCAAAAGTAATTCATACGACCTTCCAAATCAGACTTTGTTGGATGGTCCGATACCCATCGGATCACCCACTACACAAGCACAAGTATTCCAGCAGACGGACAAACGCTGTGTTTTTTTCTTGGCGCTGTTGATTCACACCACCTGGGCCGTCATCAAGATCAGACCAGGATGAGAGAAGCTCCCAGGTAGAGCTGCCCTTGAGAGCAACCACTGTGAACCAGTCCGGGAACTTTCACAAGCATAAATGCAACAGCCGAGAATGAAAGACTGGTGGAACGAGAATCAAAGTTAAGTTGTGCCAAAGCCTGCAACTTGACCTTCCCATTGGGATTGTAGCCATAAGTGCCGATTAAGCTGACTTCCATATGAGTGCCAAGCACAGCATCGCAGAAAGTACTTCTAAGTACTAGTGTGCTGTGGAAATAGCATTTATGTGTTTACTAGCACATTTACCCGGCATTGGTCAGGTCCTTAAGGAGGGGGTTAGGGCAGGAAACTGTGGTTGTGTGTGTGTGTGTGTAGCGGGTGGGCAGGGAGGGTGGGGGAGCAAAGCCCCCACCAGAGATTCAGACCAGGGCTGCTTGCTCTTCCTCTTTCTGTCCCTGTCAGGGAGCAAGAGCAAAGAAAGCCTGGTCATTCTGTCTCTTCTATACGATTTTCTGAGAAGCAATTCCATTCCAGGCACAGCCCTTTTTTCCTGGAACAACCAAACCCTGACCTTGCTTTAAGTTAGGATAAGAGGAAGCTGACTTGGAAGGGATGGAAAAGAGGTTTTAAAGTCCTGGTTTGACAAAGCCCTGGCTGAGATACAGTAATTCCTCATTTAACACGTGCCTGCTTAACACGTTTTCACAATAGCACGATTTTTTTTTTAGGGAACGTTTTTTGAATTACACAACCGTCCCCAGAATAACACGATTTCCCCAGCTGGCCCATTGCCGGCAGCTGCGTGGGGCTTCCCCTGCCTCCCTGCAAAGCGGCGGAGGGTTTGCCGCTCGCCGCACCGTTCCACAGCGACCCCCCCCCCTCACCGGACGCAGTGCGGGTCCCAGCAGGCCCGTCGCAGGGGGATACTCCCAACCCAATCCCCCTTCCCTCTCCTCCTTTCCTTCCCAGAGCCAAACACCTCCCCTCCCTGCTGTAACCCAGTCCCCTTTCTCCCCAACCTTATGTCCCGGTCCCAACAGACACCACCGCTTGAAATGCAACCCCCACCTTTTCCATTATTTTCAATGGGAAAATTGACCCCGCATAACACGTTTTCACTTAACACAATCATTTTCTGAAACATATCTATAGTGTTAAATGAGGAATTACTGTAATTTAATTGGGATTGGTCCTGCCTTGGGCAGGGGGCTGGACTTGATGGCCTCCTGAGGTCTCTTCCAGCCCTTGGATTCTATGATTCTATGAAGCTGCATACCAAATTTGGTGGTCCTAGCTCTTACAGTTTAGGAGGAGTTCTTGAACAGACAGACAAACAAAAGACAGACAAATGCTCTAAAATATATAGCAGATAAGTAGAAATACAAGGGCAAGTACTTTCAAATCCTGTGATAAGGAGCTTATATTTTCTAAGAATGTGCTTATCTGCTTGTTCTTTGGCCGCTGGTGCATCACAGAGTCGTTACTGCAGAAAAGTATCCACTCAGGGGGCATTGTGCGTTGGGATCTTCCCAGGCACTCTGAACGTGTTTTCCCACCGCTAATGGTCTGGACTGGGGAGTGAGTCTATCTGCTGTTGGTTGTAGTGAGGAATCAGAAATGAAAGGGGAGGGCTGCCACCCACTCCAGCTGGTGCGAGAGCTGGAATACAGCGCTCTAGCTCCCAAGGGAGCAGGAGGCCAACCAGAATCCAAGAGGGACGTGATTGTTTCAAAAGCCAATTTTAAAAAAGCACTTGCAGCTAAAAAGCCCATTATGCTTTATCTACCTTTACAATGCACTTAAGTACTAAGTACAGAATATTTGAAGCACTTAAGTATTTTGAAGTACTCTTCATAGTTGTACTTAACATGGGAACACTGTGCGCGTGGAAGTGAATTTCACCAGAGAGCACTCCTTCATTCTCTCCAACGCCCCTAGTGAACGCCAGTGGAACTTGGGAGTGTTCTGTCATATGCTCCGCGCACTGGCAATACGGACAACTGGATGCACTTCCTGTCCTGGAATGTAAGTCTGCAGCCAACCGCTTATTAGAACAAAAACATATTTCAAAAGCTCATCCTGACCTCCACTAGGCAGCTAGCAAATGGTTGGTTAGCAGAAGAGCTTGCCTTCCAAACTGAACTCGTTAGAACTGTCATTTACTATCTCTTTGTCGATTGACTAGCACAACGGACTCTGACCTGGCTGAGGCTGTAATGCAGTAAAAATATTAAATGAATAATAATGAGCTCAGAGAGAGTAGGACACCAGCCGCAATAACTGAACAGGTTTGGGAATTGCTGACAGCAGGGGACAAGTTACAAACAGGACTATGTGACAGGACCATTTTTAAAAACATGGGGGCCCATTTGGTTGCGGTTAAATGTGTGCAGAGCCTCCTGGCTGCATTTGGACCGCGACTGTACATGCTGTATACTGGATATGTGCATGTGCCGCCTAAAAAGACGCACACACGGACAAATACCTGATCTGCACACACAGCTATGGCCACTGCACTTCCATGGCTGAATGCACAAAAGGCCTCAAGTTAATGAATGGGCATCCAGTTTAGATCATTGACTTATTGACCGGGCTGAGGTTGCCCTCCACCAGCAATGTTGAACGCGGAGTTGCAAGACCTGTTATGAGGTCAGCATTAGTAGCATGTGAAATGGTCCAGTGGTGCTTATGGAATTCCACTTGTGTTTGGATTTGTAATAAGCTGGAAACTCTGAAAAGTTCCCAACGCGTTTGAGTGCAGGTGAGCTACTTAACGGTCTGATGAGTAACAGGTAAAACTGGCCAGTTTCAACCGAACTATGCTCTGATATTGAGGCTTTGTTCCATCCTGATAATCGAAGCATGACTTGGAAGGGATGAACGTGTCCGCCAGATGGCCCCTGCTAGCTTCTGAGCTGAGCCAGTTGACGGGGATGCTGCAGCGGCACTTTTCTGGTGTCCAGATCAGCTTCTGCAAAATTTAAGCTCCAATTTAAATAAAAATTGGGTGTCGAGCCCTCATGGTTGCGAAGAAAATCTGCATATGACCTGCAGCAGCGCTGTCTTCCCAATGGACAAATTATAGCTTTGGAAGTGGCTTATTCAGTGGGACCAACCAGTTAACCAGTGTTGTTCATTACTTCACTGCTGATCATGTGAAATAAACATGATTGACAATGGAGTCTGGTCTTTTCTTTGATGCAATTTCTCCTCCTGCCCGGAACAACCCGCTGGATCCCAAAGGTTGACTAGCTGCTCATGTCAAAAAAAGGAACGCTTTTAACAGCTGGACATTCTAAGACTATGGAGCCTGGATGAAAGGTCAAGGTTAGAGCATCACAGCTCTCCCCCTACCTCCCATTCTGCTTCTTACAAACCACTGAGATTTGCAGAGCTCTCGTCATGGGTCACCTTGTCTGATCACAATGCAACACCTGACTGCTGTCCCAAAGTCTGATTTTTGTTTCCTCCCTTGCACTACAGCTCAGAACTGTGAACCTCGGTCATGGGACAGAGCCCTGAAAAGCAGCACGCTTCCAGGATATTTCGGAAAGATGCCACATCCAGCACTTGAAACGGAGACCTCCAATGCAGCTGTAAAGTGGGCCAGTCCTTGACAACGGCTGTTAGATAAGTATTTAAATGAGCGGTGTGATCCCTGAGCCAATGCCACATTCAGTGTGTTCTTTGAGATCACTTTAAGTCCTAGGTCAAAGAACCCAAATTGGATATTTTCTCCTTGGCTGTAAAACACCCTCCATGGAATCAGCTCTATTCTCCCAAGTATTCAGCATGGAGCTGGGACTGTAAGTCCTTTTTTATTAGCTTACCACCAATATAACTGAACAAGGGGGTAGTTCTAAACATTTTTGTTTGTTCACCTTCTATTGTAAAAGTCTATGGTCTTACGCTGGTAGCCGTGCGCTGCTGCACGGATTGGTTGTGGCGTGGACAGAGCCCCCGTTTGCTCAGACAATTCGGACTTAGAAATATTCAGATACGTGCAAAATAACTTGTTTTCCTCTGCATTTGCCAGGCTCTAAATTACTTATTGATTTTGCAGGGCCAGGCTCAGGAAGCTGCAAAATGAAGTGGGGACCAAGCAGAGGGGTGGGCAAGGGGCGGAATTAATGGGGATTCATTTGCAACGGCAAATGCCAAGAAAGAGCAGGCGTCATCTAGTTAATATCCAGCAGCAGGACATTTTATGCTTCCATCGAAACAAATGGGGGTTAAAATATAACTCAGATTCCTGCAGCCGTCTCCAGAGACCCTCCTCCCAGATGTGGCATCACTCTGAGGAGCCTTTTTACTAACTGGGGAGAAACCTCCCAATTCAAGGCTTTGTCTAGCTGGAGAAACCTGTAGAAAGAGCCATACAGTAATTCCTCATTTAACACTATCGATATGTTTCAGAAAATGATCGTGTTAAGTGAAAACGTGTTCTGCGGGGCCAATTTTCCCATTGAAAATAATGGAAAAGGTGGGGGTTGCGTTTCAAGCGGTGGTGTCTGTTGGGACCGGGACATAAAGTTGGGGGAGAAAGGGGACTGGGTTACAGCAGGGAGAGGAGGTGTTTGGCTCTGGGGAAGGGAAGGGGAGGAGAGGGAAGGGGGATTGGGTTGGGAGTATGCCCCGTGATGGGTCTGCCAGGACCTGCACTGCGTCCGGCGAGGGGGAGTCAGCGGGGAATGGTGCGGCGAGCGGCAAACCCTCCGCCGCTTTGCAGGGAGGCAGGGGAAGCCCCGCGCAGCCGCCGGTGACGGGCCGGCTGGGGAAATCGTGTTATTCCGGGGACGGTCGTGTAATTCAAAAAACGTTCCCTAAAAAAAAATCATGCTATCGCAAAAACGTGTTAAGCGGGCACGTGTTAAATGAGGAATTACTGTATTCCTAGAATCCCTGTGTTGCTTAGGTACCATTCCCATGAGAGCAGGCAGGTGAGTTTCTGAACTCTCAAGATGCTGTAAGGGGGAATATCATGGACCTCAGGATACTTGTCGGGGGCAGGGCCTCTGCCCTGGCTGCCCAGTTTCCCCAGCCCCACTGCATCACAGCAAGACTCCCCTCTGTTCCCTACAGGATCCTCCCTTCTGGACATCTCTGAGTTTGCTGGAAAACCCAGTGGGGGCATCTGGCTGCCCCATGAAGCCCCAGCCATGCAGCACCTGCAAAATCTCGGGTGCTGAGGAATTGTTGCTTCCATCTCATCTTTCATATGGGGCGGGGGCACTTGGCTTGACTCCCCTCTCCATCTTGTCTGAGCACAAGGTTTTCTATTTAGCATCCTGGTTTATGCAGCCGGCGCCTACCACTTCATATGCAACGAGCTCCCTATTTCTATTGAGTCCTTTCCTTTCATTAGTCAGGGGTGGGGAACCTAAGGCCGGATGCGGCCCCCGGCTTACCTGGATCCGGCCCCTGAGGCTCGGGGCTCCCTCCCCAGCTTTGGGGAGCCACTGCTGGTGCTCCAGCCCTCTGTGGGGCCGGAGCACACAAACTCTACTAGCCTGGGCCCTCCTAGGCACCAGTGTGAGAGGGGAATGTGGGGAGTGTCTTTCTCCTTCCCAGTCGGGGGCCGTGTCGGTGAGGATTTGGGACCAACAGAGAAAGAGAATATCCATTTATTATGTCACAGCGCCCAGAAGTGAGCTCGGTGTCTCATGACGCAGACGAACCCGCCAATGGCTAGGTAGCCGGTGCCCTGTGACCGCTGCTTACCCTGCTGCCCAGAATCGTCTCAGTGTTCGCCTCTCCTTTCCCTCCTCGCCTGTTCTCTCTTGGTTTATATTCAGATTGTAAGTCCTGTGGGGCTGGGATGACCTTACTGTGGGGTGTTTTTACAGCATCGAGCACAACAGGGCCCTGATCCTCGTTGGGCATCGCTCCTGCAATACAAATGCCTGCTCCAAAGCGCTTACAGCTTAGTTTCCAATCAGATACAAGGAGGCCACTAAAGAAAGGGGTGAATGGGCTTGTGATAGGGTGGACCAGCCCTGTAGTGGGGAGAGCTAGGTCTAACCAGGCCCACCTGGCTGAGGAAGTCCCGCCCCCGCAGCCCTGCTGGGCATGCTCAGACCGCAGCCCAGGTATAAAGGCGTGGAGAGAGGCTCAGTCAGGGCTGGCTGCTGAGGAGGAAGGAGGCGCAGGCTGAGATCCTGTGGCTGAACCGCCGGTGGGACGGGACCTGGGGACCAGCCAGCAAGACACCAGAGACACTGCTGAGGATCTGGAGGAAGGACCCTGGAAGGAGTCCGGTGGAGACTGGTAGGAAGTAGCCCAAGGTGGGAGATGGACCCCCGAGGAGTTCAGCGTGTTGTGTTGGGATTCCCCGCTGAGGAAGCAGTGGACCACGCACCTGCTAATTGGGCCCTGGGCTGGGACCCTATGATGTAGGGAGGGCCTGGGTCCCCCTACCCCAACCTCCAACCCATGGGGCCTGCACCTGCCACTAAATGCTCTGGCTGCTAGGCTGCACTGCCCCAGTGGGAGGGGCGTGGGTGTGGAACCGCAGTTGAGTTTCAGGGCACACAGGGTTGGGCATGGTTCCAAGAACCCAGGGACGCAACAGCTTCCTCTGGGAGAGGGACGAGTACATCGCCTCACAACACGGCTGAATGGGACAGACGTACATCAATAAGATGACACTGTCACTCAGCAAAGGCGGGAGAGCAGAGGGTTATGGAGCAAGACGTGGGATCAGTGATACATAGGAACGGCCACACTGGGTCTGACCAAAGGTCCGTCCAGCCCAGGATGCTGTCTTCCAACAGTGGCCAGTGCCAGTGGTCAGGTGTATGGTGGGCCAGCACGTCCGAAAGGCGGCATGTCAGCCACGTGGCACCCCTGGGGCAGTGGGTCAGGCTTGACTTGGCCGTTTTGCCAGCACAGTCACTTCCACCACTTCCTGGAGTAAAACTGCATGTGGGTAAGGCAGGGAGTGGGGGGCGGGTCTCTCCACCAAGTTTTGACTGGGCCCAGCTCAGCTGGGCTTGCCAGATCACAGTAACCTCGCACGGCTTGTCTGCATGCCACAAACTCAGCTCTCTGCAGGACATTGCCCATGGCAGGGGAACTTTCATGGAGAGAGAATATTTCTGAATATTGTCCTACTCCCTGCTGCTGGCTGGAAGTTCCCCCACCTCCCTGAAGCCCCCCTAAAATGAATAAATAAACCATACACTGGCACTAGGTCTAGATGGCTGTATGGGGATACTGAGAAATGAATGTTGTACCCTTCAGGGCTCTTGTACTCCTGTGAGATTTAATCCATAGGACACAATAAAGCCTCAGATTGAAGGGCAGCGTGTAGCAACACAGGCAGCAAAAAACGAGATCCTCCTTGTACCAAAATGAGAAAACACCCGGGCAGAACGACTTTATTTTCACAAGCTGACAAATTTTCTCAATCTCCCCCTGCCTTGTAACCTTGAGCACTCTTGGTTCTACCCCCAACCCCCACCACGGTGAGAAGGAAGAGAGTTTGAAGACCTCTGTTCCTGGGTCTGACGTGCGGGGTTATCATAGGTAAAGACCGACTCCGTGCCTCAGTTTCTTCATCTATAAAATGGAGATGACAGCAATGACCCATATGTGTAAATGCTTTGAGGTTTATGGGGAAAAGGACCCAACCTGATAGGGGCTAGATACTGGTAAGTCTTAAGAAGAAGAGGGCGGACAGTCATTTGAAACTGGAGTGACCACAGAGAGCAGACTGCTCTGGCTGGTAAGGGCTGGATTGTCGGTTCTAATAGAGTGGTTTTCAGCCTTACCAACTGCTGTACCCCTTTCAGGAGTCTGATTCGTTTTGCATACACCAAGTTTCACCTCACTTAAAAACGACTTGCTCAAAAATCAGACATAAAAATACGAAAGTGTCTCACTGTGCACAGTTACTGAAAAACTGCTGACGTTCTCATTTTGCCTGGATGAAATGTTAGTTTGTATTGACTTTGTTAGCGCTTTTTATGTCGCCTGTTGTAAAACTAGGCAGATAAGAACATAAGAACAGCCAGGCTGGGTCAGACCAAAGGTCCGTCTAGCCCAGTGTCCTGTCTTCCGACAGTGGCCAACGCCAGGTGCCCCAGAGAGAGTGAACAGAACAGGGAATCATCAAGTGATCCCTCTCCGTCACCATTTCCGGCCCCTGACAAACAGAGGCTAGGAACACCATTCCTACTCATCTTGGCTAATATCTAGATGAGTTGATGTATCTCTGAGAAGACGTCTGTGTACCCCCAGGAATACACGTACCCCTGGTTAAGAAACACTGTTCTAATAGGTTGTGATGTAGTGTCGGTTCGTTGCTGGTTGCTATGCTTGGGCTTTGGGCTGTGGATGACCCCTACTGGCCTCTGTCTGTAAGCACTGCCCAGCAGGGGGCGCCTTGAGGGCCCCCATGTCACATAGCTAGTGACCCTACTGGTTAAGGGAAGGGATGGAACAAAGGAAGTGAGTGTTTGGGGGAAAGTTTAGTTTCAGCTGGGGGAAACCATGAAGGGGACAGACTAAGCAGGGGGCTGGGAGTTTAGGGGCCTAGGCACCCCGTCCCAAGGGGTCTGAGGCATCCTGGCCCTGGCTTCTGTAGCCACATCATGTCTATGCTGTGTTGTACCCTAGAGAAGCAATAAACACTCTCTATTCTACTGGCTGGCAGAGTCTGTTCTGGCTGCTACGGGGGTGCAGGATCGGGGGGAACACCGACGCGCCATCACATAGCTCTTGGCCACCCTTTATTCCTAAAGTGTGGGCTACACTTAAAAATTAGATTGATCTAGCTACGTTACTCAGTGCTGCGATTCCCCCTTCCCCCCTCCAAGCACCATAGTTATGTCCACTAAACTCATCATGCAGATGTGGCCAGGTTGATGGAAGAGTTCTTTTGTTGACCTGGTTACTGCCTCTTGGAGAAGTGTATTTACTCCATTGATGGTAAAATCCCTTCCATCCATGTAGGAAGTGTGTACACTACGGTGGCACGGTTTTGTCTGTCAGTGTAGACATAGACTAATGTCTGTCAATGGAACTGGCTGCTTACCCCAAAGAGAGAATTAGGCCCAACGCCATCTGAACAGGGCAGCAGTCAAGGTCTGTAGGACATGAGACAGACACCTCTTACCCTAACCTATTAATGACAAAATGCTGTCAGAAGAGGCCTTTGCATTCGCTCCCTGCCTTCTGCAAGTCCTGCCCCATCTATTCAAACGCAGAGCTGGGCAGAGGATGGAGGTTCTGTTTTGTGCAGGATTAGGTGATTTTAAAATTTAGCTTCATTCCAAAGCAGAACAAAAATTCCAATTCTTCACTAAGGAAAAGTCTGGGGAAAAAATTCATTCTGAGGCAGCCAAAACATTTCATTTTGATTTTTTTTAAATTTCATAATGTGTGAAAATGTAGAATAGCAGAGTAAATAAACAAGTGTCAAGATCTGTTCCCTCTAAGCTGAGCGGTTGCGCAGCTGCCCAGGAGTGATTCAAATGCCATCCAGCTGATTTGAAGAGTGCCCCCAGCAATCAGCAGCTTGTCTTTCTACTGGGGGTGCCCATCCGCACATGCCTCAGTGCACATAATAAAATTTATTCCACACAAGAATGGAAAAAATTAGAGGGAACACTGATCAAGATGAAAAGTTGTTCCAAAATGAAAAAAAAGGAAACATTTCTGTTCCCCCTCCCAATTTATTTATAAAACAAAGTTCCAGCAAAATTGACCTGATTCTGCTGAGCATTTTGATTTTGACAGATCTACATATTCTCGTGGAATATAATTCCATCAACATTTCTCTGACCAGCTCTGTTCAAATGTGCTATTCCGTTCAAATGCCCAGAGATGCCAGGTGTGTAAGATGATGAGGTACGTATCTTTTAGACTGAGCAGCCAACAGCTGAATTGGGAGCAAATGACAATGTGTCTCTTGGAGTTACATAGGGCTGCCTTATCACAGCAGTTCATAGGTGTCCTGTGTAGACCACTGGGGTCACCCAGACTCTGTCCTGTACGTAAACCATATGAAAAAACCTCCCTTGAAATACACAGCATAACACAACCCTGGGTTTCACCATAAAGCAGGGCTACTTAACATGCCGCCCGTGGGCCGCATGGGCCCATGGCTTGTTTGTTTGTGGCCCGCGGTGCAGTTTGGGTTTATGCAGGGCTCAACACGTGGCCCATGGGTGGGATCCTTTGATTATGGCCTCCACTGGGAACACGCTCCACGGCGGCGAGGCATCTCCCAGGCGGGGTGAGCATTGAAAGACGCAAGCGCACGGGCTGGCTGGAATAGACGGGTTCAGGGTGTCGGCATTTCTAGCCCCCTGGGAGGAGGTGCTGGGAGCGCCGGGGCATCGTGGGACGTGCTGGCTGCTTAGCCTCGTGGGCAGAGTCTGAGAGGTGCTGACTGGCTCACACTGGCCATGTTTGGGTCCGGCGTTGCGGCTTAATGCTTAATCTTTGTATTCATGCCCAACAGTGTGAAAGAGGCTATTTGCATATATTTGCATGTATATTTGCATGTATATTCAACCACACTTAAGTTGAGGCCCTCGGCATGTGCTGTGAGTATCATTGTGGCCCCCGGGGCTTCCAAAGTTGAGTAGCCCTGCCATAAAGGACCAGCTGTCCTATCAAGGGGATAAAAATCATACACAACTGCGGTGCTGAATGATTGAAACATGCAGCAGTATCAATAATATTGCCACTGTTAGACAGCTGCAACAAAGCTTACCCAAAGTATGCCATGTAAGGCGTCAATGGAAAAGTTTTGATTGGCTGCTTATTGCTTAGCCCGTGTAGACGCAGGTGTCATGTTTATATCTAAAGCTATCAATATTGACTATGCACCAGTATTTCAAATGTTTGCTCCTGAGGTAACACCCACAAGATAATTTCCATTCAGTTAGGCCAACACATTGAGAATGAGCTATGCAGGTTGAAGGCCCACCAAAGAATACTTAACTCTCACAACAGACCATAGGAGAAGCTTGTTCCTGCCAGGTGGAGCCTTCTTGAGGCTGCATTAGCTAAAAAATGGTTACTCCTATGAGTCATAGAATCATAGAACACTAGGACTGGAAGGGACCTCGAGAGGTCATCGAGTCCAGTCCCCTGCCCTCACGGCAGGACCAAGCACTGTCTAGACCATCCCTGATAGACATTTATCTAACCTACTCTTAACTATCTCCACAGATGGAGATTCCACAGATGGAGATTTCATCAAAGCCTTTGAGGGCATGTGACCTAATCATGTGACCCTGAACTCCATTTTGTGCCTGTACTTTTCCACAAAATGTGCTGGGGGCTTTGTTTGGCACAGTGAAGTTCCCTTCACATAAGAGAAGGAATTAAAAAAACCCTGGAAGCATCTCCCTTTTGCCTCTTTCCCGCTTTGGTCTGGCCTATGGACTTACACTGACAAAAAAAAAGTGGAAGAGCAAACGCATACCCTGAACACGGCGGAGATTTTTCGGGATACCTCCGGTATCTCAACTCCCCCCCCAGTCTAGCCATACCCTTTATAAGCCAGCAGTTTATTCCATCACTGCTCTAAACCTGATACAAGAGTGTATGCACTCTTTTTCCTTGACCATTTAAAACTCTCTCGTCTTTCTTTGCTCTTATAAATAAACATGTAGATATTAGATACTAACGGACTGGCCACAGGGTAAGATCTGAGCAGGAGTGGCCCGAGGCCGGCTGTGGCAGCTGGCGCCCTAGGCAGGGGCGCTATCAGCGCCCCCGCCTGCATGGCCGTGACATCATCATCGGGCGCCCAGGCCAGCGGTGCCCTAGGCAACTGCCTAGTTTGCCTAGGCTCACGGGCTGCCCCTGGAGCTAAGTTAAATATATGTAGCACCTCTCTCTGAATGCCCAGGCCTCGGTGAAGAAAGCTTCTCTTGGTCCAGCAAGCAACGATTCCCTGCTCCACACAGGCAGAATCCCTTGAGCTTCATTACCACGTTCATAGACTCCTATGGCTAGAAGGGACCTCAAGAGGTCATCGAGTCCCCTGTGCCGAGGTAGGACTGAATAAATTATCCTAGACCATCCTTGACAGGTATTAGTCTGACCAGTTCTTTCAAATCGCCTATGATGGGGATTTCACAGCCTCCCTTGGAGGCCTATTCCGGAGCTTAACTATTCTTATCGGTGCAAAGTTTTTCCTAATATCACCCCTAGATCTCCCTTGCTGCAGATTACACTATTGGTTTTGTCCCGCCTTCAATTGACAAGGAGAGCTATTGATCACCATTCTCTTTTTAACAGCCCTGAGCATACTTGAAGATGGTTCTCAGGTTCCCCCTCAGACTTCTTTTCTCAAGACTAAACATGCTCAGGTTTTCCAACCTTCCCGTAGGCCAGGTTTTGTGAACCTTTTGCCATATTTTTTTTTTCTCTCTGGACGCTGTCCAATTTGGGCACGTCTTTCCCAAGGACACCGTCCTCCGATTGAGACCTCACTCAGAAGACCGAGTAAAATGGGACAGTGACCTCCCTTGTCTTACATTCAACACAGTTATTAATACACCCTGGTTCTCAATGAGCTGGCTTTGGATGGCAGCATTTTGCACGCCAGAAGGGCTCATTGTTGGCCCGTATGTTGGTTTCAATCAGAAGGCTTCTTTTCCTGCGTCCTGACAACACCACGAGCCCCACAAGAGCTGGAGGAAAGTCTGCCGTTGGAAGGAGAGGACCTACGCTGCTGGTGGTGCCAGCGTGGTCTCTGCGGGAAGTTGACTGATGCCTCGACGGGCTGAGATTAGCAAAACTGGAACCCGTCCTCACAAGTCCCCCATCGGCCAATAGATTCTGGGGATCTAGGTTTGGACGTTGACCACATGAATTGCTAGGACCCACTTGTAACACACGAGAGTCTCCCAATAGTGCCCAAAGGATGAGGCCATCTCAGGGATCTGTGAGGGTTAGAATTAGGGTGACTTGGCCCCTCTCTCTTCCCTCGGCATAGGCCCCTCTCCTAGCAGCAGAAGGAACGATAGCACCAAATGCAGCCCGGCTCCTCCTCATTGCAGCTGGAGAGGAGCCCCTGTTTCCAGCCTATCTGAAGTCCTGTGCCAAGTGGTATTTGAGCATGGCATGGGTTCTTCCCCCCCATGCCCATGCTATCTCACTCTTGGGTGATGCACTTCTCTTCCTTCCCATGCCACATGGCCAACTGGTGGAGATAGGACCCCACAGGGGTGGGAAAGCAGACAGGACTTGAATGGAAAATGGAGCTCCCAGACAGAGGTAGGCTGATCTGGTGAGTTAACCTAGCATTGCTGATCCTATTCTACTTCTGTGCTGATTCCTGACCTACTCCTTACCAGACCCCACAAAGACCAGCTGAAACCCCCTTGGGATTTATCAGAGTCCTGTTCTGATGCAGCAGCGGGCAGAAGCCCAGCTCACCAGCAGGAGGTTCAGACATACCCCAACGACTGCCGGGTTTCAGTTCAGCTCAGAAAGGCTTGGGCTGGACAATGGGAAAACTTTTATAACAGCAAGGACAACTGGGAAAGCAGCGGGGAGAAACAGCCTGGCCTAATGCAGGTGCTTGGAGTGGCTGGCCTGAAGAGTAGCTCTGGCCTTACTATTTGCAGTATGATATCGTTTACATTGACAGTCTAGGTGGCCCTCCCACTTGAGCTAAAGGGGACTCTCCATTTGCAACTTGCAGTATAGGGCCTATGTCACACAGTCACATATTTCTAATTCTACTCCTAAAGGTCAGTGGGGCACTACATTCCAGTGCAGTATTTAGTGGATGGGCAACAATACTGGCTCATTCTCCATCTCCCTTTAAAGCACAACGCAGGCTACTGGGATGTTTTCAGCGACTGTTAATTATTTCACCCTCATTAAATACTAATAAACGGACCCATTGGCATCGGAGAACACCATGTGTTACTTGCAGCCAGGCAGACCCGGGGGTTCCTTTTGCACAGAGGCGCTGTCTGGAGAGGAATGTTAGCAAGAATTCTTGCGTGTAATGTATAGAAAAGTGAAGCCTTGTGAATCAATTTATAGAATTTATCAGTAGTGATGGGCCCGACCCCAGCTCCAACAAAGAGAGTTCAGAAGCGGATCCAAACTCGACGGGTCAGGCCCACCTGAGTGGACAGGTGCTGGCTACTCTGTGTGGAGAGCTGCCAGACTGCTAGCAATCAAATTCAGCATTCGCTGCAAACCGTCCCGTCCCTTCCGAATCAGCAGGTCTGTGACCCTCAGCCTGCAGTGCCTCGCACCTGCCTTGTCGTCTGCCACGCAGCCAGTCAGGGTGAGCATGCGACTGCCCCTTGGTCCCCTGAGCCGTTGAGTAAAGGGAGATGCGGCCCAAAAGCTTAAGAGCAGAAGACCTGACCGGGCCGTTCATTGTGATGGTTTTCCCACCCACCCCAGAAAGGATGATAGTGACACGGATTGTACAGGTGCTCCGGATGGACGGCACAACTGGACTCCGTGCAAACAGGGGTTGTGGCCTCTGCCGCAGCACAAGAGAAGATTCCAGTCGTTTGTCTTTATTCCAGCTGCCTGGCCAGCTGGCAGGGCTTGGACCTAGTCTATGTGACTGTGAAGGGGGTGCTAACCCCAACCAGCTGCTAAACTGGTGTGATGTAGTGTCAGTACCTTGCTGGTTGCTGTGCTTGGGCTGGGGGCTGTGGATGACCCCTACTGGCCTCTGTCTGTAAGCACTGCCCAGCAGGGGGTGTCTTGAGGGCCCTCATGACAGTGACCGAACCGGTTCTACCAGTTAAGGGAAGGGATGGAACAAAAGAAGTGAGTGTTGGGGGAAGGGTCAGTTGCTGGCTGGGAAACATGAAGGGAACAGCCTGAGCTGAGGGGTAGGGGTGATGGGTCCCTAACCCAAGGGGTCTGAGGCATCCTGGCCCTGACTCCTGTTACCGCATCACGTCTAGGCTGTGCTGTATCCTGGAGAAGCAATAAACCCTCTATTCTACTGGCTGGGGGAGTCTGTTCTTGCTGCTATGGAGGTGCAGCGTCGGGGAAAACCCGACGCGTCCTCACAACTGGATTGTGCATTGGAGCTGGGGGCAGGTGTGTGGCCGGTCCCCAATGTATTTGTGTGGAGGCTGCGGAAGGAAGGCAGAAAAAGGCACTACCCCAGTGGCAGGGCAGTGCTGAATTGCTCAGAAGGTCAGGAACTCAAACGCAAGACACCCCCACGCACTAGCCCCATTCCCAGGCAGTCCAGATCTTCTCCCACATGCTCACTCCTTCCAACTCCTGCCCTTGAACTGCCGTGTTCTCCCACAGCAAGAGGAAGAGATGGATGAGATGGAGGTGCCTCATTAAAAACTCCTAACCACTCAACTTCCCTTCCCCACCTCCCTGGAGCTGGAGCAGGCGGTGGGGTAGCTACAGGAGTGCTGTCCAACTTCCCCACCGTTATGGTTTCCAGACACAAAGCCCTAAGTATATCTCTCTCAGTTTAGAGAACTTATTTCCCATTAAGGAAAACAACAGAGAAAGAACTGATGTGACTTTTTGGGAGAGAGAGGGAGAGGAGAGAGAGCACAGTGTGTGTGACTCGCTCCAACATTCTGCAGCTGAACGGAAACGTGGGATTATATCTGCTTCAGAGCCGGCTCTGCAATCGGTGGGGAAATGCCTCCCGTTTAAAGATGATCCGCACACAACCATCTCCTGGCAGTTAGATCTGCCTCCGCCCGGTACACGCACACTCTGGGTTGAGCATCCTCCGTCCAGTTGGGCCTTAATCTCTCTCCCTGTCTGACCGCTCTATTTTGCCAAGAGGCCTAAGAGAATTAGATGCCCAACTGCTAGTGAGTATCCCAGCCTCATTACCCCTTTCCCCTCAAAACACTGGTATGCCGTAAGGTGCACGTGTATTTGGCACTTTCCCTGAAATGATTTCCACGGGCTCTACTGCCTTAGTGGCTCTTCCCCAGTTTTGTTCCTGAGCGTACTTGTGTGTGATGCCTGCAATATACAAAGACGTTCCACCTCCATCTAACCAGGCTGGGATAGGCCACCGGGCTCACCGCACACCCCAAAACGACTCCAGTCCTGCCCCTCCTTAGGCAGTATATGGCAGCAGTCACAGTTAAAACAAAACCACATTAGCCTTGACAGGAAACCTTGAATTGTGACGATCTCTAGGAAGCACCGTTAATTACAGCCTCCATCACACCCTGAAAGATCAAATGCGGTGGATCAGGTTTAATTGGCTATTGATTTCTTCTGTTCTTACCGACAGTGGTGCAGAGAGGCCGTCAGACGTCCAGGAAGCCTCCGATTACTCTCCCTGGCAGCTGGGATGAAAGGCAGCGGGTGCAAGCTTCCTGATCTGTGATGGATTGCCACTGCTTGCCAACAGAAATCATTGGCAGGATGAATGGCCGTGCGACGGAGCTGCAGAGCAGCTGTTGCTGCCACAGAGAATCCCCCCGGGGGCCCAGGGCCAGGCAAAGGGGTGAAACGTCCAAGAGCAGGATGATTTAGTGCTTATAAAAGTGGGGACTGACAGCAACAAGAGAGGGGCACTTGCGCTTCTAGGCCAGAGCCCACCCACAGCTCTGCCAGTGCCCCTCAGTCATAGAATCATAGAGCTGGAGGAGACCTCAGGAGGTCATCAAGTCCAGCCCCCTGCCCAAAGCAGGACCAACCCCAACTCAATCATCCCAACCAGGACTGTGTCAAGCCGAGACTTAAACACCTCTAGGGATGGAGATTCCACCCCCTCCCTAGGGAACCCATCCCAGTGTTTCCCCACCCTCCTAGGGAAATAGTTTTTCCTAATATCCAACCTAGACCTCCCCCGCTGCAACTTGAGACCATTGCTCCTTGTTCTGCCATCTGTCACCACTGAGAACAGCCTCTCTCCAGCCTCTTTGGACCCCCCCTTCAGGCAGTTGCAGGCTGCTCTCAAATCTCCCCTCACTCTTCTCTTCTGCAGACTAAACAAACCCAAATCCCTCAGCCTCTCCTCGTAGGTCGTGTGCTCCAGCCCCCTAATCGTTTTGGTCACCCTCCGCTGGACCCTCTCCAATGCGTCCACATCCTTTCTATAGTGGGGGGCCCAGAACTGGACAAAATACTCCAGATGTGGCCTCACCAGAGCCAAATAAAGGGGAAAGAGCCGAATAAGGGGGCTAGACCACCGTGGCTAGTCTAGTTACAGCGTACAGCAGGCTAATGAACCAAACCAACCCCACCTCCCCGCCCAAGTAGGCTAATGCCACGAACAACGCATGATCTGCTCATCAGCCTCCCCACACGCCACTTGCCTCTTGAGCAGCTCTGGTGATTTTCTTCCCGGGCCAGGATGCTCTCTCATTAGCTGGTGACACTCTGTTGTTTAGCAGATTATGGCCAGCCCTTCTGAACCCACACACGCCCTTTTAATCCACAGACGCTGACGTTCCCTCTTTGTGCCTCGACTGAGCGGGAGACGAACCCTCCTGAATGGCCATTTAATTCACGGATGCATGGCCGAGTTCCAAACTGCCACTCGCTCCACTTGGCAGCTTGAGACCCAAGGGGACTCACTCTGGCTAGTCTTGGATGTTTGTATGTGTATCCTGAGACCGTTAGACGGAGCCAAGTCTGCTTTTAGCTGATGCAGTACGGGCTCATGCCTTTAGCCTGTTAAGTCCGTCGGTTCAAGCCCACCTGCCCATGACCCAGGTCTGTCGGTGTTACGCATGGGTATCTATCTGTAGGCACCCATGTTAATCCCTCCCTAGCACTGCTGTCCAGAACGACCTCTTCTCTCGCGGCCCCAGGGCCTAGACTGCCGCTAGGAACTGACAGCATTCCCCTGCGCAGCTCCTCACCTCTCGCTCCCTTGCTAAAGCAAAGTTTATTGGCTGGGGACTGAGTGGCTAAGCAGCAGTTTGGCAGAAGAGGACTTGGGGATTACAGTGGATGAGAAGCTGCATATGAGTCAACAGGGCGCCCTTGTAGCCAAGAAGGAGAATGGCATATTAGGGTGCATTAGGAGCAGCATTGCCCCCAGATCTAGGGAAGTGATTATTCCCCTTTATTTGGCTTTGATGAGGCCACATCTGGAGTATTGTGTCCAGTTCTGGTCCCCCCATGACAGAAAGGATGTGGACGCATTGGAGAGGGTCCAGCGGAGGGCAACCAAAATGATGAGGGGGCTGGAGCACATGACCTACGAGGAGAGACTGAGGGATTTGGGCTTATTTAGTCTGCAGAAGAGAAGAGTGAGGGGGGATTTGAGAGCAGCCTGCAACTACCTAAAGGGAGGTTCCAAAGAGGATGGAGAGAGGCTGTTCTCAGAGATGGCAGAACGAGGAGCAATGGTCTCAAGTGGCAGCGGGGAGGTCTAGGTTGGAGATTAGGACAAACTATTTCCCTAGGAGGGTGGGGAAGCACTGGGATGGGTTCCCTAGGGAGGGGTGGAATCTCCATCCCTCGAGGTTTTTAAGTCCTGGCTTGACAAAGCCCTGGCTGAGTTGATTGAGTTGGGATTGGTCCTGCTTTGGGCAGGGGGCTGGACTAGATGACTCCTGAGGTCTCTTCTAGCCCTAGGATTGTATGATGCTGTGATTTATTGGATAACAGTGTGATGGGAGCCCTGCATCTTTTGGTGAAATACGGACTCCAGGGGGTTGCAATCAGCCATGTCCTAGGATAGAATCAGGGATACTCTGCTTCTTGCAGGGTCCCTTAACAGGGAGAGGCAAGAATTTATCCATCATGCCACAGGAACCAAGTGCAGTTCTCCAGCCGAGTAGCAGTGACGTGCGGGGTGGGGAGATGCCAGGGAAGGGACGGAGGATAATGGCCATTGATCCCTCACAAGAAAACAAAGGAGTATGGGGCATCACAGTTGGATTTAAAAAAAATTGCACAAGAAGGTTTATGGAAATTGGCGAGAAGGTCGTTGCTGTTGGGTCTCCATGGTCCAGATTTAACATGGGCCGGCGGAGAGGAAGCTGGGACACCCCCACCCCCATTTTTCTGGGGTTCACTGAACCGTGCCCAGCGTGAAGTGGAGGAGCAGCACCTTGCATGGGGGAGCGAGCCATCGTCATGCGGGAAGTGAAACCCCCCTGGCTCAGGGATTTCTGTCATGGTGGAATCCCGGTAGGCCCAGCAGGCACATGGGTAAGGAATGAGCAGCCCCTTTAAGGGATGCCTGGGAAGGCGGCTCTTCCTCTGGATGTGATGGCTGGCATCAGTGGTGATGCCAAGGGCCAGGAGAAGAGGAGGAACGGAGCCCAGATCCTTAAAAACAACCAAAACTTTAGCTCCCCGTTTGTCAGCGATCGATGGGCTCGCTTTGGTCCCCGCTGACTGCAGGGGGATGCTTCTCTTCCCTTGACAGAGGAGCTGATCACTTTCCCTCCACGTCTCAGCCTCATCACAGCCATGGAAATCCTGCTAACGACCTCCACCGGCCAGAGCTTTCCACTTGCATCAACAGCCAAGAAGGCGCGCTAGCCAGATAGGCATAGAGAACCAGGGTTCTCATGGGTGGCGGGTGAAGGCCGAGCTGAGGAAGGCAAGGCCCAGCTCCACCCCTTCTGCCTGAGGGCCGCCCCTGGAGCCAAGCCCCACCCACCCCCAGTCCCAAACCTCCCATGCTGTGGCCCTGGCCCCAGTCTTCCCAGGCGGTTGGGACGTGTAGGCAATTTTGGGAACGCTGTGCCTCCCCTTGCCTGCATTACCGGCCACCCATGAGAGTTCTTTCTCCCTTCCCCCACTCTCCCAACAAGGATGGGAGGACGCCATGCTCTGCCACCGTGCTCGGAGCGTTGCTTTCCCACTTGGTCACCTTCTTTTCCTTCACGGGTCCCCTGATCCCCAGAGGGAAAGTGGAGCTCAGTGTGTGGGATGAGTTACACTCGCGCCCGTTCTCCCCCAGAACACGGCTGAGAAAGGTAACGAACAGAATGGGCCCGTGTTCATCGCTGGAGGAAACCCCCATGATGCCCACGGAGGGACGAGCCTGGTGCTGGTGTGGGCACGTCTGTTAGGCTGGGATAGGACTAGGGAGGGCGTCACTGGTGGGAATCTTAAACGTTGACTGGGCCCCAATGCAAAGCACCGGGCCCAGATCTCCCACCCTGGTGCAGGGTTTCTCAGACTCTTTCCCCTGACTTTTCAAATCGACCCTAGCACGTGGGGTTACTCTGTCCTGCCTCTCTTCTCTCCTGGTGTTTGGACCATGACAAAGGCAGAGCAACCCATCCTGCTCAAGACCGTTTGTCTCCTGTCCCCTAGCAGGGTGACCTGTGCCCCTGTGACCGAGGCGCACGTCCCGAGCCTGACAGACGTAACGGTGGAGTCGGCATGGGCCGCGCCTCCCTTATGCCGTCTCCTGCTGCAGCAAATCTCAGGATAGCCCATCGGCAGGCGCTAGAATAATCCTAAAGCTTCTCCACCTCAGGGGACCAGGAACGTAAGCTCCTGATATCGCCGCCTCTAAGCACTGAAAGACCGAGAGACGGTCACAAATCACGTTACTTCAGACACAGGACAGGGGTGATGGTGATGGAGCAAACCCAGCCCCCATCGTCCACCTTAGCTCACTGACGGATGGAGCTGGCACCCTTGAAAGGAAGTGCTGGGGAAGCTGGCGGTGACTGAGAAAGGTGGCTGAAAGTTGGAGTCCCACCCACCCTGGTGTCAGTCACCACCAGCTTCCCGAGGGACGGAGCTGGCATCCCTTGGAACACACGAAGGATAAGGGGAGGGGGGAGGACTGTTTTTCCTGTAGCCGCTCAGGAACGACTCCAATGCCGCCCAGCTGATTAGCAGAGCACTCATGGCGAGTATTTTTGTTTCTCCTGGTGGTGCACATTCACACATGCCTCGGTGCATATAGAATTATTCCGCACGCAGACGGAAAAAAATCTGCACATGGGTGTGTGACGGGGCAGAGGCGCCCCGCACTCCCCACAGGGAGGCGGCCGAGGGAAGTGGCGTCGCTCCCGCGGCGTGTGCGCCATGCACCGGGCTGTCCCAGCAGGAGAAAGGCATCGGCTCGCGGAGGGGGTGGGGGCCCCAGGGTGGCATCCCGCTCGCGGCGCATGCGCAGGGCGCCGCGGCACTCGCAGGAGGAGACTGCAGCGGCCCTGTGAGGGGGCCGGGACCACAGGGTGGTGCAGCTGCTCCCATGTCAGCGGAGGCGCCTGCAGCTGGTGCGGGGGAAGGGTGTGGCTCTGACCGGGGGAGTAGGGCGTATCGGGAACAGGGTACAAAAGGGAGAGAAGGAGAGAGTATAGGGGGGAGAAGAGGGCACCTGTCGGTGGGATGGGTGAGCTGGGCTCCGCAGGGGCCATGGAGGAAGGAAGTGACCCAGGGTAGGGCTGAGTGGACGCCCGAGGGTTGGTGCGTTTAGGGGTAACGCCCCACCAACCAAGCTGGAGAAGGATTCCCCGTCTTTAGGGCCCTGGGTCGGGACATGGAGTGAGGGCAGGCTCAGGTCCCCCTTCCTCCACCGTGTGTCAAGTTGATGAGGGCGTACGCGTGGGGAGAGGGCTTCCAGTAGTACTGCGGGTATGGACTTGAGGCAGGAAGTGTTGACCCCAAACATGTAGTGACCTGTGTAAATAAATGTGAATCTATCGAGGAACTAAAAGGGGCTCCCGGAGGTCGCTGGGCGGGGAGCTAACGCCGGAGCGGGCGCTGCAGGGCTCGCGGCGTTACAGGTGGAAAAGATTAGAGGGAAGGCCTATCCCTGTGTAATCAGGTCACTTGCGCTGTGCACAGAGGCCATTCTCCTGTTCTGCTCATCCCAGTGCATGGGGCGGGGGGAGGCTTAGAGGAGGCGGAGAAGGTGGGACTGGTGGGTTTGCTGCCAGGCATGTTGCCCAGCTGTTCCGTGCATTGGAAAGGGGATGCAGGAACAACTGGCCAACAACTGAGGTCTGATGGTGGCCAGCCAGATGCTGCAGCTGGCTGAGAGCAAAGGTCCCACCCATCAGTCGGAGCATAGAGGAGTCACAGGAGGCGATTCACCTCAGCTGGAGAGAGGCGCTTTTGAGCTTTGGGCTCCTGTTTGAAGCCCTAGCAGAATCAGACAAGGCCCTTCCCTGTGACTGTAGTGGGAGCGATAGCATATAGGCCCCCTGCTCTAGCACGGCGTCTGAGCTGTGCGTCACACAGGAGAAAGGCCGCGCAGCCAGGGGCCAGGAGAGTAGCGAGGCTGTGACTCCTGGCATGAAACAGCCCATGGGTGCCCTTGTGAGCAAGCAGAGCTAAATAACCGAGAGAGAGAGATCTTGGAGTCACTGTGGAGAGTTCTCGGAAAACACCCACTCGGTGGGCAGCGGCAGTCAAAAAAGCAAACAGCATGTTGGGACTCATTAACAAAGGGATAGAGAATAAGACAGAGAATATCTTACTGCTTCTGTATAAAACCCTGGCCCGCCCACATCTTGAATACTGCGTACAGATGTGGTTGCCTCATCTCAAACAAGCTATATTGGCACTGGAAAAGGTTCAGAAAAGGGCAACAAAAATGATGAGGGGTTTGAAATGGGTCCCATATGAGAAGAGATTAAAAAGACTGGGACTTTCCAGCTTAAAAAGGAGGTTACCAAGGAGGGATATGCTAGAGGTCTATAAAATCATGACTGGTGTGGAAAAAGTGAATAAGGAAAAGTTATTTACTTATTCCCACAATATAAGAACTAGGGGTTACCCAATGAAATGAATAGGCAGCAGGTTTAAAGCAAACAAATGGAAGTTTTTCTTCACTCAGCGCACAGTCAACCAGTGGAACTCCTTGCAAAAGGATGTGACGTAGACAAGGACTTTCACAGGGTTCAAAAAAGAGCTAGATAGATTCATGGAGGTTAGGTCCATCAATGGTTATTAGCCAGGATGGGCAGGAATGGTGTCTCTAGCCTCTGTTTGTCTGGAAATGGGTGACAGGAGAGGGATCACACGAGGATTCCCTGTTGTGTTCACTCCCTCTGGGGCATCTGGTATTGGCCACTGTTGGCAGACAGGACACTGGGCTGGACGGACCGTTGGTCTGGCCCAGTCTGGCCGTTCTCATGTTCCTATGTTATGATCGCTGTATGTGGTGCTGCGTCGAGGCAGGGAGGGCAGGGCTGTGGGAAAGGAGCCAGAGAGCTGAGCGATGAGTCTGGGCAATACAAAGCTCCCCTCCAGCTTACGCAAATTGCAGGAGGCCGGGAACGTGCCCTGCCCCATCAGGGACAAGTGGCCAGCCACACTGCAGCCGTGGGGCAGTGAGTTCAGTGCGGGCTTGCCAGCTCCTCCGTGTGAAACCCTTTATCCACGTGCCCCCAAACTGCCCTTAGCGTGAGCTCGAGGGACCAGCGCCGCGGCTGGAGAGCGGAGCTCTGGGGCCTTGGCCCAGGCAGACCTCAGAGTGCCAGACACCATGTACTGTGCCCATTGTGTGTGTGTGTGTGTCTCTCTCTCTCTCTCTCTCTCTCTTCCTCTGTGGGAGTGAATATTTCCCTGGCATCGAGTTGTCTCCTTGTTGCCACAGCTTCTGCTTAACTTCTGGAAGTTCTTCTGAGCAAAGCAACCTGGCACACCCTGTCACTCTCTGCCTTAACCTCCACTCCCCTCCCAGAGCCAAGTCCTGGCATTTGCACTTGGCCTTCCTTCCTTCCTCGTAGATCCGCCTTGTTTGGTCACCCTGCATCGTCGCCTGGATTCGTCCTGAGCAGCCCTCCTCTGTGACCCCCGGGTTCATGTCTTCACTGCCTCCCTTCTTGACTCCTGAAAGTCAGCCTCCTCTGGCCTTCTCCAGCCCCCGTGGTCCAGCCTCACCCAGCAGTCCAGCCTCACCTCTGACTCCCACGTAGGAGCGTGTCACGGAACGGGACGCAGGAGGTAGCCCCTTAAGGCCACAGTTTTCCAAATTTTAGCTACCGGCATGAGACGGAAAGGTCCCGGGGGCTTGTGACTGGCTTGGGAGTGTGGGAGACACAGCTCTGGGCTCCGACAGGGAGACGCTAGTCGTATGGACCGACGGCAGGGTCACTGCCTGGGAAAGAACAGGGGCCCATCCTCCACGGTGAGCTTGGAATGAGCCGAATGGACTGTGGTGAGCCCAGGCGCAAGAGCAGCGGAGAAGCAGGGAAGCGCTGATATGAGAGTCACCATGAAGTCCTGGTGAAAGGCCAGCAGGGACCTGGGAGGGGCCCGGATGCAGGTGAAAGCTTTTTTGATTTCTATTAACAAGCATGACCCCAGAAAGGGAGATTTTCATGGCAGGCCTGTTGGGTGGTGTGTGCTTGACCAAGGGAAGGGAAACTGAGGCACGGCAGCACACCCAGAGAGTGGTACAGTGACCCTCTGATGCCCTCTCCAGGCCTTGAAACCACCTTCCTGGCAGTAGAGTGCATGAAATTTGGGACAGATTCCCCTTAAGTTAATAGCCACCTACTCCTTCGCCTCTCAGCCATTTGCTCTCCCGTTCCCGTGTGCTTCCCTTCCAGGCCTGGCCCCTCGCTGGCCCTTCCTTGAGCTTTTCCATTGGCTGGGTCCCTTTCCAGTGTGCCGCTCAGTCGTCCTGTGCCTCCCTCCCTTCACCTTGTCCAGCTTCTCCTTGAAGCCTCTCGTGATTGTCTCCCCCTTGGCGCACGCTGAGCGCGAATGCATCCCGCCTGAGCAAAATTACATCGGGGGCCAGGGCCGCCCCCTTCCCCGGGGAACGGGCCCAGCTCTTGCTTGATTTCTGTGTACGACCAAGATCCAGCAGCGGCTCCATGTCGCACCTCACTGCTCCAGAACTGCCCGGTGTTCGCCTGCAAGTAGTTCGGGCTGTACCACAGCCAGTCCACACACAGGCGACTGGTGCCTGCAGGAGGAGGGAGAGGGGGTGGCGGGAGGGGCACCCAGAGGAACAGGGAGGGGGCATGAGGCACCCAGTTCAAGTTTTGGTGGGGATCCAGGGGGGTGGTGCACCATCTGAGTGCTGCCACGAGCCACCCAGGACTCCACGCACGCAACCGTCCCAGCCCCTTGTCTTGCCCCATTGAGGGGGCCTGTAACGGGCCAGGGAACGGGGGCTCAGCAGAGCAGGCGAGAGGCTGGGCCACATTCGTAGCCATATCTTGCCGCTGGGGGCCTCGGTGCCACCTCGTTTGCTCGGGCTGACCCCTCCCTCTGCTGGGGATATAGCCCCCTCCATCTAGTGGGGCTCTTGGGAAATTCCTCCACCTGCCTATAGGAGATCTCCAGTCCCCACAGCCCCTTTGCTGGTTCTACCCCTTCCCTGGGGGGGTGGGGGGCGGAGTTCCACCCCCACAATGGGCCCGGTCTCTCCCACCAGCAGCTGAAGGCCGAGAGGCAGGACCAAGCAGAGGCGGCAGAGCAGCCCCCGTGTTTTCCCTTTCTGGCAGCGGGGTGCAGAGGCAGAGTGCCAGCCAGCCAGCCGAGGGGAGGGGGCTGGAGAGTGAGGGGAGAGGCAGGGCACAGGAGCCCCCATGGGCCTTCCTCAGCCTCACTGCTTGTGACGGGGCATCGGCCCCGCTCTGGCCCTACAAGGGTTAACACCACTCGAGGCAGGCTGAGGGGCAGGCGGCCACAGGCGAGGCTGCAGAGCATGAAGGGCCAGCTGGGGCTGTATAAATCAGGGCGCCTGGAGGGGGAGGAAAAGGCTCTCTCACTCGCACTGCTGCTGGGGAGCAGGAGGGACCTGGCTGCCAGGGAAGCTGGAGGCTTCCCGAGACTGAGCAGGGCTGGGGGAGCTCTGGCCACGAAGCTCCCAGGCTGCAGGGCCTGAGGCCAGGCCTGAGGGAACTAGGGCTCTAGAGAGGCGGCCAGGCTAGAAGAAGGCAGCAGGCCCACACCCCCCTTGCCAATGCTGAGTGGCCGTGTCAGGCTGCAGCTGGGCTCTGAGGCAGGGACTCGATGATGCCTGGCAGTGGGTCCCTGAGGGGAAGATGGGTATAGGGGGTTGGGGGTTCCCTGAAGGGGATGACCTCGGAACGTGGGGGCCCTGTGGCCGGGCAGTACTAGGGGGAAAGGGCAGGAAGGGACAGGGGGCTGAAAGCAGAAGATGTGTACCAGAGGCCGCCCAGAAGGGGGCGCTCCAGGGCTGCACTAAGCTCATTCCCTGAGCCTCCAGCAGGAGGCGCTGGGGTGATGAGTTGCACCCTGTTACGCTGCCCCTTAAAAATCCAAAGGGGGGTAATTCGAGCCCTTCCTGGCTCTGGGCAATTGAGGAACAGCCGGCAAGTGCCCTCCGCTGGCAGCGTTACCATGGGGTCTTGACACCTGCCCTTCTCCAGCCCAGCTATGGAGGTGCAGCCAGGCACGGGCCTGCAGTTCCCCTTGGGGGCTTGTCTTTGCTGCCCAAGTCGAGGAAGAAGCAGGGTCGATTCGGACCTGCAGCTCCAGGGGGCTCTGGGGTGGGCGGACCCTGAGGGAGAACACTAGCGCCGTGGGGTGTGTAGTACGGTCCGGGCTGCGTGGGAGCTCTGGGCTGGTGTGAACGTGAATCTTCATGGGATCCGGATTTCTCCCCCTCTCTTGCAGCCGAGGCTGGAGCACAGGTTCCCTCGCTCACTCCTCCCTCCACAAACAGGACCGCTCTCATCAACTCCAGCCCTTCCCCGGAAGCCGGGTCCCCTCTCCTCCAGCTGCCAGGATGCGGGAGATTAGCTCTCCAGCTGCAAGGCCATGACCCAGCATGTGGAGTGCCCCAAAGAGATTGCCAGGCCCAAATTTGTATGACCTGTCCCTGGCTGTGGGCATTGTGTTTTCCTCCCGGTTATCAAGTGTAGCCCTTCATCTTTTGCCGGGCTGACAAAGCAGCCATCTTTGGATCCCCTCAGGCCAGGGCTATTCTGGGTACGGTGACCAGCGATCCCAAATTGGATAGGAGGGTCCTGAAATGCTTCACTTCTCCTCTCCTCCCACAAGGCTCTGGCCAGGCTGGAAGCCGTGGTGAGAGCCACCAGGGAGCCTGAGCTGCTGCAGGGAACCCTGCACCGTGGCAGTGGTAACACAGGCTGGGGGCTGCTCTAGAGCACCCAGCTCCCAACCCAGGGCAGATCTAGCGTCTGGGGCTCCTCACAGTGGCCAGGCAACCTGGGTGGTTCTTACCATAGAATCACAGACCTGGAAGGGACCTCGAGAGGTCATCAAGTGCAGTCCCCTGCCCTCACGGCAGGCCCAGGCACCATCTAGATCATCCCTGGTAGAATCAATAGAACCATGGTCCAGCACCCAGCAGTCATAGGGGGTGGAGAAGGTAGGGATGGCCCTCCGGGGGCAGAGTGGCAGCAGGGGATGAGGCTCCTTCAGGTGTCTTGCTTTTGCCTTTTGCAGAGGGGTCCATCCCGATTCTGGGAGCGAGAGGGAAGCGTTTTCCCTACCTCGTGCTAAGGGGTGTTTCTCAGTGGGCCCAGTGCTCCCAGATTCCTGGCCCAGCAGAAAAACAACACCCCGGGGTTGCTGCGTAAGCGGCCACATTGGATAGAACTCAGCCCTGGCTGCATTTCCCCAGGGGCCGTTCCAGGTCCCACGCCCTCCCACCCCTGGAAAATACCTCGAGGTCGACGAGCTCTTCAGGAGCGGTAACACCCCAGGGGGCTGCCTCCAAACAGAGCTGGATAGCAGCCAGGCCCGTCCTCCGCCTGCCGTCTCCTGCTCCTGCCTGAGGAGGGAGCCAGGCCGGCCGCGTCCCCTTGCCTGCGAAATTCAGCCATTCACCCACCTATACAGACAATGTCCATGAAGCCGTACATTCCATAGCAGATCTGGAAGAGCAGGTCCTGGCGCTGCCACTTGGCGGAAGGACTGAAGGTCGACCAGATGAGCCACGAGATACTGGCAATGAGGAAGAGGGAACCCAAGATGGCGGCTGCTATCTGAACCTTCTCGATGACTGTCAGAGAGATGGCCTGCCACTGCAGAGGGCCAGTGGGAGGGGAGGGAGGGAAATAGCATTTAGGGACAAAGAGAAAGGGAAGGAGGGAAGAAAACAGCAGATTAGCTTCCTGGGGAACAGCAGCATTCAACACCCATGGGGCGGCTCCCCATTCCCAAGTGCTTTACAGCTTGACAGACACAAACACCACACACGGATCACTTCACCCACCACTGACATGCAGCCACCTCTGGGGCGGAGCACTGCACTTATCCACATTTTGGCTCCGGATGCAGAGAAGAATCTTAGAGCCCCTTTGCAGCTTCAGTTGGATACAAGGAGGCAGAGGGCAAATACCCGAAGCGGACTTCGGCCAGAGGCTGTGGGTAACAGCCCCTGTTGGAACTCTCCTTCAATTTATGAATTCTTGATATTAGCAAGCGGTCACTATGGAGTTGCTGTCTCATGGAATGCCTGCGTAAACAATAAAATCCACCATGGGCAGAGAGGGCTTGTTGCATGCACATTACATAGGGACAATGGAGAGCAGTTAACTTTAATGACTATATTCTGACTACACAATGGGTATACTAAGTCGGCTGGCTGAAGCTAGGAGAGCTAGCGTTTCCCAGTTCTTCAACACGCAGCTGAGCAATGTTCCCTCTAATTTTTTCCATCCGTGTGCAGAATAAATTTTATGTACACCAAGGCATGTGCAGATGTGCACCACTAGCAGGAACATGTGCTACCGGCTGTGGGTGCTCTGCTAACCAGCTGGGCGGCATTTGAATCTCGCCTGAGTGGCCTCCCATGCTCTCAGCTGAGAGGGGACACTGCAGCGGAGGTTTGGAGACTGGAAAATCACCCCCATCAGAACAAAGGAACCAGGTGTTGTTGGCAGGATGTATAAATGCGTGAGCCACACAAGAAGCTTGGGACAGGTCTGGGGAAAAGATGTGCATGAGGGTTCTGCTTGACTGTGAACAGCCCAGGCCAGAAAAGCTCAGCTGAGGTGGAGAGGGAGCCATGTTTCAGAAGAGATGTCAGGTAGCTGCAGAGGGAGGTGTCTGGGCAGCGCAGAGGGATCTCCCACAGCCCAAAGACCGCTCCACAATGGTGAGGAAAGAGGCAGAGAAATGCACAAAGGCATGTCTATTATTTTGTCTAGAGCCGCAGTGCTCTCATGCAGGTCTGGAAAGCGCAATCATAGAACACTAGAACTGAAAGGGACCTCGAGAGGTCATCGAGTCCAGTCCCCTGCCCTCACGGCAGGACCAAGCACCATCTAGATCTTCCTTCATAGATGTTGGTCTAACCTGCTCTTAAATATCTCCAGAGATGGAGATTCCACAACCTCCCTAGGCAACTTATTCCAGTGTTTAACCACCCTGACAAGCAGGAAGTTTTTCCTAATGTCCAACCTAAACCTCCCTTGCTGCAGTTTAAGCCCATTGCTTCTTGTCCTATCCTTAGAGGCCAAGGAGAACAATTTTTCTCCCTCCTCCTTGTGACACCCTTTTAGATACTTGAAAGCTGCTATCATGTCCCCTCTCGGTCTTCTCCTTTCCAAACTAAACAAGCCCAATTCTTTCAGTCTTCCTTCATAGGTCATGTTCTCTAGATCTTTCATCATTCTTGTTGCTCTTCTCTGGATCTTCTCCAATTTCTCCACATCTTTCTTGAAATGTGGTGCCCAGAACGGGACACAATACTCTAATTGAGGCCTAATCAATGCAGAGTAGAGCAGAAGAATGATTTCTCGTGTCTTACTCACAACACTCCTGTTAGTGCATCCCAGAATCATGTTTGCTTTTTTTGCTGCAGTGTCACACTTTTGACTCATATTTAACTTGTGGTCCACTCTGACCCCTAAATCCCTTTCCGCAGTAGTCCCTCCTAGACAGTCACTTCCCATTCTGTGTGTGTGAAACAGATTGTTTCTTCCTAAGTGGAGCACTTTTCACTTGTCCTTATTAAACTTCATCCTATTTACCTCAGACCATTTCTTCAGTTTGCCTAGATCATTTTGAATTATGACCCTGTCCTCCAAAGCACTTGCAACCCCTCCCAGCGTGGTATCGTCTGCAAACTTCATAAGCACACTTATTAATGGTGTTTTAAACTCCTGTGCAAAGTCTGTGCAGTGTGTGTTACATCGGTTCACAAGCCCTTGAAGAGTTGCCCTGTGGACCCGGAACACCAGCAGGGATGGAATTCTGGGACAAAATTTGTTTAAGCTACAGGGAAGTCCAAGGAGTCAGCAACGGTCTCAGGGGCTCTTTAGTTGATCGGAAGAGGCCTCAGCTCTCAGGAGAGGGCGCTAGACTGAGAAACGGCATCCCAAGAGCATGCCTAGAAACCCCCAGCGAGGGGCAGTGTGTGGACTCTGTTCGGACACTGGCGTCTCAAAGCACATGGGTTCCCATGCTCAGATCCTCTCACAGTAGTTTGGTGAATGTCCAAGGGGGGCAGCTGACTAGAGCTATCACAAATGGGGCGCTAATGACTGCATGCCTTAGGATCACCAGTTTATACATCCTCCAGAAGCAGGCACTCTGGACGCACAGTCAACCTGTGGAACTCCTTGCCAGAGGACGCTGTGATGGCTAGGACTATAACAGAGTTTTAAAAAGAGCTAGATAAATTCATGGAGGTTAGGACCATAAAAGGCTATTAGCCAGGGAGTAAGGAATGGTGCCCCTGGCCTCTGTTTGTCAAAGACTGGAGAAGGATGGCAGGAGACAAATTGCTTGATCATTGTTTTCGGTCTACCCCCTCTGGGGCACCTGGTACTGGCCAGTGTTGGAAGACAGGATACTGGGCTAAATGGACCTTTGATCTGACCCAATATGGCCATTCTTATGTTCTTATGTTCCTGTCGCCGTGCTGGGGTAGTGCTGACTCTGGAGAGCGTGCTCCCAAAGGCATCACCAGCACCGCCTCTCACAGCCCCTCGCTATTCCTTAGGGCCCTCCCATCCAAGCAGCTGGCAAGCAGAGGCTAGGAACACCATTCCTACCCATCCTAGCTAGTAGTCATTGATGGATGTATCCTCCATGACTTTATCTAGTTCTTTTTTGAACCCTGTTAAACTTCTGATCTTCGTCACATCCTTTGGCAAGGAGTTCCATAGGTTGACTGTGTGCTGAGTGAAGAAATACTTCCTTTTGTTGGCTTTAAACCTACTACCTACGTATTTCATTTGGTGACCCCTAGTTCTTATGTTATGGAAACAAGTAAATAACTTTTCCTTATTCACTTTCTCTACACTGGTCATGATTTTATAGACCTCTATCATATTCACCTTCGTCATCTCTTTTGCAAGCTGAAAAGTCCCAATCTTATTAATCTTTCCTCATATGGCAGCTGTTCCAAACCCCTAATCATTTTTGTTGCCCTTTTCTGAACTTTTTCCAGTGCCAATATATCTTTTTTGAGATGAGGCAACCACATCTATACGCAGTATTCCAGATGTGGGTGTACCAGGGTTTTATACAGAAGCAATAAGATATTCTCTGTCTTATTCTCTATCCCTTTATTAATGATTCCCAACATTATGTTTGCTTTTTTGACTGCCGCTGCCCACTGAGTGGATGTTTTCAGAGAACTATCCACAGTGACTCCAAGATCTCTCTCTTGAGTGGTGACAGAAATTTACTGCCCATCATTTTGCATGTGTAGTTGGGATTATGTTTTCCATTGTGCAGTACTTTGCATTTATCAGCATTACAATTCATTTGCCATTTTGTTGCCCATTCACCTAGTTTTGTGAGATCCCATTGAAACTCTTTACCGTCTGCTTTGGCCTTAACTATCTTGAGCAGTTTAGTATCATCTGCACATTTTGCCACCTCCCTGTTTACCCCTTTCTCTTGGTATGCAGCGGTAACTGCTACGGTTGGTCGTGTGGCTGGTCACTCCTTGGGCCATGCTGTCTTTGCCAGCCACCTCTTGCTTCATCAGTTCATTCTCAAAGGGAGAATATGACCTGGCTTTACACCATCCACCGAGCAAACTGTTAAGCCTGTAACAGCAACAGGTCTTTCCAAGATGAAAAATGAAAGAAAATCTGGCAACACAACTTGACAAATCCCTGGCTGGGTTGATTTAGTTGGGATTGGTCCTGCCTAGGGCAGGGGCTGGACTTGATGACCTCCTGAGGTCTCTTCCAGCTCTATGATTCTATGATGCTATGAACTCTAACGGCAAACATCCAGCCCTCAGCTGTTGATTGGCAGAGACACAGAGGCGGTGCCTCTGTCACGTTAGATAGTAATTAGCTCTGAATCAATCAAACAACCCCAACACACGGCTCCTGTGATCTGTTTCTCAAGCATCTAGTTCAAATCCTGCTCACATCAGTGAGGAACAAAACGTGGTGTGACAATTCCAGAGCCACCTGCCAGAATTCACCGTTGTCCCTGTCCGTGATGAGCAGCCCCTTGGAAACATGCCGTGACCGCAAAGAGAAAGCTCAAATCCTTCTGCCATAGCAGCTGGGAGAGTCCCCACTAGTAAGATGTCGGACAGCCTTTTGGGCAGTTCCGATTCCATCCAGTAGAAGGCAGCAGTGACACAGACACACACTACTTGGAATAGCTGCGTTATTTCTGCGGGCTAGTAGGAAATTAATCAGTGGGTTTTAACCTATGGCTCACAAGTGATTAGTTTGCTGGCAATCTCAGCAGAGGCCAAGGACTCAATGAGCCTGGCGAATGAACCACTGACCTAAGAGAAAGGCTCAATCTCACATTATTATGCCCTTGAGATTTATTCTTTAAAACTCCTATAAAATTTCCCCGCTCTCCCAAGCAGTCTCTTTACCTGTGAATCACATCAGGCCAATGACGTATCCGAGTTAAACCTTACCAGGAACCACTGAATCTCTTCTGGCTACAAGATCTACATTTCTGAATAGCCCTTGTTGTGTGTGTATGGAGATAAATCCGCAAACCCTCAAACTTAACGTCATTGTAGCATTAAGATTAGAACATCAAGCACTCAAAAATCAAGGTGGGGGAACTAGGCAGAGAGGAAGGCTGTTGGAGAAAAAATAAACGGCACTAACCTTCCCAGTTTATAATGACTGTCGTGTCCTAAGCAGCCAGTGAGATATACTAGAATTGCCCCTCTAGTAAGTATCAGAGGGGTAGCCGTGTTAGTCTGAATCTGCAAAAGTGGTGAGGAGTCCTGTGGCACCTTATAGACTAACCGAAGTGTTGGAGCCCACTGGGACTTTGCCCACGAAAGCTTATGCTCCAACACTTCAGTTAGTCTATAAGGTGCCACAGGACTCCTCGCAGCCCTCTAGTAAGTGACAGCCTACACTGGCCACTGATCTAGAATATAGCTTCCCGTTGAGTAAAGCTCTTCAGATGACCCCAGGGATCCGTCTCAGGAAGAGCAGACCTCTGAGCTCTGCTGTGACAGTCTGCATCCCGTAAAGGGCTCTTTGCAAGGCCCTTGCGAACTCCCCATTCACTGTTTTTCATAGGATGCTCAGGCACAATTATACAGTGGATGCTCAAAGTGCCACGCTCTCTGGAAAACCCACTTTTCTCCTTCAAACCATTCCTCAAAAGCCCCCTCTTTCAAACACCATTCCAGTACATCAAACTGGAAGATTTACTCAGTGTTACTCAGGTCCTTAACTCAATTATTTTTTGTTTTTCTTCATTTAAATCAGTGCTCTGGGGTGAGGCTGGGGATGAGGGGTTCAGTATGCAGGCTGCCCTGGGGAGAGAGGACACCTCCAGCTGTGGGACAGACAGACATACAGCCTCTCTCAAATATATAGTAGATAGCTGTCCCTTTCTCCGGCCCTGCCTCCTGCTGGCCCAATGGGGTTGTAGCTGTCCCAGTCCCCATCTCTGGCTCCTTGCTGCCTCCTTGTGGTCATTATACAGTATAACTGACTTGCTAGCAGAGGCCTCCTTTTCCATTTTATGAGAAACAATCCCATTCCGGGCACATCCCATTGTCCGGGCACACCCAAACCCTGACCTTGCTTTAACTTATGATAAGAGGAAGCTGCCTGCCAAATTTGGTGGTCCTAGCTCTTACCGTTTAGGAGGAGTTCTTGAACGGACAAAGACAGACGGACACATTCCCTAACTCACAGACGGATGAACTCTCTCAAATATACAGTAGGTAACCTAGACAGTAATGCAAAGTGCTGACGGAGTTTTCCTCTTACTATTCGTTCCATTATTTTACCGTAATGACCAAACCTTCAACTGCAAAATATCTCTGAGTGTTAATACCAGATCCAGAGCTGACATTTTAAATGAAACTGAATGTAAATTGGCCAGGAGGGTGGCAGGTTGTGACTGCTGCCTACTATATAAGCCATTAGTATCTTCCTGCTCCCTCTCTTGCTTGCCCTTTGTTTCTTGCATTCATCATCTTTTGTGTCGTGTCAGACCCCCCCCCCGTCCTGTGCTTGGGGCAAGGGCTGTTTTCCTGTTGTGAGTCCGTAAAGCATCGACCGCAATATGGCCCTGATTTCTGAGGGGGGCAGACGCTTCTGCCACTGCAATGCAAATTAAACAATGCTAATGTTAAATCTCATCAGCGCTGATTTTTATTTTTCCTCGGGGTGCTTTCCTCCTCCACTCCATCCCTTCCCCCGAGGCCCCTGCCAGTCCTCCACTTGCTGCTCTCTGCTCTCCCCCAAGCTCCTCCCCGAGATGAGCACCCACTGGCTATGCCTAGACTGCCCCCTCTTGCGCAAAAAAATATGCAAATGAGGCGACACGTAGAATATCGCCGCGCCTCATTTGCGTAATTAATGAGCGGCCGCTTTTTGTTCAAGAGGCTTTTTTGAGTCTACACGGCTCCTTTTTGTGCAAAAAAATCCCTCTTGCGCAAGAGCCGTTCTGCCTGAAAAAAAGGCGGAAGAACGGCTCTTGCTCAAGAGGGGGTTTTTGCACAAAAGCCTCTTGCACAAAAACCAGCCGCTCATTAATTATGCAAATGAGGCGTGGCGAAATTCCACGCGTTGCCTCATTTGCATATTTCTTGCGCAAAACAGCACAGTATGGACATAGCCGCTATGTTTTTCTGTGAAGAAGTCGGCGCCTATGCTTAGTCTGAGTCTCATCTCCTATCGGTGTGACTCCAATGATCTCTGGATGTACACAAGTGCCAGGGAGAACAGACCAAAGGCCAGAGAAAATCTATACACCTTATTGCAGCCTCTGATGGGGAACTGCTTCCTAAGAAGGATTTTCTGTTTCCTGAACCAACCTCTCCCACCGGAGCCCCAGCCAGCCGAATTTATTTTGATGACAGGACTTGACACATTCCTTCGGATCCAGGGCCCTGCTATTGAACAGATCCGTTTTCAGATTCGGAGAGAAATGCAAAGAGTTTGAGATTTTCCTGGAGACACGCAGCTGGTCATGTGACTGGTCTCCTAGGGCCTGTATATGCCTCCTCCAGCTTGTGGTGCATGTTCTTTTCTTTTTGGTTCTTTAGAGGAAGCCAAAGCACAGTGACTTGTGATGCCAATCTGTCTGCCGGAGAGACAGTACCTCGGCTCATCGCTTCCAGCCATCTCCTCACCTTCGAGTGTTTGCCCGGCAGTTTTAGGTCTGGGGTGAGACACTCCCGGATTTCAGCCACATTTGATGTGGACACAGTAGCTCTGATGAAGGGCAGGCACTCCTATGGCATTCCTCCTGAATTACACAGCACCGTGAGACGTGAATTAGTACCAGAATCTTCATTCTAACCTTCCCAGGGTTCTGAACAGGGTGTCGGACGATGCACTCTAAAGAGGGGGCACCAGCGACATTTTTGTCTGGATTTAACTTCCCAACGCTCAGTAGGTTTTGGATCTGGGAGTCTGGTTCAGACCCATTTTGTTTTGGCTAAGAGCAAAGAGTCTGACTCTGCTCTTACACACATTTGTGTAAATCAGGAGTGACTCCTCTGAGACAAAAGAGTTCTACAGCAGTGTAAACGGGAGCAGGAGCAGGCTCCAAAACTAACCACTTTGGGGATACTGCCCCATGTCCCCAAGTGTAAACATGCCTGCAGTGCTGCCCTCTGTTTCAGCTATCCTGGGTGTTCAGCCCATCTAAAGATCCCATCCACAAGATAACCCTGCACAAATGCTGCTGCACCCACCCACTCCCAGTAGGCAAGGGACTGAAGCTGCCCACTTGTCCGGCAGTTGCTTTACCCATCCATGGAGATTGCCAAGTTCAGTGATGTGAGGGTAACAGGTCCCCCAGCTCCCCTGAGCTCCTGGAAGTGCCTCTGCAGCTCACTCACTGGGCAGCTAGCATCTGGCAGGTTGGACTGGAGACTTGAGCTCCACTTTCTGTGATTTTAATCCCTGGCCTAGGCAGGTTTGCAGCTCTCATGGCTCTAAGGCGTTCTCACTTTATGTTGGGAAATCCCAGCAGCCAATGCTGGGGTGGGGATGTGGGTGTGCTCATTTAAAAGCGGTGCATATCAGCTGCTGTCGGATAGGGAAGCATCCTAGCAGCCCAGAGGTTATAAGAATCTGGGGAATTCAGTATGAATGCTGATCCCTTGCTGTAGCTTCTCTGCCCCTAACACAGCTCTGCATACGTCCATGCAGGTCTCCCATCTAAATACACACCTACACGACCTCATTGAAACCCACAGAGTCCATGCTGAAGTGCACGCTGTGGTCAGAGCGCATACGGTACACAAGGACATACACAAACACACGCCCAAGATGCTGTAACGCACACACATGCAGGTGCAGAGTACACGTGCCGATTGGGTACAGTCTTTGCTATGGGAAAACACAGGCTCCACAAGCTGCCAAAGGCTCCATCTGGGTTTTAAATGGGACCAGCCGACTCAAGATGTTGGGGGTGGGCCACAAGGTGATATCGCGTCCATGTCACAAGCTCAAATCTAGCCCAGGGGTCAAAAGTCTTTTCGTTGGTGGTCACGTGTGAAATGAGTCGGTGAATCTCAGTCCAGTCCGAATGCATCTCCCTGGCTTTCTACAGACCTATTAATGCTAGAGTGTGGGAAAGCCCGACCATTAAACTAAGGACGAATGCATCTCTGTTCCAGAGAGCAATTAGCACATACCAAACAGCCACTGGAGGGATTGTTCACCGTATAGTCCATTCGTGCAGTTGTAGATATCGGTGGGCATGAAATCATGTATGGACCTGAATATTTGAGCTTGTGTGGGCCTTTATGTGAGTGATTATTTGAATCCCTCTGTCTGTGTGATGGAGTATGAAGTGCATGTGTTGCTGAATAGTGACGTGTATGTATTTCAGGACAAGTGAGATGTGTATCTGAGTAAGCATTGTCTGTATATCCCATCCTTTCCTCGATCATGAATGCAGATCCTCTATCTTGGCAGGGGGTGAGACTAGATAACCCTCACGGTTCTCTCCAACCCATTATATTGTATTTATTTAAGTCAAATTGCGCCTATTTATAATCAAAAAGTCTCCAAGTTTCCGCAGCGTTTGTGAAGTCTACGCATAAACTAGACCTCCTCATGGCTTTCAAGGTTTCCATTTTTCTTTGCGTTTATTTCACGCAGCTCTAAGCTCTGTTATTGTGTTGCCACCGCCTTGTCATTTTTTAATCGTCACGGCAACAGCTGCCCAGAGTTTAATAAGGCCAGGTTTGCAAAGCACTTCCTAAAAAGCGCAATGCTTGGGAAACGCGGACGTGCCTTTCACACTTCAAAGAAGCGACGCCAGTTTACACCAGCCAGGGATCTGGGTTTACATCTTTAACTTGTGTCTCGGAGCTTTGCAGACCTGCAGATTGCTGGGACGGCCTCAGATGGAAGGCAATATCCCAATGCTTGGGGGACGCATTAGTATCTGTGTTAATGCAGGACTCTAACATCAACCTCCAATCTGAGAGACCTGCAACATTCAGGAACACACACAACAGCTTCAAAATACCATACAAGTTTGTCCAAATCCTGCCTCTTGACTTTCACTCTGGACTAATGTATCTGAGCAAAGAAATTAAGCTCCTGGGGCTCTAGGTTTGTGATGAAAATACCCACAACTTGAGCCCAATGCATGTAAAAATGAAGTGTCAGAAGCTCTGCTGAACCATGGAGCAAGAAGAACTCCTTCCAGGGTGGAATTTACTCCTGGAATGTCCATACAAGTCCCATGTGCTTGATTTAGATCCCCCAGAATGCCCAGAGACCATGTCTGCTCTCCCTTGGGAGCCCTAAGCAGGCATATTACCCCCATACTAAAAGGCTACATCTACACTGGCAGCTTCTTGCGCAAGAACAGCCGTTCTTCCGCAAAAACTTGAGGGCTGTCTACACTGCACGAGCGTTCTTCCAGAAGTAAATTTACAGTACAGCGTTGTAAAACAGGGCTTCTTCCGGAAGCGTTATTCCTCTCCCCACGAGGAATAAGCCCTCTTGTGCAAGAGCTCTTCCAGAAGAGGCCAGTGTAGACAGGCAACATGAATTTCTTGGGCAAGAAGCCCCTATGGTTAAAATGGCCGTCAGAGCTTTCTTGCGCAAGAGAGCGTCTACACTGCCATGGATGCTCTTGCGCAAAAGCACATGGCAGTGTAGACGCTGTCTTGTGGAAGAGTTTTTGTGCAAGAACTCTTCCACAAAAGAGTTCTTGTGCAAGAAGCCGCCAGTGTAGATGTAGCCAAACAGTCAAGACCTTATAATAAAAAGTAAATAGGGGGGCCCGTTGAGCAAGTCGGGGCCCGAAGCAATTGCTCAGTCTGCATATGCCTAGCACTGTCTCTGATTCCCTTGAGTTCAATAGCAGCAGGATTCGCTTTTTTTAATGTGAGCTCTAAGTGTGACGCCGTGGTGCTGAGGGCATGGTGGGTCCCTGTTCAGAGGAGTCTATTTCCCTCCTAGCGATGCTGCCAGATGCTGAGAAGCCATTTACACGAGCTGATCCAGGACCTGTAAAACGAGGCAGAACCTCAGAGGCCAATGCTGAAGGGAACGAAAACCGCCTGGGTCCAGAGAGCTGGGCTAGGTACGTCCTCTTCCCTACACTTGAGTCACGAGAGACCCTTGTTCAAAAGCTCATTGGACACGCACCCACCAGCCGCGGAGTATCGACTAGCACTCAAGGAAGAACAAATACAGTGGTGACTGACATCCGAGACGCTCCAAGCGCTCTGCAAAGGGGAAGGACATTGCGCCAACCCGAGGGCACTGTCCAAATAACGACAAACCCGTGACAACAATAACAGATGGAGAAGCTGTGGCAAGGAGAAGCTAAGTCACTCACCAAGGCCTTACAGTAGGTCCGAGGCAGAACGGGGAATAGAATCCAGGTCTCTCAATTCCTAGTCTTGTGTTCACTGTAAGGGCCTGCCTTGTCGCCTCACAGTCGGAGTGGGGGGAGAGGGGGAGCGGTGCATTGTCCTCGGGCAAATTGTCCCCAGAGACTCACCAGAGCTCCCGAAATCTGAGGAAAGGGGGTGTGATTTCCCATGGTTTTGTACCGTCGGTCACACCTGGGCCAAGCGGCTATCAGCAGCGGCCTCTCTCATGTGGCGGTGACTGGCGGCCTAGCTCCTAGGGCTGGCAGTGACAGGAGAGTGGGAGCTCAGGCCTGAGGTGATGAAATTCAATATCCCTCCCGGCGTGCGAGTCAAAAGAGGGTGAGGAGCCTAATGGAGATGAGAGCAGGCAAGCTTGTGGGGAGGACAGACGGTCCAGGGCAACTCTGGGGACCCCGCTCTGCCACAGCCTTCCTGTGCGACCTTTGGGGAAGTCTGGGCCTCTCTCCACCTTCTTTCCCCAGCTGTAAAATGGGCACAGGTTGCCCTACCTCCCAGAAGATCTGTGAGGAAAGGATTCTGAGGGGCTTACTTGCTACATTCATGGGGGCCCAATAAGGGTGCCAGACAGAGAAGAGCGGGTGCTGGAGTAGCCAGGGGGCAGCAAGAACAGACTCCGAGGTGGGGGGGGGGGTTGAACCAGTCGCCCCCTTCCCTTTGTACAGTGTCCATCCCTCCGCCCCTCTGTGCAGTGCAGGGAGAGCCACACAGACCTACTGACAACCACAGACAAGAAGGCGTTGAAATGTCTCTAGTACCTTTACCTGCAGAGGGTTCTTTGTGCTTATGGCGATGACGTGATACTTGTAGTAACACAGCTCGCAGCTCCAGCAGCCCCTCTCGCTGATCCATTTGATCAGACAAGGCTGGTGCGTGCACTTCACCGATCCGTCGCACCGGCACGGGCTCAGCAGCTCCCCCTGGAAAGAGACAGACAGACGGTCAGCAAGGGCTCCCCCCCGGCCGCCGAGCAGGTCTGGAGGCAGCGAGGCGAGTCAAGTCGGCCGGGGTTCCCTTTGCAATCTAAGGGGCTTTGGCGAAAGCAGCCCGTTCTTTGTTCTTCGAGGAGGTTTTATTGTGTTAATGAAATTCCTTGCCTAGTGAAAGGGGCTGGACAGCCAGCCCTGGGGACAGATGGCCTGGTCTCCTTATTGCCCTTCCAATAAGGAAGGGCATCTCCCCTGAGACAAGGATTAAGCATCTCCCCTGAGACAAGATTGATCTCTGTTATCATAAGAACAGCCAGACTGGATCAGACCACAGGTCCATCTGCCCGGTATCCTGTCTGCTGACAGTGGCCAATGCCAGGTGTCCCAGAGGGAGTGAACAGAACAGGGAATCATCCAGTGATCCCTCCCTTGTCACCCATTCCCAGCCTCTGACAAACAGAGGCTAGGGACCCCATTCCTACCCATCCTGGCTAGTAGCCATTGATGGACCTAACCTCCATGAATTTATCTAGTTCTTTTTTGAACCCTGTTAAAGTCCTGGTCTTCACAACATCCTCTGGCAAGGAGTTCCGCAGGTTAAATTTCTGCTGTGTGAAGAAAAACTTCCTTTTGGTTCTTTTAAACCTGCTACCTATTAACTTTATTTGGAGACCCCTAGTTCTTATGTTATGGGAACAAGGAAATAACTTTTCCTTATTCACTTCCTCCATACCTGTCATGATTTTATAGAGCTCTATCCTATCCCCCCTTAGTCTCATCTTTTCTAAACTGAAAAGTCCCAGTGTTTTTAATCTCTCTTCATTTGGAACCCGTTCCAAACTCCAAATCATTTTTGTTGCCCTTTTCTGAACCTTTTCCAACGCTAAGATACCTTTTTTGAGATGAGGCAACCACATCTGTATGCAGCATTCAAGATGTGGGCGTATCATGCTACATTCACCACTGCATCCGTATGCTGAGGGGCTCGTTTTAATCACTTCACCCAGTTGTTACAGGGAAGCCCTTACATTCTAACCCCCAACTCTGACTGTGTAAAAGCCACGTTTTCAACCTCTGCGAGATGTTTCGCTTTGCTCAGAGGACTAATGGCTTTTTAAAGGCAGGGTTAGATTGCCTCCCAGAAGACAGATGAGGAAACTGTGGAGGTTCCCCTCACAGCCATCCCTCAACACAAGAGGAATAAGGCTTGTGTGTAGGGTTGCCAGATGGTTTAACAAAAAATACCGACCTCCCCCCCCCAAAAAAAACACTGGGAAAAAAATTCTGTTGAGGAAAAAAAAGGGGGGGGGGAGACCAAAGTTGTTGAGCAAAAAAAAAGGGTGCTGAGCTTACACCACTCCCTCCAGTTTGGGGCCACACACTAACCCCCAATGCACCCACCCCTTCCCCTGAGCCAGGCATCCCCAGGGCCGGGAGCACCCTGCCCCCCGCAGAGCCAGGCACCAGAGGAACGGGATGGCCGAGTAAGGAAATCTTACTTTTAAAGTTGCCTCTCCTGCCGACCCGGCCTGGCTGCCTCAGCTCACAGTGTGTAGAGGGAGGCATCACGTGGCCAGCTCCTGGGTCTCTGCTCAAAGGGTCACGTGGGCCAGAGAGTGTGCGCTCTGCTCCCACCCCAGTCCAGCGCCCCACAGTGTGGCGCCCAGCAAGTGCTCCCTCTTGCTCCCCGTTCACTATGCCTCTGCTGCCCTCCTCACTCCCCTGCCCCTGCCAGATGCAGTAGGGGAAAATTGTCCCCGCCGAGCTTCAGTCCAAGGGAAACAGGAAATACCGGACATTTCACATGTCCGGTATTTTCTGTTTTTTTTTACTGGACGGGGGACCCAAACAACGGACAGTCTGGGCGAAAACCGGACACCTGGCAACCCTACTTGTGTGACATACCTAAGCCAGCAGCCTGCCACATGCTGGTGGAGGCAGGTGTATACAGGGCACTGGATAAGTGGTTTTCTCTTTCCAGAGTAAACTATTAGAGCCTGCTGCGATAAAATGAAGGCAGGAAAACACCTGGGGCTAATTAACTAGATTGCTCCCTCAGGAAAGCCACTCAACAGCTGCAGCCAATGACAGCCAGTGGAGTTGCTTTAAAAGGCCTCCCCCAGGTAAGGAGGGGGGAAGACAAAGAGGGACAGACCGGAAGGTGAAAGGGAGGAACAAGAAGAAGCTGTGGGTGAGCTGAGAGCTGGTTAACAGGTACCAGAAGGAGACATTTTGGAGGGGTTGTTTGGGAAAGTGGCTCAGGGAAAAAGCTGCCAAGTCAGAAGGAAAAACAACCTTGATTGCTGCTACTATAAGGTCCCTGGGCTGGAACCTGGAGTATTGGGCAGAACTGGGTTCTCTCCAAACCTTCCCCGCGCCAACACAGAGCCTGTCCCAAGAAGGGAGGCCAGGACTATCAAGGGGTTTTCACCCCAAAACCATGATGAGCATGGCTAAGCTGTGGCTCCTGCCTCCTGTAAAGAGAAAGGGGTTGTGTATTGCACCACAGCAAGTCTCTGAGGCTAATATTAGCACGAGACTCATGGGGCACGGCCAGAACTTTGCTACACTTTCCATTAAAGACCATCCCCCGCGGACCTGTCCTCTCTCTTCTCTTTTATTACCGCACACAACTTGCAGAAATGCTGAGTCAGCAATATGAGACTCCTACGCAGACATCTTCTGTCCCCTGTTGTGCCCGTGTCCCTTTTTAAAGGCTGGGTTCCATTCCCACTGAGGGCAATGAAACAAATGCCCACTGGTTTCATAAGGATCAGGTGCAAAGGTCCCTGGAGGATGGGAGCAGAGCTGGCAAAAGTGATACTTTTTAAAATGAAATGTAATGCCAAAATGTTAATCTCTTCATTTGGCTCCATTATGTGACCTAGAAATGTCATTTGCCATGAAATTTCAGCAACCTGGTTGTTTACGCTACAAAAGTAGGCTAGAATTTGACTGTCACTAGCTTTCAAATTACAAATTGAATATCAGGCCAAGGCAGGTTAAAATTTAGAAGTGTCAAGAATTGTGGTTTTTCACTTGGGAACAGGCCACTTCCTATGTGAAGACATGTCTAATGTAAAGGAAAACTGTGAAATGCAGATGGAGGTCTGGGATGGGGGTGGGGACAAACAAGCAACATTAAGTTTCAAAAGTTCAAACTAGCCATGCTAACTTCAGTTGGAAGTTTGGGCATGTGGCTTTGTGTTGAATGTTTTCAGGCCTCCTGCCAAAAAGCCTACTTTGCGGATGTGATTGTTAGTGGCTTTGCCACGTGGTACTCCAATTTTCAGTCATACTTCAAGGACCTTCCTTCTCCACCAAAAACAAAACCCTACCAAAACAAAAACCATTCTGCTGCATGCACATTTCCAGGGATAAGTGAGAGAGAGAAGAAACCATACTAGGCAGATTAGTCACATTGCTTAATAACTGAAAGGCACTTGGATATTATGGTGATGAGGGTGGTTTAAGAACCTATAAAGATTAAACTAGAATAGAGATCATCTCCCCCAGCCTAAGTCAAAAGCTCAGAACTCATTTAAATTTCTCAAATTTCATCTTCCCTTTCCAAAGGTTGAAGGGTCTATGTGAACCAGCCTGGAAAAAAACCTCTCATCATACTGGTAAATCTAGCCAGAGAGAGCTACTGTCACCTATGAGAATTCAGAGAAAAATTCAGAGTATAAAACCACCCAGTTTCTCTATTTTTGCTAATCCAGCAAAAGCCGGATTTATTGCTAGCTTCTCCAAAGCAGCATGAATTACGATCTTTTGGGGGCTGGTGCACAGCTATGTTTATATACAGCCAGGCCTAGTTGTATATGCAGCAGGAGTTTGTAAAAAAGCCCAAACCCGCAGGCATATTAAATGGGTAAAGTCTTAGCACAGCAAAGAGAGGAGTCTGATCACAGACTTCACAGGAGAACAAGCCATCGGTGGCCATGAATGCATGAAAGTCTCTACACAGAGACCCTTACAAAAACCTACGCATAAGAGTGATTCTAAAAGGAGGCACAGATGATGAAAGTTAGGCTATGTCTAGATTAAATAGTTTTTTCGAAAAAAGTAGCCTTTTTGAAAAAACTTCACCTGCGTCTAGACCGCCATCGCGTTCTTTCAAAATTAAATCAAAAGAATGTGGCGGGTTTTTCGACAGCGGTAAACCTCATTTTACGAGGAAGAACGCCTTCTTTCGAAAGAGCTGTTTCAAAAAAATGTTTCTTGAACACAAACAGGGCTTTTTCGAAAGAGAGTGTCCAGATTGCCTGGGTGCTCACTTTCGAAAAAGTACATCGCTTTTTTGAAAGTGGTGTTGCTGTCTAGATGATCTCTTTTGAAAAAGGCTTGTAGTCTAGATGTACCCTTAAAGATGGACATTAGACTATGTCCATTTCTCTTGATCAATGTGGGTATGTCTACACATCAAGAGGTATCCCGAAATAGCTACCCCACGTCTTTTGAACATGTCCACTATTCTGAAGTATAGCAGATGCGCTATTTCACCATCCCTGTCACCCTCGTTCCACAAGGGTTGAGGGATGTCTCGAAATAGCACTTTATTTTGAAACTTGGTGCTGTGCAGATAGCACCAAATTTCAAAATAGCCTATTTCAAGCTTAGGGTGCTGTGAAGATGCACCCTGTGAGATTATTCCCTACACAGCATGCTCTCCAGGACCTTGCATTGCTTCCTTCAGGAAACTATTCAGCAAAGACGCTTCAATGTTAGGGAACGGTTCCCGATACTTATGCTACACTTGCTTTGTTGAAATACATTCCACCATGTGGGTCACTCTAAGCAATTCCTCTTCTCCTTTGGCTGTCGGTGGACAAATTCACGGTGGATTCTGTCTGGCTTCCGAGGAATCAAGAGGACTGATTCTCCTCTCATTATGTATAAATCAAGTGTGATGCTGCTGGAGGTGGTGGAATTACAGAGCTAAACCCGATGTAAATGAAAAGGCGAATCAGGTCCCTGGATTGAATCATTCCCTTGTTTTGGGGAGAGACGCATAGATGTCTATCCAGGATATCTGCCTACTTTTATGTCTGCACATATGGACCAGCTCGTCAGCTGATATAAAGCTGCCTAACTCAATGCAGCTGACATCACCCGACAATCCTATTGACACAAGTGCCTTCACGAAACCTTTCACAGTTTCAGCATTGCTTTTGGAACACTATGCGACATGCTGCGTGTTCAAGGTCTCCAGCCACAGGGAATTGCCGTAAGGCTGATCCATACCCAGCCTCCCTGTTGATCTAAGATACATAACTGAAGTTGCGTCAATGACGTAGGTAGGCCGACTTTACCTACCACGGTGTCTTCCAGGTGGTAAGGTCAACAGAGGCTGCTCTCCCGTCAACTCTGCCTACTCTTCTTGTCTTGGTGCAGTCCTGGAGTTGACGGGAGAGCCTCAGAGCATCTAAGCCGCCATGATAAATTAACCAATAGTGGAATGATCACTGCAGTGTCTATCCATCCTATTGCCCTAGCTTTGTACAATATTCAACCTGTGGAACCCTTTGTGGAACACACAAACCCTCTTCATAAATACCCGGAGCCATCACTCAGCAACTCACTTCTCCCAGTCACCTGCCAATCAATGTCACTCACTCACTCCTGTGGCAGGAATGCTCAAACCTGGCCTGAAGATAAGGGGCCCTATTTGCATGGGTAAGGAAATTCTGGACCCGGCAATGGCAAGGAGGGTCTGAACTCCCCATGGAGGGGATAGAAAGGGATGAAGGCTGAATTTGCCGCTAAGCAATGTGAGTTCTCAACGCAGAGGAGCCGCGCCTGTTGGCGTGAGTGGCAAATTCGGCAGGGAGTCAGGTGACCCATGAGAAACGTGCTGCTGTCATGTCTTTACGAGTGTTGCTGGAGCATCTCCATGTCCTGTGTCCATATCCTTGTGCGCACAAGCCAGCCACATGCTGGTAAGGCAGCATCAGGCAGAGCAGATGGCTCAGGCTAACGTACGGGGAAGAGAAGAGGTGGCTATCACAGATCAATAGCTGCAATATGACTCTCTGCTCCTATGACTGTTGACGCATCAGCAGAAAGCAACTTCCTGGAGCGAGGAATCCACCGCCTACCGAGAGACCTGCTTGTTCTACTCCACAAGCAGACCGACACTTGACCTACAGGCCAATTGCCATTCGCTGGCAGGAGCAGAAGTAGCCAGCTAGCCTGGCTTTTAAGAGTCTTGCATAGGGTTGTCACCTGCCCCATTTTCATGAGACATGTTTAATTTTTCTAAAGTCCTGCATTTAATTGGGGGGGAAAGGTTGGAGGTGAATCTGTGCCCCATGATGCCTGCGACAATCTAGGATTCTAAACAACCACGAAGAATTCTGTGCTGTTGGAGAATATAACCCTTTATTCTCCAGGGAGTCAGGAGTCAGGACTCTGGGGTTTTGTTTCCAACTCCGACGCAAAGTATGGGGCCAGGCCATCCTTAGGATTTATGGGGCCCCACGCGGTACTGTGTGGAGAAGAAACAATGGGCTTAAACTGCAGCAAGTGAGGCTTAGGTTGGACAGTAGGAAAAACTTCCTAATGATTAGGATAGTTTAACACTGGAATAAACTGACTAAAGAGGTTGTGGAATCTCCATCACTGGAGATATTTAAAAGCAGGTTGGATAGACATCTATCAGGGATGATCTAGATGGTGCTTGGTCCTTCTGTGGGGGCAGGGGACTGGACTGGATGACCTCTCGAGGTCCCTTCCAGTTCTAGTGTTCTATGACTCTATGATTAAACTGGTTCTCCTGTGCCAGATGGCAGCAGGGTGGGGGGCAATATTTTAGAGCTGTGATTTTATAATCCTTAGCAACACCCCAATGAAATACTTTTACATTAAATTTTAAACTAAGGTCCTGTTGACTAACACAGTAAATTAAAAAAAAAAATGGATCATCTTGCAGCGCCTTAGAGACTAAGGGTGTGTTTAGACTACATCCCTTTTCTTGAAAAAGGGATGTAAATTAGACACTTCAAAATTGCAGATGAAGCCGGGATTTAAATTTCTTGTGCTTCATTTGCATAATGGCGGCCGTGGTTTTTTTTTCGACATGGGGCTTTTTGATAGAAAAACAGCAGTTTAGACAGGGATCTTTCGAAAATAAAACCCTTTTTCGAAAGATCCTGTACTCCTCAAAAAATGAGGTTTACAGGATGAGTATAGGATCTTTCGAAAAAGGGTTTTATTTTCGAAAGATCCCCGTCTAAACTGCTGTTTTTCTATCGAAAAGCCCCGGGTCGAAAAAAACCGCAGCCACCATTATGTAAATGAAGCACGGGAAATTTAAATCCCGGCTTCATCTGCAATTTCTAAGTGTCTAATTTACATCCCTTTTTCGAGAAAGGGATGTAGTCTAGACACAGCCTAACAAAACATGTAGAGGGTGTCATGAGCTTTCGTGGGCACAACCCACTTCTTCAGATGGGTTGTGCCCACAAAAGCTCATGATGCCATCTACATGTTTTGTTAGTCTCTAAGGTGCTGCAAGACGATTCGTTTTTAAATTTTTCCAGTTACAGGCTCATTTAGCTACCCCCTCTGAAATAGTAAATTCAGAAACTGACCGTGTAAACCTTGGGTTAGCAAATGCCTGTTAAATGGCTTTGTTACCACTTACATGGCTTTTTCACAGAATCATTGTTCTGCTAGTAGGTCTGGCAGCTTTTCACTGTTAACTAGATCCTCTCTGGAAGAACCAGAGCCACAGAACAGGAATAGGAAGAGGTAAGAGAGTGGACATTAAGACCCAGTGTTGCCCCAAATTTTCAGGTGCCCTATGCAGCAGTGTATTCTGGGTATGGATAAGGATGGCACAATGTAGGACCTCAGGCAACTTACTAAGGCCAAAAAGTGATCAATGGCTTTACATGTCTGAGTTTTGGAAACTCTACCTGAAACCCTACAGAGAGATTCTCAAAAGCAGAGAGAGACACCACAGCTCCAGTTCAAGTCAATTATGAATGCTCTATTATTGGTACTGTGATAGCTCCCTGGAGCCCTCCTGCACCAGGCCCCCATTGTGTTAGGTGCCTGCCCCAGACTAAGTCAATGGGTGTGGCAAACATGCAGCTCCTCTAAAACCTCAGGACCTAACTCAGCTTCTCTCATGTCTCACCCTCAAAACACATTAGGCTGGCACGTCTCACTTACCCTAATCTATGGAAGGGAACAGCTGAGACAGAGGGGCAACGGCTTTCCCAGGATCACACAAAGGTCTTGGCAGGGCCAGGAATACATCTGAGGCCCAATGGACTTGTATCCTGTCCACACTGCACCACTTTGAACACCTCCGGTCTGCTGCTCAGGGCAGAGTTAAAGGAATCCGAAACGTTCAAAGTGGGAACAATCACTGACCGCCTTTGGTTGCCACAAATGGCCCGGCAGGGAGGGTGGGCCGTGACCAAGCTCTTCCCAAAGCACAGAGAGATGAAAACAGCCTCCTGTACTCAGTCAATAGCTGGTGAATGTGTGGCCTGGAGGGCCATTGTCAGTGAAAGGGGGAGGGTTTTACAAAACGTGCAGAGAATCCATCTTTCCAGGATGCCAAACACTTGCATAAAAATGGACCCAAAGCTGAAACTTGTATCTGCAGTGTTGGTGATTCAGAGAGCGTGGAACTTGGAGCCACACCTCCCTGGTCTTGGGTGTGGCTCCGTAGGCTCCGAGGCCGTGACCCTTCTTTGCTACATGTTTGCACAGCACCTCCTGCAATGTCGTGGAGCCTTGGGGTGGTTGTAAGGCACTGCCATAAGAGAAGTGTTTAAATGAGAAAACATGGCTGCCCTGGCCCAGCTCCACGTTAGATAGTGCCAAATCATAGAATCCTAGACCTGGAAGGGACCTTGCGAGGTCATCAAGTCCAGTCCCCTGCCCTCAAGGCAGGACCAAGCACTGTCTAGATCATCTCTGACAGGTGACTTTCCAACCTGCTCTTAAATATCCCCAGTAATGGAGATTCCACAACCTCCCTGGGCAATTTATTCCAGTGTTTAACCACTCTGACAGGTAGGAAGTTTTTCCTCATGCACAACATAAACCTGCCTTGCCTTAGTTTAAGCCCATTGCTTCTTGTCCTATCCTCAGAGGCCAAGGAGAACAATTTTTCTCCCCCTCCTTGTAACACCCTTCTCTGAACCTTCTCCAATTTCTCCACATCTTTCTTGAAATGTGGTGCCCAGAACTGGACACAATACTCCAACTGAAGTCTAATCAGCGCAGAGTAGAGCGGAAGAATGACTTCTCGTGTCTTGCTCACAAGACTCCTATTCATGCATCCCAGAATCATGTTGGCTTTTTTTGCTACAGTGTCACACTGTTGACAGCATGACTGTGAACTGTTAATAACTACTCTCTGAGAATGGTTTTACAGCCAGAGTGAAATTTGTGATGTTTCTCTGCAGCAGTCTCTTCTTTGGTGCTTCCACTGTGTTGGTCAGGACACTCGATGAGGTTTCACCAAGACAGTATAATTTCTGCCTATCAGACCTTGAAGTCTAATACAGGCAGTCCCCGGGTTACATGGATCCAACTTACATCGGATCCCTACTTACAAACGGGGTGAGGCAAGTGCACTAGCTGCTTCCCCAGCAGACCAGGGAGATCATTTTGAGCTAGCACCGCCCCAGCAGACCAGGGAGATCTGGAGCGCTTTTCTCAGCAGACACCATCAGCTTGAGAATAAAGGACTGACGGAACTGAGGTGTGGGAGAATAAAACTGAGCTCTCTGAGAAATGTTTGGCTAGAGTTTCCTACAATATGTACCAGTTCCGACTTACATACAAATTCAACTTAAGAACAAACCTACAGTCCCTATCTTGTAAGTAACCTGGGGACTGTCTAATATGTCAAAAGTCATTTTATTTCCTGTTTAAACATTCCCCTGCAGCACTCAAAACTGAATTACAACAGGGCTGGTGAATAAGGAAAAGTTGTTTACTTGTTCCCATAACATAAGAACTAGGTGTCACCAAATGACATTAATAGGTAGCAGGTTTAAAACAAGCAAAAGGAAGTTTTTCTTCTCGCAGTGCACAGTCAACCTGTGGAACTCCTTGCCAGAGGATGTTGTGAAGTCCAGGACTTTAACAGGGTTCAAAAAAGAGCTAGATAAATTCATGGAGGACAGGTCCATCAATGGCTATTAGCCAGGATGGGCAGGGATGGTGTCCCTAGCCTCTGGTTGCCCAAAGGTGGGAATGGGCAACAGGGGTGATCACTTGATGATTTCCTGTTCTGTTCATTCCCTGTGGGGCACCTGGCATTGGCCACTGTTGGAAGACCGGGACACTGGGCTAGATGGACCTTTGGTCTGACCCATTATGGCCATTCTTATGTTCTTATGGTGCAGGGTAACCAGAAAGTAAAGCAGACTGCCAACAACAAATGTTATGGACTCATCTAAACAGAGTGAAATGCATAAAATAAATTATGTCAGTGGCAAAAATGTAAGCAGGCTTTTACAAAAAGTGTCTTTAATTTGTCACAAAGAACTTTGTGTTCTTTGCAGCACGACGAAGAGAAAAAAAAAGTTAAAATGTTTTACTTGCCTTTGTCCCGGCAGCAGATTGCACAGAGAGGGCACAAGTCATTGTTAAAACGTTCTCAGTGTACCCAAAGGGGAAATAAAAATATTACGCTCTGGGCATGTGATTTTGGTAACGGCCAACATTGCAAACGCTGAGAGAGCTCAATTCTATCGGCGCATTGGAGCGTTGGCAATAATTTATACCACATGAAGAAGTGCAAGTAACCAAGCATGGGAAATAAATGCAGGGGATGAAATGAGACTGGGGCATAACGAAGTCCCCGTATGTGTTAGTGGTGAGAAACCCACATCATTAATCAATCCGGTGTTTAGAGACTGGTACATAGATGAGTGGTTGAGATTTATAATCTGGGCCCTGTCATGAGGTCCCTGCAACACAATGTTGCTGTGCCTGTGTTCCCTTGATATGCTGAGTAGCTGTGTGGTGACTGGAAAGTGGCTGTGTCATGACGCAGCATCACAACTTCGGCAAAACCCAGCTTTGAAGCCTCCAGGGCCACACTTCTAAAAAAACGGCCTCTGAAATTATATCCACTCAATTGAATACAACCTTGATTGTGTGTGCAAAGACCACAACGGTGCAGGCCAAAGCAGGGACTGCCCTGAGAACGGTCACTGCAGGTCACAGCGGGTGCAAATGTAATTAGAATATCGGCCTCGCCCGTTAAAATCTGGCTGGCAGTGGGGAGCTTCGCGCCAGAAGATTTTTCTGAATGATTTAGTTTTCCTGTTTAGATCATAAAAAGCAGCATCGTTCATTGGCACTGCTGTCGGTATCCACTCTCCTGGATGGACACAGGCATTTAGCAGGCTATAAAGGACTCGCTAGACACGGAGGGCTATATTTTGCCATCAAATACCTGCAGTTCCATCGACTCTGGCAGGAACTGGCAGGTGAATCTGAGGACTCAAGTTGCTCTCAGGTTTGGACAGTTCTTGGTACAGACATACTATTAGGATGGAAGACCAACAATTTACAGAGACTGTTTACCAGGGAATGCTGCTACACGGGTGGTGCTCAGATGGGCATCAAAAGTTTGGATGGCACTAAATGTTGGGCTGTGGTGGGCATAAACTATCTAGTTAGAAATCTATAGGATCTAGCTAGAAATCGATCTGAGTGATGTTTGATCTGCAAGGAGGTTTCCACTGCAACGATGAATGATCATGAGAGCCCTGCAAATCCACAGCCATCTGCTTTATAGCCACGCTATCTGCATCTGTGGATGTGGATATCGGTGGCTTATTTTTGCTGCTGCAAATTTTGTATCTAGAACCCTGCAAATTTGAGGATAGCCGCTTGCTATCTGTGGGTATCTGCATCTGCACACATGCACGTGGGTCTCCATGGCTCATTTTTGTGACTATGGATACAGATACGGATGTAAATTTTGTATCCACGCAGTGATTGTATGACTTGGAAAGTGTAAGCTGGAAATATTTAACTTCAGGCCTTCAACTGAGCATCCTAAATACACTTCACACTGAATTCAAATGTGATAAGTTTTATTATGAGAAACAAACACCAGAAGATTTCTGTATTAAGAACATAATTACAGAGAATTAAAGCACAACGGCAAAGAGAAATGTGTTGTTACATAGCTGGTAAGCCTCCATCAATGTGTACTGATAAATCACTGTGTTTTTAATGTACTTGCAGTAACTATCCCCCTGCCTATTAAACCTAAACACACACTTCCAGTGAAGTGTCTCAAACACAGTGTGAACGCTGCAGCAGCCATCAATGGAGACAAGAAGAGCTCACTTCGGAAGAACTCCGAGTTAGGAAAATATAACATGTTGTGCTTTTTTTGTGACCATTCCCTGAACCATTTTAAAAAGTTATAATGAATTAAGCTCCCCAATGATGTAGAGGTTTAAAAAAAAAAAAAAAAAGCTTGAGGCCCACCTACACCAGCTGTAATGGCAGGAGACTGCACCTCCCAAAAGGCTACCCACAGCCACTGACTGCTCAAGATTTGTATTTGTAGTTACCTGGTCTGTGGATAGAAGACTTCTGGCTGCCAGTCTGCTGAGCTGGCATACTTCACCAGCATTACTATAAAAGCATTGCTATAGGCTGGGGGCAGACTGGCTAAGCAGCAGTTTGGCAGAAAAGGACCTGGGAATTACGATGGATGAGAAGCCGGATACAAGTCAACAGGGCGCACTTGTAGCCAAGAAGGCTAACGGCGCATTGGGGTGCATTAGGAGGAGCACTGCCAGCAGATCTAGAGAAGTGATTATTCCCCTTTTTTCTGCACTGGTGAGGCCACATCTGGAGTATTGCATCTAATTCTGGGCCTTCCACTACAGAAAGGATGTGGATGCATTGGAGAGAATCCAGTGGAGGGTGACCAAAATGGTTAGGGGCTGGAGCACATGATCTGTGAGGAGAGGCTGGGGAATTTGGGCTTGTTTAGTCTGCAGAAGAGAAGAGTGAGGGGGGATTTGAGAGCAGCCTTCAACAACTTGAAGGAGGGTTCCAAAGAGGATGGAGAAAGGCTGTTCTCAGTGAGGGCAGGTGGCAGAACAAGGAGCAGTGGTCTCAAGTTACAGTGGGGGAGGTCTAGTTTGGATATTAGGAAAAACTATTTCCCTAGGAGGGTGGGGAAGCACTGGGCTGGGTTCCCTAGGGAGGGGTGGAATTTCCATCCCTAGAGGTTTTTAAGTCCCGGCTTGACAAAGCCCTGGCTGGGATGATTGAGTTGGGGTTGGTTCTGCCTTGGGCAGGGGGCTGGACTCGATGACTCCTGAGGTCTCTGCCAGCCCTAGGACTCTATGATTCTATGAAAAGGTGGGGAGAAGAGACAGTCCGTCCAGTCCAGGTGAAAAACACAGATTCCTAGGAGAGCACGGAGTACAGGCCCGACAAATCCCAGGGATGCATTCAGCGGCAGGTCGTGCATTGCTGCATCAGGTGCAGGATGCAAAGTGCTGAAATGCGGGAGGTGACTGTTCCTTCCTATGTGTGAGATCATAGTGAATGATCTCCCCACGTACATATCAACGAAGATCAGACTGGCATGCCATGGCAGCCCTATCATCATTGCCCAAGCCAGCGGGAGCCCCCAAGTGATAGGTCAGCTATCACTAGAAAGGAGGTGAGAACGGGCCCACGGGCCACCTTGCCCCTGGAAGATGGATACATTTAGGAGTGAGAAAGGGGTATCCCAGAAGAGAATTCCCCTGCTCTTCAAGCAGCTCAGCTGGGATTCAGAGCCCCCTTTGAGGCTGGGGGAATGGAGCCAGCATGGCCAGAAGGAGGAAGAAAAAGAAAAACCCCAGAGCATCAAAGGATGGGCGAGGAAAGAGCTGAGAGAGTGGATCATCCTGCAATCTGTGCAACACCGACTGTCCTCTCCGCCCCCTGGGACAGAGTGACCCCCCCCACGCCGCTGTCTCCTGGCCACATCCCAAAGAAGCGTCCGATAGTCCAGCAACCAAACCCCCGCAAGAAGCATTTTCTGGGACTAAGCAAATTGTCCCCCTTTGCAGCCAGTGCCTGCTGCTCTCGTGGGGTGCACCACACCTCAAGACACTGAAATCAGAGCCCAGGGCCCCAGGCTCAGCACCACATGGCAGGAGGGGCTGCAATGATCAGACGACAGTGTCGGGGGCTGCAAATCGAGCATCTTTTACCAGCATTAAATCCCTTGCCAGAGCGACCTAGCACCTTACTGGGTATCTACAAACCGTGGGCAGAATCCCTAGCCCCAAATGCTTCTGCACCTGAGGTAAAAAGACGAGCAGCGGGAAGAGAGGACAACACAGAGGGTACATCTAGACTACAGGCTTTTGTCGACAGAAGTTTTGTCAACAGATACTGTCGACAAAGCTTCTGTCGACAAAGAGCGTCTAGACTACATTCAGTTCTGTCGACAAAGCAAGCTGCTTTGTCGACATGGCAGTGTAGACGCAAAGGACAGTTTAGATGCAATAACGTCTTCTGTGACAGAACTCTGTCGACAAAAGGCGTTATTCCTCGTAAAATGAGGTTTACCTGTGTCGACAAAACTGCTGAGTTCTGTCGACGTTATGTCGACAGAACTCAGCGGTAGTGTAGACAGGTATAGTTTTATCGACAAAAGTCCACTTTTGTCGACAAAACCCTGTAGTCTAGACACACCCATAGCGGGGATTTGAGGACAGCAGAAGGAGGGCAGCACAACCACACAGCTGGGCAGTAGCTGGGGGCAGAGTGAAGGAAAAAAACCTTCCTCAGAGCTCTCCCTCAGACTCAAACCTGCAATATACTACGAGCCCGTATCCACCTCCAAACAGCTAGGGGACTGCTGCAGAAGGATTCCTCGCGCAGAACAGCATCCTAAGGGACAGTGAGCAAATGGGGAAAAAAGACCAAGCACAGTGCAAAGCAGGAGGAAGAGGGAAGGTGCAAAGTCTCTCAACCCATAAGGCTCCCAGGGACAGAAACATCTGATCATAATGAGTGAATTCCCCAGGTGAAGGTGATGCCAATTTGCCCTGGGGGGATATTTCAATTCAATCTTATGCCTCTAAACCAGATTTTCTGTAGTTGAGCATCTAATCCAATTCAAGCACAGGACACAGCGGTTACGTCTACACAGCAGCGTTATTTTGGAATAACGTCAGTTATTCAGAAATAATGTCTTGCATGTCTACACAGCAAGCCCGTTCTTTTGAAATACATTCAAAATAACGGGCTTCTTACTCTGACTTCTGTAACCCTCATTGTACGAGGAGTACGGGAAGTCGGGGGAAGAGTGCTCTGTCGAAATAAGTGCCGTGTAGACGTGCCCAAATTCGGAATAAGCTATTTTGACTTAGGCTACGCTAATTGCGTAACTTATTTCGAGTTTACGTAGATGTACCCAGAGGGGGCAAAGTCAGAGTCTAACCCACTCCCCATCAATGGGCGGACCCGCGCCCAGAGGCATTCTGAATGCTCCTCCAAAGGCTCCCATCAACTGATGCAAATTTTAGGCTTTCATTTAAAACAGAAAGTTTCTAGCCCTTCTGGCTGTGCAAATAACCGTCTGAAGGTGACCTAATTCAGGGCTGTCTTCCTGAGTCTGAAGACGGATAGCTGGGAGCTTTGTGAACCGTTCCCCAGTCAGCTCAGGGAGTTGTTAACTCTGGAGTGTAACAAAGACAACCCAAATATGAATACTGTGAGAAGATGAACTGCTGACACTTAAGCAGAAACATCCAGGGACGATGAGACTGCGGGCAGAGTTTGGGATTCTAAAAAGGCGTTTGAGGAAAGTACCCTCTATTTCCCCTCACGCCCTGGCTAGAGCTGTAGCACCAGATAGGCTGCCTCAATTCTGCTGGTGAGGGGTTCTGCAGAAAGGGAAGCTGGCACGGGGGGCAGACTCCCAGTCACAAGCAGAGCCTGTGCAGAGAAAAGCTATGCAGTTCTGCACAGCAGCTTTGCCAGCGCATCACAGCAGACCCGGGGGGGGAGGGCTGGGATATAATTTTGCTTGCAGATGAGGATTCTAACGAGTGAATCAGGCGACAGCAGCACAACAAAGAGCCCATAAAAGAGCAGGGAGGAAATCAAATTCCAGGCAATTGTCCTCCCTCGCTGCTGAGCAACGGAAACAACGGAGGCCTTTCAGCAGAGAGTATGCAAAGTGGGCTCCAACCTGGTTGTTACAGCGTTTCGTAAACGCGCACCAGGTGCACAAAGACATGCCCCAGCAGACTGCTTCCATCTTTCTCGGGACTGGTGCTGGCAGAAAGCAGGCGGAAACATCCGCGCTGAACAGGCAAGGCCACTGGGAGGAAAGGATCTATATTATGACCTTGCTTGGTACGAAGATGACTGCACAGGGAAGAATAAGAGTCCATGCCAACCTCCTCCTTCCATAAACCCCCTCCAAGTATCATTAAAACAAAGCGGAGGAGATGACTCTAAGGATATGTCTAGACTACATGCCTTTGCCGACAGAGGCATGTAAAATAGGCTACCCGACATAGTCAACGAAGCGGGGATTTAAATATCCCCGGCTTCATTAATATAAAAATGGCTGCCGCGCTGTGCCGGCTCAGCTGATCGTCGGCACAGCGCGCGAGTCAAGACGCGGATTGGTCGACAGGGGACGCCTTTGTCGACCGCTCCCTTATGCCTTGTGAAACGAGGTTTACAGGAGCGGTCGACAACTGTTTCCCTTGTCGACAGATCCGTGTCTAGACTGCCACGCTGTGCCGACGATCAGCTGAGCCGGCACAGCGTGGCGGCCATTTTTATTTTAATGAAGCTGGGGATATTTAAATCCCCCCCTTCATTGACTATGTCGGGTAGCCATTTTACATGCCTCTGTCAGCAGAGGCATGTAGTCTAGACATAGCCTTAGAGTTCAGGATGTTTTCAATGAAGTCCCCACCCTCCTGTTCTCAGCTCCTGCATCCACAGAGAGGCCTAGAGCAGCCATTCTGTCGCTGTGCTGGTATGGTCAGCACTACTGTTGCCGGGGGAGAAGGGGACTCCACGGGGTGGGCAGAGCATATGGGGTGATGATCCAAGGTGAGGGAGGGCAGTTTCTATTTGTGTATATGGAGTATTATCAAGGTAAAGGATCCATCAGCTCGTGTCTGCATGGTTGGTGATTCTGGGTTGCGAGCAGACCAGGCCTCGGTCTCCTTGTCAGAGCAGGTGGATCCGATTGAACCAGTTAGTGGGGACAGGCCTGCACCAGGGGCTATGGAGGCCTGTTAGCGGATGAGTGATTGGGGCAGGTGGTGCCTGAGGAGGGAATCACAGAGGAATAGAGCTAACTCCAGTGGTGGGCCAACACACTAAAGGCTAGGGCTTAGGCGGTAGCCATGAGGCAGTGTTCCGAGGGGGAATGAGAACTGGGTGTGAGAAGGGTACAGACTGGGGCTGTCAGGGCTGATCCCCACTCTGGCACTTTGAATGCAGAAGGTGGGGGCCCTCAAAGACCTTAGGGTGTGTCTAGACTACAGGGTTTTGTCGACAAAAGTAGTCTTTTGTCGACAAAACTATACCTGCGCATAGTAAGTCGACAGAACGTGGCAGTTTTGTCGATGGCGGTAAACCTCGTTTTATGAGGAAGAATGCCTTTTTTCAAAAGTACTCTTTCCAAAAAAGGCGCGATTGCATACAAACTGTGCTTTTTCGAAAGAAAGCGTCTACACTCTCTTTCAAAAAAGCAGCTTGCTTTTTTCGACAGAACTGGCTGTAGTCTAGACGCTCTTTTTCGACAGAGGCGTTGTCGACAATATCTGTCGACAACGCCTCTGTCGAAAAAGGCATGCAGTCTAGACGTAGCCTTAAATACCTTTGCCTCTAGGCTCTGCTTCTAAAAATGCCCAGAGTCACAGATGCCCTGGCTCTGAGAAAAAAACAAAAGCTGCCACCATCAAGTGATTTACCCTAAAAACCCAGGGGGGAGGCTTGGATTCCTTCCCCGGGGCTCCCCAAGCTCTTTTGCCCTAAAGAGCTTGAAAAAAGAAAAGAGAGAAACAATCTGCCATCTTTGGTTGCTGACCACCCAGTCACACACAGACCCCTGTTACTTTTCAGGACACAAGAATCAAATCATCACATTAAAAAAGTGATTTTTATTAACAAAACAAAAGATACACTTGACAGAGCGTCCTGGGTTGCTAGATGTTACAGAGCAACTAGGAAAGAACAAATCAAAACACAAAGAACCATAGTCCTTTGGGCAGTAACTTAAATGGTGAATGGGGGAGGGGAGGCATGGATTCACACAGAGACGTTTAAACCAAACAACCCAAAATAAAGAAAAATACCCTCATCGCGACTAAATACACATTTCCCTTTATTTACTCACGATCCCTTCCTGGTTCAGTCCACTTTCATGCCCCGGATTCCTTGGAGGCATGGTAGTCCTGCCTGGGTTTAAATCATTCTGTGTCTCTCAACTCCTGGATTAACTTCCCCACACAAAGAAAGCAGTCAAGGTATCTTATACAATTCAAATTTCAGCACTGTATCCCCATTGGTTCTTCTGGCCCCCTGCCACCATCCTTACTAGCTACCTGAGTTTAACTCCTTAGTCACCGGGTGCTGGCCAGCATTCCTCTTGTCCATCACAGGGACAGAAAGATTTCCATGTGTGGCAAAAGAACTAGGGCAGAGAAATTGTGTGTTGTGATTGTCGACCATGAGGATTGTTTGAATCATTTTGATTATTACACCAGCTCGTGGAGAGGAAGCTGTTAGCCACACAAGCAACTGTACGGAGGTCTTAAAGGGCCCACAAGAGGTGGCTAATGGAGGCATGACCTTTGACCACAAGGAGATGTTTTCCTGGCGGCCACTATGTTGCATGGTCCCTATGCTGAGGCACCAAATGGGGAGGAGAAGGCACAACCTGGCAGCCACATGGCAATTTGCTATTACTAATGAGGATATTAAAACCCATCAGTTATTAGAGGTTCTGACACTCTAGAAAAGTCAGCAGCTGCTGATGCTCTATCCTGTGAAACACCAGCTGTCCAATGACAACACAAAGGAGGAAATAGCAAAGCAAAAGGGTGGGGAAACAACTACAGCACACACACACTTGCTCTTAATATAACCAGCAAAAGGGACACTCCTTCAGCGAGCACCCCACAAAGCTGGGAGGCTCCCTCGAAGAGTGAGTGTGAGCAAGCACCAGTATTTCAGGGGCATCTTTGAATCTGGCATGAGTAAAAATCTGACATTTTAGGGGTGACTTGGTAAGACTCTGCCCTGCTGGCCAAATTCATTTAATTTTGCCTCCCCTGGAAAGTCATCAAAATTTTGATGCGCTGGACAATTTCCACCCACAGAAATTGCCGGTGGCGCTCCTGCAACGAAGGGAGACATTTTCCCATTGCTGCAAGAGCTTTAGGGTGGCCAGCGTTTTGTGTGTGTCGGACGAGACAAAATCATCACACGCTCCATCGATCGCCGCAGTGAGACAGAAAGTTCGGCCAGAGTTTGGGACTGTCACGGGCATTGGCTATCAGATGACCTCGCACATTGATGCCACACTACGATCGGACATCATGCCATGGTGCCCCCTGACACATGGCCACAAAATTTGCAATGGCCAAAATCACTCTAGGGCTTTTCAGGCATGAGGCAGGCCTAGATCAATCACATTTCACCCGGGCCAACTGGAGCTCAGCCTGCAAAAGAGATGAATTTGGGTTCCAGATTTAGGATCCAAGATTTCCAGATGGGTTCTAGAATTCAGCAACATTGCTTGGCCGTACCCGTGCCACAGGCGTCTCACTCTACTCGTCTTTCACATGGTAACACTTTTCAGCTGGGCAGCAACTTGCAGGTTCCAAATGGCCAAGGGGAATTTTAAAGATGTTTGCTCTTGCTCTCCATGTGTTTCACAGTCTGTTGGTGCAGTGACCCATCAGGCAGACATACTCCTGGCTCTGGAGCAACTTCTGATAGCTCTAGACCAGGAGCGGGGAACCTCTTTTGGGTTGGAGGCCGCTGACCCGCAGAAAAATCAGTCGAGGGCCGCATACAAGTGAGAAGTAAAAAAAAAAACAACCAACCCCTCACTGATGTGGCCCCTGACTGAAAAGGACACTTCCTACATTCCCCTTGCACACCAGAGCCTAAGGGGGCCTAGGCTAGTAGATTTTGTGTGCTCCAGCCTCATTGTGAGGCAGCAGGGGGGCTGGAGTGCCAGGGTGGGCTCCCCAATGCTGGGGGGGAACCCTAAGCCTTGGGGGCAACATCCAGGTCAGCTGGGGGGAGCATCCAGGCCCTGGGTCTAAGGGTCCCCACCGCTGCTCTAGACTATGCTTCTCAAACTTTTTACCAGCATTGTTGCATAAAAAAGCCTCCGCCTGAGCTCACTAGATTTATATACATGGATTTTCTAAAGCTACACCAAACTGTAAGGTCTAAGATTTTAAACTGCAACTTATTATGATCCTTGTCAATCTTTGCAATCTGTGTAACTCTCAAATTTAGTGTAAACTGCAACTTTGTAATCTTTGTAACATGCAGCCACCTTGCTTGTAACTTTCCCTAAGCTGCATTCTCCCCTGAGTGAATGGAGAGAGAGTGTGAGTGTGTTTGAAGAAGGCTTGGAACAATGGACCACATGGCAATGAGTCATCACAGTCTGGGCATGCTCCTTGCTGATAAAGGGAAGTCTGGGCATGCTCCCTGATGACAAGGTGAATGAGTCACAGGGGCCATTCAGACACAACATAAGGAGAAGGAGCACATGTGAGACTCTCTCTTTTTCCTTCCCCTGCTCCTGAGAAGCTCCTCTCCAGTGTCTCTCTCTCCTGACCAGCTTCCCCAGCCATGATGAGCAGACAGACCCTCCAGAATCCACATGCCTTGGCTCCTTCTGCAACCCATATGGCTGTGTAAGTGTGTGATTGCTTGAGGGCAGGAATGAATGGGTGTGAATGAGTGAGTGAATGGAGGGGTGTGTGCTTGCTTGCTTGTCTGTGTGTGTGTGTGTGTGTGAGAGAGAGAGTTCTATCTTCTTTAGTTTAAACCTTTGGTGGCTGCTTTTCCTCTTTAGTTCTACCTAGTGGAAATAAACCCATACTAGTGTAACCCTGGGTGGTCTCCAGTGAGAATATTTTTAAGGTAACAAGCATGATTTTAATATTTGTATCCCATTATTTAATATTTAATATTCCATTTTAATATTTCCAGCCTGGACTCCTGACAGATAGGGTGCCATTTTGAAGAACAAAATGGCGTCCGCTGCACAGAGTGACCATGCAGAGGATGCCCACAATTTGGAAACTGCTACTCTCTGAGATGGTGAGCGGCCAACCACCTTCACCTTGGGTATAATGGTGAAGTCCTGGCGCTTTTGAAAGCAACGCTCTGCCTCTCTGTCCACTCAAGTCCTGCTGCTCCCCTTTGGAGTGAGCATGGATCAGTCTAGGGCCACGTCTACACTACGAGTTTTCTCGGCAAAAAATATGCTAATGAGGGACTCATCTGCATGAGTTGCAATCTCATTTGCATATGTTCTGCCAATCCGTTTTTGCGCTAGGGTTTTTGCTCAAAAACAAGCAGTGTGGACGTTTTCTTTTTGCGCAAAACCCCCTTTTTCCGCCAGATTGGTATACCTCCTTTTTTGGGGCATAAGGATCTTGCAGAAAAAGGTTTTTTTGCGCAAAAAGAAAACATCCACACTGCTTGGTTTTGCACAAAAACCCTAGCGCAAAAATGGATCCACAGAAAATATGCAAATGAGATCACGACTCATGCAGATGAGTCCCTCATTAGCATATTTTTGGCCGAGAAAACTCGTAGTGTAGATGTAGCCTAGGAGTCTGGAGAAACTGCCCTACAGCTGCAGGAATGTTTCCACTGACTAAAGGGTATGTGCGGCCCAGCAGAATGTGGGAGGAGGCTGTCCTCCTTTACCTCTCATTTCTGAGTGGGGAAGCAGAGCAAGGACAGCGGCCGTCAAGCAGGGGTGAGCTTAGTTTTCCTTCCCACACAGACTGGTCTCGGAGTGTGCCACGCCACACTTTGTTCATTGCTGGAAGGAATGGCTTTTTGCTATTGCTCCTCGGAGCCGTGCAGTGGGCAGGCAGGAGAGACAAATAAAGACAAGCTGGGGAATCAGAAACGAGGAGGAAAAGGGAGTGAAAAAAAATCCGCGACACAGAAAGCCCAGCGCATTCGAGAGGAGCGATTCCACCTCGATTCGACACCAGCCTCTGCACCACAATGACTCATCCTCGGAGCAGAGTGGAGGGACAGCTCAGCCGCTTAGCTCCAGCCTCGCTCCTTAACTGATTAATGGAGGAAGGTGATTAAGCTCCAAGGAGCTAAGTTCAACGTGAGCAGTCAAAAAGCCCGTCGCCTTCATGCACCAGCTCAGGAACAAGACAGGAACCTTTAAAAGGGCCCCCAGGTTTAACGATAAACGTTCTGACGTGAGCCAAAACCTTTCCTGCAGAAAGCTTGATCTCAGCAGCGCCATTTCAGATCCACGCAGTTCAGCAAATGATGCCTGTGCCCACTGGGAAGACTGAGGTCCTTTCTAAGCCATCCTGGGGGGGCACGGCCCCTATAGGCAGAAGACTAAGGGTATTTTTACACTGCATGGGTATTTCGAAATAAGCTATTCCAGAATAGTTATTCCAAAATAGCTTATTTTGAAATAGTACGTCTACATTGCAGGGAAGCCTCAAAATTAGTTCAAGGCAGGCTTCCCTAATGTAGACATGCTATCTCGATTTAGAGCCCCAGGAGGCACTGGGGAGGAATAAGTTCGAATGGCCCTGGGGAAGGGCTATTTCGAAATAGCAGCAGTGGCGTGTCTACACACGCCTTATTTTGGAATAGGCGTTATTCCTCATAGAATGAGGTTTACAGATTTTGGAATAAGTCACCCATTATTTCAAAATTATTTTGAAATAACGGAATGGCGGTGTAGGCTCTTGCATAGTTATTTTGAAATAACGCTAGTTATCTCGAAGTGTAGATGCACCCTAAGGGTGTGTCTAGACTACAGGGTTTTGTCGACAAAAATCCACTTTTGTCAACAAAACTATACCTGCGTCTACACTGCTGCTGAGTTCTGTCGACATAACATCAACAGAACTCAGCAGTTTTGTCGATGGTGGTAAACCTCATTCTATGAGGAATAATGCCTTTTGTTGACAGAGTTCTGTCGACAGAAGGCGTTATTGCATCCACACTGTCCTTTGCGTCTACATTGTCATGTCGACAAAGCGGCTTGCTTTGTCGACAGAACTGGATGTAGTCTAGACGCTCTTTGTCGACAGAAGCTTTGTCAACAGTATCTGTCGACAAAACTTCTGTCACCAAAAGGCTGTAGTCTAGACGTACCCTAAGTGAGTTCATGTTGGCAGGACTTGCATGAAGACACTTATTTCAACCATACAAAGCTTGTAAAGAATGCATTTCATTTTCCTTTGAGGGTAGGCCCTTCCAGGCAAGGGGAGACACCCTTTTCTCAAGGGAGGAAGGGTCACTGGGGAGCCATTGTTTCACGCAATGTTTTGGTAAGGATGTAAAAATGCTAATTCAGTGCTGGTGAAAGGTGGGAGATTCAAAGCCCTGGAGACCAAACCTTCTGTTCAGTTGTGGATACAGAATGGTAATGGCAGGGGAAGCTTCCCTGCCAATATACCCCTACTCTCTGCTGAGAGTGCTCTGATGAGGTGGCAGGCCATGTGATGGGACACTTGGCCATCAGGAAATCATCCAAGACGCACCACCCCCACCCAACTCATGTTCTATGACCCTCCTGCAAGCATTCCAAGAACTGGTGTGTTGTTCTTGCTTTATGGCTGCACCACATGGGAACCAGAAACTGTTTCACTGATCCGCGACCACATTTGCATGACTATGTTCACGGCGTGTGAGCAAAGCAAGGGCTCTTAGATGTTGAGTTGGAGACACAGATGAATCCCGTCAAGTTCTATGTAAAAGGTTTTGGAGCTTTGTGGTGAGTGACCCCTTTCCCAAATATGACTACTGACTCATGCATTATTACAGGTTGAACCTTTCTAGTCTGGCACCCTTGGGACCTGACTGGTGCCAAACCAGAGAATTTGCTGAACCATGGTAGGTCAATATTGTCTAGTAGGATCACCAACGCTTCCACTGCTTACTGGGCTCTTAGAAGACAATTAGAGCGAAATAACAGCACAGAACACAGAGCCAGGACTGGTGACTGTAAAGAAACTTTATGGGACCATCGAAAACTTGTCCACAACCATGATACGTGGACATCTGGCTAACTAAAATCATTCCAGACCATGGATGTTGCCGGATCAGAGAGTGCCGGATTAGAGAGGTTCCACCTGTATTTTAAAACATAGTAAATAATTGATTACACTGGTTGTTTCAAGTAAATCCAAGAAGTTTAAAAAAACCTAGAAAACCTAGGCAGCCAAACATGCAGTTTTGGGCAAAATGTAACTCTCTTTACAACCTGTCCCAGCACTATAAGCTAGCCCCACTGTCCCTGCTATCAGTATTTTGAGGACACTTTCTCCTACATCCCCTTCAGTCTTCTTGTGGGTAAGCTGCAGGTGATTTGCTGTCTGGTTCTGACTCATTAAGTGATAAAAATAAGCAGAACAGATTTAGGATCTGCTAATTCTAAAAGAGAGAAAAACCTATCTAGAGTCAAATCCGCATCCAGTGTATTGCTCCGTCAGTTTACACCAGCTGAGGATCCGCTCCACAAAGTGCATATCAAGCCCTGGTATGCAGAAATGATATGACTCATCCTCTTAGTCTCAGAACACCTTAGTCATTAATGGATTTTATCCTCACAACACTCCTGCAAGGTATGGAGTTATCTCCAGCTCACAGACAGGGAACTGAAATAGAGAGCACATTGTGTGACTTACCAAGATCTCAAAAGTTTGTGGGGGAAACTAGAAAATGAACCAACATCTCCTGAGTTCTGATCCATTGCCCTATGCACGAAACCATCCTTCCACCCATTTCAAATTTATCCTGCCTTCTAGGATCATTCCATTGAATAACACTGAGTTCCTGTGAAATTAGCTAAAAAGCATACTTCCTATGGGACTGATGGTATGTCAAAGGTCTAGGACTCAATCTCCATCAATAAAAATGGCAACGGATGACTAATTATTGCTAAATTAGCATAGATAGGTGAACACTGCCAAAAATGTTTTGTAATATTCACTCGGCATTTGAAATTGTTACATCCTGCTGCATTCACACCTTGGAGATATTCATGCCAGCAACTTTTTCTGGCACAATTTTCACAGAATAAGAACCTCCAGTTCTTCCTGGGTGAGAATTTGCAGAATGTAGCAAGTGGGCTGAGCACAAATCCAATCAGACACCAGAAACAACACCATGAGATTTATGTGACCTATCACAATCGACCAAGCAACAAAATTCAAATAGTGTACAGTTGGAGAGAACTACAGACAAAAACTGTTTCATACTTTTGAGTAATAAATAAGCTTGATGAATTTGTGCTCTAGACACAGATACTCCATTAACAGAAGGAAGCTAAAATTAATCAGATAAATAGTCTTTGTGAATTATTTACTCATCTCTATAAGTTAATGATTCATAGGAGAAACATTAATAAATATGACGGGGTTTTCTTTAACGAGTTCCAGTACCTACTACGATTAACTAAATTTCTAATTAGTCAATTCAAGTGAGAGAGCTATCACCTGCATGTAGTCAGCACCTCAGCAGGTGTTAATCATAAAAACAACTAGGCTACATCTACACTGGCGCATTCTCACGCAAAACCTCTTTTGCGGAAGAGTTCTTCTGCAAAAACTCTTCCAGAAGAGTGTCTACACCGGCATGTGCGTTTGTGCAAGAGATGTGCTTTTGCAGAAGAGCATCCATGCCAGTGTAGAAGCTCTCTTGCGCAAGAAAGCTCTGATGGCCATTTTAACCATAGGGCTTTCTTGCGCAAGAAATTCATGTTGCCTGTCTACACTGGCCTCTTGCGCAAGAACAGTTGCGAAAAGGGGTTATTCCTGAGCAGGAGCGTCAGAGTTCTTGCGCAAGAAGCCCTGATTTCATACATTAGAACGTCAGTTTACTTGCGCAAGAACACGCGGCCAGTGTAGAGAGGCAGCAAGTTTTTGTGCAAGAGCGGCCGCTTTTGCGTGAGATCGCGCCAGTGTAGACACAGCCCTAATGTTCTGAACCCAAACTCTGATGCACAGGGCTGAGTGTGTCAGACAGAGCTACCGCGCTCAGATGGCGTGTGTAGCGGTTACAATTTTATTTTCTCTGTTCCAAATCTTTACATTTCTAGGAGGCAGCTTCCATTTTCTGAGGCAAAGCGAGACAGCACATTGGAGAACACAAAAGGACCTTTCAGACAAACTGTACGTTTGCTATTTTTGTATGGGATACACAGTAAGGGGTTAAATCCTGCTGTGACACAGTTAAAAAAATTTTTTTTTTGCATTGGATGTCTTTAATAAAATGGCTTTTTTTTCTACAAAAAAAGTAGCTGGTAAACAGATTTGTTCCAAATATATTCATTCTTTTAGTGCAAAAAAAAAAAAAAATTTCTGCCAATTATCCCTTATTATCTCTAATCCTCTGAGACCTTCACCTTTCCAGATGTTCAATCCTAATCAGATCCATTGATGTGTATTTTAAAAGTTCAAAGTATAAAGTTAATGCCTTGAGCATGCGAGTACCATATAATAGGGTTCTTATCAGCTATATGCTCATAATTCACATTATTGAACTTTGCAGAGTTACTTCCCCAGAAAGCTAATGGGCATTTCAGAGAATATTACGCCTTCAGCAGTGCTGAAAGAAGCTGCCCTGGAAAATCCATAGAAATTGGTACCTATCAGATCCCCCGCATGCCGGATTCCACTTTAACAGAGCAAAACAAATCGAGCCACATACTTTTTCCTAGAAAAGTGGCAATGATTGTAATGTAACATCTACAGAGCCAGGCTGGAGATCTTAGCTAGAACCACTCTCTCTTTAAAATTCATTACAGTCTCATTTTCCTAGGGAACAATCAAGTGGCCAATAGCGCGTTGGCAGCAGTTGAACATCGAAAAGGACACTTTCCAAATTGCAGCTATGCAAGAGCTGCTACCCGGTCACCATCCAGCTCCCATTCAAGGCCATGGGAGTGTTGCCAGTGGCTTTCACTGGACGAGAGAGAGAATTTTCTATCCACGATCATCCAGCTTTGCAAAATGACAAAGAGGGTGGCTTTTTTGGCAGTGGTCCTCAGGGTGCTTTAGTTACTGGATTGTCACAGCAACAGCAGGAGCATGGTAAACAGAGCCATAAGCCGGTCATTCCAGATAGGAGCCTTACTGGACCACTGAAAGAGGAAGCCAAGTAACTAAAGGCAATACAATGAAAATGGAAATATCTACAGTGAATTAATCTTTACTAGATAACGCTAACTGGCTTCACACCCCAAATCGAGCTTTTTAACTAAAAGGTTTTTTAAAAACCCAGAAATAGTTTCATCAAGCTTTAGAAAGGGACAGAACCCAGGTGGTTTTGTTTAAACACCGCCCCGCAGTGCTGTGAAACAGCGCACCAGTGCTGTGAAACACGGGCAAGAGAAGACCAGGAGTCAAGCCAGCTTTCAACAGCAATGGAAACTGATAAGACTATGTCCCCAGTCCCAAGCGAAGGGCCTGATTCTGCCAGGTTCAGCATGGTCCGGACTGGAAGGGGTGTCCTGAGGTGGGCGCGTGCCTGCATGCGGTGCCCGTGGCCTGCAGAGAGATGCCCACGTCTCTGGAATTGGGTCCGGCAGAAGCAGAATGGCAGGTTGCAAGGTTCATCTATTTCCACTGCCCTGTGGGGAAGGTGAGTCTAAGGAACGTGGGGGGAATGTTAACAGCAGAGCAGATTTAGTAGGAGGGGTGGCTCCAGAGAGGTCAATCTCGCTGTGTTTGCAATTCAACCATGTTCTGGAGCAATGGTGGGCAAGCTACGGCCCATGGGCCTCATGCAACCCACTGGCCTCCACCTGCAGCCCACAGACCCCCTGTCTGCACCCCTCCCCCATGTTCCTCTCATGCACTGGGGCACTGGATCCCTGCACTTCCTACCCCTCCTCCTCCCTCCCAGGACTTTTGGAATCTGCTGGTTTGTGCTCCGTCCGTGCCTCTCCCCCTCGCTCCCAGAACTGGACCGCCGTGAGTCAGCTGTTCGCGGCTGTTCAAGCTCTGGGAGGGCAGGGCAGGAGTGAGGACCGAGTACGAATCAGCGGATTCATGCCGCTCCGAAAGTGCTGGGGGGAAGGGGCGTGGGAAGTGCAGGACTCTGCTGCCCGAGTATGCGAGAGGTGCAGGGGGAAGGAGGCAGACAGGGGGTCCGCAGGCCCCAGGTGGAGGCCCAGTGGGTCGCAGGCTGCTGTGGCCCAATGATATGAAGGGCCCCTCGTGCAGCCTACTCACTGGGTTACCCGTCATTGTTCTGGAGGCATGAGGTCCTTGGCCCCTGTTCTGAGACCGCCAATCATATTGCCAAATGAGACGGCAGGTTTTGAGGTGTGGACCCTTGCCCACTAAGAACTGGATGAAGACACCAATTCCTTTCCACACAGGCCACTGAGCAATGACGATGCAGGTGACTGGATTCTGGCTGGCACCCTAGAGACAAAAGGCCCTCTTGCTAGAGTCCCCTTGGTTTGGGTAGTTTAGCAATGGCCATTTGCCTCAGGGGAGCCCGATGGCAGTTGAAAGCAATGCCCTTCACGGTTTGGGTGGCTATTGGTTACCAGCTGGCGGGGACGCTGAGTGTGAAGTCTCTTGACGTACCAAACTTCCTCAGCGCTTCCCCAGGGCAACGGAGAGGAAGCTACCACCACAGAGCCATTGACGGCAGTGTCGTTGTTGTAGACATTAACAAATGTGATTTGTTTACATTGTAGCTTTGGCGCTGTTGTGTACTTTTGTTAGTCTCTAAGGCACTACTTGTTTTTTTATGAAACTAAAGTATTTCATTAAGATTGACCAGAGCCTTTCCCCCTTTAGATCCTACAAAGGATTGGAACAAAACGGGCAATGATAGTTCCCTCTTGTAAAGTCGTTCAGTTACTGTGGCCATTCCAAATGGTACCAAATTCATGCCATCGGTCGGACGTGGCCTCTGAGATAATGCATCTTTCATCTGCCAATGGAGAGAGATTTAAAATGGTTCTTAGAACATCCCAATTAATGTGAGATCACGTCCCTTGTTACTCACAGTGTGTAAGCAGAGAAATGATAAATTTTAAGTCTTATAGTAGTCCTGCCAATAGAAGATCTGAAAACAGAATGAATGGTAGAGGTAGTTAAAGGGAGAATACAGGAATGCAGTAGTTGAATATCTAGTCCTGAATTCAAACGCAGCTTTAAGTTACTTAATGTTTGGCATTAAATCAAAATGTTGGCTTTTGTTTGCTTGCATGGGTATATAACCTGTAGGCAGCAGCTACATATGGCAACACAGATTTTATTGGCAATGTGCAAAACACCTAGGGTGCGTCTACACAGCAGGGCTTAACTTGAAATAAGCTATGCAAATTGAGCTACGCCAATTGCGTAAGCTTATTTTGAAATTGGGAGCATCTACATAGCACTTATTTTGAAATAGTGCTCTCTTCCTCCGACTTCCCTTACTCCTCGTACAATGAGGGTTACAGGAGTCGGAGTAAGAAGTCCTCCAGCTTGACAGTATTTTGACATTATTTCGAAATAACTGACTGCTGTGTAGATGCGGACTAAGTTATTTTGAAATAATGTTGCTGTGTAGATGTAAAGCAGAGCTAACAATAAGCGTTTTTTGTCAGCTCTCTGCTTATATACAGTTAATTACACGGAAACTGGTGGCCGGCAGTAAGAACTCAAATACTGCAAGGCAAGCTGCAGTAGAAGAATCTGGCTAGACTAGAATGAGTTGCATCTGGCGACACCCCATAATGAGTATGTCTAAACCACATGGCTCCGACGACGGAGCCATGTAGATTAGTGTACTCGAAAAAGGGAAATGAAGCGGCAATTTAAATAATCACCGCTTCATTTACATCAAAATGGCTGCCGCGCTGTGCCGATCAGCTGTTTGGCGGCACAGCGCGGTAGTTTGGGTGCTCTGCGGTTGATATTCCACGAGGCATAACAGGGCGGTCGACAAGGGCTTCCCTTGTCGACCGCGGAGTGTCCAGACTACCGCGCTGTGCCGCCAAACAGCTGATCAGCACAGCGCGGCAGCCATTTTGATGTAAATGAAGCGGCGATTATTTAAATCACCGCTTCATTTCCCTATGTCTAGAAACCTCATCTACATGGCTCCGTCAACGGAGCCATGTAGTCTAGACATACCCAATGTTATACACACAGGTGTAAGTTAGCTTACTGGTTTCAGCCTAGCACTATAATATAGCTGGCACAACTAGTAACTTGGGCTCAAGCCTGGAATAATAAGGGAACTGCAGATCCACTTCCTCTGTGTTTTATATAGTCACCCATGCCATGCTGTAAAGCTAGGGGAGTCCCCTGAAGAAAAGTCAAACTGCCCCCACCCCACTGTCCTCTGTCGTTCTGGCAGCTAAACTCTTCACCCTGGGTGTTGAGTTACATATTCCTATTCCACCATCACTGAAGAAAGCAGATGATGGAAGAGGAAACATGTCCGAGATCTCATAAACCTTATCTCCAATTCAGTAGATGGGCAGCAAAAATAAAATACGGGAGAGGAATTGAAAAGAGAACAGGCTGCTTGCTCCCCAAATCCATTTCTCTCACATGACTGCTTCCCAGAAGAAAAGGCTCATGCGGTTAGAACTGGTGGCACCACGGACGTTCGTTCCATACCCACTTTGGGAAGTTTCACAGCACCAATTCTAACCTTGCAACATTGCCCCCGCCAGACACCTTCCGTAAGACAAGCTGCCATCCACGATCCTGAAACAACAGCTCTCCTACTGCAGGAGAGCTCCGGGTAAAACCATGGTTCTGTTACCTGTCTGGACAAAATTTTCCCATTCCAGCTGCAGAAGACAGTTAGATACAGCCATGGTCGGCGCAGAATAAAAACACAGATGAAACATAATCAAGAACAATATAGTTACCACTGGTGAGCCCTAAGAAGTCCATTTGGAGATACTGAAAATTAATTTTCCTTCATAGAAACAAATTCTCTGTATTGCAAAGGTTTGTTTTATGTGTAAATGAGAGAGAGACGCACATACGTACCCAGCTGCTCTGAAGTTGGGTCACGCTCACATAAAACTACTCAGTCTTACAGATGGCTGATCTGGTACTTGGATCCTATAATAATCTCATTCTTGAGAATACATTTGTCCAAATGCAAATGGCTGATTGGTGCTCTCGGTATTTAGGAAATTCTAGACGTTATCTACTGCAGACGTGGCTGCATTTCAAATGGCGGCTGAAGAGAAACCCGCCCCCCCCACATTTGGAGGCTTCTAAATGAAAGATGCACTGTTAGAATGTAAGTGCGTGGGCTCCTTGGAGTTAGTCTTTATTGTAAGTTACTAAACTGCGGCTTTTTCTGCTCCCTTTCCTTGGGAATTACCACGCCAGATGTGGCCATTGGTTCTTGTAGTCTGGTGTCTCTCCTACCACACCTGGATCATCGTATGTATACTAGCCCAATGTCTGTGACTCTGTAACGCTGAAATGCTGAATGTTCCCTCTGGGCGGTGCTGTTGCCTCCTGCCGTGGAGCTCGGCTGACTTCTGCGCCGCTCAGCCGAACTCCACAGCAGGAGTGCTGCATGGGGAGTGGGGGGCCCAAACGGCCGCTTGCGCCGCTTGCTCCCCCGCGGCGGCCTGGCTGAGCAGCGCATAAGTCAGCCGAGCACCACGGCGGGAGGTGAAGGGGGGAGGGGCGGTGACGTGCGGCGTGACAGCGGCTGCAGGCCCCGCCCCCTGGCCGTGAATATCACAGCCCCGCGGGGGAGCAAGTTGCGCAAGCGACTGTTTGGGCTCCGCGCTCCCCATGCAGCACGGGGAGTGCGGAGCCCAAATGGCCATTTGGGCTCCGTGGTCCCCCAAGTGAGAGGCAGGAGGGGGAGGAGAAGAGAAAGAGAGAGACAGAGAGAGAGGCAGGAGGCGGAGGAGAGCTGAGAGAGAGAGAGAGAGAGAGAGAGAGAGGGAGGCAGTAGGAGGAGGAGAGCGAGAGAGAGAGAGAGACGGCGCGAGAGACCGGAGGCTCAGGAGAGAAGACCGACATGGAGGAGAGACCTGAAAATCCCGTCTTATGATGGGCTAATTGTCTAGTGTTATTAGATTAGTTAGTCGAATGTCTATTTCCAGCTATACTGAATCACAGCACTGGTCCTTCTGCTAAGGTGCATCCTACCTCCAGCAATGGCAAAAATATGCTGTTTCAGAGGAAGCAACCCCCTACCCCCAGTCCTTCATAATTCTCTTAGAAAATTGTATACTAGCTATAGTAAGATGAGGGTCTGAAACATAAACCCAGGTATCACAGGCCAGGTATGAGGCCTGAGGGCGAGATAGCAATGGTCAAGACTTTGCTAATATAAAACAGAGTTAAACTGTGAGCAAACAGGCCCCTGCTCACAGAAGCAGGCAAGAATGGGGCTGATATTACAGAAACACTCAGGCACAGGCTGTCAGCACATTCCAGAGGGGTTGTAACTGCGCACCTTGTGAAGAAACATCGTGGTACCACCACACTCCCCACAGATAACAGTGACATACCAAGCCAGGTTCAGGACAGGGTCTAAATTGACAACAGGATAGATAGTGATGGAACTCCCATGTAAAGGTGGATCTAGGTAACGTCGTAGGGGGGCAACCTTGTACGTCAGGAGTGATGTGTAACTTGTTTGTACCTGGGTATAAAAGTGAATCCCAAAGAGTTGTCTTTGTCTGGCCTAGTGGGCAGTGTTGAATTCCATGGCACTGACTGAGTCGGTCCATTGTAACAGGTATACATGTGTCAGCCTAACTGTAGACCCTTTGGTCTGGGGAAGCTAGGACCGTGCCTCGTCCACTATAACCTGGCTGGGTGCCTTTGATCCTATCTGATTTTTGTGGTCTTTGGGCTGTCTTGGAGTCTGCTGTGTTGACTAATTGCACACAGCCAACACAGTAAACGGGGAGCAAACGCAGGCGGCCGAACGTTTATCATCACTGATGGGCTGTGCCTACAATGGGCCACTTATTCCGGAAAAGCAGCCGCTTTTCCGGAATAAGCTGTGAGCTGTCTACACTGGCCCCTTGAATTTCCGGAAAAGCACTGATGATCTACTGTAAGAAATCAGCTGCTTTTCCGAAAACTATGCTGCTCCCGCTCGGGCAAAGTCCTTTTCCGGAAAACTGTTCGGAAAAGGGCCAGTGTAGACAGCCCAGCAGTCTTTTCATAAAAAAGCCCGATCGCGAAAATGATGATCGGGCTTTTTCCGAAAGCAGCGTCTACATTAACCACAGACGCTTTTCGGAAAAAGGGCTTTTCGGAAAAGCATCCTGCCAATGTAGACGCTCTTTTTCCGGAAATACTTATAACGGAAAACTGTTCCGTTTTAAGCATTTCTGGAAAATCATGCCAGTGTAGACACAGCCTTGCTGTTCTTGTGGGCGACAGTCAACCACTGAGGGTCCAACAGAGGGTGACCAAAATGATGAGGGGGCTGGAGCACATGACCTATGAGGAGAGGCTGAGGGATTTGGGTTTGTTTAGTCTGCAGAAGAGAAGAGTGAGGGGGGATTTGATGGCAGCCTTCAACTTCCTGAAGGGAGGTTCCAAAGAGGATGGAGAGAGGCTGTTCTCTGCAGTGACGGATGTCAGAATGAGGAGCAATGGTCTCAAGTTGCAGTGGGGGAGGACTAGGTTGGATATTAGGGAAAACTATTTCCCTAGGAGGGTGGTGAAGTACTGGAATGGATTACCTAGGGAGGTGGTGGAATCTTCAACCCTAGAGGTTTTTAAGTCTCGGCTTGACAAAGCCCTGGCTGGGATGATTGAGTTGGGTTTGGTCCTGCCTTGGGCAGGGGGCTGGACTCGATGACCTCCTGAGGTCTCTTCCAGCCCTAGGATTCTATGATTCTATGAAAAAGTGACAGGCACCTCCACCCACCCTGATAACATCCCACATCCTGAAGCGTGAGGTCAGATTGATAACATGCCACATGCGCCTTCCCTGCAAACTCTTCCCATGAATGGAGACTGCCTCGGATGTATATTTCCCCCTCCTTTACTATTATTCAGCTGGAGCAGAGAGAGGATAAGAAAATTCTCTACAAAGCGAGGCACAAAGATAGAGGCACACTCAGTCTATTCCCATTCTAGGCAGGCACAGAGAGGTCTCGGAGAGGGCATTCCATACAGTGCGAAGTTAGTCAGACACAACACAGCTCACCTGCCTGTGACCCACTTAACTCTGAATCTCTCCTACAGCAGGGTTGAATCAGAACCTTGCTGTAACGGAAACCTCTTCACGCACTGCCCTGCAGCAACCCGATGTGGATTTCAGCGAGACGGGTGCTTTAAAAATATCTTGCCGCAGCCAGCTCATTGGCAGTTAAATGGAGATTGCGAAGTTTAGATCCTCACTCTTTCAGGATAAAAAGGCTCAGAGGGGTAGTCGGTAATTTTAAAAACAACGACTCATCTTTTGGCACTGACCTGCGGAATTGACCTTCATAGGAGAATTTGACACTGTTTCTCTGGGCTTGAACAAAGGCATTAACTGGATGTCGCATTGGAAAGCCAGCTTTCCATGCCTTTAACACCTCATTGACATCAAAAGCTAAGTGTGGGATACTTTCAGCCCACGCAATTAGCCTCATTAGCACTGGAACTACTACTGAGAAGTAATGTTTTTTCCCTTCATTTTCTGTTATAAATTCTGGGTTCCTATTATTCCCAGTCCAGCTTCCAGCTCATCATCTGATGAAGCGGGTTTTGCCCACGAAAGCTCATGATACTATACATACATATTTTGTTAGTCTCTAAGGAGCCATAGGACTATTCGTTGTTTTTCTGGATAAAGTTCCCTACCTGTGCCTATGCTAATGCCTACCCAACACAGATCCCTAAGGATGGGCTAATACGGACAATAGCAAAAATTCACTAGAAACAGAAAGCTGAAATGCTCACACTTTTGAGTTCTAGGTTTGTTTGTTTTCTAGACAGGTACATCAGTAGAGTCTCTTCCATAAGCGTCCCATTCCAGGTTAACACCTGATTCCCATTCACAGCCAGATCTCAAGTAGCCGGTGTGTAAAATTCTAGCGTGCCCTGGACCCACAGCAAACACAGACGGGTGCCAGCGGGAGCCGAGAGGCCGCATCAAGAACAGCACATTATATGTTCTCCGCATAGCCCTTTTCCATAGCTGTCAGGGAAATGCACTTCATTCGTGTGTCTTATCGGCAAGCTGTGAACTCGTAGTAGCACATTGTAGGCTGATCGCTGCTTGGACATTGCTAGCCCTTCCATTTGCTGCCTCCCAAGAACGTCACAGATCATGACGCGCTGTCAAAACTAGGATCGAGCGACGCCACTTGGTCCCCTCCTGCCACATGTCGGTGTGGGAGCTGTACAACAAACCTGGGGTGAAACTCTAGTGGGACTGGATGTATATACAGAGGTGGTGATACTTGGACAAGGCTTGTGTTTCTGAATGACTTTGACTTGCAAAGGTGAGGCAGGAAATGCCATGAGATGAGCTTTTGACAGTATGTCTGGGCTTTGCCAGGGCAGAAGTACTTTGACAACAGGCTGGCGGGTGGTGGCCTCCAGCTTCTGTTCCTAGCCCTGCTGGAACAGGGCAACAGTGGAGGCATGAAAATGAAGAATGATGAACAGACCGGTGTCACTTAGCAGAGTTTCTTCGCACATTTGGGTTCAAAGCATGGGTTCATGGTGGGGTGAAATCTCAAGTTGGATGTTATTTTATCCTAACCAGCTTCCCCATTGGCAGTTCAGGGCCTAATCCAGGATAGTGCTAAGTCAGTGCAGTTGAAGACATTCAGGATCCCAGGCAATAAGCTGGAAACCCACGACACGATCACATCCATGGGGCAATGGATAGTGGACTGGCCCTCAGCACCTGGCCAGGGAGTAGAATCCTCGGTAAGGGTGTGGATTGCAGTCTCCTGATTAGAGTTGGGGAGATCTAGATTCCTGGCATCTCTTTCCAGCTCAGCCAGTTATATACTGGAGATGAATCACCACATCTCACCACCTCTACATGGTGGGAAGGATTCCTCCCCACCCTGCAGTGTGTTTGGGGCATGCCATTTATTATTATTTGTAAAGTGCTCTGAGTTCTTCCAATGGCCAGGGCTATAGACGTGCAAATTATTTAAAGGCAGGCAGCTACCTGCAGGAATAGAAACGAGACGGGGCACATGTAACGCTCGACTCCAGTATAGCTTATGCACTGCTATAATAATCAGAGAGAGCAGCCAGCCTGGGCTATTCTGAGCAACCTCTGCCTATTCTGGAATAAAGCCAAATCCCTAGCAATCACCGTGTACACCTGCCTGGAATACTTAGTCAGGGTGGTGTCCTTCAGAATCCCATGGGGGTAGGGTGTGAACGGAAACCCAGCCTTCTGGGCTCTGTGTCTGCTCTACCTCTCTAACTCCTACTCAGACTTTGTCATGCGTTTGTTTTCTTATCAGCCACTCTTCCAGCCATGGTTACAGGGATTTCTCAAATGTATTTATTTTGACAAGTTTTAAATGAACGGAGATAAATAATACGAAAACATAAGAACTGCCATACTGGGTCGGAACAAAGGTCCATCTAGCCCAGTGTCCCTGTCTTCCCACAGTGGCCAATGCCAGGTGCCCCAGAGGGAGCGAACAGAACAGGGAATCATCAAGTGATCCCTCCTCTGTCACCCATTCCCAGCCTCTGACAAACAGAGGCTAGGGACACCATCCCTACCCATCCTGGCTAATAATCATTGATGGACCTAACCTCCATGAATTTATGCAGCTCTTTTTTGAACCCTTTTTAAAGACCTGGCCTTCACAACATCCTCTGGCAAGGAGTTCCACAGGTTGATTGTACGTTGTGAAGAAATACTTCCTTTTGTTTGTTTTAAACTTGCTACTATTAAATACCGTGCAGCACTAGGGATTGAATAGGTAACCAGTTAACCGGTTACCCAGTACCCGGGAACAGTCTCCTGCCGTGGCCTGCTGTGGGTGGAAAGCTGCCCCAGCCCCCCTGGAGTTGTGAGCAGAAGCTGGGCAGCCTGTGCACAGGGTGGGAAGTAGAATCTGCCCCTCCATGCTTGGGGCTGCCAGCTCTTGCTGCTGGCCTCCATAAGCAGAATAATTTATGTGCACCAAAGCATGTATGAATGTGCACCACCAGTAGAAACAAATCCTAGCTGTGAGCACTCTGTTAATCAGCTGGGCAGCATTTGAATCTCTCCTGAGCGGCTGCACAAGCGCACGGTTTACAGAGAACGCTGCCCCCACCCATGGTGCAGGTCAGTCAACTTGCACATTTACTGCATGAGCAGTAAATTCACATCTACTTTTTTTTTTGGAAGGCAGTGAGGTAGAAACCCGACTCTGGAGCCTGCAATCACCCTGTGTGTGAGGAGCTTTGACAGGTCTTCCTTGGCTCTCAGCTCCCCTCTGTGCCATCTCTGCTCCCCTGCTGCTCGGCCTCTTCCTTAACCTCTAGCAGCAGCAGAGTGAAATCCAGCAAAATCTCAGCCACAGAGGAACCGCACGCCAATGCTTCAAGCCTCAGGATGCAAGTCAATTTCACCCTTCCCAACCCCCTGCTAGCACTGCACATGCAGGTAGGAGAGAGGGGAACTGCACATCAGGGGCCAAAGGAGGAACTAGCAAGCAGGAGACAGGACAGAGCAAAGGGAACTGAGGGAACGGTGGCCCGAGTCAGACATTTACCGTGGCAGGAGCTCCTTGCTATGCCCCCGTGTCATGATGCGGTGACCGATGTGGCGTGACATCTACGAAAGGGTTAATTTGAACATAGACCCTGCTTCTCCAAACATCTAGCAGGGTTGTGCCCGTAGGCTCTGAGCAGCCAATGGCAGCTCATCGGGGTGACGTAATGCTTACGGATGTCCTGGGGAACACCGAACAGAAATTCTCCCTTTCCCATGTACTCGGGTTGTTCAGACTGTGCTCCATCAAGCACAGCTCCGCGGCTCCCTGGGGCAAACCACAGCCCATGGGAGCTGCAAGGCTCTGTGGAGGAAAAGCGTTAGAGTAAACAAAGCTTTGTGAGCCCACCAGCCTCCGCAACCCGAGTGTGAAAACTTCTGATCTACTCTGATCCCAGCCAGGCCACTAAGCAGTGCAGTTCCCTTTCTGGGGGGTTTCTTGCGGTCTGATTATAGGCCAGTTCCCCAGTGGCCTATGTGAGAGACCCAGGCACACCCATTACTCTAGGTCCCAGGCAAGAACAGCAGCCACAGACCACGATGTGCCTTTAACTAGATGGCTCTCCATCCCTTAGGGCAGCTGTGGCCAACCTGCGGCTCGCAAGCCGCATGCGGCTCTTGCCCCCCAAAAGTGCGGCTCGTGAAGCCACTGCTGCGCCCCTCCCAACAGCCCCCAGCTCTCCCCCAGGCCCCGGCTTCCCTGTACTTACCAGGTCGGAGCTGCGGGGTTTTAAAAATGGTGCCCAAGATAGCGGCCATCTTAAAGGGGCAGCCTCCTTTTAAAAAAAATTATTTTTTTCTGTTTTTGCTCGACAATTCTGTTCTGGTTTTGGTTTTGGTTTTATTTTATTTTATTTTTTTTTTGCTTGACAATTCTGGTGAGGATCTTTGCATTTTTTCTGCCACTGTTTTGGCTCTCTTTGTTAAATGGGTTGGCCACCCCTGCCTTAGGGCACTTCCCTGCAGCCTCAAAGAGCTTCACCCTTACCTCCCTAAATTCAAGCCCTGCAACCAGTCAGGAGCTCTCGCTCACTCCCCACTGCCCATCCCTAGGCCCCTGCCAGAGCGGAGCTGTCCATGGTACTGCAGTACCCTTTGGCTAACAAGGAGCACCAGGTGCTCTTTTATATGGCCCTTCTGGCCCCTGATTGGCTGCTTGGAGGACTCCTCTACTGCTCCTTTGCTGGGATGGGTGTGGCAGGACCCATAGGCCCCCAGTGAGGGGCATCTGGGCCTAGTCCACCCTGTCACACCAATATATAATAGTCAATTATAATACGTACATGGGGAACAGAGTTCTACACATAGCAGCGTGATTGCTTTACATACCAGTCAGCTGCACAAAGCTTTGTGGACCCCAAACTCACACATCGTTCACCTTACAGGAAATGAACCTGGGAGCAATGTACAGGCTTCTGCTGAAATCAGAAATGGACCTGATCCAGAACCCGCTGGATCCACACCCAGCTTTAGGAAGTTTAAATTCCAAGACGGATTCAAATTCTGCAACTTATGCCCATCAATAGCAGAAATACCACGGAACTGTCAATTTCATTGTGTTTTGGCATAAGATCTGGAGAAACTCAGCAGTGGTGAGTTCGATGAGGAACTGATTGAGCTCGGAGTGAAATCCACATGGCACCAGTGGATTGAAGGGGATGAAAAGGTTTTTAAAAACTCTCTGAAAATGAGGCTTCTCAGTTTTGCAAAATATTGAACGAATATGGGTGTACCAAACTGAAAAATGCACATTACACCCACAGTAGAGTGCCTCAGAAGAGGAGAAAGGAGTGGTTAAAATGCAGGTATGGGAGTCTGAAAATCTGGATTCTATTGTTCGGTGAGCTTGGTTAACTCACCGTGCCTCAGTTTCCCCATCTATAAAAAGAAAATATGAACACTCCCCTTCCTCACAGGATGGTGCATTCATTCCTGTTTGTAAAATACTTTGCAGTTCCCAGGGAGACAGCATGTTACAGATTTTCTTAGCCTCCCAATTTTCCCCTCTCCTCAGCCTGTTGGTTAATCAGGACATGTATTCATAGCATTTCACAGAAGTGAAGTTTAAAAAAATACAAATTAACTCTATTACTAAATCACAACTATTGTGGTGGGGGAAAATATGCCAACAGCCTGCAGCACTTGGAGTGAGTCCAAATCCGTCCCACGTGTTACAGCATTTTCCTTCGGTTGACTGCTTAGACCACGGTGGAGAACTTTTTCTGGTTGAACTTTTTCCACCAGATTTTTTTGGTTCTACCCATTTGTCATTGGGTAATTAACAGCTACCAGTGAAAATGCTGCTCTGTGAAATGGAACCGGCCTCCTTCTAAAGATTTTTATGCACAATGCTTCTATATTCACGCAATCAGGGAGCTTACAGATTGTACAAGTCCTGCAGGGGACTGCCTATGTGCACCATGAATTCCATTGGGCAGTACTGAGTTCCTTATAAAAAGAAACTCAGTTCCTGCAGGACTGAGGGAACGGACAGCAACAGGACGGTAGCACAGTCCATCCAGGTATTCCGATCAGCTATTAATATTTTCCAACAAAAGCTCTCATCAGCACTTCCCTAAAAACACATCTGCTTGGTGCTCCAGCCACATGCCCACCAGTCTTCCTAGTGTAGTATCCTGCCCACACAATAATGTCTTATAAATTCATAGAATCATAGAACACAGGAACTGGAAGGGACCTCGAGAGGTCATCAAGTCCAGTCCCCTGCCCTCACAGCAGGACCAAGCACCATCTAGATCATCCCTGACAGGTGTCTGTCCAACCTGCTCTTAAATATCTCCAGTGATGGAGATTCCACAACCTCCCTAGGCAATTTATTCCAGTGTTTAACCACCCTGACCAGTAGGAAGTTTTCCCTAATGTTCAACCAATCCTCCCTTGCTGCCGTTTAAGCCCATTGTTTCTTGTCCTATCCTCAGAGGCCAAGGAGAACAATTTTTCTCCCTCAACCTTGTAACACTCATTTAGGTACTTGGGAAAACTCCTATCATGTTCCCGCTCAGTCTTCTCGTTTCCAAACTAAACAAACCCAATTCTTTCAGGCTTCCCTCATAGCTCATGTTCTCTAGACCTTTCATAATTTTTGTTGCTCTTCTCTGGACCCTCTCCAATTTCTCCACATCTTTCCAGAAATGTGCTGCCCAGAACTGGACACAAGACTCCAATTGAGGCCTAATCAGGGCAGCCTAATTCTGTGCTTCCTGAACATTTGAAAGCTGAGCCTCCTGGGCCCTTTTCAGGAAAACGAAACAAAGTCTGTCTCCGCACTGTAACCCTGCCGCATGTCTACCCATCTTACTGCACATGTCTTCTGTGCCCGCTCCAACACACACTGTGAAACAAAGGAGGTAGCTTGCCTTCTTCTGTTCTTGGAAAAGCATGGAGTAGTGTACCATAGTGTCATTTAGAATACCACCAGTGGCATCTGATTCCCCCTCCCATGTTGAAATGAACATGGAACTTCACACCTCTGAGCTATTTTCAGGCTCTCCGCAAACTTAGGCAGAGGTCTCTTCCTCGATGAGGCTCATCTCTCTGCCATTGTAAGAGCTAGATACTTTTTTAACAATGCAAACTGAGGCTGGAGAGCAATTGAAGGCCTGCCATGCTCCTGCTCCCAGCTGCTCCAGCTAGTCATTTGTTCTTCACGCTCCACACTTGAAGAAAAACTGTCCGAGGCTGAGCTCAGTCAAGACACAAACAATGCCAGGAACAGCTGCTCCCAGAGCCACAGAACAGATGAACTTGACAGCCACTCCACTTGTAAAAGTTTGGTACAGATTGAACCTCTCTAGCCCAGCTCCCTCGGGATTGGTGTTGAACCAGAGAATTTGCCAGACCATGTAAGGTCAATATTGTCTAGCAGCATGACCAACACTTCCACTGCTTACTGGGCTCTGAGAAGACATTTGGGGTAAGTTAGAGCTAAATAACAGCACAGACTGCTGAGCGCCAAGAGTGGTGGCTGTAAACAAACTTTATGGGATGGGGGGGAAATTGGCCACACCCATGATAAGTGGACATCCGGCTCACTAAAATCATGCCAGACCACGGATGTTGCCGGACCAGGGAGTGCCGGACTAGAGAGGTTCAACCTGTATAAGTGAAATTGACTAGCAGTACATTCCTCACCTGTGATCATCCCGCAGGGTGCATTTCCTCCAAGGAGTCATGTTTCCATTCTCCTGAACTGATCGCTCACTGAGTCCAACTTTAGTGTGTGAGGCTTTTATTTCATTGAGAAGATACTCAAAGCTGACTCTTAGGAAAGCCCCAGCTATTTGGTGTTACTCTTTAGATCTAACGTACCTATCTGTACCAGTGTGAATTAACAAATAGAGACTATTGGTGAGGTATTGTAGTGTGTTGCATTCTGTTACACAAGTAGGTGACTTTTTGTAGACTTTTTTATTGTTGTTTCCTCAAGTGTGAATTTCAAGGGCTTTGAGCTGTTCAGTTTCCAAAGTACTTCTCCTGATTTCATTCAAATCTTCATGATGTGTATTACAAAGCCCTGAGAGACAACAGCCACTGGTAAATTCCTGAGTTTGGAGTCTGCAAGAGATATTGGTAAAAAAAAAAAAACAGCTCCAAGGGAAAGCTAGGATAGCTGTGTGTACAGCTTTGTGAAGGGTGTGAAGCCCACAAAGAGAAAAAATGGCAGTGGTAGAACTAGAAGTAATGGGATGAAATGAATAAACAAAGAATCCTAGAATCAAAGAAGTTGGCCGTAGACCATCCGGTCTCCAGCCTCTGCTGGATTTTTCCTACTATGCAGTAATAAATGTTTTATCTTGTCTAATTTTAAAATACAGGTTGAACCTCTCCAGCACCCTCGGGACCTGACGGATGCAGAACTAGAGAATTTGCCGAACCACAGGAGGTCAATATTGTCTAGCAGCGTTACCAACACTTCTGCTGCTCACTGGGCTCTGAGAAGACATTGAGGGGTAAATTAGAGCTAAATAACAGCCCAGGACACAGAGCCAGGACTGGAGGCTGTAAACAAACTTTATGGGACCATGGGAAACTTGGCCACACCCATGGTAAGTGGACATCCAGCTCACTGAAATCATGCCGGACCACGGATGTTGCCGGACCAGGGAATGCCGGACTAGAGAGTTTCAACCTGCATCACACGTGGTGGTGTTTTTAGTACTTTTTTGGGTGCCTATTTCATGGTCTTCATTCATCCCAAATATTCCCTTCTTAATGTCAGTCCCATGCCCTATGCAACCACTACACATTTGGTAAAGGGCTACACATTTATTTTAGACATTCCCTCTTTCCCTAGCACTCACACTCTGTGGGGAAAAGGGGTAGAAATTTCTCATATGCTATTTCCTCGTCTTTTCTCTACACTTTGATGAGAAGCAGGGTAGTTAACAATGAACTGTGTTGCTGTTTCAGGTATCATCATTGGAATCTGCATTAGCTCCTGTTGACCTGAACAGAACAGTTAGCTCCTTAGAGCTATTGTTTCTGAATGACAGATGAATATCAAGATATTGACTTCTGGGGGCGTGGCATGTACTTCCGGTGGAAGTCAGGCCTGGTTTGTTTCCCCAGTTGATCATTGTTATTACCAGGGCAAAGGAGTGGGGAAAATAATTTCAGCCAATGGTCCCCTTAAACTCGGGGGTAAATGTCTGTCTTGCAGCTGGTGGCTATGTACAGGCATTTTGAACAGTATGGCCTTCCACTAATCTTCCTCAGCTGTCAGAATACTCCCTTCTACTTAAGAAAATCGAGGGAGGGAGTATGCCTGGAGCATTGCTTAAACCAAATCTCAAAGAATCCAGTTCTCTTTTCTCTACTAGTCTTGATTTTCGGAAGCAAGCATCAAGTACAGCTAGAAAAACACTTTGTATTGTGGAGGTGACAGGGACTCGGGAACAGCCGGCCCAAGCACTCCCGTGACAAGGCCATGTCCCCAAGATGTGTGATTCAGGAAGCAGAGCTGATACCCGGCGTATTGGGCTCCATGTTCAACTCTGCCTTAGGCTTGAACCTAGAATCCAAACCCCTTTGAATTTCTGAAGAAATTCAGATCCAAATCCCAACATCCCCCTATGGATTTAGTTCTGTGCCGGAAAGGACCAGTTGAGGAGTTCCAACTAGGGCCAGGTCTATATTAGACTCGGCAGTTCATCTTAAAGTATGCTTACCTTAAGCCGAGCTTGGCGGCATCCCGACAGCGGGAGGCTGACAGGAGCAAATGCTCCCATCAGCTTCGTTTAGTCCTCGCAAAAGGAGTACTGGACGCTGGTGGGGGCGCCTTCTGAGTTCTATTTAGTGAGTCTAAACTAGACTCACTAAATCAAACTCTGGAAGATCGATCACGGCTGTGATGATCTTCCGTGTAGTGAAGACAAGCCCTTGGATTTGACCCAAGTTACATGGGATCAGGCTTTCTCGGGAGATTTTAGCTCCAAGTCTCATGAGATTTGCACCATTCAAGATTGTGGAAGTCTCCCATGATCCATTGATCTCACCAGATTTCTGCCATTCGGGACTGAAATCTTACCAGACGCGATCACAAGACTTTAGTGTTGTCAAACACTATCCTTGTTCATGTTTCAAACTTGACGCCCCACCATTTCCAACACTTATCTAAACCTAATTAGGAGCTCGGTTCAGACTTCACTTCCTTTGATCATTTTGGCTTGTACTGGAGGACAATAAGCTGATAAAGTCCTAAAGAACAAAGATCCTTTACAAATACAAAAACTCCTTATTTACAAAAAAAGTGAGGGGCCAAAATGTACAGTGACAGCAGCAGAAACCTATCTGAATGAAACATTCCTTCCAGCAGTCTGGAAGCCATCAGAATCTCTCTCGCTGGTATTTACCTCTGAGATCCCAGTATGATGAGGCTCTACGACAGGAAACTGCTGCTAGGTTTAAGCAATTTTGCCCTGTCAGTGGCAGTACCGAGAGAATTTCCAGTTCTGTTTCATGGCAGAATGTCCTTTGTTTTCTGCTCATCAGTTCAAATATTATTGTTATCCAAACAAAATCCCTCACAAAAGGGGATTACAAAAACATCCCCTTTCATTTTCCGCAATAATGTTTTCTATTCCCAGGAAACCCTTCTCACTAAACTATAATTTAATGGGCAGAAGACAAAGGTACCTAGTCACTATATAACTGCTACTAAATTGACTCCGTTGGCACTACAAAGGGGAGCGTAATCTTGCCATAATTGAATTTAAATAATATCCATTTCTATGAGGCAAACCTAGATATGCAATATAAATAAGCAATGTGGCGCACACATTGTGGGAATTGCTTATCAGGAGGCCGAGTTGTCTACTAATAAAGCACAGAACACCTGAGTTCTAGTCCCCCTCTGCTATTGGCTTGCGGGGTGACAAATCACTCCCCTCTCCTCCATGCCTCAGTTTCCTCTTCCATAAAATTGGATGAAAAGTGCTATCAAAGAGCCAGGGTTCTCACTATCAGGCCCAGCTATTAAGCTCCAAAGATGGGCTCAGTGTGGGGCAATACAAAGACAGTCCAGCCCCTGCCTGCGGGCAAATGACAATCAGCCACAAAGCCGGCTCGAGCTGCCTCCTGGAAGGTGAGGTCAATGTCAGGAGTGTAGCATATTATCTGCCTATGAAAAATAACGGCCGGCTCTGAACCGTAACCTTTGCAGGACGGAAGAAGGCCTGGATTGTCTCCTGGGAAGACAATGGATGGTTGATGGCCTAAAACGGGAAGCAAAGGTTGCATCTCGTCAGAGTAATCTAATCTAGACCCAACTCATGGCTGTGGAAAGTGAGTCCTTAGCGGAAGAGGCTCCGACGTTGCCCTGCGCTGAGGAGGGCTGCAGAAATGCTAATCAATAAACAGAGAGACGGGGAGGGAGCAGCAATATCTTTTATTGGACCAGACCCTGTAGAAAAGAGAGAGACCCACTTCAAAGAAGCGCTCTATGAAAGCTTGACAGTTTCCTCAGCAGAAGTTGGCCCATTCAAAGTTCTCACCTACCCCGCCTTGTCTCCCTCATATCCCGGGACCAGCATGGCAACAAGAACAATACGTAAATAACTATTGAGACCGTTCCCCCATCAGGCCTCTTCCTCTGTGTTTGTGGGGACAGGATGGGGGCAATTGAAAGGGACCATGGCTCCTGGGTGCTACTGCGGCAGGGCCGGCGTCTGGAGCCCTGGGCCCTTTTAAATGACCACCAGAGCACTACGCAGCAGGCTCCACGCAGCTCTAAGGGCTGCCTGGAGGAGGCGCGGCACACGCCCGGCAGCGCTAACGATGTGGCGCGCTCCAGGTGATACTGAGGGCTGGCTGACCTCAGCCCCACCCCTTCCGCCTGAGGCTCTGCCCTTTCCGGGGCACAGAACTGCCCCCCCCACACCTTGCCTAGGGGCTTGGTGTGGCTGTCAGCTCCCCGGGTCATAAATCTGGGATCCAGGCTCCCAACTCCCCCCAGGGTACGTCTACACTAGCCCCCTAGATCGATCTAGGGAGGTTAATGAAGGCAACCGAAATTGCAAATCAAGCCCGGGATTTAAATATCCTGCGCTTGATTTGCATGTTCCCAACCGGTCGCCATTTTAGAAATTGACTAACCCGAAGTAACTGCCCGTGTCTACAAGCGGCAGTGAAACGGGATTCCGATTTAAAGCCCTAACTCGAATTAGCTGGTATTCCTCCTGCAATGAGTGTAGACGTACCCCCAGAGACTGGATGTGTTTGGGCTTTGGGTACTGGTGCAGCCCACACTATTTTCACCTCAAGTTCTTCTAATTTATACATTTTTTTTAAAAAAAATCAGGTTACTGTGGATGTGAGAACTAACACCCCAGGCGAGTCCTACCTATGCCCTCTGCATCTAAAAGGGAAGAAAGAGAAAGCGTGTGCACAAATTACTGCTATCATTTACTCTTTGTATTGTCCTGGCACTTAGCTGCCTTAGTCCGAGACCAGGACCCCACTGTGCTAGGCACTGTACGGTCGCGGAACAAAAAGTCAGTCCCTGCCCTGATCCTATTTTCCATCCAAGTCAGCGGTGAAACTCCCACGGACTTCGCTGGGAGGGCGATCTTGATGAAGCCTCCCCCTGCTGCAGCGCCGTTGAGGTCTTTGAAAAGCATACTAGTAACTCACCGTACCATCTGCAACGCAGTCAGTAATGGGAGGGATGTTGCCAGGTGACTCTACGACAAGCTCCCATAGGCAAAGAGAGTAAAACACACAGCAGGGCTACATCTACACTGCAGGCTTTTTGCGCAAGAACAGCCGTTCGTGCGCAAAAACGTGTGGAGCGCGAGTAAATTTACAGTAAAGCATCAGAAGAGAGGGCTTCTTGCGCAAGAGTTATTCCTCTCCCCACGAGGAATAAGCCCTCTTGCGCAAGAAGGCAGTGTGGACGGGCAACAGGGGTTTCTTGCGCAAGAGCACGTGGTTTCAAAAGCACATGGCAGTGTGGACACGCTCTTGCGCAAGAATGTTTGCACAGAAACTCTTGCGCAAAACAGTTCTTGCACAGGAAGCCTGCAGTGTAGACGTAGCCCAGATGTTTTTACAAGAGCCATCATGATCATCACTATTTTGTCTGTAGGGCAGTGGGCAATTGAGCTAGGGGCCTCATGATAGGAACTATACCAATAAATAGTAAAATACAGTCCCTGCCCTAAAGGGGTAACAACCTAATAAATTAGACAGACAAGAGGGGAAACAGAGGTACAGAGAGATGAAGTGACTTGCAGAAGGGTATAAGGCTAGTCAGTGGCAAAGTCAGGGACAGCATTCAAGTTTCTTGAGTCCTAATCTAGTGCCCTATCCACTGGACCATGATGCTTTATGTCTCACACAATGTGGGGGGGGGGCTAGCCAGACAGCTGCCCGGGGCACCAACCTATGGGGGGGCGCCGCATGCCCGGGGTGCAACTATGGCTCAGTCCGGCACTGACATCTCGTGTCTTGCTCACAACATAAAACAAAGACATATGAAGTCAGGTACATGCTGACGGCACTCAGCAGTGACTGTGAGAGCTGTGCGCACCCCTCTGCAGCCAGTCCCAGCATTGCTGTTTCAGTTGGCACCCCCTGCAAATGGAAGGTACCAAGTGGAGCTAGAAAAATTACCCTATCCCAGGAGACCGTCTTGCAACCCGCTGAGACGAAGGAGAGCCATTCATGCGGCCTCCTCACTAGCCTAAGTTGCCCCTCACTGCTGTAAATCCTTCGGGACTGGGACCATCTTTAGCTTTGTTTCTTGGACAGCACAGAGCACGTGCCTAATGCTTATTAATACTCAGTATCTCCTGCAAGAGAGTGGAGACATACACAGCCCAGCAGCGGAGATCTCAGACGGGGGCTACAGCTAGGGAACGAAGAATGTTCAGAGCAACACCAGAAAGATGAGTCTCCCCAGTATATTTTCTGTGGGATGTTGTAGACTTAAAAACTTCCAACATCCCACTCACCCCGCCTGCCCGCTCACAATTCCACTTGTGATTATTAAGGTTCCTTGATCAACAGCTGATTTCAGTCACCCCCCAAATCTCAGCCTATGCCACGTCCCATCGAGGGAAAGGTCATACGGTTTCCAATTCATCATCTTTTATATTTGTAAAGCAGGCCCCCCAAGAACCCTTGATCTGAGGCCCCCCAAGAACCCTACACACTTACACAGGCTCCAGCTACTGTTTCTTACAGTGATTTTCCATTTTTAATGCAGAATAATAATAATACTGGTACTATGTTACTTTTCAATAACAACTTTCACCTCAAACAACTACTACATCACCCACTGCTGAAATGCGACTGTGTCTGGGGTGGACCATGACAGCTAACACCAACTCTATGCAAACGTTAGCACAGGAAATGAAGCAGACGGCTCCTAATTGCAACTTCAGGGGGATCTGATAATGAGTTAGTACTGCTTATATCCACTTTCTCCCCCACGTTCAAAGCACTTCATATACAGCCAATTAATTTAATTTAAAGCAGGAAAAATAATTACTCTCATTAAAATTTGGCAAGGACACCGAAGTGAGCAGTCCTGCACTTGCAAAGTTGACAGAAAGTTGCATTAGTCTCATGAAAGGGGGAGGAAGAAAAGGAAGGCAGGGTAAAAACTGACAGCTGCCCCTGCCCCTTTTCCCGTTTCTCTTTGAAATCCGATGTTAACATGCAGCATGCAGGCGCCTCTGTGGCTTTCATCTGCACACAGTAGCTCCCGCAGTAATGAATGATGGACAGCGATACAGGATTTCTCACTGTGGCTGGGCAAGAGTTATCAGTCAGGAGCAGCAGGAGGAAATGGAAAAGAAAATCTCATCAAATAAGCAACCCCCCAAATTCTCATCCATCTCGATCTCCGTTGACAAACCCTCCCTCCCGCCTCCAAAGAGCTGATCCAGACCGACCAGCTGAGCCCTGTGGAGCTACCGAGGTCAGAACTGGCTTTGGTTTTTCATCTCGCCAGCGAGTCCTGAGGATTTCTTACCATTCGAATCATTTGTGCGACCTGTCCGAGCGTGGGTTAGCAAAGCCAGAGTTGCTGGAAAGCAGCAATTACGACATGGAATTCCCTGTGGCTCCCTTTGGTGGAAGCAGACAGGATGTCATGTTCTTGGAATCACAATGAGTTGAACATCACAACAGTGCTGGCAAAGTGGAAACACACAACGGCAAAGACAGGATCAGGCCACTGAAATGTGACGTGACGTGCAGGATCTAAGAATGGACCCTAAGCACTCTCCTGTGAAAGTCTCTCAGCTGGTGTATAGACAAAACCCCTCTGCCATCAAAAAAATGTGATGTCCGATTTGCAGGTGGTGATTAAAATGCCTTGTTTCGGGAGACAGAGCACACGCTGGCTGCATGTTAGCCACACTACACCCTGGGGATTTCTCCCTGTTATTTTAAAAGGTGAATTGCATGTTGATTGAGTTCTCTGCAAATCAAGGTAGTACAATTCAGGGGTGTTGCAGCTAGCCTCTGTGCTACATCTCAACCTTTCTCCGAAGAGTTAGGCCGAGGGTTAGAGGAGAGTTCAGTTCTTGGATTCCCTCCAGCTAGTCAACCAGCGAACCTCTCAAGTCCAGGACTCTCTGGTCCAGCAACATCTGTGGTCCAGCATGATTTGAGTCAGCTGGATGTCTACTTATCACGGGCATGGCCAAGTTTCCCACGGTCCCATAAAGTTTATTTACAGCCACCAGTCCTGACTCTCTGTGTTCAGTGCTTTTATTTAGCTCTAATTTACCGCTAAATGTCTTCTCAGAGCCCAGTAAGCAGTGGAAGAGTCGGTAATGCTGCTAGATAAAATTGACTTCCCATGGTTCAGCAAGTTCTCTGGTTCAGCACCGGTCAGGTCCCGAGGGTGCCGGATTAGAGAGGTTCCACCTATACCAGTGAGTGCTGTCATTGCTCATGGGTTTGTGACACCAACAAGCATTGCAGTCAAGAGGAGGCCGCTCCCCAGGGTGGGAACACAATCGCCCCAGCCTCACTTTCCCGTCTATCTCTCCCATCAACGCACATGCACTAGGGCGCTTTAATTAATGTTCCTCTTCTGGTGCCAAACATAAACAGTTCACTTGGCTCTCCCATGAACTAGCGTTTCCTTCCCTGTGCAGCAGGGCCTCATGGATCATCTCCTCTGCTGCTTCAGGCTTAGTGCTTTCTACCCATGGGTTGCTGGTCTATGTTGGTTGCCTCTCTTTGAGCCCAGTCCTGTCCTCTCTGGTATTCCATGCCTGGAAATGCTTCCAGCCTTTCTTGTGGCTTTCTCCCTGGCTCCCAGTTCATCACCCACTTGAGGGCTTTCTGGCAAACTTCCCCAGCCTGCTGCCCTCCTGGCTCTCCAGCAAACCCCTCTCACGGGCTCAGGCATCAGGCACTCACGCTTTGCAAATCTGGGTTTAAACCAGTGAGCTAGAAATGAAAAACTCGGTCCCCAGAGCCAGCCAGTCCCGCAGCCAGCTTCAAGTCTTCGGAAAGGAAGTGAAATCTGAAAGCAGACAGCTCTGGGGATACATCCCGAAGTAAGTCAGGCGGCAGCTTCAATGTGGAGATTTGGAGAAAGGGAAGGGAGGGACTAGGAGAAATGGTATAAACAGGAGAAAAATCTCTCGAGAGGCCCCTGGGATACTTCCACCGTGAACATTAATGTCTCGGGAGAGCGGTATTTAAAGGTGCAAAACTCTAGTGTTTGGAAACTGCCCTCCGGCATTAGAAATATTGTAAAATTCAAGCCTTTCCTATTAGAATAGCTGTCTCATTCAGGTCTGAATCTGTTCCGAACCTTCCCCAGATAAGAAGGTGTTTGAATCTGGGGCGATTTGGTTCAGCCCATTACAGCTATGAGACCCAATAATGTTCTGATCGAAATTAAAACGTTCTTGGAGGCTAAGGGTGTTGAAAACTCATGGTTTTAGTGCAGGCTCATTTTTCGGTCGTCATTTATCTTCAGTGCGTGAATGGCCCTATTACCATACTGTCTGATCGCTATTTTTATCTGCACAACACCCTTGTGTGGCATGGCAAAGCTATTGTCCTCATTCCACAGAGGGGAAACTGAGGCACAGGAAGATGAAGTGACTTGCCCAAGATCGCACAAGTGCAGGGAATTGTACTGTGCTCTCTTAAGTCATTAGCCAGCTCTGTAACCCACTGGGCTGTCTCTACTGTCTGAATGGAAGTGCAAAGAAATATGTGCAGGAGGAATTGGCTACATTTCCAAACAATGCAAGAGAAAATAAAAGTTAACCTAATAGGACAACGTCCAAAACAGGGATTTTACAGGGCCATCTATTTCTGCATGTGTCATAAACTCAGCTCTGCATGTGATATTGCATTGAATACACATGCTGTGAAAATATGACCATTAGTTATTTATTCCACAATAAAGAGAGATGATACCAAGTTGTGGCTGGTGTGATATGCAATAATGAATCAGCAAAAAAACCATGGATACGCACATCATCAGCAAATCAGCAACAGACCCTTCCTGCGGGTTCTGATTGGTCATCAGTGCAGCCAGCTAACCTGATGGGCCAAAAGGAAGTAGCATCCCATTGACCACAAGCTGCATGTCACCAGTCTGAGGAACTGCAAGCATCTTTCATTGTCACCTTGGCAAAATGTCCCTCGTTTCTGCATAAGTGCTAATGTCAATATATTTCTATGTAATTTTGAGAATACAGCAAACAATTAGTGAAATTTAACGCGACAAAGGAATAATTATGTGAGTTAATTTTTTTACCCTAGACTAGCTGTTGAATTATTAATGTGTTTTATGAACATATCTGTTCAATTATCCCAGGGAGTATGTAACTATCTGAAATATGGCATGCTGATTCTTATGGCTATGCCATCTTCAATCACTGGCAAAGATCCTGGCAGGAAAAGAGTCTGATTGTGCCAGCACTGCTGAGCCAGCATACTTACTGCTGCAGGGAGTCCCACAGATCTCAGCTTTTGAAGAGCTAAGCACTAAATCCAATGCGCAGAAGAGGTTTAAAAACTAACCTGCTTATAAAGTTCCCCACTGATTCAAGAACAACGAGGAGTCCTGTGCACCCCCCCCCTTGTGGTAGGCACTGGGTGAACAAGACTGAGTTGCCCGGAGCTAGCCGCACGGAGACGGCAAGAGTGGGGTACACAGTGAGAGATCGTTCGCATTGCTTCTAGTGAAAGTGCAAGTGTTTGGAGGCCATTCAGCTGCCTCTGTTTGCCAGGCCCATGGTGCTCTGAGAGTATGTCTACACTACAATTCAAAGCTCCTGGATGGTCCCAAGCCAGTTACCTGTGAGGCCCAGGCTAAGGGGCTGTTTAACTGCAATGTAGACGTTGAGGTGTGGGCTGGAGCCCAGGTTCTAGGACCCTGTGAGGTGATGCAACCAGAACCAGAACTTCCACACCACAATTAAACAGCCCCCTTAGCCCGAGGCAGCTGGCATGGAGCAGCCATGAGCTTTTGTTGCAGTGTAGACATACCCTGGGAGGCCCAGAGAAAGAGGGCAGAGCTAAGGGGAATGTGCAGTCAAACCTCTATTTGCTAAAGCCATCAATGCTATTGGAGTCAGCCTCATTACGTTGCTCTGCACTAGCTGAGGATTTGACTGTCAGGCTGTATACAGCCTCCAAGAGAGACATTACCACACCTCCCACACTGAGAGGAGAGTGCAGCCCTTCACGTTCATCAGACACCAAGATCAAGGCATGAGAGAGGCAGAGGGAGCGAGTGAGTCACGCCACCCACCTCAGGGCAACCTCCTCTTTTCTCCGCAGTGCTCCAGGCTCTAAAAGCTGGGCGGAAGGAAAAGCAAACAATTACCACGCCAGCGTCTGCTTAGCCTGTGGTGCTGCCCTCCGGCCTCCCTCTGTGGGAGATGCCGAGCCCGGTTGGCGGGCAGGAGATGTGCAGCCATGCCGCCGGGTTCCCTCGACTTTCGCGCTTCAGTGGTGTGAGAGCAATACCGCGAAGGAGCTCCTGACACGTACAGACTTTGAAATCACTAGCCCATCTCTCTCCTGTCCTGGGCACCCCTGGCTCTGCCTCAGGGTGAACTCGACATGCTGCTGACTACCACGGAGATGTGTCTCATGCCCTCCCCGGAGTGGCCAGAGGGGCCAACACTCCCTGGTGTGTTATTACGAAGTTGTTGATTAACCACAACAAAGATGCTTATCCCTGTTCTTAGCCCTCAGCCATGCCCTGAGGATCTTACAGTCCAGCAGGCCCACGGGGGAAAGCGTGGGGCCAGCGGGGACAAAGAGAACACTGCCCCAGGGCCTGGCAATTCGAAAGGGCCAGAGGCTTGTGAGGGCGGCTGCAGCCCCTGGCCCTTTAAATTGCAACTGGAGCCCTGCACAGTGCGCTCCAGGCATCTCTGAAGGCTGCCTGGGGGAGACTAACCCCAGCCCTGCCCTTTCTGCCTGACGTGCTGTCCCTTCTGGGGGACACAAAGCCAGACTCCCGCCTTGCCCAGGTGAGTCTGTCGGCCCCACTGGAATCAAGGATGGCAGTGTGCCGGGGACGTAGAAATCTCACCCTGCAGAGAAGGCAGCTGAGACTCCTACATTTCCAAGTCCACACGACACTAAAGCATTACACTTCCTCTCGGTGGAAGAGGTGGCACAGCGCGGCACAGCGCGGCAGTCTAGATGCAGTGCGGTCGACAAGGGAAACCTCGTTTCACAAGGTTTACCGGAGCGATCGACAAAGGCTTCCCTTGTCGACTGCGCCGCGTCTAGACTGCTGCGCTGTGCCGGAGCAGCTGATTGTCGGCACAGCGCGGTGGCCATTTTTATTTTAATGATGTGGGATTATTTAAATCCCTGCTTCTTTGACTATGCCGAGTAAACTGCTTTACGTGGCTCAGTCGACGGAGCCATGTAGTCTAGACGTAACCTTAGAGACTAACAGATTTATTAGGTCAGGAGCTTTCATGGGTAAAACCCACTTCATCAGATGAGCTGGAGTGCAACCACAGCATCAGGGGCGCATCCACTAATGTGAGATATGCCATCAAGTGCCAGCAATACCCCACTGCCATGTATATTGGCCAAACCAGACAGTCTCTGCAACAAAGGATACATGGACACAAGTCAGACATCAGGAATGGTAACACACATAAACGGGTAGGGGAACACTTTAACCTTCCTGGACATTCAGTAATGGATTTAAAAATAGCTATCCTTCCACATAAGAACTTTATCACCCAATTACAGAGGGAGACAGCTGAACTGGAGTTCATTTACAAGTTCAACACTATCAGCGTAGGCTTGAATAAAATCTGAACTGGTTAATGCACTACAAAGGCCATTTTCCCACCTTTGATATTCACATTTCCATATCAAATGCTATGAACGAGATGCATCCAGTCTGACTTAATTAGTGTCATTAACACTGGTCCTACAATTGACAGGTAACTTCTTTTGCTGTTATATATACCTTGGATTCTGTACTCTCTACTCCAACTCATCTGACGAAGTGGATTTTATCCACGGAAGCTCGTGACCTAATAATGTGTTGGTCTCTAAGAGTTATTTCGAAATAACTCCCCTTATCTCAAAATAACAAGGTGAGCATCCACACTACCAAGCCTGTTATTTTGAAATAATGAGCTTGTTATTTCGAAATAATAACTCCTGCTTGTGAAGAGGAGTAAGTTTATTTTGAAATGGTTATTTCAGGAGTCATTATTTCAAAATAACTTATTTCAAAATAACCTGGTAGTGTAGACATAGCCAAAGGAGCACCAGGACTTCTGGTTGTTTTTAAAATTAGATTAACATGGCTACCCCCTCTAGACTTTTTATCCTACTTTTATGTTCTGCAGAACAGGGCAGAATGAGCAGAGGGAGGATAGATATGCCACGCCTTCCCAATAACATGCTACATCGCTGACGTCTAGTGTTGGGATCAACATTTCTGGGCAATCCCAATGAAACTACCAGGAGTGTCAGGTAGTACTCAGTGGGGTTTGTAGAATGAAGCTGGGTTAATTTGTCTATTCACTGAACAGCCAACAAAATGTAACAACTTTCAATCATTCCTGACCACAGCTAGATGTACATCAGTGACCCAGAAGTGAAAAGTTCCTTAGGTCTTGTCTACAGGCAAAGTTGTGCAGCTTCAATTATATTGGTCCAGTCTCCCTAGTGTGTGATACTGGTTTAAAGGCGCTTTGGTACAATGGTGAGCCAAAATAGTGCCGTGCGTAATCTGTGTGTGTACCAGCCCCGTTCCTGCTAACAATTTCTTGGACTATTCAACTGTTTCAGGGCTAGAATTTTATCCTCGTCTGGTATTTATGCACAAATGCGGTCACTTCATCATTCCCTAAAAACAACCCCGGCAGTGGTCATGCTACTTCCTCACAGCCAAAGTGCCAACCAAAAATTGCATCCTTTTCTCCTGAGTAAAATCTCTTGGCCCACCTTCGCCTCCTAGCAACCCCACCCAAAACACCACAGGCTCAGGGGTGCAAGCTTGATTTTTATCACTTTTTGCCTGCATATCTGTCTTGCAATGGGCTGCTGTGGGAGCCAGAGGTGCACTCTGTTTGAACTCCACATCCTTGATAGGACAGTGGCGAATTAGATTTGCCTTTGTCAGTTTCGATATGCTTCTGTTATGCTCCTGGGACAATCCAAGCTCCCTCTAGTGGCTCAGTTCTCACGCAAAAGGCATTGTTGCTGATGGGGGAGGGAGTTTCTGCCTCATCCCTTGATGCTAAGGAAATTCCAAGCAGCCTGCTAGATAGTGACTGATTTGGGACGTTGTGACTTCATATCCATTTGGGGTTCTCTTCATTACAATTCCTGTTGTTGAAACTCCCCTGTCTAGCACTGACGGAGATGACTCTTTAACCCTATTACTTGCTGTGCTTCAAATTCTCGCCCGTCATTTGCAAATGTTAATTTTCAAAAAGTCAAGTGCTCTTTGATCAAGCAGATAACACGGCCCGGGAGTCGCGACAAGCATGTCATGCCGTCTTGGGCTACTGTCTTGTTAGATGTCAGGAGCTCCCCCGAGGTCGGCACGGTCAGAACCCTTACATGGCAGATCTCCATGTCAGTAACCCTCTTCCTGTTGAGTCAGTACTGATCCGATGGCCTACCCTGGTGTTGTGCAGTGCCGGGTAATTAGAGGTGCCATCTTTCAGAAAAGCCATTGCATGCGATTTTGAGAAGGAACCATATATGACCTTAGGGAAGGGCTTTTTACAGGAATAGGTGTCTTCACTTCTGTCCAAGCCAAATTTTAATTGGACCTATTATTCTGCCTATCGCCAGCAAGCTCCTGCCCTGAATTCTTGGGGCGTGCTGCCGTGGGCTCTTCAATGCAAATGGGTACATCTAGGAACAAAGAAAGCAGGTCGTATATCCACAACGGGGCCCTCTTTCCTGGGAAGCAGGGAAAACACGTGGGAGTCCCAGTGGATAAGCAGCTAAAGAGGAGCTCCCAGCGCAAAACTGGCCAAAAAGGCTAATGTCATCCTGGAATGCATACACAAGGGGATCTCAAGTCAGAGCAGAGAGATTATTTTATCTCTGTATTTGGCGCTGGTGCGATTGTTGCTGCAATCCTGTGTCCTGTTCTGGGGCCTGCAATTCAAGGCAGATGATAATAAATAGGAGAGGGTCCAGAGAAGAGCCGGGAGAATGAATAAAGGATTAGAAAATGTTATAGCAATAGATTTCAGGAGCTCAATCGATTCAGAGGGTTAGGGGTGACTTGATTACTGTGTAGAAGTACCCACGTGGGGTGTGTCTAGACTACAGGGTTTTGTTGACAAAAGTGGACTTTTGTTGACTAAACTATACCTGCGTCTACACTACCGCCGAGTTCTGTCGACAGTAAATCGACAGAACGCGGCAGTTTTGTCGACGGTGGTAAACCTCATTCTACGAGGAATAACGCCTTTTGTCGACAGAGTTCTGTCAACAAAAGGCGCTATTGCATCCACACTGTGCTTTTTCAAAAGAGAACGTCTAGACTCTCTGTCGAAAAAGCGGCTTGCTTTGTCGACAGAACTGGCTGTAGTCTAGACGCTCTTTGTCGACAAAGCCTCTGTTGACAAAAGCCTGTAGTCTAGACGTACCTGTAGGGGACACGTATATAATCGCGGGCTCCTCCATCCAGAGAAAGGTACCACATGATCCAATTGCTGGAAGTTGAAAGATCATTTCAGACTGGAACTAGAGTCCACATTTTCAATAGTCAGAGGAATTAACCACTGGCCCAATTTACCAAGGTTCATGGTCAGGGTTCCCTCTAATTTTTCCCACCCCTGTGCGGAATGAATTTTCTTATGTGGAGGTGACGTGTGAGACGGAGATGGCGTGCACATGGAGGTGGTGTGCGATATGGAGGTGATGTGCAACACATCACTTTCCTATTGGTGCATGTAACAAAATTCATGTGTTGGATGTGGGGCAAGGGCTTCTGAGTGTGGGAGGGGGTTCAAGACTGGGGCAGAGGATTGTGAGGGCTCCAGTTGGGGGTGTGGGCTCTAGGGGTTGAGGGGCTCAGGGCTGGGACAGAGGATTAGGGCGCAAACGGCTCTAGCTGGGGGTGCAGACTCTCAGATGGGGCTGGGGGTAAAGGGTTTGTGGTGCAGGAGGGGGCTCTGGGCTGGGGGTGTGGGCTTTGGGATGTCACTGGGGATGAAGGCTTTGGTGTTCAGGAGAGGACTCAGGGCCAGGGGGGCTCAAGGTGAGGCAGTGGGTTGGGTCTTGGGCTTACTTGGGCGGCTCCCTGCTGGGGATGGTGAGGCGGGGCTCCTCTCTGCCGGCTGATAGCTCCATGGTGGAGCCAGCAGGGAGGGGTGCCCCTCACCCCCACGGCTGCAGCAGCTTCAGAGTTTGGGGAGAGATATCCTTGGGGCTTGCGTGAGGTTTAATGGGAAGTTGTGTGGCTGCGCAGCTTGGGGGTGTGACGGGGCACACAGGCCCCGCCCTGAAGGGCAGAGCGTAGCCCAGTTTAATAAGGACAAATGCAAAGTGCTCCACTTAGGAAGGAACAATCCATTTCACACATACAGAACGGGAAGGGACTGTCTAGGAAGGAGTCCTGCAGAAAGGGATTTAGGGGTCATAGTGGACCAGAAGCTAAATATGTATCAAAAGCGTGACACTGTTGCAAAAAAAGCAAACATGATTCTGGGATGCATTAACAGGAGTGTTGTGAGCAAGTCACGAGGAGCCATTCTTCTGCTCTGTTCTGCGCTGATTAGGCCTCAGTTGGAGTATTGTGTCCAGTTCTGGGCTCCACCTTTCAAGAAAGATGTGGAGAAATTGGAGAAGGTCCAGAGAAGGGCAACAGAAATGATGAAAGGTCTAGAGAACATGAGTTATGAGGCAAGGCTGAAGGAATTGGGCTTGTTTAGTTGGGAAAAGAGAAGACTGAGAGGGGACATGATAGTGGTTTTCAGGTATCTTAAAGGGTATCACAGGAAGGGGGGGGAGGGGGAGAATTGTTCTCCTTGGCCTCTGAGGACAGGACAAGAAGCAATGGGCTTAATTGCAGCAAGGGAGGTTTAGGTTGGACATGAGGAAAAACTTTCTACCTGTCAGGGTGGTGAAACACTGGAATAAATTGCCTAGGGGAGGTTGTGGAATCTCCATCACTGGAGATATTTAAGAGCAGGTTGGACAGACACCTGTCAGGGATGGTCTAGACGGTGCTTGGTCCTGCCGTGAGGGCAGGGGACTGAACTCGATGACCTCTCGAGGTCCCTTCCAGTTCTAGTGTTCTGTGATTCTATGACCCAGCTGAAGAGAATTGTTGATGCCACGACTCAACGTCATTTGACTGCAGCGTGGGCTCCGGGGGTGGGGCTGAGAGATTTGGGGCATAAGAGGGGGCTCCAGCTTTGGGGGGGGGGGACAGGGCTGGGGCAGAAGGGGCTTATTTTGAATGGCTGCTGGTCAGCGGTGAAGCACGGGGGGAAGGGGGGAGCAAAGGCAGCTTCCTGCCTCTCCTGGCACTGTAGACCATGAAGCAGCCAGCAGCAGGTTCCCAGCCACTGGGTGGGTAGAACTAGTGCTTGGGGCAGGGGTAGCATTCAGAGCCCTGTGCTCTCTCTCCCCCACCCCCCGCCAACCTAGGAGCTGGGCCTGTTGCCGGCCACTTCTGGGGCGCAGCGCAGTCTGTGGTACCAGGACAGGCAGGGAGCTGCCTCAGCATCCCCACTGCTCACCTGATCCCCCTGCAGCAACGAGACCCAGCGCCCAACATCCCACCCCCCCAGTCCTGGGTCGTGACCCATCCTTTGAAAACTGCTGGCTGAGCCAGGATGGAAATCTAGATCACGTGATATCCCCTCCAACGCCCTCAAGTCTTATGCCTGGATCCTAACCCTATCCACCCTCACCTATTAGAGGGAAGGTGCTATGGCGCAAGATTAAAAAGAGCATTACAAGAAGGCAGTACCGAGAGCCTGGATCCCCTTGCAGAGACTCCGTTGTTCTTCTTGACCCAATAAGGGAAGGAAAAGGTCGCACGGCTTTGTACCGTGAAAGGAGCAGCAAGGTGCCAAGTATCCAAAAGGCACAAAATAAACCTTGTCCACTGCCGGCGGCCCTAGCTAGACCCCTGGGTGCTTAGATACAGTTTTGTCTTATCCTCACCAAGTGGACTGTCATCATGCTTGTAATTAGGTGGATAATCATTTGAAAAGATAGCGGAATACACAAATCGGCTCGTCCTTCAGCGGCGCCAGTTTCCTTTCATCTCTTCCGGCGTCTTTCAGACAGAGAAACGGAGCCGTGCGTGCCCGGCTCCGTCACGGGCTCATTAAAGGGAAGCTTTCACCTCGTTTTCTCTGCCTCGCGGGCATGCCGGCGAGGAATCGCAGGCTGGCACGCCAGCCTCTTGACCACTGACGACGTGAGGGAACTTTGAAGTCTTTGGTCTTGCTGAAAGTCTAATGCCACAGCATAGGCCGGTTGCCATGGCAACGGGTTGTCAGAAGTCAAAAACCCATCCAAAAAAATCAAAAGGAGAGGCTGCGGGCGGGGGGCCGGGGAGGGAGGGGGACAGGGAAGGGAGACTTTGTCCCTGGATAAGGGGAAATCCACAGGGAGGGCCCTGGGTAACCAGACACGGCTGAGGAGAAACTCCGTTCGTTAATATAATTGATCATTGTCACTTACAGTTGCCAACATGAGACGACAATGGGGCAGAGGATCAAGGGAGTTTTCAAAGGCAATAAGTATTGAGAGAAGGGATGGAGGGGAACGGGATCTGCCAAATTGCCTGCCGCTCATGGCGCTGCATGGATTAGTTCTCCTGTGAGCAAGGCCAGGATGTGTCGTTGTTGCCATGTTTGCCCTCCCATGGTGCCTTTTGTCTGACAAGCCCCAAGCGTTTTGCATCTGAGACCTGTGTCCCTTGGAAAAACAACCAAACTAGAGGAGTACATGGCGCTATGGAAGAGTTCAGTCCAGAGATGGGTGTGGATCAGCCCAGGGGCACTGGAGTGGTGGGGGCCAATGGGGCAGGGCATCGATTTTACCTGCCTTAAGGGCGAGCAAAAGGAGGCAGGGGCGGAGCAGGGGTGGAGCTGTGTGGAAGAGGCGGAGCAAGGGCGGGGCCTTGGTTCAGGCTCTGTTGACCCCTTCCCCACTTCTAAGGAGCTTCCAGTGCTCTTGCAAAAACCCCCTCCACGCCAAAGACACCTGCACCTAAATGCAAGCCACAGAGGAAGCTGAGTCTGGGCTGGAGGTAACAGTGCACACACTTAGGTCCTGGGCAAAGTGGACTGGGATTGCAAGGAGGGTGGAGGAGGCTAGCGAGGGACTGGGAAGAGCTAAACAAGGTGTGCCAGGCTCAGTTACTTTCACTCTACTCCCCAATGAGGACATGCAACTTAGAACCTGCTTTTTGCCAAAGGCATTGGGCAACACCCCTAGGATTCACGACCCAGACCTTCAAAAGGAAATGGGAGTTAGGAGCCTAACTCGCTTTACAGAGCTGGGCCCATGGCACGTCGCTGTTTGCTGACACAGCAACAGGCCTGCCAGTGTCCCATGAACCAGATCCCCTCTTGCTGCCCAGATTTTGTAATCCCCCTAGCCGGAGCGAACCACCTTTCCCATGGCGACCTTAGGAAACTAATCTGTGGGAGTGTCTTAGCGTCTGAGGCAGGTTTATGAGCCAGCTCAATGGACTACAATCAGTAACGAGGATCAAGCAATAAGAATAAGTAATAAGCATTAATCAATTTGATACACATTGTAACAGCATTAATCACAAGCAATATATTAGATAAGGACACAAAGTCTTTACATAATTGCTGCAGGGTTGGCACCGCGTTACCTAAACCGTCCAAATGTCTTCAATTCTCCCTCTCCCGCCAAAACACAGACACATGCACTACTGGGGAGCCATCATATTGAGGGACTGACTCACCGCTGGATTCCCAGGCTTCTAGTCCATCCCTGGAGGCATTTCGGCATCATCTTGATTTCTCAGACTGCCTCCAGACTTGTTCCTTTCTACACCAATCCCCTTGGGTACGTCTAGACTACAAGCTTTTGTCAACAGAGGCTTTGTCGACAGATACTGCTTTGTCAACATGAGAGTGTAGACGCAAAGGACAATATAGATGCAATAATGCCTTCTGTCAACAGAACTCTGTTGACAAAAGGCGTTATTCCTCGTAGAATGAGGTTTACCGCCATCGACAAAACTGCTGAGTTCTGTCGAAGTTATGTCGACAGAACTCGGTGGTAGTGTAGACGCAGGTATAGTTTTGTCGACAAAAGTCCACTTTTGTCAACAAAACCCTGTAGTCTAGACACACCCCTTGTGTCTACCTGCTCCTCTGCCTGCTCGCACCACTGCTGCGTTCTCTCTGGTCTTCCCCCCCGACCCCTGTTTCCGCCCCAAACTGATACTCCGTGGGTATGTCTTCATTTGCACAGTGTGATGGAGCTGCAAAGCAGGGCACCACCACGCCCACCAGCCCCCTCCTCACTGCACATCCCTTTCCCTTGGCCAGGCACGAGGAAGGGTCCTGAACCAGGCATGGCTGGGCCCAGAGCTGGAGAGGAGCGGAAGGCCAGGAACGGATGCAGAGTCCCATGTGGAGCAGGTGGAGAGCGCCAGACATTACAGCCGGGCGCAGGTCTGTGTGGGGCTTCGAGCTGGGCAGGAAGCCAGTGCAAAAGAGATACTGACGGAGCTGGCCTGGACCACATAAGCCCCCCTCTGGTTTAACAGCAACTGGCCTGGAAGAGACCCTGGAAGAGACTGGCCCCCAGCAACCCAAACTTTGGCCACTATTGCTCACTTGGAACTGTAACTGGTCACGCCTCCATAAATGGGAACCCTTTCCCTTAGTCGTGGGTCTTAGTCACAGGCATCAGAACTAGCAGTGTGCGGGGTGGGGTGGGGGCTGCAACCCCCCCAAGATTTATTAGGGCTGCACTTCTGGCCTCTTGCACTGGTCCTGGTGGCTGCCACCCCCCAGCCATGGTCCTGGCAGCCCGCCCCCCCCCCCAGGGTCTCAGCTGCCAACCCTGCACTGGAGTCCCATCTGTTGTCCCTGCACTTCTGGGTCCTGGCTGCTAGCCCCACACCTGTGTCTGGCTTCTGCCCCCCTCCACTGTCTTGGTTTCCACCCCGCCCTGATCCTGGCTGCCAGCACTGGAACTCTGCTCCTGGCCCCGCCACCCACCCCCAGCTCTGAAGTGGGGAGCCAGTAGAGGTAAGGGGTCTGGTTTTCTGCACTCCCACTATTAAAAGTGCCACTGGTCTGAGTAGTTATTGGGACAAAGCCTAGCTGGAGCACCGACCGGCTTGTCTCCTCATGGTGGTACACCCAGCCTGTCACTGCCCGCCAGGGTCTGGTGTACCCCGGCACTGAGCAGCAATAATGCCAAGGTATCTCCCATTTCAAGGGCAGTCCTGTGAGGAACCTACCAGGGTTGCCGTTTCAGATGGTGGGGAGGCAGACTGTGCATGCCTGGATGGGGAGGAATAAAGGCATGTGCGGGGCAGACTGAGGACAGTGGCTTCAGCAGTGTTAAAGAGCATGCTCAGTAGAAGTCAAGCAGCAAATCGGGGGGACTGACCCCATCCACCCTCCTCCCCCCCACATCACCTCTTTCCAGGGGCTACTGAGGCACTGCAAAACTCTAGCTTTTTGGCACACAACGTAGGAATTAGCTGACAGGAGCACTGTATCTAATTCCTATATAGACAAAATTAAATAAATATGAGACCCACTCAGCTCTAACACTCACATATTCTGACATCTCGTGGCAAGTCACTTAAGGGACACTGGGTAGCCTTGCAATGTTAATATATATTCTTACTTTGTTACTAACTCTGTGGGGAGAGAGAAACCCTGTTAGGACTCCCTGGGCCCTATCTCAGCTCTGGAATGGGTTCCAGCAGGGGGCAGTTACATTTGGGCTCTGTATAAGAGTATCGGACTGGGTCAGACCAAAGGTCCATCTAGCCTAGTAACCTGTCTCCTGACAGTGGCCAATGCCAGATGCCCCAGAGGGAATGAACAGAACAGGGAATCATCAAGTGATCCCTCCCCTGTCACCCATTCCCAGACAAACAGAGGTACGGACACCATTCCTGCCCATCCTGGCTAATAAGTATTGATGGACCCAACCTCCATGAACTTCCTTTGTTCTTATTGGAACCCTGTTACAGTTTGGGCCTTTCCACCATCTCTAGGCAAAGAGTTCCACAGGTTGACCATGAAGAAATAATTTCTTTTGTTTGTTTTAAATCTGCTGCCTATACATTTCTTTGGGCAAACCTCTTGTGTTATGTTAGTCTTCCCTCCGAGTTCCTATTTTCTGGATCTTTAATCATTTCTGTTGTTCTTCCATGGACCTTCTCCAATTTCTCCACATCTTTCCTGAAAGGTGGTGCCCAGAACTGGACACAATACTCCAGTTGAGGCCTAACAAGCGCAGAGTAGAGCAGAAGAATGACTTCTTGTGCAGTAATGGTGCCACTTGTCTGGGTGAGGATGTTTCAAGGAAGGACTTACTTTTCCTTTGGAGGGGTAGAAATTCCCCTCTTAGCCTGAGAGTGTCATGTATTATCCTCTGAGCGCAGCCTCTGCATGACGTGATAACAGGCCTTCCTCTCAGGCTACCTCCAGACTGCATCCCTCTGTTGGCAGAGGGGTGCAAATCAAGCACTTTGAAAGTGCAAATTTAAATATCCCGGGCTTCATTTGCATACTCACGTTCAGGCGCTGTGCCGATCACGTGCCCTTTCAAAAGTGAAAGTAAAGTCTAGTCGCGGCTCTGCTGACAGGGAGCTTTTCCGACAGATCCTGTACAGGTACGAGTATGACAGAGGGATGCAGTCTGGAGGTAGCCTCCGATAGGGAGGGATCTTGCCTTGCTTTGGCCCTATGCTACCTGACACATGCTAAAATAAACCCAAACGTACCAAAAACTTCAACAGAGCCAATGACCAGCTAGGTTTAAAAACAACCAATCATGCCATAATCTTGTATTAAGAAAAACCCTCACAATGCATTCCATTACCAACAGACAGGGAGCAGAGCAAAGGGGAGATGAAAAAACTCATCTGCTGGCTATATAAAAAAATAGGATTCATAAAAATAACCCAAATTGCCCCAAATGCCTGGCGTGTCATTTAGTGCTCTCAGCACAGCAGGCAGGAGCCAGGTAATTTATACGTCCCTGCAGCACAGTTTCAGGGCAGATCATTCAGGGAGAGTGTATTGAAATCCATTCAGTTTTCAGCTGTGGAGAACTGGTGACTTTTCCATTCTGGCTCGGGGGTGTGTGTGCTTGCTCATGGTGCTGTGGTCGTCACACAGCCTTCTCAACCGTGAGCAAGGCATTCTTGCTGGTGAGCAACCGGGGTCCCTCTGAGGCTGTGAGAAGAGAGGAAAATCTCAGCTAACATCCAGCCTAGGTAAGGGATGTGTCCCTGGGGATGAGGCGGTGGTGGGGTGATGCACATCCACAGGTCTTTCAATGTGGAAGGGCAGATGGAAAAGCATGGGACACGACAGGAAACCTTCTTCACCTTGCTCAGAAGGCTGTTAACATTGATGAAAAGAGTGATCCATGACGAATATTAGGTGAGAAAGAGAGGGTTGCATTAGTCTCTGTTGTTATGCAATTAACTATCCAGAATCAGGGATGGACATGAGGTGCAAAGTTTGGACCCCAACTTTGTAGAACATGGAGCCCAGAGTGAGGGCTGGGTCTGCAGTTGGTTTTGGGTCCTCCCCTAGTTTGCAAGGAAACAGAAACGGAAAGTGAGAGGGTCCATCGAGGCCAGGGTCATCTTCTGTGCCTCTCTTGGCACAGCCCTCCCCACTTAGTCCTGCCCCCCCGCAGTGAGCTGTGAGGTGGCCACAGAGATTTCCCCATGCTTGCCATGCCTAAGGATCTGCACTGTTCTGTCAAGTGCAAAACAACAATGCCCTGACTTTCACATCAACCCAGCACCCTAAGGAGAGCAGCATCTCCCCAGAGCGCTCTCAGTGCACAGGTCCCCAGGGCGCTGTATGCCCATCCAAAGGTGACGCTGCTCCTTTCGTAGAGAAGGCCACACAACTTCCCAGGGGAAACACAAATGCCACTTACCCAAGGCTCAAACCACCTCCCACTGAAGTCAGAGGAAAGGCTCCCTCTCTATATCTTCCAGCATCTTTGGGACGGTGAAGAAGGAACATGAGTCTTATGTCACAGTTGGGGAAATGGAGGCAGGGCAGTGAGAGCGCTTGCCCAAGGTTACACAACGAGTCTAGGGCAGAACCAACATTGAGCCAGCTGAGACTCAGTGCTGACAAAACTGAGATCATACCTCTATGGTGGGTGAAGGAACCAGAAAAATGAGTCTCAGAAGTGATTGATTCTTGGGTGTTATTCAGGTTTGTGACTTGGGCTGCTTCTTGGATCCCGCAGGAGCGTGTGAATTTTCAGTGGGCAACTGTTTCCAAGAATGCTCTTGGTTCTTTGCTCTTACTGAGCCATTCAGCACATTTCTAACCTGAAGTACGGGAGATTGTCCCATTGACCTTAGATGACTTATTCACATGCTTAAGTGTCATGCGGGCTTCTCCTGGACCATTAACCAGGGCCTTACCATTTGCACTTGGCAAGTAGGTCATAGAATTGTAGACTTCATAGACTCATAGACTTATAGATCCGTACGGTTAGAGGGGATTGCAAAGTGTCATCTAGGTCTAACCCTCCACCCCCAACGTGCAGGACTTGTTGAGTCTAAGCCATCCCAGATAGATGGCTATCCAGCCTCCTGAAAACCTCCAGGGAAGCAGCTTCCACATAAGCTTTTCTTTCAGATGAGGGGACCTCACCATAGACCTCAGGCTTCAAGCCACATTCACCTTGTAGTTGGACTGTCACATGCACTCTTCCTTGGGCAATGTTTTAAGGTCATTGAGAAGCTTTGGTGAATGAAGAATGTTCAATGGCATTACTTACCGAGAGCATGTGACAGCTGTACTCCATGATGTGCAAATGCTGCCGGCTGGGTAAAGATTTGGATCAAGTTTTTGCTGATGAAGTACTAAGTGGCTTGGGTGCTGGTCTCTCTCTCTCTCTTTCTCTCTCTCTCTGGGTACGTCTACACTGCACGCTTATTTTAAAATAAGCTTATTTCAAAATAGCACGTCTACACTGCAGGGAAGCCTCAAAATGAGTCCGAGGCAGCCCTCCCGAATGTAGACGTGCTATCTCAATGCAGAGCCCCAGGAGGCACTGGGCAGGAATAATTTAGAATAATTTAGAATGAGGGGCTGTTTCGAAATAGCAGCAGTGGAGTCTCTACACATGCCTCATTTAGAAATAACTATTTCGGAATAGGCGTTATTCCTCATAGAATGAGGTTTACAGATTTCGGAATAAGCCATCTGTTATTTCGAAATTATTTTGAAGTAGCGGACTGGCTGTGTAGATGCTCACATTGCTATTTTGGAATAACACTAGTTATTGCGAAATAACGGTGCAGTGTAGACTCACCCAATCTGTGACCCCGTGTAAGTCATGAAAATTCTCCGTCAGAACAGCAGGACAAAGGAACACATGGCCCTGGAACGTTGTGGGAACTTCTTCACTGGGGTTTTCCAAAGGAGTCTGGATAGCCATCTCTCTGGGATGGTTTTGACACAACAAATGCTTCATCTCGGCTGGGAGCTGTATGACATTTACGTTCATACTGTCCCGGCAATACATCATTTCTATATAAGAAAAATTTAAATATCACAGTAAATGAAACCATGGATGACGAGCAGACTCGCAGGGGCAGGGGGTGCAGGAGGGCCACTCAGAGGAACAGGGAGGGGGCATGAGTGGGCACCCCATTTAGCAACAGAAATGTTGGCAGGCGTACAGGGGGGCAGAGCGACCACAAGCTGTCTATGCTGCCTAAGTAGGATGGAGCTGGTGGTACATCTAGCCCAGTGAAGAGTTCTGAACTCTTGAGCTTCTCTCTTACTTCCCTGGGTCTGACAGAGCCTGGATTCGATGCTTATACTGGGAAGCAGATCTAATATTGGAATAAAGATCTTATATAAAGTTGTATGTGTCACGTGGGAATCGTCTTGATAAGATTTAAAGTACTGTACCGTTTCGCTGTCAAAATGTAGATTCCAAACAATAAGCTGTCTGATATAACCTACTTTCAGAACAGGAAAGCACAAAAAAGGAAACAAGAAACCAAAAGTGATGAAACTAATCATAAGATCACACTTGTTTTTAATTTTGCTGAAGGATGAATATTGAGTGACTGCTTGTTGCTAGGGGTCTAGGTTTCTTTCTGTTTTTTTCCCCCAATTAGCTATTTTTAATATGATTTGTACATTGAACTTTCAGTAAAATGGTGATGCAATGCCGTCTCAAGACCCTTTCTTGGCCAGATGCAGCTAGGTCAGAGAGACAAGGTGGGCAAGGTAATATCGTTTATTGGATCAATTTCTTTTGGTGAAAAAGACAAGCTTTTGAACTTTCACAGCGCTCTTCTTCAGGGCTGGGTTTTTGGTTGGTTGAGGTGGCAGGAGGGGCGTGTCTCAGACTTCTAATATGCAAAAATCACAACGTATTTAAAAATGTGCTGGTTTTAACAGTGACCAAATTCAAACTTCACTGGACCAAGCTGCATGGCTGCAAGGCAGGGCTTGTGCCAGATGTACCCAAAGACCACAAAGTGAGGTGCCGTCATGCTGACTCAGTGAATTTTACAAACTGTATGAATCAGTGATAAGGCAAAGAAAACTTGCTGTTAGGTCGACACCACTGGACAGAAGACTGAATTGCCACTCCAGTCTTTGACCAGTCTCCCCTTGCACAGGAAGGAGGCCTGCTAGTAAGAAGGCCTCTCCCGGCAAAAAAATCACCATCTGGCTTCTGGATTGCAACCCCAGATCCTATTTGGAGAGTCTAAGGCTGTGTCAACACTGGGAAGGTTTGGCAACGAAATTGCTGTCGACATGCAAAAGAAGCCAAAGTGAAAACCGTTCAAACAAGTGTTTCTGCGACCTGTTGTCAACATTTCATGGCTACATTGCTATCATCCTGTCAACAGATAAAGCAAAACATTTGGGTAAGCAACCCTCAGTGCGGTGTTGTGGGTAGCCAGAACTAATCCCTGCGCTTTTTGGGATTCTCTCTGAGTTCTTCCACAGTCTCCTCAGCTGTTGGGAGCAGCATCATGAGTAGCTCTGTGAGCTCTCCGTTCTGAGGAATGTCAAAGCAGCGCAGCAGTTTCTCCAGTCCTCCCCCTGCAATAGCAGTCTGCCTGCCACTGTGTTCCTAGCAGGACAGAACAGGAGCTGTCTAATGATTTGTTCTTTGTTCCTCAAATGGAGCAGCCCACTTAGCTGTCAGATACTTCCTAGAGCTTGGAAAGGGGAGGAGCACATGCCTGCAGGGCAGCAGAGATTACAAAACACTGAGCAGAGCCATCAAGGTAGGCATTGGGGGATACTGGCAGGAGCCAGGTCTGTTGACAAAACAAACAGCAGAGTCCACACTGGCTCATTGTCAACAATAAAGGACAGGGGAGAAAATGTTTCTCGTAGGGGTGGAAGTTTTTTATTGCCAAAACTGGGTGTTGTTTTGGCTAAAAAAGGCAGGTTTTGGTGACAAAACTTGATAGTGTAGACAAAACTTAGGAGACTGCAAGAGCTGCAGAGTTTGCAATAACTTAGTCCCACTGCTTGCTATCTTATGAAGTACATTATTTTTCCATTATCTGTTAAAAAATCTTTCGTGTTTATTAGCTGGGAGATGTCCCAGTCTTTTTATATCCTCTAACTTTAGGGTGTGAAAGTGCAAATATGGAGAATATGCATGACTGTGTGGATGAACATCTATAAAGTTCACACAGGGAAAGTACCTGAGAGACATTTCCTCAGGTTTGAACAGCCCTAAAATATTGTCTCATAAAATTACACATTGCAATGAGTTCTGTTTTGAAAAATCCTGAAAAGCTTGACATTTTCCTGCGTAATTTTGGTAAACTTCTGCTTATCCAAAAGTGTTCTGCTGAAGCTTGTATTGTAATATCTCTGTTGGAGGGAAGGGGAAGGAAAAGGTTAGACCCCACCAAAATTCAACTCAAAGAAGGAAGTTTTGTAATTGGCCCTGAGGTTGCGGTTCAGACATTACCTAACATGGTTTTACAATATTTAGCCAGCTTTACCTCACAGCCTGGACTGAATGCAATAAATCCTTTATGGCCAATGACAGAGATCTCCTTCAATTCCTTCCTGGAACGCATACGGATTGATTGTTTTAGTACGAATATTGTCTGTAATGGCATGTGTCGTGAACCTGTCTCAGGAACCAGCTGGAACACAAAGTTTTCACCGCTCCTCCTGCTTGCCTCTGTTGCTTTAACGGGACACAAAGAAAAAGTGTCACCTCTTAGGCCTGTTGGTGCATGTGTCCATGAGTCCGGGACAGCACCACCATCCGTTCTTACCAGGTATACTGGCAGTCAGACGTCACAACAGGCTTTAAATATAAGGAGCGCAAAGCAGGGTAACTTTTTGTAAGCACATGAGGGGAGAGCCTGGGTTCGCTTTATATTTACAATGAACCCTACCCGGACATAAACAATCATCGGTCACTTGGTAACTGTAGGGAAACGTAGATGGGCAGCAAGTACAGCACTTAGCCAAACTGGGATCTGCCTGGTCTTTGACGTTTCAATGCTCTTTCCAAAAGCTCCCTAGGATTGTTAGTGGCTGCTAGATGCCTCCCAGTTTGTCTGAGAGCTGGCACCTCCTTTGTGAATGCTCTCCCTGGTGATTCATAGAATCCTAGGACTGGAAGAGACCTCAGGAGTCATCAAGTTCAGCCCCCTGCCCAAAGCAGGACCAATTCCTACTAAATCATCCCAGCCAGGGCTTTGTCAAGCTGGGACTTAAACACCTCTAGGGATGGAGATTCCACCACCTCCCTAGGGAACCCATCCCAGTGCTTCCCCACCCTCCTAGGGAAATCGTTTTTCCTAATATCCAACCTAGACCTCCCCCGCTGCAACTTGAGACCATTGCTCTTTGTTCTGTCACCTGCCACCACTGAGAGCAGCCTCTCTCCATCCTCTTTAGAACCTCCCTTCAGGAAGTTGAAGGCTGCTACCAAATCCTCCCTCACTCTTCTCTCCTGCTGACTAAACAAACCCAAATCCCTCAGCCTCTCCTTGTAGGTCATGTGCTCCAGCCCCCTCATTAGTTTGGTTGCCCTCCACTGGACCCTCTGCAATGTGTCCACCTTCTTTCTGTAGTGGGGGGACCAAACTGGTGCTTCTCTCTCTGCATCAGGACAGACCCAGTGCCCTAGTACAGTGTTAGGAGGCAGAAAAACTTGTTTGACCTGGTTTTTCCTCGGGGACTTTTCCACGTCAGCAGCATTTTGTTGCCCAACCTTCCAGTGAAGACATAGCCTTCAACTCTCAAGGTAGGACACCCTGCTACTGAGAAGAGAAGAGCGCCAGCTTGAATCACCAGCACTGCCTTGTGCACTCCCGTGGGTCTAAACGGGAAGTCTCCTCAAGTACCAACCTGGTTTGCTCAGGTTGCGATCATGCCCGGATATCTAGAATGCGCCTTTTTCCCACCTGCAACTCTGAACCATCACATCTTTCCAATACCTCGTGAAAACACTTCCTTTCCTCTTAAGTCCATGACTTGACTGACTCTGAAGCATTTTGTGATGCCACTTGCAATAGATGTGACATAGAAGCTTATTGTACTGTAGGGTGGGGAACCTTCCATTCATTTCACAACTTATGACCACTACGGTCCCAAATCATATCAAGATGTACATAAGAACAGCGATACAGGTTCAGACCAAAGGTCCATCTAGCCCAGTATCCTGTCTGATGACAGTGGCCAATGTCAGATGCCCCAGAGGGAATGAACACAACAGGCAATCCGCACGTGATCCCTCTCCTATCATCCATTTCCAGACAAACAGAGGCTAAGAACACCATTCCTACCCATCCTGGCTAATAGCCATTAATGGACCTAACCTCCATGAATTTATCTAGCTCTTTTTTGAAACCTGTTAAAATCCTAGTCTTCACAACATCCTCTGGCAAGGAGTTCCTACAGTTGTCATACATAACCCCACCCAAGCTCTGTGAACTTTTGAGTGACAGGGGCTTTGTCATGTTCACTCTTCTCATTACCATCTTCCTTGCACATCACGCTTGGAAATCCCTTCAGTTCCCTTCTTCAAACACTAGTGCTGGGAGAACCTACGATGCATTGCCGCTGGGGTTCCGTTTGGACAAGCATCAGAAAGCTTGGGTGCCTGCATGAATTTAAATGATTCAGATCAAGTGGTAGTGAGTTTAAGTTTTGGAGACAACACTACGTGAAGCATACACTGTTGCCCTGAATTTATGGGCTAGTTATTACGGCTAGCCACTGATCGGCTCTGACCAGAAGAGAGTTAGGTTCTTATGTCAGTTCAGGCAACGGGGTTAGAGGACACAGAGTGTTCAATGTCAAAAGAAAACTCTTGGGTTGTGTGGCAATGACACTTCTGCTGAGGGCGGTACTAAATTGATAAGCTCTTTATTAAAATGAATGAAAGAACAATCAATATTATTAACACACAAACTCACCAAGAAGTAATACAATTCTATGACCCCTGGTGGTAACATCTCTATTCTAAAAGACTATGAAAGGGTGAGTATTGAGTGACTGCTTGATGCGAGGAGTAAGCTACCATACTCACACCCTTCCCTGAAGACCTGGTTGTAGGAGACCGAGGACCAGCCTCGTCTCTGGCCTGTCTGATTAATTCGATGGCCCAGGTTAGGTTTTAGTGTTGAATAGCTAAGCTGTATTTCAAAGCTGAGCTGACAGCATGATAGAAAATAGGAGGAAGCAAAGACAACTCATGCATGGCTGTTTGCCCTCTTATAGGGTCCTGGTATTGCCTTAATCGAGGTCCATTCCACCATCCTGATCCAACCTACCATGCTCAAATCTTATTTCCTTACCCACTTACTCTATAGGATAACATATTATGACATATACTCATACTCATCTCAAAAACAAGAGTTTTGGCCTGACTTCTGACTTCTATATTCTGTGGAGTACCCTGTGGTTACCGGTCTGTTCCAGACTTATTAGATACCAGTCTGTTCCAGACATATTCTTTTCTTTGTTCAGTTCCCCATTTAGTTTTCCAAAGTCAATAGGGGTCACCGCTTGGCTATTTATCGCTGCCAAAGGTTACAAACACTCACATTGGCTTACGTTAGCTAATCATACGGGAGTGTAGGTTGCTTGCGATACAGCCAACTAGTATGAATAACCATGAATAACTGTTATGAGCAACACAAGCTGGAATTCAACACAAACACAGTCCAAGACAATTATGATTCAACCATAATAAGATATGAGAGTAATATGAATCAAACCAATTGTGTAAGATGGCAAGCTAGCAAACTAGCCTTATGGGTACAATATGCGCCTAGAAAGGCTCTGAGACTAGAGTCACTCCGGCTCCAAGAACAAAGGCCTCTAACATATGCAACTAGCCGATAGCTATAAGCCCTATATCCTTAATCCCTCTCTTGTGTGTGTGCATGTGTGTGTATTGCATTTGCAGGGTAACAGCCTATCGATGCAACATTTTGTAGATGCAATTGTAGGTCCACAAGTCATTTCAAGGCCTCCTCTGTGATTGTGTGGCTGTTGTTCAGTTTCACCCTTGAATCTATATCAGGGCACTGTGTTCTGACACTTTGGATGTTCTCTCGCCCCAGTCGCATGAAGCGGAGTCTTTGCTTTGCCGCTTGTGCATTGAGTAGCCACGTCTTCCATCATTTTTGTTTGGTGCAGTTCACTGCAGTCCAGAGTCTGTGTGGCAGGTCGACACCTGAAAGGTGGCTTTTAGGGTGAATAATAATGTGCTTGTTTGGAACAGTGGATGAAATCTAGGCACTTTGCTGGTCCCTGGCTGAATCAAGAGCCATGAGGTGGCAGCCCCTCGGGGACTCCCTCTAAGTGATGACATGTGTTTCGGCTCCTAGGCATAGGGGTGGTTCTGTATGGCATGTTGCCTCTGCCCATAGACGTTGACCCCTTAGCTCCCATTGGCTATGGTTTTCAGCCAATGGCAGGTGTGGAGCTGGTGAATGGTGCAGGGGTAGCACATGGAGCCCCCCATGGTCAAACACCAAGCAACCCTAAATCTAGGTTCAGTTCCCATCTTTGCCATCGACTTCCTGTGTGACGTAGAGAACATCACATAATGTCTCTGTGCCGCATTCCCTTGTCCATTGAATGGGGATTATAAACATTGCAGGAAGGCAATTAGATACTCTAGCTCTGAGGACCATATATGTGTTGAAAGGTCGATAAAGTCAACATGTTGAAAAAATGGGACTGGAAATCTCACTGGCTATGTCTAGACTGCAGGCTTCTTTTGGAAGAAGCTTTTCAGGAAGAGATCTTCTGGAAAAACGTCTTTCAAAAGAGAGCGTCTACACAGTAGAAGTGCAGCAAAAAAGCAGTGTGCTTTTTCGAAAGATAGCGTCCACATTTATTGGACGCTATCTCGCATTTCAGTTGTAATTACTGTGGACGGAATAGCCACCAGGGCACTTGTACTTTTTCCTGGAGGCCTCTTCTTTCAAGAAAACACTCTCTTCCGTGTCCACATACGCCTTTTTCTGAAAAAACTTTTTTTGGAAAAAGGCTTCTTCCTCATAGAATGAGGTTTACCGCTGTCGGAAAACCCCCTCCGTTCTTTCGACTTTCTGTCGAAAGAACGCAATAGCAGTGTGGACGTAAGTCTTGTTTTTCCGGAAAAACTCTGCAGTGTAGACATACCCACTGGGACGGGTGTTTTCAAGAGATATTGTATTTTGTACACTAGTTGTGTTGGAAATATTACAATGATCCAGCTGTTCTCAATGTTCTGGTTCCAAAACCAGCAAGGAAGAGGCCCATGAAAACGGGAAAGAGATATAGTTCATGAATTAGTTCAGCTTCCCAGAAAGTTAGAAGATGAGTTATGGGCAAAGATTTGGGTCAGTCCTTAAGATGTACCCTTGCTGTGTTCCCTTGAGAAAGTCATGAATATGCTGAGATGACCCTTTGAATAAGACCTTAAGGAAAGAACGTCTGACAGCATCTTGAGGTTTTTTTAATCCAGCTCCATAGCCTCTGCCAAATGCCAGGCTATGATACATGATCTGGCTGAGGATCATTCATTTGAGTCAATCCTCTTGACATCAGATGAGCAGACAGGACATATGGGCCTTTCCTTGACAAAGTATACACAAAAAATAAACAAGAGAGTCGTGAAAACTAATCCATTTCAAAGCTAGAAATTAACCCTACAAGAGCCAGCTCCAGACAGGAGCCATTTTAAGAAAACCCCTAAGGGTATGTGACATTCCCTTAGGGCTGGAGCACATGACTTATGAGGAGAGGAGGAGGGGTTTGGGCTTGTTTAGTCTGCAGAAGAGAAGAGTGAGGGGGGATTTGAGAGCAGCCTGCAACTGCCTGAAGGGGGGTTCCAAACAGGGTGGAGGGAGGCTGTTCTCAGTGGTGGCAGATGACAGAATGAGGAGCAATGGTCTCGAGTTGCAGTGGGGGAGGTCTAGGTTGGATATTAGGAAAAATGATTTCACTAGGAGGGTGGGGAAGCACTGGGATGGGTTCCCAAGGGAGGGGTGGAATCTCCATCCCTAGATGTGTTTAAGTCCTGGCTTGACAAATCCCTGGCTGGGATGTTTTAGTTGGGATTGGTCCTGTTTTGGGCAGGGGGTTGGACTCGATGACTCATGAGGTCTCTGCCAGCCCTAGGATTCTGTGATTCCCCAGGGTACAATTTGGACTATCGGTCCCCTCAGTTTTCCAAGCTGGGGTGCCTTTTACATTGTTTTGTTGTGAGATTAACCACTCCTGGCCTGCTCCCGCACAGCCTCCAAAATGCATATTACCCACCAGCCACGCTGCAGGAGTCCTGAGTCAGCCTGCCACCTGTGAGCTATACTGCAGGACAACTGCCCCAGAAATGAGTGTCTTGTACGTCCCTTCTGCTCATGGAAAGTCCATCGTGTTATGAATAGAAAATGCTATGCACACACCTTGCCATCTCAAACGAAGCTTCCTGAATACTTCAGTCCAAAGTTATGCGGATTTAGCTCAAACAACAAAGCAAGTGTATTAGCTACGGAAAGGTAGATTTTAAGAACCGGGAAGCTAATGATCCAACCCGAGGAGCAAATTTGTTGACGCATCCTAGTCACGTGCCACTTGGAGCATGTTGCACATACACTAAGAAGGGATTATATGTACTGCATAAAACAAGTAATGCATAAACGTCAGAACTGGTTATACAGAAATTAAAGGTAAACTAATATCTAACTCAGCGAGTTAAACACATTCAAAGCAAAGATTTCTCGCCCTATATGCTCACAGGAATCTGGCTGGCTCATTCAGCCGGGACCTCTCCCTCAGTTTTGTGATGTTCTTTTTGTCTTTCAGACATTGTTGATGCTGTGAGTAGAGATGAGGTGAGAGAGGTGGTTGGGGGCCTCTGAGTCTCATTTTCCCTCTTTGAGGATCATCTCCTGTTGGGGTTCAGGTGACAGCAAGCCTGCCTGCCAAGATGTAAAGTTTTCACTCACACTCTTCTTCCTGACAAAGCCTGGCCATTTAATCCGGTGTCGGTCCATTTGATTAGGCTGACCCTTGGCTGTTGCATCGGTTTTCCTTTTGTCTCTGAGGGACTGGCTTGTGCCTGCTTTTCTAAACTCAGAACAGGTCTCAGCAGTGCTATCCAGTAAAATCTCATATCTGTACATACAACACTGCCTGTGCTGGGGCGGCTGCCCTGCACTGGCCCTTTAAGGGTTAAAACCCAGCTCTGGGAGAGGGCTGAGAGAGTGGAACCTGCAGCTGAGGCAGATACAGCCAATTAGGGCCCAGCTGGGGCTGTATAAATAAAGGCTCCTGGGAGGGATCTGGCTTCCAGGGAAGCTGAGGACTTCCTGAGACAGAGCCGAGCTGGGGAGGGGGCAGGCAGAGCTGGGGGGCTCTGGCCTGACCTCACTCCCAGACTGCAGGGCCTGAGGCAAGGCCTGATGTACTAGGGCTGTACCTGCGGTACAGGTCCACACCCCTTGCCAATAATGAATGGCCATTTCAGATGGCAATTTGACCCTGAGGCAGGGCCTAGGTGATAACTGGCTGTAGGTCACTGAGGTGAGGTGGATATAGGGGAATTGGGGTTCCCTGAGGGGGAAGACTCCAGAGTGCAGGGGTGCTGGCACAGGGCAGTACTAGGAGGAAAGGGCACTATGGGCAGGAAGGGACACGGGGCTGAACCAACAGAAGACCTGCCACAGAGGCTGAGACACTGACCAGCAGGGGGCGCTCTGAGACAAGAGAGCTGATTCCCTGAGTGACCAACTGGAGATGCCGTGGGGGTGGGTGCTTGCCCCGTGACAGTGCCATACATATTTGACCAGAACAATAATGCTCAGCAAAATATGAGTTTTAAGATAATGCCTCACAAGGCATACGTAATATAAAGTTTATCACAGTCTTGTAGAACTGACCATAAGGGTACTGTCTGTCACGCCCGTATGTCTACACTGCAAAGAAAAACCTGCAGCGCTGAGCTCCAGAGCTGGGGTCAATTGACTCTGGTCCAGACTGCAGAGCTACAAATAGCAGTGTAGACATTCCTACTCGGGCTGCTGCTTGTGTTCTGAAAACTAGTGGTGGGAGACAGTCACGTAGCACAGTGGGAACATCGACACTGTTATTTTTAGTCCCACAGCCCAAGACTCACTCTTAGGCTATATCTACACTACAAGGTTTTTGCGCAAAAACCAGCGGAGCATCCACACCTCAAGTGTGTTTTTGCACAAAAAAATACAGTAAATCGACAGGACAGAGGGCTTTTGCTGGTAGAGTTATTCCTCTCCTCATGAGGAACAACTCCTGTTTTGCGCTACAGCTCTTGCGCAAAAAGGCAGGTGTAGACGCTCCGCAGGGGTTTCTTGCGCAAAAAGAGCCTATCAGAAAAAGCACAGGTGCTCTGATGGCCATTCTGCACCAGACCGTTTGTTGTTTTTTCCTAATAAATCTGTTAGTTTCTAATAAGGTGCCGCAGGACTCCTTGTTGTTTTTTTCAGATGCAGCCTAACACGGCTCTCTGAGACAGTTCTCCGAGTTTGGTCAAGTCTGCTTTGTCCATTGTCCTTATTCTACTGCTCTCACTACCTCCTTACGGAGGCAGAAGGGTTCTTCTATCAGCTAGAAGACAGGCATTTAAGAGACCTTTGTGTCTCTGTGTATTTCTCGGACAAATCACAGTAAAACTGTGTGATGGGGCATCTGCCCTGCACTGGGTAACGAAGGCTTAAATCCAGCCCTGGAAGAGCACTGGAGCTGTGGAGCCAGCAGCTGAGGCAGATGCAGCCAATTAGGGCCCAGCTGGGAGTGTATAAATGAGGACTCCTGGAGGGGTAGAGACACTCACTCTTGCTCCAGCTGGGGAACAGGAGGGACCTGGCTGCCAGGGAAGCTGGAGGCTTCCTGAGACAGAGCAGGGCTGCGGAAAGGCAGGCAGAGCTGAGGAGCTCTGGCCAGGCAAACTCCCAGGCTAAGGCCTAGCTCTAAAGGCCTGAGGCTACTGGAGCTGCGGGGAGGCAGCAGGTCCACACCCCCTTGCCAAGGAGGAGTGGCCATTTCAGACAGCAGTTTGCCCCTGAGGGAAGAGGCTAGATGAAGACTGGCAGTGAGTCACTGAGGCAAGGTGGGCGTAGGGGGTTGGAGGTTCCCTGAAGGGGAGGACCCTAGAGTGTACTGTAGCAGGGCAGTACCCAGAGAGGCGGATGCCACGGTCTGGGAGGGACGTGGGTCCTAACACAGAGGTGGAGGAGGAATAGGTAACAGCGGGAGACACCAGCCGAAAGGAGGCATTCCAGAGAGCAGTGATGCTAATTCCCAGGAGACCAGCAGGAGGCGCCGTGGCCGTGGGGTCTCACTGTGTTACAAACTGCATCAAAAAATGGTTGGGTTTTAATCAAACAGATAACAAGCCACTCACACGGTGAAGAGTTGGAAGATCAGGGATTGTCACATTACTGGCATTAAGAGAGAAGATTTTACAACTGATTGCTACAGTAAAAATGCAGCGGCTGCAGCCCCTAAAGCAGAGGCACTTCAGAAATAGCATGCCGAAAAATTGAAGTGTCTAGAAATAGTAGTTGCAGGAAAGCATAAAAGATTTTAAAACCCAATCCTCCGTCACAATCTGGTCATCTTCCCTCCAAAAAATAGGACAAGTTTTAAATAAGAATTGAACTAAAAGGGCAGATTGGGAGCCCCCGTTAAGACAACAGGTTAAATTTCACTAGTATGGCTCATCAAATTGAAAGAAGGAAGTCAAAGGGGCAAGAAATCTGGACCGACGCATTCCAAACACCCCTGCACAAAGCAGCACTGAGATGTTTGAAACTAACTCGTCCACTGCCTGGTATAGCCACCAATAATAGCTTATCTCAATTCTGCCTCACCCTTCCTTCTGCACTCCGAGATTTCCCTGGCGTTGTGCCGGTCAATTCATTTTTGGTTTTTGGAAAATAAAATGAGAATGTCCGTGCTTCATTGAAATCATTGCTCTGGGGTGGGGCTGGGAAGGAGGGTTCAGGATGCAGCCTGCCCCAGGGAGAGAGGACAACCCCAGTCCTCTCTCTCCACGGCAGCTTGGGACCAGGTGAGAAGACCTTTCCAGGGCTGCTACATCTCCAGCGGGCATAGCCGGGGAAGGGGTGCATGTTCCCCGGCCGAGGCAGGTCCAGATTTTTTTGTCCCCCTGTGTTCCCCATCCAGAGTGAGGAATGCAGCAAACTGTGACCTTTCCCCTGGCTCCTGGTGAAGGGGAACAGCCAGCAACGTCCCCATACGTATCAGGGGATGGGAGGTTCAGGGCTGAGGCAGGCCTGCACAGCTGCCGGGGGGAGGTGTCCCTAGCCAGCCCCTTTCCTGCTTTACCGTTTAGGAGGAGTTCTTGAACGACAGACAGACACGCACACACAGAGACGCACAGACAAGCTCTCTCAAATGTATCGTAGATGCAGATGCTTCCAGTAAAAGTGTAGTCCTGTACCTACATCAGGAACGTCAGCTGAGAATCCCCAGTTATGGGTCAAAAATATGATCTTCTGCTGAGAAAAATGATTGCCTTCGCTGAGGAAAGCTGAGTTTCTCGACGTTAAATGGGCTGTAACTGGCAGAATTTGTGACTGCTGCACATCCCTGAACAGTTTAGAGATAGCCACCCACCAACCCACCTCTCCACTTCTCCCCTGTGGAAGGCCGCAGCCCGCTGTTGAGTTGCAGAATGAGCTGGCTCTTACTTCAGAGTTCACTGTCATCCGTGGGAAGCTAACGTACAGGCAGATGCTCTACCCAGAATTCCCCTTCAGGGATTTCGGTTGTTCACAATTGGCTATTGTGTTCCATAACGACTTGCCACCACGTGCACTGGATCTAGGAGCAGTGGTGTCAGAATGCGGGGTTGGGGGGGGGCCATGGTGCTCCCCCTTTTTGACAGTGGATGGGCCTGGTCTGTCCATTTTTTGCCACGGCAGCCTCCGCCCCCTTGCCCTTCTCTTGCCCTCCCCCCCCCATGTCCCCACCCTCTGGGCTCCTCAAGCAGAGATGGAGGGTCCGTGCCAGCTCTCCACAGCCGCTCCGAGCAGGGCCTGGGAGTGGTTTGGGGCAGTCTTGGCCCATGTCCCCACCTTCCCCAAACCTCCCAGGGTTGGGGGGAGAGGGGGGGTCCACGCTGCAGCTCTTCACAGCTGCCCTCGCCGTTCTTACCCTGGTCAGGCTTTACCTCTGAGGGCCTTCCCACCCCTTACCCATCCCGCGGCTGGAGCCAGCTTGGGGAAAGAGCCACCCAGGCTGCTGTGGGGACTCTGGGTCCCTCCACCTGCCCTGGGCAAGGGGTCTGGGAGGTTGGGACACAGGCAGGGGGCTGCTTTTGGCCATCCTGCTCTAACATGGCCGGGGCCAAGAAGAGGCTTTAGGAGAAGGGGGGTCCTGCCCCTCAGTTTTGGGAAGACTCTGCCCCCTTGACTAGGCGTGCTGGAGATGCTGCCACACCCTTGGGCTTGAAGCAGTTTCCCTCACATACAGGGTTAATAGTTTAGCTGTCAGCACCCCCGCTGTACAAGTTGTTCCAGCACCCAGCGTCGGGCTCACCACTGGGGAAGGAGGAGAGTGACCAAGACCGGGAATGACTATGTATGATCACAGGGGCTGGACCACGTGGTTCCCTGCTCTGTTCACTCCCCCTGAAGCGCCTGGCATTGGCCGCTGTCGGCACACAGGATACAGGGCTAGATGGACCACTGGACTGACCCAGTCTGGCCATTCTGATGGAACTAATAGACAGCTGCTAATAAGTCAACCTGATGGATGGAATGCTATCAAGCAATCCCTCTCCTGTCGCCCATTCCCAGCCTCTGATGGAGGGACACCATTCCTACCCATCCTGGCTAATAGCTATTGATGGACCTACCCTCCATGAATCTATCTAGTCTAGTTCTTTCTTGAACCCTGTTAAAGTCCTGGTCTTCACAACCTCCTCTGGCAAGGAGTTCCACAGGTTGACTGTGCGCTGCATGAAGAAAAACTTCCTTTTGTTTGTTTTAAACCTGTTACCTATTCATTTCATTTGGTGAACCCTAGTTCACCAAATGATACTGGGCTAGATGGACCTTTGGTCTGACCCAGTATGGCTCTTCTGATGTTCTTAAGCAAGGTGTGGTCTGGTCAGTCTGAGCTGGGGTGGGGTCTATGCCGGCTGTCTTAGTGTGCTACACTCCTAGGCCAGGGTGGGCTTAAAAGTGAGTTTTCATTACAGTTAATGCACAGTCAGTGCTTTCCCTTATAGACAGGGCTACGCCCAAGTCTCCTCATTTGCATTGCCATCTCTGTGCTGGGACATGTTCTTCCCCTGGTGTGCACTAGTTGTTCTGCAAATTCCATCAGATGTGATTAGCATCTCGCTCCTCGTCCTTTCATGATGCCCCACTCCTCACCTGGAGCCCTGCTTTGTTTAGGGTGGGTGGCGTGACTCAGTACTCTGCTACCGACTGCCCTGGCCCCTCAACGAAGAGTCTGAGCGGGACTGGAATTTAAGGAAAGTAGAACGACAGTGCCCCAGAGGGATCATGCTCAAGACTCTTTGAGAGCGCGTGGGCAGACAACTCCGTTAACACTCGGTTAAAGGGGCAGCAGCCACTCCCCTCCACCCACAAACGCCAGCTGTGCCGGGCCATGTGTTGGACGGGCCCTCCAGCAGTGCCACAACCTGTGTGGTGTTGTAGACAACTGTCCAGCCACTTCTCTAGAGGTGAATGGGAGGGATCTGGGCCTGCTCACTTTCCAGGTCCCAGTCCACGGACCCTGTAAATGGCAGTCACATGCTGCGTCCCCTCCAACTCCTTGGTACATTTCTCTAGTCCACTTCCCCAAAGCCCCAGCTCCTTTTTCACTCTTGCCTTAGGGCAGCATTTCTCAAACTGTGGGTCGTGACCCCCCAGAGGGGTTGCGAACAACTTAGTGGGGGGTCGCAGTTGGATTTGGTTTTTCACTTGCGACCTCTCCCCTGGGCCACGAAGAGTGGCAGGGCAGTGGAAGGCAGCCGCCAGCAAGCCGCGTAGTGTGGCCAGGGCCACGGGACTCCAGTAGCACGGCTCAGCTGCAGGAGGAGACAAGGCAGTGGGAGAATGAAGCTGGCACCGGAGCAGACGCGCGAGGGGCCGGCTGGGGCACGGTTGCCGGGTGACTAACGCTTCCCCAGCTGGGAGAGGGCGGGGTCCCTCAGGCAGCAGGCTGGAGGATTGGGTCGGGGATGCCTGGAGGTAAATAAGGGCACGTGGGGGTCAGAGGAGGAGGCAGAGGAGAGGAGAGGAGAGGAGAGGAGAAGAAAGAAAGAAAGAAAGACCAAAGGGACAAGGAGCGGAAAAGAGACACAGAGGAGAAAGAGATGGGGGGAAGGAGCCTGCAGGGGGGGAAGGGCGTCAAGGACCGCAAACGCCTTGAAGGAACCCCAGGAGGGCAAGGAGTTTGGTGAGAAGGGGGAAGGAAGCGACCCAGAGCAGTGAGAAGGGGGGTCACACAAATTCATTTAGCATTTTAGGTGGTCGTGGTATCAGAAAGTTTGAGAACCCCTGCCTTAGGATCTTAGCCTGCCTGTCCTGACAGCCAGCTAAGAGCTCTCTCGCCCCTATTTTTGCCCAGCACGGCTCTTTCCAAGGTGCTAGCTTCCCTCCACCTGTAAAGCCCCCAGTTCTCCCTCCCTGAGATCCAGGGGGTAACTGACCTTACTCTGCCCTGCTGCTGTCCTAATTTGGGCCTCTTGGGCCCTGATTGGCTGCTCCTCACAGAACCTCTCCTATTGGTTGCTTTCTGTACAGCCCCCCTAGGGCTCTATTAACCTATTGCATGCCAGTGTGGGGTGGACACCCCATCACAGGAACTATCGCAACCTCTTGACCATAAGGACTAGGAGTGTGTTATATATGTCCATCATTTATACGGAAAAAACCAAACCAATAAATACTTCTGGGTTAATTCTCTGCTCACTGCTGCTTTGTGTTAGTTTAATTGTCTTTTTAGAATGCACGCTGTCTGGAGGCATGTCTGAGTCTGTGCGGGACACCCAGCAAATCCTGGGCACTGTTAAAATATAAATCCTAAGCATTGTGCCTGGTCTGTGTGTGTCTCTTAGTGAAGCAAGAAAGGTGCCAGGTAGAGAGGGCCGCTCCCTGCATGAACTAGGGTGAGGAAGCCACAGAAGCGTAATTTCTCCAAAGCCGCAAGCTCAGACATCCTGTGAGACTCAGAGTATCCTGGTGAGATGTAATTATACATTGAGCTGTCATTAGAAGACCGGCCAGGATAAAGCTATGACAGTCTGGCCCCTGGGGGTTCTGGGCTGCCATTGTAAATCTCCTCTTTGCACACCCACTGAGAAAGCCGAATAGAACAAGGGTGATTGTGAGGTCAGAAAAGGGTGCAAAAAGACTTGTAAACAACCGTGCATTGGACCTAAACAACACGCAGTTGGAGTGGAGGATCTGTGTGTGGCAGAGATAAACAAAAATTACTTCCAAAGGGACACTGTCAAGGTATTGTTCATCATTCCCCAGTTCTTCCTCCCTCCCACACTCAGTGATACTTATAACAACCTGCTGGCTACCGACCAGGAACAGCAAACTGGGGACTTGTGCAAGGGAGTTTGCCGGGTGATGGAGGAGAGACAACATGACCCTTTGGGGTGAGTTTGTTAGCTGTCAGTTTCTTGTGTGCTTGCTGCTTGACTGTAGTATCTAGTGCAGTCTGTTTGTCTGGGGTGGGGAACATGTGCTAAGGTTAACCACCTGCTGGGCAAGGCTAAGAGCTTAGAATCATAGAATCCTAGGGCTGGCAGAAACCTCAGGAGTCATCGAGTCCAGCCCCCTGCCCAAAGCAGGACCAACCCCAACTCAATCATCCCAGCCAGAGCTGTGTCAAGCCGGGACTTAAAAACCTCTAGGGGTGGAGATTCCACCCCCTCCCTAGGGAACCCATCCCAGTGCTTCCCCACCCTCCTGGGGAAATAGCTTTTCCTAATATCCAACCTACACCTCCCCCACTTGATCAGGTTTTGATCTCTTAACCTTTTAGCACCCTCTAAAACTTTAACCAGGGGGTCATGTATTCAGGGAGAACAGAAGTTTAAAAAGCTGGCTCCTAAGCCACCAGAGAAGCGAGCAAGACAGGAGAAGTCATTCTTCCGCTGCACTGATTAGGCCTCAGTTGGAGAATTGTGTCCAGTTCTGGGCATCATATTTCATGAAAGATGTGGAGAAATTGGAGAGGGTCTAGAGGAGAACCACAAAAATAATTAAATGTCTAGAAAGCATGAGCTATGAGGCAAAGCTGAAGGAATTGGGCTTGTTTAGTCTGGAAAAGAGAAGACTGAGAGGGGACATGATAGCAGTTTTCAGGTATCTAAAAGGGTGTCACAGGGAGATTGTTCTCCTTGGCCTCTGATGATAGAATGAAAGGCAATGGGCTTAAACTGCAGCAAGGGAGGTTTAGGTTGGACATTAGGAAAAACTTCCTAACTATTGGGGTGGTTGAACACTGGAATAAGTTGCCGAGGGAGGTTGAGGAATCTCCATCACTGGAGATATTTATGAGCAGGTTGGATAGACACCTGTCAGGGATGATCTAGATGGCGCTCGGTCCTGCTGTGAGGGCAGGGGACCGGAGTTGGTGACCTCTCAAAGTCCCTTCCAGTTCTAGTGTTTTATGAGTCCATGATTTTGCAAGGGGAACTTAGAGCAGGATCAGAAGAGCTCGATACACCGTATTAACATCCTCTAACCTTAGGACAATTCACACACCCACACCTTGTCCCCATCCACTCAAAAAAAAAAAAATCCCAATTCCAAACAAACAACAACAAAAGCCAGCAAG